>OY293414.1:13561261-14863952 GCA_958502065.1 Chrysolina americana
ATCGCTTGAATGGTATATGAATAGGTATTATTCTTTTTACATACAGTGTAACTTCAAAAAGCAAAAAATGATGACCGAATTTTCTCCATCTTCTCTTTCGACTTCATAGCTTTTCCCTAAATACACCTTCAATTCGTATACGTGAGTGTATCAAAATCTAGTTAGCAGTATAATAGTAATAATAATAATTTTATTCACGAAACAGTTAAAAAATTGAATATACTATGCAAATATTTTATGACAATACCTGGTATATCGGTAGAATCATTGAAATATGTTTGCCATTAATTTAAGTCTCAAAAACATTTTGGGAGATTTTCACTGGCCAAAAAAAATTATATCGATACAGTTAAATCGAAACTTATCCACCCTTTATGAAAATTTGGTTTTTCTGTGATTTATATATAATACTAGCAGACCCGGCCACGCGTTGCTGTGGCTAAGGTTTTTATTATTATTATTACATAGTAGTAAATTATTATTCAAGGGAAACGGTAGGAGAACACCAGTCATGGGGACTACCATGCTTTTTTACACAGATACCATTTGTTAAAATACATGGCGACCGCCATCATTGATTTTCTACTACCGTTGATATTGATTCTGGAGCCTTGAGTACCTCATAATCATCAAAATACATATATCGTACATCGTGATTTGATGTATAGCAAATATATAATAATAAAATATATAATAATATAACTACGTTGTAATACTTACATGTATATACTTTAACTAAAGATTGTTAAATAATGAAGCACTAATAATTAAAAAGCAAGAAGGATTCAACTGTATTACTTTTACTATAATATGAATTCAATTTATAATTCAGTCTAAATAACACGTGGCCGGCTATGGTAATACCAAAAATTAAGAACGTAAGAACAATTGAACTTCACTGTATTGCGTTTACTACAAAATAAATTTAAGTTATACTTTAGCCTCAGCAACACGTGGTGGTTATGCCATTAAATTGTAACTTATGTGAAACGTTAGTACTTTTAACACTGCTCCATCTGTTAGAATACTTACTCAATCCAGTCAGCAGATACCGCCATCTGTTAGAATCGTTTGGGACTGACAGATAATTGTGACTGTCGAATAATAAACAAATAATGCTTAGTAGACGATAGTGTGGAAACTACGAAGCATCGCACAAAGAGGAGACCGAGAACGTGTAATGTGTTCTGTCTCAATCTCTCGCCATCAACAAATAATTTGCAATAAAATAATATTGCGGCTATAAATTGAGATGTGAGCTATGCTATCTGTTAAGTTAGATCGAACTGCACACGGTGTGCAAATTTGATTCAAATCGGTTAAGTAGTTTGGGAGTCTATAGCGGACGGACAAACAACGTGATACGTAATTTATATATATTGAGATGTAATATTAAATTTTTTTATTACATGTGTTCATTTCAAATATTTATCAATTATTTGGAATTTTAATTTTGTTACAATTTTTTCAAGTTTATTGATATATTTCATTTTCAAATAAATAATAAAATATTATGAATATTTATTAGAATAATTTCAGTAGTTATCAAGAAGGTTGACAATAAATTTACTCATTCTATTGTCGTATTGGCAATTTCGAATATTTCAATAGATTCCTCTTGAATTCCTTGGCATTTCCTTGGAATTTCGTGGATTTCCTTGGAATTCCGTGGATTTTCTTGGGAATTTCTTACCGTTTCTTTAAATCATGTTTCATAGAAACAGATTTATATTCATATTCAAGTATCATTTTATAGAACAGTGTGCATGATTTGAAGATTATATTTTTTATTAATTTCCTCTTCATAAAAATACACTTAAAGAGACATAGTACTAGAGTTCTTTCAAAATTCCATATATAGCTATTAACAATTTTTGAACGAATGAATGTGCATTTTCAGCGTCTACGCTAGTTTTCCAAAATATATTAATTTTTTTTATAACTACTTTACTCCGAAATACGAAAACCATAAAACACAATAAAATAAAATGCAACCTCCTGGGACACCCTCAGTCGATTGTTGCATACTTTCCTTCTGTCTTTCTCTGTACCAGGAACAACCTCAGTATCTGACGACACTTTGAGGTCGTAACCCCAATATAGAGGCATGCATCACTTTGAATGATTTCGGGACAATTAAAGCATTGCATAGAAAACAATGAATGATAACCCAACCAAATATTTGTAATCATTCACCCGAAAAAAGTCATTCACCTCTTTGCATTGTTTAAGGACTGTCCTTGTTTAAGATTTGTAAAAATGTATTAATATGTAACAAGGTATTAGCATAGCGTATTTTGGCCGACTAAGCTACACGTGTCGCCACTGAATGAAATATGTAAATTTTGAAAGAAAAGTGAAACTGTAACAGATGAAATTGAAAGGCATGAAGTTTAAGAAATTGACTAGCAGCCTACATCTGCATTCTGACTTAAAAATTATTGAAAGTCTAAATCAAAAAAGAGTTATTTTTATAGTAAGGCTACAACTTTGATTTTTTGTGGTCAAGATTATAGTCGATTTTCAACATGGTTTATTATTACTTCAAAAATTCCGCTCGAACCATCATGGTTATTAAGGGTGTATGATATCTGAAGCTACGCCCACACCAAAGCGACATGAAAGATGAAAGAACTGTTGTGTTGATGTATGTTGCTGGTGGTTTCGAAGTATTGAAATATCAAGCGAATGTATTTCAGTTTTGTTTCTGTTACGCGATAGACAGAACAGAATATCCTCGTAAAGGCAACCCAGCCCCCGGACTCCGATGATTAGAAATGATTTATAGAATCGAAATGTGACGTCATATTCGAAATATCGGTACTATGCTTCCCATTTCTAACGTTTGAATGTGACGTCACATTCTCGACACATTTCGATGCTATGAAACATTTCTAATCATCAGAGTCCCAGTGCAGTTCAGAAATATCGACTGTTGAGTTGTTAAAAAAATATTTGGGTGCGACCCAATATTTAGGAAATATAAATGACTGATTATCATGCCCCGCTTAGACGTAGTAAGACAATGATAACGGCTAACATTTTTGCCATTCTTCGGCAAGCTGGTATTATGGCAAAAATTGCCTCCTTGATGGTCGAGGAAGACTACATGAGTCATATTGGCTTCGACCAGCCTAAAGGATTTTTCTCCACTCCACTTCTTCAAGAACTTCGATGTTCTTGAAGAAGGTCTTGAACGGTTTCCAACTCAGTGGTAAAGTTTGTACCGCGGAAAGATGTGAATGTTCTACATTTAAAAAAGTATTGGTTCAAGTCTTCTCCAGCTCGCACAAATCTTTCGAAAACTTCTGAGTGTTGCAACGCCTCATCCAGATAGAACTCAATGCTGCCAACCCATAGAAAAAAAGTTGGAAGATGCAACATCTATGACCAAGAAGATTGTGGACTGGTCCAGACACTCGACAGAGAGTCCAATCACCAAATTTGACTTCCAAGGAGAAAGAAAGGAACTAATCGGGCAAAGATAAAAGGATACTTACCCTCGAGGACAAGCGACCACCAAATTTGACTTCCAAGGAGAAAGAAAGGAACTAATCGGGCAAAGATAAAAGGATACTTACCCTCGAGGACAAGCGACAGATCAACCTCGTGACTAGACAGCTAAGGGAATAACTGAAGCTGCTCAATACTCGACAGTAAAAAGAGAGGTTGGATGATTTGAATACATCAGGAAGATGCAAAAACTTCTCAGGTACGTCCAGAGTAAAACACACCCTGCAATCCACAGTAAGATGGGCCTGGTAGTCACAAACGCAGACATTTACAGACTTCTCTGAACGCCAGTACCGTGATAACGCATAGACAAAAATTCACGTAGACAAGATAGTTAGACAGCTATGGAAATACTGGCGACTCCCACATTACCCTAGGCCAAACATCCAGAAGAAATAAAGTCTATTTTCAGGTGTTCCAAACCAGAAAAGCCATCAGGGGCCTGACAGCAGCTAGTCAGAGCTCTAAAAGCTCCAATTAACATTATAAACACCGCTCTAAGATTCAGACACTTTCCAACAGCTGGAAAATAGTTACTTTCATCAGTCATCCCGATACCCAAAACAAATTAAAACACATTCTCCCACAGAATCCTCGCCACATCACGGGGGTAGGGTGGACTATGATAGCGAAACTAATAGAAGCAGGCTACCAAACACCCATGTTTGCTCATCAAGCCCTTCTTGAGAAACCGAAGATATCGATGCAGGGTCAAAAACGGACTTTTAACCATAAGGACAGAGGCGGAAGTCCTACAAGGATCGGTGCTATTACCACACCTCTCCTCGATAGCCACGGCTGACATGCCCAGAGCGGAAATCTCGATGACAAAGCTAGCACTCTATGCGGAAAACACAGCCATTGAAGCCGAGGCACAGACAAAGAATAAAGACAAGTAAACGAACTTGAGGGAGTGGTCTAACCGGTGGACAATTAGTATCAAGGTAGAGAAAAGCAATCCTGCTCACAAGGCGAAGCAGGACACTAGACGGGCGCGTCATCATGAGAAGACGAAGCCGCGACAAATAGACTGGGCATGGTAAAAGCAGCAAGGCAGAAGCTAGGTCCACTCAAAAGACGAAGTAGCAGAATGGCAACTACATACGCCTCATCAGGACCATCTTTATACGCATCAACAGTATGGGGCCAATGAGCATATACCAATAGACACAAGATCTAGACCTCCTTTCAAGTCTGCCTGAGAATACAGAAGACCAGTCAACTAGGTAGACAATGATACCCCCGATGAGGTGAGTCAAAGGCAGAACCTACGGCGACGACTGCGTTAACGACAACCGGGCTTAAACGTCGATCAACAACGATACCTTGTATTTTTCAGCTAGCTTTCAGGAAATCCCAGATTAAAAAACTCAACTGTTAGAAATAAGGGCCATCATCCTGCCAAACAAGGCCCACAGCCAGTTTTAGGGGACACCATGCACAGTAGAGCCATCGCTATACAAATAAACTCATCCCAGATATAAGAGAGCTTCAGACACGCAAGAGCAGAGTACTTCATTTCATGATTAGATTTCAAAGTGCTGACCACCAATTACCAAGTTAAGGATCCGCTCTAAGAGCGGGGGATGGTGAAATGGGGAAGGGGGTGTACCGCATTTTCGGTACTTGGTACTTCCTCCTTCCGTGTCTCAACCTCAGGGGGTGCATAGTGTGTATTATTGAGGCATTTATTGATTTTCTCAATATCATTGTGGAGAAGGAATCTTCAAACGGTTCTTTAGTTGAATATTTCTCATTTAAAGGAGTGATGAGATATCTTTTTAACTTTAAAAGATTATATTACAAAAGTAGAGTATTTCTTCATAAAATCGGACCTGAATTGCATCTAACCTAAGCTATGTTAGTAGTATTCAGCTAACCATGATTGCAAATACTGTAAACCAATCACGACGATGAATACCTGAAATAGTACAACCTGTCTACATCCTTTTAAACACACCTTTTCAGGCAATGACACTCCAGTCTAATACTAAAATAAATTCAAGAGTTCCCATTTTTTTTCTCACGTTTGATGAATTACGTTAGGAATCACTACGAGGTATACTATTTCATTTAACAGGAATTCGTTTGAATCATGACTAGCTACGATCGAGACGTATAAATAGAAAACTAGAGATTAAATATAGTTCGAAAAAACATACGTTCAGAAATATTTCGGGATTATTGTTGGCAACTGAATGAATTCATTTAGACCTCTGCCATGAGATTGAGAGATAAGAAAAAATTATACTCTCGTTCTATGAATGGAATCAATCAAAAGCATCTGGATGAAATGTCGATTGCAATATTAACTATAACATGAAAGAAAATCTATCAAAATGAATAAATCATTTGTGAAATAGCCTTGTGTACAAAAAATTACCTCATGTAATCGAATATGCAGCATGGTCCAGTGAAGAAAGGAGTAATAGTAGTATTCCAGATAGTGGTGATGGATGAAAAAAAAAACAGATCAACTCCATTTTCGAGTGAATATTAACCTCATAAAATCATCGGTAAAGTCATTTCAACCCATCATGCAGTGCCCCATGAATCATATGAAAAGTATTCTTTGAAAATGAAGCAAAACCAAATCCTAATTTTATCGATAGATAGATAAACAATTTTTTACTCATTCAAAAAAGGAACGTTTGATGCCATGCAACGATGTAACAAATGGCGGTCGACATGAGACAAGAGACATATGACAGATGGCAGATAATAAGTTACAGAACATACGTGATGGGTGACAAGTGTCAGGAGTGGAGGTGTTTGGTTAAGAGGAAGAGGGGCTAAAATTGTCACTGGTGGAGGTGATCTCAAGTATCGCCATAGCTACTGTCATAATGGGTTGTTCATTATGGACGTTAATGGTACACAAATAGCTAATTTGTGTCAATTTAACGAGGTTAATATGAAAATCGAATCTTGGGAGAAGATACATTTCAGTTTTGGTATACATGTTAGGTATTTGTGGTTAATTCTGGGGAACTATGGTGCTGTTGTTTAATCTCTGATCATGATGGATACAAAAGAGAAATATTGTCACGATACAAGAGTTGGACTGTTTGAACCAAGGATTCCAATTGCTTCTCGATGCGGTCGAATCGAAGTGACAGAAAAAATATCTAACTTTCCAGACTGATCTGACTGGCGATCTCGAATAGCTGAAGAAGAGAGTTTGCAGATAGACAATGCAGAGTTGGCTAAGCGGAAGTGATACAATCAATTGTATTTGGTGAAAATCAATTAGAAGTAATTTTTAACAAGTTTACCTAATTGAATTAGTGGAGACTATTCTATATTAGAATATGATCAACTATTATCTCCATTCATTTCGATATAATAAAAAATAATATATATTCTTCAAATTCAAGTTTTAGACAAGTGGCCGTCATTCCCTGCCTACCCCTAACTTAACACTTTTGGGTACGCGAAACTCTTCATTTCATTTTGCATCAGAATGTCATTTAGTCGGTAATGAATATTCAATCAGTGCTTGTTATCATTTCGATAGCAATCAGATAGCAGAGATACCGGTTGATTACCACGTTACAACCTATTAGACAGTAATCCTATGCCATTTGGTCCGTTGATGTGTTATTTCTGGAAATGCCTCAAAACAGGATAGTAAACCGAAATGTTCTGACGCATCTGCATTCTGAAAATTGCACGCAGTACATTGTTACAACATAAACACAGTGTGGGCGTCTGTGGGTATCGAATTTTCAACTGAGCATTTGACAGTACAGAGACGAAAAATCCGAAAAATGTTGAATCTACGCCACGATAAAAATATTATTGGTTGAACAACTGGATAGTGGCAGCAGTGACGGATTCAGGAGAAATGAAATCAAATAGACGGATAGATACAGTGCGGTTTGGGGAAATGAGCCAATATTTTTCCCTGTTTGTTCATCTTCACGCACTTTATCTGAAAATCATATTTGATAACATTTTTTTGTTGGAAAATTCTGTTCGTTTTCAGGAAGACTTTGTTCCATTCAGTATACTCACATGTATATATGAGACCACTCTTCTACAAAGTCATCAGATAAAAAAATTCAATAAATAGATATAGAGGGCTTTTCACGATGAGCGTTAATCAGATGTTTTTGGCAAACCAGACAACGGATCAATCTGAAAATTTGACAGTGTGCATAAATTAACATGATCTACGCCTATAATAGTACTGCCACTTTTACTATACAGTAGCGGATTCTTTGATATTTCAAATGGAACGCCTTGTATGTAATACCATATTATGATTTCTTATCACTTTGTCAACAACTTCATGTACTATTTTCCTTTACCTTTCTGATACCCTTCAAGAGATTTGAATTAATTGCTATTTCATTACCAAACATTTACTTTTATTAACGCTGATAATCTTGAACTCTCTGGTTCTAAGACGATGAAATTTGAAATGGAGTAGAGTAATATGGAATACCCTGTATATTTCCAATTTCTTTAATCTACATCCAGTTTTACATTGACTTTGTTCAGATAATCTTATTTCGATTTCGAACCATTTTCGAGATAAACTGTTTGAAACAGAAACTTAAGTGGTTTCCTTGTATTCTAACTAATTTTTGAAATTTAACAGTTTTCATTCGATGTTCCTTCATCAGTCGCAGATAATACAATGATTAAATAATTATTGAAATACTCTTCAGCCATCAAATGAAATTTCTCTTCAAAAAATAGTTTTATAACGCTGACACATGAACTGAAAATAAATTCATGAATAAGTAAGTAAGTTAATTCAATTATCAGTGTATTTCGGAATATGTTCGAACACATCTCCACTTCTCTTAAACAAACATGTAATCTCTTCGAAAGTTTTTCATGTTTAGTGCTTTTGAGTCATTCTGGAGTTAAAATATTGAAAGCAGTTCTAATTATCGATTTCATATCTTCCATTGTTGTAGTAAACCATATTTTTAATGAAACACCACACAAAATAATCAAATGGATTGCCATCTGGTGTTCTAAGAGGCCAACGAAAAGGTTCATTGTTACTATTATATCTGTCTAAGAACTTAATGAACGAGAATTATGCCATCCATTTGGCACCATAAACGATTTCAAACGTATTATTTGAAATTATTTGAATTTCAATTTCTCAGTGAATCTTCATATTTTGTAGCATTCAAATTGTCATCATTGAACTCGATATAAAAAATTTACCCATTCTTTACGGCACAAAATACATTAAATTGCCATCTTTCTTGGATACCTCTTTGGCGTACGACATGGGGATTTTATGGCGCCCAATAATGACTGTTGGGTCGATTGAAAATAACATTTTTTCCATATGATATTGTCAAGGAAATGTTCCATTCTCTTGAGTCTTGACAAGTATCCATTCAAAGAATTCCACTATACGAGGAAAATCAGTAGTTGGACACAGTACAATTAATAGCGATGCCATTTGTGCTTATTAAAAATGCGATAAATTTTGACGTAGGGTATACCTATCTCCCATTCAGCCTCGTGTAGAGAAGCACTTGGAAATGCATTAAAAAATCCCAAATCCGTTCTGCCATTGTCATCATTATCAATTTCAGGCTCTCCACGAATGATTTTTCCACTTGTAATTCTATTGTACTCACCAAAAATGTTTACTTAATGAATTCAAGAAATCTTCATTACTGTAACCAAATCTTGACATTTTTTAATCATAATAATTGGTATCCCAATCAGTCAAAACCACCAACGAAAATTTTGTTTCAAATTTGGACGTAAATGAACTCAGACAGCCACCATGAAATCTTTGAAGAGAAGCAATCGAATGGCCACCACGATCACCCCACTTATTGCCCTTAGATTTCTTCCCATGGTGCCATCAAGAATTGATTGTTTATATAAACAGCCTCGAGGGTTAGAGCAGACTTCATTATTGTTTAGCAAATAATGGACGTTTCGATAATTTATTAACATAAATTACTTTTTATTGTTTTACTACGTTTTATTGCAAAACACTTGATCCTCAAATTGCTACACGGTTTAACTTTATTTTTCCAAAAGTACTGACAAGAAAGGTCAAGTATATGGAATTTTGAAAAAGTTGTCAAACGACCCATAGGGGTTGTGTCTGCCCCTGCTTAGAGGGTTGATAAAATTCAATTGAAAATCATCCCACAAGATGTCCCCCTTGAAAACATGTTCAACGTGTTTCTGCATATTTACAGATCTTCTATAGAAACCGGAATATGGTGGGTAGTACGTTTTAAAATTGACAACCTTTATACAGTTCGTGTTAACATTCGCACAAAGGGTATTTTGCTACCTTGCATGAACACGTGTCGCGGTAATTTCTCCCTCAAGTAGTTGAGGTGTCAGACAGAACACTATTGATTTGATAAAAAATTGACAAATTCTCAGAAAACAATTTTTAGAAATTAATGCATTCACGACAGCCTTTGCTGCGTATATGCAAACGTCTGGAATCCGTCAGAAAGGTGGCCGAGTTTATTTTCATGTCTATTAATACAACTTAGTATAAGCACATGGCACCATCACCTTCAGCGAAGATCGTTTGCCAAATATTTCGGCCTGTTAAAATGTTTTTCTAATGACGAAATTTATCAGTCGCCATTACTGCGATGGAAGATAGCATTCGCGCGTGGACTTTTGACTCGCGCGTCGATTGAAAATTAGTGAATACTTTGCATATGAATATAATCGACGGAAAAACACCGCCATTAGGAATATCTGACGTTCGCGATTGAAAACATCGAGTGTGCTTGTGTAATTCGAAGATCGCAATACGCTTTTAACGATAAAAATAACATATCATTATTAGGGAAATAAATGTTTGTATACATACTTAGTACTTCCCAACCTTTCCTACCAAACTCAACCCACGTTAACCTCACCTTCCTCAACGTTTTATAATCCACCTCAAATATATCAAGCTATGACAAAACAAACGAATAATTTCGACTACGTCGATATTGGCACCGTAGATAAGTAAAGTGAACTTTGATACGTAGATTTGCTCTCTCAATATGTACACGAGCAGCAACTATTTTTGAATTGAATAGGGCCTCTTCACCACTCAGTTGTTTTTTGTCTAGCAATAAAATTGATCTTATCAACTTCATTTTGAATATATCACATGTAGCATCAATCATAAATGCTTTGTCTACAATAATTGTATCAACTTCCTCCCTCATAACAATTAGTTTTTTATGCCTTCTTTCTGCTGTACTCAAAAATCCTAGTGAAACTATTTCTTTTCAGGAATATCCCAGTCAGGCCCTGTTTCCGTAGCCCAGATACAACCGGTGGGCACGCTGGTGTGTCAATAACCATAGTAACCACTCCCCACGTCCGTGGGGTGAGTGATTACTGGGACCGAGAATCATGTGCCCTGAGCAGGCGGAGTGAACCGCCTTCTGCATTCGTCCGGCTAAGATTTTTGCCATGTGATTTTTAAGCTTGATAGCAGTGTGTCCATCATTCCACCAAGAACTCCTATTATCAGACCCACCATTTCAACAGAATGTTTTCATTAAGTCCGTTTCTCCAGGAGCCGAAAACTCTATGATGAAAATCATCCTACTTTGATGCTCGAGGAGGACTACATCAGGCTTCTTGGCTTGTATCTGCCAGAGGGTGGGGAATGTATAGTTCCAATAGATTCGGCACTTCTCATTCTCCACAACCGACTTAACATCCTCGGAGCATAAGGCAACACTGTACGAGTGTCGTAGGTACAACACTTATAGCGCCGCGTTATGCCTGTGGATATAGGCTGAGACCGCAAAAGCTGGACAAGCTGGCAGCAAATGCATTATGGTCTCAGCTGCCCCACCACACACTCTGCATCTAGTGTCACGCGTCACGCGACTATACGGTAGACAAGGGTGTTAAAGACACCATCTTGGCAGGCCATTATGAATCCCTCGGTTTCCGACTTCAGCACACTTGAGCTGAGAGAAGCAAATATCAGGTTTCTGGATAAGCCAAGGTCTTCAATGTTCTTGAAGAAGACCCCATGCATTGGCTTATCATTATGTAGCTGTAGGAGCCTTTCGCTTTCCGCAGCATTGACGTAGTCTTTTTGCTGAACGGGTCACAAGTCGGCGACAGAGTTTGGATTCGTCCGTTCAGAGTCGAATACGAGACCAAATTCATCGGCTGCACGGGTTGCTGCCTTGAAGAGAAATGCTCCAATCCCTGCTTTTTCATGATCGCATACGAAGCAGAGAAGGGGATCTGAACTCCTGATGACTTCACAGGATCCATTCATTACAGATTATTATTATTGTTATCATAGTATGTTCGATATCTGTTTCTGCCGTTAATAAATTGTTTTAGATCAGTTGAAACGTGTACTGACCACTAATGTGCCATAGTTTTCCAAATGGATCTTTCTTGATCTTAAAGAAAACATTGGAGTGTTGGAATGTAAATCATGTGTAATGTCTATAACTATGCATGAATCACTCTATAGTAACGAAAGCAAATACCTGGCACCTATGAATAGAAACAAAAATAAACGCAAAAATGATTAACAGGGACTTTTCAAGGTCAACATCATCATATCAAAAGTTTTTGTTTTTCACTTACCGCGAGATATTCCAACAAACTAACTATCCAAATTCGACTGTTACGTACCTGAAAAGAAAAAAAAAAGTTACACTCAAATATATACAATCTTCTGCAACTATATAAATATGTATGTATTGGTGTGTCACGGAAAAATACAGGTTCATTATAAAGATTGATTAATTTGTCATTTGCAACAGGTTTATTGAGAGTGTCCCATTTAAATGCGGGTTACAACTATACATTATTGATTTGTTTTTTGATTTAGTCGATTTTTTTTTAAAACAGCTTCAATCTTCGATTATATCGCCATAAACTATGTTTAAAAGAAAGAATTCAATTTGTCAGGACTTTATTTTCAGGGCCAAAAATTCAAAAACTATGTTAGCAATTTAAAAAAAAATGAAATTTGTTTGGTGTAATAGGAATTACAGAAAAAAATAATAATACAAATTACGAAATTTTGGCAACAGCACTATGAAAGTATTGCAAATCCAGTGAAGCAGTCGAATTTTTTTTTTTTTAAGAAAATTTCAACACATTTTTTCATATAAATCGGATGTGTGCTTTGGAATCTGCAGTGAGTTGGCGTTTCTAGTGAAATGATCATGATTATCGGAGTTCTTCAAAACTTCAAATATTTTTTTCACATAGAGATAGATCACTGTGATATATGAATACTAAGTAGAAAGTCATGATGTCATTTTGGTAGAAGTATGTATGGCTTGCAGGTTTTAGTTAGTTTCAAGTTTAAAATAAGTTTCGTTATTCTTTTCTGAGATATGAAAATTAGATTTGCATTTGTGGCGCAATCCCATAGCATTATATCATACATTCAATAACTGTTGTAAACCGAGAACATTTTTCAGTTGAAGGAGTGCATAGTAGCCACTGTTAACTTTTTAACATATATGAACAATAATATGTGGTAACCAGTTCATATCAGAATTGATGTAGTGAATTGTCTCAAGAGCTATGACCTTCAATACATCAATTCAATATACCAATTCAATATATCAATCAATTTCACTGTTATATATCTTCAATCCAAAAACTTTGTAGAATCAGACATTTCAATAATATTTCCTTCAACATTGATATGCATTAGGGGAATATTTTTTAGCCTTGGCATGAAAACAATTTGGATTGGAATTGACACCTTATATATTTTTGGAACACCAGTTTGTGAATTCTTGCGTTATTAAATTCAGTTTTTCTTCCAATTAATCATAGTTTTCAGCATTCGCGGCAAAAGAACAATCATCGGCAAATATAACAGTGCATTTTGTGCTCATGTTCATCGAAATAACAGAAAGATCGAAGATCCCAATATAGAACCCTGGGGAACTCCTAGGTTAATATCATAAAAGTCTGATGACTAATTGGTTTCAAATATATCTGTCTATTTTCAAGAAATGACATTAGCCATGATAGAAAGTTATCCATGAATCCCAGATTATATGATTTATTTTCTAAGATAGTGTGATTCGTATGTTTTTCCAAAAATGGACAAAGTACAGGTTTCTCTGAAGTTGTCCAGTGAATAACATAGATAAGGAGAATTTTGTAACATACGTACTGAAAGAACAAATCAATTTTTTCTTTGAAATATTGTATCATGATATTGGTTGAATATAGTTAAGATTGGAATGTTGCCCACTCTGAACAGGAATTTTAACATGCACATTTCTTTCATTTTATTTATTTTTTTTCATACGTTTTGTATGTTCATGTCCGCCTCAACTTATTTTTTTTAGTACAGACCCTTTTCAGGGGCGTGAAGAAATAATGTGCTAATCATTTGAATAATGTCGCATCAAATTAAAATGTACTTCATTGCATTAAGAAAGTTATGCTTCATCAGAAATTAACTAAACCATTAAAGGAGTTAATTGTTTAATGTTTTATGTTTTGGTTGATACATTTTTCCTCATTCCAAACTGATCAGGTAATAAACTATTAGCATTGATTCAAACGTGAGGTTTCATAAGCGAGAGATAAATTTTATTATCCTTGCGTGTTTCGAAACAGATCACTTTTTCTTGAGAAAAACTCAAAAAGAGCATAAATCGTATTCTGCAATATTCATTGTATTCTTGAACTTGATATGTTGCATCCAATGCAGAATGGAAACGATGGAAAAAGGACATTATTGATTTTAGCCTGAAGTCATCTGCGGATATTTACAGTTGAAACTACTCTGGAGTAAGTTTCAAGCTAAGTAGACGTTCATTCAATTTCATTTAAATTTGCCGGGATACAAATGAAAATAAATAAGACTCCTAGTGATTTCAACAACCTTGTAAAAAACTTCATTAAATTCCGTCGTCGCACAACAAAGAACTAGAGCATTTTAATAGACCTTTTTCTAGAGCATCTGTTTACTTGGAAGGATGATAAAGTCAATGTGGAATAGATGGATTATAAACGACTGGGACAGTGATCTAAATTTATTTCCCTATTTGCGTTATACTTCTGGATTATTGAAAGTAGTGTACAGGGTCCTACACTCATACCATAGAAGTTGCAGAATTATATACTCAAACTGTTGCCGAAAGCGCTTTACAAGAAAATATTTTCACTTTAAGGAGTTGGGAGCACAACAAACCAAAGTATTTTTTTTCAAATGGAATGCTCTGTAAATTTCTTTTATATTCATCATAAGTGACCCTAGTGACTAAAATATTAAGACCAAACTGCCGCAAATTTGGATATAAAATACATACCAAAAAAAAGTTTTTGCTGATTACTTCATTCATTTGAGATGGTTACGATGTTTCCCTGCTATTTTTCAAGATTGTCATCATACAGGGCTTTTAGAATAAATTTTTGAATTCATAAAAGAATTTTTTCATATTTAACAAATGTACATTTCACTGTACATTTTTCAATAGATCAACAAAGAATTGAAATACTGTACTTTTCCTGTAATTCCTAGCCGTTTCTGAGATATACACACTCTATAATTCATATGAAAATACTACGACAATGTGAAACATAAAGAATTTATTAGAAATACATATACGTATTTGAAAATAAAAAGTTGAGTTTGGCCCAATTTATACGATCCTCTTTATATAATTTTCATTCTGATATTTGAATAGTCTACAAAAATTTATTAGGACAAAGTTGCGGAAGCTTTGAAAAATCTTCACAAAACAAAAACATATGGGCAAAAGGAGAATTTCAAAGATATATATTTTTCCTTTATAACTATAGAACTAAAAAATCTAGATAATATTTTTTTGGTTAACATAATTAATCTCTGAAACCATTCAACCACCTCTCTATCTTTTACCGCTACCGAGATCCCGATGCATCGTCTAGAATGGTTCACCGTATCTGGTTTTACGGGCTGATTATCAATAAAATTTCGTGAAGGTCTATAAGGACTCCAAACTGGAATAATTGGTTAGTCAAAGGTCAAAGTAGAAAAAGTATCAATGACTGTTAATGCGTACAGAAATAAATACTAGTACTGAAACGGTTTTCCATGATGAAAAGTATTATATCTTAGTAGTTCACTCGGTATGAAACGAACTGCAAATATCGTGAGATTCCATATTTTGCATGAATTATGTACTTATGTTATAAACAGAACCACAGCTGATATCTTACACGATTCATGTACGTGTTGAGTGATTCAGTTATACTTTCCAGTATAATCGTTTTTATTCGTTGAATCAACAGAAAGAGCGATTGTACATGTCAGGAATTGAAAAATAAAACTCTATTCTACAAACATTTCGGAAATCCAGATTGGTCCAGTAGGTACAACTGAAAAATATTCTATAATGATGCAGAACGATCTAGATTGATCCAAGATGTCCTAGAAACTTTCAAGAAGTTATAAAAATATCCAAAATGTAATAGTGTTTAAAAATATTCTAGGGCGTAGTACACTGTAAAAAAATGGTGTAAAATCACATCATAAGTACTTCTTTATCATTGCAAACTTTACGATACAATGCTGGTATTACATTACAGTTCGTTAATAGTAAATTTACTCAATTTTCCTGCCAATAATGTAATTCACCGTAAAATTTATGAGATTTACATGCATTTACAATGAAATTACCCATCTTTACATAAACTTTACTATGGTTCACATAATATCACAGAGAATATGTGAATATACATGTTTGCACAAGTAACTTCAAGTGCCATCTTGTTCTACTTCTTGCAGAGGGCAGCAATTGTCATTTGAATTCGTGAGGCTGTCGGGATCGTCACTCCGCATTTGTTTGCCTTTTGAATTGTGAATTAATATGAGTTCAAAAGTGGAATATTACGGTGAGTACCTACCTAGTTACAATGTTCAAGTGCTCCCTTTGTTCATCTGAATTCGAGACAATAAGAGAAAATTCAATATCATCAATATTTTCATCGAATAACTTGCCGCTATTACATTTGTTTGAACTCAAACGTTCCAGCTCCTATTTTACCGCCAGGAACAGTTTGAATTTTTTTCAACCGTTAAATTTGGGTTGTTATAATTTGAAAACGTATATAAAACTCATTTAATTCGGTTTTTGTCTAATGTCTATATCTTCGTTCAAACTGCATAAAAATCAATACGTTTTCATTCTTTTTCAGATCCAAAATACCTTATTGGTAATGAAGGAGAAATTCAATTGGAGATGGAATTTGGAACAATGTGTGTTCAACCTCCGATACCCCATTAGTATCGCAACAACAATGGAACTGATCTATAGGTATAATTTCAAAATACATCCAGATGGTATAGGAGTAGAAGGAAAGTTCGTGACAAAGGGAAGAGTAATTGCGCTGATCAAGAGATTATTCAATATTTAGTTAGTTTCTGTTCACTTTATGAATTTTTGACAAATTACGTATGTGATAAATTTTTAATTTTGTTTTTTTCTGAGCCTGACTCCTTATGTTATCTGTTTTGTCTCATTTTCCTATATTTTATCAGAGTTTTTTAAGTGTTCAGTTTTTTGTGGAGTTAAGAGTACTCTTGATGTTTGTAAAATAATCATGTTCATTTATATTTTTAGGCATGTACATATATACAATATATTGAAGATTTTCTTCCTTATCTAGTATGTTTTATTCCTTCATTGAGTCATATTCAGTGAACATACAATAAAAGTATGTAATCATATGTAAAGGGCATGTAAAAATACCTATGACAAAAAGTAAACAATACAGGATAATTACTGAAATTTACGAAATGACTACATTTTTTTCTGTAATTTTACTTAATACACCGTGAAAACACCAGGTAATTTTGTATCAATAATACTTTGTATAATATGTAAAAAATACAGGCTAGCTTGTAAAGCTACAATATTTTACATTACGAAATGTAAATTCACTTGACTGATCATGGCATCGAATATCTCAAATTAAATCATGTATTGTTACATAATCTGTTTTTACAGTGCATGATCTTTTGTTGAAATGTTCCAGAATTTTCTGAAATCTTCTAGAAGATTCCCAAATACCAACACATATTCATACAGGAATGAGGATTTACAACGTTGCACTGTAAAATATTTCGGAATTTACCAAAACGTAGGCTTCATGAAAATGGTTCATTAGTAGGCGTTTACCCTGTATACAGTGATCGGCAGAATTTTGGCAACAAATGGGTAAAAAGTTCATGAAGAATCGATTTTTTTTCGAAAATTGGACATTTTTCCATATACTAATATAAATCACGACAAATTAATTCATTCAAATTCAAACTGAAGCAACTCATATCTTCTATACAGGGTGTTAGTTAAACATGCGGCAAAAATTCGAACGGTTTTTCCTTGACCTATTCCAAGAATATTTGGTCCTATGATGATTTTTGAAAAACTTAGTTGTTTAGAAGAAACAGGGCGAACAAAATTTACGACATTAAGAACATTGCATTATCAAAAAGTACATGTAAAGTTTCTTAGTCTACAATAAATGTTCGAAATGACTTCCTCCAGCCTGAATACAAGCATTCAATCTTTCAGTCATGGACTGCCGAACTCTTTCAAACACACCAGTTACGTTTCTAGTTGAGTTACACCCAGCAATTATCTCCGATTTCACAAATCATCCAAATAAAGCCGCGTAAACTAATAACTTTAGATATTCCCAAAAGAAATAATCCAGGGGGTTTAAGTCTGGGGATCGAGCATGCCATTTCAACAAGTATCGAATATGGTTGTCAGAAATTTTGTTCGCCCTGTATCTTCGAAACAAAGGGTTTATTCAAAAATCATCATTGTACAAAATATTCTTTGAATAGGTCAAGAAATAACCCTTTGAATTTTGGGTGCACGTTTACCTAACACCCTTTATACTTTAATAACTTTCGATACCTTTTTTACTGTAGAAACTACCCTGGGTTCAAAATACATTAAAAAAATTGAATCGGTCCTAAATTTACGGTAAAAAATATTCAATAATTTCGAATATGATTAGGATTCGACAAACTTCAGGAAGTTCTGGAGAATTTACAAAAGGTAAATGTTAGAAAATTATATATTTGAGAATATTCCCCAATATTCCCACTTTTTGTATGAAATGCCAGAATATCTCGAAATACTATACAGGGTGAACCACCATTACTTGAGGAAAATTAAATTGGGTACCGGTCTGTCATGTGCGACAGAACATGTAGAATATGAATGCTTTCCTTGATGATTTGAACAATTTCTCACAAGAAAACCTCCATCTACACGCCACTACATCGATAGAGTTATGTGAAGTTCAATTATTTTATCTTTACCCATGCGTCATCAATTTATGATCGAAGAAATCATACACCCTCTATCGACCGCTATGAGCGAATAAAAATTCGTTAACATTTGTCTTCGAAGCTGCGAATTATGGTATTGTGATGATCGATTAAAACTCAAAACAGTGGAAAGAGATGGCCATGAAACCGACAGTATTTTACATTTCAACTAAACTTGCCAAACATTGTATTGACTAGCGCAGTACCATCAATAATTGCGTCATTGTTTTCTATCGTTGCGGTATTGTTTGTCGCCAGTTTTACTTTGTTTTGCAGTCGAACATATCATAAAAACTGATTTTTTCAAATCTGAACGTCTCTTGGAATCATTACTTCCAAAGTAAGTACAATACAATGTGTTTTATTCACGAATACTCTTTAAAATTTCCAACCTCACAATTGACATTATTTGTGACTATAATCCCGTACTGCCGGGATATTCACACAACAGTTATTCATAGTGTGAAAATCCTAATGAGAGAAAAAAACTACCTAAATCTAAAAATACAGGTACAAACATTCAAAATATATTTTAACTCCTTTTTAGATTATGCCTGTAACTAATTCACAAGCACAATTTGTATTGAAAGTGAAAGGAAAGAGCGAATGGTGGACCTTTTTTACCACTTTCATCTGTTCGAAAGGTAACAATTAAAACCACAAAAAAAATTTCATAACTTTTCTTTACTGTATTTTAGAGATGATGCATATGCACTTAAAATATCTTGAAAAACGGTGTACATCAAAATAAGAAACGAAAATAAACCCTTTGCATCAACACAAACTGAATCACTCATTGAAAATTGGTATGAACGAGAAAAGCTCCTTTGTGATATGGTTATTAAACCCATTATTATAAACATTGGTGACAGTTCTGAATATGAAAGTGATTAAATATATTAATTTTGTTTTTCCTTTCATAACTGGACATAGTTCTACATGCTCACAATACATAAATAAATGTATGAATACATTTTTTGTTAATCATGTGTGGAGTATTTCATTACCAAATATATTTCATTACCAAATATATCTATCTCATCTGGTGTATTTTTACTTATTAGATATTCATTTATTTATCATTATACAGTGTGTCCTTGCATACATGCACGAATAGGTAATTGCGAAAGTTTGAATACCCAAGTCTATAGAAGATTAATTTTCTGAGATTTGGTCATGTTTGAATGGAAACTAATTTTTTGATATGAAAGTATATGCAAAGGTTTTGGAAATATTGCACTCCAACCTAGTTTCCTGAACAAATTTTCGAATATGCTCACTGGACGGCACTTTTTGACATATTTGGAAAATAAATGAAAAAAGGAAAGGAGAAAAGGGGGGTGTACCCATGAGTGTGTTTCACACGGTATTCTATTGGAACTAAAAATAACTTTCATAGTCTTGTGGTTCATTATCCTATCTTATTACCTACACGTTGTAATTTTATCAGAATATTAGCATTAGACGTTATTTTGACTGAAACGTCTCGACTTATTTCATATGCATAACATTGATGACCTGACCCGCTCCTGCAATTGATCACAATCTTCAAGTGCAGAATCGAAGAGAATCGATGATGGTCGTTGTTCAGTTTCTCTTATTTTTCCTTGGTTATACACCCATTGCACAACTAATACCCACCGGGCGTGTTTATAGATACAAACAAAATCATCCTAAGAAAAGAAAGAAAAACCCACCATATGAAAATATTGTTCAATTCGAAGATGTAATATGTTTTGGTCTGGTGATTAAATTTCAAGAGTTCCTGCATTCAAAGCAATGATTATTTGGAGAACCCACGGAAAGTGCGTATCAATATGGAATAAAAACTGATGCTATAATGAATTCCCATACAACATTAGAATGTATAGGTCGTCTGTCATATAAAACCCACTACATAGAAATTTCGATCAATGAGGAAGTTTAACAGTATTGAGAAGGCAAATGCACGTGAGGAAAGTTAGAGAAGAAGAGTTCGATGTCAAAAGCGACCAAATAATTCGAAGATTTTGTTAAAAAATGGGCTTCTCGGCAGTATTTATATGATGAGAGATGAATTACCTTGATATCTGAATTGCTTTTATTTATTTTGGCACACAGATATCAACCGAAAGAGGCAACAGTTCACCTTTCCTACGTAACATACTACTGAATCATTGATTCTGACAGAGCGATGTTTTAAAATTAATTCAGCCAGTGGAATATCTAATACACAAAGCCACAACAATCATTTCTATAACACATTCCTTCTTGATCGTGACTCAGTAGAAATACGAGACAGATTTGAATCACACATTGAGTTATTTGATGCGGTTTCAACAACAACTCAATTGCAAGAAACATTCGCATGTCATTAGTAATTTATAATATAATTTACTTCGCATTTTAAGATTTTGGAATAAATCTGATCAAGTATATTTGAATGATTATTTTGGTAATCTGTCCAAACCGTCCTCTTACCTTCTTGAATAAACTAACTGATTTATGGTCGGGTTGATCAAAAAATCTGAAATTCTGTATTCAGCGTCACCCACCAAAAAGAAATTTCGGCTACGCCACTGAACTGCATCCTTCTTCTGGCTATCCTAACGTATGCACACATCCTATATACATGTTATGAGTTTTGAACGATATTACGGTAAATAAATATATAGTATTATATTGTTGGACAAAAGTTTTCGGTTAATAAATTGGTAGGTATATTAGGAAATAATTTCATCAAATCTAACTCGACCATTTACTCCTTCAACAACCAATTGAGTGCTGGTGCTAAACAGAACTGAATGGAATGGCTAACAGCTCAAGGACATTCTACAGGGGAAAATCTGGTACACAGATGGATCCAAGACTGAGAATGGAGCGGGCTCAGCTCCAGGAATCTGAGTATTGGCATCAGCTACTCACTGGGCACCCATACCTCTGTCTTTCATGCAGAAGTGCACGCCATCCTTCAATGCGCGAAGGAAAATAATAGGAGAAACGTTGAAAACGCGCATATCAACATCTTATCAGACAGTCAAGCGGCACTGAAGGCCTTGTCTAGCAAGGAAGTAACGTCCAAACTGGTAAATGGGACTGCAAACAACTGAGAACTCTGTCAGACCGGAATCAAGTCAAACTGATATGGGTCCCAGGTCATCAGGGAATCGCAGGCAATGAGAAAGCAGACGAACTCGCACGAAGAGGATTGGAAATGCTCCCAAATCAAGGGCAGATGCTAAGGGTACCGAAGTGTACAATAAGAGCGTCTGTGGGAGAATGGATTAGGAACAAGCACATAAACTACTGGGAAAATGTCCCACGAAACAAAAACGGGAAAGAATATATCAAAGGATCGTGTAACAAAAGAACGGCAGGACTGTTAACGATAAACAGGAGCCGTTACGGTAATCCTGACTGGACATGAACCAGTGAAAGAGCACCTCAAAAAAATGGAGCAATACGATGGAGACCTGACCTGCAGACTATGTGGTAAGGATCCAGAAACCGTGAAACACATACTGTGCTATTCGAAGCTCTAGACCGCAATGAACAGGCAATTTTCGGGCAGCCATCTGGCAACCCAGAACTATACAGCTCCCTCCCAATACGAAACTTGTACAAACTAGTACAGGGCACAAAAGTATTGGATTGGGTACTATGACATTACAAAAAAGGTAAGCTACAATGGGCCAATAGGCCTAAATGTCACCGGAGGCAATAGCCTGACCGGACCTACACTAAGGGGAAGGGTTTAGTGAGTATGCCTGATAAGGAGAGTCTCACAGTATTTATTGAGCTTGGTTACTCAATATTTCTCTATAAAATATTTCCTCCACATCACAATAGTATATATATTGTGTATCTAGTAGTAAAAGCAATACAGTCCCAGACGACAATGTAAATTGTTGGCCGAGGCCAACAAGCATTGAAGTCTGGGAATGTGCTTTTACTACGAGGTACACATACTATTTTTTCTGAAATCGCAATCAGCATTATCATAAATTAAGGAATTATACTTATTGTTTGCGTGCATTCATTTACTGTCTAAAATGAGTACAAGCCGTCAAAAATTTTTCCGGATCGTTTACGATACGGGAAAGTACTTTCCCGTACAGTTTAGTGCCGAAAACTGTCCGGGAAAGTTCGTTGCTTAGCAACGGGCTAAAATACTAGATTAGCATATTTTGAGGCCTGAAGTTGCTCCGAGAAAGTGGGCATTCTTGAACGATTTCAGAAAAAAAACATGAATCTAAAAAATTCAAATAGGTAGATTTTCTAACAGAATCATCTTCGTAAAAATTGAAATATTTATCGAAATATATTTAAGCCAAAAATACAAAATCAAATGTGATATAGTCGAGTACGCGTTAACTCTGCCTTTTGGCTACATACTTGTGTAAAAATTTGATTATATTTTGTTTTATCTGCAGCTGCAGTCAATAAAAGCATTTATTATTATTATTATATATTCGTGTTTGATTGCAACTTGCTAAATTGAAGCCAAGCAACACAGTTCATAGTAGTTTTCATTTATCCCGAGAGAAATATTTTATTTGACAATGATGTTCAATGTTTGCTTTACTTTTAGATGCTCTAGGAAAATTTCGAGTACCTACCCTGAGAATCTACCTACCCTGAGAATCTAAAATTAAATATTTATATAAATATCAAAATATCGAATGCATATTCGGTAATAAATATCAAATTGGGATATTTATTTTGCAATAGTTGTAAGTATTTTGTTCAATTTGAACAATGACAAAGTATCTGTCTACTTTCTTACTTTTAATTAAACATTATATATGATTAACGGAAAAAAACGATTTTAAACAATTTTTACAATAAAAACGATCAAAAATTAAAAAGTCGCCATAGACAACGTTTGGTTCAAAACAATACAGATTCAGTATATACAAATAATATATAGTAGGTAACATAACTTCATTTGAAATATAATTAACTAGTGATTCTAGTCGTGTGATAAATTTTCATGGAAATAATAATATTTCTAAATAGCGTCAAAAATTTCAATAATTTTATAAATAACCATAAAATATATCATCATAATAAATATCATAATTTATATCGTGATATTTATCCTGGAAAAACATCTTTCGAACCCTGATATAAGGTCACGAAACTATTATTAGGGATAATTTTTTTCTCAATAGTACTACGTTAACCATTCGAAACTAGTGGCAACTGTATTCCTTAAAAAATTTTATTTTCAAAACAGAAATTAATTTATTAATAATTCAATTATTTAGGAATTTTAAATATTTTCCAACATAATACATTAATTTTAAGCAATACGTCAACTTTGAATCAAACACAGCAGAAATTTAAAACGATTTTTTTCATTTTCTCAAAAAAATCAAGTTTTCATCAATATTCAAGAAAAATTCAGTGCATAATGAAACTAATTATATAATATATATTAATTTTTTTAATATTAGAAATTTTGTAAGTAGATATTTAAAGACTGTCAGAAACTAAAAGTTGTAATAGAACGTTAAAATTTGAGACAAATGATAAAATTTATTATTTATGGGCCACGGTGGTGTGCGGGTTGAGTCCTCGCCTCATAAGCCAGAGAGCGTCAGTTCGAATCTCAGCATTTCCACCGGTCTCGTTCATGGCATCACACGTATTGAAAGGTAAGGGCTACGTCTTCCCCTAGCTCGCACAAATCCCTGACTTTTGAGGGTTGCACGTAGGGGTGTAACCGGTTGACGGATATAACAACAATTTAACATTTTTCGAAATTCAAACAAATAAATACGCATATATCAGTTTATTTTGAAAAATCATTTCAAGGGCTGGCGAAAGTCACGTGACTCCGTCTGAGTAGACCATTTCTCATCCTTTTTGAAGCAAAAATCGAGATCCAAAATATTTCATTACCTTTCGAAGCTCTTTCCATATGATGCCAAAAATATACAATTTATATATGAAGCCCCCATACAAAATAATAATTGCATATACATGATTGAAACTATTGCACACATGTATGACAATGAATTGTAAGTTTTTTCATGTAGTACTATTCCACATATAACCTGACAGGTGTGTTCATGCAAATAGTCGTGAATGGACTCGTGTTTTGCAAAATATCTGATCAATTTTGTCTTGAAGCAAGGCCTATCCTAACTGGAAAGTGATTTATTATGGAGAGCAATTTTTTTGCAGATTTATTCAATCTATAATCTTTGCTATTATAATAATTTGGGTTTTTATTTCCAACTGCTACTTCACGTCCACGATAAGTATTGATTGTTTTTTATATTTCGTATTTTCTAATCTCTCACGTCGCATTTATTTGAGTTTTGGCCACGTGTCTTCTTAATTTGAATTTATACAACACTTTAAACTAAAAATTGCAAGTATGTTTGGGGTTTCAACCTTCCACCGTCTGAAAATTACCATATAATGGAATGGTATAATGAAAAAAAATCATTGAGTATCAACCGACGAAATGAAACAGTTGGAAGAAACAGTCCCCTCTCTCGAAGACTTCTTGGGGTTGCTCGTAAGGATAGAACAAACTTTAGAACATATCAAAACAACATATCTTCATCGAAGCACTATTTGCTTTAACAAAACGGTTACCTCTTCCAAGGGAAAAGGTAAGAAATAATAAAATGGTGATTGATTGATTTATATTAGGAAACATTATGCATCAAGAAAGCAAATGTCACCACCCTAGAGCAGTTCTTGGCAGATTGCATTTGATTTTCTCAAAAACAGTCTTATTAAGTCTTACTTCCAAATTTTATAAAAGTAGAGTTTTGAACATTTTGATAACGATCTTCGAAAATTATTTTAAAAATATTATTTAGTAAATTATAGTAATTTTTTTCAAAAAGACAGGATAGATTGGTCGTAATCAGATAAACATACAACATACAGTCTTTTCATTTAAGAAAAATTCCGTTGAAAGCTTTCACAAATTCCACCTTTAACATCAAACACCAATGACGACAGTTATAAATCAATACCTACCTATATGAAAGTAAAACGCAATAGTGTTTAGGTATTTCCCCTCAAGTATTATCGAACAATTTCCACGAAAGATCTGCAAGTTATCGATAGTTGGCCATTCAATGTTAATTGCTTGAAAGCGGCACACTATAATTATACGTTCTAAGTTCTAATAGTATTAAAGAATGTGATCAAGCGGCGCTTAAGCGTACCACAAAAACTAAACAATTCGCCTGCCAAACGATGTTGCCAAATGTGAAATATCAATCTGGAGTGATACATCATCATTTCACACATGGGGATTGATGTACATCAGTGATCGTCATACACAAATACTCTTATAAAATAACGGTGTCTGCTCATTCATGGTTTTAATTTTCTCATTTCGAACATATGGATCAATCTTTCGTATTCCACGTGATCATAAAAGCTAGGCAAACAAAATACCACATGTGGTATTATTGAAACTTACCTCAAAGACTCAAATCATTTTAAAGTTCTTCAAGTAATATTCAAGACGCTAGTCATAAGCAGTTTTATTAAACGAATGATGACCAATGACGTCATTACAGTTGCTTGTTTTGAAATTGATTTGAAATTTGGACAGTTGTAATACAGGATTACTTTATTTTCAATTAAATAATATCGCAGGAGCACAACAAAACCATTTTTTGATATACCTACCTCGTTTTTGAATAATGTGGTTTTTAATAATAATTATTATAATAAAAATAATTCCTTAGGAACACTCGTAAATTGTACCCTGTGAGAGCAGAGGACGACAATTATTATTATTTGGTGAAAACTGTTCATAAATATCCGACATTTGCTGAAAATTACCGAACTGGCAACTCTGTCCCCTGGATTCGACGACCGCTACTAGATTAGTTCAAGCAATTGAACTTTTGGATCTACACTTATCTAATTGAACTATCCATTTACGTTATGACATGCTGAATAAATTTTAATCAAAGAGAGAGACATTCGAGCAGATTTCTCACGAAGATTAATATTACCCTGAAGATGTATATTGATTGCTACAGAACTGCATCTCGTCAACTGTGAATTAATTACCTAATTGGTCTCAGTGAGTATTTCAGGTTCCGTCATCTCTCCATTCCATTGGCCAAAACGAAAAAGAGCCGAATTATTTCAGTTTCACTTTAGGTTAACACGTTTTAATAATTGGTTAATTCTCTTGAAAAATTGATGATTTTGTCCCAGCTCTGACGATGATTATCATCGTAGAAGCAAAATAAAATAAAAAATCGAAAAATGTTGCCATATGATTGTCCTTTATGTAAGAAAAACTTGTCTGGTTTATAGAAAACAAGTTTCGTAACAAAAGGGCCATTTATGTGGAAGCATAAACGTTTTAAAACGAAAAATAATAATAATAATACTCTCTCATAAACACTCATAGAGTATATACAAATGCATGCATCATCAAATTACGAAATATCAGAAATATTATTATATATACATCAATATTTTTGTGGCTGCTCCTTCTTCACACTTTCATTATCAATATCATCATGTGATTTTCAAAATAATTCAATTTAATTAACAAATTAGGGGAAACTTTCCCCTACTTTACAATTCGTCAGAAGAACTACAACGCTAAACCTGACAAAAAATTCCACCCTAAAAATCACTCCCTACAAAATTGAAGGTTTTTTGTTCCAAACAACAAAGAACAGAAGAAACTAAGCAATCAGCACCTAAGAAAGTGAATTTATTTCTGTTCCTAATTCCAAAGATTTGACCAGAAAATAAGACTGGCGGCGTCACTGTTTCCTTCAAAACTCGCGGTTGTCAATATTTCCAATTAATTATTAATTGTGAGGAATATGCGTTGAGTGAAGGCTTCACAATAGGCGTTACTGGGGTAACTGATTAAAAAGGAGTCGGTTTCACACTATCGTCTTACAAAAATGTATATTTCCATGATCGTTCAATATATCTGACTGATTCGCATTAGAAATTTTGCTGCAAACAAATTCATGTCTAGTAAAAACGTCATTGTTTCCAAAAATAATTCCTAGTTTTAAGGATGTTCAACTCAACCCAGTATTAAACTTACTGATGATAATATTCGTATTAAATATGTAACAATGAGGGCATGCATATTCAATTGAAACTTCAACATACGAATACCTGAATAATTGACGGATAAAACAATTTTAACAAATAACAAAATACACAATGATCGTTTTGGAATGAAATTTGAATTTTTCAATAAAAAAAAGACTTGCACTGTATATGGAAAAGTATTTATTATAAAATTGCTGTTTTAATATAACAAGCTGCGCATTATATCATGGTTATGAAACAAGTCCTGAAAATAAAAATACCTTCAAAACACGTAATTACGATAACCCCCAGACAAGCGATTTTATTTTTAGGTTTACGACTCATCGTTGACACAATATCCAGAACTCGATCCAGGAAATATAATGAAGAACTTGCGGCGGCTGTCATTCTTTGAAATTATTGGCTCTTTCAAGAATGAAAAATTGTGAGCAGGTAATCAACAGAATATCATTCTATCCAGATGTAGAAAACATTGTTCGACTCTTCATTCATTCGATTTTTCATTCATTATTTATGACGTCATTGCCATTGCACACTCATTTTTCGATTTTTTGTACCCAAATAATTTGTATAAGAATATAATGTGACTGGATTGATTTCAGAACTTATTATACAAATTATATTGGTTATATTATATTTGGTTAGTCTTGAATACAACCAAAGAATTTAAAGTAGGTACATGCTACTCCTGAAACGTGTTCTATTTATTGGAGTAAAATAATCACAAAATGCCTGCCAAAAATTCTCAGTAAAATATCTAGATTAAAAGTGACACATGAGTCTGAAAACAAAACAAGTACATCATAGAAGAAAATAGATGTCTTAGTCGAGTTAATTGAAGATAAAACGGAAGACAATAACATCGTAGATGCTACCTACAAACTCATCAGTTGTAAAGTGGTTCTCAACTAAGTACGCTCTAATTTTTTATTTATTGTTTGAATTGAGTACTAGGGAATTTTATATTATTAACCTTGTTATACATATGCAATTACAATATGGACTCATCTCAAACATTGCTGCCCTATGTATAATTTCTTTTGGCGTGTATGATAATGAAAGTTTTTTGTTACGTATGTTAAATATACATATGGAGGGAAATGTCAAGATTATTCTAATTTTAAAAGTCTGCAACTCTCTCACATTGCAACAAGGACGTTTTTTCCTATAAATATCCTTCAACCAAGGTGTGATTCTTTGACCCTTTTGCTCATTGCTCAATCATGAATTCTGTAATTACTGTATTTTATTTTTGTATCATTCTGTTGAAAGTGGACCATACACACAATTTGCATAAATGAGAAATGAGATAATATGAGGGTTTGCATTAGAGCTGACTTTAGTTTCAATGACACTATCATCAATTTAAAGGAAGCATATGCTAGCCACAATACCCTATCAACATGTTTTTCAAACCTCAAAGTATGATCGATGATGACACCAATGTTTTTAACTTCTTCTATGAAGACGAGTGTTTCACCATTGATTATATGCATAGTAGTTTCAATATCAAGTCGATTGTTTTTGAGACCTAACAACAGAACATTGGATCTACGACAGTTGAAAAGTAAACAGTGATCTGTTATAGCTTTGACAGAGTCTGCAAATCGTCATTGAATAATTCACAAGAATCTTCAACACTCACTTAGGTGTTCTCAGCGTAGAAGTGCATCTTGCAAGTTACTAACTAATACGGTTTGATAAATGAAGGGAAAAGGAGGATCACCACTGGGATTCTGGTATTACCCATAAAGTTTTATGGATTACTATGAGATGATGTTACTAAGTAAAGAAATCAATGTGTGGAATAAAGTGTAATTTGCTGATTGATTTGGCCGTTACTTGATGAAGATACATAGCTGTGTTAGCGAAACACATCGAGATATTTAAAATAAGGTTTGTGAAGATAGAATTGTTTCCGTGTATTTTGTACAATGTGTACTTCACTTGAAACAACCACGATTAATTGATGTCATCACTAAAATAAAGTAATCCGTATTGACTTCAATAAATTCAAGACAGCAGTTTTCACCAAACACTCCTGTACAAATTCACATTTCATGAAGCGATACCCATGCATGGTGAAATTGAAATTGTAGCAAGGAACAAACATCACATCTGACAAAGTAGCAAACAAATAACGATATTTATTTTGATTTCAAACAAACGACATGCTGAACCTTTCACATTCATCTACATAGCCATTCCTTCAAGCAAGATTTCCCCTAGTGTTTATTTTGTCTGGATAATACGACAATCGATAAAAAATAAGGAAAATATCGGTAACGAAGGCGTTGTGATGTCAATCATTCCCGTAATACGAGTAGGTACTAGGTGAGCCAGTAAGATTCCTGTCGAGTATTGTTTCTATTCGAACGACAATTTCAATTTCCAATGATATTACGCCACGCTAATACACTGAGACTGTTTTCCGAAATTATTTCCAATCATATAACTTTGCATGAGGGGTTGAAGGGGGTGAATAATAGCCAGCAACGTTCCACGAACCAGCTTTATTTACCAATGCAAGAAGGTGGAAAATATCTGAACGATGAGTATTAAAAATGTAAAAAATATGTGCAACATGAAAATATCTCAAATTTGTAAAGAATATCAACCCTAATATGAATGGGAAGTATTCATACACTCCATACTTGCAAATAAGCGAAAATATTACTAATATTATTAATTGTCACCCTCTGACAAAAAAAAATTGAAGCTTGCTCGACTGTTATATAAATATTTCTAGAAGCCAGCCACTCACCAACATGCATTTGTATGCCAGATCTATCTCCTAATTTAAATCGTTATTTGTAATTTATATTTATTATTATTATCCTTGAACTAAGGAATATGCCTAAATAGAAACTAATTACGGGAATACTGAACAACCTTATTAATTATCCTATTCAAATTCTTATTGCTTTGAAACAAACCAGAAAAACAAAATCAATATAATTTGTACTGAAAAATGGACTCTTTGAATCTAGACTATCACAACCCGTCGGCCCTACGCACTGTTCACCCAAATTATCACTGCCGTCGGCTCTTTTCCTATCCAAGTTGATCGAGAAATCTACAATATGTGAAAATGGAACTTGTTTGTAAATACAATTTCAAAGGTAAGGACCGTACTAATCCAAGTTACACCTTCAATACATAACAGTGTCCATTGTTACATATGTTTTATACTGTAACGAACTGGAGCCGACCCTGACCTTTGCGCTGGAGTCGAAAACAATGCATGACACCATCGCTCTAGAATGGCGACCCTTCTCGTCGTCTTTCGAAACATCTTCTTCCACAAGAAATTTAGTGCGCATATAATACAGAGCCCTTGGCCAGTTATTGCAGTATGAGTCTTAGTTCAATACAGTCAACATATAATACAGAGTTGGCTCAGCCGATATACACAAATGTGACATAAATTGGATGATGATAATTGAAAAGGAACCAAGCGCTAAATTGCAAAATCTGAGATAAAGATTTCAACCGACGGTTTGACATTCATTTATTATGTGTGAGAGTATAAAGCACCTTCTAGAATTCTGGCCACATCAATTTACTAATGATCCAAGCGACTTTGAAGGAAGACGCAGTTTCCTATTATAGAAAAATTTCCAACATTACGATACCGTTCATACAATATGATCAAAGTAGCTTGGTTCCTTTTCAACTATCATCATCCAATTATTGTAATTGGTAGAAATGAATTATAAATTTTACCGAAGAACTAAATAAGAAACTACCAGTGATAATTTGGATTCCATTGGTAGTCTATCATCTTGGAAAAAGAATCGATCTTTTTTTGAAAAATACAATTCTGAGAGCAGCATTCTACAAATGACATTATATTCATTAAGAAATATGACCGAAGTGGGCATCTATGGCAAAAAATTGTGTTTCACACAAGACCACCTCGTATATGGAAAAGTAGCACGTCTTGAACGAAATAAATAACATTTACAATAATTTCGCTCTTGTTTATTGAAACGAATGTAAAATGATATGATTTCATGTTTTGTTCAAAAACTGCAAAAGCCGAGATTAGTGCTGTATTTATAATGATAACGAACATTCCATGGAAACAGACTTGGCAACAGGGGGCATGTGATTGAATGATAACCCGCCAGTTTTAACCTTTTGAGATAAGATAAGCTCTCAGGCTGGCCTGCATATCACGAATACCCAGTGAAATAAGGATCGAATTGCTACTGTTAGTTTCGAGTGAGAGTTACACTGGAATTCCTTACGTTCCAATTGAGGACAAGTCAATTTTTATATAATTAAGTTGGTTACGAAATTTCCATGACCTTTATGACGGCGAACACATGCGAAATATGCTTTAATCCTGATATACTTATACTCAAATACCAACCAAAAAACAATGGAACTGAATTTTCTATATAGATACGACTGAAAGTGAATTTATAGGACAAATGGCAGTTGAACAGAAGATGACTCTCCAAAGGAAGTGATGAACGCAGTGAAAAAACTTTCAAACCGTTTATTTCATGTTTCCTTATGGAATGACTTATGTCGAAACGCCTAGCATCTGTATAGATTTCAAAATAAAATTGGTATCTAGAGTATTATAAATTAACTAACGTATTATCTTTTAATATTCCCCCCCTTATCAACTTTTAAACAGTTTGACGTACAAACTTTTATAATAACGTGTTGAAATAATATACATTGAAGTTGCGTCATAGATGGCGCGAGGGAGCACACCAAATTTAAAATTAAAAAAATCAAGTGTCAGAATTCGACAAAATGTTGATGGTTCAAAAGATTATTGAATTATATTTTCAGTGATAATTTTTTTTAGTGGATGTGCCCCGCGCCATCTCTCAAATAATAACAATGTGTTTTTTTCAAAAAGTAGTATCGGTGATACCCTCCAAACGTTTTTTTTAATGTTTATACGTCAAACCGTTCAAAAAACAGAAAGGGAAGACTATTAAAAGTCGCACTGTATTTTGTAATTAATGTATTATATCTTAATGTGATGTTATGATTTTGATAATTTGTAATAAAGATTTAACGTATTTAAAGAAAGCTTAATTTTCAATGATACGATAAAGTAAATACAGGTACTTATTTCTTTGTCGCATGAAAAAAAAACTTGTTTTGATTTAATATTCAAGCGAGCTTTTAATTTAATAGTATTCTTCAATTGTAATTGTATTTTGGAAAAGACAGCTGGAACTAACAATTATTGGTAAATGGATATTATTGTAAAACGTATTCATCAAGATTTCTCCAATTCTTTGTAAGCTATGAAACCTTTATATACCACAATTACGGGCCTTTCCATCTATCTGGAAAATGACTGTAATAAAACCAATCTCCAGGAAAAAAAAATTACTCTTCTCTGCTACTGCAATCGGTTGTTTTTCCAAAAGTCGTGAAAAAAGTAATCTGATTGAATTGTATTTTAGTGAGATTTACTCCGACCTCATGTTTTAAGGTATTTTGTAATGAATCCATCTATTATAAACCATCATGAATTAGAATGAAGCTATTTCCCCATCATATGTTGAATCTAATTTTTTTTCAATACTAAATCAAGTGTATTTTCGAACCCATGAGCCAGTCATCCGACATATGATGATTCAAAGTTATGGCAGCATTCTAGATTGAAAAGGTCTAAAAATCAAGACGGTGAGAAAAGTTACCAAAATAGATCTTCTTAAGATTTTGAAAATGCTGATGTACAGGATGTTCTGTCAAAACGTGGCATTTTATATCTGCATTAATATTTTAACCATTGGATATCTGAAATACAAAGGAAAAAAAAGAAGGTGCCGGTGACATCATTGTCACTCGTTATACAGAATATTTGCTTGCAGAAAAACAAGAAAAAAACAGCTGCCTCAGCTCCCTGCTGTACAAAGGAACTTGGTACGATCTTTTTTTAGATGAATTGAACAACTTCATAGTTTGTTATTGAGAATCATCTAATAACAATATTTTCTTCAAAATCTAATCGATACTTCTATCACGATTTGTTTTATCATTTGGTCTTACCGCAAGTATTTTGTAATATATTGGTTAACTAGACCACAACTAGATTCGTTTTCATCTTTGAACAGAAAACCGCATTTACCACATTCGTGTATTAAGATTTTCCCACGAGAATATTCTCATTATCTTATGTCAGTGGTTGTAGTAGAACCACATGAGGTATTTTGTTATATTCTATTTTCATGATGTTTTGGTTGTGTCGAATTGACATTGATTGTTTTGAATGACAATGACTATACACAATATTAGACAGTTAAACCTAGAGAGAAAGTGATGTTGAAATAGATACGTTTTTTTGGTCGACAAAATACTTATTGATCATTAAAGAAATTGGGAAAAAAAGGCATAAACATAAAAAAATCAAACAAAAATCTATATACCTATATGTTAAAAAATATTGAAACTGTAAATTGTTCCGCTTCCTACAGAAATTTCAATATTTGATGAACATTCGTCTGCAAAAATCCATTAGTCATTGAAAGCATAGCAAATGTTCTCAATTTAGGAAAGTATTTTCTAGTTCTTCCATTCTTGAACAAATCACACGAGTACTTGTTTCATACTGAAAATATGATAGCACACTTACGTCATGTCGTTGAAATACATGTGCATTGTGCCTGTGGTAACATCTGACTACAATGTGTTTACATTTTCGAAGTTTTTAGGAGTAGATGAGAAGCCAAATCATATCGATGAAGAACATAATTTAATTGAAATTACGAAGTGATAAAATGATTATTCATCATTTAGGCATTTATTTTGAATTGCTTCAGTTGAGTCAATTACAAATTCCTTTTTTCAATAATTTCTGTATTTTTTAAAAGAAAGACGCCTGATGACCATCAGCCCTAGAAACGGTACTCTATCGTCACAAAAAGTATACGAATATAGACTATCAAAGTTTCAATAATCCGTTTTACGTTAGGAAATATTTACTCAATCTCTTTCATCATTAGAATTATGTAGCCGAGTGATTAGAATCACCTTTTTTCATTCGTTCTGGCTGCCGGTCGTGTGGGTTTAAAGCCCAGCGACTGCAGTATATTTTTCTGATGGCCTGAGAAAGTGCTGAAAAAAAAAATAAGTGGAGGGGAACGACAGCTGGTTAACGAAAAAAAAAAACATTTTTTTTAAACAATGTCGATCCATCAAAGGCATTTGACACGGTATCACGTGAAATACTATATCTGACAAAGGAAATATAGTGCCAAATGTAATTTATTGGTCGTAGAGGACAGTAATTGTTTTTTGTTTTATACTTGCCGACTTGGGAGCGGAATACTGGATTATCTAATCAATTTTTTATGTTTGGCCAAATAGTATCAATAATTTTTCAATGAAAATTTGGCTTCTGAAGGAGTAGATGCTATGTGCTCTCGGTTTTTGGGCTGCCCCAATCGAATCTAAATGTAAATTCGGCTATGATATTTGAGCATTGTAAAGTAGTTCTTGTAGAAAATTTTGCCTAAAATATTACAGAGGTAACTCATCGTTCGTATGAGGCAGTAGTAATTTTTTGTTGGAGATTTGCCGACTACCATACCCAACGTATAGTTCAAAACGGAAGACTGGAATAGTTTATCAAGTATAAGTTCTTTCGCGAAGTTAACAAAAATTGTTATTTAAATTGTTATTTCCGTCAACCGGCTGCACTCTCATGAGCACAACCCTCAAAAGTCTTCGGAAGACTTGTGTGAGCTAGGGAAGACGTAGCTCTTACCTTTTAACGTGTGATGCCATGCACGAAGTAGTAGATATCAGCAGTTTTTTTCTCATGGCGAACCATTCCATCAATATATTTTTAGTCGTACTAAGGTTTACTATGGAATCGTAGGAATAGTTGTTTTATCGAGTGTTATCACTGATTGATGACAGGTTGAGTAATAATATCTAGAGAAAAATGTATTGTCAAGTGATTATTGTTGAAGCTATTTGAGACACAAAGTTTGATACAAAATCAAGGGTCAATAGAATTTTTCAATAGCGATGAACAAATAATCAACGAAATTTGTAGGTATCTCTGAAAATTGAAAACGACATGTTGTCGAACCACGAATTTGAAATGCAGGATGACAATCAAGTAACAACAAACCGATTTCCATACTTTTTCATTTCACATGGCAGATTGTTGAACATTGGAAATAAGTTATCACAGAACTCATTTTCAGATTTACTTTCGAGGATATAATCATGACTTTTTTTTCCTTTACTTTGAGACCATTATCACAGATCAGATCCAGATGAAAATACATTTTCTATACAAAATATGAAGTTTCGTCTCCCAATAATAACTATACATTTGCTAATAATGAGCTTTATTAGAAAACCACTGGAATAGTAGATACATTCATTTTAAACTCTTTCTAAACTGAAATGATAATGTTCTTCCATTCCTTCTACAGATTATGCCAGTGTTCAAAAATATCATGTTATTTATATAATTATTGCTTATACATATTTGGGATAAATGTCAGATTTGGAACTTTATTTTTTAATACTTTTAAAAGAATTTTTTGATTCTAATAAAAACGATCCAAAATTAAGTAACAAACTTTGAAAAAAAAATAGTTTTGTTTTAGTGCAGAAATAAAAGTTTAATATAGTTTTGTAGAACAAACAGTATAATAACAGTAATAACAGTATATTGCTATTTTCTACTTTTATTTAGAAAATTATATAACAACCATGGAAAATTAACAAGCTCTGCTTCAGAATAATATAGTTTCGAGTACACAAATAAAAGTTTAATATGGTGAGTAGCTATAATAATTGAACTTTGTAGAGCATTGACGAAAAATAAGAGTATATTGCTATTTCTACTTTTATTCAGAAAATCATATAACATTCCGATAAAAACGATCGAGAATCAACAAGCTTTGGTTCCAAAATAATACAGTTTCAGTACACAAATAAAAATTGAATATAGTGAGTACCTATAACTTAACTTTTATAGAACATTGACAAATTTAAGAGTATATTGCAATTTTCTACTTTCATTTATAAAATCGTACATAACTGAGTAGTGGTTTGTCATAGTCGTGCGCTTATTTTTCATGGTAATTATTACATATTTCAACAGCGCCGTGAATTTGAATTTTTTCATTAATAAGATGATAATACATCCTGGATATACTTACATCCTTCGAACCCCGGATTATGCCTAAGAGATTATTATTACAATTTTTGTCTAAAATACTATTTTGTAGTTCCGGTATAGAATATACATATTACTCTTAATCAATAATAATAATATTGTAATAATAATAACATTTATTGATTTATATAAACACCACAGTGGTACAAATACAAAGAAGTGCAAAAATTACAACATCCTAGAAGTATTGTAAATTCTTGTGTGTACCTTTCTCATTTTCCCAAACTAATTCCACAATTCTATTACTTGTGAATATTTTGCTGTTGGCATAGCGTTGAATAGCAGTATTTTTTTTATAAATAGTCTTTAATCTAAAGCTACTTTGAATTGAAACAGCAAACTGTTTCTTACGAATAGAATGGTTATTTCAGAAAATATAAAAAAATTAAAGAGGAAAGTTTTATTGTATTCAAAATTTACTAGAACTAAGTAATGATAAAATTTTAATCAAACGTTTCGTGTCAACACGGCCACCATCAACTATTTTTTCAAATACGGTTCTGCCTATTTCATCACAAATATTGATAAAGCGATGAAATCACAATTCAGTGGTATATCACACTTGACATTTTTATAGCGTTTCATATAAAATAACTGACATCATCAGTGACAACAATTTTTAATCACGGTCCTGTCGTTAGTTCTTTTGTAAATTGTTTTCATTCCTTCAAAACTAATTCAACTATTAGGATACTTCAGTCATTACCCAATACTTTCGATAGGAAGATACCCCAACACAACGATCATTCGTATTTTTCCTTTTTGGGGATTTTTGTATTAAAGTAATCCTTGATTCAAGGCTGATTTCTCCTGTATCAATTTTTACACGGATTATTTTCATAATTCTCAATCCTGGAAGTAATGAAAATATCAGTTTTTGATCAAAATACAAGTGTTATGTAATTTGGTACAATTAAATAGCATCTCACTTCTTTTACCATAGTTAAACACGTAGGCTTTGCTTGATTTCTAAGGCAGGAAAAATAAATGAGTTGTTAATATCTGTTAAGAACTGTCAGACATTTAAGCACTCGGTTACATATTAAAGATGTATTCGAATGACGAAAGGACTGATATGCTATTTACTTATGCAAAATCAAATAGAAATCCTCTTTTGGCAAGAAATATGTATGGTGAGCTATATCCGAATCGTCGCATTCCAAACATTCAAATGTTTAGACGATTGGAAATAAATTTGAGAGACTGGTGCATTTGACAGAAATAAAACTAGAAAATGTGTTGTTACTGAAAGTATAAGGAACCAAATAAATGTTTTGGGTAAGCAAATATTACCTTATAAAGAAATTGCCCACGAACTTGGGATATCTGTAAAATCTACCAGAAATATTTCACCTTAATGAAAGGGATTACGGAAGGAAAGTACGATTTGCGAAATGGTTAAGACGAAGAAATAAGTTCGAAATATTTGTAAAAAAATAATATGGATGGACGGATCAAAATTCACCAACAATGGTTGGTTCAACAGAAACATCCATTATAGGAGGAATAATACGAATGAACATTTACATAGAGAAACCAATTTCCAGGAGAGGTTCGGAATAAATGTTTGATTGGGAATTTTGGGAAAAAACATTCTAGGTCCTTTCTTTTACGTTGAGCATTTGAATGGTGAAATGTATTTAGATTTTTTATCCAATGAGTTTGATGGCTACTTAGATGAATTGCCATTAAGCACCCGCCGTGAAATACAATATTTTCAACAAGACGGTGCCACTCCCCATAATGCAGCAATAGTAAGGGAACATTTAGATGCAATATTTCCGACAAAGTGGATTGGAAACAATGGACCAATTGCCTGACCAGCTCGATCCCCAGAACTTACCCCTTTGGATTTTTTTGTCTGGGGATACATAAAGGATAAAGTTTTTTCGACACCTAGTACCGATATCGATCATCTCAAACAGAAAATAAGAGATGCATGTAATAGCATTACAACCATCATGCTAGAAAATTGCCACAGAAATTGTATGGACAGACAACTTATGTGCATTCAACAAAGAGGTGGTCAATTCGAACTTTAAATATAGAATTCTTTTTCTGTATTGATTTTCTTCCACAAATTCATTATGAAATAAATTGTTTTTCTGTTTGTTTGATTTCTTCTTCTCTTAAGTTTATTTCTGGGGTTAATTGCTATCGTTTGTCTCTGAAACTGCAGAAATCTTTTATAAATTTTTATAGTATAAATACAATTTTCATAGATACATTCATTCAAAACGTCACTGATAATATTTACTTATATCGAAGCGTTAGATTCTGTGGAATTCATAAACAAACTAACGACAGGACCATAATTAAAAATTGTTGTCACTGATGATACGTTATTTTATATGAATCGTTATAAAAATGTCGAGTGCGATATACCACTGAATTGTGATTTTATCGCTCTATCATTATTTGTGATGAAATAGACAGGTCCGTATTTGAAAAAAATTGTTGATGATGGCGGTGTTGACACTAAACGTTTGATTAAAAATTTTTTGTTACATAGTTCTAGTACATTTTGAATACAATAAAACTTTCCTTTTTAATTTTTTTATATTTTCTGAAATAACAATTCTATTCGTAAAAAAACCGAAAACATCATTTTGTTTTCCTTGTATAGGTTGGGAAGGGCGAGAATCCCCGTAAATTTTCTATGACCAATTTACTGCTCACCACAATAGTTACCTTTTTTCCCGTTTAATCGACTTTGTATCTATTACGGTTTAGAATTTAGCAATGTTACCACATGATAAAGAAACGGCCTGTATATATATATACATGATACAATTGCAACTCTTGCCAATAATTCATATTTGGTTTTTAAAAATTGTTGAAAAATATCTGTACCAACAAATCAGAAGTAAGATTAAATAAAACAATCAAATGTTTGGGTGTATAAACGATGAATGTCATCTATGAATTAATATTTTCACCTAATCTTCATTCAATTTATGAGTTGATACGCAATTATTGAAGAAATTTTGTTGAGGTAGTCCCGCTTGTATACTTAATCCTTGCTTGTGATACATTTTTATCTCTTATACGGTCACTGCATTAATAATAGAGAGCACGGCTTCATTTCAATTGTGCCAACGTCCAACCCCAAGCAGTAGATCCATTCCAACCTTTAACCTGGCGACAATGTTGCTCTTGTTCATAATAAATACTTGTGAGTGAAAATAAATCCAATTAGTTGTTTGTCTCATTTGAATAAACAAATGAACACGCGTAGCAAAATGGGTCACTAGTCCGTAGATCCATATATTTATATGCATTATATCTATTCGCAGCATATCGAGTATGCAGGATCAATCACAGATAAATTAGTGCGGAGGGAGAGATTTTTACACGTGTTGGCAACTTCAGAAATACTCACAGAATGTGACTACGTGTAATTAAGGTGGCAGAGGCGATAAAACACAAGGACATTTCGTGTTGATATTCTAAATATATTTATTTATTTTTTACCAACCATCAAGAAGTCAAGGCTATAGGTCAAGGCAACCTATAGCAGCTGAATTTCGGGGGGGGTATCTTCAAAGAATTATTGAACATTACCCCAAAGCATTGGATTCAATCTGCTATCAGCTACTAACTATAAATTTCTCTCTAGGAAACTTGTATAAAAAATAATATGGCCATTAGAACACAATATATTCGATAAAGATATTTCGAATTTTATTTGAAATCCCGCTGGAGTATTGCAAGGGTCGATTCTTGGACCTATATTACTCATAGTTTATACGTCCGTTTAAAAAATGCTTACAACATATCAAAATTCATAGTTACGCTGACAATAAAACGTAATTCGGACTTAATAGAAACTCATATAATCGCTAGAGTGCAAAACGCGTACTTTACCATAATCGTACCAAGAATATTCATCTCTATTTGAATAAGAATTTTTCAGAATATCGTTTCAACTCTCATTTAATCATTCCAGTAATGAAATTGATCAATTATGATAAATTGATACTTTTTTCAATGACCTCATTATGAATAAATAACCAATTGAAGATTGTTGACGAGTATTTACGAGTTCCCATGTGAATATGAAATTCCTACATTGAGAAGACACAAATCATTGTCCATAAAACCAACTGGACACAAAGAGTGTATCAGGAAATTGAAGATAACGTCTAGATTAAACCCAACGAATTCTGTAAGACAAAACAAATGTTTTAAGGAGGCTGTCCCATTTCCACAGACCATAATGATGCTGCACCTTATAAAAAAAGTGGTTTCACGTTTCAGCTTCTGCGAAGTCTAGAGCAGAAATGCATAGAAACAAACAACATAGACACAGAGTCAGTTCGTCCTTAAAAATTTGTGACGCTAGTTGATAAAAATGCAGATGTTTATTTGAAATTTTCAATGGAGTGCCAAGTCTAAATTTGTATCGATCGCAAACAAAGGATTCATACCGCGGTTTTATTTCAAGTAATTTGAGTCGAAATCCGCTTCAATCTTATACATAACAGTAGATCGTGTCCCTTCAGGAATATATATAACTATAATGCCATTCATTAGAGCAATGTCATGCTGAGAAAAATCAACAAAAAGTATGTCACAGACATATATTATAAACTAAAATTAAGGGAAAACGCTTACGAGAGCGACTTATTATATAGATTCGCAAGGTAGTGTATTAGGACCGCTAATGTTTATATTATATATTGATGACTTTTTTTCGTTATTCTCCAGATGCGCGGCGCTGTTCTCTGTATCTACTGAATAAGATTCTGAAGTGGCCGATAATGCAGAAACTGAATGGTTGGTGAAAAATGAAATGGAATTGATTGCGTGAGACTATAATAGGTATGAGTAGAATAAGACGTTATAATTTCAAACATGGACTATGTTATCAGAAGTTACAATCCACGTATTTGATCCGCAACTCAAATTTGATAAAGATGTTGACTTTCTGTGTAAACATCGGAAAAACATTTAAGTAATTTTCAAAGTCTTGTTCTGGGAAACTAATGTATCCATCAGCAGATAAATTAGGTATTATTATCTTTTAGTGTTTTGCTTTAGTGAAAATACTCAGAATGCAGTTCCTACAGATTAGAGACTTGATAATTTCACTACGATGCAACGGCTATACCTCAATTAATAGTATGTTTAGAAGTATTTGTAAACAAGCTTCAAATTGAGAGATTTTAATCAGATGCAACTGTAAAACTATTCAAGTCTACATTAAAACAAATACATTTTTCTGTTTGGCACTTGTTTATTTTCCAGTTTATTCATATGATACGCAATGGCTTATTTTAGCTAAGAAGTGACTTAATTCCATTCTATTTTGAGTCCTCTCTTCATATAAATATCAACATCCAACTAATGATGCAACTATGAGTTGTATAGAAATTTGTGTCACGTTATAATATCACCATATCATTAACACATTTCCTCCAAAATATTTTATCAAATTCGCGCAGACGCAGCTCCTGAAGCTCTCCACCAACTCATTGCAGAATGGATTCCTAATTATTCAGCAAGTGGTGAAATTATAACCGGTATGGCATCCTCTCATATTCATAACTACGATCTGAGGCAATAAATACAATTCTAATCGTAGTTAGTAACAGTATTGTTTACAAACAAACCAACGCGTATACCTTTCTAATATAAAACAAAAAAGTTGCATTCGAAGGTTCCCATTCAACGCAGTTTGTCACCAAAACGATAGTAACATAATATTCTGGTTTACTTATTTTATTTCACAGATGTTTCCTCGGTTATTTATATCAAACTTGACAAACCCAGTCAAAAAAATGTATGAGAGTTCTTTACCTTAATCAAATATCCAACTTTAGAACTTCTCACTGCTATTATACTGGCATAATTTCCGTTTTTCCAATAAATTTAAAGCTATTTGATTAAATATAAAGCTATTTGATTGATATCTATATATTGTAGATAGTAGGAGGGTCGTGTAGGCTGTGCAGACTCACAAGCACCTCGACCAGCAAGGTCATTTGTGCGTGATCAGTTTCCTGGTTGCTAGGGGCTAAGGGTAGTTTCCTGGTTCACAGAAGGATTCTGGGCCGGGAAATGGTGTTTCCCCCTTCTTTGGCAAGGCAGTCTCATTGCCTTTGATGCCCCTGTGACCTGGCACCCACATCAGGGTTACTCGATTGTTTGCTGTTTGTTTTCTCAGGGGTTGTTTACAGTCCCAAGTCCAAGTGCAGCTTGGCTCTCTGATAGTATAAAGATTTCTGCCCTTTGGGTGCCCATTTCAAGGCATTCCTAGGCACAAATCTCTATAGCATGTACTTCTGCTTGGAAGATAGTTGGGGTCCTACCAAGGGATTTCGAGAGCCTGAAATTTGACCTTGTAACGCCTACTCCAACCCCTTCGTCCATCTTGGATATTTTCCAAGTGTACCACACAGTGTACCACACTGAGACATCCATTGCCAATTGAGGACCGTTCTCTTTGTGAATCTGGTAGTTGATTATGACCACTTCAAACTGCACTTCGAAGTCGTATCTGATCGGTATCTGTCAGGTCAGACATGGCTTTTAGGGAGATGTATTCCAAAATCTTTAGGTATCCGATCAGATTTCTTGCTTATGAGCTTTTCATCTGGTTCAGTCAGAACGCACTATTTGCTGCACCTTTCATTACACATAGGTGCAACGGCGGAAGATTTTTTAGAATTACCTCTAGATCTGCATTGAGCCACCTGTAGTTCCCAGGCAAACTAGCCGCAGCACTTTATGCATTTTCGGCCATCATACCAGTGAGGCGAAGGTTTAATGATCGTTTGGTATGACAATTAAATCATTATTGGTCTTAGACCGTATGTCTTACCGAAGACTCTGCGGCATATCCAGCTTGCTGCTATAGCCCTGGAAAAAGTGTGGTTGATTTGGCTGTTCCGTGTCAGTTTTTGGTCGATTATAAAACCCAGCTACTCAATTTTGAACAATGTTAGCTGGGTCTCATTCATGGTTGAGGCTTTATGTTCATACTTTCGTCTCCAGGTGAATGGATGGGATTGATATTGAGTTTCTCCTTTGCTCCTGATTTTGTTTAGGGCTACTTGCACCGGCGTAACATTGAATCGTGAACCCAGATTTAGCTTTACTAACATTTCGTCGACAATTAGTAACCACAATGAAAGCGATAAAACTACCCCTTGGGAGCAACCCTTTTTCGATGTATTTCTGACTGTATATCCCCCAGGATCGCTAATACAATGATTCTGCTTTTCAGCATTGCTTATATCCATCTGATCAATGAGGCATTGATAATCCTTTTCTCCAGTGATCTGGATATGGAGGCATGTGAGGTGTTATCGAATGCATCCTCTATGTCGATGAAGGCATTAAGAGCCATTTCTTTTGCCATGTATGATTTTCAATGCTTTCAGTCAGGCATTGTAGACCATTTATCGTGGATTTACCAGCTTGGTAAGTAAACTGTTTCTTATGAAGAGGTCTCAAGTCGAGGAGTTTGTTTCTGATGTAACAGTCTGTTACGAGATTGATAAAAGCCCCCTAGCTGCGCCACTGAGTCCATTCCGCGGGCGCCTCATCCATAATTAGTTCTAAGAAGTGTTTCTTTGGATGGATCGTCTTCTGTACTGCATGAATAGTCTAGATAACGGAGCTGCCGCGTCATCGCTCAATTCCTGGAAATGTGTAGAAGTTCTCCGTTTTGAGTATTCTCGAATCATCGCGTTTAATCCAGTCTACTCGATGAGCACCTATAAACGGAGACGTTTGACTGGGAAGGAAGTTTTTATGAAGAGAATTATTTAAGAAGATTAGAAAGTGATAATAAGCAGCAGTGTTTGGAATATTTAGCTAGTTGTATTGTTGTATAGATCTAAGTGTTTTATTAGTCAGTGAAGTGTTGTATGTTTGTTTATAGTGAAGTTAGAAAATAAACAGTTTAGTAGTGTGCTCGGCCTATTATTTAGCAAAAACGAAACAAGTCTATTCTAGTCTATTCTCCATTGCTTTCAGCAGAAAGAAGGTGAGACTGATGGGACGGTAAGACTATGGTTCGTCCATTGAGCGTCTTTCAGTCTTTGCTATGAAAGCCACCACTGCCTCTCTCCAGATCTGCGGTATATAGCCGAAGATAATTCTGACCTTGAATAGCCTCTAGGCCGTGCGTATATCGAGACCTAGGTGACAGAGACAGGGCAGCGAGCAGCACAGAACCACCAATCAGATATGCGGTTCTCCCCTTTATAGCTTGGATCAGAGGCACTGTGCTGCCCTAGCTCTGTCACTTGCATCATATTGCACAATTTGCGTCTTACCTAAGGTTCAGAAAAAATCTATATAATGCAAAACAAAATCGTACTGAATTCCAATTCAAAAAACTCGTGTTTGCGTGAATAAACATCAACGAAAAACAGAAATTACGCCATGGTGCCAGAGGTCATTCGTTATATTTATTCGAAACCGTAAGCATTTGTTCGACTGATATAAATGAACAAAGTCAATATAACGAAGAGGTCATCATTTTCCAGTAATTATTTGATATGAGTCACACCTACAGAGTGAAAAATCTGTTAAAATCAAAGCAAATATTTCTGTATACAATGATGCATTAATCAGCCCAAGAAAAATATTTCGGAAACAATCAAATCTTTACTCTGAAAAGTTAGGCGAGGAAATTTGGCACTGAAATCACCAAAACCCAAGAAATTTGCGCAGACAAACGGATCGAGATGCGGTTTTTTGCATTCGAATTGTTAGCTTATGTAGAAACTTTTTTGTCCAAATTAGCCCCCAGTACACCTGAAGTTCAGGACGGTATCAGGAACGTCAACCCCTGGAATTCCTGGTTAACTTGTGATAAATCATGAGAAACTCGTGCCCTGGGGGTTTTGTCCATACCATTAATTTGATCCAAAGAGAATACTAATGTACATACGTGCTCGTTGGATACATATGGGAATAGTTATTTGTTTAACTAGGCAGCAAAGTAGTAGATTGACTGCCGAGGCTGAATTCATAGCCGAGCGTAGCGAGGCTAGGAATTCAGCTAAGGCAGTCAATCTACTTTGCTGCCGAGTTGAACATATAATTTTTTCTCCGATTGTTCATAATGATATAGGAGGATATTGTATTTGCAAATTATTACAATTCCCACAATCTCTTTATTTTTCCTGTAGAGTTCAATTAAAATAAAATTTGATAGAAATCGCAGTTGTTGGAATGGTTGGTTTCTATGGAAATGTCCATAATAATTATAGTTTGACAATTCATGAAATTTCTAACAGTTGTGCGAAAAAATATCGGTATATTCAAATTTTTATATAATGGACAGTGATAGCGACCTGGAAGTACTTACTCCTCCAGAAATAAGGGAGGTGGCAAAAATTATAGAGTTGAATTCGTTGCCGGAGAAGTCTCGGATGAAATATGAAGGAAATTATAAACGATTTATGGATTATTGCATGGAGAAAAATGCGAAGACTTTTTCGGAGAATGTATTACTTGCTTATTTTGCTGGATTATCTCAAACAATGAAGAGTTCTACCCTTTGGTCTGTATATTCCATGTTGAAGGCAACTATGAATGTTGAAAATTGCGTAGATATAGGAAGATACTTGAAGTTGCGGGCATATTTAAAACGATCATCTGAAGGCTACAAGGCAAAGAAGTCCCGAATTTTCGAAAAACAAGATATTATAAACTTTATACTGGATGCACCAGATGATGAATATTTATTAGCAAAAGTAAGGTTTGAACAAGATATCTATACCATGAAGTGAAAATACTTATAATCCATTCTTTTAGGTTGTATTGATTTTTGGAATTGCGGGTGCATGTCGCTGCGACGAACTTTTGAATTTAAAGTTAGAAAATATTGAAGATATGAAAAATAAACTATTGATATCCCTATTAAACACGAAGAAGAAGAATTCGAGGTCTTTCGTAATAATGGAATATTTGGATGTTGTTAGAAAATATATAGCTCTTCGGCCTGCTGAATTAAAAGACACAAGATTTTTTTTTCAAATACGCAAAAGGTAAATCCATAGAGCAATTTGTTGGAATCCATAAATTTGGTAAGAAATAGCTGTCTATTTAAAGTTGCCGAATGCTAAGGAATATACGGGACACTGCCTCCGCAGAAGTTCTGCCACTTTACTTGTGAATGCTCGAGGTGACATAACAATGTTGAAACGACATGGTGGGTGGAAATCCTCAACTATAGCAGAAGTGTACATTGAAGATTCAATGGCAAGTAAAACCAGCATTTGTGAAAAAGTTTTGACAAATATAGGAACTACTTACGAGACGAATCAAACTGGTAATATAATTAATGTATATATCTGAGGAAAGGAAAGGTGGCCTATTCGTTCAAAATTGTAGTAATTTTACCATCAATGTTAATAACAACTAAACATATGTTTTTAAATTCTTGTTAAAAGTGTTATGTAATAATTGCTAATAAATGTACCCACTTTGCTGCCTAGGCAGGAAAAGTAATACTTTGCTGATTGATATGTGTCAGCAAAATTAATATTTGCTGCCAATAGGAGAAAAAAAAATTGTTACTGAAACTGAAAATCTCTAATGGTCTGTATTTCTGACAACTGAAAAATCCGTTGCGACTTGTATCACGTGACCCCAGATTTGGTGGGAATTAAAAAAAAGATGCCCATGGTGCAGAAAAATCAATCGATTTGACAAGATATCAAAAAAAAATAAGAGAAAACATGCTTGGAATCCAACAAGGACCCCATATATCAAGCTTGAACTAGATTAAATAAATCTAAATCACCATTTTATTCCTATTCTCTTACTAAGAAATTAACTGTACTTTTTGTGTATGAACCATTTTATTCATTTATTTGTTTATTCACCCTTAAAATTTGTAGGCTTTGTCAACAAGACGTTTGATTCTTTGAATGATAAAGTATATTTTTCTTCATTGATAGACTGATAACTACAAACCCCATTATCGTAAAGATAAACGTTTTTCCAGACACGGTAGTCTTACATGGCGGTGTCTCCAAAGAAATACTTCAGTTCCAGTCAAAAACAGGATCAGTTTCATAACCTAACCTGCGGTAATAATATAAAACACGCGAACCAATATTCGGAATGCAAGAAAGAAAATGTTCCCATATCCAGGATGACATATTGGCCTTATCCAAAATAAGGGTGACATGATTCTGACGTGGAGAGGTAGAATAACTCACAGAAAACAAATTTCTACCGGCCCAAATGAATTGAATGCGATGAAATGGAGCAATATTGGCTAGGGTAAAAACAAACAAATTGAACAAGGTGTCCTGTCTCATTTGAATTTATCTCAAAAATTTTAAGTTATTGCTCTCCACCCGAGTCGTAGGACAATCAATGGAATAAACTGGCGTAACGAAAAGCGGGCAATTGATTCTCCAAAATTTAATAAAGGTATAGTTTTCGTTGCAGCTAGAGGACACGTAAACTGGTATGAAAAGGGACAGAAATTGCTGTGAATGTATATAGCAATGTACTTTGAGTTTTTACAAGTTTATTCAATTCAATACTGTATTTTCTACAAGTATATGTTATGAATGGGTATTAATTATTCTGATGTAACTACCTACGTAGTTACATCAGAGTCAAGTCAATATGAATAAAATCGTAGTTTATATGCAAGATACAAGAATGATTTTTTTAAATCATTTGAAAAATTCTAATTAACTGAACAATAACCTAATAGTATGCTCTTTCTTCTAATTAATAAGTTCGAATCGTTTTTAACAGAATAGTGTTTTTATAAACAAGATGAAAAACTTGAGATCTGCGAAAAATTCAAAAATATTTAGTATTATTTTGATTCCGCATGTGTTGGTATACATTTTATTATTTATATTTATTATATATTATTATGTACAAGTATTAAACGAAAAATTATCGAATATATTGCAAATTCGAAAAATTGAAAAAAGTTTTCGAAAGAGGCGTTAAATGTTTGAGAGTTTTGAAATCAGTATCAATAACCGCATAATAATGTTGACAGTTAATAGAAAAGCTTTCAAAATTCAACACATCATCGGAGCTTAAGCAAGTATATATTAGTTTTTTGAAACATGAAAATTACTTTCATTGAACAAATACATCCATCCATCTATCAGATGAGATTACCAATGATGAAGTGAGGATGTATTTTAATTGCAATAGTAGAGTGAAAGATAGATCCATTGAAATATAATAGATGCTCCAAATTATTCCATATCGCATGATGCATTCAAAATAATAATATGGTATAAACGATTTCTGTTTTCCAGACAATTACTTATTATTTCTTATTAAACACGATATATTGAGGTGCCCTTATATATAGGAAAATATGTCTTGATAAATGTTTCATTATCTTTCTCTTTTTTCTTTATTTTTTTCTCTATTCTCATTTGATTTTTGTGTAGTTTATTTAGTTAGGATTATCTTAGGAAACTGTAGAAGAATCGGCCACTTGGTCTAACAGTTCCACCATTTTTTTCCATAAAGACTGTACCAGTCAGGCCCTGTCTCCGGAGCTCCGATAAAACCGGAGGGCGCGCTGGTGTGTCATTAACACCAGTAAACACTCCACACGTCCGTGGGGTGAGTGATTACTGGGTCAGAGAGTCAGGTGCCCTGAGAAGGCGGAGTGAACCAAGAATTGCGGCCTTTTGCTCGACGGTATGATTTTCAAGTTTGAGAGCAGTGTGTGTCCATCATTCCACCAAGGACTCCTATTATCAGAACCACCATCTTGACAGAATGGTTTGGGTAAAGCCTGCGGAGTTCAAAGAGTAGATCTCGATATTTAGTCTGTTTCTCTTCCTCTTTTCGGACGATGTTCGTTTCACCAGGAGCTGAAAACTTTATGACAAAAATCGTCCTACTTTGATGATCGAGGACTACATCAGGCTTTTTGGCTTGTATTTGCCTGAGGGTGGGGAATGAGTAGTTTCAATAGATTCGTCACTTCTCATCCTCCACAACGGACTTAATATCCCCCGGGGCATAAGGCATCACCGGTGTCACGTCTATACCGTACGAGTGTCTCATATGGTAGTACAACAAACACTCCTAGCGCCACGTTATGCCTGTGGATATAGGCTGAGTAGAGCCTTCGATGCTGTAAACTTCGACCTAATGTTGTCAATACTAAGTTAAGGTAAGCTCGGGTAAGTGTGAATTTGGGGCAAGTGTGAGTTTGCTCGCTATCTTCGCTAAACCAGGCGACAGCCCAATGCCATCTATTGACGAAAACCCTACACTCATAATGAATCCATAACCATCATAAAAAATACCAAAGAGATATTGTGAAATCCAAATATTTTCCCCAATTTTCTAACCTACAATTCATCAACCCGAACGAGTATAACGAGTTTATTTCAAGCTTTGAGTGTATTGTTAAAATCTAAGGTAAGAATCCATTTTATACACTTGTCTTCTACCTAAACAATGAATCTGACTATAGATTGTCGTTTTTTCATGGAGTTGTTTTTTTTTTACATTTTTCCATTGCATGTCACACTTACCCCGATATTAAATTTTATTGGGGATAGTGTCTGTCGGGGGAACCGGGTTCATTTGGCCAATCTAAACAGTGATATTTTTTCAGCTATAGTACGAAATTATATACGGAAATCTCAGAGAGCCAAACAATATACCTGGCCAGATGTGAAAGACACTTTCTGAGGATGAAATAACAACTGTGCTTCCATCACCACTCGTCAGAAGATGGGGATCAATGAAATTCTCATTCGATTTCTACCTGTAAATTTTTCTTTTCAACAAATGTTCACTTTCACGATCATTTTTTGTTTTTTCCAATGGGGCATTTCAAATTCAATATTAAAAAGTTCCTAACTATGTTTTGAATAAAGATATCTCGAAACAAATAAATTGTGGTGAAAGTTCCTTGACTGTTTACTCACACCTGCCCCAAAGAGAGATTTACGTGCATTAATATCTTTAAATTTGGCCAGAATCACACTTGCCCCAAATTTCCGGGGAAGTGTGACCTATGGAGATGTATATCTGAATATATAAATAAAATTCATAGAATACATTTTTCAACAGTTTTCGTGGCGTATTACAAAGACTGGCCTTCGAAGTAAATACCTGCAAAATTTCATTGTTATATTAGTTCAGGTTCATCAGAAGGACTAAATTCAATGGGAACTAATGAAAATCACGGTCACACTTACCCGAGCTTACCTTATATAGGACTAACAAAAAATGCTGTTTCATTAATCGAGTCGTATCTAAATAATCGTCAACAAATGATATCTATAGATGGAAATAATTTTGAATATGCTAATCTGCGATCTGGAGTGCCTCAAGGCTCAATTTTAGGGCCCCTTTTATTTGCTATCTATACGTCACATCTAATAAAATGCCTCAAGTATTGTAATGTATATGCGGACGATACGCAGCTGTATTATAGTTTTCCATCAGATATGGTAGAAAATGCTTGCACTCGAATAAACAGAGATTTGAAATCGTTTGTGAAAGAAGCATCTGATCATTGCTTGATGATAAACTGTAGTAAATCCAACGTACTTGTGTTCAGCTCGAAAAATTATAGAAATGTAGTTTGCAACTCGGTAAATATTTTCATAAATGATCAGCGGCTTGAGGTAGTGGAGGAAGCTAAAAGTCTTAGTGTAATTTTGGATGCTAACTTGATATTTGAGAAGCATGTTGATCAACTTATTTAACGGGCTTATTGTCCATTGAAAATTATATATGGGAACAGACATCTTATACCATCCAGCGTGAGACCTTATGTGAAACATTGGTTTTATCTTTATTCAACTTTGCTGACGTTGTGTACAGTCCGTGTTTAACATATCAAATCAAACAAAAAGTTCAAAACTCTTGCTTGCGACTGATCTTTGGCATCCGCAAAAGAGACAGAATATCTCATAAATTAAAGGACTTAGGTTGGTTGAACATGAGTGGTAGGAGAATGTTAAATGCTGGCACTTTGTTTCATAAAATAATTGTTAATAAAACACCATCCTATTTACACAAAAAAATTACATTCAGAACAGATGTGCACAATCTTAATGTAAGACATAAGGGACGCCTAACTCCATCATTCTTCCGATCGGACATTTTTCGACAAAGTTTCAGTTATCAGATTTGTGCTATTTATAATGGTATACCAGAACCAATGAAACGAACTATCCTTGATGAATAAGCAGTCCAACTTCTTTAACTTAATACTCTCGCATTAATTATTCAATAATTAAATGCCCCACCAAATCTCCTACAGTATAAAAGTAAGTTTGTTTTTCTTGTTTCTTTGCAAGCTATGTGATCGCACCATGCGGTATGTTTCAAGGTTGAGTGGAAGAACAATTTAATGGTGACTTTATTTTCAAGTAATGTATTTATGTTATAATATTTTATTGAGAATTCTGTTGAGAATAATAAAGACGATATTATTAATATTATTATTATTATAAGCTGGACAGGCTGACAGCAAATGCATTATGGTCTCAGCTGCCCCAAGACATGCTCTGCGTCTAGTGTCAGGGACCTCTATACCCATCACGCGACTACGGTAGACGAGGGTGTTGAAGACACCATCCTGGCAGGCCATTATGAATCCCTCGGTTTCCGACTTCAGCCCACTTGACCTGAGAAAAACAAATATCAGGTTTCTGGATAAGCCAAGGTCTTCAATGTTCTTGAAGAAGACCCCATGCATTGGCTTATCCTTATGTAGCTGTAGGAGCCTCTCACACTCCGCAGCTTTGACGTGGGCTTTTTGCTGAACTCGGTGACAGAGTTTGGATTCGTCCGGTCAGAGCCGAATACGTGACCGAGTTCATCGGCTGCACGGGTGGCTGCCTTGAAAAGAAATGCTCCAATCCCTGGTCGCATACTAAGCAGAGAAGAGGATCTGAACTCCTGATGACTACAGGCTCCATTCAGTACCATTCTGTAATGTAGACACTCAAAACATTATTCACCATTGTACATTTCTATTTTTTGTATTTCATGTATTTATGGTGAATAATAAATGTATTATTATTATTATCATTATTATCTATCACTTTGGGTATTCGCACACTTTGCAAATTAAATTGAAATTCTCTCAGCATTATATAGGATAGGAACTTCTCGATAGTTCTATTTGTTTGTTTGAGAATAAGAAAAATTACTTCCTACCACTGCACAAATTGTATATCGCATAGTGAATGAAAGTATTTGGGTAATTCATCCTATAATTTTCAAGTACTTATCTCTCCCAGTCAATAATATTTACACAATCCTCTTATCTCGTTCTTTAATACCGCTTCCCAGGTTATCAGTAGATATCTAAAATACCCCCATATAGCCCAACTCACAAAAGCTAATATTTTGCTTACTCGTTTTGAAAACATTTTGCCTATGGCCGTCCGAGAAAAGCATTTAAAAGAGCCAAACACAGTTTTTTCATTATTCATTTATAATGAAAACGATATTTTTTGCCAGAAACGGAATTTATTTTCACATTGCTCTCTCAATTATTACAGTACATGATGTTTTGTCGGATTCAAAAGTAAATACCTCCGATCAAATAACATAACCTAGATGAGTAACTCGCCGCACACGCATTAAGATTTATGTGTAAGGGACATCTTCCCCCAACGGCAGTGTCGTGCGTTATTAACAGAAATATTGAGGTTCAATAAAATAATCTCCATGTGATTTTGAGAACAGCCGATGCTCTAATTGACATGTTTTTTTATAATTCATTCATTTTTCTCTATTCCAATTTGGTTTCCCTTTCTCGATAGTTACGACACTGGTCTGTTCTGTCAAATATCAAATGCAGCGTTGTCGTACTGACAAGACTATATCGACAACGAAGAATCTGCAAGCTGCAATGAACGTTTCAATTGCCTTCTAATTGTTATAAATTTCATCCAAGACAGTATTTTTGGGGTTTCGTTGCCATGAATCTACCCGACAGATATCAAAATCTAGCTGACGTGCTTATTGTATCCTTAAAAAATTACGGCATGGCAATAATGTCATGATTTGAGGGATAACATTATGAAAAGATGTTACCTTCAGTTCTATTTGAGTATTACTCATCTAGGTTTTGTTACTTGATCGGAGGTAAATATGATACATTATGTATCGTGTGATGCAGCCCCATTGTACCAAACTGCTGTGATAAAAGTCAATATTTGGATGTGAATCTCAAAAGTAAATTTCATTCAAATAAATATAGAAAAAATACCACTCAAATTCAAAATATTCCTATATCCTTTTATAATATCCCTGCTAAATATCATTATACTCTCCACCTAACAGTATCTTTCATGGTGGTTGTTTCTCTTTTAACTAATCAAGAATTAACCCCCGTTTAAATTATTTCGACATGTAGCAGTAAATATTCAATTTCTAGACAATCTTTTTACTACCAAGTGCTAGTACAGAGGCATCACAGAAAGAAAAGAACATACCTACAAGAACAACAATATTCTGATACAAAAATTCACTTGATTCAATCATTGCTACTGTTTGAAATCACTCCATACACTCCTAGATATATTTATTTTACATCCGTCTGAATTTGTCAGCTCCAACTTATCAAATGACTAGCCTTAATTATAATTTTTATATAGGTCGGCAAATTCACTATTACTATAATTTTCCACTGTCACCGAATGACCATTTTAAAGTAAACATATGTATATGAACACAATTAATAATGAATATAGCCTGTTGAATATCAATCGGCCATATACCTACATGTAGGAATTTTTTTTTTCGATTTAATGTAATTTGTGAAATGGTCGACATGGAATATTTATGATTGTCCTGCATTTCAAATTTTCCTGGAAAATTACTGAAACATGTTGATCTACAATTGTGCCGTGTTTTTTAATGTCTTTGTTCACTTTTCTCACGAACAAATGATATTCATATACCGTGTATCCGTGGAAGGGCTCCCCCTATGAGTTTTTTGTTTTCGCAAATGATGAAACGAAATTTGAAGGACATGTACACGACATGGAAAAGCATTTTTTGCTAGGTGACTAAATTTTATGCAACTTTCACTTTTACCGAAAGGGACAAACATTGGATTTGTAAATAGAACACCTGCTATATTTTTACTTCTTTCAACTCCATATGGTATTCTGAAAATAACCATGTATTACTTGCCACTTTTTGTAACCGAATACTTTTTTATTTTGAAGTTTATCTTCAATCTAGAGAGTTTTCCTCGGAAACGTTCAAATCACTAATTTTGGGAAGAATACAGCTTCATTATTTTTGGTCAAAATGTACCTATTTAATAGCTATGTAAAATTTTATTTTAAAACTGGTATTACAGATTTTTTTCAAATGGCACCCTGGTGGTCAGGCAAAAATAACATTTTATAACGAATTATTTGCTGCCGCATAATATTTATCAGGTTTGGAGCAAACTTATGTTAGAAAACTTGAAAATAATACTTTTTATCTTTATTTCTTTATTATAATAAATAATGCAAATCTTTGATGTCATTATATTAATGTATGTAATAGGGTATAACCACTTCTGTTGAGATATGAATAGAACTTACCTGAAAATAGGTAGTTATTATTAATGATATGACGGTATAATAATTCCAATAAACTTACCTTTTGCCTTTTGTATTTCAAGATATAATAACAAAATTTTGGTTATGTATATTAAATCGATGTATAGGACAATTTGTTATATTTTACAATTTTCTATTACAGTTTTTTATTACCTGTGCATCATACAAACAGTTAAAGAGAAATTACAATTGGTCACTTGCTTTGTTAAAGTTTATAAATGTTTTTGCACGATCATATACGGGGGTGTCAATGATATCTTCATGACGTCTTTGACGAATTTTTTGGAAATAAATCTGTTAATAATAGATCAACCAATATATCATTGCATTTCAAGAATCTTGGTAAAATGGTGAATGGTTTCGAATTATTATGATGATTTTTATTACAGCGACTTGAATGGGGTGCCATATTGAAAAAACGCGACTTTATCACATGAAAGTTATTACGAAAGAACATGAAGTTATTTGTTGTCATTTATAATTTACATCACTCTAGATTCAAAATAAAAGTCATCAGCTTTAATACAATCAAGTTGCTATAAAAATAGTTAAACTATTCAGAATATTTCCAGGATTCTGAAAATTCAATAATATACAGGGTGCGATATACATAAATCAAGCATTTGACGTATATAAAAACTGCGTTGAATTGTATATTGTTATCTTGAAAACGGAAGAGAAAAAGAGGTACCTTAATACTCTTTTGAAATTACTCATTTAGTTTATTTTTGTAAAATAAAATTTGTTATTTCTGGAATAGAGCTAGAAAAAATACCGAAAAATGATCTCGTAATGATAGGATCATATCGGACATGTTTATGAGTTCCGACTTTTCTTTACTTCGCACACTCTGTACTGCTTTGCTTCAGGACAGACCCAACAACGAAGCTTAATGACACTTTATTTTGCAAATCTAAACAGATGAATGCAAACACAAGCCATGCTATATATGAAAGTGTTACTAAAAGTCCCTTGACGAATTTTTTGCTGACGTAACAATTAAAAAATGTTGCGATGGTCATTTCCGTGCCGTAGATTAAATTCCTTTCCTGGAATTTCATACGATAGAGAAAAATGTTTCGTTAGCAAGTTTCGTTGGCTAAACGTTGGTCTACGTGATTATTTCTTGGCAATGGTCATAGACGATAAACACAAAACAATGTAAATATACCAGCCGTATTATTTCAGTCATATCGCAGTCACACAAAACTCAGTTCTAAGAGAACATTCGTTGAAATCAAATCAATTTATAAATAATCAAATGAAATTTATTACACTGTTTTCATATGAATATATTTTCCTAAGGAAGCAATTCTACTGTAGATACTGAAACGTTTAAAGTCACATTATGTTTCACATACCCGGTGGATAGAACATTGGACGTATTTTGAGAACCGTCAGCTTTCCGAATGGTAATAATATACAGGATGACACATTTGATAAACCTGAGTTTTAGTCATTTTGCGAATCTCCAATAGAAACCATGTTTTGGAATCTAGACATAATCTTCAATTGTAAACAATTTTTTCTTGTAACATTTTGCTGTATTTTCTAAAATAAGAGTACAATTCCTAGTCTAGCACAATTTTTATATTTTTTGTCCTATCCTGTGAGGACACCTAAAATGATTATCGGACATACACCATCTTTCGGCAATATTTCTATTCTGGTTGAGCAATTAATGAAAAAATTTCAACATGTTGCTACTGAAATGGAAACAGTGGAAGCTGACACTTGTAGTTTAATGTGGCATACAGGTCTTCCAAACTTCATTTCATTAGCTGCAAGAACAACAAAGTTATAAGGGCGAGCCACCTTCCGCATACACCCTGTACATCAATCATCTTTATGTACCTTTCTCAACATTTCAAAACATGTCCACCTAGTCTTTCGATCGTCACATGTTTATTTGGTCAAGAGAGTTGTGCAACTTGAAGTAATCAGCATCCAAGCTTTATGCAATTTTTCATTGTATCTTTTTTTATAGAGAAATTATCAACACTCAGACTCGCGGCCTTCAATGTCGCTGCATAAATTTTCAGATCCAATGACGCTCAATATCAAATAAAATTATCACGTCATTTATCGTCTTCTATTTATGTATGATAAATATCAACATGAAAAATTTAAATCATGTGTATGCGTTTCGTCGTTAGGTACAGTATAAGACTCCCAAATCAGATAAAAAAATTATACGCTTGCATAAACTTGGTATAGTGGTGCAAATATTTCCTATAAATATTGAGTGTCATTTAAGTCCGTTGAGGTATGCCTCCTATCTAATTTATAGCCTCTAATATTCGCCCTGCTTGAGACTTCGAAATACAACATAGCTATTGACATACCAAGGGAGGAAAAGTATCTTCCTTCTGAGGTATACAAACAAAACAGTTGCCATATAAGCTGTCACGTTATTTATCCTTTTAAGTTGCTTCTAAGATTTGAAAATGAGTTCCAGCGAAGTCGACCTGATAAAAGATCTCGCTGAAGAGACAAACTTGATTTCAATGCATCTTCTTCCTGATAAATTGAGAGAGCGATATGAAAAGGAATTAATAGTGTGTTCAATAAATGTTTGGAAGAGCGCGGACTACAAAAAGTCTCCGAAGATGCGTCCCTAGTATTATGGAGTGAATATAGTATACAGGGTATTCCACATACGATGGCCTATTAGACGTTTCTGGAGAACTGAACGACATATCATTTTAAACATTTTTGGGCATGGATAATGAAATATGCTCTACCCGTCTGAAATACTTTCATTAATACAGTGTTGCCACTTGTATCAGAGAGTAGTAGCTACTTTATTATTTCAAATGGAACACCCCGTATATTATAAAATTTTTGGAATCTTTGTAGAATTCCTTACAACTTTCCCAGATAATTCCCCATACCTATCTGTGACGGTTTTCGAGATAAAAATTAATTTTTGTGTAAAACCTGACCATTGAAAAATATAATTTTCTTCACATTGCATATTTAGAAATTATTGAAATTTGGGTCATAGCTGCATAAGGCTATTAGGTATTCTGTCGATGAACTGAATATCAGTTTCATCATTCAGGGAGGCTCAGAAGTACCTTCCTTTCGATGACTTATGAAGATGATTGAAACTAATTTTTTTCAAATAGAACACCCTGTATATTATTACATTATTTTTCGAATTCAACTATAATCATAAGTTTTATCAACTATGCCCTATACCTATCTCTCACCATTTATAAGATATAAATGATTTTATAATTTTTGAGGTCTGTGCAAGAAAAATCAATCAAGTAACAAATAATTAGAGCTTCATCTTTTTTGAGAAAGGTGTAATGAAATGCACGAACCTTCCTTCATACTGGGTGTATGACAAATATGATCATGTTGACTGTTTGAAAAATAAAATTGATTAAATTCATTCTACACAAGAGATAATATTACAAAATATACTTCACAATTATAACACATCTGATACTGAAAAAACAAAAACTCAGTAGCTCAGATACTTGAAATGCTGACCATTCACTTAACATTGATGGATCGACGTCATTACACGATCAGACGTGGCTTCGCGGATTTCCGACGGGTCGATTTCTCCGAAAGCACATCTTACCCTGTTTTGTAGTTCCTGTTATGTATTCACAGGTGTTCCATAAACCATTTCTTTTATCTTTCCCCAGATATAAAAATCTAGGGGAGTCAGCTCTGGTGATCGCGGCGGCCAATTCCAAGGACCCAAACATCGTAACTCGTAACCACCGATCTTCGAATAAATTAGTGAGTTCTCTGCTCACTTTACCTGTGCAATGTCCAGGAATCCCAACTGATACCAATAATTATATTATAAGTTTAGAGGTAAATGGTCCAAGACGGCACCGTTGTTCTCAGAATATCCAAATATTTTTTGTTATTCAGTTTTTCTCATGAAATGTTCACGTTCACAATGTATTGATGAAAATATTTCAGACGGGTAGAGCATGTTCGATTATCCATGCCCACAAATTTTTAAACTGATCTGTCGTACCATTTCTCCAGAAACGTCTAATAGGCTTTCGAATGTGGAATACCCTGGTGTATGTTACGATCAGTACTAAACGTTAGGGAAAATATAGATGCATGTGTCTGAAATTAATAGTTTTCCTCAAAAGAGAAGCCAGCAGTTACGCGCCAAAAAAATCTCTGACTTTTGAAAGAGATGAAATTTCAATATTTCTGGTAGCAAAGGCATCGGATGGAGATTATTTGCATGTGAAGGTAAGCTCTTTTAATTTGGTTAATCAATCGGACGTTTAAATTATATTTTCCTTAAAAATGAAACTGACTCTTAAGGATCTTTAATTAAATTATACAATATGCATTTTTCTGCAAAAATTTTTTATATCTCAGATCGCTGTACTATTTGGCATTTAGGGGGCTTGCAGATGCGAAGAACTAATTGAACTGAACGTTGAAGACCTTGATGATCGTGGCGATATGGTAAAGTTATCCTTAGAGTAACAAAAATAAAAAAACGCACATTTATTGTTTCTGATGTCTTAATAAACGGAAAGTCCGTCTTAGCTTTATACTAAAAATGTAAAAATTTCAGACAGCTCAAAACATCGCACTCCAGATTTTGTTAATTACTGAAAAGGAAAATCATCTGGCAAGGTGATCGGGAAGAATACAATGGCTAAAATTCCATTTAACATTTTTGCAACATTTTTAAAATTAAGAAAATCTCAAAGTTATAGCGACCATAGTTTTTGAACAACTTCGGCTACGCTGCTCGTCAATGCAGGTGGTGACTTGGTGATACTTAAGCAGCATGGAGGTTGGGAGAAAGATTGCTGAGGGATATGTCGCAGAATTATTGACAAGAAAAATGGAAATTGCAAGTAAAATCACCACTGGTAAGGAATTCACTTCAAATCACCCTGTACCAGTCATATTAGATTTCTCACCACTACTCGATTGCCGTTTCGAATACTCATTTATTGCTAGATTTAGCTATAACAGCATTTTGCCTATCCGAATCTGCATATAGTATTTTGTCCATACGCTGGCGGGTAATAAATCGAGTGATGACGTCATGAATCACCGAAAGGTCGACGTTTTTTAAACGAAGAGGACTCACAACGACGGAGACAGACTACCGGCCGATGGATACATACATACGTGTGAACATTCGGTGAATTAATTTCAATAATGAAATTCTACAAGTTGTGTAAACGAAATGTTTAGCAGTGGAATTAATTGCAAATTATATTCGTGCATGTTCAACAATCTATTTCCGTATTAGTTGGCTCAGGCTTGAAATTTGATAACTCATTTAATTAAGTGACTTCATCACCTGACATTTTTGTGTAGGTATTATAAAAAAATATGGCTCTTAGCTGGTTTCCTAATTTTTACCATTCCTCGTATATGGAAGGGTCTCATAGATTGCAGATACCTTTGATAGGAATTAAACGAGGGGGAAACATCTAATTTGAATCTTGTACAACTAGACATTTTGAGTCATATGAGTAAATTTTCAGTCCTTTAATCTTCGCTTCAGTTTTTCAGTCATCGGCTAAGTGTTTCAGTTTTAGGCTTCATTGAGTCTTTGAGTCACCTGAATTAGTCCCAATGTTGAGTCTCGAGTCTTTTAAATATTTAGAGTATTGTACACATTTTAGCTAGATGTTCCCCCTTCGAAATTATATTCTGAATTAATCATTAGCATCACACAACCATTTTTATTCGATTTGCTCAAAGAAAATGACAACTTCCTTCCTACCAAAATGGCATTTGAAATCTTTCATGTTTGCCTACATAAAAACCTGACGACCCTATATAAAACTTATCACATGTCTATTATCATCTGAGATGTTGAAATTACATCCAATTATAATATCAAATGTTCCCCGACTTCCCAGCATTTCACAATTCGAATTTCTGTACCATGAATTTTTATCGAGGTCACATGTTCACATTTATTTCGTCATGTTAAACATATAAATAAATAGTTTTAGAATATATTTAGCCGTTATATTAGCGCTGCGTAAAGGAAGAGGTTTTTGAAAATAACTGCAGAACAGAAACGGTTTGATAATCAAAAATGACTAATGAAACAGAACCTCAAAAAAGTTTTATACTTAAGTGTTTTTTTATCATGTATGATTTGATATATAAGAGTTTCATGACAAGTAATTGTTGAACATTCTTCTTTTGTACTTTGTTTAGTAAGATATACAAAATTCCGCTAAATATGAATTTTAATCGATAATTTGTAAAAACTCGTTAATTTGATGAATATGGGAGGAATAAAACTTCAAAATCTACACTAAATAAGATACACTGCCGACATTTTTTCGACACAGGTTGTTCATACCGAGTATAAGCTAAATTTTATCTAAAACATGCCTCGGAGAATCATGTTTAATATTCCTCAAGAAGATGGTCACTTGGTGACCGAAACGCATGTCGAGGTTTGGAAATCGCGGTTATGTGTTGGACAAAACTCCAGTACCTATGTACCAAAAGATTCAAACAGTATAAGTGCAAGTATCCTAACATGGTACTGTAGTTTTCCGGGTTTTCCTACAGCTGAAAAGTGAATACGCCACCAAAAATCAAGAAGTCGTCCTGAAGCGCCACGGCACAAAATAATAATAGCCGTCCTCTAACCTATGATGGAGTATTATTATATATTTTTTTCTCTATCACGGAATTTACCAGTCAGGCTTTGTCTCCGGAGGTCCGACATAAGTACCCGAAGGGCGCGCTGGTGTGTCATTAACCCCAGTAAACACTCCCCATGTCCGTGGGGTGAGTGATGACTGGGTCCGAGACTCGTGGGCCCTGAGTAGGCGGAGTGAACCAAGAATTGTGGCTGGTATGATTTTCAAGTTTGAGAGCAGTATGTCCATCATTCCACCAAGAACCCCTATTATCAGAACCACCATTTCAGGAGATAGGTTTGTGTTAAGCCTGCAGATATTTAGTTCGTTTTTCCTCCTTTTATCGGTCGATGTTCATTTCGCCAGGAGCCAAGGTCTTCAATGTTCTTGAAGAAGACCCCATGCATTATTATAATCGGGACATTCGGAATGTTACAGCTGAGATTATCAATTAATGTTGGATTGTACAAGTCTAATCAATCGATTAACTTTGTTCAATCTGTAACTTGTAAAATGCTTCGACAGTATTCAGTAAAAACTGCGTCCTGTCTGGCCTATATACCTACTTTGCTGAAAAAACGTATACTTTCCACAAACTTGCCAATTTGGCGTTTGAAGTAGACAACAATGTATGACATATTTGGTTCTTCGCCATAAAGCATTGCAAAAACCCCAGACTTCTTGAATTTGACTCAATATTAAAATATGACAGTTAATTCTGAAATTCTAAGCGTATTACCCACATTAAGATTACTTTCATTTGTTAATTTGTTCGACCCTTAGGTGTTATAGATCGTTGAAAATCGCTCATTGAGTAGAATCCAAAAATATGGATAAACACAGGGTAATCCATCTGAAGAAACGCACCTTTCTTACACCCACCCTATACATTTCAATTGTAGCTCAAGTGACGTCAAAATTGAAGAATTGACCTGTCCGAGCTTTATTCATAATTGTTTTGGAAATTATTCCAAAACTGTATATTTCCCCATAACAAACATCCTTGAAATGTAAGTCCTTTGTATTTCAATAATTTATCATGATAAATGTCGTCAGTCTGCATAAGTAAATAAACAGTCGCACGCGAATAATTTTTATATAACTCTAGGATATTATAAAAGCTAATTACCAAGTTTTGCGAATTTGAACGTCAACAGCAAGAGAGAAATAACTACATTCATTCATAGAAGGCAAAAAAGAAAAACAATCTTTTACGCATAACGTTCCGGGAATATACTGTGACAGACTCACGAGTCGGAATTTATATACTCGCCCTTTTTTTCTGTCAGTGCAGATATCTATAAAGTGACATATTCGAGGATTTCACTTACCTATATCATGAGACAAATTTATCAGAAGTGTTTCGAAGCCAAAGATTTTTTAGGTAGATAACGTATATGAATTTGACGAAACAACTTTCGTCATATCAATATTTTCTTAGTTCTGGGGTATCTTGAATTTGCCGCTTTTTACTATCTTTATTCTCTTTTTTTTTATAAATCTACAAATTACTGCGTTCTGTAGCAATAAGTTGAGGAAAGATTTGTTTCTAGACTTTCTAGACGCTAAAGGAGTTCTAGGTGAAGGAAATATATAAGGAATGCAATCCTAGTAATAGACGAGTAGAAGTAAAAAATTAGATAACAAGAAACACTACTAGTTTGGTAGCCCCCATTTTTGCTACAGTTTTGGATTTGTCGATATAACGTACCTGGGTTTCATATATTCATCTGCAATATTCTGTACAATGTTTTGTGACCTCACTGGTTATTGTAACGTGTAAATAGTTGGAAAAAGGTCAAGATAACTGAAACCACTGTGGATCTGTTGACGTTTCGACCTATATTAACGAATTAGTAGAGATGATTGACACTGGAGTGACCTGAGTAAGGCATTCGACTGCGTAAACCATGTGAAGCAATTGAATATCCTACAATCGGTTTCGTTAGAGGTGCCTCAGGGGTCCGTATTAGGGCCTATTTTATTTTTGATCTACATTAACAATTTTATCGCGTATGCAGATGACATATCGCTACTTGTGTCGGCAAAGAACACCGAATCTTTTAAAAACGAGTGTGAAGTAGCCCTAATTAATGCCTCCAGTTTTTTCAGTGATCACAATCTATTTTTGTAAAGAATCAAAAATTGAAAGTACAAAAAGTTAGTAAAATATATACAAGCACATTTCATTAAAACTGTGAATTGTCAATTTTTTTGATAAAATAAACATGGTTAAAATTATAAAATAAATTATAGAGGAAACAACAAGATAATTACATGAACAGTGGGTTTCTTGTCGTGATAAAATTGATTCAAAAACGGACATTTACATTACAGTGTGTTAATTAAGTACGTTGACAAACTTCGAGAGGTGATTCTTTGAAAGATTTTAAGACGAAAAGTTCATAGAAACCTATGTCCAATTTACTTATCTGGTACGAATAGGAATTAGGTTGCAACTGAGGATGGTTCAATATTGGTTTTGTTTCTGTACTTTTTTATGTTTTTATGTATGACTATTTTTTAGTTTCGTTATTTCCCCAAAATTTCTGTATTCTCAAAATCGAATTTGTGTAGATCTTAGTTTTAATGACCTGTTTTGTTTGTTGTTTTTATGAGGTTTTGGGGTCTTATACTTCGCTCATGTTCGGAAATTCTAGTTTTCAGATATCGTCCTGTATGTCCAATGTATACTTCATTGCATTCGGCGCGCCAAGTATTTTATAGATTATAACACATTCTAGTTCTTTTGGCGTTTTTGATTTCAACTTGGTGAAGTATTTTATATCGGTATTTTCAAATTTGAAAGCCATATCGAGAGGAACATCTGAGATTTTTTTTTAACTTCTCTGAAAGGCCCGAAATATACGTCTTTTTGTGATTTTTTTTTTATTTGGAAAGTCAGTTTTTCTGGTATGTTCTTTGAAAAGGAATTTATTCATTAATTTTACGGGATGATTGTTTTTTAATAGACATATCTTTATTGTTTCGAGATTTTTATACAAATCGGTGATACTTTTGTTCTCGACTGTTCTTGTGATTGATAATATGTCCAAAAATACTTGTTGGATGGAGTTTTACGGCAATTTAAATAACAGTTTTTGATCAAAAGTGTTTTAAATTCTGACATGACCATATCTGCAATATTTTTTTACCATTGAAAATATTCAAATATTATTCAAAGTCGAGTTAATGCCATTTGAAATTAGTAATTAAAAAAATCGTAGTAGGCGACTTCGAGTTCACCTACATTTCACAAGATGCGCTGAAGCTTAAGGAATCAACTGGAAAATAGTTGTTTTTTCTGAAGTTTCTCGAAATGGATATGCCATTCTTTGTCATTGTGCCAAATATCAGTAAGTTGCCACATTAAATAATAATACTAGCCGTCCCATACCCGCACAGTGTGTATTTATGCGGTAGTAGGGAGTATTGTTAATATTAATATCATTACATCTTTTTCGTCTCTCCTAGGGTCCATCAACCATCGTGGCTCCGCAGACACTTCAGATGAACAGTTATTTTGGTCCATATGTTGATACAGATAAATATAAATTCCAGATATATGAAGTGAGCATTGTTTGGTATTCGTTTTGATATTTCGTATTCATTAATTCGAACACTAATCATGCGAAGTGAAAGGTAAACAGCCACGTGTATCCAACTACCGACATTGTTAATACTATCTTTAAGCGCTGCAATCAATGTCCATAAAAAATATTTCAAATCCGTTTGGAAACACTTTCTGAATTTTATATGGCAATCCAAGCAAAAGCAGTTTCCATTCATCTAAAAGTCAAGGTAGTTTAGTATTTATATTGAATTGACGTGAAATCACATAGTGAAACGAGTTTTCCTCAGTTCATAATAATAGTTGCCTAGTTACGTGCGGTAATTTTTCATAATTTGATAATCTACCAGGACTGCGGGATTTTTTCCGAAAGATGATTCACACGAATGGTTGATTCTAAAAATATATGTATGTTTCAAGGCGACAGATAGGTAGTAACTATTATTTAACAGAATGGAAGATTTTGACAAGCTCAAATTGTTAACTTAAATTGAAATTATACTCGATGATCAGTTGAACAGCTTTATGATTATTATGAAGCGAAAATTGAATTATGCTGTTGTCCAATGAGTTTGCTGGAATTCTACATCCACCGACCCTATACCTCCGAAGAAGAATGAAAATAATATTTTTGTATTGTAATAGGTATTTGAATTAAGTTACCACAAAACGTGTCAAAATCTATTTATGAGGAATTATTTATAAACATTTTATGTCAGCCAATACAGATTTTTTTTCACTTAAATAAAGATGCAAATAATCCATAGTCCCTTTTAGAAGATAGTTCGTAATAAAATCGCTTAGTGGAATTTCTGAACAATAAATAGTGTCATAAATAACTATTTGTTTGTTTCGATTTTTTTAAATATTTTATAAAATTATAGAAAGAATCGTTTCACACATAGACAAGTAACCAGAAATAAATTTCTACCAAAACTGAAGGATGGATGAAACTTTGCACGTGACTTCTTGACATCATTTTTAATTAAAAAACATAAAAAAAAATTCTCTGAGACACTACGCTCGCAACTCATGATCTGAACTGGCATCATACTTAAAAAACTGCTCCAAAACTGGGTCCATTGTTGGCTTAGATATTATGGTGAGATGATGCTGGAAGTTGTTTATATGAAATGAACAGATAAATCATCTTCTTTCATTTCGGATAGTCAGAGGTTTCTGAAAAGCCCGGGATCGACAAAATTATCCATCGTTTGAAAAAATTTGTTTTTCTACTCTCGTATGTGAATTACCAATGTCACACATCGATAAAAATGTGTAAAGCTTCATTTCACGAATCGGTGTGTGAAGTGCCATGCTTTTCTTATGGGATTTATTTCACGCACCGGTGCCATAAGAGTCAATACAAATTCACACACCGGTCGCTGGTCTAGGTAGCGGTGGCGAGAGAAATTGACAAATATGACAGTTCCCGCAGAGTGAAGTTCAGAGTTACATCAGTTTATAGACCGTAAATAGTAATTAATTACCCTCTTAATTAATAAATAGTACGACGAAATTTTGATTTAAACCGATTAGCCGTGTAATTCACGCAAACTCCTGATGCATTGAAGTACTCCAAATATAACGTTAGCAGCCAGTGAAGCAAGTTCATCGTTATTGCCACAAAAATCGTTGGGAATTTACGAAAACACTTTGGAAAAGTTTATGCAATGGCGCAATACAAACAACGTCTCCGAAAGGGTAATATTAGCCTACCTATCTGAATTATCAACAAAGGTTAAATCTTCTACCTTATGGAGTCACTACTCAATGTTGAAAAGCACCCTTAGTGTTAAGTACAACGTACAAATTGGTGATTATCCGAAAGTTCGCGCTTTCTTGAAACGGAAAAACGAGGGATACATTCCTAAAAAATCACGCGTTTTGGAAAAGGAACACGTATTAAAATTTCTCAAAGAGGCACCCGATGAAAAATATTTATTAATCAAAGTAAGTCCATTTGTATAAATATCGATAAATACTAATCTTTAAATTTTTGCTTATTTTGTTGTTTGGGGTAGCTGGAGCCCTGCGCAGAGATGAGCTCTATAAATTAAAAATGGATGACATCCAAAATTTGGGAACAGTTCTTATTGTGTCAGTTAATGATACGAAGACTAAGGTTTCTAGAAAATTTACTGCTACTGAATACTTGGACATATATCACAAATACGTGGCTCTTCGTCCCAAGGATTATGCCGAAAATAAATTCCTTATTAATTATCAACGAGGGAAATGTACTCGGCAAGTGATTGGTATAAATAAGATAGGAAAAGTCCCTTCAGAAGTTGCCACATTTTTGAAACTCCCCAATCCCAACGAATTTACCGGGCACAGCCTACGGCGTTCATCTGCGTCTTTATTAGTCGAAGGTGGAGGAGATCTCCTAACGCTAAAAAAACACGGCTGCTGGAAATCATCCTCAGTGGCAGAAGCCTACGTGGAAGAATCCCTAACTAAAAAGATAGATGTCTGCAATAAAAATCTTAACAACTGAGAATAATCGTAGTTATGTTGTCAATACCACCAGTACAAGCAGCACTAATTTTGTAGAGAAAGAGAAAGTAAATGTACATTTTGACAATATATAAAATTGCAATATAACTGTTCATAATAATTATTATTGTAATAAAGAAAATTAGTAAAATTTTCCTTTAATTCAATCTCTAAGTAAGTAGAAAAAGTATAGTGTGCACCACGTGCGTGAAGACTTTTTTACGCTCGTGCGGATTGTGAAACTCGCCTGCGGCTCGTTCCACAAACTTCCACACTCGCGTAAAAAAGTATACTTCACGCACTAGATACACAATATACTATTTTGGACGACGACTGAATTTTTTGAATTATAACAATTTAGAGATAGTTGTTTTTGTATGTTCAACAACAGAAAAAATGTTAAGTGCAAACCTCCAGCTTGAAATTGCATACTTTATTTTTCATGCAGGATCATGAGGGAGTTGAAAATAAGGCAGGAGTAAAACCCAGTTTTTTTTTGGCTGAGACCTGTCTAATTACTGTTATTGCATAGTGTCAGAAGAGGGTAATGGTTCCTGTTTTAAGGCAACTCTTTCGGATTAACTAAAATATCTCTGATTTTTGCATTCTCCGTAAACAACGCAGTATGATTATGTGACTTGGTAAAAAACATTTTAGGTAGGTTGAATGAAGAAGTAGAAGTATAAGTCTTTAGCACCAAAATGCACTTTGATTTTTCCTTCTTCAATCATTCCTACCAGTCTGGTTTTCTATCAAATTTTTGAAGGCAAAGAACTTTTCCAATAACTCACTTCTTTTTTTGAAGAAATAGACTACGTACGTAAAAACTCTGTAGAGCTATATTTTTCAAATCCCTTTCAATTAAATGGCCATATTTGATATGCCATTCATTAAAACAGTTTTGCTCGTTTATGTTGACCTGAAAAGTGGGAAATGGGTTGAAAATATCACTGACAGTTGCTTCAAACGCTTGAGAATACACGAGAATTTTAAAATTCTAGCAAAAAATAAGAGTACATTCATGATTTGATATTATTTGAGGAACTGGTTAATGCGACATTCGAATCCGTGTCGACATACAAAAGTTTGTTCAGGTAACCTCGAGACATTTTTCGATACCAATGCTGGAAAACCAGAAACAAAAAATATAATTGAATATTCTCAGAGTAGGTTATAGTGATTTTCTAATCTAAACGAACTCTCATTAAAAACGCGTTTCAGATCCACGCAACGTTTCAATCCATGCGAATAAACAAATATCAACGATTAGAGAAAGACGTAACAGAAAGATTCTGTTTGTAAACAATCTTCATCGAGAGAACGAAGGATAAAATCAAAACAGTTTCACTTTCCACAGACTTAATCAGTAAAAACTAATGACATCACACATTTTTGCATTATGACATCGTCATATCCGCAATAAAGGTAAACAAACAAGGCTATAGGATATACGTTGAGCAGAGATACATAAAATATACCCGCCATTTGACTGAATAATAAATAAACGAGTTCACAAAATTGTCATAACTTCAGAGATAAGCTGATTTGTTGAAAAAAAAACAAATAGGAATGGCATGGTCATCAGCAGAAAAGCGTTTTTATCCAAGGTTGACAAACAGTGTCCAATAGATTTTTAGGTAGAATAGGATATTTTACCAGAATATTTCCATCTTGTATTAAAAATTCCATATGAAGCAGGATATTTTCGAATAATTACAGTGACATTTACCAATATGAAGCGGGACATATTCACCAATAATTGCCTGGTAGGTATCGAAAATTTTCCTAAAAGGCGGTATCTGTTGTAACGATTGTTAAAATAATCATTTGTCATCTTGACATGCATAAATATTGAATTTTAAAAGTCGTTGAAATGTCACGTTTCAGAAATGATTCTTTAAGTTTACTTAATTCAAGAAAAAGTTAACAAAATAAATCTAAAAATTACTACAATACTGAACCATCAATATATATGGAAACAGTTCATTGATTTCACTAAAGAAAGACATTATAGTAACGACAACACTTCAATACCATCGCTGGGAAATATTCTCACTGACTGGGCCTACAACATGAAAAACAAAAATGGTGAGGATTATAAAGATCTATGAGGACTGGAATGTAACGTCAAAACTATTAATGGAAAAATACCAAGACCAATATAATATCAAATTCAAACCTTTCAATGACACAATTCAAAATGTTCGCGAGGCAAAAAAAGCCAGAGGAAAGGAGTGACAGACAGACCCCTGGAGAAGAATATAAAGCGCTGTATCATCCAAACACGAAAAGTTCAAAGCCATGATACAGAACTGAGATGAAAAAACGCTTGATTGCTTTATAGTACAAACTAGCAAAGCGAGAAGGAGAGGGAGTAAAATGTTTAAATCTTACAGACTGGAATACAACCCAATATTTAACAAAACAACGCAAGGAGGGGATAAACCTTGCGCTAACTGGGCTAGTTAGAAACATAAGGCCTGTTTTAGTTCTAATCTAGAAAGGTCCTAGAATCGTCCAAAATAGTCGCTCAGTGAAGTTCTCACAAATGTTGGGTACCTTAACATCTTAAACTTGAATGTGCTACTGCTGAGAACTGGTTCAGAACCGGTTAAGAAAGGAACACAAACATACAGTTAACTCGGATTTGTGTTCGGTAAGGTTGTTCAGCAACAGCAATTGCCTGAGGTTATTAAGGCTCATTAATTCCCGTGGTACATATATAATTTATTTCTGACCGATTTCAATAAAATTTTGTTAATTTTTAAAACGGTCTAAATGTACCAATTCATTACCTTCCAGCTATATTTAAATCAGGTATCGTTGATTATAGGAATTTTGTTGTTGCTGGGTTGATACTATGTTACTTCTTTATAAACAGAACTTTGTTATCAAGCTGTGGTTGCGTTAAAAACGTATTTTCAGACTTAAATATAATAGAGGATATTTTGAGAAAAGCTGAAAAAGCAAGAGAATCATCATCGAAAAGTGAAGCCGTATACCAAAAAGAATACAAGACACGGAAATGCCAAAAGATGCCTCTGAAACCATATTTCTGGCATATTTTCAAGAACTGGTAAGGTACGTATAGTCTGAATCCCTTAAGGACTTAATGGTCAATGCTAAAATCGATGGTGACTATACATGAGATATGACCTAGTTCAATGAACAAGTCTGCCGTTTTATCTCCTAAAGATGTCGTCAGATTTCTAAAGACGCTCATAATGAAATTCATTTATTGCATAAGGTAATTTTGTTCTTATATTCCTTTTTGTGTGTATTTATTTCCTTTTTTTTTTGGTATAGATTGTCTTGATTATGGGTTATTTTGGAGGATGCATAAGTCAGGAACTTTTGAATAAGAAGAGATCGGATATAGAGGACCGGGATTCCGTCATGGTAGTGAACGTACCGGAAAGTAAAACTGGTCTATCGAAGATATTTACAGTTGTGAATGAAAGAGAATTATCTGCTTTGCCTTTATTATATGTCATTGCGTCCTGAATGAATGAAACGATTTTTTTTTGAGCTTCCGACAAAATAAATGAACATCTTAGCCAAATGGATAAAACAAGTTTGGGAAAAGCCCAAGCAAAATCGCAATGAATTTAGGATTGCCAAACCCATTTTCCTATACGGGACATTGCCTTCGTCGCACTTCTGCTACTGTTCTAGATGATGCAAGAGCAACTATGACTAAATTTGAAAAAAAACGGAGGTTGGAAAAGTTACACGGTGGCGGAGTGGTACCTATTTTGAGGAGAGCATCGAATTAAGAAATAAAACGGCGCATATGTTGTCTACTTTACCATTAGAAGAGGCAGGTACCTCGACAGTAGTGAACAGAAGCTGCAGCCATACAAAAGAAGAAATTGGTTTCCAGTGGCGGAAGTAATTTTCAGAGCACATTTCAAAATTGGACATTCATTATTTTGACTGACGTGAATGAATAAAATATGGTTCAGTTTTCATTTCACAAATATATATACATATATATAAACATTTCTTATTTTCTTTCAACTTTTGAAAGGTGACGAGAATTATAGAATCTATAATGTCCCAAGGCAGTTATGACCATCTTTATTGACAGCGTAACTGTGTCGATATAAGCTTAAAATATTCCGGTTAGACGTAAAGAATATTACACAAACACTCAGTTGAATTTAAATACGCGTGTAGGTATTTAACACTGTTTGATGGTAAAAAGCACGTCATGATTCAGTGGTTAGCACGTCTCCATTTTGCGGAAATTTGCCGCACTACGGGTGTGAAGGTCCTATTGGCCGCCACTTAGTCCACCACACACTGTGAAAAATTTTGTAAAAATGCCTGTTCCCGCTACTGAATCCATCTTGTCTTTGCAGCTAATACATCCGAATTAAGCAAAAATCTTCCGACGTCGAGCCTCGCCCTGTACGAAGTACGAAGTCGCGCTGCGGGAACGACAATGTTGGCCGAAGTAAAGCATGCGTACGGCTGGCAAGGTTGCAAACGAAATTATGACGGGGAATATGACATTGAATGGCGCTTCAATGATGGGCGAAGTATTACAAACCGGTTGCGTAATATACGTAAAAACTATTTCCTACACACGATAGTTAAACTACAAGGTTTTTATAATAGTTTCGAGGACTTTGCACGCCGTTCAGTTCGTTGAAAAATCGATCGATCCTTTCTTCGAAGTTTACTGTTGACACGAGTGTGGTGATTATTTATGCCTGCAGTAAATTTTCATTAAAAGTGATATTTTTTGGTTTTTGGGTAATACAGGACGTAAAGACATATAAAGTCTTAATAAAAGCAAAGCGGAAAACTCTTTTTTATCCACAACTGTGAATTTATTCGATACACCAGTTTTACTTTCCGGTACGTTCACTACCATAACGTAATCCCGGTCCTCTAATATTCAAAACTTCCTGACTTCTGCATCCTCCAAAATAACCCATATTCAAAACAACCTATAACAAAAAATATATATACACAAAGGAAAATAAGAACCAAAATTACCGTATGCAATAAATGAATTTCATTAGGAGCGTTCTTTAGAAATCTGATGACATCTTTAAGAGATAAAACTGCAGACTTCTTCGGCTTATAACTCTTATTCTTCCATTTCAAAAAAGCCTCTAGTTCATTGAACTTGGTTTCTCATGTATAGTTACTATCGATTTTAGCATTGACCATTTAGTCCATAAGGAATTCGGTATATACGTTTCTGACTGCAACGAATAACCACAATTACTAACAAATCTACCGAAAATCATAGAAAATACCTTACCAGTTCTTGAAAATATGCCAGAATTACAGTTTCAGTGGTATAACATTTTTCAGTGTCGTTCACTCCAGATATATCTTGTATTATTTCTGGTATACGGCTTCACTTTTCAATGGAATATACCTAAATTAAATTCTTCAAAAAATAATTTTTCCCAAATAAGCGAGAAAACTTGATAATTTAGGTGTAGCGACATGATACGTCATCTTTAACACGTTAAACGCCACAATGCAGTCAAAAAATATGTTTGATGGGCCAAAATATTGAACATGTTCAACATGTTTGTTTGTTTAAATTACACGGGTTTGCTTGCAAAAAGTACTAGGTACTGTTCTTTTCGTCCTTCATTAACCTACACCAGGATATCGCCGATAAAAAAATGTTTTTCGACCATATCTGGCGATAAAAATGATTACAAAGATTGAATTTATCGTGTTGTTTATACATCGTCTGATTAAATGATAAAATAAACAATCAGAACCAAACATCGTGGGTGAACGTAGATTCTTCATTCATACGCAAACGAACAGGTTTCAGCCGTTTTTCTGTACATTCTTATGGATTTCTGGTATCAACTCGGTGTCGCGTTTTTAATAGTTGACAGATTTTCTCGTCTAATTGCTAGGCAACAGTTTCTCATTAAACAACCCAAATTTACCCGATAAAATACAAACCTCTCGTGCAATTATAAGTGAGAATTTTATATTTTGTGGAAAAAAATCATGTTAGCCTTTTTTCTCAAAAATTCAATGTAGAACCGGATTTGAGATATGATCTAAAGCTATATTTCTTATGCAACACCCTGTATTTCATTTCTTTTTTGACATTAAAATAATAATCATACTTGATATTTTGATCCAGTCGTTTTTGAGATATTTTCCATTTTATCTAGTATCTAGTATGCCATGCCTAATAGTTATTTATCTACCAAGGGTATAAATAGATGTTTATGCCCTGAGGGCGACGTTTTACGAACCCGATGGCCTCTGGCCTTGGGGTTTGTAAGTCGCCCGACGGTATACTCATCTGTTTATGCCCGCGGTACATACAAACTTTTATGTCATACTAGTTCGTTATTGCAATCCAATCTCAATACAAATCAGTATTGTGAAAAATCCGGTTTGAATTAATAACATTGTCATTTTATCATAGTGGACCTATCGTTACTGGTGAATGTTGACAAACGTAAATGTCATAAAATCACTATTATTATTATATGTGTCAAAGTCAAAATGAACGAAGATTTTGGAATTCCTAACGAAATCATTGAAAAAGCAAAGCAAGAATATTCGTTTGTAATTTCAATAATAAATGTTATTAAATAAGTTGAACAAAAAATTATTTCTATTTATGCCCGCGCGGGCCATAAAATTAACTTTATGCCCGCATGGGCATAAAGTACGACATTAGATAGTTGGTAACTAAGCAATAAAAACACAATGACAAAGAATATTTGAAGTTTATAGGCGATGCCTAAGACTTTTTTTGCTCTTTGATCTTTATTAGTATTATTTTTATCATCTTGAGCTTGATAGCTTCTTTTAAATTTTCAAATCGAAAATCATCAGCTGGGCAAAAAAATTTCGAAGACTCTTTTAGTGAGAAGATATAGAAGACAAAGGACCTTTTTACGGGCTATGAGAAAACACTGTAATCAGAAAGTATATACGCTAATATCACTTGGGATTTTTTATTTATTTTTTCTGACCACCAGTTTCTCAATAATTTGAAAAAAGTGGTTTCGTGACGTCACGTTCATCAAAATTAAACTTGGCAACGTTGTATAAGTTGTAAACCATGAAATCTCAAATTATCATCTGGTACATCTGGATTATGTTCAACGATAGTTGTCATTTGATACCAGATGGGTTTGTTCGTGTTTCACGGAGCAGATATATAACAATTGTTTTTCTCTGTTCAACCCATTTGCTCACCTTATGTGATACAAGACAGATACTAGTATATCAAATCTGTATGCTGGAAAGTAACAAACTCTGGAATATTTTATTTTCTGAGGTTAATCGCAACCGCAACAACAAACATTAACCTGAAATCCCAAATATAACCACAAAACAAATGTATATGTTCTGTGGTAATAACTTTTGTTCCATAAGAACTGTTATCATAATTTGCGGTGTCGCCAACAATAGTTTTTCATCAAAAGGCAAGTTCGTTCAGAAAATCTGAAAATTACAAAATTTAAATTTTTTTGACGTGTTGATCCAGTGACAAAGTTTCAATTATTTCTCGATGGCTTATAATCAGCCAGTACCTATATTTTATGGAAGAACGATATTCCCTATTTCGGAACGTTTATTATGGTGGGGGATGTTCCCGATAAACGTGACGTCAGAGGCACACTTTGAAATGTGATAATTTTTTTTTTTTTAAAGTAGAGTGGCACTCGTTGTTAAATAGACATTTTAGACTATTAACAATCGATTGAAACGAGTTTTGCAATAATTTTTTTGTATATGTAATGGTCCATTATAAAAATAATATTTATCAAAAACCATATTTTTTTTACTTAAAAAATCACATGCATGATAAGTTAGCAGGGACATCACTGATAAAAATGAAAAAAAATTCAACCTGGAAAAAAAAAAAAATTATTTTCTTGCCTACTTTGGATGTGACAAATTTGAAACAGAAATTCAAAGAAATTATAGAGAAATTTGAAATAAAAGTGAATATTTGTGAAATTTCAACATTATATCAGAAATGGGGCAGTTGCAGACGAATGTTGATATGATTTTTTTAATAAATCATCCAAGGAATAGCATTCAGTTATGAAACACCGTGTATATTCCTATATAACTGCCTAATTGTCACCCGAAGGGTGGGCCATAGAATAGCAGAATTATTTTTGTAATATCGATAAATGAAAAAACCAGTAATCCTATGTAAAACCAACAAAATGATTTATGATCCGAATTGAAATTCATCTAATATGTTTTTATAAAGCATCATACGCGAAAACAGTAGAACCAAATTTCATAGGTCTGAATTCGGCAAGATTGGAAAGTGATCGAAATGAGAAAATAAAGTAATTGCAAATCTCAATAACCTAAGCTCTTCAAAACATAAAACGATCAAGCTCAAAAAATATCGAAATGTAATTCCATCAAAACAACATATAATCGTATCTAAAAACGTAAATCCAACAAATTATCTGAAAATGAATCTGTAGTAACATAAAATCCTTGGAAACAAAATGTGTAAGACTGAAAACGGTCAGAATCGAAATCTAGCAGAAATATTGACCGCACGCTGCTCCATCTCTGAGAGACTAGAGCTATCCGCTATCCCCTCTCCAAATTATGATATTTTTCGGTTCTGTCCTTTTCGATTCTACTATTTATTCTTCTGACTATTTTCAATATGGAAATTTTAGGTCTTGTACTCTATGGAATCGACGATTTTAATTCTTATAATATTCTGTTCCGATATTTTTCCACTTCTACAAATTAGGTATTGATTTTCTGATTTGCTGGTTTGGTCAAATATCTGTCTTCCCATTTTCTGTCATTCTCCTTTGACGGTATTACAGTTTTATATTCTGGTAATGTTCAGTTCTTCGAATTTCAGTTCTTCGAATTTCAGTTCTTCGAAAGATCGATACGATCATTTATGATTCTAGAATTTTTAGATTTTGATGAATATCCGTTATTGCAATATATTGATTTTCAAAATTTCTCGTTCGATTATTTTCGATTTCTTCAAAATTCTTTAAAATTAATTCTGAACCATTTCGCTTCTCTAGAATATCTTTGCTGGATTTTATTGGTTCGATACTTTTAATTCGTCAATTTCAGTTTGAGATTTTACTTTTCTGTGATGATTGTAATCACCCGAAGCTAGCCAACTCAAATTTTCCTAAACACTGGTTCAAAGTGTACACACACTACCGTCATGGGGCACCAAAAATTGTTCTCTCAATCGCCAACATTGTATGCAGCGCGGCCCTGCTATTATTGGTGTCACAATTATGGCGCTTCGAATTCCGCGTGGAATTAAAATGGAAAGATGCTTAATGAAGAGCCTATGGAATGCAGGATGGATTTAGCTGGAGTTTAAAATTAGGCGGTCCCGTATCGAGGACACGGTGACATACTTCACTTTTACGCACTCACGATATCTCGATCTCTCTGCGAGTCTCTCCTCCGATCAGGTCGACGATTTTTATACGAGGATATTCAAAAGGTTGGGGAAATTTGAAATTCCCAAAAAAGGGTGGAGATATATTTTCCATTCAATCATATCTTCCTGAATCGGGGGGTTGAGGAATTCAGGTGTACAGTACCTTGGAATTCTGTGAAATTTCTTGGAATTTTGTGTAATTCCTTGGAATTTTGTGTAATTCCTTGGAATTTTGTGAAATTCGTTGAAATTCTGAGGTTCCTTGGAATTCTGTGGAATTCATTGAAATTCTGTGGGATTCCTTGGAATTACATAGAAATCCGTAGATTTCCGTGGAATTCCATTCTCATTCGGTTCAGTTGTTGAAATATATCTGCTTCCAGCCTCTTCAATATTGAAAAAAATCAAGAGGAATATTCAGTTATGCTTCAAGTTGCTGATTGGAAACTGCAGAAACAAAGCCACGTGAAAAATACAATTGTTCTTCATTTCACTAACATTTCACCTCATCAAAATTCCCTCGTACTCAGCTATAAGTGATCACGTGCTCATTAAAATCAAACATTATTCTGAATCAATTGGCGTTCGCAGAATTGCTCTAGCTGAAATCGTTCGCGAGTTGAAATGTTCATCTGGAGATGAGAAGGGTAATTTCCCACATTTTTTTTGTAATTTGTAATCATCTAGTAGAGAAACATCATTTTTTGAATGCTCGGTTTTCTTCAATATCGAAAATTGCACTACCTACTTGACTTCAATCGTATGTGCATCTCTTGAATATGCAAAATCAGCTCGTATTTTTTAATTATAATGCAATTTTACTTAGAAAATGTTGATTTTGTGAATGGTTGCATTTTTTTGACTAAAAAATTTTCCAAAATGTCAATTTGTCATCGAAATTTATTTTTGTTGAACGTGATTTTGAAATATGGAAAGTAAAAATCGAAAATTTTGTCATGCGAAGGAAAAGACGTTTTATTCCTGTTTAATGCTAAACCTTGATCTGACTGACCTACAAATCATATATTTCCGGAATCATTATGAATCACGAATATAGTGCGAATTTCACGAAAATATTGCAAATTTCAAGCGAATCTGATGATTTCGTACTTTTCATGATTTTCAGATGAACTCTTTTGAAGCAATTTTTTTTGCCGATCAACTTGAAATTCACATAGTATACTGATCGCACTATTCTGAATCGATTGGCTTTCGCAGAATTGATCTATCTTTAACCATTCTCCAATTGAAATGTTCATGTGTGGTTGAGAGAAATCTATTTTTTTGGTATGATTAAGAATCAGCTCGTCGAAAAAGATATGAGGGGCGTATCAACATTATTATCATTCACACAATTACAAATCTACGTATTTATTTATTTTTTCATTTCAACTGACTTGACTTTTATTTGTTTATAGGCAAACTAAATGAATGTTAAATACAAATAGTGTGATTTAAAAAGCTGTTTTTTTTGTCCACCCTATAATAATAATGAGAAAATATTTCCTGATTTCGTGGTCAACCGGTACCACGTCCTAACCTACCGACATTATAAAAGAGAACTGAGGAATTTTTAATAATGAAGTGACGTTACGCAAGTTACAGTTTTGTTAGTATACACTCAATGAGCACGAGTGTTCACAGAAACAATTCCAAATCAATTATCATTTTTAATTAAATAGTAAAGACTATACCCAGATATGACGTATTCGTGCGATTCTGCTCTAAAAATAGAATATGAAGGAAATCCATTTTTATTTTCAGAATTATTCAGGTATACTTATATATTTCAGGTTGGGTTTCCACACCATAAATGACAATTATATCCATACAAGTATGACTGCCACTAAAAAGTTAAAAAGACATCTGACCAATGTCATTAGTAAAATTCTACTATCAACCACTAAGCCAATTTTATTGACTTTCATTACTATAGTATAAAAAAATATTTGATAAATACCAAGCGACTAAAATAAAAATAGGTGAAATACTTGTATCATAATTCAACAGACAAAAGTTGCTCATTTTTAAGGGCAATCAAATGATGTCTGGAAAATCTGAATTATCATGAACAGTTTTTGAAAATTTTAATTACCTAGAAATAGATAGGAAAAAATTATGATGAGAGAAGAACGAAGCGTTGTTTTGAAATATAATGTGAACCAAACTGAAGATAAGAATAATTTAAATATATTTTTTCGTTTCTAAAAGCGAAAGCGCTGTGGAACAAACAGGAAACGGGCCATTCCAAGTTTGTTCAATATTTTGAAAACGTTTGTAATATTTTCGATTTTGAGCCATTATTTGAATGATCCCCAGAATGCGCAACTCTAGTCTTTATTCACTCTCTAGACGTCACTAATTTTCAGTTTTAATCCCAGTCAAGCAAGATAAAAATTAACTTTTAATCCCGCAGTTACAATCCCTTCAGGATCAAAAAAAACACAAAATAAATAGTCTTATCTTTCTGTTGTTGCGCAATCTTGCTAAGTATTCCAGTGTGATAGTTACAGTCATAAAAACCGACACCACTGATAATCGGTTGAAGTTTCGGGTTTCGAAATGCCATCTTCAGGGTTCTTACTATGGAAACTAGTAATTATTCGAATAATTTACACCATACCCAAAATGTCATCGGATAGGTGAAAAATCCTCAACGCGCCCCAAGAACAACTTGGAATGAACAAAATGAAAATACCAAATAAAATAAGAAAATATTACAGCACATTCTTATTTTTCCCGAAATGATTTGCACTGAATCTCAATGCTCATTTCTTTCATCTGGTTGCAATAAAAAACTAAATATATAATGGTTGCACATATTGCCGTTAAAAAATATCTCCACCTCATGTTATCCACATTTTCTTAACCTTCAGATTCCCAAATCGTGAATCATGTCAACAATGATATTAGTGCCTTGTAATACGATTAGGACCTGAGTCTCTATGCGCCCGCAATCAGTACTCGTATCTAAGCTCAACTGTTTTGGTTTGACTTTTAACATTTCATCACTTCTGTTCAGGTTTATGATGGCCATATGAAAGATCATATGTGAATTTTCATAAAAACATATATTCAAATTCTGGATGGTTTTTACTTTAAAACCGACTACATCTCGAAACCCTAATAAAACCCTATAAAAATCAATTGCCAGTTCTTTTATAGAACTATGACATGGACTTGAGGAGTGCTATAAAACTTCTAGATGGTTCCAGCTATACCTTTCAGAAAAGCCTAGAAACTGAGTACATCTCAAAAATTTAATTATACCCAAATAGAACCATGGCGTGGATTTGAGGAGTGTTTTAAAACCATTATAAATGTACATTTCTGTATGTACTATTTGAAGACCAAAGAGTTAACGCGTCCAAGTAAATAGCCATAAGTAAATTTCTCAAGAACGAATATACTGACTTACATTCCAGATGGTTTCATAAGTGCTCAAAACCTTGATAAAACCCTAATGCCAGTTCTATTATAAGAACCATGGATGGATTTAAGGAGTGCTATAAAACCATTACAAATTTGTTTCTGTATGGACTATTCAGAGACCAGAAAGAGTTGACGTGTATATAGAACTGATTTAAAACCGAGTACATCTCAAGACCCTAATGAAAGCCTATTGCCAGTTTTAATATAGAACCATGGTACGAACTTGAGAAGTGCTATAAAACCATTATAAATCTATGTTTCTGTATGGACTATTTGAAGAACAGAGAGTTAACGCGTATGTGTAAATAGCCGTCAGTTAACCTTCATGAAGACAAATATACTAAAATGCTCCAATGTATGACCTGAATTTGGCTAATGGGTACTTTAGCTTCATAGAACTTTCCTGAAACTAGGATGAGACCAAATACCATTAAATCGTTACTTGGGGTCAGATCTATATCGAAGACAATTCCAAATGATAGTAGTATCATCAACTCCTCACTAGCACTCCCTATCAGCTGGGTGATCACTCTGAGTTTCATGTGATCTGAGTAAACATAATGAACGAAAGACTCTGAATTAGCCCGGATTGATATATGCCGTCTTATTTTATTACAGGGACAACTAATTCATACACATATTGACGATAAATATTGACGATTCAAATTTTAATATTCAGCAACGTTTACGAACCGTTTCACCCTTCCTACTCCTTGTGTAAATACCATACCTCATCCCTAATGAAACATATGAATGGTGATAGTGAAGACGCAATGCAATTCGTTGTACGTTATGGTTCTTTACAAATACCACTGAAAAGTCGAAAGATTACACGTGGAAGCCAAGGCTAGTAATGCTTTAAGAACACCAGAGCGTTAACTAGTCAAGGTCATCTCGGAGAGTTCGCAGTGGAATACGAATTTTATATTATTATGTAATGAACGGAGTAAGATTCGAAGTACAACGGGAGGTTGGTTGGCTAGAAACATCGAACTCAGACAAAATAGGTACGAGAGGAACAAGGTAGCGCTGACGAAAAGTGATAAGTATTTAAATTATAATATATTATCAGGGTGATTCAAAAGTACTTTGACAAACTTCAGGAGGTGATTCCTCACAATATTCTAATATGAATTGTCCAAATAAATATATGTCCGAAAACGCTTCGTTTCCAAGATACAGGGTGCTGAGTTTTATTTTTATTTTCTTTTTTCATGTCTTTCGAAATACTGATCTCAATTAAACGAAAACTGGTATTGAGAGGTTTTTTGAGGTGTCGAATTCGAACCTGACGTTATTTATTATTGCTCTAACTCGTAGGGGGCGCCACGTAAACGTCTTTTAATTTTTTGAAGATTCGTAACTTTTTTAAGCGTACTTCTAGCACATTTTTCAGTGAAAAAATTAATTCCTCCATCTTATCTACGTAAAAAAAGCTATCTTTGTTAGAAGTTGCTATAAGCAACTGTTTTCTAGATGTTTGGACTTGAAAATTTCAAGTCGATTATTTGATAATTTCAAGTTATTACCATTACTTTGCATTTCTCAAAAGGATACTTAGAAAATTAATTCGACGTTTGAGTAAGTAGTTATGGTTTTTTGTAGGGGCGCCACTTATTCTATTACTTTTTACTCGTTTGAAGAGGTCATTACTTTCGGTACGTCGAAATAGCAATTTTTTTTATAAGTGGTGCAAAATCATTATTTGTTTCGATAAAATTTGCAAGATATATCAACATTTTATTACAAAAAATTTTCAATAAGTACTTATGAAGAATAAAATAAAAAAAGGAAACTAAATTTTATTGAAATAAATTGTTGAAAGTGTCTACCTTCAGCGAAAATACACGCATTCAGTCTTCTAGTCATTGAATCTCGTACCCACTCAAAATGTATTGGTGTGTTTTTTAGTGTTTCACAGGCGTCTATCATTAGGTTTCTAAGATGTCCTCTTTCGATAGTGGTGTTTTATAAACTAGTGACTAGTGACAAATATCTTCAAAAATTAAAATCTAGCGGGTTAAGATCTGGGAACGTTGGTGCCCACGCCTGGATATGTTCTTCTATACACCCACACCGATCCATTGATTTGGATAGACAGTGTTAAGGAATTCCCTGGCTGTACAATGCTAAAATGGGAATGCATAAACCACATATAGAAACGAATTTCTGTCTCGGCAATGCATTTTCTAAAAAGTCTCTGTAAATTGCACCATTCAGTCGGAGCGGAAGAAAGATAAGACCTATCAAGAGATTATCAATTTTTGCTGCTCATACATTTGGAGAAAAGTGATACTGATTACTTATGTCTTTCCCTAACTGATTATCAAATAATCGACTTGAAATTTTCAATTTCGAATATCTAGAAAACGGTTGCTTATAGCGACTTCTATCAAAGGTTAACTTTTTAACATAGATTTGATGGGGGAACCCATTTATTCACCGCAAAATCAGGTATGGTCAAAAAAGTTAGATATCTTCAAAAAAGAAAAAGACGTGTAGGTGGCGCCCCCTACGAGTAAGAGCAATAATAAATAACATCAAATATTTATTTGGACAATTCATATTAAAATATTATGTGGAAACACCTCCTGATGTTTGTCAAAGTACTTTTGAATCACGCTGTATATCAAGAATTGTATTTTCAATGCTTTCGTAACAAATACGTTGGATCATTTCTTCTATAGCCAGAATATCAAAATTAAGCTACAACCCAAAAAGTTGTTTGTTTGATTGTGACTCAACCTCTAATAGAGAAACTTTTTGAAATCCGAAATTAGCTACCATTGTAAATAATAAATTGAGAATATGAAAATGTCAGGTTATGGTTCATTTTTATTTTGGTATGCATAAAACCCAATATTTCCAGAATTTGTTGCTTGCTAATTGTTAATTAGTAAATAAAACTTGATAAATGCTAATTGTCACTACATAAATCCACCTGACCTTATCAGGAATCCGGTACCTAGGGATATCTGGTGTCACGTGTTGTTGACATGGAGATAGCAATTGTTGTTTACAAGCTTATTTGGCATTTCTTATAGTAAGGTAATTAGGTATTTTAAAACATTTGTGAATCAATTAGTACTCACACCCAAAATTGTATGCTGATTCGTATCATACAGTGCGGCGTTTAATAGTCCCCCCCCTGTTAACTTTTGAACGGTTTGACATACAAACATAAAAAAAAAATAGTTTTGAGGGTATCATCGATACTACTTTTTGAAATAAAACACATTGTGATTGCTCGATAGATGGGGCGGGGGAGCATATCAGCTGAAAAATTTGAAACGGCATGGGGGTCATGTGTCGCATAGTTAAAAAGATAATTCAATTCTCTTTTCAATTATCTAAAAATTTTTTGAATTTCGTTCCATTCAAAAAAAAATTCTGTCCCGTTATTTCACATCAAACCATTCAAAAGTTATCGTGGTCAAGTCAGAAAAGGATTTCAGACCGCTAGACTTATTCTGACATTTCAAATGCATATTGTGAAAAAAGTATTAACGAAAATCTAAAAAATGTTAATAGTTGAAAATTGAATTGAATTATCTTTTTAACGATGTGACACATGATCCCCCACGCCATTTAAAAACTTTTAGTTGATGAGCCCCCCCACGCCATCTATCGAGCAATCACAATATATTTTGTGTCAAAAAGTATTATCGGTTAAACCCTCCAAACGCTTTTTTTTTAAGTTCGTACGTGAAACCGTTCAAAAGTTAACAGTTGAGGGGACTATTAAAAGCCGCACTGTATATGGAAAATGAAAAGTTATCGTTATAAGCTGGCGCAGTCGTCAAAATTGAACACTGAGGCCGATTGTGGAAAAGAAAATTCCAGTGGAAACTAGTAAAATTGTTTGCGAAACGCAATGAGACCAAAATCATGACCAAAATCATAACCAAATCATCATATCTTTTCTTACATCTTCTAATTCCAGCACTATCATTCGAGGCCTTGGTGTCACAAAAGCGTAACTAAGTACATTTTTTTATAAAGACTCCGGTGATTTTGGAATATTTTTCATCATTATCAAGTTTTTCAAATATTCGACATGGTTCCTGAATATCAAGTAGTTATTCATCTGAAAATATATATCCTATTCTGAACATTATGGTCGTTATTGATGAATTAAGATGTAAAATTTAGTTATTTCTGTTTTTCTCAAAATCAATAATTTGTAGTTACGCTTCTGTGACACTAAGTCGTCGCATTGGAAAATAATAAAAGTATGATATTGTGTATCACTCATTTATACCCTTGTGAATTGGCTGGGATGAAAAATGCCTAGTTTAAATGCGAATAGGGAATTTATTATTCTGTACTGATATGACCAGGAAAAAAATTAACTGCGAAAGAAATATTGCGATATTCCAAAGTTAACCAATCTTTTCTCATTACGAAAACAATAAGAATTGATATAACTGAAATTTTAATTCCAGTCAGCTCATACATTTTTTATCCTAGTAAAAAACAGGTTATGAACTACCATTTCACCAAAAAAAATCAAAGAATAAAATCAATCCGTTCAAAAGTTAACAGGGGGTTACTTTATGGAAAAACTGTATACATATACTTCCCCATTTGCGATGTGGTATTGAATATGCATGATAGGAATAAGAATCCTGAAAATGCTACAAGCTCCCATGGTTTTCCATCCCACTTTAGAAACTTGTGCTCAGTATCATATTTGAATTTTTATCTCATCTTAACTATTCTTTTTTATTTCTGTACTTAATGTTATCAACTATTTACTAAACTTTAGCCTTCGGCATTGTTACGAAAATGGAATATTTCCATCAATATACTGCTCTTATCTTCTATCGTTAGTGACCTTTCGTAACCTCTTCAGTTGAATCGAGCAGTAAGATGCCTAGCCAGTTGACATAATCAGTACCCACTCAAAATCTTATCGAGTTCGATAATTGCCTCCAGCATTTCGACGAAAATTAATTATGCAATAATACCACGGAATATTTGTTCTACTACTACTTCTGTAAGTATTTCGAAATTGTTTCAGCGCGAAAATCGATTCTTTGCTTTCCATAAACGTGATACAGAAAAAAAGTCAAGTTTTGTGAGGCACTTTGTAAGTTTTCATCTTTTTCTCGAGATATCAATACTAAAACCACTTGATAATGATTTCGGATACTATTCATATTTAAAATATTACTAAAGGTAATATTTTCCTCCCAGGGCCCTTTTAGCAGCAAACATCTAACACATCCAGCATAAAATCTACTAGGGTTTTGAATGTATTGAGTAATCGCATAGTTTTTTTTTATAGAAATTCTAATCAAATAATATAATTATTCTTACTTGATCTGTTTTTTACTCGTTTTCAAAAATTACACACCATCTATCGCACGTTAAAAGGTAAGACCTCGTTAATCCTTAGCTCGCACAAGTTTCGACTTCTGAGGGCTGTCGTTCATAGGAGGATGACATTTGGCTAGCGGAAAAAACAATTTTCTTTTTGAGAAAACTGTTAAGGGTAAAATGAAAATGTGGTTCAAAAGTTACACATCCAGAGATTTAGAGTTTCAAATCATCACTGTTTATTTGCAATACATTAACTCGTTAGTTGCGAACTGATTTTAGTACTTCTTTATGTACTTTTTATCAGTAAAATATATCTTCAGGACGATCTTTTATACTTTTACGGCCGTTTTCTTTATTGATTGCAGTAATAAATTACTTCAGAATCCACACATCACTCACTATAAATAATTTGTGGAATAACGTCTCCACTTCATATTCAATCTTGCTGATGCTAATATTTTTAGAGAAATGTACGACAGGAATGTAAAAAAGGGTTTTGGTAACGCGGTGGTGATATTCCTTAATTAATTGAAGAACCTGAACTAAGTAATATTTCAAATTTATAAAGAGCCGTCTTCTTCGGGATACTCTATGATAAAAAGAAAACAAATATTTCCTAAATTCGTAAGTGATCACATAAATTGATAATAAGGATATCTTTTGTACACAATACTGACGTCAAAGTAAATAATTTCACAATTCCTTGGTAGGTACTCTTCAAATTATATCGATTTTAGTGTTTCTTCCGAGGTTTCTACAGAGAATGAATACTGTCGAACAACCACATAAACAAAGCTGTTTTATTATTTTCAACATTTTGAATCCCGATCCAACAACCGATAGTTTTTTGTTTTATTACTTTCTAGTTTTGATCTGCATTGCTGGCTAATCCTATGAATAAGGCTAATAATTGTATTATGCTGAGCAAAATCACCATACATATAATTAAATCAAATTGCCTACTTTAATATATAGCATAATAGGTATTTTCAAATTATAGAAAATAAAAATGAATAATAAAAATTTTTGAAGACAAGATTTTATTAAATTGCACTAAAAAAAAATATATTTCTATAGTGCGGCTTTTAATAGTCCCCCCCTTGTTAACTCTTTAACAGTTTGACGTACAAACTATTTTAAAAACGTTTGGAGGGTATAATCGATACAACGTTTCTAAATAAAACACTTTGTCAGTGCTTCATAGATGGCGCGGGAGGGGGGCACATCAACTTGAAAATTTGAAAACTCAAGGGGGGGGTCAAGTGTCACAGAATTCGAAAAAATGTTGATGGAGAATTGCATTATCTTTTCAATGATGTGACACATTTTTTAGTTCACACAATCACAATGTGTTTTATCTCAAAAAGTAGTATCAATGATACCCTCCAAACGATTTTTTCATGTACAAATGTCAAACCGTTCAAAAATTAACAGGGGGGGCTATTAAAAGCCGCACTATATAGCCGATAAACGAGTCCCGAGACCCTATAGGTACCTAATTATACTCATATGGATGACAATATCTCGGACTCTTTTAAACCCTTCAATATACTGAAAAATCATGAAAATTACCCGAACCTTTTTCGAAATACAGGGAATTTAATAAAAAAAAGCATTTCTTATGATGCTTAGACTGTTTCTTTTAACTCACCCTGAATACATTAAATGACTGGGACATTCTCAAATTTGAAGACTGTTTAAAATATATATGACCCCCCTATCCAAAATTAAAAAACTAGGGGTTGACGTACCCCCATTTTCAAATCACCCTGTATAAGAAAAAATATTGTCTCTTAACTTCGATCAAGATTGAGGGAGTTCATAACCAACACTGGTTGGTTTAAAAATAATTCATTCATTCATTCATTCATTCATTCATTCATTCATTCATTCATTCATTCATTCATTCATTCATTCATTTATTTATTAACTACAGACCCATACAGGATAATCGAATTGGAATTTTCTTTGTTCACCCTGTTGTAGAGCACAAAACGAAAAAGTATAATGGATACGAAAGCGAATTGACATTTTCAATAAGGCGTATTCCCAAAATAGATGGGCGTTTTGTCAATTCTCAAAATTATTAAAAATCCTGAAATTCCTGAAGGAAAAGCTTTACTTTCCAACTTTGACACCTTGTATTTCGAAAACTAGTAGGCATATTTTTTTGTGCCCATGGACACTTTTGCTTGGGAAGACAAAATCTACAACATACCAAAGATTCAGGGAATTCAACCATTTTCCACAGGGATGGTGCGGGGTAAGTGGAATATCTCACTCCTATTTCTCGATTGTCTACGAAATGAATGTTTCGACAACATTGACAATAAGGAAAATAAATCATCGATATTGAACATTCATGTGAATGAGCAAACTGGAAAAGAAAACGTACCTACTGAGAACTTAATCATCTACAAAATTCAAAATTCTAGATTAAGTCTATATTTCTTCACAACTCATTTTCTATCTGCAACAAAATCAACAGAATTTAAAGAGCAATAAGTACCTATACTTTTAGAAATCCCTAAAATTTGCATCATCTCCGTCAAGTAATAAATTTGATATCTAATTTAATACTCTTTTCAGTCTCTAAATATCTACCTTCAACAACCAATTATCGTTCTTCTATATGACTAAGAAAAAAAAACATTTTTTCAAGACATATAGAATAGAATAGAATAGAATTTTATTTAACCACGTTATGCATTGGTATACATTTGTAGCAAGTCAAGACAGGTGGGTACACTAATGATACTACCTAGGTCTACAGAAGGAGTGATAGATACACTTTGAAATCCCATTATTTTTTTTCATTTTTCAACTCTGTAACAATTAAAAGAAAAGTGAATACCTACTAAACCTTTTCCAATAGTATTTCAGAAAGCGTCATTTGAATTTCAGAATAGCCACTTATAGAGAGTATCATTTCTATTTCAGATTAGGGAGTTGATTTTTGGAATGCGTCAATTGTTTTTCAGAATAGTAAGTTTGATTTCAGAAAAATCAATTGTATTTCAGAATAATCAACTTGATTTCAGAATCAATCATTTGAATTTCAGAATAGTCAGATGCTTTTCAGAAAGTATCAGAAATGCAGAAATCACAAAGTTCAATTTGTGTGGCTCGATTTTGGTAAATATTGGAGGTGATTGTGCACTTGCAGCACACAATTCAACTATACACCTTGAGGTTGCAATAGCTATGGAAGATATACCAGGCTGTGTCACAAAAGATGATTTTCAATTTCTAACTGTTATATTATTGTTTAATAAGTACTAAATAAAACTTCAGTTGATAGTATTTACAATAATTAATTTTTAATTTCAGAAAAAGTAAGAGTTATTTCAGAAAAAATAATTTGAATTTTGTAAGTGCTAGATATTGACGAATTCCGAAATACTCACCTACATATGATATTTTCTGAAATACAATTGACTGTTCTGAATTGATTAAGTATTCTCAAATACAATTGATGTTTTCTGAAATCAAAGTAAATTTTCTGAAATTCAACTAACACTTTCTCAAATTCAGCTCACTATTCTGAAAATAAACTGACGCTTTCTGAAATTCAAGTCACTAGGTATTCTGAAATATAATTGATACTTTCCGAAATATAGTTTTTACTATTCTGAAATTCAATTGGCGCTTTCTGAAATGAAGTTGACGCTTTCTGAAATACAACTGAGAAAAGTGTGTGAATGATGTGAATGAGATGAAAAATTGTTGAATAACTCAGATTACAATAATTTCACCTTTTTCACCCTAAATTAAAGCAATCTTCAAGTTCTGGCTAGCATAGCGAACTCATTAAGAAAAAACGTCACCTGTTCTTTCAGGAAAAAGTTGATGAACGTTGAACGGAATTCACTAGAATGAATAATTGACTGACGAAACAGTTTATAGGTCTTTTTGTGTGCTGTGCTGTTACAATTTTTTTATACCTCATCGACAAAAATCAGTATGTTGATTTTTAGAGCCATGTTTCAAGTTTTTATATTTTAATTAAGTGAATAGGTAACTAGGTACGCAGGTTCGTTTATTTGTAAGCGTGTTTGTTTATGTTTCTATTCCGAGAAATTTCTTCCTGCAAGAGTGGAGAGAGCCGTTTGTATAACTAATGTTTACCTTCCATCCTGCAGAGCTATTGCTGTCGCCTTTATCCTTGAAGTAGGGCACATTCTGGACCATCCACTCGTAGATCTGCGACAACGTCAGTCTCTGATCCGGCGACGTTTTGATGGCCTGCGTTATCAAGTCGGCGTAGCTCAAATTGCCCCAGGCGTTCCTCCTGCTGGAGTTCTTTTTCGTGGGCACCGTGGCGGCGGGCACGGGGACGGGCAACCCTGAACACTTGTTGCCCGCCTCGTCGCCGGGCTCGACGTAGTTCTCGGGACGGGGCAGAGGCCACGTGTTCGATCGCGCGCGGGTTTGCGGTTCGAAACCGTCGTGCTCCGCCAACGGCTCCATAATATCTAGGTTCATTTTTTGGACAGGCCACGCACCGTACTGCCCGTTCATATAAAACACACTGTCGTTCGCACCTACCTCGAAGAATACCTGGCAGCGGCACAGGTTATACAACTCTCTGAGCTGTGCTAAATTTATAAATTTGCGGCGCAATTTCACGCACTCATCCACAAATCCGCGAGTCAACAATTAATTATCACCGTCAATTGTCACAACACTCACTCTGATCTGCTGGGAGCATTCGGCCGACAGCCGCCACAAGAATGTATCTGTTTGTTTTCTTTATTCGCAACACGATATGACGCAGTTATTTACGCGATCTGATTCGCATGGAACTTGAACATCACAACCTGACTGCCGGGCCGTGTCTGTTGTGAATTTTCGCCCTACTCAAAGTCCGACGTCGTAATCGCGTTGGAGGACATGCCCACTTGCGCGTGCGCACTCAATGGCGCCACGCACGCACACTTGATTGTGTAATTGTGGCACACGCATCGCAGAATACACGTGATTATTGTACCTAGACAATTAGCGAAAAGGGCTCCCGATTTTGAATGTCTGTTGTCTGTTGTGTTGTGGAGGAAAACTGTCCGCCGGCGAGCGCTATTGAGATCGCGATGGACTTTGGATCTTGTGCGATGCCAGTCAGTTGATCGTTGAACGACTGATGTTTTATGATCAGTCATGTGGTCGCGAGTTATAGGGTGTACCGATTATCAGGCTCCGGCGGGATTCGTGACTTAATTAACTATGACCTACATCAACTTAATATAGGGTGTCCCAGGAGTAGAGGGGCATGTTATATGAACGCTCACCACCAACCGTAATGAGACGTGTTGTATTTAGTAGTAAATACCTACCTAGTAACTATATTTAGGTATGACAATTCTTTAAACTCATAGTTAGGTGAGTGATATCGATCTCCATGTGGTGATGTCGAATTGTTCTTGGATAATCTAACAGCAGTTATGAATCATTTAAATAAACCCCATGTTAAATTATTTGTGGACATTTTAGCTTTGAAGTTTTTAAAAATATTTATTTTGTGTGATGTCTTGTCGAATTTTAAGTGTACACCAATTGGAAATGGCCTAGGTACTAGAGTTACGAAAGATACATTTTCTTGAACTTCAGTAATAGTGGCAATTGTCATGCTGAAGAAAATACATCTTCTGTCCACAGAAGAATATCACATGCGAAGGCGAAGCACCAAATAATATCCATAGCCGGTTTAGACGAAGTTTTAGTCAATCTAATTTGGAAAATTTCGAAAGAGCTCTAATGAATGAAAATTGGTAATGGTTGAAAGTTTGAATGAAACTCACAAATTGAGTCTTTCCATGACACATTCAAATTTCATTTCGAAACAAATTCCCAAAGGAAAATATTATAATAACGTACACAATAAAAAATGGGTCAAGGACTTTGTTATCGCATCAATCTCATCTCTAAAATAACTCTCCCGACTCAAAACTGTATATACCTTTCGCTGATCGATGTATACAAAAAAGCGGAAAAACATCATATTTCCCTAACTCATAAAACAAAAAAAAGGATATTACCAAAACAAAATCACCAAATCCAATTATAAGTCGAAAGTGTCCTGAGGTGTGGTTTCTGAACTAACAACCATTAAAAAGTGTGAACCAAAAAACATATTTATTGAAAAAGATTGAATATCAATTAAGGGCCCTCAAATCATAGCGACTGAGCTCAAAACATTTTTCCTAAATGAACCATGTAAAATCTTAAATAAAATAGACTACGGTGGTATAGCAGAACTGTTTAATAATAATTTTGAGTTGCATACTCATTTCCTTCAACCTTATACCGAACAAGAATGGTCCAGACATTACATTATTTCTACTGAAGAAATACTTGATCCCATAACAATTTTAATTATTCTCTGAAGGCAATTTTCCCAGGATAATCGAAAAAGGTAAGGTTATTCCACTTCATAAAAAAAGACAATCCAAAAATTATGAAAAAGTACAGGCCAGTAACTGTTCCATACCTACTCATTTTTCAAAGTATTCGAATACGCATTTTTAGATAGGCTCAAAAATTTCATCGATAGAAACGATATAATAAGTGAAAATCAACATAGATTTCGAAAAAATGAATCCACAAATACGGCTTTAGTATCATTTTTTAATTCAATCATTGACTTTATCGACGCAGGCGTGTGCCCAGCTGTTATATTATGTGATTTAAGGCCGATTCTCACTTGGCGTCGCATCGCGATGCGGCGCGTTGCTGCAGCGACGCGATATTTCTTGTTGATTTCCACACAGCGTTGCGACGCGTCGCGTCAACGAAACGTGGCTGAATTTCGTTCGGCAGTTCAGTCGGTTCTTCACGACTGTCCGGGAGGTTTTTCGATAAAAGTTGCAATGAGTTCTTCAAGTGAGGAAGACGAAGTTTTTGCCCTGGCAATTGCTTTACACAACGAAGAGAAAAAAAGGAAGAGACAGAAGCGAAAATATTGGGTGCACAGGCTATAGAAGAAGGCGAGTACCATTTGCTGTCAGGAAGAATTGTGGATGACGAAGTCAAATTTTACAAATACATGAGAATGACACGTCGCTACGCTGCTGCTCTGCTTCGCTAAGTGGGAATTGCTGCATTTGAAAACATGGCAAGAGCAATTTTCGAAGCCGCATTTTGCAGCTACGCGTCGCATCACGACGCGACGCCAAGTGAGAATCGGCCTAGAGCAGGGCATTCATATACTAAACTCCTGTTTTCTCTAGAAAACTGTGGTGTCAGAGTAGTATTTTTAAATTGGATCTCTTCTTTTTCAAAAGAACAATATGTTTCCTTGCAATACCACAGTAAAGCATATACAGTAGTCCGACTCAGCGTCGGAACCTTTGATGTTGGTCTCCAGGAGTTTCGTTTTTTATAATGCTATGACGTCAATGACAGTAAAGACATTTCTCCCTACTACAATCCCAACCACAGCGTATATACACTGATCGACATAACAACGATTGATATAAACTGCTCGAAAAAATTCAGATGATGGAATTCTCGTTAGGCATATGGATAATTGAAAAAAATTATATTGCGTAGTAATTAAGTAACCCAGGGCATTTGAAAAATTATAAAATATAAGTCAAAAAGATTCGGAGAATTAATGAATATGGCAGATGTTGATATTCGGATGTAACAAATTTCATTGCTATTTGAATAAGAAAAAAAAAGAATGTGAACGAGTTTATTTGTAAATCATTGTCCGATTTCATTCAAAATTGGTTTGTAGTAGTCTTTTGGGCCAAATACGTAGCATATTTGTTTTTTTGTAGAAAATACCCAGGAAACGATTTGATCTTCACAACTTTATTTTAAATTATCACATTTAAAATATCACGACATGTTTCGCTAAAACATTAGCTTTATCAAGTCGTATTTTCTACAAATTACTATGGATCTTCATCAAGTAACAGCCGAATCAATCGGAAATTTAAAAGGAAAAGCATATTTGTTTGTTAATTTGAGAATTTGAGATGGCGAACGAGGGTGCTGATTCGATTATATTCATCAGGGTCGCAACTACAAAAACTACGTTAATTTCACTCAACACTCGTTTTGCCAACAAAGTTAACATCGTCAGGAGATAAAAGTTTCAGTTTTACTCAACGCGCGTTAAGTGAAATGACGTAGTTGGTTTGTAGGGGGTTTCTATTTTACTTGAATTGTATTCACACCACAGTTTCCAAATATGTATTACTCTATTTGAGGTACTTCATAGTTTTTGTGTTAAAATCTTAATTTTCATAAAAAATTCAAGATGTTGAACAATTATTGTGATCAGTTTCAATTCTATAATGTTAACAAGGACTGGTTGGGGTAGGAAATGAAAAAAATCACTAAGAAAAAATATACCTTGATTTCTGTAAGAAAATTGTATCTTTGATCGACAACAAAATTCTAATTTTGGCCTCTAAGGCAACTGATCATTTAACTTTTTCTAATAAGAAAATTGTATTTAAACACGACAATTACATATTTCCAACAAAAATTCATAAAAATAATTTCATTTACTCCTTTCAAGTGATAAAAGTTAAAATGCTAAAATTTTTAAACAGTATATTTCCTTCTCTGTCCATCTTTTTTATAACATTTACTATATTTTACAATGTCATACTTTGATTAACATACACATTTCTATAGTAAGCAACCTTTCAATCAACAACTGTAGTTTCTATAGATTTTTTATTGAATTTGTCACGACAGGGAAAAAGAGATTATGGAAATTCAACTGGGTACCTAAGCGTACTGATTGAATTTCTAGTCTCACTACGCTTGAATAAGAACTATCAATCTCAACAGTCAATCTACTACTTTTTTTCCTTTTAACAATATTAATAACTATTTCCTCTTCAGTGGATTTGAATAAAAGTTCATTTCAAATTTCAAAAGTATTTATTTCAATGTCAAATTCCTCATCATTTTAACATAATCAAACTTATGAATTTGAAATGTAGTAAGTGATAAATTTTAGTATTCAGAAAAATAAAATCATCATAATTTTAATAAATTTTATTCTAACAAAAATTCATATGTATATATTGTATAGCCCTAGTATCAATAAATTTGACTGTAGTGGATTAGGCGAAACTTTTGAAATGCGACAACCATGTAAGAATTTCGCTCATTCTCAAACTCGTTGTTTGCGCAGAGCTGGGATACGAGCTCTTGGCAATGCGTATTGAAAATTCAAGCCAGAATTTGGCTGGAGTAGGAGTATATGCTTCACTGTGGCAATACTATCATAATGGAAGAGTAACTGAAATAAATTTTACTAATATGGGTGTCCCACAAGAATATATTTGGTATCTTGTATTAGGTATCGGATGGTATCGGTATCCTTTTCTTGGCCAGTTAAAATCTCCTTACTTTGAGGAATTTTATGACAAACATATCACCACATTTTTCAATCCAGGTATTGTGATAAAATATAGCATAGTATTCTTTTCCATTAAAACAATAGCCGAGTTTTTGATGTCGGAATCTTTTGAGTCTGGAGTGTCACATGATGGTTCATAATTGGTCATGTGAAGAATACATATTTTCAGCTCAAACTCCTCCATCCGAAGAACTCATAGGATAGGCAAAAATGTCTTTATTCAACTCTTTGAATGGCAGTAGTTGACAAAGTATGAATTCTCCCGAAAATTTCTGGGGGTTAATCGTAATTGTATTTATCGCTGTTCCTTCGTTTCTACAGTTTCCAATCTGTCGTTTCAAGCATGAGTAACTCAAAATTCATGATTATATTTTAGCCGTATTTTAGGGTCGCCAGGGTGATTCTAATCAAGTAAAAATATACAGAGTATTCCATCTGGAAACTTCAATCTTACACACTCTCTTGAAACACCTTGTACATCTTGAAATAGTTTCTTGTGATGCGCCATCGTCATTATAATGGTATTTGTGTTTTCATTGCCGCTGTCCATACAAGACTTTCAGGCCTTCATTATTCTTTGGGAAATGTATTTCATAACAATTACTTAGTAAGTTTTAGTCGTCACGTCACTGTTCATATGCAAGTGACTGTAGATGCAGATACTAGATCGAGCTTGGTCGATTACTGAGCTTAACCTCGTTTTCACCAGATATGTATTTGAAGTAATGTATAAATGAATTGAGTGTAATGATAAGAGAGTTTCGTCGGATGAATCTTGATGAAGCTGCCAACGGATGAATGATTGATGATAGTTCAGAAGAGGATTGGCCATGAAAATGTCTATAGAAGAGAGACAAATCATCAACGTTACTGTTCTATAGTATTCCAAAATAGTAAGGTAGGCATCACCAATCCTGAGCACCAATGAAACTTTGATTATCTTTTCCTGTCAACAAGATATACTGAAAAATAGAAAAATGCTCTGGAATCAAGTACCATCCTTCCCCATGATACACAAATACGTTATTTGAAAATTAATAGTTATTTATGCAACAAGTGCAAAAAGTAAGTGTTTATTGCACTCGACGTGAAATTGTGAAATTAATTTTGTCGGACGATGATGCCATTGAAAATCTCATTTAATTTTTGTATTTTCCAAGAAGTATCAGATTGCTGCCTATCGCCAACCTAAGTAGTGATACAGACACGTTTAGAGTGGGGGAAAACCTAGAAGAACAGAACATTTTTAATTCAATGAAAGAGTTGTATTTCGTGTAAGTGAATTTATTACAATCGCAAAGCGCTTTCGGTTGTTAAGCTATCATCGGTACTATATCTGCAAGTAAGTAATAATGGAAAAATAGAAATGTTAAAAAAATTTGAATTACTTACAAGTCAAGTATCTATAAAGGAGCAATATAAAAAGTCAACAAAACCATGGTTAACCTTGGTTTCATCGGACATACATACAACATGTTAAAATTAAGTAACTAATGTGTACCCTTAAAAGGATTTTTGTTTGATATGTCCGGTTTTGCATTTTTCCAGGCAATGCAGAGGCCTACTCGTGTTGTACTAACAACGTAACAACCACGAGGTAAAACCGGAAAGGATTTTAAAATTTTTGAAATTTGAAATGTGAATTTGAAAACTGACAAATGAAATGTGGTGACATCGACGTAAGGTCCATGTCCAATGATTAAGAGAGAATATGACATATGACAATGTTTAGTAACTACAGAATGTGAAAATTTACCTAGTGAGCAAAGACCAATAAATTTAGAAAATTTGCATTGAAATGATGTACTATTTTAATCTTCTATAAAGAGGAATATATGATCTATTTAATTGAACTTATGTGTTTAAACATAGGTTATTACACTGTAATTCTTTGTCTATTTGTAGATCTTCGAGAAAATTTAGTCTACTAAAATTCTTTGGATTGACTTTTTCCAAATTTTGCGAATTGCAATTTGGACTGAAGTTATGTTTACTAAATTTAATATGTTGACAAAATGCTGAATTTCCAGGTTTGTTCAGATGTCCGTTTATACGAACTTTCAAAGATCTGCAAGTCCGTCCTATGTAAGAAGCTTCACAATCATTGCAGTTAAGTTAATAAATCCCACCTTTTGATCATTTGTTACTTTTGTCTTTTGAATTTACTAAATGTTTGCTTAGATTATTGTAACTTTTAAAAGAAATTTTTAAATTTGTTATTTTATTCTTGATGCTACCAGATAATTTTTGTGAGATATTTTCATTTATAAACAGTAGAGATACAAATGTAGAATGACATTTTTGTCTGATTTTTCTAGAAGAATACAATAATTAAATGAGATTTTCAATGGCACCATTGTCCGAAAAAATTAATAAGGATCTTCAGCAGTCCGACGCTCCAAAGATGTCAGTTTGGCGACAAAGCAAAACTCACCACTTTCAAGGTTTTCTCTCTGCGACATCTTATCAGACTCATCACACATGGGGTATGGTCCGTATATTGTGGAAATGTTCAGCTCGGTAAATAGCGGTTAGTGAGTTTTCAGGCAACCGGCTCCACATATACGGACCACTTGTCACTTGTCCTTGGTCAACTTTTGAGTATTTTAAAATAAATTTGTAAAAACATATTTAACTTTCGTCAGAAAACAACTACCTTTAATTCTTCCACATCCATGAACTTTTTTTAAATAAATTTTTACTTTTTGTATTAAAAATTTCAACACTATTAGTCAAATAAAATGAATCAAATTGACAAATGACAAGCGGTTACCGAATCTACCAATGAAAAAGTATGGTTGCTCTGGTGACAGATAAGTTAACGAAGTTTCAGGAAATAGTAACCGATTTTTCAGGAATTTGATATATACGGACCGCCATATTACTAACCAAAGTACCTAACCAAGTATATATACGGACCATACCCTTAAACAGTATACAAAGTTACAACTTGTTGGTTATCACTTCCGATTTTGTACGAGGGCCCACGTATTAGGAATTACTAGCTACTCGAAAAATGTGTTTAATTATTATTTTTATAATTTTGAGAGTTATGTAAGGGTGATGTTAAATTCAAATGCATGTTAATGATTGAAGGTAATCAAAGTACGTTTTGACAAAGCCCAATTCTTTTTATCACTGCAAAGAAACGATTAATTATCATTGTAATGATAATAAATATTTTGTCAGCCTGAGCACAATGCTCTCCAACCCGATAACCCATGCAGGAAGAAGTGCTTCCTGCACCCTTGATTCTCTGAGAATTTTACTGCTTCAGGCACTGATGGGATGAAAATGTTTTGGTGGAAAAAGTTTGCAAGCACTCACCACCACCTGACTAGATGGGGAGTAACGGATTTCGGATTGGTATGTCGAATGCGAAGCGTTTCATACCCAAAAACGGAGATCTGTCCGATCCAAAGAATTACAGGACGATAACTTACTTCATTTCTTAGATGATAACGTGTATCATATACATGGAAATGCTCTCCGCAATTGACCCGGTGTATGAACAGTTATGTAAGCAGAGGGGGGTCAAAAAAAGGGGTTGGTGGCTGCAAGTAGAAGTTTCCCATCGACAGATATATCACGCAGGACTCCGTATGAGCATAACCTCTTGATGGTCTAAATCAATAATCACGAAGCGTTTGATACAACGTCGTATGCTCAGATGCCTTAAGATGACTCCCTCAGCTCTCTTACTTTCTGTATCTCTATATTGTCTTTGTCCCTGGCACAAGTTGCACAGCATGAACGACCATGATGCATTTGCTGTCCGCTCGTCAGACTCAAGTGGTATCAGCCCAGGGTTCTTAAAATAGGGGAGGTTACGAAATAAGTCAGCTGAGAAAAGGGGGAATTGGTGGGAAATTAAGTTGGCTAACCTACTTAGTGATTTTGGTAATATAACCAGTAATATAACTAACTTCAGTTGTTTCTGTTTGGTTGAAATTTTTTACAGTTTTCAAAAATGCCGGGTCAATCAAAATGCGCCGTGAAATACTGTTCCAATACTTCTACAAGCATCGTGCTTGGTTTGAGTATCCACAGATTTCCAAAGGATTCTCAGAAGGATGCGTGGATCAAATACTGCGAAAATGTTAACGATTGGGTACCCAACGAGTCATCAAGGATATTTTCCCAAAATTTTGAAAGCAGTGATTATATTGTGAATGAATTTGGCTCAAAGTCGAGAAGAAGGCTTATTATGAAAAACGGAGGGTTAACTGTTGAAAACCAAAATTATCATACTCTCTCACAATATCAGAGATTATCATTCTCTCTTTGTTTTTCAGCAATTCCAACAAAAAATGTTTGGCTACAATCCATTATAGAAGTTTTCCCCAAAAAGTAATGGTTTGTACTGAATGCTTCTTATAAAATGATTGAATAGATACATTTTTATATTTCCATTTCAGTTGGGACTTCACAATCTAAGTACTATGAAGCTATTCTAATGTGTTTGATTTCTGTGGCTCTAATTTATGTCGACATCGTACAATACGAGTAGGTACTGATGGATCTAGTTAATCGTTTAATGAACATTCATATATTTCAAATTTCGCGCGTTCCCATCAATTAAGAAACAAGATGTCTGTCAAAATTTATGACATTTCGTAACCCCCCTACATTAAGATCCCTGGTATCAGCCTATATCCACAGGCATGACCAGGCGATATGAGTTTCATAATACCGCATATACAACTCTCGTGCTGAATTCCGCAGGCTTTTTACCCAAACTATACTGTTTAAATAGTGGTTCTGATCACAAGTGTCTGTGATGGACACTGTTCTCGAATCTGAAAACAATACCGATTTGCTGTAATACGGCAGAAATCCTAATCGGGCGAATCATTTTTATCCACGGATGTGGGGAGTGGTAATTTGGGTAAATATCTCCAGAGCAACCTCTGGATGTATCGGAGAATTAACTCCGCATTGGGATATTCCGTGCAAAAAAAATATTTATTTTTGACGATTATTACAATATGTACACGTCCAAGGTACATAAAGTGATATTAAACAAAATAATCGTCAAATATATATAGATGATGTCGATATCCATATAGGGTTCGATACCTACCAAAATTCTGGAAATAGTGTTTTGGGTAGTTGCAGGTTTTCAATTATTTTTATTTCTTTAGATAGCTCTGTGGTAGTTAGTTTATATCCGGAATATTTATAATCAATATTCCTGTTTGAGGTTTGAAATATTCAAACAATTTAAAATTCCAGCAAAAAAACAGTAAACATTTTTCAATGTAACTACTGTAAGAATTTTACTGATAACCAGGCTCTTTTTGCACTTCATTATCTCATTTGTTCCTCGACAAGCCAATCTGAATGAAGTCTATCTCCCCCGTCTGGCTATGAGTTGGAACTTCTGACCATATGGTGGTGGGTAGGTACAAAAAAATTTCAGTCCCATACAAGTTCTTGTCGTTCTTGTACTCGTCGAACTTAAGTATCCTGATTTATCAGATTACGCAAATCTTGTGATAGTTCATCACTTCCACGTTCCCATGATAGTTGTACCTATAAGCCCATCTTGTTTCGTAGAGAACAATGGCCAGTTCTTCAGAGAAGTGTGTGTGGAAGTTTAAATCTTGAGTTTATTAGGTAAGAATGAGGCAAGAGCTCCCTTACGAGATTAACACGAGTCAAGTGGCGTTTCACACGATATGTTAACCCTTGGCGTATGGTGCGAAACGCTATTAGCAGCTTCCGCGCCTGGTTGCTGAAACTAGTACGGACGCTATATCTGAAAATCTTTGGTGTACAGGGTGTAACGTAATTTTGATGGGCTTATTTCAATGGTAGATGTTGGGAATAGTTCTATGTTCTGTCTTATTATTATAAATTATAAAGAACTGGTATATTGTTCACAAAATCAAAGAAAAAATAAAAAAGGGTCAAATAAAAGCAAATTGTCGACTGTGACAGAACTCTAAATGGCAATATGTAACTATTATAAAGAAATAAAGCAGTCAAAAAAGCAAGGCACATTAGCAGGGAACATTTACTACCTTCCTTAAGGTATTTGAAACACAAGAGTGATATCTTGTTTTCACTAATAGAGTGATTCATAAGCGGAAACCTATTCTCTTTAAATCCAAACGAAGAATATTCATTTTGTAGTAAGTCATAAAGTACAGATCAAGATAAGATGTAACCATGAATCTTACACTGCAACAAGACAATCAAGCAAGCCCTTCAAATTACACAGAAACCATCGGAAAAAATGTGACAGAGTGAAGACCTGGATGGGTTCTTGGGGCCAATGTAAAAAGATCAACGATGACGCTGATGCTGTTTAGAAGACAAGCTTCAGTATTTACTACAAGCGACTTTACCAGGTACTGGATCCTGAGATTTAATCGGGAGCTTTCTACCGCCAGGATCGAACTATAGCAAAGCAAAGAAACTGATATGAGATTTTCTGAAAAGGGAAGTAGAATCAGAAAATGGCATAAAACTTATTAAAATTTCGGGGAAGGAGTTGAATGAGGATCAGAAGATGAATATCCCACAAAAATAACAAGATGGCTAGAAAATAGAAAATGTATGCAGATTCAGTTCTTTATCCAGCAAATATAGGAAGTCGATCAGATCGAGGTAAGAATATTCCACTTTGCTTATTCTGTGATAAATTGCACAGTCAAGATTGTCTCGAAAATATCTATCCTACTACGGAACCAAATAACTTATGACAGTCTGTTTTATCCTTCTTATCCAGTACCTGCAACATATGATGTTTGGTGTAACCACAACTGATGCATCAGTTGGACCAGTCGTAGATCTTCCTATGAGAGCTCCAGCTCAGACAGACTAGGTATTTTGGTTTCTGGTCGGACAGTCCCACCACCATATTTCTCCCGTTAGTATTACCAGGGGTGTTCTTCCAGAAAGATAAGTGGTGGTTTTTTGCAAGCTGGTTCTGTTCCATTGAGATTTGTTGCTGCCCCGCTTTCGATATTGCATCTGTCCATCCATGTGGATGCCCATGTAACCGGATAATCAGACAGATTTTTCTCTCTTCTCTTCTCTTCCAGATGGCTTAGGCTTTTTATGTGCCTCCTAGACTATAGGTTCATTTTTAGGACCCCATTTGCTTGGAATATCAGAGTGCCGACTGATAGACTGGTATATTTTTTGTCTAGCTCTCTTCCTGTATATCCCAGAATCCCAGCACCTACCTCATTGTCTGTCTTTGAGATCCTTGCACCAGATTCATCCCCTAGCCCTAGACAGTATTGGTGAGACGTTTTAGGTTTTTTGGCAGCCTGATACGACGCTAGTGTATGCCCTGAAAGGAGCAGATGACACCATGCAGGAGCAGTTTTCGTAGGCTTACTAGCCACTCTCTACATTTCACCACCACAGCAGAACCCCAGTCTCTAACTATCGCTGTGAATAACCAAAACGTTTGTGTGGATCTAACTAATGTTTTCACCTGTATCAACACTATTTCTAGATGTTTGTTCCAGGTGAGCAGATAATCCAACTCTCCTGATATCTGCAAGTTCTCACTGATTATTTAAAAAGCTCTTATAATCTCTAGGTTTTATTTTTCTGGTGGAAGGATCTTAAAGTTATCCTTCACGCACCACGATCCAAACATACTTTTCTTTTATATCTCAAAGAACACCTTGCGAGGCAGCGAATTTCAAAGCTTTGCCATTCGTTGGAAGAACGAGCTGTGGGAGAGAGATGTTGGGACTGTTTTGGAAGAGCATCGTCCATGAAAATTTCTTTAAAACAGAGACAGATCACAACATTTCTGCATTGTTCCGTAGAAGAGAGCAACGATGTAGGATTGATATACCAAGCTCGAAATTAAGCTGACGACATAATGAATAGATTATTCATCGTGAGTCGATGGGAAAGGGAGGCACCGAAACGAGGGGAATAGCACGTAGGACCGACGGGTTCTAATATTGTAGTTTCGACGTTGAAAACGTAGGATTTTTTTCTCGATATAAATAATGATATGGGAATGATTTGGGATTCGAAGTGATCATAGTTTGGACCGGAACATGAAGTGTTTAGTTTTATTCCCGTAACTAGCTTGAATACAAGCTTAGGGCATTTTGCTTGTCAAGAATAATAAATACAAATAGGTCTTTCTGTGTGAATCACTAGGAGTGCGTTTTCAAAGTGTATTAAGAACAAGAACGAAATCACAAAGCATAATTTCAATTGCAGTTTTGTGGTGATGAGTGGCAGGCTTCATGAAACACTCATTGTACAGTAGTGCAAGCTTTTATTTTCTTAATAAGAGTGTATGAATTTGAGTTGTTTTTTTGTTGCACTCTTATGATATTCATCATATTTCCCACCTTTTTGCTTGGGTATATAAGGTTGGTTCCTCTAACTTTGCTGCCTATCCACCCCTTTTATGCCGAGTTGAACCATGAGCGATTTGTATGAATTTTTGGTAGCGGGGCATTCTTTTTTAGAGCCTCTGCAAACTACACACTACGTTCTATAATTTCATAGAGCGATCCTAAAAAGAACATTTCTGACGGTCTAAATTCATGACTTCGATTCTTATGACCTCCATTATGTTGGAATGGCCTGAGTTGTTGCCCCTCCATTGGCCCATGCACTTTACTCTTGTCTCTACTATAATATGCCGATGCAGATGAGGGAGATTCTTGATCACCTTCAGGCTAATCGTCTACGTGCTGGACATGGTACCAATGTATAAGTGAAATCTAACAAATTGGATACCTACATTCTCTGTGATAATTCGTGAAAGGGTAACTACCCGAGTTGCGGGAGAATCATGTTCCTGTTGAAACCAAAATATACCCAGTCGTCAGTGAGGAGGTCAGTGATTTAGTCAAGCTAGTTGGGTCGAAGAATTATTTGAATCAGTTGTTGGAGAATGTTTCGTTCTCTTTTCGTTATTGGAACTTTTGGTTCCTGATGGACTGTATAATCGACAGTATTCGAGTTATCCTTCCTTTTTATTCGATAATTAAAGATTCAAAATTGTCGATGACAATATATTTTTATTCTTCAGATCTCTCATAACAACAACTTTTTTTTCACATAGATACAGAAAAAATTACACGAAATGAATATACAGCATGTTCAAGAAATTGAATATGTGATGCTTTAACATGCCGGCCGCCTTGAAATATGTCAACAATTTCAATTAAAAAAATCATTTAACGAAAAAATCAACTGATAATAATAACTTCAGCTGCAACTGAATGAATGACCTGCTCAACAGTTTATTGGAAGAACACATATTTTTGAAACAGCTCGTGTAACTCCGTCGTTTCCGGGATGAAGTTGTACGATTCTCCCTAAGGGCCATTGAAGTGGAGAGGAAGTATCTTCTTTTACTAGTACCAAAGCGCCTATCTTCAGATACTCCTCAGCGTTATTCTTCCACTTGACTCGAATTTGCAACTCGCTAATATAGTCCTTATACCACCGAGACCAGAAATGTTGGACAATTTTTTGGAGCCTTTCAAACCGCTTCAACCGGTTCTCAGCTACTTCAGTGTAGATAGGTTCTGGGATCCATGTTAGACGTCTTCCAACCAGAAAGTGAGAAGGGGTAAGAGGATCTGTTTCTTCTGGATTGGAAGTTAAAGGACAAAGAGGACGGGAATTGAGAATTGATTCAATCTGAGTCAAAACTGTATAGAATTCTTCAAAATTCAAATGTGCATTACCGACAACTCTTTTCAAATGGAATTTTGTTCTTTTTATTCCTGCTTCCCAGATGCCTCCAAAATTAGGTGATCGAGCAAGAATAAAATGCCACGTTATATTTTCAGAAGCTAAAAAACTTGCAATATTCTTTGTATCGTCAATTAAGTGAGTTTGCAACTTTTTTAGTTCTGCACAAGCTCATACAAAATTTTTTCCATTGTCCGAATGAATATTAAGTGGTTTCCCGCGTCTGCTAATAAATCGTTTCAAAGTTGCCAAAAATGCTTTGGTAGTCAATTCAGAGACGACTTCAACATGAATAGCCTTCGTACTCAAACAAATGAATAAGCAAACATATCCTTTGATGAGCTTGGTACCTCTTGTGTTTCGATCTTTTAGTAGGAATAGTCGACACCTGTATTGTAAAACGGGAAATATTGGTTTACCCTACATTCAGGTAAGTTACCCATGATATATTCTGGAGAAGTTGGTTGAACTTCAAAACATGTAACACATTCCCTCACAACTTTTTTTGCCATGTTACGCCCAGATATAGGCCACAATCTGTCTCTAATATTTGAAAGAAGCATGGTGAACGGATACGTTCATGATGAAAAATAAGTTTCGTTATTCTGTGTTTGGCAGGTAAAATTATTGGATATTTTTTGTCATAATCCACATTGCTTTGTTGCAGCCTACCACCTACACGAAATAAATTGTTCTTATCTATAAAAGGGTTCAACGAAAGTAAAGGGCTCTTTTTATTAACAACTTTGTTTTGCATTAAACTATCATATTCTTTTTCAAATACTTTTTTTTGGGCAATATTTATTATAACATACATTGCATTCTGTTATTCTTCAGATTGATTTACTTTATTTTTATTCCTGCAATTATAAATGAATCTTAAACAAAAGGCAGTAACTCTTTGGAGTTTTCGTAAAGTCGAATATTTATGAATAAAATTTAAATTGTTTATAGTCGTTGCAAAATTTACTGTGCGCTCTTCGGGAATTTCATTCAATGAGTAATCTTTTTTTTGGTTCTCAATGTTAGTTTTAAACCAGGTTCCACGAGATAGCAAATCTGCTGGATTTTCATTCGATAAGACATGGTGCCAATCTGATATGTTTGAGGACTCTTGAATTTCACTCACACGGTTTGCGACAAATGTTTTCCAGCGATTCGCGGGTGCCTTTATCCATGCCAAAGTGATTGTGGAGTCCGACCACAAAAACACTTTATCAAAATTGATATCGATGGACTCACGAATTTTTTGTATCATTCTCACGAGTAGTAGAGCGTTACATAACTCGAGTCTGGGTAATGTAGTACTTTTCATTTGAGCAATTCTTGATCGCGCGCAAAGCAATCGAGATTGATTAGTATCATCAGATGATCTACATCTCAAATATACGCAACAGCCGTAGGCTTTTTCGCTGGAGTCTCCGAAGCCATGAAGCTCCACGTTTTCATATTTATTCATCAAAACTTGCCTAGGAATTTGAATAGAATAGAATTCTTGTAATTCTGAACGAAATTTCATCCAAGTATCTTTTATCGTTTCAGGAACTGCCGCGTCCAACGATATTTTTAATTGCCATAACCGTTGAACTATCAACTTAGCGTTGACAACAATTGGCCCTAAAAGACCCAGAGGATCGAATATTTGCGATAACTCTGATAATATACCTAGTTCTTTTTGTTATGATCCTTTCATCAAAACGTGGTTGCGAATATTGAAACATATCTGAATGAGAATTCCATAAAACACCGAGTGTTTTGCAGGATTCATTTTCTCCAATTTTCAAAATATTGGATTCTAATTAATCGTTCATCTCAAATTTTTCTAATAAGTTTGCATCATTGCATCTCCATTTTCTTAAATGGAATCCTGCCTTCGAGACTATGTTCGTGACTTCATATTGTAACTGTAATAATTCTTGCTTATTATTAGCACCAGCCAAAAAGTCATCGACATAAAAACAATTTTTTATAGATTTCGTGGCCAAAGGAAACTTTTCGTTATTTTACGTGGCTAACTGTATGTATGTACGTATGTAACTGTTTTCATTTCGAAACATTTCAATTTATGATTTGGATCTGCTCGCCAAAAAATTCGTTGAAATCGCGTTTGAGCTGGATCGATTCAAACCATACGGTAAATTTTAGAAATATCTCCTGCCATAACCAAGCTAAATATTCGAAAGCGCAAAAAAATCGTCAATAAGTCATTTTGTAAGGTTGGACCTACATGTTGAACATCATTGAAGGACAAGCCACTATCTATTTTCAAACTGGCATCAAACAGTATACGGACTTTGGTAGTAGTAGATTCTTCGCGTGTTACTGCATGATGGGGCAAATAAAAGTTCAGTTCTTCTTCATCTAAATTTTCAGCGATTTCCTTCATGTGATTCAAAGATAAATATTCATCCATAAATTTTTCATAATCAATTTGTAACGAAGGATTATTTATCAATCTACGTTCTTGAGAATGAAATCGTTGCAATGCATATTCGCGAGATTGAACTAATTTATTCAAATTGTTTTTAAACGGTATGCTCACAATGAATCGACTTTCTTCAGCGCGGCGATGAGTATTAGCAAAATGAGATTCACATATTCTATCAGATTCCGATAAAACTAATTTTTTTCCTACTTCTTCAAGCTGCCAAAATTTCATCACTTGATATTCCAAATTCGCGTTGATATTGCAACAATTTATGGATTTGAGTTTCTCGGTTGAATTGTCTACACTGCCTACTACTACCCAACCTAACTTGGGTTTTCGCAAAAATAAATTAGTGTTTCCTATTCGAACTTTCCATATACAAAGTATATCCCAAAATACGTTAGATCCCAATATAATATCTATTGGACTTGACTCGAAAAATGTAGGATCAGCTAATATAAAATTTTCGGGAATTTCAAGTGGTTTTACGTTCATAGAAATGATAGGTAAATTATCAGTTAACCTCGGAATAACCAGACCCTTGACTGCATTGAAATTGAATATGTGATGCTTTAACATCAGTTCAATTGAAAGTTGTATCGGAATGTAGTTGGTGAGTTACTGATTATCATCACTTCAGAAGATTTTTTATAGTGTGCATTGTTTTCCTATGTCCATTGCGAAGCTCAAAAGAGATCGAACATACCAAAATATCAGCAATTATTTCGGTTTTGATTGCAATAATTTCAGTTCAGTACCGGCCCTTTACATTGAAGAGCGTTAAAATCGCCACATTAGATCTTAACAGGAAAACTGCCGGGCTATCGGATCGTTGCTAAATCCACTCGACACAAATTGGGCCGTAAATTGAAGACCGGAGACAATAAATCAGAGTTCCTGAATTGTAACGCACTCAGAGCTGAAGCCCTTTGCGCCTGAGTTATGGTAAAAGTAGATTCATTTCGTGGATTAGGTTTTTGCACTAATGAAACACAAAGGTTTTTCCGGACGATAGATTAATCTATTGAAAGATTTTACAGTGGGTAAATGAAAAAGTGGTGTTTACAACTCTACAGGACAAGTTTGTCAAATCATGGAAGAGTGAATTTTGTCACGATACTATCTACTTTTCTCAAGATATGAGCCCGCAAGTTTTATACGATATAATAAATTTTATATACTTTCCAAAATTGTAGTATCTGATGAAGATGAAAAACAAACAAAATATTCGAAGGGCTCCAAATTAGAAAAGGATCATTTGAAAATGATGAAAATATGGGGATAGGATGAAGTTTTATGAGTGGCTTTCTAGACATGTTTGCGGTGTCTAAAAACATGAGTCCACGAAAGACATGTTGAATTTTTATGATATATTTTAACGAAGAAATTGCATAACGAATTTATGATCTACCAACCTGCTCAGTAAACACTAATGAGTTATTGACAGTGATATTATCTATGTGGTGTTTTTCGTTTTTTTTCTGTTGGACACATATCTTCACATATCTGCTATCAAAGAGGGGTTGCAGAAAAACTCAGCTGAATCGGGTTGGTGATGGTAAGTTTAGTGAACATTCCTATTGTATATGATTCAGCTAGCAGAAATTACACAGTATAAATCCTGCAAATTTACATTTCATGATGAAAGCAACATTTTTTAAAATTGGAAGAAATTAAATCGTTTAAATGATTCATGAAATCAATAAGTTGAAAAATATTAAACCCGAAAAAATTAAAAATATTCTTAAATGCTACAGGTTTTCCAAATTGGGAATATGAATCTCATTTAACCAGTGGAATAAATGAGATATTCCATGATTTTTTTTAATTAAACAAATGTTCATAAAGATTAGGACGAGAATACCAGAAAATCCTTTTTTATATTAATTTTTATTACACTCAGCGATGACAGTTTATCTTTATCAAATCATGCTGATAAGGACAGTACTTTTGTTGAAGTAGAAAATAAATATATTCATATTTGATCTTCAACTAGAGAGTGACCTATTTGGAGGTCATGGAAGATTATTTTCTCATTATTCTGATTCAGAATCAGTGTTTCAATTTGCACCAAAATATTGCAGATAATTATTATGTGTGTACAAATAGTATATATTCAAACACGGTAAACACACTCTCGTCATTTCTACATAGTGACCATTTAAAGCTAGCACTGCAAATTTTTTATTCGTTGTCCGATTAAAACGATTTTTTTTCCAATGCAAAGGTTTTTTTTATATTTTTTCTTGAAGTGAAAATCCAAAAAACATTCAGAAAAACATAGTCAAATCGTTATTTGATCAACTAGCGATTAATGTTTCATTAATCCTCCTGTCTTGTTGAAATAAAGGAATTCTTGATTAAAAAATATATATTCAACGAAATGGACATTATGTACACGCTATGTTGAACATAAATTCCTTTTATCTACTCCTATTAAGTTATATATTAATTATTCAACTGCTTTTGAGCAATTAATAGTGTCTATGAACAAACAGCGTGAGTTATAATTACTCACTGCTATAACTCACGCTAATAAATCGGAAATTCTTGGAGGTATTTACGAACCGAATATTTACGTGGCTGTCCAAGCACAAGCCGGATGGGGAGTAATGTCACTTGTGTCACTTGATTAATTTTGACGTGTTCAAATTAAGTTGATACCGAATTCTTATTATTGTGAATTTTGTGCTGAAAAATAGGAATTCAGATAGTGAAGATGAATTATTATGTACACCTCCAGAAATAAGAGAAATAGCTAATGTTACCATACAGAATTTATTGCCTGAAAAATCCCAAAACAAATATAAAGGTGTATACAAAAATTTTCAAGATTGGTGTAGCAGTAAGAACATTAGGTCATCGTTTACAGAAAATGTACCTTTGGCATATGTTACTGAACTTAGCACTAAATATGAAGCATCGTCTCTATGGACTTTCTACTCCATGCTAAGAAGCACACTCAATATAAATAATGGAATCAATATAGAGAATTAATCAAAATTACGTGCGTTTATCAAACGTCAGAGAAACATGTAGCTAAAAAGGCAAAAACATTTACGCCAGAACAACTTCATAAATGAAGCTCCTGATATCTGGCGACAAAGGTAGATCGATCTCAAAATAATTCAATCGTTTTTATCATTGTATAATTTATTTTAGGTTGCTTTAATAATGGGCATTATGGGTGCTTGTCGTGCAGCAGAATTATACTCTATGCAAATTACAGATTTAGAAGATCATGGATCTATTTTTATGGTCAGTGTACCAAATACAAAAACAAAAATTGCCAGAAAATTCACTGTTACGGGAAACTTTTATACCGTAGTTAAGAAATATTTAAATCTTCGTCCTACCGATATATCGCAAGCGATTTTATTCTTTAAATTTCAAAATTGAAAATATCATTCACAAAGAATTGGCATTAATAAATTTGAATCAATGGGGAAAGACATTGCTACATTTTTAAAATTACCCGACTGTAATTTATATACAGGGCATTGTTTTCGCCGCTCATCGGCAACTTTATTAGTAGATGCTGGAGGGTATATAACGGCACTGAAACGACATGGCGGTTGGCGATCAACTACTGGGGCTGAGGGGTACGTTGATGATTCCGAAAAGAATAAGACAGATACTGCAAATAAAATATACAGTTCTATAACTCCTCAACCAGTACCTACATCATCAACATATATGCAACAAACACAAAAAGAAACAATAAACTCGCATAATTCGGTCCCAAATATTCAGCTCACTGGTTGTTCAAATTTTACTGTTAATTTCATTAATAAACAAAATGAATAATCACAACTAGAGTTTTTATAGCAATGTTAGGAATGCTAGGAATCGCACGTTAAAAGGTAAGACCTCGTTAATCCTTAGCTCGCACAAGTTTCGACTTCTGAGGGCTGTCGTTCGTAGGGGGATGACGGCTGGTTAACGGAAAAAACAATTTTAAACAACAATTTTTTTTTATAGGTACCTATTAAGATTTGTTAATAAAGTTTTTTGTCTGTACTTGTGAAGATAAAGTATAGTATTCAACTTGCGGTAATGGTCATAACTCACTTGATGAATTACAACACTCGCCTGCGGCTCGTGCTGCAAACTTCATCTGCGTGAGTTATGACCTACATTACCGCTCGTTGAATAACTCACTAGTGAGTTATGGATTATAATTCACGTTCATATTTTTAAAGTAGTATTCTATTTATTTATTACTATTGCAAGCAGAATTCACATTGATATTGAAATTAAAGGAAAACGATAAAGGTTTATTCGAATTCGAAGTCATTGTAAAATTTGTTGGTTCATTGGAACCAGAAGCTCCCATATCGGTACAGCTGCTGATAGTGCTGGAAGACGCCGACACATTAGAAGCTTGTATTTTTTCTGCAATTTGTAATTTGTTATGCACCGATTCTTCTAGGTATCATTCTGCTACCGTCGAGGACTTCCATTCTCCGTGACGCTTCAAAGTAGTCATGTTAGCCCCTGCATTGGCCAAAAGAGTCGCCGAAGACCTTCTCAGGCAGTGACCGGTAGAGCGCTGGTTCCTCCAATTTAAAAAACATTGCAATTCTTGAAGGTATCTTCGATAACGTATTTACTCCCACACACTGGCTGGCACACCTTCCATTTTTGTAAAAAACCAAAAAAGCGGCTAGAACTAGTATTTTTTGATCTCAAAGTCATGTATTTTTCACACCAATTAATTGGGTTGACTGGAATTCCTTCTTCAAGTATGGCGAAACTTCTCGATTCCTTAGTTTTAGTGTCTGGCAAAACTACGTGAAAATATTTCCCTTTGTCTTGAATAATTTCTATATTCAAATTGACCAATTCATCGCACCTACAAGCACCGCTAATCCCCATTATCAAAGCCACTTTACTTTCATCAACAAGTATATATACTCGTCGACGGAAGCATCGATCAAAAATATCTCTATGACAGGTCGTTCTAATGTCTTGGACTTCTTTGGTTTGTATCCCTGTGATTTGCTTTTCAAAGAGCTCGTTAGTTTGCTATATTTTGAAATGTCGATTTTTTTATGAAGGTGAATAGTCGAGCGAAGCATCGAGTATTTGGTCCATAGCGACGAAAAATCATGCATTAATGAAAAATTGGCCATTGATATGAGTCATTAATGATCGATTTCGATTGCATTGAAGAACATCAAACAAATGTGAAAAGTATATTAATATACGCCGTACTTCCTCGTTAATTTCAAGGTTTCAGCAAGTCAACCATTAAAAAAGAAAATGTTTGAGTTTGCTTAAATTTTACGAATCTCAGCTTGGCTTGGTTTCCAGCAATTTTCAAGTTTTGTCCAAGTTTTATCCTTTTTTTTTTAAAGCTCATTTTGCTCTGTGCACATTTGCAAAACGCCATCCACGTGAAAGTCAGTGTTGACACTAATTAATGATGATTATTAGAGTTGAGGTAATAAAGGAATCTAATTATCTGAAGGAAAAAGACATTGGCAAGACACATCCAATATTGATTTCAGTTTCAACCGTCTAACAAAAATGAACTACAATGTGCTAACGCGTACATTTCCTCGTATTAACACATGGTCTAGTGATAAACCATAATTAAAATTTATTATACTCTTCGCTGTATACTTATCTATTATTTCATGGATATACAATTCAAGCGGGTTAATTAATGACATGGCTGTGATTAAGTAACATTTTTCATAATGAAATAAGGGTCATTTTAGATTAGAATTTATTATTAGATCATTTTCATCAACTCCATCCATGAAGGTTATAATATATCTATCTATCATACGGTTGGAAATGAGGATGATGTTATATAAATATATGGATTATTATTATAAAAATTATCTGAAATAGTAAAGTGTATAGTAGATCATGTAATTGACTCAGAGCTTTATAATTCCGCTGAGTTATTGATATGAAGCAGGTTTTGACTTAACGAGTGAAAATAGAGAATCACCATACAATGTGTGTGATTCGAAACAGCAACACCCTGTTATTTTGCAACCAATGGACCGATTTTGAAAAATGAAAATTTCAAGTTAGTAGTCGACGAGTCTATTCAGAGATGTTGACAGATATGATTTACTTATTCTCAAGGCCTACTCTTCTAAATAGGTCAAAATTTCGAGAAGAACCATTAGGCATTTTTTTCTCGAAAAAGTGGATAATCTATTCGTATTGGACCTATTTTAAACACTCCTACACCAAGTTTCATATAAGGTGTTAATTATACCAAGTTCAGCTTTTTTGCATGACACGGTATGAAAAACTGATCATTTTGAAGAAAACGTGAAGTAGCTATCCAAATGCAAAACACATCGTATATTCAGAATATTATTATCCATATCGTTTAGCTTTTTAGTATAATATAGTCAATCAACGATTGTAAAAATACCCCTTCAAGTTCTTTGCTTTCTTCCAAACATTTTTATCAACCCCGTGACAAATTTTGTCAAAACTCTTATGATTTCATTTCATACGACCAATTCATAAGATTAGATCAACAAGCAAGACACTATATTTTTCATAGTAAGCTTTGAAAATAAGTTGTCTGTTTTTCTTCGTTAAATTTTGACAGTTATCCTCGAAACGCTTTTCACGAGTATTTGGTGGAGTAAGTTATAAACGGTTTTGCGAGATTTCAGAATGGTAAATCTCAACTTGTGCGTTTAGTTGGTGATAAGCATTGAATATCGCAGAAATATATTCCAGCTAGATGGTGCCTTGATTCAAAATATGATTGCTGTACGGAAATGGCTTGATAAAACATTTCAAGAAAGATGGATAGGAAGGAACAGTCCTTTTATTTGTTGGCCCGCTCGATCACCAGACATGACTCCTTCAGATTTTTTCTGTGGAGATATTTGAAAGAACATCTTTATAAAAAGAGACCACAAAACTTGAACGAATGAAAGGAGAGGATAAGTCGAAATTGTGGTGAAATAACACCAGATCAAATGAGGAAGATCCGCCAACATTTGAGACAGCGTCATGAAAAATGTAGAGAGCGTGAAGGGGGATATATTGAAAGCACTAGTATCTGAGGAAATAGATCCATATATTCCAGTTGTTGGTTATTGTTCTTTAATTGAATACACATTTTCAACTTTTGATTTGTTGATTTTGATTGAACTATAGACATCTCCATGGAAAGATTACAACCATGTAACTCCGTACTTGAGTATGCGAAGTATTTTTCCACCGAATGGCGACATATTTCCAGTAATGTTTATAGACTTTCAAAAAAGCATGAATATGGAAATTTTCTCACCATATAACCAACACCCTATATGAGATATATGATGCTGAAACTTGGTATATAGGTGTTCAAAATATGTCCAAATCGATTAGGCTATCCACTTTTCCAAAAAAAAACCCTTATGGTCCTTCTCGAAATTACTTGAAAGTAAGAATAATTTATAGCAGTCAACATAATAATAATAATAATAATAATAATGAGTTTAGCAGAGCAGATCTTTAAATAGACTTCATCGAGTACTATAACAAGAAATTTTCATTTTTCAAAATTATGGGTTCCAAAATAACAGGGTGGAGTGGTTTTAAATCTCACACACTGCATGAAAAGGAGTTATTTTTGGAATAAGTTGTATTGAAAATGTATTTTTTCATTCATTTGCGAATATCATAAAAACCAGTCTGAACCAGTTGAATGCTAAAGTTGCCTGAAATGAAGCATAGAAATCTATTATTTATTTTGGTATGACATTGAATTTTGTCATAGAAATGTCATGAAATGTGCGATTCAAGACATCCAACGGATCAACGTCGCAGTCTAGTCTGACCTGAATTTATCTTGTGAAACGGGTAGAGCAGGATAACAGCGCCATTAGGAAGCTGCATCCATGAATTCAAAGAGAGAGAGACCTGAATTTCTCACTACTCCAGTAGTATTTCGAAGCTAGTAATATCTATGTGTTTGAACATATTGTGATTGACCAATTGATCATAAACTTTAAGCACAACCTGTGTATAAAGAAAATTTCTGAAACATCACCATGGCAACTCCATTCTACAAATACATCAAAATGACTGAGAGGACGCCCTCAAATGACGCCATTTTACGGTCAATGGCGTCAAAATGTCACAACCACAAGACTAGTATGACGTCATTTCAATGGCACATAAAAGTCCCCATTTACCAGATGTTTCCACTTTACCTCTCAAAAATTACACAGGCCATTCTAAATTAGTGAGTATAAATTAAATAAGTTTCTCAGATACATGGAGCAAAACGCTTCGAATTTGATTTCACCAAAAAGAAAATATACTGTAGTTTTAACTTGAAAACAACATTTCTCATCAAGAAAATCAGGAATAACCTGTTTATTTTTTGCACATACTCATTATTATATATTTCAAGTTCTTATTTGAGAAAATACGCCTGATATAAAAATATTTTATTAGAAATGTTGGACATGGACATGATCATTTGGGCACGATCATTGAAATCCTCCTCAAATATGACTTTGATTATTATTCTAAATTCAGGTTTCGCCATTAGACGTCTAATAGCTACCTGGGTGGTTACTGTTTGATTTCCATGGTCAAAAACTTGCCTGACAGAGTAGGTGTCGGTCTGTCAATTGAAACTTTCATGATAACCTAAGGTAAATCAACCTGACAAAATACAATTTTGTTATTTTAATAATAGTTCGTATAAAACGTACTGTATATAACGCTTTATTAGACACATGTTCATCAAACACTCGCTCCACCACGCTGCACTAGCACTTAATATACTAGTTACTGAAAGGAGTTCATAACACTTGTTATAGAATACATACTTGTAATGTTATGAAAAACTTTTGCATGCAGAATATTCATAAACACCTAGACAGTGCTAGCAGTAATGCGAATACTTTACCTTAGATTTGAAGTGTCTTATATTGACCATAACATCTAAAAACATTCACGAAATCCAGTGGAACATTTGTTTTCGAAGAAAGTTAGTTACGATTACACTCCACGTTTCAAATAAAATCACCAGTTGTCTGCTCATTCTTGCTAAAATGAAATAAATAGTTCATCAAAAACAAAATTTCAAAATAGTTTAGTTTGTATTTAAAATAGGAAGTAAAAAATGATTAACTGAAAATTATTAAAAACAAATAATATTATCAAAACTGTTGATTAAAAAATAACGTACAGTATAGAACATTTAACTTGACATGGCGAACGAAGATTAAGGGCCGGTTTTTCAATGTTCAGTTAAGGGTCTCAGTTAGCTGACTGACAGCTAATAGTCTCGGGCCCAGTACAGAGAAAAAAGGAAATATTACCCAACCCTTACAACTTCGTTTATCTGTTCTTCATGTCGAAAATTTAAGGAAAATACTTTACTGAATACCTACACTTGGCTAAGAGAATATATCCAAAAACTTGCAAAATTTGGAAACACTGCAGCTAGAATTCATCAAAATAAACTTGGTATCCTCAAATTTACACTGAATTTCAAGATTTCAAGTCACGATAGAAACTTTATTCAAAAATTTTCTTGGTACTCACGTAGTTTGGTTTCCTGAACAAAGGACCCAAAAAAAGATATCGGCCTATTTTTTTGACTGGCAATTATCAGGACCCATTTGAACTAAAAAAAAAAACAGGAAAAATTCTTCCTTTCTTACATTAGCACAACGTACACACCCTAATTCATCAGAATAACACTATTTTTTCATTAAAAAGAGCATTGTTTATACAAAAATTCAACCTTCTTTTGAAAACTTCAAAAACAACAGATAGATGCGAAATGTTTAGTGAATTTATTCATGTCAGATTGATTTTGGATCTTTGCATATTTGCATAGCCAACTTTTCAAGAAATTTTACATCGACAATCAAGAAAAGCGACGTTGTCAGTTCTTTTTAAATTTCTGCAAATCAAGTGGAAATTTCATTTGTGTTATGATCAGTTTTAAAAAATATAGACGATTATAGTATCTTGTTATTTTTCAGATATTAATAATTTTAGAAGAAAACACGACACATCATTTGAATATAAGACACGCCATCAGTCATATTTTATTGATTTGAAAATAAGGCACGCTTTCGGTGTGTCTATTTCTTCTGACTGTCCACGTTTATGGCCATGGACCTTATTTCTTAACGTAAAAGAAGGGAACACAAACTAAAGTAACCTAGCTATCCAGGTTGCTGGTAATGCGATCACTAATTAGTATGAAAAGTTGTATTCAAAGCAAATGCTCGCTGCGCTTGCATTTTTTGAATTACCAGAAGACAATTTCACCCTATTATATTTTGATGAATTCCTAAAATTTGGCTACGTCGCATTTTCTAGTTGCAAGAATTCCTATCCACAACACTTCCCAATAGGCAATCCGCATGGACCAATCGAAACTCTATTTTAGTTGCACCTGCGTGGTGTAAAATGTAATTGTAGGTTACGTTGAGGATCAACTTGGATGTCAAGGTCCAGTTTGGTTAGATTAGATCATGTTCCCTTCTTTTATGGCTTAAAAATAAAAAAAAGGGAACATGATCTAACCAAACCAAACTAACCCTGCTATCCAAGTTGAATACTTTGGACTACTAAACCGCCTTAGCATCGATTCAATTATAGACAAAGATAAAAATAGCTTTTCCTTCAACGGCAGTGTCGTGCGTTGTTTATAGAAATATTGAGGTTCAATAAAATAGAAATGATGAAAACCCAATACGGAATGGAAACCTGAAATTATGATGGAAGATTCTTCACACGATTTTGAGAACAGCCGATGCTCTTATTCACATGTTTTTCATAATTCATTCATTTTACTCTTTTCCAATTCGGTTTCCCTCTCTCGATAATTACTACACTGGTAGCTTACCTATGAAATGATATATTTTGATTAACAGCTTCAAATGGTCTTTTACAAATTTCACAATGCTTCACCACTGCTTAATAATAAAAACTAACAATAGTTTAACAAAAATTATTTCAGAATTTGCCGAATTTGCCCTTTATTGACGAAAAACACTTCTATAAGCCAAAGACGAAAACAAACAGAAATGTTTTGATTGTTGTTCCGTCAAATATTAAATACAACGTTGCCGTACTGACCAGACTATATCGACAACGAAGAATTTTCGTTCGGCGATGGAAATACTATCGTTTTTACATGCTCCCAACAAGCTGCAATGAACATTTCAATGACCTTGTTATTGTTACATATTTCATCCAAGACAGTATTTTTGGGTTTTTGTTGCCATGAATATACCCGACAGAAATCAAAATCTAGCTGACGTACTTATTGTATTGTGAAATTGCGACATGGCAACAATATCATGATTTGAGGGATAACACTATGAAAAGATGTTACCTTCAGTAATATTCGAGTAAGTACTCATTTAGTTAGTGTTACTTGATCGGAGAGAATAGTTGATAATCTATTTTCATGCTTTTAAAATCACGAATAATAATAATAATAGTCCCTCATAAACACTCGTTGAGTGTACCCAAAGGCATAGCCTGTCCGGGTAGAGGACGGCTATTATTATTATTTGCCGTGGCGCTCCGGGGCGACTTACTGATGTTTCAGGTGATGTATTCACTTTTCAGCTGTAGGAAAACCCGGAAAACCTACAGCACCACCTCGGGTGGTCGCTGTGCACTCCAAGCTAGCACTAGACGAGATTGGCATCTAGACAACTCACAATACACTTGCTTTTCAACAAGGCATGCAGCCGCCTATCGAATCCGATACAAAGTAGTTGAGAAAAATTCTCGTACCTACATCGGATTCGAACCGACTATCGCTATGCTGGAGTTTCGAACGGCCTGTGCATTAGACCGATGATCCACCGACCGAATAGAAGCGATATTTGGTGTTTGACACTACCTAAACATTGAATGAGAATTACTCACAGCTATCAGAAATGTCTGTACGGGATTTTAGACACCAAGTTGTGGTTATTCTACAAATAAAAGTATTTTAAACTCAATTTCAATTTAATGACTTTGCACTTTCGTATAGGATAGGTATTAGTAGGATGACCGAAAATCATCACAATTTTATTTACCCTTCGCAAATTTTTATAAACAAGAAATTTTAGTTTAGAGTAACTATAATTTATTTCTATTGGTACAAAATATTTTGATAACTTCTCTCCAAAAACTCTCATTGGCACACCAACTGAGCTGAGCTACCGCATCAAAAGTTTAAAAATGTAGGAGACTACAAAATGCACTGAATGAGGTGATGACTAGTTCAAAATAGCATTTATTTGATTTCAAAAGGTAATTGTTCATTATTCCTGTAACAGGTATTCATTTATTTAGTAGCAATTTTGTGTAATCTTGAGAGAAATATTCGCATTCGTAGACGCATAGACACAGATGCAAATACTTGCGATTTTTTTCAATACAGGGTGTTTTGAACTGTTGCAAACATGAACCATCGACGACGCAAAAGCTGAGTTGCAACTTGAGTATTACGTAGAAAATTTCTAGAGGTTTCTCTCCGAGTTGCCAGACCAGTCTTGAAAAGTGCATAATCTCACATTATGAATAATTTTTTCTCACAATTTCGATAAGACACGAGTATCATGGAACTTGTTTTGTTCAACGATGTTTTGACCGAAACCCAACCTTGAACAACGTACGTATGTAAACAAGTTTAGTGGTCGTTGGTCGTTAAGTCAATGTGGATTTTATCTATGAACAGTGAGCAATAGTTATTGATAACTGTATTTGCTAAATGTCTTTTGGTTGGGTTACCACGGCTATTCCAATAATTCACTCAAATTGCATGCAGAACCAAAGAGAATTGTTTGTTCAAGAAATTATGCTCAGACGGTGACTTTTAGAAAGTCGATGATGTCAAAACCTAAAGTGTTGTTTTTTTAATGATTTTTTTTTCGTTATACCGACATTATCCGATTTTATATACTCTTGAACTTAATTCTACAATAATCGGAGAAACTAGGTATTTCACGAAAAATTTTCAATATTAAACTCAAGCGTTGATAGGAAAAATAGTTTTTCAATAGTTATTTTCACAAAAATTGTCAATAACATTTCACATGAAACATACTTGAATATACTCTGCATTCATTCTTGTGACCTATAATTTTCACACTTGGTTATTTTTCTCATTGTAATCTTTAAGACTATTGAGCTAGAAAATATCAGTTTACTGATTTTATGTCTAAGAATTCTATACTTCCAGAAGCAACAAGTCTATTTGAGCCAAAAAGACCTGAATGATATTTACGAATTAGACTGAAAACTAGGTTAAAAATAATTGACAAATTAATTTTTATCTTTCCTTAAAAAATCTGAAGTCCTGAGGAATGCATGAAAAACTTAAAGCTTTAAAGGCCTGTATAGAAATCAAGATCGAAGCATTGAAGAACAAAATATAAATACATACCAAAAAAAGTTCTGAAAGAAGCTGAAGCAGCCGGTAAAAATGGTACAATTAGACAGAAAAAACTGATAGTAGATAGTATATAATCACAAATTTTTAATTGAAAACAAATTTTTTTCACAATACAAAACAAAACGGAAAAATCAAAAGAAAACAGTTTTCCGATGAATAAAAACCATGGTTGAAAAACAGAAAGTAAAATAACCAGAGACCCATCAGAAATAAGAGAAAACCAACCCAGAATAGATGCGAGTGGAAAGTTCCGAGTGCGAGCCGAAGGCGAGCGGGAGGAACCACGAGCATCACGAATTTTCGTTCTAACCGAGTAGCAGACTATACTTTCTCCACAATCAAAAATTTTAAAATATTTTTTAATGGAAATTAATTAATAGTTATTTATGCAACAAGTGCAAAAAGTAAGTGTTTATTGCACTCGACGTGAAATTGTCCGACGAGGCCGTTAGGCCGAGTTGGACAACACGTCGAGTGCAATAAACATTTTTTGCACGAGTTGCATGCAACATTTTTTCTACGTTCATGCAAAAAGCAAAGAATTATTCATTTAGGTGCGGCACTAGGTGAAGGAAAATGAAATACGCAATTTAAATAAATAATTATTACTATCGATTTCATCACCATCATCTAGTTTTCCATTAATATTACTCATTTCAAAACTTTCAGTTCTGTAATTGTCAGAATTAAATTTTGACTGACGTTTATATAACCACAGATATTCTCGGGAAGGCATTGTTTGTTCAACTCTGACTGCTAACATTAATACAAAATAATATAAAATATGTAGCTGTTTAAAACGTATGGCCAATCTCACAAAATATCTGCTAAATATGTAGTGGGTTTGAACGTTTATGTTTATCATGATGACAGCACGTTGAAGTAGAATGACAAATGAGTGCAATAAAAACTTCTTCTTTTTCCACTGAATATAGTTCAATAAAGTTTAGCTTTTTGCATGAATGTAGAAAAAGATAATTTCCACACGAAATAATAAGTATTATTTAAAAACACTGTTTATCAGAAAGAACTAATCCTTTACTAACCAGAAATAATTTTTTTATCGCAAAGATGCATTAACAAACTATTAAATTGAAAAATATTGCCTTGTCAGTTGCTTGAACCCACAACCTCTCGTCTGCTATACCATCATCTGAGCCATCCGGCCTCTCATAAAGCTATGTTTGATAAATATTATATTAACGGCATTAATATTTTTCATACTCATTCTTTGATTTATTTGGTAGTAAAATTTCCAATACATTATTTTCAGGTGGTGTATTTTCACACTCTGATTCTGAATCATTGGATAAATTCATGATACTTTTTCCAATGAAAACGTGACAGCAATAATTTTGACACTACTGAAATTTGCCACTATGGTGACAATCAACTGCGTCAAGGCTAATGTTATAATTGCTAACCAATGTGAGAATATAATTCTATTACAAGAGAGAGAATGTAAATACATTTGAATTGCATGGGAGCAGAGGTGTTGCAGAATATTTCTTCAATCTCGAGAGAGAGAATTCCAGCATTCTGTAATCAAATTTCATTTCAGAATTAGCAAATTATGTGCTGCTCGTGGAGAAAGATTGTTCTAACTTTATTTACCATAAAACTTTCAAACATTACATTTTAATCTGTCTGTCTACATTATTTACTATTAAGTCTTGAATGTAAAATTTAACTTCGATTGCTAGAAATATAACACTTCTAAAGAAGTTACTTATTAGGTATATTTCGGTACAGTGCGGCTTTTAATAGTCTCCCCTTCTGTTAACTTTTGAACGGTTTGACGTACAAACATAAAAAACGTTTGGAGGGTTTTACCGATACTACTTTTTGAAATAAAACACTTTTTGATTGATAGCGCGGGAGGCACATCAACTAAAAAAATTCAAATGGCATGGGGGGTCATTTGTCACATCGTTTAAAAGATCATTCAATTCTAATTTCAACCATCTAAATTTTTAGATTTTCGTTATTACAATATGCATTTGAAATGTCAGAATAAGTACGGATCTGGCGGATCTGAATCCCTTTCCTTACCTGACCACGATAACTTTTGAATGGTTTGATGCGAAATAACGGGACAGAATTTTTTTTTTATGGAAAGAAATTCTAAAAATTTTCAGATGGTTGGAAAGAGAATTGAATTATCTTTTCAACGATGTGACACATGACCCTCATGCCATTTAAAATTGTTCAGTTGATGTGCCCCCCGCGCCAGTTATCGAGCAATCACAATGTATTTTATTTCAAAAAGTAGTATAGGTAATACCCTCCAAACGGTTGTTTTGTTTGTATATTTTCATGAACATTTTACCCTTATTATAAATATTAAAATTTATGCTGCTTACTATTTTGAAAAACACAATAAAAATACAAATACTCATAGATACATTCGACAAAAATATTCCCACTCACGCGCGTAAAACCAAAAATGGGCCAATAAGGAACTTTGTTCTAAATCAGTTTGAAATCAAAATCATTAATAAAAGTCAACTGAAGAATATTCTGGAGCCCAGAAATAATGCAACTTTCAGTGTATTTCATAACAACATTAAAAGTGTGTCTAAAAACTTTGATGAATTTAGAATATTCCTGAAGTTGTACCAGGAAACTATGAATCGACTTTATAATCCTGACAGAAACATTTCAAATATTTGAAACCAACTCATACAAAATAGAAGGATTTAACTTAATATACCGTCACAGTGAAATCATTGTTGTTAATCAATATTCATGGAGTATGCAATGTTTATTAATTTCATACATGTGAACGTCTTCACATATTATGTATTGAAATTTTATGTTGGATGAATAAACCTATTATTATTATAAAAGAGAGGTCACAACCGTTCAGAATCGTAAGAAAATTGTTGGTGGTGATAAAGGTACAAAACAGAGACAATGCTGTTAGGTAATTTTTCCGCAATTCCAGCAACTTATCAGTATTTTCTCAGACAATAATTCCTTCATCAATTTTCTAATGGTAGTTCCAATATCCAGTGGATCTTCCTCAACCATGCTGACTTTACTTTGACAATTGCAGGATTGTTTCGCGACCACAAATTTCAAAGCCTGTGCTGAGACTTCTTCCAAACGCGATTATCCCCAACAAGTGGTCAGGTCTGGTTTCAAGAACGTTACACTATCATAACTTGGCATCAAGCGTCATACCGAGCGTCATATTTTGCAATCAGCTCATGAGGTACAGTCGTTTTATTGATATTCACAAATATCTTTGTCATTTCATCGAAAATGATACAGAATTTCCACTATCACAGGATATTGAAGACAAGATAGAAACGATCGATTGTACTTGACAATAGATAATAAATGAATGTTGGATCATTGCGATAAGGTCTTGTGGTATGATTTGTTGAGATAGGAAGTCTAATGATGATATTGCCATTGATATTTCAGATAGATTATATTCATTTTGAAAAATATACTGAATGTTTTCAGTCTCTTCTCATCAAGAGCGGCACATTTTCGTCCCACCTAAAAATTAAAATAATTTTCAAAATCTATTTTCGCATAACTTTCAGATTTTTGAGATATACGTCATTCACTCCTCCCCAGACCAAAATTCCGTAGGAAAGAATAGTAGATTATTTTGAGTTCGGGTATGTCGATCCAAGAATTTTTTCAGATACCTGAACCTTGATAATAGTCCTCGGAAAAGTATCATCTGCAAAATTGATGATTTTCCCTTCATTTTTCATTGTCAATAAACTATTCAGAAAACTGTATATAGTAGGGGACCTAATAGAGTCTCTTGTGGTACACCGTAACAATAATAGTTTCGCTTTCATATGCTTCGAGTTTTCCCATCAATCTTTCTTGACACACAGTATCGAATACATTCGAAAGATCTATGAAGATGCAGAGTGCAGGTATTTCTTTATCAAGTGCTTCATATATTTGCGTAACAAAAATTTGTATAACATCTTCAGTAGATCTTCCTTCACTAAAGCCAAACTGTTTTTCTGATAATACTGCAGTTTTTGTCAAGAAAATTGTTGGGCTGCGTTTTATATTTTTTCAACAATTTTGAATATTAAGGTTATGGGTCTATCTGACACTTTCGGATTTGGATCCATTTTTGTAAAGTGGTTTTATAATTCCCTTTTTTCAATGTTCTAGAAAAGTGTCCGTTATCAAAAAACTTGTTAATCATGAAAAAGAAATGTTGTGCTTACTTTTTCCGTTAAGTTCAGAAACTCGCCCAATTTTTGAGAATCCACTGGCATTGAGCAAAAATGAGTTACACAATTGTAGAGGTATATTATACCTGCCTGCATTGAATTGTATACCTACTTTAAATATTAACTTCATTTTCTGGTTCACCTGCTATAATCTCTATCTTCTACCTACTTTGTTTTGGATTCCATGACAACATTCATCACTGTACTTTGGGCTCTAAAAAGGGAATGCATGGTATTGGACACTTATACGCATTCAAACTATTTTTACATGCAATGTCTCAACTCACGAGTTCAACGAAAAGTCTATTGTCTTGAACCTGTTGAATAATTTCAGACTTTTAACATCAAATCGGAGTTCGTTATCCAAAGCATGTTGAGACACACTCGATTTTTCTCATCCCGAAAATCAGATATGAGCTTTCTGCTCTTTGAACCGTACTTTCATAACTCTCCTGGTTTGATGCACATACTTCTTCTCGCAGACCAACCAGCTAATTTCATAAATCTCATACTTTTCTTTTTCTAGTTTCTTATCTTTTATACGAGCTTTTGTACACCATCACTTTCATATTGAGAGGGTTTGAAAATGCTCTTAAAACCATGAGTAACCCGAGGTTTGCATAGAACAACGATATATTCCGGCCAATTCCGGGTGTTTTCCTCTTTTTGAAAAGTCGAAGAGTTACGAAGGATTTTTTAAATCTATGCTTCCTAATCAGTTTGTCTATCAAATCCACAGAATAACATTTCAGTTTAGCTACCTCCTTAACAATCATTTTCTCAGTTTTGAACCTCTTCTCGTTGAGTAGGAAATGAAAGAGTCGTTTTTCATGACTGTAACCTGAAACATCTAAAAATGGCAGCTGTTTTCAGTTTCATTCGTGGACGAGATGGTTTTGAACTGGTTATTCAATTCTGAAACAATATTGTTTTGTATCAAAGATAGCGAACACGTCCTCCTCATACCTTATCCAAACTTTGGGAAAATAGCAGACTCTCTCTTCCTTTGTCCCCCTTCCTAGCCAATTTGTTCATGAGTGGGTTTGAGATGGAAGTGAATCGGTTGCTAGTCTACATTTTTCTTCCTACTCTTCTTTTGGGTTTTAGTATCTTCAATGTTTCGCCCTTTCCATTTGGTTATTTTCCAGTGATATTGAACTTATATGAAATTGTATAATACGCCTAATATTCGGAATACAGCGAATGTGAAGAAACTCGGTAAATAAATATATCGATTATGAATGATGGCGATAGCTCCGAAATGTAAAATATTCCAGTAAATAATATACTTGACAGGTGATTAAATTTATCAAAGAGCAAACATGTACATGTACCCTTAATATGACTATAACAGATAAGAGTATTTTTATAGCACGTATCTTACATTGATATTGCCGTTATTTGATATCTTCGAGTGCCCGACCTATCCTAACAATGCAATGACATCAAACAATGAAAAAACTCATTTCATTATTTGTATTTGCATTTAATTTTTCAAGGTTTCTTTCCTTTATGAAATATTGAAGTTCGTCAGTAACACAAAATTGTTGCCATATATTGTGTAATGATAATATAAACAGTGGCGTAGGTGCAATGGCGTTTGAGATCATTTTCGATATTTTCTTTCAACTCACACCTTCCGCTCTAAGGTTCAGTCTTCGAACTGAAAAGATTACAAATTCTCATAGAATGTATAGTGATCAAGTAGATGAGGAACCGGAATATATATAAAACTTTACTTTAAATGATTGTTTTTATTTATACAAGAATTCCTAAATCAGTTAAACTACCAACACACTGGGAAATCGCAAAGTCTGAGAATGGATGGATACCTGTAGAAACATTCTATGAGTACAGAGACAATATACTTAGTCCTTGGCTAGTTGCCTTAATATTTCGGTTTCCTGTTTCACTGGGGTGCTATTTTCAAATCGTTTCAATTATTTATTATTTGAATAAGGTAGACAAACATATATATTTAGTGTGTATTGGTATGAAACAGTTGACCAAATTCGCATACGACACGATTTGATTCTTGAAAATTACGCTTGTGTTATTACGTAATAAAATGTCTTTAGTAATCTGAATTTAAACTCACTTCTTTGATGATTCGGTGACCAAAACAGATTTTATTTGTACCAAAAACAAGGACATGCCCTATTATTTGGAAAAGCATAAAAATTGTAACTTATTGCAATAATTTAAACAAGGAAATTGTTGAAAAACCACGCACACGTCTTATGCTAAAAGTCTTTTAGTCAAATTATCAAAAATTTCAATATGTTGCTGAACTCGGGCTTTTGAACAGAAGTTACCGTGGGTAAACAAAAGTTCTATGTATATTTTACGAAATAGTGTTGAGGTAGTAAACTGTCACTTTCCGGCCATTAATAACTGAACTTTATTGGTAGTAATATCACAAGATTATTGGTAGGTTTTTCATCTTTACCGTAGTATCACACTTGATCAGCGCAACAGTATATTTTCTAAGGATATTTCAGACAATATACAGGGTAAATCATGACTTTTTTCGAGTAACGGAAAATAAAAATCATTTCTGAATGAAGCATCAACGTTATAAGTCGGATCGAAAGAAAATTTAAGTTTCTCTGTTGGAAATAGCCGATATTTTTTTTATATATACAGAGGAGAACGAAAGTATAAACGTCTCTGTTATATATTTTTTGGATTACGTTATTTTATGAATCAGTACACCAGTTATATGTGCCTTGTGGCCACTTGAGAGAACGTTAATTATGAATATTATACATTGTGACTCAAGTATACACGTGACTAATATTTAAAAAAATTACAGTAGTACCCTGTATGAATAAAACTGATCGGTTAATTTTAATGATTCCTTCTCATTTTTCTAGTTTTTGTTTAACATAAGAAACAAATATCCGATTACAAAAAGAAAAAAGGTCAAAGAGAGCCTTTTTCATTAATTTAGGTGTAAGAACTCTCTCCGTATTACTGTTCGCAATATGTTTAAACGGATGGCGGCCATAGTGTAAACTTAATATGCCTACATCGTTATTTTATCAAGTACTGACTTACCCCATATACTTTGAATAATTCCTGCATATCCATAATCTTAGAGTACTCGCAGCAAGGAGTCATTTTATATCAGGATTTAATTTCAAATATGCTTCAAAACAATCATTATTCGATCTAACAGCATCTTCATCCATTAAACAAAAACCATATATAGAAAAATTCTGTATTTGATACACAAGTTCATATTATATCTTCTCTGTAACATGAAAAGGAATCAAAACAATCAGATGATCAGTTTTTTTATACAGAATATTTTTCGAATTTTTGGTAATATTGGTTTCGTTCATTCTTGAGTCACACTGTATACTACTCAAAATTAACGGGTTTTGAAGTCGTCTCATGGCACGTATAGTCGGTGCTCTGAATTGATTGAATCACACAATCCGAAGTGACTAGAACGGAGACATACTTTCAATTCCCTTTGTATATAAAATGAATTTTCATGAATTATGTGTACAGCCGATTTTATCAAATATATTCAATAGAGAAACATCAATTTTCATACGATCCGACTAAAAACGCTGATGCTCCATTCTGAAATTATTTTCATTTTCCGTAACTTGGAAAAAGTCATGATGTACCCTGTAAATTATTTTAAAAAACTCTCAGAAAATATACTATTACACTGTCCAACTGTAATTCTGTGGTGTACATGTTGTGATATTACCACCAATAAAGTTCAGTTAATAATGGCCTGAAAGTGACATATTACAACTTCAACACTCTGTGTCTCGTAAACTATACATAGAATTTTTGTGTGTCCACAGTAACTTCTGTTCAGAAGATCGAGTTCAACAACTTATTAAAATTTTGGATAATTTGACCAAAAAAACTTTTTTCCTAAGCATGCGTGGTCCTTTGAAGTTAAACAAATATCAGGAAACGTTGAGCATTAAATTGTATGTTGTTGACTAATTTTTTCCATTCCTTTGGATATGATTTCATTGTCTGTTTTCAAAAGAATATTGTGGAAACTTCTCAAAGGATATTTTTTTGGCGTAACATCACAAATATAAAACTGGTGATTGATGTTCAATAGCTACATTGGGAAATTTCAAATATCTTGAAACCAATTAGACCTTGGACTGAGGTAACTGTAGTTATTATGGTTCAAAACTTTACATCATTCTACCCACCACCCTGTATATCATCACACTCGTTACCCAGTTGTATAAATAAAATAATACAAATGGGGAGACAAACACAAACCTTGTAGAATAACCGCTTTCGTTTCATACCTTGATCGGAAGTATCCAAGTTTCACATTAATAAAATATAAAAAAAATGGGTACTCGAAGTTCACACATAACTTGAAATTTTGATAGAATTGGTTTTTTCTGAATAACAATTCTCGAAGAAAAAGCTAATTTCCCTGTGCCTAGTCGTTGACAAGCAAAGAAAAGTAACTGTTAGAAAGTAATCGTCGTATATGTATATGAAATTAAATTAGTTATTTTTGCAATGCTTCATGTTTGACAAATCTACGTTCCAACAGCTGTTTCTGGATGATTTCCGAAAAATATATCGTGTTACGACTTTTTGAAATAATGACATAGATTTTCACCTACAATTTATATTGTCAAGGCAGTTCTTTAAATTACCCGTACATGAATGGTCGGTGGATCAGCGGTCTAAGGCATAGGCCGTTCGAAACTCCAGCATAGCGATAGTCGGTTCGAGCCCGATGTAGGTACAAGAGAATTTTTCTCAACTACTTTATATCGGATCGATAGGCGACCGCATGCCTTGTTGTAAGTGTATGGTGAGTTGTCTTGATGCCAATCTCGTCTAGTGCTAGCTTGGAGTGCACACCGACCACCCGAGGTGGTGTTGTAGGTTTTCCAGGTTTTCCTACAGCTGAAAAGTGAATACATCACCTGAAACATCAGTAAGTCGCCCCGGAACGCCACGGCAAATAATAATAATAGCCGCCTCTACCCACACAGGCTATGCCTTTGGGTACACTCAACGAGTGTTTATGAGGGAGTATTATTATTATAATTATTATTATTATTATTATGTAAAAGCTGGTGTCTTCCAAGTTCCTTAGCTTCCATCTTAAGAGGCACATTTTTCATTGTTATTATTGTTTCGTACGTGCATTTAGTTATTAGGTTTATCTGAAAAAGTTACAAAATGTATAAATACTGGGGTGCTATTTTCAGATCGTTCGGTTTTAAACATACATATTTTGTGTGTATTGGTATGAAACAGTTAATCGAATTCGCATACGAAACGATTTTAAAATGGCACCCCTGATATGAGAAATTACCATTACGAGTAGAAGACAAAATACCTGACAGGATATTTTTGAAAGCTACTCTGACTACCAAAATTATCATAATAATAATTTAAACAATTATAAACCTCCTAAGAAATTACTATTTCTTATTATCGTCTCAGATGGAAAACAGTATGATAATCTTCAAACATGTCCATTGATATGAGTTCGCATTTTCGTGTCATGTTTCATACGAATGTAACGCCAATGAACGTAGCTTGGAACAATGAACGTTAAAAATAATTAATTATCATGAAACTTTGTCTAACCTTTAATATCGCAAGTTCCATTTGACCTCCAACAAAGTTAATAATGCATTTTTATTTTTGATAGCCACTGAATTTTTATTTATGCTTGATGATCATGTCACGGTACATTTAGACGTGTCGTCATTGTTATACAATGCATAATTAATTTTTTCTCAACTCACACAATCGCTCGAAAGTCTCGATTTTTTGCATACAGTTTCCTTGAGGACATTCTTTGATAATCAAGCAATTTCCTGCGAATAACCAAGGAAAATCCTGTCACTCGCCAATATCAACTACTTTCGGTTGTTTCATTCATTCGCAACTCTCCTACACAACAAAATGTGTTCGATTCATCGCATTTACTCTTTCTGGATTTTGAATGACACTGACTTATTCCAAGTCGTGGCTTCATCCGTTTGTTTGATGGAACAAGACGACTCTGATATTGTCGACGTGTCCTGGCACTGATCAGAGAAAAGAGTCTTGAAACTTACAGGTTGTAATTTCTAAACAAATTAAGGATAGTAATCCATTGTTTCATTGTAGCACTTGCAATAGTTTCCGTCTTGAGGAACATTGCACAGATTGGGGACAGATGTAATTCAATGCCCACAAGGGAAAACAGTCATTTTCTGTCAAATACCTATTTGCCTCATATTTTCCACTTTGTGCAGAGAAGGGTATTCCGGTTTTGTTGGAATAATTTGTTTCATACATTTGGAACTCTCCGAAAAATCTTCGAACTCTGTTCTATTCAATACATAATATCATTGCTAACGATTCAAAAAACGCAGCCATTGTTGTTGAAAATAAAGTGTTAAAAATGTTATTTCCCTTAGACATCTTAGAGATACTTGTGCAAGTTAGGAAAGACGTAACCCTTACCTATTTACGTGTGACGTCATGCAGGGTACCGGTGACCACGCTGTGATTTGAACCCACGGCTCTTTGGATGGGTAAGAAGAAAACGCTCTACCAACTCGATCACCACAGCCCATAATCAGTAGTATGAACAAGGACTTTCGTATTTTTGCATAACGTTGAATCACCTCTCAATTTCATATTACTTTTGCCATATCAGGAGCTTGAACTATTTCATTTTCTCAAAAATGGGAAATAGAAACTTAATTCCTGGTTAGATGAGGTACTTAACATCACATTGAAAAAGTGATAGGTATATCAGCTTAGTCATAGAGCTTAATGGTTTATCTCTCATTTTTTATCGGCCATTTTCCAGATTTACAGAAATATATACACCATTTTAGAAAAAGGTCCGTCGACGTCGTCAGAAACTTGGAAATTACAGGATTCAAGTACTATTTTTCATAAAGATATGTCATTTAGTCAAAAATACACACACACGGCAGTGTTTTCTATTTTTAGAACAAAATAGTACACAAAAGCAGTTTTCATGTAAAATTTCTTAGGACACCTTCACACAGCGGAAGAAATACTCAAAATTATTACTTTTTTATACTAGCACAATATACATATCCTAATTCACTTGTTTTAAACCAAATCATTAATCAAAAACGGCAAAGTTTATCCCTCTTTTAAGAACATCAAAAACAACAAATCCATGCAAAATGTTCAGTGAATTGATTTATGTTAGGTTGGTAACTTTGATCATTGCATATTTGCATGGTCAACTGTTCGAGCCGTTTAACTTCAACATCAAAATTCATAAACCATTTTGCCTAGCTTTGTTGTTTGTGTGGTCATAACAGAAGGATACCTTTTTTCATAAAAAGTGCCGTTTTCATTAAAGAAAATGTGTGTGAATTCGGGAGTTTGCATTCGGTTAGTGATAAGAAAAAAGAATTATGCGTGTTTTTTTCGCGGGTTTTTTCAGGAGAACAAACTACGCGAGATCAAAAAAAAATTTTTGATAACTTGTAGCTATTTGATGGAATTTATTCAATTTTTGGTTTACCTCTCAACGAATTTTTTCTTCTTTCTTTATAAACGAAACTAAGGTAAAATGGGTGATTACCGGCTCATGCAAAATCATAAGTTAATGCAGGCCTAAATAGCTACATCAATTTTGAGCATGATTTATTTACATCTATAGCAAAAGATTATGAGGACTGAACTCAGTCTTCAATAGGATCTTTATTCGCGAATCAAATTAATTCATTAAAAGTGGGGATGCTTACACGCGCCGCAGCATTTGCCAGTGGCAAATGTAAAGTGAAAGGAACAACTGCACTTTTATTGAAATTTGCTATTTTTTGATAAATAATTTTACTTCATCTGTTAAGTGATTCTGAACAATAACTAAAAGTAGAAATAAGGTTGTTTGGACATGTTCTTTTTTATTTTGATTGATTATGAAAGGACTATTAAATATATTTTTCACATTTTTTAAACGAAATTTTGTAGAAAAAATGGTGAAAATTGCATAAATAAAATACGTTGGTATTAGACTAACATTTTTTAACTCGATCTAATTGCGGCTTATTAGCCGGAATTGCAAAAATAGTCAATTGTTTTTTTTTAAGAAAAGAAAAAACTTGTTTTTGAATTTTTGTAACGTATATGATTCGAAAAATATACAAAACTATTTACGGCCTACAAGTCTTATAACAGAAATAAGAAAAATTTGACTCTTTTATCACCCACTTTGTGTTTACAAAAGGAGTCAATTGAATTTATTATTAAGACCAACCAGTTGTTCAATAAAAATGGTAGAATTTGAATATGGTTTTGATTTTGGCTGATTTAGTGTCCATTGGACATTATTTATTTATTTATTTTTCATGATAAAACACAAAATTTTGTAATAAACCGGTAGGTACTTATTAGATTAAGCTTAGGCGTTAGATTAGGAGACTTTTTGATAGGCCGGTAATAAAAAAAGAGACATTTGATGAAAAATATTTTTTTTTTGTATTACAAAAGTAATACGTTTTTTTTTTTGTTTAAAATCACCCCCTTTGTCCTATGAAAAAATTAATTCTCGTAGAATATGAACTTTTCACACCAATTCAAGCAACTAAATCAAAAATTTCCTTGTTGGTAATACCACAATTTACCTTAGGTATCTTTTTTCTGAATGTCACAACACGCGATTCGCACTAGTTTTATTAAATTTTCCACTTTTGATTAATATTTCCTCTTATAACTAATCGTAATGATGTTAAAAATGAAATTAACTTATGGACTAATTACTATAAAAGAAAAATTAACTTTTTTTACAATGAACTTTTTCGAAAATCTTGCCTACTCTTATTTGAAGTTTCTTCTCCAGTCATGCAGAGTCTATATATAACTAACTAGTGAAGAGAAATTTTCTGATTGATTTAGTTCTTGCTCGATGTGAAGGAACTCTTAGTAGCAGGATATTTTTCAAATTTTGGCGAAGGGTTGTGATTTCATTTACTGGCGGATGCGCAGGTTACTCTTATTTATCTATAATATCAGGGCCGCTCACACTATTTGATGGTCGTCTCAACGATCGACTGCTTGCTGTGAAAATTGACAGTATTATCAGTGATATAAGGAAAATAGAGTTTGGTGTACCACAGGGAAGTGTCCTTGGACCAATACTTTTCAATAAATACCTAATGGATTGTCAAAGTTTCGTATCACAGTATCATGCGCATGACAGTGCCATATTTTATTCCGTATGGATACAAGCAATGCTGAAAAGCAGAATCATTGTGCAACCCTGGGGAAAGAGACAATCAGGATGACAGAAGAAAAAGGTTGCCACAAGGGGGAGTTCTATCGCCTTTACTGTGGTCACTTGGTTGTCGAAAACCTGCTAGAAGAGCTACAAGAATCAGGAATCAAGGTAACCCGATGACCATGTCGTCACCATAAGGGGCAAACATGATGGAGTAATCTCCAACCGCATGCAAGTAGCCCTAAACTTAATCAGAAGCTGGTGCGCAAAGGAGGAACTCATTGTCGACCCTCCCTAGCAGAACAGTGCTGGTCTATTTGCCAGAAGGCGAAAGTATGAACTTAAAGCCCCAGCCCTGAACCAGCAAAAATTTTCCAAAGAAGTCAAATACTTGGGCGTTATAATCGACCAAAACCTAACATGGAACAGACAAATCAACCACATTCTTTCCAGGGCTATAGCGGCAAGCTGGACTTCTTCGGTAAGACATGGGGTCTGACACCAAAAATGATTTATTGGTCATACCAAACGATCATCGAACCTATGGTCACCTACGCCTCACTGGTAAGTTGGCCAAAAATGCAAAAAATTTCAGCACAAGTCAAGCTGCAGAAAGTGCAGCGGCTAGCTTGCCTTTGAACCACAGGGGCAATATTTACGTGCACTATTGCAGCTCTAGAGGCAATGCTAAACCCTTTCGTCGTTGCACCTATTTGTTAAAAATTGTTAAAATTGGTATATCCGTCAACCGGCTGTACCCTTACGAGCACAACCCCCAGAAGTCTCTGAGAGACTTGTGTTAGATAGGGCTACCTTTTTAAACGTGTGATGCCATGCACAGGACCGGTGATCGTGCTGATTGGAACCCATGCAGCAACGGATGAATGGATTAAGAAGCTAGCGCCACACCCGCACGCCACCACGGCGAAAGAAGCAGCAAATTGCGCCTTTAGACTGTACCAGACAAAAAACTCAAAAACAGGAAATCTGATCGGTCATCTAAAAATTTTGGAACACATCTTCCTAGAAGCCAAGTCTAAACCGACAGATCATGCCGATCAGGTACGACTTCGAAGTGTTTGAAGTGCTCATAAACGACCTCCAGATTTACACAGAGAACGGTCCTCAGTTGGCAATGGATGCCTCAGTGTGGTACACAGATGGATCAAAAATGGACGAAGGGTGGGCGTTGCAGGGTCAAATTTCAGTCTCTCAGAATCCTTAGGTAGACCCCCAACTGTTTTCTAGGCAGAAGTACATGCTATAGAGATTTGTGCCCGGGAATGCCTTCTAATGGGCACCCGAAGGGCTGAAATCAATATTCTAAGAGATAGCCAAGCAGCACTAAAAGCTGTGAAGTCCCACACTTGTAAGCTAACTTGGGACTGTAAACAAACTGGCAGCAAACAATCAGGTAACCCAGATATGAGGGCCAGTTCACAGGGGAATCAAAGGCAATAAGGAAGCATACTGCCTTGCCAAAGAAGGAGCAAACACAGCACTTCTTGGCCCAGTAATCTTCTGTGGAATCTCCATAGCTCACTTGAAATAAAAGTTACGACGCTGGGAATTTGATGAAATAAAATCTCACTGGAACAAAGAGCCAGGACAAAGACAAGCGAAAAGTCTAGTAAGCAGGAAAGCTAAACAGCTTCTCGAGTTGGTCAAAAAAGATTCGAAATTGATAACGGGTCTACTCACTGGGCACTGCCTTCTGGGGTATCACCTCAAGAAGATGGGTGATTGATAGTTGCTGGTACTGCGAGAACTTCGCGGAAACTGCAAATTCTTGGAAGAGGCGTTCGTAACGCCATCCGACATCAAGAAACTGATAAACTTCACGAAGTCTCAGAATCCTGGGTCTTGAAAAGATAAAGGGTCACGCAGGCTCAAGACCTTGCAAGTCGAGGTGCTTGTGAGGCTGACAGCCTGCTGATCGACCTCTCTATAATCTACAAACGTACACACTTGTAGTTGAAATAGACCTCATGACAATTGAAACATGTATACTTATGGAAAATAAGTTCTTAACGATAAAATTTGCAAAAAGAAACTAAGTATCTGCTATTTTACAGAAATAAATTGAATCCACCAAACTTCTATCAGTTATGTATCAACAATGATGTCGATTAGTGCCCATTTGGAATATAAGTATCTAGGTTTCATTATCGACCATCAGTTGAGTTGGAATGAACACATTGATCATAAAGTAAAAAAATTCAATACATCAAATACAAATTTCTAATTCTGAGAGGTATACTTGGAATACATGAAACAAAAAATGATATTATGCATTAGTCGAATTATGGGAGGCGGTGGTGTACGAAAACTTTTTTGAAACAGCTAGAAATTACTCGAAAGAAAATAATCAGTAGTAATACTATAAGTACTTCAAAATAATCAGGTTATACATCGATAACTTGTTGCATAATTATAAAGAGTGTCAGTTTGACAGTTTAAATAATCCGACCGCGAAGCGGGAGGATTATTCTGTCAAACTGACACGATTTGTAATTATGCAGTTATCTTTAAATGCTGATGCACTAACCTTTCTCTTGTCCGGTAACATCTGAAGTTCCCTTCTTTTTTAATTTCTTGCGTTTCGTGCTGCTAAAAATATGGGACTAGAGAATGGATCAATTACTCTATTAAACTCCTATATATTTTTCTTGTACTTGTTTTGCCGTAATGTTCCACATCGTTCTAACCACATTTTCTTTATAATTTTCTCCATTACATTTTCGCATATTGAAAGCCCAATCTTTCAAAATGGACGCAATCATTTCAGTGGAAATTGATTCATTAGCACATAGTTTCTTTCACTGCAAAACGTAAGAAATTGTTTCCATACGTACTTTTTTGTTTTCACTGTATTATGAGGCTCAGTATTTTGTATACTTTCGTCTATTGCATTTGATGATAAATCTCAGAATCGACTCATTTTTGAACAACTTTTGATAAACGTCACATATTGACAGTTCTGTTTGTTGTATATTGATGTCGATGTGGTTACTATGAAAATGAAATTATTTTAAAATTTTCGATTGGTGGAGCTACTCTATGTATAATCAGGTATTATCGAAATTATACGAGGAAACTTAACTAAATTGGTCATTCTGATTGGTTGAAAATCATACGAAAAAAATAATCAAGGTATATATAACCGCCAGGAGAGTAAATTTCTTAATCCGCGACAGTTCTACTTTTTCTTCTCAAATAGTAGGCAAAAGAAAACAGTCAAAAATGCAAAAATACATAGCATGCTTATAATACGCGTCATAAAGCTCTCACATTTATATTACCGAAATAGTACAATCTACTTCCTAGAGAGATAAAGGACGCTACATATTAAGTATTTGAAGGAGAATTGAAGATATTTACGCTAACAGTTCCAAGACAAATCATACAAGATATAGCTAATAAATCTAAATGTTTAACAGGAAAAATTTATATTCCATAAAGGTCTGCCAAAAATTTTATAATCTCTGTATATAATTATCACTAATTTTTGCGTGATTTTACGTTAACAAAAGCGCTGTTCAAATAAACGTTTTGAGGCTTGCTGGGAATATGATGGATATAATTTTGAAGACATTCTTTAGAGTATTCTAAACTTTGTTTTCCCTTTTATATTGTGAATATATTGGAAAGTTCAAAATAAAAAAACATTTACCTCACTGTTCGACTGGTCCCTGTATCTTTCAACAAAGTATTGAACATCCCGCAGAACATCACCGACAATAATTAGAGAGAATTGACATTTGGGAGATTAGATGGGTAGTAATATTTTAAACAAGTGTACCAGATCCAACTATTCTATGGCACGAATATTATGATGGAAGGAGTATGATACCAAAAAAAGCTTTTCAATACGAAACTGTCACTGCCATTGTTCGCATCACGCCCCATCATCTTGTTGGCAATATTCAAGCTTTATTTTTCAATTCCTATTGGCATCTTGTTTAATTTCTAGAACTAATATCCTAAAGAGCAAATTTACAACTTATTACATAAATCTTCCATTGTGTCCGAGACAAATCACAATAAATATGTTCCAATCAAACCCCATTTATAAAGTCAGGTGCGGTTCATTTCAGGTTCAGTTTAGGGGTAACATGCTTCGCTGGGTGCTACTACCCTTGCTCTTTCTTTATCACGTTGGATCATGTTTTGCATTTCCCCTCTTTTTCCTTACTACACAGTCGTACACATGATAACGATATAAGTTGGTATTTGAGATTAATACAAGCGTCCCAACTTCCAACAAGCGACAAAATAGCCTTTAAATTTGAGAGTTTCAAGCACCGGGGCTTCTTATACTTGCTATTGGTGGATTTTCACAAATGTCATTTTCTAGCCAATGATTGAGCTAGAATGAGAAGACCCGGTGTTTGAAACTCTCAAATAGAAATCGGCTAATCAATATCAGTTCATACCTACATTCACCTACTCGTATATTCAAGTTATTCATTTATTTTTCGGTACTTTTACGACAAAAATAATCGCAAAAATTCAAATTGACCTGACTTCCGTATCGACGATTGTTTGTGGGATAGGTGTTGTTAATTTGAAAAATAAACGAGATAAGGTCGAATTCATCACTGGAAAAGGTCAGGCTAGAAAATTCACAAATATGGTTAGTTGAGAATGCATAAATTATCAACCAATCAAACCTGACCAAACTGCAATGAATTGTTCTTATTCTCAAGGCAGGGGCGTATGAAATGAATGTTTCCCATTAGGGCTTTTCGGAAAACTACACAGGTTGATAAGATTACTAACCTGAGTAACCAATCCGCATTCGGAAACTTCCAGTGTTCCTTACTCGATCACTAACCCAGGTTTATGGATCATAACCCAACGCAAAAGAGCACGTATCTGACCCGTTCGTAAACCAAGAACCCGGATTAATGATCTGTGTGATCCGTCACGTGATCTCTTTGGATCGGGAGTAACCCAGAGTAAATTTCCGAAAAACTCTAATACAAGAGTGCAGCTATGTGTATGCAGTGATTTTTACGGGGCTCATAAGTGAGATAGAGATACGTGGCTCATAAATTATCCTAATCGAGTATATGGCACGTGACGAGTTGTTTTACGCAGTCTGGTTGACGAATAGCGTCGGTAATTCGTCAATCAGAATGCAAGACGCGCGACGCAAAAAAGCTTGATTGGGAACTCATCATGTTGAAAATTCGGATACTTTTTACTTCCTGCACTGCATTGGTACTCCAACGATTAGAAATGTTTCATATCATCGAAATGTGTCGAGAATGTGACGTCATATTCGAAAGTTAGAAATGGGAAGCATAGTACCGATATTTCGAATATGACGTCACATTTCAATTCTATGAAACATTTCTAATCATCGGAGTCCCACTGTTGGCTACACTGAAGAGAGCCCGAGCTGTCTTGTCATTTGTCATTGCTGATTGAACTCACTGAACTGACAACTGACAATACTGACATTGCTGTCAAAGTCACTGGTGTGTGATTTGTAGGTAGATGATTTTTGTTTGTATATTTTCTAATTTCTATAAACAAGGGAAAGGTCATCCATCATTTCATTGTAGAATAATATAGAATAACAAAAAGAGTGTACAATTAACGAAAATGTCAACAAGCAGCATTCCACTGCCAGAAAGAGATACAAAATTCAACGAATTTTATACTGAGGTAAGTTGTCACCTACTTTCTCCCTTTGTTTTTTTCCTGATACCAATTTATGTTGTTATTTTAGGTCAAGGAAATTGAAAAACGGGATTCCGTTCTAACTCCGAAGCAGCAGATCGAGAGGTTGCTTAGACCTGGGTCTACCTATCGAAATTTAAACCCATTCGATGTGTTACAAGTTGAACCAGAAACGACACTTGAAGAAATAAAGAGAAAATATAGAAGATTATCCATACTTGTACATCCAGACAAAAACCAGGATGATCCTGATAGAGCACAACAGGCATTCGAAGCTGTAAATAAGGCTTGGAAGACCCTGGAAAATGAGGAATCAAAAAAGAAATGCATGGATATAATTGAGGAAGCTGTTGGAAGAACAGATATTATGGTAGGTATCGTTCACTAGTTCAGTTTTGATGTATCTTTATTATCACAATTATAAGGTGATGTGTTGAAATACTTATTTCACGAGGCTTTCTAGCTTGCAGAGAAGAGAAAGAAAGCCAAAAAAGAAGGAAAAGATGGCATACCCGAAGATGATCCTGCTAAATATAAACATGCCATTTATGTCCTCACAATGAAACTCTTTGCAGATATGGAACGTAAAAGACGTGAACTAGCTGACCGCGACCAAGAAGAAAGAAAACGGAAAAGGGAGGCAGAAATAGAAGAAGAGGAAAACGCCAAAGCACAGAAAGAATGGCAGAAAAACTTTGAGGTTAGTGAATTGCAGTGGAGTATATCCAGATATCGGTAACTATATCAGTAATAAGTAGAGCATGTGTTAGGTATGTTCTTTGAAGCAAAATGTGTCTACTCTTGTGCTTTTTTTCTATTAGAAAATAGGTAAGCATATATTCTGAATTTTTCTGTTACTGGTGAAGAAAGAGATGAATATCTCTCAGGTACTGAGACTTTTTTTGCTTTTTTGCAGCTACCATTTTAACCCAGTATATATGAATGAAATATCAGCAATCACCTGTTGCCAAGAGCAACACAGAAATTTATCATTGTCATCAAAATTATACCTAGGTATAAAATTTTGTCACTATGCTGAATAGATTATGTATAATTGAATATCAGTATTATGTAATATGTGCTAGGATTATCTAAAAATGTGTTTGAGTTAATCTCAGACTAACTAACTCCATCACAAGAAACAAGTAACAAAAAAAAACAGAAGCCTATAGGTGGACAGTACTTACCTTATTTTGTTGTTCCACTAACAGTTTTCAGTGATTTTAGGTCAAAGTCAAAATATGTTTCATTGTGAGTAGTTTTGTGACCTCATTGGTTTTTAAAAACTGCAGTGTGTTGGAAAGAGGTCAAAATGACTAGAAACCACTACGGATCTGTTGGGGACATTTCGACTTATATTGATAATTCATCCCCAGGGTATTACCATAGAAATTTTAATTCTTAAATAAAGTTGAATATTGAAGGAAAAAACAGTGGATTGATAATTAAATGATTTTACAGGCATATTCGGAACGTGAAACATCAATATTCAATAGTTAATAAAAATTCATTTACATGGATGAAATTAAAAAAAAAAATGTAGAAAACAACAGAGTTCTTACATGAACATGAAGGTGTCGAATAAAAAGAATGGATATTGAAAATGTTCTTTTTTTGCCTTATTTGTAACCAAACCACCATTGGAATGTCTAATTTGTTATTATTGTAATATTTTTAATTTAGTTATCAGATATAAACAGGAATTATGAAGAAATTTTTATATAAATATTGTTTTTCTATTTTTTTATGTTAATAATCTCTTGTATGAATCTTTTTTTTATAGTTTTTTTTTTCGCACTTTTTGTAATGTCAGAACCGAATGGACCTTATGTCCGCGGACTATGAGAAAACACTGTAATTAGAAAGTATATATGCTAATATCACTTGAGATATTTTTGTTTATTTTTCTGACCGCCAGTTTTTCTATAATTTGAAAAAAGGTGGTTTGTGACGTCATGTTCATCAAAATTAAACTTGGCAACGTCGTATAAGTTGTACACCATGGAATCCCAAATTATCATTACATCTGGATTGTGTTCTATGATAGTTGTCATTTGATACCAGATGGGTTTGTTCGTGTGTTTCACAGAGCAGATCAATAACAATTGTTTTTCTCTGTTTAACTCATTTGCTTACCTCATGTTATGCAAGATAGATGCAAGTAGATCAAATCTTTGTGCTGGAAAGTAACAGACTCTTGAATATTTTATTTTCTGAGGTTAAAGGGTTAAAGACTAACAATCGATTGAAACAAGTTTTGCAATAAATTTTTTGTAAATGTAAAGGTCTATTTGTATGGATTTTGGTCTGAATGTTCAGCAAGACTTGTTTTATTTGACGTTTTTATGAGGTTTCCTGGTATTTTGGTACTCTCATGTTCTGATATTCTTGTTTTTAACATATCATTCTGTCTGTTGAAAAAAAATTGTATATTCTTCACAGGGTATTTTGTATATTATGCCCATTTCGAGTTCTTTTGGCGTTTTGGATTTAAACGTGGTGAAGTACTTTCTAACAGTATTTTTGTTTTTGCCTACAATATGAATGGGCACCTTTGTGTATATTTTCTTAACCTTTCTAAAACGTTAAAAATGTATGAGATTTTGTGGAAAAATTGAATTTCTTTTGGTAGTTTAGTGTTTCTGCTATATTTTCCAAAAAGGAATTTGTTTATTACTTTTGCAGAATGATTGTTTTCTAAAAGGTATATTTTTATTATTTCAAGACTTTCATGGTGGAGATACGGATATGATAACTGTAGAGTTCTACATTTGAGATTCAGAGTATTGTTAGATTTTTGAGTGGAAGAGTGTTGGGAGTGGAAATTCAAGAATCTCTCAGAAAAATTTGGTTTGTGATACCAGTCTGTGATAATTTTCTTCTTGTCCATTCTTATGATTGAGAGGTCTAAAAGTAGTGATTTATTATTTTGTTCTTTTTTAACTGTGAATTGAAGGCGTGGGTGGTAGCTGTTGCATACTTGTTGGGTTGAATTTACTTTGTCTATGGGTACGAAGGTGATGATATTATTTGCATAGCATTTGTAAAACGGCAATTCAATAGATAATTTTTCAGTAGAAGTTCAGACATGACAATATCTGCACAAAGTGGTGACAGACAATTTCCATTGCCCAGTCCATAGATTTTTATCAATAGAATTCGACCTTAAACCTGAAATAACTGTCTTTAAACAGAAAGTTTAGTAGTGTTGAAAAGTTGTCAAGCTGGAGTTTGGTACAAGTTTGCTCGTATGAAATTGCAACACACATACCTTTCAGTTTTTACACTACTTTAGTTAGAAATTTCTAACCAACTGTTCGAACATAAAATGTTATTGAAAAATTTGTCTAGAATCTCGTGTGAGACAAATAGTGTAGTTCATCTAGCCAATCCTTCCTTGAGCATTATATTTAAGATGGATATAAAATTTAGTACTGTGAGTGAAACGAATCATTTTGACGAAGTCATTTCTTCATCTCTGCCACTCCAGCCTGAGTTCTCTGGGAAGTTGTGAGTATGCACATGAAATCAGAAGAAAGTGTAACTCAAAGTGTGGATGATATAGGAACGAAAATAGCAAAGTTAATTTTATAACTATGCTCAATTCAAGTTCCAAAGTTTAAACTTTTCAACTCCTTCCTGAAACAAAAAAGCGGTGTGATACTTTTTATATTTATTGGAAGGTGATTAAACATTTTCCATCCATTATAAATTATAGAACTTTTGATAAGTGTACTTCAAGAAATTGGAGGTTTCAAATCAGACCAGAAGAACTGCCAATAGTGAACTAAGTTTTATGTTTGTGTATCAACTCTGTACCCTTAAAATTGTTTGTGTACCTTTCATCGAATTTTGTTGCATACATTTACAACACACGTCATTCAGCCCAATGATGTATTACTTCCGTTAATAATAACGGTGACGTTATTTTTAACGGAAGTGATACAGCATATGGCTGATTATTGATAACGATTTTATACTATCATTATTTAATATCGAGTAACATTAATCAGGTTTTAATTTTTGAGCTTGCATCAAGAATTCTGTTGCAATATGTTTCTATACCCTTATTTGTATGGTTGATATTGCAATCGAAACTATTTGTAATTGACACCTTCTTCCCTTGTTTTACAGCATATGTAGCTGATTTTAAGATCTATTAATTAACTTTTGTTGCAGGAATCTCGCCAAAACCGAGTAAACAGTTGGCAAACCTTCACCTCAAAAAGCAAGGATAAGAAGAGCAGTAAAAAGATCAAAGTATTCAAACCACCTAAAAATAAGCCAGAATCGAGGTCCTGAAGGTTCTTAGTACATATTTAGAAAAAATATTCGCGGTAATAATTATAGTATTACTCATAAGAAATTATATTTTTTATCTGTGGAATAACAACTGCATGGAGAGCAGTTTAATTGCTTTCCTCATTCTGTGTGAGTGATTTGAAAAATGCACTTGATTGTTGGATCAGCAGTCTATTCAGTTCAGTGACAATTTCCTTTTTTTTTTTTGTTTGGATACAAAGATGTGAATAAAACCCTTATTTTCAATACAGGCACTATTTTGTTCGAGTCATCTTTCCCCTTGAAACTAGCTGTGTTATGAAGTTGTTTATAAATATCAAAAGCTGATAAAACTGAAAATTCAGCAGGATCATTTTTCTATTTCGTCGCTTTATTTTCACTCTCCTATCATTTTCAATAGAACAGCCAATGTTTCTGAATCAATTAATTTCTTCCTCAAATAAAATAAATCAATCTGAAGTAGAGTACTCTCACAATATATACTTGTGTGATAATAACTTGAATAAAGTATAAATGGATTATGTACCTTTCATTGGATATTACATAAAGAACAAAACAGCTATTCACAGTTTTTGATAATGAAAAAACGATCTTTAGTTTTTCATATAGTTCTTCAAGAGTTCGTGAGCTGAAACAGATAAATGTGGTAGTTAGTGGTTTGACTGCTATAAGTTCAACATATGATTCGTCAAACTGTAACTAACAAAAAAGGTATACTAAAGATGTGTATGAGCAATCCAGAAGATATAGGTATAATTTTTCTTCAACTTTCTTCAGATCCAACCATATAACTTATAATTATTGTAAAATGTCAATAAACATTAAGAGACCAGTTAGTTACTTGGGTGTTGAACAGTTCATTTATGCATGATGTTTCATCGAGAAAGGAGAGTATGTCATCTGTGGTTGACAGTCACTTACGAAGGATATTGATATTCAGTTTGTTTGATCAATTTTACCAATTTCTTACCCAACATATTTTCTTGATATTCGGCACGTATATTCTCTATGACTTGACGAATCCATAATGGCAATGACAAGAAAATATCCAGGTCCAACTTAACTGAAAGTGTACAAACACCAAGTATAATCAAATTATAAAAAGTCATTTCCATATTCTAATAGATCGATAAAAATGGAATTTAACAATGTATCTTTTATTTTTTCACAGACAATCAATCATTTTGAGTTCAAATTGAAGGTAATGAGCCTTTTCAGACTACACAATGGAATCCGAAGGTACTCCTAGTTTTATTAGGTTATAGTAAAGATACATATGCTCCCAACTAAGATGCCTAAAAACCCTGGTGTGTCGACTGATTAGATTTTGATTAGAATTTTTTGAAGATAAAACAAATGAAATCGTGGTCTGTTTTTGTAATCGGATCCAGAGATGGCACCTGGTTCTCGTGTCAATATTCCAGGGATATACTGATTGTGATTGTTGTTAATTAAATTTTACAGAATATCAATAAACCTTTTAAATATCGTTCTAAAGTAATATAGTGTCCATACTCGAGTAGAAGACCAAATTATTTGGAAAAATAATACCACACAAATTGTATTTTTCTAAAATGATCTAAATACCGTTTGAAAGTCAAAATAGTTGTGACAGAATGAAATATTTCGTAGTGATCTAAAATAGACCATTAAGGCCCACTTGTACAGGGCTTTTCACGATGAGCGTTAATTAGACGTTTCTGGCAAACCAGATTTTAGACGATGCGGCGTTGCCGCTTCTACTGTAAAGTAGCGGTTACTTTGATTCTTCAAATGGAACACCCTGTATATAATATCATATCATGATTTCTTATCACTTCGTCAACAACTTTATGTAGTATCTCCCTATACCTATCTCTTACCTTTTAAGAGATATAAATTAATTTTGATTTTTTTTTTTCACCAAACATGTACTTTTATAAACGCTGATAATCTTGAACTCTCTGGTACTAAGACGATCAAATTCGGAATGGAGTGAAGTGATACCATAAGGATCCCCACTTCGGAGCCATATTTCTTTTTGCCTCATACAGGGTCGTTAGAAAATGCGGATACATTAGTTCACATGAAAAAATGAGTGGAAGTCAATTTTTTCAAATGGAATACCCTGTATTTTCCCACATTTTTGAGCTCTACATCCAATTTTAGATTGACTTCGTTCAGATAATCCTATTTCGATTTCGAACCGTTTTCGAGATAAACTGTTTCAAACAGAAACTGACGTGGTTCCCTTGAATTCATCAATTATTTTTGAAATTTAACAGATTCCATTCGATGTTCCTTCATCAGTCACAGATAATGCAATGAATAAATAATTATTAAAATACTCTTCAACCATCAAATGAAACTTCTCTTCAAAAAATAGTTTTATTAACGCTGACACACGAACTGAAAATAAATTCATGAATTAGTAAGTCAATTCAATTATCACTGTATTTCAGAATATGTTCGAACACATCTCCTCCTCTACTTTAACAAACATGTAATCTCTTCAGAAGATTTTCATGTGTAGCGCTTCTAATTGATTCTGGAGTTGAACTATTGAAAGCAGTTCTAACTCTCGATTTCATATCTTCCATTGTTGTTATTGGGTCGGAGTAAACCATATTTTTAATGAAACCCCTTACAAAATAATCTAGTGGATTGCCATCTGGTGTTCTAGGAGGCCAACGAAAAGGTCCATTATTACCAATCCATCTATCTTCGAAGATTTCAGTTAAAGCTTCACTTACTGAACGAGAATTATGGGGTGGAGCACCATCCATTTGGTACCGTACACGTTCTCTTCCTGGCCTATGATTTTAAATCATTTGAATTCCATTTCTCAGTAAATCTTCATATTGTGTAGCATTCAAGTTATCATCATAAAATTCGATATAAAAAATTTACTCATTCTTTATGGCACAAAATACATTAAATTGCCATCTTTCTTGAAAACCCCTTTGGCGAACGACATGGGGATTTTCTGGCGACCAATAATGACTGTTGTGTCTATTGAAAATTCCATTTTTTGTAAACTTGGCCTCATCTGTCCATATGATATTGTCTAGGAAATGTTCATCCTCTTGAGTCTTGACAAGTAACCATTCAAAGAATTCCACTCTACGAGTCTCTTTCAGATGTTGGACACAGTAAAATTTATAGGGATGCCATTTGTGCTTATTAAGAATGCGATAAATTGTCACGTAGGGTATACCTATCTCCCTTTCAGCTTCGTGTAGAGAAGCGTTTGGAAATGCATAAAAAAATCCCAAAACTGTTGTTATTGTCATCATCATCCACTTCAGGCTTTCTACGAATAACTTTTGGATGAAAGGTTCCATTCAACCTACAGTTTTTTAGAAGTCGGTTTATCACATTATTATTCGGCTTCGGAAGTTAATAAATTCAAGAAATCTTCATTACTGTAACCTAATCTTGACATTTTTTGGTTATAACTGGTATCACAATCAGTCAAAACCACCAACGAACGTTTGACGTTTCAAAATTGGATCGTTTATATTTCCAAAGCACACTATGGAAAAATACTAATTTGCAATGTTGTACGGTAGAGACACTCAATACCTCAATGCATACAAATTGTAACTTTTTCTAAGGAACATATCACTTTCGAATTGACTGATTGATGACTGTTGAAAAACTAAATCTAAAAGAAATATTACAGAGAATAAAATAGATGTTAAATCTCGAAAATATGTGATGAATGCAAGGAAACAACGTCAGTTTCTGTTTGAAACAGTTTATCTCGAAAACGGTTCGAAATCGAAATAGGATTATCTGAACAAAGTCAATCTAAAATTGGATGTAGAGCTCAAAAATGTGGAAAAATACAGGGTATTCCATTTGAAAAAATTGACTTCCACTCATTTTTTCATGTGAACAAAGTATCTGCATTTTCTAACGACCCTGTATGAGGCAAAAAAATATGGCTACGAAGTGAGGATCCTTATGGTATCACTTCACTCCATTCCGAATTTGATCGTCTCAGTACCAGAGAGTTCAAGATTATCAGCGTTTATAAAAGTACATGTTTGGTGAAAAAAAAAAATCAAAATTAATTTATATCTCTTAAACGGTAAGAGATAGGTATAGGGAGATACTTTATGAAGTTGTTGACGAAGTGATAAGAAATCATAATATGATATAATATACAGGGTGTTCCATTTGAAAAAATTGACTTCCACTCATTTTTTCATGTGAACAAAGTATCTGCATTTTCTAACGACCCTGTATGAGGCAAAAAATATGGCTACGAAGTGAGGATCCTTATGGTATCACTTCACTCCATTCCGAATTTGATCGTCTTAGTACCAGAGAGTTCAAGATTATCAGCGTTTATAAAAGTACATGTTTGGTGAAAAAAAAATTCAAAATCAATTTATAGCTCTTAAACGGTAAGAGATAGGTATAGGGAGATACTATATGAAGTTGTTGACGAAGTGATAAGAAATCATAATATGATATTATATACAGGGTGTTCCATTTGAAAAATCAAAGCATCCGCTACTTTACAGTAGAAGCGGCAACGCCGCATCGTCTAAAATATTTTAGGAGTGTAGATCATGTTCATTTATACATACTCTCATATTTTCAGGTTGATCCGTTTTCTGCTTTGCCAGAAACGTCTAATTAACGCTCATCGTGAAAAGCCCTGTATAGGTTTAGTTTAAACTTCAAGCGTCAGTTAAACTTTGGTTTAATGAAAAAAGTTCTTTGTATAGGTGTCTGTGACTGCCATTCGGAGTTTAACTGTCAAGCTTCTGTAGAGGTATTAATTGAACACATTGGCAGACGATTGCATAGGAATACGCCGCAGTATTTCTTTTACATCAGAATAATGAAAATTGATACCGATGATAGTATCAGATCATTTAGTTACTGGTTGCCTGCCGCGAGTTCGAACTTCACAACTGCAGAAATGTTTCTGATGGCCCGAGAAAGTGCTAAGCATTGCACGTTTAAAGGTAAGACCTCGTTAATCCTTGACTCGCACAAGTTTCGACTTCTGAGAGCGGCCGTTCGTAGGGGGACGATAGCTGATTAACGGTATAATCAATTCAAACAATATTAGATGAGCTTCTCATATTATTAGTCCAACCGAAGATTTACCGGGGCTTCTTTCGTAATATTCATGTTATTAATTAAACTCTAGGTACAACTTCTGCCAGCCTTTCTCCATGTCACGGCATCACTTTTTTTCGATTCCAAAACGTGAATACTTTCATCAGCCGTATTAATTCCTTCACTTCTTGCTTGGAGAATTGGTTGACCTCTTGTTGCTTCCGCAATACTTTTTCATACACTTCGCGGTTCTTCCAGGTTAATCATGAATAATACCAGAAATTGGGGGCCATACAACACAGCACACAACCAGACAACTACATGACTTGTCATTCGTGTCACTCGTGTCAGTACTGTCAATTTACTCAATTTTCAATTAAACCGGAAACAAATATTGGTGCTTTGAACTGTGAAGTTAGCTACAAACTCTTTAACTGGAAGGTATACAAGGAATACTTGTGAGTTTCATCGGTTTAAACTTGAGGTCAAATTACAGTTTAAACTTTAGTTTAAACTCTACTATAAACGTAACATATACAACTGGCCCTAATATGAATAATTTGACCATTATTCATTATTCGTTTTTGTGTAGATAAAATCCTGAAAAACGAATACAATAATTCATAAGAGTTAGTACCACTTAGAATCTGTAACTTACTCTGAAACCAATTTGAAACTTACATTTTATTTCTAAATTCTCCATGATCTAATTAACAATACTTTATGGCAAATATTTTTTCAAGTAAATCAACTGAGTGCGTGTTGTTATACCCTACTCTTTCTTTAAATCTTCCATAAGTTCAAGTTGTGAAAGTCCGTGATAAATCTATCAATTTTGCAAATATCATCAAGCTTGTTAAGGTTTTCATTATTTTACCTTTCGTTTTCGTAAAATCTTTTCAGTGTTGTTAGATCATCCAAAAAATATTAATTTTCTGTCGAAACAAATTGCACAAAAAGGAAATATCTTCACTATTAAATAAACATTAACAGTTTTCAAAATAGTACAAGAACATTGTAACACACAACTCATCACATGTATATCTTCTGAATAGCAATTATAAACTCAGAAAAAGCGACAAAATTATTACTTAAAGAACCTTTTGAAAAAAAAATCGGATACAGTTGCGCAGATACTTGCGAAATGTGCATGCTTGGGCAGATCTCAGATAGGCCAAGATGCATAGAAACCCTGGTGTGATCACTTATACCTGTGATACCGACATACAAATGTGTTGATGTACGGCCTACTTGATTCATGATATTTTTATTGCATTGGTACCGTTTCACTTCTTTAGCACAGATGGCGGCAAAATTACAGATTAATGTTGTCATTGACGATTGACGGTTGGACAAGCGACAAGTGTCATGTCAACATTCAAAACCAATCAAATGACAAATCAAGGCACCGTGGAATGTTGGAAACTCGGCTATTTTCGACTTCTGCGCCATCCATCGACGAATGAAGCCAACGGTATCAATGCAATTACAGTATCAACAACTTTGGTAGAAACAAAATCAAATCTGTGATCGCACCAGCCCTGGGATTCCGAACTTTCGATTCGATCACGAACGAACGAACGATCAACGATTCGAACTTCAGACGACAAGAAGTAATCGTCGGGTATTCTCGGTACTTGATGAAAATGGAGGTAACATGATCGTAGATCGTAGAAAATAAAAAGAAATTAAAAAATGAAGTAGCATTAACGTCTGTAATTGAATTTAAAATCTAGAAAATAAGTTTTTGGCATAGCAAACGGAAAGATGAAAATTATATGTGAATTAAAAAAATGTGGACAAACCGGGATTCGAACTCAGGACCTCTTGGTTTGATTGTAAATTTCCCGTAAATACCTACCTAAATGACATTCTTGGACGATTCGACTGTAATAATTGATTCCCAATAAAATCGTCGGGTGATTTCGGTACTCGATCACTCAACACAATAAAATCAACATGGAACGGTAAGATGATGAATTAAACCGCATTAAACATAAAATTCTGAATTGATAATTGACATATTCTCGATATTCTCAATATATTTTATTCAATCTGCTAGTTTTTTGTGATTTTAAATTTACATTATTAGTTGAAGGAGTCCTGAGTATTGATTGAACATTTTATTCTGTGAATGAAATTCATTTCTTGAATGTTTGTTTTTGCGCTTAATTCTACCTTGTATATTTAGGTACCTGAGGCAAAGAATATCTACATATATTCTTTGCCTAAGGTTTCCTTGAATCTAAACAAGAGTAACAAGAGGAGAGGTATTGTACTGAAATTGCAAATGTATTAAAACTATTAAATAAATGCAAGTTTCTTACAACTTTCATATACCTTACCTACTCTGCAAGTTTGCTGTAAGAAATTTGTAATCACTGCGCATACCTGTAGGATGCTATTATAAAGTAAATGTTCTATAGCTATTTTTATTCAGAAAACATAAGCAAGTTATATGAGGGGCAAGTTTTCATGATAGGTAGGTGTACCTCTACCAATGCCAATTAACGTTGAAAAGATAATCGTGACCGTTGTTTATTGTATGAGAAGTCGAAATGCATTTATAGAAGTTTTGGAAATTTCCGGTTGTCTAGAATTTCACTGAATTTGTTTGACAAATTGCCTGACTATTTTTGGAGCATTTAAAAAATAAAGAAATTTGTAATCGCAATAGGTAACCTATACCATTGTTTAAATATTATTTAAACATTGAAGTAGCCTCTTCTTTCATTGCAGTGTATAAATTATATTACTGGCATAAAATTTGATATTGCAGTAAACCGGGATAGGTATACCTAACTAGATACGTATAATACTCTATAATAATATTAATAATTATTGTACTGCAGTTATGTACACACACACTACTCCTATTATTATCATTATAAGATGTATCTTTAATTGTTAATGTATATCTTTGTTAGGAATCCATTCTCGCATAGTGTCGGTTCCAGTAATTCTGTTGCTTTTTCTGTTGAAATTTAATTCAAAGGAATACGTATATTTGGTGCATACTTATTTGTATATCATTATAGGTACCTACATCCTATTCCTTGAACTCGTTAATAATATTAAAATATTCCCAAAAAATGTTGCAACAGTTGTAATGGTACATTGTAATAATAATAAAAAAGTTGTTAATGTTTCCATCAACCGGCTGTACCTTTACGAGCACAACCCTCAGAAATCTTCGAAAGAATTTCCCATTTTTTTCAACAGGGTAATCTATTCGCCACTTAGCTATGCCCTTTTCCCCATGAAATTCATTATCAACGCCCACTAAACTTTTGGGTTGCTCTGAAAGCCATTCTGAATGAAAAATCCCTACTGCAGAATTATGGATCATAGGTAAATAACGGGATGGAAACAAATACACAAGCAATAATGACCACTAATAAAAAGAGCAACACATATATCAGACCAAGATAGATATACTGACGACAAGAAAATAGTTATCGTACTAATCGTAAAATGTAGGCAATTTGCAACACATTTACGATCGTCATATAGCATCGGAATCATCAAAATCGTCTAGACGACACCATTGAGGCCTAATCGTCACTTCTGAATCCACTTTTCGTCAACTAATCGTCAAAATGTAGGCTATTTGCAACATATATATACGATCGGCGTATAGGCTCGGAATGGTCAAATTCGTGAAAACGACACGATTCATGCTCGATCGTGACTTCGGAATCCCGGCCCAGGGTTTCTATGCATCTTGAGATAGGCACAAGATTGACAGGTTCTAATGGTGAATTTCCATGCAGCTGAATTTCAATTCTTTTATGCGAAATGAGTTATTATTAATTATTCCAATAAAATGCATTTCAGCAAAACAAAAATAATATAATAAGTTGAAAATGTAACGAATAATACTGCTTGCAGAAAGTGATTCCGTAAATTTGATTGATTATGTTGTTTCATTCATTTCATGCTCCTGCGCAATACTTGGAACATCAGTTCATGAAAATGTACCTTAACAATTAACCCGACGGTGGCGGTTCACGCAAGTATCGCGGGATATTTGGAAAACAGACCACGATTTCATTTGTTTTCTCAAAATAAAGCTAGGGAATGTCCAGCGTTTTTGTCTACAGTTTTACAGGTATGAGTCGGCACACCAGGGTTTTTAGGCATCTTAGTCGATATTATTATTATTATTACTATTAAAATGTTCTAGGTTCGAAAGTGATAGTTACACTTCTTATAATGCTCAGTTGTAGTCTAGTATGCAAACATCTTTTTTAAACCACTCAGGTGTAGGAGGAAAAGTCAAAAGTCGATACATTATTATTTTTTTCCCTTAGGAATTTCCCAGACAGGCCCTATCTCCGGAGCCCCGACACTTCCCAATAACCACTTCCCACGCCGTGGGGTGACTATTGGGTCCGAGAATCTTGTGCCCTGAGCAGAAGGTGTGAACCAAGAATTACGACCTTCTGCATCCATCCGGCTAAGATTTATGTCAAATCTCTGCAAGCCGGTATGATTATAAGTTTGAGAGCAGTGTGTCCATCATTCAACCAAGGACCCCTATTATCAATACCACCTTCTTGACAGAATGGTTTGGGTAGAGCCTAAGGAGTTCAAAGAGTTGATCTCGATATTCAGTCCGTTTTTCCTCCTCTTTTCGGACGATGTTCGTTTCGCCAGGAGCTGTAAACTCAATGACGAAAATCGTCCTGCTTTCATGGTCGATGAGGACTGCATCAGGCTTATTGGCTTGTATTTGCCTGAGAGTGGGGAATGAGTAGTTCCAATAGATTCGGCACTTCTCATTCTCCACAGCGGACTCAATATCCTCCGGAGCATAAGTCAACACCGGTGTCTCGTCTACACCGTACGAGTGCCGTAGATGGTAATATAACACTCGTAGGGCCGCGTTATGCCTGTGGATATAGGCTGAGACCGCATAAGCTGGACAAGCTGACAGCAAATGCACTATGGTCTCAGCTGCCCCACGACACGCTCTGCATCTAGTGTCAGGGACCTCTATACCCATCACGTGACTACGGTAGACGAGGGTTGAAGACACCATCCTGGCAGGCCATTATAAATCCCTCGGTTTCCGACTTCAGTAATATTATTATTATAACTTTTTTTTTTCCATAAGGAATATCCCAGTCGGGCCCTGTCTCCGGAACTCCGATACCACCGGAGGGCGCGCTGGTGTGTCATTAACCCCAGCAAACACTCCCCACTTCCGTGGGGTGAGCGATTACTGGGTCCGAGGATCATGTGCCCTGAGTAAACGGAGTGAACCAAGAATGACGGCCTTCTGCATCCTTCCGGCTAGGTATGATTTTCAGATTCGAGAGCAGCGTGTCCATCATTCCATGTACACCTATGATCATCTATGATATTATTATTATTATTATTATCAGCAGATTCAAACCAGAATTTTTGTGTTTTCCATAATAACTGTTTGATGATGTACCTGTTTGTATGATACTTTTTTTTTGGTTTTTCACTTTGGTATCGGATTATCTGTTATCTTCAGGCTACATCAAAGATTAATTGATAAAAAAATTATTTAAAAAAAGCATCCTGGGAATAATAGAGTCATACGAAATAGGTATTGCACTTTTATTATACGTATTTGCTCAAATATATGTGTGATATCAAAAATAATAATGACATGTCAACATCGATTCTCCATATTTATATTCTTCCATGAATTTCCAATACTGTGTTTCTATGTGAAATAGAGTCATAAACGTAGAAAACATTTATTATTATAAGAAAATATATCAGTTTGTTAGAGTTACAATTACCTAAACAGGTATACATTAAATAACTAGTAATAAAAATTTACTTACATCTTGAAATGATTACACATTTTAAACCCATGTACATTTCAGCAACATACTAACAATATTTAAAATTATTATTAATTATTGTAACATTACATATGAATTCAAAATATATCTCTTGAGTATTTTGTTATGATACACGAGTGTCCAGACTGGATCTTAGAGAAAGGCAGCCTTCCACCCAGAAATTGGGCTTCTCCAACATGTTTTTCCAAAGACTGAGTTCTCTTCCTGTTGCATCCATCCATTCCACTGTCTTCCCATAGTGTTTCCCTAAAGGAAGTAAATGTTATCGTTATGGTCGACTAAAAATGTGAATGCTTTATTTATGGTACAAGTGCGTTATGCTGAAAATAAGTCACGCGAGAAAGATTTAAAGTATAAAATTCTCAAGTGACTTAGGAAACATAACACACGAGTGGCATACAATGTTTTATCCAACAAGTGAAAATCGTTTTTTTTTTTTTATGAGATGATAGTTAATAAGTTTTGTGATCAAATCAAAGCTACTTACATCTCAGTACCCTATAAATGTCAGAATGACTTGACAGTGACTTTTTTACATTTTGGTCAAAGCAGGTTTTTTGTTTGGTTGTCACGGGTATGATACATTGTTAGCAAATATTGAAATGAATTTCGCAGCAGAAAAGATAAGCTTTTTTAAAGAAAAAAACGTATAGAAAATGAAGGAGACCGATGAAAATTACGTTCGAGGAAACGGAAGAAGCAGCGATGCAGATTTTGTCAGAAAAATCCCGAGAAGGAGTACAACCAAGAAGTCCAAGACATTAGAACGATCTGAAATAAAGAAGTATTTGAACGAAGCTCCGACGACGAGTAGTTGTTGATGAAAGTGTCTTTGATAATGGGGATTAGCGGTGCTTATAGATGCAATTCAAAAATAGAAAATATTAAAAATAAAGAGAAATATTTTCATGTAGTTTTGCTAGACACTAAATCCAAGAAATCAAGAAGTTTGACCATACTTGAAGAAGGATTTCCAGTCAACCCTATCAATTTGTGTAAAAAATACATGTCTTTGGGACCAAAGAATACTAGTTCTATACGCTTTTTTATTTATTACACAAATGGGAGGTGTACCAGCCAGTGTGTGGGAATAAATACGTTATCGAAGATACCTTCAAGAATTGTAACGTTTTTAAATTGGAGGAACCAGCGCTCTACACCGGTCATTGCCTGAGAAGGTCTTCGGCGACTCTTTTGGCCAATGCAGGGGGTAACACGGCTAACATGACTACTTTGAAGCGTTACGGTAGCAGAAGGATACCTTGAAAAATCGGTGCATAACAAAATACCAATTGCAGAAAAAATACGAGGTTCTAATGTTTTTGGTTCCAATGAACCAAAGAGTTTCACAATGACTTCAAATTCGAATAAACCGTTAGCGTTTTTAAAGTACCTAACTTGCGAATCAAATAATAACAACAGTCCAGAAGAAACGGGATATATTTACCTACCAAATTTAATAAGGTAGCAAACCTAATACAAAATTAACGGAGACTAGAAACGAATATTGTAAAGGTACACATTGTGTTTTCCAGTTTTCAAGAAGGGTAATACTTTGATACTCTGTACTAATTCCAGAGGCATATGTCTACTTGATGTGACATACAAAATTTTAGCCAAGATTATCAGGAATAGTTTAAAGAAGTCATAAGAGACTATCGAGTTGAATTTTGAAGTGACAAATCGACAATGTACCAACCAAACTCCAAGGATTAAATCTGCACACTTTATTTTCTACATTGACGTCATAAAAGCATAAGATACAGCAATGAGAATAAAAACCTGTGAGGTTATTGGAGTACCTGTTGTCCTGGAATAAATTATAAAATACAGAAAGTAAAGGATATAATTACCTGTTCCTAAACAAAACCTCACTCCTCCTAGGAACTCGTTACTCGCTAATCTGTCATGATCCCATACGGTTAACTCTAAACATCTTTCTGCTAGCTCTTGCAGTGTGACGTCATCATAAACGAAAGTGTAATTCCATATTGGATTTGTTGTTCTTCTAGCTATAGGCGTTTTTTGTTTCGAACTTCGACCTTTATCAGGAAGCAGGTAACTGTAGACAAAAAAAATTATTAATGTATTATCAGGAAAAACGGAAATTTGTGTTACAGTGGATGTATTGAAGCAGAACAGTTACTATAGAAATTCTAGTAAGCAAGAATAGGATGCTGGGTCAAGTAGAGAAACTGTTCAATATGGATTTTCTCGTTCACTTGTGAATAGTACGGCTCATATTTACCTCTTACAGAAGGGATCAGATGTTCCATTTGCTTTAACAGCTGCAAGGGACTTTGCCTCCTTGACCAAAACATGGAGGGCTCCTCTCGATCTTTTTCCTTTTTTCTGAACCGTCATGTCAGGTGGAACAAATTTCAGACAAACTATAATATCACCTTTGTATGATTGAACATCTTCAAATGGTTCAGTCTGAAATAAGATTAAAATATAATAGTTATGTCCTGATCATGATAATTTGGTGAACACTTAGTATTTACAAAATAATATAAATGACAGTTGTCAAATAGTTGATTGACCACATTTTGTACGTTACTTCATTACTGAATAAAGTTGTACTTCCGAGAACCTACTGGTTATTTGTGTACCGCAAACACAACAATATTCATCATTAATTATTCCAAATACAATAATTGTACTTAGCAATGTTTTGAAATAGGCCATTTTAAAATAAACTCATTTTGAATGAAAACTGTGGTAGTATGATAAGCAAAACTTCTGGGGAGGCTTTTGGAGTGGTCCTACTGGCTGCCATGGCAGATAGGCTTGGCGTTAGACCTAAGTATGGACTGCCCAAGCCTGCTGAGTGTGTGGCCTCCACCATACAACAAAACCATAGGCCATCACCGTCCTGACCATCCTGGTAAATAACCATATAATTACTTTGGGTTGCAGTCTCCAGTTTTACGAAAACATTTTTTCTTTACACCTTCACAGGTTGCTTTGAGATATTTTCTGGAGATGTTGATCTTGTAGATTGTAGGCTCTGCAGCCTCACAAGCACCTCGACCTATAAGGTATTTTGTGCGTGACCCTTTGTCTATTCGAGGCCCGGGATTCTGAGAATTCTTGGGAAGTTTCCTAGGAGCTAAGTTTCTGATATCGGAGGGTGTTAAGAATGCTTCTTCCAGAAATTTAATCCTCTTGCAGAAGATCGCTGAGCATTCGCAAAGCAGATGTTCTACAGTTTCCGCGAGGTTCTCGCAGTAGCGACAACTATGGCTTGCCCATCTTTTTGACATGATACCCCAGAGGGCAGTGCCCAGTGAGAAGTCCCGTTACCATCTTCGTGTATTTCTTGTCCAACTCGAGAAGCTGTTTAGCTTTCTTTGTCGATAGACACACTAGTCTTTTCGCTTGTCTTTGTCCTGGCACTTTATTTCAGTGAGATTCCCAGCGTCTGAACTCTTCCTTTAGATGGGCTTTGGAGAGTCCACAGAAAGGTTTTGGGTCGGAAAATAGTGTGTTTGCCCCTTCTTTGGCAAGGCAGTCTGCTTCCTCGTTGTCTTTGATGCCCCTGTGACCTGGCAACCACATCAGGGTTACCTGATTGTTTACTGCCAGTTGTCTCAGGGTTTTTTACATTCCCAAGTCAACTTAGATTCACAAGTGTGTGACTTCAGAGCTTTCAATGCTGCTTGGCTTTCTGATATTATAAAGATTTCTGCCCTTCTGGTGCGCCCTTCAAGGCATTCCTGGGCACAGATCTCTATAGCATGGAAGATGGTTGGGGTCTTGCCAAGGGTATTTGAGAGCCTGAAATTTGGCCATGTAACGCCCACTCCAACCCCTTCATCCATCTGTGTACCACACACTGGGGCATCCGTTGCCAATTGAGTTCCGTTCTCTGTGCAAACTAGGTGGTTGTTTATGACCACTTCAAACTGCACTTTGAAGTCGTACATGATATCGGTCGGTTCAGACATGGCTTCAAGGGAAATTTGTTCCGAAATCTTGAGATGTCCAATCAGATTTCCGAGATGTTGATCTTATGATGAAATATGATTCCTTTTCTGCGTACTTTTTTTCTTGTGCAAATGGAATTTCAATCCCTACTGTTCAGAACTGGAAACGTTAGTCTTGCACGTGTGTAAAGACCATATATTTTTGTTTATGCAACTATTGTGGATTCATAAGGGTTAACAGATAAGCTACTCTAAGAGACAGATTTATTGAAATCTATTCCAAATATTAGTCATTTGTTTTGAACAATGTGAAAGTTAATGCAGTCTTTCCCGCTAGATGGCCCTCAGAATTAGACGCGAGGCGCGGCCATATTCTACAAGTCGCAGGCATTGCCATTTCTTGAATAACTCGTTGTTTTGGAAGGGAAAAATAATGCAAAGAAAGCTCGTATGTGCTGTTATTGATGCATTGTGACACTTAGCAAATACAAATACAACTAGTGATGGAATTTTTGACCGCCCTTTCATCAACCAAATACCTAGTTATAGACATTCTGCTGAAATAGGGGGGCATTTCTAATTTTATTTATATTGTTGTTTGAGGCATTGACTGCTTAGCCTTTTTCGAGTTTGGCTTCTGAAATAGAGATGGCGCCACTGGCCAAAATCAGAACATCGTAAACGTTTAAAACTCGAATCAGATTATTAAATTATACTTTTTAAACCGTGTATATATAAACAGGGTGGCTCAATGAAAACAAGGCCAATTTGTCATATTGTCGTTTGCAGAAAAAAATCCTATTTTAAATGGGATTACTGATTAGGCAAGTGACACTGTATCATAAAGGTCATCGAGTTATATTCTCTATGCTTCCCAGCGTTTTGCATTCGATGCGGTTCTTCTCGAGAAAATTCATTTCGAATGAAATAATTCATAATCAAAATTTCATCAATTTTCGAATTGAATTGATTTCATACGTTATTAGGGAAAAAAAGTAAGTTTTTTAGGTATAGATTTGAGTTTTAGATGTGGCAACCATAAAAAGGAGGGATGATTCAACAAATGTAGAGAGAATTTAACTTAGGCAGGTACTTTTATTCAAACACTTGTTTGAAATGTTGCCATCTTGCAGCCATACATGGTACTAGAGGTTTTTTTCAAAACGGTTTCGGTCGTTCTGTAGCATTTCATGTATTATGATCTGCTGACTTAAATCATTTAAAGATTCTGGTTGAGTTTCATGACATCTCAGAATAAAAAATGCATCTCGCAGAAAACATTTCAGTTAAAAACTACGAACCGCAAGGAGACAGTGAAGAGGTGCCCCATCATCTGCATTGTAACGGTCATTATGATCAGGAACCTCTGTTTATGCCGTATCGACAGTATCTTCTAACAATTGCAAGTAAATTAATATCCTGGTGGAAAAAATAACCATCAACACGATCGCCACTAATTCTAGCCCCGACGTTCAATTTCTCGGGATGTCGAGTGTAAACTTCATGGAATAAGTGTGGGTTAGACTAGAATTTCGACTCCCAAACAAAAAACATCAGATGAAAGTTGTATCAACTTCAAAATAAGAAATAGCGATGAAAGGTAACTTAAACAAGTTTTACCTTCGATATAAACATGTTTTCTCTACGTCAAAAACTAGGAAGCGTTGAAAAGATAATTCAATGACTATTACAGTGCAGTATTACTCGACCTCTAACCCTGTTTGAGATTTAAAGGCAGGAGCAAGGAGCAAACCACGGGGGGAGGGGGGGTGTTGAAGTGACAAAGTTGGCGTATGTGCAAAACATTACCCCTCGCAATAAAAATAGAGTGACCAAGCGGTTTTTTTTGCTGCGAACTAAATATGACAAATCGTCCTTGTTTCGTTTTATTGGTTGGTTATACAGACATTTCTTCAATGTTCATAACTCCTATCTCTATTCAAAATTACGAGACTCATTTAATATAAATTTATTAGGAAACTTTGGAATCCATGGTTCGTTTCAAATTGAGTTTCAACTAATGACAGTAGGTGTCACAAGTTACTTATCATTTATACTGACTTTGCCTTAAGATACTAATTCAGACTGCGTTTGTTTTAATTTCTAGATACCTCCAGATTAGTAGGAAACTAGGAAACAGCTATCGGCGGATGATAAGCTTTCTGAATTGAATCTAAAACACTCTATTCGCCTTAGATTATGTTTGCGTTAACGCACGAAAAACTTGATTGAGTCTTGGGTTGATCAGAACAACAAAATCGCTGACATATAACTTTGGTTTCCAGGGCTCGTTTCAAATTGAGTTTCTGTATGACTGTAGACGTCACAAGTTACTTTTCGTGCAAGAGCAAGTGTATATTAATTTGGTAACTTACCCTTTCTTGTAAATTGTACCACTTAGGAGTAGGATCATCGAAAACTTTATTCTCTAAAGTCATCATGACCTCTCCTAAGAAATCGTTTCTGCCGAACATATCTGAATGCCATACTGTCAACCATAACGTCCTCGACTCCAATCCATTCAAAGGAATGTGGAACTTGAGACATTCGTCGAACACTGGATTCAGAGTGTGCTTTTTCACTTTCGTCTTTCGTTTCCCGCTTTTCGATTTGTCGGGAAGGAGATATACCTAGAAAATTATAATGAATTAGAGGTCAATGAAATACATATTTTTTTAATGGAAAACCAATGCATTACAGATTATTTTTGACAAAGGTTGATTACCCTTATTTCGAATACGTTCAGAATAGAAAAATTTTATACTAGTAGTTAATTGGTAATAATAATACTTATGTTATCTACAATTACATTATAATAGGAGTTTTATCCACACTTATAAAGCATATAAATTGACCTATTATCTACTACTATTCACGAGTGTGATAAAGTAACGCTATTTCACTAGTAACATAATGAAAACCACATGAAATTTCAAATTTTTCATTAAAATTCAAGCAATACGATATCAGGCAGGAATTCTTCATTTATTTTCATTATCTGCCATTCATTTCTCTATTAGTCAAGGCAACAAACACTCTTTCATAAAGTTCTGTCTTTCCATAAGGATGATACAGCCTGCCACGTTACGTAAATACGAATATTTTTTCATTACATTTCAAATAATTCCATTCCATTAATGTGGTAATTATTGTGGATAAAACATTGCGTTGTATCGTACGCAAATTTTAGATGCATTTCACCTACTTGAAAAACTTAAATGCTCGAACTGGCGTTCTCGTGTCGATGAAAATGCTATCTAAAACACTTATACAATAATTATTATTTTATACTAGTGATAGCAATGCTCAAAGATTCTAGTTCGAATATATTGTGCCAAAGAGGTATCAACAATGTTGAAAGAATACAGGTGTACCCTTCTCTCTAAGCGTTTCCACAAAGTGGAAAATAAAGGCAAACATCTGTCAGAAAACAACTACTTCCCTGGCTAATACCACGACGGACATTGAACTACAACTGACAGATATTTGTGCAACGTTCTTCAAAGAAGACCCAATTGCAAGTGCTTGTATCGTAATTAAACAGAAAACCATCCTTCATTTGGCTGGGAATGACCACCTGCAGACATGCATGTTTCGAGGTTTATTGCCTCTCATCAGTGACAGGGTAGGTCGGACAACATTATAATTGTCCTGTCCCTGCCAAACCAATAATAATCAACTGTTCAACTAATATTTCCCCACGGATAACACCACGATCTACAACCAAGTTGATCGAAGCGCCATCCGCACGAAACAAGACAAAACACTCCCAAGCAGCACAGTCTCCGGGAAGAGAAATCTGTAAACATTCGAACTAGTTCGAATATGTAACTATGTCAAAAGTCAATGTAAATGTGTGTTAACGAAAGTACAACTTGAATTTACACTTGTGTATCACCCGAAAATTCAAATTGGAAAAGACACGCACATTCACTACCTCAGCTTTCGGCTAATTTTGCTCAAATCTTGATATGTTTTAGATCCTGGAATCCTCATCACGTAGTTCAATTCACAGATCGATCCTATGACTAGTTTTCGAGCTAGAGGTTGTCAAAAATTCCATTTGATATTTGCAACGATTTGATTTTCATTTTATCCCTTGAAACAAGAAAATAAACGGCTGAAATTTGCCAATTTTTTCAAAAAGAATGGTTCTTCATGAACTACATGAGGAATCATATGATTGCATGTATAGTTGGTAAAAAAATGGACCACGTAATAAGGATGCCAAGATTCACATTTCAAAATTTGAGCAAAATTAGCCGAAAGCCATTTTACGTAGTGAATATGTGGGGTCCTTTATCAAGATTTTTTTTAGCAGAGGAACTAGAGAATTTTTTGGAAGATGTACTTTTGGCCTCTAACTCCTTCATCTCTAGAGTCTCCTCTACTTTTCTTACTAAATTATAAAGTGCCGTCTACTTTGTAAACATATTGAAAGGGAGGCTCTATATGTTTGCCAAGCATGGCATAATTAATTTGATATTAAATTTAATGATAGCAGCAATTCATTTTCGAATTATTTCCAAAGTAGGTAAGTTGATTACTACAAAAAAATAACGAAGTTTCCAACGTCCACTAAATTATAATACTTATAAAGAATTTATTTCGAATTCGGGATAATATTTATCATACGCTGTGTTCGAATGCTAAGTCCGCAGACGTCTGTGTAAGGGAAACATGATAGTTTGATAAAGAAAACACTTTGTTTCTAGGAATCTTTGAAACTTCCAAGGCTGTGTCGAAATATTGTTTATTTCATATCCACGGATTGTTTGGATATTCACCTCGATCAACATAATCGAAATTACAAAATATGAGGCAATCATACATACACTTGAAGTGATCAATGGTACTCACCTTAACATAAGGATCCGAACGATTGCGTTTCACGTCCACTGGAGCTAAGTCTTTGCATTGTTTTATTTGGATTTCTAGCGCTCCGGCTTTGTAGTTGTACTGGAGACCGAATTCCACTTGACCTCTAACTGTTACCGTTCCATACCTTCCTTCTCCGGCACCGGAGTAGACGCTGGCCATTGAGTCGGATCTCAACTGAAAAACAAAATGATCTTTATCAGATAACTGTTCGACTGCCACGCATATTTGCCGATACTGTGGGTGTTATTCATCAGGGAAAATTGTAAATTGTACAGGAGTTTTCATATCGCAGGATTCAGTTCCACCAAAGAAGTCAAATTAAGAGTTGTGGTATTCACCAGACTACCAAAAAAATTACCAAAATATAATCATCCAAATTCCGACTTCACAACTCGGAATTAGTATAAGTCGGACTTCACATCTCGGAATTAGTATAAGTCCGACTTCTCATATCGAAATTAGTATAATTCCGACTTCATAACTCGATATTATAATTCCGACTCCACAACTCGGAATTAGTATAGGTATAGCTAACAAAGAGCCTTTAGCTCACGGTTCAATAGTTTAAAAAATTGCCTTAAAGTGGTGCCATTTCCTTTGGTTTATTTCTCACAATTTTAAATGAAGCAATAAAAATTACGTCACCTCAAGACAGTTTGTTGAAACTATTTGACCGTGTGCTACGGGTTTAATAAATAAAATGACTTTAGCCACATATTTACATTAGGAGTGGTGAAGATTCCAAAGTTGCTATCTGCTGAAAGCTCGTGAACAAATTTTAATTTTTAATCAAATTTCAATTAGCATTGAATAAGAAATGATTAGAACGAATATGAATTCGTATTGAATAACGAGGCGGTTTGAAGCCGGCCTTTGAAACTTCCGCTTGCATTTGGCCAGGTTCGAATCCTGGGAATGGGATTTTTTTTATATTTCCTATCGAGTCGATAAGCAATGTAATTTGTCTAGATGCCAATCCTGACGTCTGGAGGTTGCTTGGTGGTGCTGTAGGTTTTCCCACAGCTGAAAAGTGAATACGCCACCAAAAATCAGCAAGTCGCCCCGGAGCGCCATGGCAAAAAATAATAATAGCCGTCCTCTACCCGCACCAGCTATGCGTTTGGGTACACTCTATGAGTGATGATGAGGGAGTATTATTAGTATTCTTATTATATATAAAATAATAAAAAAGAGATGTCTATTTAAACAAACCAATAAATAGATGATAAATGATGTTTCCAAAGGTCCTGAGTGATCTTGAACCAATTTATTAACTGATTGTTGGGCAATTAACAGAATTGCAACGTGGCCTTGTAAAATATATATCGTCGGTTTCAACTGTTTAAACACTATATTTTGGATTATATTAATTCAAAGGCTTCACTTTATCCTGAATGAATTAAAATTTTTCTGAAGAACCCTTCAATTTCATCAGCTCATAGGTATTTACGAATAGCTCACTATATAGGTATTGTCTGTTCATGGTCACCTCAGGAGTACCTCAAGGTTTGGTCTATTCATTTTGAATACATTCCATTCCATTTATACGAGCCATTCTGAATAAATTTCAGAATGATGAAGGAAAAATTGAAAAATATGTCAAAAATAATATTAGGGAGACAAATTTTGATAAACTGACATTTGATGTAACTTTCCCTATCACACCCCCAGAGCATACCATCACATTTTTTGAAAAGGATTCCCTATATTTTTTTGCATTATCAGAATCTCCTTGATGCGTAGAATTTGACAAGTATGGTCTGAAACTTATAGGTCGAGAGCTATTTACCTGCTAGTTGATAACTCTATTATTGATATATTTACGTCAAATATTGTCATCACTTCACCATTTGTTCATTTTTAGAGTTGTGAAATTTTGTAATCTCCCGTTTGAGTACAAACAATCCTAAATTAATTCATATTTTATTCAACTGATCCGCATAAGATCAAATGTGGGGAAATTTTAATATCAATCCGGACCAAGCAACTGGAAGCAATTGGATACGATTTTGATTACCTAGTGATTTTATTATTTATGGCCAGCGTGACTGTACGCCAATGACTTTCGCTAACAGATGGCAGCTACCTTCGCTTAAAACGTGACTTTATATGAATGAAATCATGGATTTTGTCATGTCTGATTACTTTACTGTTTCTAAATCCATTCGCAAACGTACCAGCGTTTCACCGAGGAAAGGTCAACACGGTCAGAAATCATGCATCATTGCTCAGTTGAAGTCTTCTACCACACACTGAGCTCCTACGATGTCTATAGATACCTATCCCGGAGGAGTTGCGAAAATATTTTATGTAATGACGATGATTCAGTTTTGCAACAAAGTTTTATTTCAGACGATTGGCAATTTAATAGAAAAAGAACTTTATAAAGCAATATGACAACAAAACACTGCAGCTTCATTTTTTTGCTAATGATTAGCAAGTTAGACAACTGTCTGAAATAAATTGTGAAAGGCATGATGATTTTTCAAGCGTTCAGGCCGACGTTCATACCGAGATAGTCTCGACGTCCCGCCATCACGAGTGATTGGCATTCTTGAGAGAGATGTTTACATGATGACAGCTAGTCAGTTCCTCGATTGTTCGGCATTTGACATTGGTTGTCGCATTCAGTTTCTGTGAGTTGGCGTTCTTACATCTGATTGGTCCTTCGGGTTAGTTATAACACCAAGTCGTTCGTACCGTTGTTATTTGGGTAAGGAGGTAATGAATGCATTATTTTGACCAACTTTTTAGTCCCTCTTCGGTTCTGTTGGAGTTGTTGAAACGACAGTCAATCCAAATATCAGGTGAGGGCAAATCGATGGTGAGACTCTGAAACTGATCGAGGATATACAAACAGCTAGAAATGTCATCTACAGGAAGAAGGCCATGAACCCTTCCCAGACTTCATCGCAGAGCTGATCAAGCGGGAGAAGTGGCAACAAAAAAGACACCGGAAAAAAATGGCAATGCTGGGGAAAAAGATCAGCGAGCCTATATCCATCCATAGAGTTGAAGTCTGGAAAAGGAAACTGGAGAACCTTAATGCGTAAGACGGTTCCTTCTGGCGCATGTTCAGGCGAATTCAAAAGAAGCGCAAGGATATCCTGGCCGTGGGGAATGGCCAAGAGCAGGAAAAGGCCGAAATGCTCGCCTAGTACATTCAGATCCCTTTACAGGCAGGTACCGATGCCACTGAACATCACAGGGCGGTGACAGGGGTTGCCTTGAAATTCGGATGAGACCCCAGTGAAAATATGAACAGGCGTTTACCGGCTTCGAGATGGTAAAAGAAGCAATCAAAAGGCTTCCTTGATCCACCTGGTATGGACAAGATAGCCTTCTACAAAAGGCCCTGGTACCCTACCTGCTGTGCTTCAAGCGTGCAGAAATTGTCCCTAAACAGGAGACAGGTAAGCCGGAAGCAAGGATTGAGAGCTACCGCCCGATCTCACTGGTGGGCTGGATCCTGTTGAAGAGATTTAGGTGCAGTTCTATTTTCGGAGAGGTCACTCTACAACCTCTCAGGTGGCCAGAATTGTCTACGGGGTTAGAGAAGACTTCCAGCCAGGCCTGAGTACAGTCATGGTCTTGTGAGACATACAGAAAGCCTTCAACATAATCGGGATGGAGGTTTTTGTCATGAACATATTAAGAGCAGGTATGCCAAGTAGTTGGATATGGCCATAATTCTCGATTCGTTCCAAGTGGGCAGGACTTTCAGGGTGAGAATCAACACCAGTTCTCTAATGATGGCAGCCGAAGTAGGGGTGTCGCAAGGATACTGCCTGTCGCCACTTGGTGCCTGTCACTAGAGGACGAGTAGAGAGAAGGAGATATATTGGCACGTATAACAAACAGTAATGTGAATATTGCTTTGTTGAGGTTGTTATGTTGTTTCTGGATTTCAATTGCTTCCGGAAGAGTCTTGAGTGATAAGCATATATTGTAGAGGTGACTTGGGTTTCTTCAAATTTCACTCTGTGATTATCGTTTTTGAGAGGATGTTCTGCGACAGCTGATTTTTCAGTGGGTCTTAACCGAAGCGGGATTTGTGCTCTTTGAACCTTGTTTCAACGTTACGTGGTTCCGATATAAGCGCTACCACAGGAAGTCTCGTTTGTCCTTCGCTGATCTCAAACGGTATTTCGAAAGGTTATAGATGGTTTTAATCTCATATTTTGTTAGAATTCAGTCAATCCAATCTACAACTCTGGGAACGTAAGGAGGAAATGGTTTTCTTATGTTGGTGTTAATTTGACTGCACTCCATGAAGAAGGAAGGCATTTTTTAGGTGTTTTGGTCCTGCTTCGAGGTGTTCGGGTTCGCAAATTCTTTTAGCTCGATCTGTTGTTATCTTAATTTTACCTTGTTTTAGGCTTGGATGATGATTTGATATGTACCTATTATTGCATGGGGAGGTATCAATCAGTGTGTGTTGGTTTTCTATATATATAGCGTATGTCCCAGAATTTCTTCTTTTCGAGAAATCAGAACGTCTAAAAAAGCCAGTTTCTTTTCATTTTCAGTTGAATATTACGGTGTATGGATATGGTTGAGAACTCCATCAAGTTGTCTGGTCCACAGCTTCAAATTATAAATATATCGTCTACATATCTTTACCATACCTTGAAATTGGTATTTGTAGTTTCAATTGCTCCTTCTTCTAGTTCTTCCATGAACTGAATTGGGCTTTACATTGGGACAACATTAATTACTCGTATATTTTTTTGTTGAGAAAAATATGATGTTGAGCAAATATTGAAAAGATTCAATATATCACTTTGGAAAAGTCGTTCAATTACCCACATGGCTTCATGTAACAGGACACGTCCTTTTTTCGAACTAGATGAATGAAAACTGATGGCTCTGCCTGAAAGTTAATTTTTATGACTAACTCAATGGTGAAAACTGCATATAGAAACGTTTCCGAGTTACAGCATGTTTTTCGAAAATGTGCGCCTTTCCTGTAAAAAATTCTCTCTTTCTATGAAAACGTTTTTAAATCACTTCTTCACATAGAAATTCAATGATGTAAATAATTTATTCTTTCAAATCACATATCAACAGTTATTAAAGGAAAAATTATTTTTTTGAATGAGTCAACTTGTACACTCCTGCATATTTCAATAAAGCTGGAAATTACCATTCGTAAAATGAAGCACACTAGATGTTTTGCTTCAAATTTTGAAACGCACACTTTGAACAAGTAGGCTTTGGACGACGTGGCCATAAAACAGAATGCAAATGTTTACTGATAACTATCAAATTTTGATTTATGCAGAAAAGATGCTTCTCAATTAGCGATTTTCGTTAAATTTTCAAACACTTTCCAATGAAATATGAGGATTATGAGAAATGGGATATGATAGTCTGTTTTGAAATTATTTATTTATTTATTTGGGAGCTGAAAATAATCTTAAAACGACAACAGGCCAACCAAGAACTAATGTTAGGCGGATTGAGAGAAAGCAATACCGGACTAGAAGAGCTCATAAACTCAGTCCACCAGGAGATTTTAGGTTAATGGTTCCTGAAAAATTATAACCAAGTGCTTGATTTTTCGTTAAATTGTATTTGGACAGAAGTTTAGGTAAAGCATTTTCAACCGCTACAATTCTTATACTCTCACGGGCAAAACAAAATATTCATTTTATTGTGTGTCAAAGAAGTCAAGGGAGATTTGGATTTAGTGTTTGGGCAGGTGTTTTTCTGGGTAGAATTATCGACTCGTTCATTTATAATGGCACTCTCATATTTCAGAGGTTTTAGAAATTGGAACGCTACAAATCTTTGTTCATGAATTGACGCTAAAGCACCTCAGGAAAATATATCTTCAGTAAAATGGGGCACCGCCTCACAACATTACAATTTTCAATAATTTTTCGGCTCCAAATTTTGACATTAATTGTCGACCAACTCTAGACACAAATAGGAAGTGGTAGTGATGAAAAGTTTTGCTTCTCTCAATCCAGTTGAACTAATTAATTCGTCAAGAAATATTCAAGAAAGGTTCCGCCGGTGTGAAGGAGAAGCTGGTAGACATTTGGAACACCTCTACTAAAGAAATATTTTGTTCTTGTTGGTTCTTCATTATTATTATTATTGTTGGAGTTTGAGATATTGATCACTTCATACCAGAACTTGTTCTGTCTGGAAGCTATTCTTTCAATAAATAAACATTAAATAAACATTCATACTAATTGAGTAAGCACAAATTTGATCAAGAAGAAAAAATATTTTTGTCGAGGAGTGATAACTCTTCATTGGATAAATGTGTAAAATATTGAGATACGTCCTACGGGCTTAGGACGGCAATATAGTATAAATTGTTAACAGTTTCATTGAAACTGAGTTATAATTAGTGCCGTGAACAGCTTTCTTAGCATTTTCATAACTACTATTGAACACTTGCTTTATGTTCTATCGCAGCCTACTTGTCCAAAGCGTGCATTTCAAATTCTACATGGAAAAACCTGAAATGCATATTTTCGAAAAACATGCTGTAAGTCAGAAATGATCATAGATATCGACCTACAGTCACAGCCATCAGTTTTCATCTATCTTGTTTGAAAACAGTTCATTCCGTTTGAGATTTTGGCCCACCTTGTAGATAACCTTTTATTGAAGGCAAATCGGAATCGGTCATTTTGGGTATTTCCATTAAGTTATCGCCGTTGTCAATTGAGAATAGAAATATTGTATAAGTACTCACTCCCAAAGTTGATAAACTAGTTCTGCCGTGTAATCCAACCAATCTATCGATATCTTCGTCGTGGTGCCACTCCTGACTGGATCCTGGGATTCTCCTGGAACTCGGTGCCACTGGGCTGGGGGTGGCGCTTTTGCTGCCGTTTCTCGTGGCAAGCATAGGTGATGAGTGTGCTTCTGATATGCTCGCTTCATCTGGAATAAACAAAACAATAATGTGAATAATTGATGCAGAATAAATATAAATTACAATGGACAGTGACGTGCATGATTAAAAAAATAAAAGAATTTCGGAGACTGTGATATCGAATGTAAGTATGCCCGCTATAAAGTTCGGTTCGTTTCTGTATGTCTGAAAACTGAAACTGAACAATCCGTTGCTACTTGTATTAGATGACCTCTGGTGTGCGGAAATTTAAAGAAAGATTTCGAAAAATTGTATTGAAAAAATGTGTTTGGAATCCAACGAGGACCCCACGTACCAATTTTGAACCAGACAAAAAAAATGGAAAACATTTTTATATTCCTCTAATAAGAAACATTTTACATTCTTGTTTTATCTGGAAACAGCTTCAATAACTCACATAGCATTGGGTCAAACACGATTTAGTAATATTGATACACAAGAGCAGCTTATTCAATATTGTTAACATATAAACGAAATTTCAACCAAGTAATATTCGTAATTAATAGTCCATTATTTATCGTAAAGTAGAAGTGAAAAGTCGATAATAGATTATGTACTAGTAGAGAAGAATAACAGAAAAGAAATATTAGATACCAGGGTTAGAAGAGGACCAGAAATAGATAGTGACCAGTATTTACTGGTTACAAAAATTAGAGAGGAAATAGAAAATACAAAACATAATAAACAAAACAAAAATAAGAAAAAGTACCGAATAAAAAATGAATCGGTGAAATCATACAAACTATAAAAAAAGAAATAGCAGAGAGATACAAAAATTGGTAATAGAAAAGTGTTCTTATGATAGAGATATAACTGGATATAGTAATATAGAAGAAAAGTGAAACAATTTTAAGAAAATAGTTATGGAGGTAGCCAAAGAAATATGTGGCACTATTAAAAAAACTAATACAAGAAAACAAACAGCATGATGGACAGATGAAATAAAACGACAAGTGAAACTAAAAAAAGGTCATGGAAAATTTATCTAAACAACAGAACAAATCAAAATTATGAAATATACAAGGAGAAAAAAAAAGGGAAAGAGATGGTAACAGCAGCAGAAAGAAACCAGTGGAAAGAATTTGGCGAAGAAATAGAAAAATATAGTGAAGAAGTCGCTTAGAAAAGAGAAAGCTCAAGAAATAAGTTGGATAAAAAATAAAGACGGAAAAAAGATATCGAATGAATGAATGAATGAGGACAGAACATTTCCAGTTATTACTGAGAGCAGATAAAAAAAGTACAAAATAAAAACAGACAAAAGGATGTTTGAAGAAACTAAAGAAAATATAACCATAAACGAACTGCAAGAAAAAATAAGGGAATTAGAGAAAGGAACGTCACCGAAAACAGATAAATTAACAACAGATACGTTCAAAAATCTAGGGGATACAGGAATGGAAATACTATATTAAGACTGTATAAAAAAGCGTGGAACGAAGAACAGATACTGGAAGATTGGAAAACAGCCTTAATAGTACCAATATATTATAAAAGTAGACAGGCATGACTATTATAACTATAGAGAAATTCCTCTTAGTACAGCATTAAAAATATATGAAAACATTTTAGACAGTAAGATAAGACAAACAATAAAGAATACTCTTGAAGAGTGGATTTAGAAAAAGCAAGAGTATACAGAACCATCTAATTATGGTGAAACCAGTAATCGAAAAGTTCTCACAGAACTAAAAGAAGTTTATATGGGATTCATAGACCTTGAGAAAGCTTTCGATACAGTAAGACTGGAGAAGCTATAGAAAATACTAAAAGAGAGGGATGTCGACAACAAATTAATACGAATAATTAAAAACATCTACAATAACAACATAAATCGTATAATACAGAAACAATACATCGGAAGCTTTTCAACACAAGAAGGATTAAGGCGAGGAGGACTAAGTCTATTAGTATTTACAATTTTAAGTGATGAAGTAATAAAAAAGTGGGACATTGAATTTAAGAAGAGTAGATATACCAGAAGCTTTTGCAGATGATGTTATAATTATTGCAGAAAAAGAAAAGAATTTACAGAAAAACTTGGAAATTTGAAATGCAGTTTGTGAAGAATTTGGAAAGGAAGTAAATGAAGAAAAAAGTTATGATCATAGGGAGGACAAAAAAGAGAAAAATGCCCACCACATCTACAATTTCGAAAAGAGTAGGTATACTATTTAAAGATAAAGTAAATTCGTCAGAAAACACAAACATTTTTTTGAAAAATCACGATTGTTTTCTGACATCCACTGGAATCTTGCACAAGAATGAAATTTAGCATATTAATCCAGTCGCAGTACTTGCATCAATTTTGGTTTGTATATGTCAAAGTTATTTTGCTTTATATTTTGTCCAAACGAGTTTTGGGATATTTCTGCCCTTTGTCATAATTTTTTTCGAAACTCATGATGTTTCAGTGACGGTCATCAAAACATTGTTTATATTTGTTTACAACCAAATCAGTTTCCTTGAATTTTTGCCATATCTTTGCCACCGTAAGTAAAAGGAAATTTTTTGTCGAGATGCCTTCCATTGAAAATTTGAGCATCTCTTTTGTTGTGATTACTTTTTTCACCTGTCAAATTTTGACGTTTCTGTTATTTCAACCAATAGCTGAGATGAGTAATAACGTTATTATTAGTGTGGATAAAAAAAATAGTGTAGTATTGCAATGTTTTAAAGATGGCGATTCGTGATCAGAAATCATTTTCAATATCACGTATCAGAACGTGCTTGCAGTGAAAAATAATTTATAAAGAACCCATTTAGAAGTCGTGTCGGGACGAGAACCACCCACAACCTGAAATATGTCGATTTCTCGAACATGACTTCAAGCATAACACAACGTCTGCAAACTTGACAAATGATAGTTCGCAGGGTTTTAAATTCCCAGGAGAATTGAAGCAACATCGTCACCCGTCAACAACTTTCTCTACGGCCGACGGCGAAACAGTACGGTGGAGTCGAATGCAAGGATGTGCAACACTTGGATGCAAGACAAAAACATATCAACCGTTCCTCTCTGGTTGGTGTATTGTTCGTGGTTGTCCTCCATATACTCATGTAATCAGTTTGGCTGAATCTTGACATTAAAAGATTCACCCAAATCAAAGTCAATGTCGGTCGTGGTATTAGCCAAAGAAGTAGTTCTTTTCTGTCAGATATTTGTATCATGTATTCAACGTTGTGGAAAGTTTGGAGACAAGAGTTCTTTCGACATAGTCGAAATGATTCTTTTCATTAACGAGTTCATGCAGAAATTGTTACTTATTTTTACTGCAAAAGTTCTACTTCCAAAATGATAAGCGAAAGGTGAGCAAATTAACTTGGTAAAAAAATTTTTCACCTCACCTCAAAAAAACAACATAACCATGTTTCGAGATTAAAAATTCAGAGGTACGAAAAGCACTCAATAATGCACGGTAATTTATAGAGCAAAACCAAGTAGACCACCCAGCTTTGATGGTAGGTAGGCCTAAAACGCTGTGAAATTATTCGCTGCAGAAAAGAGGAAAAAAGTTGGAACATTTTTATTCACTGGAAGTCTCGTTTTATATGTAAAAATGCGGTTACAATGAAAATCGTCTCTTTTACTTCAATGTTATAGATGAACGTGGTTACCAATTTTATGAGATCATTAAAAACTTCAAAATCCTGAGACCTTATTGAAATTATTTAAATAGGAGGAGTAGGACGAGTCCACAAGTTCAAATGATTAATTTTCCTTTTGTAACTCGCCGTTTTTATGTGTTACTTACTATATGGTCAACACATGCAAACACTTTCAACGGTTTCGGACGTGAAAAATGATAACGAATGAAATTGTTGGTCAAAGGGCTTTTGAATAAAATTTAACCCTCTGCTCCCTGAACTGCATAACTTGCGAAAATAAAATGAAAAAATCTTATAAAATTAGTGAAAACATCGATGTGCCGCATAATGTAATTTCTAATAATTTTACCCCCTGCTGACCTGAAAGCTAAAAAGAGAACGAATAGAAATTCTGAATAAATTCCAGTGAGCTCAGACGTGAAAAATTATAACAAAAAATGTCGGTTGAAAGTAGTTGCGAAAATTGGAGAAAGTAAAGGAGGAAAACTCCCTAAAAATTGTGAAAAACATTGTACCATCAAATAATTTAAAGGCTAGACAGAGATCGCATCAGAACTCGGAAAATTTTGTTTGGGTGGTAGAAATTTGCAGCAATAAATGCCATTCGTGGAGATGGGAACCCTGTCATTCTCGAAAATAAATGTGTATGAAACTCGCAAGTAGAAAATTGAAAAAAATCCGAAAAATTTGTGAAAAATATAGGGCAGACGGATAATATCACTCAAAAAAATTGTATCCCTTCTGCCCCTCTAAGGGCTGGATTGAGAATGCATTGGAAATTGGAAAATTTTCCGACAGTTTCGGACGTGGAATATCGCGACAAAAAAATGACAGTCGAGAAAATCAGATCAATGTTATCTTCAAAAAAAAATTTTAAACTCGCTAATGATAAATTGTGAAAATCCGGGAAAATTGTAAAAAACATCGGGTAATCGAATCATTTTCGTAAAGAGACCTACCCTATTTGTATGGGCCAGTGAATATTCACAAGCCACTGACCAACCTACTAAGACAGATAACTGAATGAATGCTAAAAACGCTAAAAAGTTTAAAATAAAATGAACTTTTTGAAAATAATCTTAAATTTGTAAACTATTGAACTGAAAACTAAAAAATTATATGTATTAGACAAATTTGAGAAATCATATAAAAAAAATGTATTATAAATATTTCCCTAAAAATTTGAGGTTTGACACTTCATTACACTTGAAATAGAGCATGCTTTCAAACAAATATCAAAATTTTTTTTTCATTCTTTCTCAGATCACTACCTTATCAATAAAGTTTTTTTCACGTTTATTTTTCTTGTTATATGGTTGAGTATTATTTCGCCGTGTATAGCCGATCCTCTAGTATAATTATCGTGGCACACTTACACTGGAATGCTATGGGTCCACTATCATGAAAATATTGGCAGAATATCAAAACTTAATATTGGGAAGACAAAATATGTGAACATTCCACAATATTGGCCTAATACTACTAAGTATTTTTTTCAAATACTCTCCCAGCAAGGCCTCAATACTTTGGGCGATATTGGAACAATACTATTTGGATATATTGGTACAATATTCCAATTGAATATCAAGCAAACATATTCGGCTTGGAAACATGGATAAAATATTTCCCAAAAATATCAAATAATTTGAAAAAATTGGAAAGTGAGAAGCCGTACCAAGCATTTCATTTATCTATATTCTTCTTCTAGGTTCTAGGTTCAAGCTAATCTGCCGTGCTAATATATATATATATATATATATATATATATATATATATATATATGTGGGTATTGAATTTAGGTCAGTTTTGCGATGTTTGCATCAGTTTACTCCTATCCTTCTAGGATTGAATGTAGTAAATGAAAATTTTAGGAAAACTGTCATATCTGGAAAAGTTGCCCCCAATCTAATAGTAAAACATGATTTTTTTGAAAACATGAAAACTGCAGATGCTTAGCACGGCAGTTAAATTTTCTTCATGTAGAGCCACCTCACGGTTTCTCACCCAGGTTTGATAAAAAAAATAGTTTTTCTTAGATAATTTGGAAAAAATAATTTCAACACTTGTAAATGATTTTCGTGTTGCATCGTTTTTATAATTTCAATATTGTCATGAACGGACTTATCTTTATTAAGAAGCGATATGACAGGAATATTGAGACTGTAATATTGGTTCTAAATTTTGGAAACAATATGTTTTATCTATATTGGTAATACGAGGATATATTGAAAAATTCTTAGCCTGCTATAGAACCAAACAAAATTTCAATGTCAAAATAATTTATTACTCAACATATTCTCCTCTTAATTGGATACATTTATTACAGCGAACCTCCAACGACTCTAGACCTTTCAAAAAAAATGTTTCTTCATGCTCTGCAAACCAGACCTCCACAGCTTTTATTACCTCTCGTTGGAAGAAAATGTACGGCCTTTTAAACTTTTTTTCAGTTGATGGAAGAGATGATAGTCGGACGGAGCCAAATCTGGTGAATAAGGGGGATGTTCTAGTAATTCAAACCCTAAATCACAAATTTTTTGAATGGCAACATGAGATTTGTGTACAGGGGCGTTGTCCTGCAAAAACAAAACACCTTTGGATAGCTTTCCGCGTCTTTTCTCTTTAATTTTTTCCCGTAGAGTGGTCAGTAATGTCGAATAGTAATCTCCAGTTATTGTTCTACCCTTATCCAAAAAATCAATCATGATTACTCCATGACAATCCCAAAAAACTGAAGCAAGAACTTTTCCAGCAGATTTTTGGACACGAAACTTCTTAGGTCTTGGAGAACCGGAGTGTCGCCATTTCATCGATTGTTGCTTTGTTTCTGGGTCATAGAAATGTACCCAAGTCTCATCCATAGTAACAATTCGGTTTAAGAAGTCTACATCGTTTTCAAATCGAGCACAGATCGAACGCGATGCTACTACCCTTGCACACTTTTGGTCAACATTCAAACATTTGGGGGTCCATTTTGTAGCAATTTTTCTCATGTCCAAATTGACGTGAACTATATATGATGAACGCGTTCGTATGAAATATTCAGTGCTTCAGATATCCGTTTTAGCCCAATTCGACGGTCTGTTAAAATCATGTCATGAACTGCATCGATATTTTTGGGGACTGACACAGAAACTGGCTTTCCCGATAGGTCATCATCTTCAATGGAAAATTTACCTCTTTTGAAGCTTGCAGTCCAATTTTTCACGGTCGCAAATGAAGGACATTGCTCACCAAGGTTATTAAGCATATCTTCGTAATTCTGCTTACCTGTTAACCCTTTTAAATACAGGTACTTGATGATGGCTCGATACTCCAATTTTTCGATTTTCACAATTTCGGTGAACATATTTTTTCTTTTAATTTATTGCGTAACTCTGGTTAACTTTTTTGACGTCAAACTTTACAGTGACACTTCTAATAAGTTAATGTTCGTTGCTATGGTAACGCAATATTTTGTTTATGCAGGGAACCGGTCTAGGCTAACTAGATATCAATACATCCTCGTACAAACTTATACCTACAACACTAATATCGTTATGTAACCAATAATGTCCCAATATTCTGTAACATTCTACATTCATTATAGATTAAGCCGATATTCTACCAATATTAGTGTTATACTAAGTATAGTTTTATCAATATTCAGCCAATCCAATATTGTATAGGCCTACTATTCAGAAAATAATCCACTTCTGCAAAGATACCACTAAGATTCAGCAAATATGCTCAATGCTACGTAGTCTGAAGGGACTGGAGGATTCATCATCCAGCTGGAAGAATCTGCATTATATGACTCCTTTACTAGTCCTAGTGTTATAGCCTGTGAAAATTTCCGATAATGTCCTGAGTTTGTTTTTGCTTAGAGTGATACATTCGGTATAACTCTTCTGGTTATGGGTTCCCATGTAATCTGCCCACTATCTGGATTTTTCGTGAGGCATTCCACTTTTTAGTTTTTCTAATACTTTTCATATCTTCGCTGATCCCGAAGAAAGTTCAGGTTCCTGATGCCAACTTTAGGGGATTCTTTTCGTAACTCGCTACAATTTTAGAACTTTTCGGTTTGAAATTTATTTGAAATATTACTCGCATCACTATATCATGACATAACCATATATTGTGAAAAACATAACGAACTTTCAAATTCACACGCGTTCTCTCAATTAGACGAGACTGTAGCATGATTAAAAATATAATTCTCTATTATCTAACAAGACGTAAAAATCCATACGTTTTACACGAATCGACAACTTCCATTACCCTTATTATGCAAAATGGCATGAACAAACAAATAATCGGTTAGAAAGCATAAAGCAGCAAGCATTATTCAAACAACTACCTTCGCATTGCAACAGCCTGTTATGATCCTCTTCATCTGGGCATGACTTTTTAATTGGTGTTTGTTCTTCTTCGAGGTTGGTGGTACCAGATTTGCTGCTGCATTTCAAGCGCACTTTGTGTTCCAATAACACTTTTGTTGGTACTATTACTCTTTTAGTTTTGAGACCTTCCGGAGTCGAACGAATTTCCTGCCGGGTTTTCGGTGTGGTTAGAAACTGTTTCGGGATGTTGAGACAATTTGGAAAGGATTTCATTAAAAAAATTTAAGTTGATTTTATTCCTTATAAAAAACTGGGCGTTCCTCCAAATTCATAATATATCATCCAAATATCAATAATTTTACTTTATCGTATCATTGAAAATCAAGCTTCCTTTAAGTTAAATCTTAATTACAAATTATTAACATCATAACATCACAACTCATAATACATTAGCTACAAAAAATAATACGTTAGTTACTTTATAATACCCTAGATACCAATTTCTTTTTAACATCTATATATGAAAATTGACATGAATGTTTTGACACCTGATAGACACCTGCACCAAGCTTGTCCTGAAGGCATGTTCGCCGAATCTTGGCCAGCAAAATTCTTATTTAGTTCGATGGTCTCTTTCCTACTTGAGACAGTGTTTACAGAAACGTGTCCAACTTGAATTTTTCGCGAAATGAAAATCATCTTACTAAAGTTATTTTCTAAATACCTTCTTGCAACATTGCTCGATTCCCCAATCACCAAGTTTTCGTGGACATTTTCGTTAATCCATTGGTTCTGCAAACTTCGCCAATTCCAATTAAGAAAGCTATACTTTCATCATAAAAAATGTCTCTCCCAGTGAATCGTATCAAAGTGCCATACTTGTTGATTTCTACTCTTTCCTTTAACTCCAAACAAGCTCGTAACAAAGTATATTTAGGCCACATAGATGATGGAGCCTGCTAACGTTCTAGATTATAATAAGCCAAATAATAATATCGTTACATTAATAGCTATAATATTCGTTGGACTTTAAAAGTATGAAAATTATGTGGGAGTAAAATATGTACCGTTGCTTCGCTTAATACCTACACAAAAATATAGGTAACTTTGAATTGATTGCCTTGATGGAAATATAACGGAAGTATAACGAGTTAATTTCCACAAATTTTCATTAAATAAATGACATGTTTCGCGCCACTATGGATTTTTTAAATGAATATAGACTCCTTCTCTCAGTCTCAAAAAATGACCTATATAACTAGTAACTCTTTGAGATGGTAGTTTATATCGAAAATGAAAAAGACGAAACATTGAAATCTCAAGAATCAGGAATAAATAATTGAATTGTGGTTCCTGCCAAGGGGTGTATGTTGGACAAACAGGAAGAATATTCAAAAATAGCATACACGAACATCGAACTTGAATAAAAGCAGAAAAATTCAACATATGCAAACGATATTTTAGAAGATCATAATTTTGACAAAAACTAAATAAAGAAGAAAAGGACTCTATTAATTTCCCAACGATAAAATTGATCTCAATAATTCTCTCTTGATGAAGTAGTTTTCTTGATTATAATAATTATATTCGATATTTTCAGATATAACTGTTAGTATTGTTATTGAATGTTAATGACGTTTTTATTATTTATTTTTTCAATTCAATAGAAAGTAATTATTTAATTAATAAAAATATGTGTAAATCAAAGTTACACCCAAGAGGTGACAAATATTCGTTTTCAGTACCCTGTGTAGTATCACAGTTATATTTAATGAAAAACTCTGCATTTCTCGAAAATGCGTCGTCCAAACTTCCATTTTCTTCATCACCATAGGGGGAAATGCAACAAGTATAAGAGTAGCTCAGAAGAAAATTACTTTTTTTTTAAATGCATTCCAAGAAAAAACTCAAGATATGAAATATGAAGTCACAGCTATGTATCCCAAAAAATGTGTGTTTACTGTTTTTTTTATTTCCCTGTGGTATATGACAAATAGCATTCAGCGAAGTCGACTCATCAATACTTCAGTAACATACAAAACTACCAAAACTGAGGCAATTACACTCGACGCACGTTTTTCCAAGAAAGTTAGTATCATCATGGGCTGTGAACTTTCGAATTGAAAACAACCCTTCGTAACTGTTCGAACTCAAAAAAAAGAAAACTCCGGCAAATTCATTGTTATTCCCTACAAACATCGAGAGATTCGGGGTTTAGAATGTATTTTCAGAATCCTCACTGTAAAGATTGTCCATTAAACTCCACATAAACTTCCCAAAGGTAATACTGATAAGTGCGGAAAGTCAGATATTTATGAGATTCGTTGTAAGGATTGCGAGAAGTATGTTGGTCAAACTAGAAGGGTCTTTAAAACACGGTCTAAAGAGCATATCGTTCAATTGAACAGTTGAAACTTGTCTGGGACTGCCTGGAAGTCTGAAAAGAGCTGGGCATTAAGAATAGACTAACCTCACACACATATAATAAAGACAATGAAGAGGCCGAGAAATATATAACATAAACATTATTCTAATTCGATCGAATTATTCCACTACAACAGCAGTCATTTCTTTTTATTCGAATCTTTTAGAGAATGTAGAAACAGGTCCCACTGGTATTTTTTCAGAACTTAGTCGTAAAACATAGATATCTTCAGTACACATTGAATAATATTAGTACCTATATAAGGTATCTATAAAGAATATCTTTCAAATCGCACCCTGACTGTCTCAATACAATGTTCGAACAATAATTGTAACGAAACTCTCTGATGAAATGATTAATGAAATAGTTTTGGGCCCGATCATCTTTACTCTATATATCAATGAGTTGCCCACTGTGGTGCCAAAATCATACACTTGTCTGTGAGCTGATGATTCTTCACTATTATTGAAATCAAAAGATTTGACTCAATTGCATTATACTATCATCCACTTTTAACTTCATATCCTGTGATACTAGTTAAGTGAAAACTATTTTCAGTGATAAGGTAAAAAGTTGTAAGGGAGTAACATTTTGAGGGTTATTTCTAGATAGTACCAACTCGTCTGGAATGGGTCATGCCAAAGAGAGATTGTAGATATGAGTATTATTGGTCTAGAAAGAAGAGGAATATAACTCTGCCTCTGCGAGGACTTTTCAGTACTAAAATTTCAAATACTGGGAGAAGAAGAACCATCAAGAGCATTCAGATACATGGGCTATTCAAAAACTAACTTATGGAGTCTTCCAATAAATCAGGTACAGCATATTATGTGATCTTTGCCTTTATCCACAATCTACGAGAATCTCTTACACGTTCCTTACTATCAGGGAGGATGAGAATCGGAGGAATGAGCCAATTATGATGTATTAGGTTTTGGACCATAAAAGCAGGATAATTTTTGTCTTAGAGATTTTTCATCTCCAGGAGTTTGGCCTCCGCTGTGTCTACACAGACCTTTCTGTTCATACGGTAGTTCTGATTTCAGGGATCCTTGGTAGATTATCTCGAGAATTAAACCAGCTTGCCGTTAGATGGCAGGAGGCAATTATCTAGAGGCATTTCACCTATTCACTGCATATGATTTTGGGACCTTCGAACCGCTTATCTCTTTAATTTTGGAGGTGGTACCATCGCCAGGTACCATCGTATCATCTAAACGTATCGGAGTTTCAAGAATAATAACATTTTGTAATAGAATTTGTTCGATATCCTGGATAATACCGTTTTCCAGTGAGTATATCGATAAATTCTGTAGTCATGATTTTTCATTTTCACATTCATTATTGCTTCAGGGATATCAGATTGCTTTCTATGTACAAATTCACAATCCACTTCTGAATTCCGATGAGACTGGCGAAAAAATTAATTGAATTTTCTACAATATTGATGAGCTTACAATACAAAGGAACTTCGTCACTGTTTCACCGTTTGAAGAGACAATGGTTTTATTTTACATTGTGTGCTCTGATCTGGATTCAATACAACAGCATTGACGATTATCTCCTGTTACTCTGTTCCATTGTGCATGAAATTGAATCTTACACATTTTTGTTTTGAAATTCGGAAGTAATAGAGAGTTTCTGTGAATTATCTCTCTGTGACAAAATTTGTATCAATTTGTGAGTCGTGTTAGTTGAAATGAAATTATTAGGGTCCCTTTATTGAAAAACTAAGTAATCAAAATATCTCTCCAACTCCAATCCTAACGTTTTCAACTGATACAGTTCATGTCATCCCAATTCAAAATGTTTCACAAAAATCGGAATATTTCGCAAACGGTTGGATATAGGGGTATTTCATACAAATTGTATCAAAATAGTATGAAGGTTACAAAAATGTAATAAAATACAGGGCGTTCCATTTAAAATGAGAAGGTTCTTGTCCACTTCCGGTTTAACTAGAAATGCTACTCCACTGACGAAAATTCAGAAAGATTGTTTATGTTAACTTAAGTGAAGTTCTAAATTTTCAGAATTTTATTCCAATCGAATTCTTCTAGTGAACGCGTTGCTTGATAATACGCTTTTCCTCATCTCATGGTCTCTCTCATATTACTCGACAGCTTACGCGGGCTCGGCCATTTTCAGTTATGTTTGCAAGCATTTTTCACCCATTTAGCAGTATTGTAGCAATAATAATGATACCCAAAGGCATAGCCTGTGCGGGTAGAGGACGGCTATTATTATTATTTGCTGTGGCGCTCTGGGGCGACTTACTGATTTTTTGTGGCGTATTCACTTTTCAGCTGTTGGAAAACCTACAGCACCACCCTGGGTGGTCGGTGCGTACTCCAAGCAAGCACCAGACGTCGGGATTGGCATCTAGACACTTCACATCGCCTATCGACTCCTATGAAATAGAGAAAAAAATCCATTCCCAGGATTCGAACCTGGATGATGCAAGCGGAAGTTTCGATGACCGGCATCTAACCGCCTCGCTACCGAGTACCTAAAATATGTTTGGGAAATTGAAATCGGACTATCACTAGTGCATCCAGGCACGCTGGAAGATTGTACCAAAAACAAATCAAATTGCAATTGTGACAAAACTAAGAATCCGACAGCGCTTGTTTTGTGCACACATAAAGTACACATGATTCATGGGAAAGGCCAACCCTACAACTTGAAAAATGGCGGAGTCATGATATTTTGAAAAAATTCGCAACATTTTTCGATTTTTTATAAGTTTTTCGTCCTTTCTAGTGCCGATGGGTTGTAAAAATGTCATTTTGTTCGTATTCTCTACAATTTTTCTTATTGGAGGTAACCAGATTGCTGAATAAGTTTTTATTTTATAAACCAAACACTAAAAAACACAGTGTTTTGTATTCAAATGTTTATAAAAAATTAATAAATGACAGTTGCGAGTCCAAAATATAACAGAATATAACTACGGACTGTCTTCCATGTGATAGCACAGTCGGTTTTTACTAATATTTAAAAAAAATCACCCATTTAATGCTCAATTGATTGGTGTAATAGATATTACATTTCCGCAGACAATGGAGCCATGCCAACTATTCGTAAAAAACACCATTTGTCAGAAACACATCATAAAATAAATCACTTGATGATTACTGGAATTGAATTGTTTTGGAAGTATTGCTGTTTAAAAAAACGCCATGAAGCCCTCGGTCAATATTGATAATAGTTAATTGAATTCTACATTGTTATAGTTGATACCTATTATCAACAGGTAGATGATCACATCTCACATTATAATATAAATACGACTGTTTGTGGTTACTGATATTTTAGTATTTCCACTGATAAGATAACTTGATTATCTAAATTCGTATCTAGGAGTGTGGTAAGAGGAAAATATACAGGGCTATTCAAATTCGAGTCTGAGCATTGGGATCTCGGTAACAGTAAAATATAGAGAGATGGTTATAAGGGAGCAAAGAAGCGTATTTCAGAGGTCAATTATGTCTAGTCTAGCTTCTTCAGTTTTTTTTGCCTATATCTTCTTATTTTGTAATGATTTTTTAAAACTTTTGTCACTTTACTGCAGCAAATTTTTGTAGACTATCTAACTATGTGAATGGACATTATATACAAAGTACTGTACCAATTGGCATTGTATTTTTTTTAAATAAAAAGAGAATTTCCTAGTACCATTCGAGATCAAACCTAAAGAGTTCCTTTTTGTTGATCACATAAATTTAAAATGATCCCTAGAAGTTATTAAAGATCAAAAAAGCAGCGTTTCTGATTCAATGAAATAATATTTTTAAAAAATTGCAAAATTCAATGTCAGACATATAGATATTTAAAATTTCGCATGTGGGCCCAAAATATGAAGGAATAAAACCTTTTAATGTATTTTTTGTACACTTTGATAATCAAAATGTTTCCAATATTCTCCAAACATTTTGACCCACACTGTAATTGTATACTCTCTAATGGAACGCTTTGGCAATTCTGGCAAAAAAATGACCGAATACCTGAACGTAGTTGAGCATCGCATTTTCTAAATTGTCATCATCCGAAACAGTTTCTTGAGAACCGCATCCGCATGCCGCGGAACTACAGCATGAGCAAAAATAACACCACCGAAACGTACTGCACGACATTTTCGGTTCCTTAGATTCTTCTTCTTGCAGTCTCTCGAATGTGTTGTAAGATATATCATCTTTCACCTTGGAAGTCACTGGGTTCTGCATTGTTTCGCGGGGTACTTTCACTTTTTCATTGATGCGTAGGTGGAGTGCAAAACTGAACTTGGATCGTACTTAAGAGGTTCGAAGTGATTACGAGGGCCGCGTTGAAAGTTATTCACTAATAATAATAAAAATTCCTTGGTGGAATGATGGACACACTGCTCTCGAACTTGAAAATCACACCGGCTTGCCATGATGCGGCATAAAACTGGTTTACTCCGCCTTCTCAGGGCACATGACTTTCGAACCCAGTAATCACTCACCCCACGGACATAGGGAGTGTTTACTGGGGTTAATGACAAACCAGCGCGCCCTCCGGAAGTGTCGGGGCTCCAGGGATAGGGCCTGACTGGTACATTCCTTATGGAAAACGAAAATTATAATATTGTTGTTGTCGCATGAGCTCATCATGCATCTGCTCAGATGCCCTGCGGTACCCGATCAAATAGTGAGATGCATTGAACAGCTGAGTCCAAACAGAGCAGGTTATCTTTAGAAGGGGCGTGTTTCAGGGAGACTTCCCCAGTCCTCTTCTCTTCTGCATCTCACTACTGCCATTGTCCGTTGCAGTACGGAAAACCCGCAGATACAACTGCAGCACCCCCAGCAACCGGAGGCATAAGGTCACCCATCTGTTTTACATGGATGACCTTAAACTATATGCCTCGGGAGAAAAGGATCTTCATCAGTCCTTAAGGGTGGTGCAAGAGTACACGCATGCTAGCGGAATGGAGTTTGGGATCGGCAAATGTGCCACGGTTCATCTCAAAAGAGGACGATGCGAGGAACACGGAGAGGACACTAGATGCAGAGCGTGTCGTGGGGCAGCTGGGACCATAATGCATTTGCTGTCAGCTTGTCCAGCTTATGCGGTCTCAGCCTATATTCACAGGCATAACGCGGCCCTACGAGTGTTGTACTACCATTTGCGACACTCGTACGGTGTAGACGAGACGCCGGTGTTGCCTTATGCTCCGGGGGATATTAAGTCCGTTGTGGAGAAAGAGAAGTGCCGAATCTATTGGAACTATTCATTCCCCACCCTCAGGCAAATACAAGCCTGATGTAGTCCACCTCATCCATCAAAGTATGACCATTTTCGTCATTGAGTTTTCAGCTCCTGGCGAAACGAACATCGTCCGAAAAGAGGAGGAAAAACGGACTGAATATCCAGATCTACTCTTTGAACTCCGCAGGCTTTACCCAAACCATTCTGTCAAGATAGTGGTTCTGATAATAGGGGCCCTGGGTGGAATGATGGACACACTGCTCTCAAACTTGAAAATCATACCGGCTTGCCATAATCCGGCAGAAGGATGCAGAAGGCCGTAATTCTTGGTTCACTCCATCTTCACAGGCCACATGACTCTCGGACCTAATAATCACTCACCTCAAGAACGTGGTAAGTGTTTGCTGGGGTTAATGACACCAGCGCGCCCTCCGGTTGTATCTGAGCTCCGGAGATAGGGCCTGACTGGTAAATTCGTTATGAAAAAAAATACTCCCTCACAAACACGGAGGACGGCTATCATTATCATTTGTCGTGGCGCTCCGGGGCGACTCGGAACACCTACAGCACCACACCGGGTGGTCAGTACGAACTTCAAGCTAGCAACAGACGTCGGGATAGGCATCCAGTCAACTCACATCACATTTGATTCATAACAAGGCATGTGGCCACCTAAAGAGACTCATGTACTTGAGAAAAAAGAATCCGTCTGATGCGAGCCAGAAGTTTCACTGCTGGATGCCTTGGCCACTGGCCCACCGACCACCTTGAAAAAGCTAACAAAAAAACATACACATTTAACAAATAAAAAAACGGCTCCTAAAAAGGAATTAACCAATAATATACCGTTGTTATGGGAATGAAGCTTTTTTTCTACTACCTGAACAAAATGGTAAGTAATCTAGTTTCAATTAACATGTATATAATGTATCCAGCTTTTCTGGATCTATGATTATGCCACTGGATATCATTTCAGATTATAACCATATCTATATTATACACTGAATATTGTAACAGACATCTTAACAAAAAAAAAAACACCGCACTGTTTTTATTTCGCGATCAATCGTACCTCACCCAATGCCGATATAAACTGAACATTGCATATAGTTGATCATTAAAACAAAATTTGTTGACTAATTCCGGATACATTTCCGTTGGCTCCGATAATAATAATGAGCTTGGTTATTTGTGTGGAGGGACTGTGAAATCCCACATTTTTTGGCCAAGATGATGAAGGCGTACAAGGGCAACTGAATAACTATGACTTGCGATGAAATTGCGGTAGTAATAGATATACAAAGCGACTGGAATATACAGTGTCGATCATAATTGACATTGTCTGTTACTATCGATACTATCGAGTACAACTGACAGTTGTTGTTGAATGAGAATTGTGTATTACAGTAAAGGCTGGAATGCTGAGCTGACAAAATTTAAAGAGTTGAAATTGTGTTTGAAGCTCCGATCAAATAACACAACCTAGATGAGTGAGTCGCCGCACACGCATTAAAATTTGTGTGTAAGGAACATCTTCCCCCAACGGCAGTGTCGTGCGTAGTTAACAGAAATATTGAGGTTCAATAAAATAGAAATGATGGAAACCCAATATGGAATGGGAACCTAAAATTATGATGGAATAATCTCCACAGGATTTTGAGAACAGCCGATGCTCTAATTGACATGTTTTTTCATAAATCATTCATTTTACTCTTTTCCAATTCGGTTTCCCTTTCTCGATAGTTACGACACTGGTAGCTCACCTATGAAATGACATATTTTGATTTCCAGCTTCAAATGGTCTTTTACACATTTCACAATGCTTCACCATTGCTTAATAATAAAAATTAACGATAGTTTAACACAAATAAACTTTATTCACGAAAAAACACTCCAATAAGCCAAAGACGAAAAAACAGAGATATATTGTTGTTGTTCTGTCATATTTGATATCCGATATTCCAAATGCAGTGTTGCCGTACTGACCAGACTATATCGACAACGAAGAATCTCCGTTCGGCGATGTCGTTTTTACATGCTCCCAAGAAGCAGCAATGAACGTTTTAATTGCCTTCTTATTGCTATATATTTCTTCCAAGACAGTATTTTTGGGTTTTCGTTGCCATAACAGATATCAAAATCTAGTTCACGTGCTTATTGTATCCTTAAAAAATTGCGACATGGCAATAATGTCATGATTTGAGGGATAACATTATGAAAAGATGTTACCTTCAGTTCTATTTGAGTATTACTCATCTAGGTTGTGTTACTTGATCGGAGGTTTGAAGTACTTCAAACTTGATGGACAGAATAAATTAGTGTTATACATTGAAACAGTTGAAACACTACCCTTCATTAATACAATGATGAAACGGTAAGTTGATAATTATTGATGGATTATGCATCATAGTTGAGAAAATGTCTGTTTTTGCACGTCTGCTTCGTATGTTTTTTGTTCACAGCATATACACAACTCGTAAATAAGAAAAAATACACAAATTGTGCCCGTTATTGAACTTGAACGCATCTAAAGTGTATTTGGTAGTCTTGATGTTAATTTATTACTCGATTTCAAGCAAGATATAATTGAGCTACGAAGTGTTGCTTTGAACACTTCAGAACTTAATATCACTAAAACCCCCAAATAGGCACTTCCATCAATCACATTTTATACAAAGGTATGTTTATTGGTTCCATAACATGTATTGGAATTTATTGTGCATAAGGCGTCTTCTATTGCGTATAAACAAGTGGATAGATTCATTCTGGCCCGTGTGGCAAAAGGTATTTCTTACTTGCAATTTTATGAAATATGTTAGTATTCAAACTCATTAATTGCGTTTCTTTTAGAAAGAATTGCATTCTTCAGAGAAAATTGTGTCAAATAACTAATAACTTAAAATAATTGTGAAAAAATACTTAATGATTCGATGATAGTAGCTTCAATGTCAAGTTTTTACTGAAGGATTCGGTTAAGGAATAATAATACTTTATTTGCTCAACGTGATGTTTAGCATCGTCAGAATTTGGGGTGATAAAATAGTGCATTTGAATACAAAAAAATATCTGAATAAATATATATGCATTGATAACTTTAGATAGACGAATACAAAAATAAGTTTTAAAAAACAAATGAAAATATTATAACTACATATTAATTGAGGAGATAACATCAATATCAATGAATTCTTGTATGTTGTATTTTGAATTTTAATGTTGAAAGATCTTTCATTTGCTTCCGAGGTTTACTGAAAAGTTTGATAGAGATATTGACGAAGCTTTTGTGATTTAGGGAGAGTCTATGTTGAGGGAATACAAGATTATATTTGTTTCTACTGTTATATGCGTGTAGAGTATTCTGTTTGTAGAAGTTTTGCTCATTAGTTTTGATGTAATATAGACAGTGATATATAAATAACGCTGGGAGAGAATAATTTCAAAGAATGATACGTGAGAATCATAGATGAGTAGACGACTTTGGGACACCTGTCTTAAATCGAAAACTGTTATAAATGCATATGTGCCTGATCAGAAAAGTCAAATCCTGCAGAAGAAAGCATACAATTTCAATTGATTATTACACTAAACTGCCCCTGTTCATATATCTTAATTTTTATGATTCTTTTCAGTGGCGCAAAGCGAGGGTGTGATCAGAAATTTTGGATATTTCAAGTACCCTGTATGAAATTTTCACTGCATACAATTCTATTGCTGGTCGTCCTTCTAAATGTGTATATCAGTAATTGGTCATGGCATAGCTATAAGTGTTTGACATTTATTAGTGTATTAATTCGATCGGATCCTACTTAAAATTTAGATTGTTTATTTATGTATACATTGCTATACATTTTAAAATAAATAATAGTAGTCGAACATGAATATTGTTGATATATGATTACATGGATTATGAGACCTGTGTGTAATCATATGATTTGTCAATATTCATGAATAATCTGAATATTAAAACAATAATATGTCCTACATGCTTCTCATGATTTTTCACTGACAATAATAACAGTATCATCAGCATAAGAAATAATTTCCCTAGCAATATCGTAAGGGACGTAGGAAAGTGGTCAGTGATGAAGGTTTCAAAGATACAAAAAGTTATTTCTGTACCTACCTGAAACGCAATTTTTAACAAAAAATGATCCAGACAGTGTTAAATAGTTGGTTTATCCAAATGGTAATTGAATGAGTGAGATTTTAATATATTGAGATATCCATTTGAGTAGATATCATCACCATTCAAGATATTTATATTGATGTCGCCAGCATAAATATATCTCTAATAACCACACACCACACAGAAATTTTTGTTTTCCTGTTTCTACAAAAACCGTTCAATATAGGGTTGTGAGCATAAAGTCCTACTGTTTTTAGCGTAGAACCCAATAGCGTTTGAAAAAATGAGTTACACATTTTTTGAGCCAACTTCTGAATACCGCGTATGATTTTTTTGAAAAGTTTTCAAAGATTTAGGAAGCTTCACGACTCATTCTGGCAAATTCTGTCAATCCTTGACCTTTTTGTTTCCAAAAAATTATTTTTATTTGTGGAAGCTGTATCTGTCAAAATAAAAAAAATAATTAAATTACTGAAAACTGGAGACCTTCAGACATATGATGTTTGGAATGAAGTTATATTGAATTTCATGATAGATTTAAAAAAAGCAATAAAAAACAGGGTGTTCCATTTTGAAAAACAGAGTATGGTTATACCTATTATATCACAACGTAACAACATATATAAGTGGTGATATTCTCAGACGTGGCCATCCCTATGATTTAGGATTGAGTTTCCTCAAGGTAAGTCATTTAAACACCCATTATACTATTGTAATTGAGCTGAGTCGTTTAACCTCTAAGTATGCTTCTATGGCCACGTCCTCATCAAAGTTTTTCAACCTCTAATTATTCCACACAGTATTATCCACAATATAAACGAACTGTAATGAAGAAATATGTGGCACAAATTCGGAAAAACTAAGAATTCCACGATGGATGTTAATAATCAGGTATTTGGGAAGACAATATGGACGCACAATATACATATATTCCTCCTAACAAGCCTGTTTGTTGAGAATGTTTGTTTGTCTCTTGCTACCATTAGCGGAAGATATACCAGGTAGCTTCCTAATTGAGTGCAGCACAGCGTCTGACACAGAAAATGTAGAATAAAGCAATAATATAGGAGATTTCCATAGACAAAGCACATGCAATTGAGCACAGATAACATCTTGTATATGTAGAACATGTAAACACGGAACACTCACATAAAAAGTAACTGGTGCACGATTTGCTGAACATGCAGTTTCAGGCTATAACATTTTAATTGATTTATTAATTATTTCTTGTATCCGATAAGTCATAAGAATAGAAAACAATAATGCAGATTTGTGATTTATTAATGCACGTCGGTTTCTGTGGAAATTTAATTGCCACCTACAACCCACAATAATAGTTCAGTATTACTCACAGGCGTAGCTGAAGCAAGAAATTATGGCTCTTCGCCAGTAACGGCCTCGGGAGAATTTCGTTCGGGTCACTGACACCACCTACAATAGTATACCAAGTATCCACTGAACCATCAAGATTGCTGTTACAAGTACCCCAAATATGAAAGCAGTAATTAATATTTTCCCTAACTTTGAGATGACAAAGGATGCAACAATACAAAACATTCGATTTGAATTCGAAGGACATCTGGTAGACCCTATTTACATACAATTCCATAACTCATTGGCGTTTCTATGGAGGTTGTCGTACTAAAAAAATGTTTAAGTCATCATGGATTGCTCTCAGATATTACAGGTGCTTTCACATTCGAATAACAAATACAATTTTTAATTTACGTTGAGTAGTGGTAGTTCACCCTGTATAACAGATTACAGGAGACTTAGGAGAGAGCAAAAACCAAAATGGGTGATCTTAAAAATACTGACGGTCCTATAGTTCACATTTTATAATATTATGAAATCATATATCAACATATTACAACAGGAACAATATGTGTTTTATTCTGAAGACATATTTGAAAGTGGAAAACCATAGTAATTTTTTTATATCTTGTCCGATTTCAACGTTTTTTTTTCAAGAGCTCTATTATACCGCTATACCTTTGGAATGACATTCAAAATGTCAGGGCCATCTTCGAATATATTTTAAAGCCCAAAATTAAAAAATTAATAAAATTTCACTACTATGCTGGATTCATGATAGTTTAAAATACATTTCACGAGAAAACAATACGCCACACTTCTTCGTTAGTGCGTACTGCGGTGCAATAAACTCCACTAACAACTCGGATAAATTTAATTTGTTTGCTGACATCTGTAACAATATGAGTATCGGAGTCTGCTATTGAGTTTTTTTTTCTCACTAATCTGTGAATCTCCACACAACTGCCCTAATATTTTCCGGAGGATGAGGCAACACCGGTGTCTCGTCTATACCGTCCGAATGTCATAGATGGTAGTAAAACACTCGTAGCGCCGTGTTATGCCTGTATGATTACCATTTGATTGTGGAATTTTGAGATGTTGTAGCCTGATTTCAATTGTGCCATTTGTTTTAACATGTCTATAAACTTTGTGTTTCTCAAGACGAATAAAGATAATATTATCATTATTATAGATATAGGCAGAGACTCCATTAGCTTGACAGACTGACAGAAAATGCATTTTTGTTTCAGAAGCCCCACGACACACTCTGCATGATCTGCCATCTAGTGTCTGGGACCTGTATTTTGAGGTATATTACTATAATTACTGAAGTTTAATTCTTTGGAATGTTTGTGCGTATTGAAACTTTCTTCATCATCTAACCAAAAATTGAAATACTGGTACATTGGCATACCTCTTCCGCAACTGTTTTCATAATGCAAAGTGCATAGTAAAATTACTCAGAATGAAGAGTCACATTCATTGTAATTAACCTAGAAATAACCCATTTTAGGGAAATTATGCAGACATCAGTGTTTTTTTCGGTATTTGTAATCTTTCCAACTCTGCATGTAAAGTCCTATTACGGTATGTAGGGTGTCACCGGTGTCTCACGCAAGAATAAATCACACATTCTCTGTAATTATAATTAGGGAGAATGTTTTGAGGATTCAGACGAAGGAAAAAGGAAAAATATCATTGTACCATCCCCACAAAGTGGAAAATTAGGCAAATAGTTGTCGAAAACTCCTTTTCTGGGTAATACCGCGACAGACATTGAACATTCATAAGGAAAAACGTACTCCCCTTTCTTATTGACTCGATCGTATCTGAGTATTTTGGTGAAAACGATTCGATTTCCAAAGGTAATAATGAGATGAAATTCTTTCAAAATCATATGAACACAGATGAGACAAAATTCATCGCTAGTCATTCAAAACTGCAATTCTGCTATTTCGTCGTTTGTCTATGGTACATAACATACAAACATAAAGGATAAGAGATGATTTAAATAACTATAGGACATATTGATAAATTTCACTGAATGCCCATATACATATTACCAGCTTCGTCCGAAATATTTGAAATTGAAAAATCGACTGGTAGACTATTTCGAAAAATTCAGTCTATTCAATTCAATGATGCTGTGTTGTGAACTTAGCGAAGCTTTGTATACAGTTAGTCATAATGTACTATGTACTAGATAAGCTATACTCTTAAAGAATAAGAGGAACTCCGCAACACTTGATCAAATCCTATCTGACCAACCGATTTCAGTCAATCTGGTAGAAGAAAGATTTATCACAAGCTGAGTCGGTGATTCAAGGAGTACCACAAGGATTAAACTTAGGGCCAATCCTCTGCATAATCTACACGAACGACCCCAATTATACAGTTTGTTTCACTTCTCATGGAAACACCCTCGTATCTTCCGTAATTTTCAACGTAGAACCATGAAATTTTCAGGATCAATAGATTCACTAGAAATGAACTCGCTGCAAAAAAGTTGTCATCCTACGAGATATACACTGCACGAAAACAGCAATGGAACCACCCATTTTTCCAGAAACATATATATTAGGGGGCAAAATTGGCCAAAAATTCGTTCGGATTCGAGTTTAGGATCCCCGAATTACTGCTACTACACCTGTCTCTTGAAAAATTTTCAGTCCTGAAAATTTCAAACTTGTTTCACTTCTCATGAAAACGCCCCCTTATCTTCCGTAATTTTTGACGTAGAACATTGAAATTTCCAGGATCGATAGATACACTAGAGATGACCTCTCTGCACGAAAGGGGTCATCATCCGTGAAGTATTTGAAAAAAATTGAATTTCAGAACTAAAATTTTTTCAGGTGACAAGTGTATTAGTAGTAATTTGGGGATCCTGAAAACGAATCCGAAAGAATTTTGAGCCAATTTTACTCCCTAATATTACTTTCCGGAAAAATGGGTGGTTTCATCGCTGCTGGCGAGCAGTGTATATCACGTAGGATGACCCCTTTCGTGCAGAAAGTTCATCTCTAGTGTATCTATCGATCCTGAGAATTTCATGATATTTCGTCAAAAATTACAGAAGATACGAGGGTGTTTCCATGAGAAGTGAAACACACTGTATAGAATCATCAGGAATTTCTTCAAATCTGAAAATATACTAATGGTGCCATATATATATTCTCATGTCTGAAATACGCCTACTTGAATTGATTGATCACTTTTATCCTACTCCTCCGAACTATTAATGTTATATGCATCCCAAATTTTTTTATTTCATTTTATTTCATTTTGTATATTTTTAATTCTGACGTTAATTCTAATATATAATTTTCAAATAATAAACTTATCTTGTCTATTTATATACCTTATCATCTAGGTACCTATAAACATGGCTTTCGACAAAATAAATCAATAATGTCTGCAATTCCTGATTTATGCGAGCATGTTGATGAATATTGAAGTCAAAGAAAACTTCTAACACTCGCTTCTTTGTTCTGAGTAAAGCATTTGAATCTCTTTGAAAAGTGGATTACCACTTAATTGGATAATCTCATATCTCAAAGATCGCAAACAAATGGTTTTGTTAGAAAATACGATATTCGACGAAAACATAGTAAATGTTGGGGTACCCCAAGGACCAATATTAGGTCCAATACTGTTTACTATCGTTGTCAACGACTCATATGTGTTTTTGAATGGAAAATTACGATTTACTGCAAATGCGCATGATTTCATTCATCCCGGTCTTTCACTCATCTTGATATGTATGACTTGTCTGATAAAGTAGATTTATATTTATATTTATATTATATATATATATATTTATATTAACACTAACGTATTTATCCACTCCTATATTGATAACATTGTTTGAAGTACGGTTCACTCTATGATTAAAGCCATTCTTACGCACCGTAAATAAATGAATTAATAAATACGCCTGTAGTATCCCAATTATGTGTGAGAAATAAACCAAAACTCAGTGGAAATTGGCTGAATGAATTTCCACAAAATAAATAAATCATAAATTGAGCAAGTTATCCCAATTATGATTTGATCTTAATAATTGTTACTTCTCATTTATTTTATAAGAAAAGTCCCGTTAAATGTGTATTTGCCTTGAACAGAAGAAAATTTGTACAGTTCAACAATTTTTATTATTACCAAAGTGTTTCAGCAGAACTATCGAGAAAATTAAACTGGCAGAGTAGCAAGTTGCAAGAATCGTCAAGAATTTTCGATTGAATTATAAAGTTTTTGTCTATGCACGTTTCTGATTTCAAATTCAAATTAATCACTTAATTAATTTGCACGATACCACTATAAGAAAAAGTGAAAAGTATAATGTCGTTTCGCCTTCAAATGGACAAAATGCTACTTTCATACTACCCACACGTAGGTACTCAATTTAATTATAATCCCCTCATTAGCCATTTCTACCGTTTTTGTTGGCATTTTTGTGTGGTTTTGTCATTTCTGGAATTACCTGCTCACTTTATTACACATTGTCATGACAGAGTGAAATGAACAGAGCTGATTTAAATCATTTGCCAAATGATATTCATCACTATCTGAAACAAAACTGTTCCCAACGCAGTTGCAAGGATGTATGAGGATCACAAAATCCATGATTACTATCTCATAGTGTAGCTAATACAAATTGCAGCCAATTCAAGATAGTTTTGATTCTCTTATACATAGAAGTCTACTCCAATGATAATTAGTTCAATTTAAATGCAGTGCAAGCTCAAAACACATGTTTACGGTTGCATTTTTTCCAGAAGGATCAGTCCAATAAATTTTCTGTTTCTCACAGTTTCACTCGAAAGCACATCTTTTTCTTAAATTAAATGCAAGGGCTGGCATTTGCATTGACCGACTGGTGGGTCCTTTTTTCTACCTGGCAATTTGACAAATTAGGGCAATCCAACTAAATTCGAAACCACACATGAATACATACATTTTTCTTAAATATACTTCCAATATTGCAACTCAGAAAATTGAGCTTTTCGGACTTTTTCTTTTGCAAACTATTTGATAGAATCATCTGAGTATAATTGTTTCAGGATATAGGATTCTTTCAATTGAAAGGATTGCGAGCTTACTCAGTCGGTTTTGGCCCATGGATGGTATCTAGGATTTTCAGTTTTGAAAAAGACTTTGGCGGTGGCACCGGTATTGGAAAAAGGAAGTTATTTTTTACAATATATTTTACATTATTTTAAACAAATTCTACAGAAATTACTCATATCTTGTTCATTGCGATTTATAATTGTTTCTTGGGATAATTCGAAACTTTATCAATATTCCGTAAATACTCGAAGTTTATGGGGATAAGAAGGAATTTTTCCTCCACCCATGATCAGCGTGGACAATTAATACAAGTAGGTATGCTTGTAATTGAATAATTACATCGTTCACAACCGATCATATGAGTTACTCCACAATGGCGATATTGCATAAAAATCAACACACTCGATAATATCGAAGTTGCAATTACAAAGACTTCCGTAACAGTAATCTAATAACATCCCGTACTTACGTCTAATTTCTCGAACTAAAGTCCTTGACCCGGATTTATGCCTATTCTGCAGTTTATCTGCTTCTCGAGAACTACTTTCACTTCTTTCTATATCGTTTTATTCTCCAACGAATTGCTGTTTTTACGAATGTTTAATCGGATGGAAAATTGGAGCATATCGTAGCTTAAGAGCTGGTGATATATTTTCTCCAGGATATTTCATTAATTGTACATATTATTGTTGTTATACACAGGGACGAAACAAATTAACTTCAAATCTTGGTTTGGAACACTCCAAAACCCTTGATCTCAATCATAAAAATATATAGGGTGTCATCTTAAGCTGTCAATGTCATAAACTCTGTTTAATCCATATCGCTCGTCTGATTTCGAACATGTCTTTTTCAACGACTGTCACAAAATACCTTCATTGTATGTTCAATGATGATTTCTAAATGTAGTAGCACGGGTAAATCTTCGCAATCTTCGTCACGACAAGAGAGGCGTGGAGTAGATAAATCAAAAGACGCCGTAACCAGGTATCATTGCATCTTAAACATAATCAAGAGCTTTCAGAGTCGTGAAAAACTATCTAACCACCAATAGCTTGGTTTCTGATGATGAAAACTTTGGTAGCAAAACGCGCTTGGAGTTAAATTGACGTAGTTTTAGCGTTTCGGTAATTTTCGTCTCTGAATTTGAATTCCATCAAAAGTAACAAATCTGAGATACACTGAGGCTTTTAGATCCTACCTAAAAAAGTGAGATTCGTCTCATCGGTAATGCCTCGCTCACAAACTCGCTTATTTCTTTCTTTATCCTTTCGTCGACACGAAGTGGAAAATACTTTGATATTCAGATAATATCGTGAAAGTCAAAAGAAGTGAGACTTTAAGAAAATGGAATTTATCTTTGGAGTAGACCTCCGAACCCGAACTGTAAGTTGGCTAGAGTGGTGTGAAGTTTGAATTCCGACGGATTACTCTCAAAAAAACTGTAACAGAAGAACGATTGAAAATATTTCAAAACAGCATCGGCTATGAAAACGTAGTATGAATATCACACGAGACAGGGGAGAATGTGTGGTAATCATCATCATCACACTGCCATCCTAAGTGAAAGTACCGTATCTGCTATCTGCTATTTTGCTGAGAATTCTGTAGATCCGACTTTCTTACATACGAAATTTTTGAGCTTTCGTATAAACGGCAATATAATTCGTTAACTTTGGCTTTTTAAACCAAGTATACTTCATCTTTGTTTCGTAAAAAGCAAAATTTATAGGTTTTTAAACATACAGAATCTTATATTTCAATATTTATATCTTTTGTAGATACGGTACTTTTGCTTAGGACGGCAGTTTAATGCAACCACAGATTAAGAGTCAACATCATAAAAATTATTTCTGGACGAAATAAATACTGCCATTCAATGAAGGAAACATAGGTGAGTACTAATGAGTGTTTGTTTATTGAAAAAGTATATGTATAAGTAATGGAAAATACTCCTCGTGCCAAATACATTTGAAAAACCTTAAACTTTTTCAATTTGGCCAATATACAACGTCATAAAATTCAGACCCTCACAGCTGATTCTTTTCAGAATTGCCTAATAGAAATATAGAAAATTGGCCGAATGAAAATTTCGTGGAATTCTTGTTGTCGGATGATACCACTAGACATACAGAACATATATACAAAATTTCAACGTTTAGATAATAATTTTTTTGTCTATGTATTGGGCGTAAGGATTAAAAGACATGGGAATACGGTGGGAAGATCAGAAAACCTAATAAAAATCATTATTAACTGTAGAGTTTATCTCTTGAATTCATAGAGTTCCGAAGTCAATAAGAATCAATCAAGCTGACTCTAATTTCATTCGACATTGTTCTGAGTAAGTGAATTTGTCAATGAAAATTGTTATGAAGTGGGCGATAAGAACAATAATAATAATAATTAATGAAATAAGTAAGTGGGCGATATAAATATTGAAGGAAAAATATTCAGGATAAATCAAAAAATATCGGTTTGGATAGTACTGTATTGGAGATAATAATTATTTGATGAAAAATATAATATACTAACTCTTTAGAAATTGACCAAAAAGAATACAATAATTTTGTCTAGCCCATCAGTATAGATTATAAACCCATTAAGATTCTCAATCCAATATATGCCAACTCCACAGAGATTGCACTGAAAATTTGTGAATTTGTTGAATTCAGAACGAAAAAAGTTTGAGAATTTTTATACCATTGACTGAGTTGTATCTCCAATACAATGGTTTCCTAACCGATTTCGTCCGCTTTATCCTCATTTTCATAGCTTTTTTTTACTCAGGTGATTGCTCTTCCTGTGATATTTATATCGCCAAATGTCTATTGCATAGGATTTTGTTTGCAGAAGGCTTGAATGTATTTTAATAAAAAAAATTATTTATTGTGTGAATTTACATATCTGATAGTTAAATATGCATGTAATACGGACAATATCGACCAGCAAATGAAAGATGATGAATGAAATGAAGCATTTTCGTGTTCAAGGTTTTTTTCTATTGCGAATGGCTTTTCTGACACGGAACAACTCTCAAAATAATAAAATATGTTAAATTCTATCCGCCCTGTAGAACTCGGGGTCTTTGACTACTTAAGTGTTAACGAATCCTTACAAAACATAAACCCCCATACTTGTTATCCAAGATATCATATTCCTGTAATTTGCTCAGAGTAAGCACATAATAGTGAAACCTAGGAAGTGTCTACCGATAGAAGTTCCCTGTTCAGATATAATGTTACAAGACTGAAATACCATACCATAATCTTTAAACAATTTATATTTCACTACTTTCGATAGAAAACCGCTTCAAATGAAAGAAAGTTCTGCAGCCAGTTCATAGTTATGAAAAAAATATCTACCTAGTATTTGGTTAATTTTGTACGAATATTTTTGAGATGTTATCAGTTGTAATATCCTTAGGACATTGATAATAGACAAGATAATTTTATGACAATCGAAAGTTCGAAGGCTGATGGCTGTTACCAAGCAACGAGCTTGAGAAATTTTTCATAAAATTATGAGGCATTTTTCAACTCACCACAACGAAACATTCATTAATTTGTCAAAACTACAGTTAAAGACGTTACAATTATTAAAAATGAACTTAACATTAGATTCGTTGTTGTTCTCTATAGAATAACTATTACCACGCAAAATATTTAAGATCTTGTCGTGCTTTTCTTGATAGAGATTCAAGTATGGTTCTATACTCCGATCAAATAACATAACTAAGATGAGTAACTCGCCGCACACGCATTAAGATTCGTGTGTGAGGGACATCTTTCACCCAACGGCAGTGTCGTGCGTTGTTAACAGAAATATTGAGGTTCAATAAAATAGAAATAATGGAAATCCAATAGGAATGGAAACCTGAAATAATCTCAACAGGATTTTGAGAACAGCCGATGCTTCTATTGACATGATTTGTCATAATTCATTCATTTTTCTCTTTTCCAATTTGGTTTCCCTTTCTCGATAGTTACTACACTGGTAACTTCAAATGATTGTTCTGTCAAATATCATATGCAGCGTTGTTGTACTGACAAGACTATATCGACAACGAAGAATCTTCGTTCGGCGATGGAAATAGTATTGTTTTTACATGCTCCCACCAATCTGCAATGAAGGTTTCAAGCTGACGAGCTTAGTGTATCCCTAAGAAATTGCGACATGGCAATAATGTCATGTTTTAAGGGATAAAATTATGAAAAGATGTTACATTCAGATCTATTTGAGTGTTACTCATCTAGGTTGTGTTACTTGATCGGAGGTTTTATAGAACTGACTGACAGCTGTAGATCTATATACATATCCAGTAGCCAATCAAGAGCCGAACTACAAAATTGAAAACATGATGTTTTCAATTACCAACACAAAAACTTCAACCAATCAAAACATGCTATTTCAGCATAAGTTGAATAATCAGTGTAACATTGACATGACTGGGTGAAATTGTTTAATTCACAAAATGACAGAATTTGAATGGTTGTCGGAACTGTCAAAAAAAGTTCGATAAAATGAATAAATTCGATCATGTCGAAATACTTTTCTCTTCAGACACAATGTGGAAGTTATGAGGCAAATATCTGACCAAAAATTAACTACTTCACGTACAGTAGCTTGAAAAAAATGATACTGACCCTTTGAATGCTGTTATATCATGTATTGTTACATAATCTTACCATCTTCATGTCCAATTTGTTTGATCAAAACTACAAGATTTTAAGTGATTACGTAGTCAATTCTATTTTAATTATTATTGTATAAATATAAACTATATACGAGGATGTATCGATATTTAGTTAGCCTAGACCTCCGGTCAAATAACACAACTTAGATGAGTAACTCGCCGCGCACACGCATTAAAAATTCTCCCAACGGCAGTGTCGTGCGTTGTTAACAGAAATTTTGAGGTTTAATAAAATAGAAATAATGGAAACCCAATATGGAATAGAAACCTTAAATTATGATGGAATAATCTCCACAGGATTTTGAGAACAGCCGATGCTCTAATTGACATGATATTTCATAATTCATTCATTTTACTCTTTTCCAATTCGGTTTCCCTTTCTCGATAGTTACAACACTGGTAGCTTACCTATGAAATGATATATTTTGATTTTCAGCTTCAAATGATCTTTTACACATTTCACAATGCTTTCACCATTGCTGTATGTTGAATACTAATATATTTTGACTTTCTGATTTTGTTTGCTTCTATGGTAGGCTACGAATTTTTTATTACATCCTCGTACTATTCATTCTTTAGTATTTACTTGTCGCACTTGAGACAGTATATATTCTGTATTATTATTATAACCTGTAAATAATTACTGCTTTATTCATATTCGTCTATCAGTTAGCTCATAGTGGAGCTGAAGATTATAATTCCGAATATGCCAGGTCGTGTTGATATCATTTGTTTTACACCAACCTAACCAAATATATGATTTGTTTGTTTGGAAACGGCCCCACCCTTTTATTTCTCATGACATTGTTGATTTACTGATCCTACATAGACAAGAAGATGGAAAAGAAATCAAAAAGCATTGTACATTCGAGGCACAAAAATACCAAATGTTTGTTTTCCAGTAAGAAGTACAAAATAGGATTGGCAAATGGAAATTGTTTCTTTCGATTCATACCTTTAAATGAACTTTGTTTAAAGTGACACGAACGAAGCTAGTAGAAGAATTCCCAGGTCAGTCAAGAACATGACGCATTGTTTCCTGCACTTACGCGGTGTACGGTACTTACTCGGGTTAAAATGCAACTGAAGTACTCACAACAATACAAGTTACACTGTTATTACTCGATAATTCAATTCATGTATAAATTCGTCCATAAGAAACGTCAGTTTTGGCAGTTTGATATCGGATAAATACAAAGGTAAGTAACTGTGGGCTTTCGCGGCCATTGTTACTTATATGATGACTTTTCGGGTCGTTGATTACGTGTTAGACTCGACGTTTCGAATAATTTTGAGGCTTCCACTTTATTGACCAAGGATGCATGGCATGCATGGATGGATATACAGGCATACCCTAGTCTGATAGCACATTTAAAAGACAAAAGGTTACAGTTCATCTACTCTTAAACCCTCATAATTTCAATAAGAAATATTGAGATGACCTGTGCCACATTCCTTGACCACTTTTTATATCCTTCTTCATTTTTTTTCAGTTTTCAGCTTTCCATTCTGACAATTCTGCTAAATTTTGGTGATTTCCAATTGTAATTTCCTTTCTTGACCATTTATTTAAGCGATATTTTTTTTTTGTGATAGAAGTAAGCTATTTGTTATGAATAATTATGGTAGGTGATCATAATCATAATATTAAATAATAATAATAAAAGTTATCAGGAGTTCAGATCTCCTTCTCTGCTCAATCTGAGCAGGGATTGGAGCATTTCTTTTCAAGGCGGCAGCCCGTGCAGTCGATGAACTCGGTCTCGTATTCGACACTGAACGGATGAACCCAAACTCAGTCACCGAGTTTGAACACGTTCAGCAAAAATTCTCCTACAACTACCTAGGAATAAGCCAATGCATGAGGTCTTCTTCAAGAACATTGTAGACCTTGGCTTATCCAGAAACCTGACCTTCGCATTTCTCAGATCAAGTGGGCTGAAGTGGTCTGCCACGATGGTGTCTTCAATACCCTTGTCTACCGTAGTAATACTAGATGCAAAGCGTGTTGTGGGAAACCATAATGCATTTGCTGTCAGCCTATCCAGCTTATGCGGTCTCACATTATATCCACAAACATAACGGGGTGCTACGAGTGTTGTGGTACCATCTACGACACTCGTACGGTATAGACGAGACACCGGTGTTACCTTAGGCAGTCAGCACACTGAGCAACCATGACCGACCGTCCGCGACCGTCCAACTACAACCAAAATTTCCAACACGTGTTTTCTTATCGGACAACTCACATTGTATGATCATCTTCTACCGGTTTTCAAAGACCTTATTTGAAATTCCAATCTGCTGGAAATTTTGGTCGTTGACTATCTTGATGCGCCAAATTGTCAATATGACACATCTTCATGATGAATTTTTGACAGTTTTTTATTTCAACGAAATTGTTGATATCGTTTATGGAAATTGGTATATATCCTATTAGAAAAATTAAACGTCCATCAAAAGACCCAACAGATTTGAACATAACACGCTCACAGAGTAGTTCTTTCCGTTCCTATTTCACTAATTCAGACGAATTTCTAGAACCTATTCCACCAGAAGACGAAATTGAAGTAGAAAATACTATAATGGATGTGGGATAGTAAGAAAGAGAGATATTGAACGAAGAATGTAATGAAGAACTTCATACTCTGAGAGAAGTTTAAACTAAAATTTCAACAACCTCAACAATCGTTCTACTAATCCACTGTTTTGTGACAGTTCGTGTGACTGATATGAAAATATGGTGTTACTAACTTAATTCATTTATTGAAGCAACTTAGGGAAATTCGATAAAAGTATTTAAACTTATTTTGATTTCTTAGTTCTTTTCAGTTTTCGTTTATAAAAAGAATACATCATTATAATTATTTCTTCTTTATTAATACTTCTGCTCATTATTTAAAGCAAAATTACAATTTTAACTTTTTTTCAATAAATAAACAAACAATTCACATTACTTTTTGAACGTCAGATTAAAGTCAGATTTACAAAATTATTTTTGCGGTCCGTCGTGCAGTGTTTGCTAACAGAACATTGATAGGCAGAGTGCGGAGTACAACACGGTCTTTTCTAAAACAGCTTAAGGTGGAGATAAAAGGTGGAGTGAAAGTAAATGGTTGACTACAAACAAAGAAAATCAGAACGTATGTCCTGTAAGATTGCTGAAAAAGCTCCTAGAAATACGAAACACTTATTTCTTCAGACAAATGGTTTCCAACACCGAATCCGTTTTAGAAAAATGAAAATGTCATGGGATGAAACAAAAAAGTGCCCATTAGTGTAAACAAAATTTCAAAGAGGACTAGAATTTCTGCAAAAAAATTGGTTTAGATCTAAAAAATAAAATTACTAATCATTCTCATAGGGCTAGCACTATTTCTAGTCTTCTTAACGCAGGAATTTCAGAATATCAAATTATCAAGCTAACCGGACATTCGAACGCCAATTCTCTAAAGCCATTCCTTCAGTTAGACTCACAATATCGTTCCTCTTTATTGACAAATCCAAGAGAGGAAAACAATCAAATTCAGAAGTCTTCTTCGGGAAGAACCAAAACTGTACTCAAAAAGCATTACATGATTTATCACGTTATTTGCTCTTATCAATTACCAAAGTAACCATATTTTCGTTCCAAATAAAAGTCCTCTGTCTGGCCACTCTGAAGAAATCCTCTGTGTTTTCTATTTTTAATTTCCTGACAGGTAATTATTGTTCGAAAATATTAATGACCGTCACTTTTGAGCTTTAATGATTATCATTAAATGTGATTGCTATTGGATTTCTTGTAGAGGAAGTGAAAACATTTGTTGGTTTATGAATTTGGGCGGTTAGTTTGCAAGAAACTGAACAAACTGCTGGGTAATAGTAATCCACTTTCCCTCTAATTTGCTTGAAATGAAGACGTGAATGAACTGAAAACAAATATTCACATAGCTCTCAGTTCACTCTAGCTCATGCTTCCTTCTATTTACAGGATGGCACAGATGTACGCGAATATATTCCGTGAAAACTCAGTACGGAATCACTTTCCAAAAATATGTATGTTGAATATAATGAAAATGGAGAAAAATTCCTGGGAAATATCAATTATCATAAAAATAACCTAAATGAATAGTTCTTACTGACGTGAGTGAAATGTTCACTGATATTATTGAACTAATCCTTCTGAAATTTATTTTCAAGTATGAAAATATCAGAAACACCTTTTGGTGATGGTTTTTCCAGCTACAAAAAAAAAATATGGAAAGCTGGGATTAGAGCTGTTCGAGAACACTTTTTATAAAAAAATCTAAGCTGTTTACATCTTCTCGACAGCGAAAAATGTAGATTTAAGCGAGTTTTCACGATTTTTCAGGTTTTCTCGGATTTTTCGACATTTTCAATACTCACTTTTGAACGGTAGGATTCAAACATACTATTTTTCAACACCCTTTGCTAAAGCTCACGTTTATTTTGACTCCCAGCTAAGTCTACTTACAGGCGTAACATCATTAGTCTTGGACTTGAAGGTCCCATACCTCCGAAACTACTCATAGGATCTTTTGTGCCCGTTCGGGATGCCGAGAACTCTATTTTCCCAAAATAACAGCCAATTCGACAGAGGGCCAGATTCCCATAAGGTCTGTGCGGGGTTCTTTCCGTAATTTAATATGTTTTGATTGCGCACATAGCAAATAGGAAAAAATATCATATTTTCAATACAGAGGATTCCAAAAGCAGTAACAAAGAAATATGTAACAAAAATCATTAGAATAAAGTATTATTGATCAGATTATAAGTTCTGAATATCTTTTACTGCATTCCATTCCATTTTCTGGTATGCGTAGTCATTTAACTGCTTATATTCTGTATTAAAAGTAATTACCACTGTCGTAAATGTTGCAAATATTTTCGTTATATTCACTTTTATCATTTTGTTGGATGAAGCAGGTTCTGAGTAAACCTTTGCATTGATTACAAATTGAAGTCTTGGCGCCATCATTCTAGCCCTTCTCGCCCAGTCTTGCATTCCTCGAATTCTAAATAATCTCGCATAACAAGCTCATGGTAGGTAGAGAGATACACAGATACTTGGCATAAAGCTCAGAGAGATAAACAATTCGGAGAATTCGGTTATTCAGCACATATCAATTTCACATTTGTTTTGAACAAAGACATTAGAAAGAAACAGATCTGAATGAAATCTGGTGTTGAAAATAGATATTTAATGATAATAGAATTGATGGTAACATCTTTTCATAATGTTATCCCTCAAATCATGACATTATTGCCATGTCGCAATCTTTTAAGGATACAATAAGCACGTCAGCTAGATTTTAATATATGTCGGCAACGAAAACCCAAAAATACTGTCTTGGATGAAATATATGACAATTAGAAGGCAATTGAAACGTTCATTGCAGCTTGTTGGCTGCATGTAAAAACGATGGTATTTCCATCGCCGAACGGAGATTCTTCGTTGTCGATATAGTCTGGTCAGTACGGTAACGCTGCATTTGAAATTTGACAGAACAATCATTTGAAGCTACCAGTGTCGTAACAATCGAGAAAGGGAAACCAATTGGATAAGAGAAAAATGAATGAATTATGAAAAAACATGCCAATTAGAGCATTGGCTGTTTTCAAAATCCTGTGGAGATTATTTCATCATAATTTCAGGTTTCCATTCCATATTGGGTTTCCATTATTTCTATTTTATTGAACCTCAATATTTCTGTTAACAACGCACGACACTGCCGTTCGGGGGAAGATGTCCCTTACACAAAAATCTTAATGCGTGTGCGGCGAGTTACTCATCTAGGTTATGTTATTTGATCGGAGAGTTTTGGTATGAAAGGAAAGAATACTCTGCCCAAAATATAACTAATTTTCGCTTAATAAGTCTTTGAAATTACACTTTTCTTAATTGTCAATAATTTTTGAAAGATTAGAGATTATTTTGAACTCTTTTAGTAGCCACTAGCATTATTCTCATCGGTCGTAATAGTCTACTTATCACTTAGTGTTTATGTATGTATGTACGTGTAACCAGCATTATAGCTAGGTTCAAGGTCTGCATATTTATGCTTCATCAATGGTAACACAGTGACTTTCTCAAATGAAATGTTCGTAAATAGCGGTATGATTTTTTGTTGTTGTATACATTCACATTGTATAGTTACATCGAGAGTGAACACAAATTAGGACGGAGTCATATGTGAACTGATAAACTAACAGACACTAGTTTTTATTTCCATTGTCTATCACATTCGTAGAAAGAATGTAATCCAAAGCGCAGCATGTGAAGTAACCAAGTAACAATAGAAGGGAGTAAAGAGTTGGTCTGTTCATGACCTAGAATCTGTTTGTCATAAAGAAATTATTTCCTATAGATACAGTGCAGAAACTACTCAAAAAGATTGGATTTCAAAGATTTGAAATTGGCTGTCTCTGAAACCAAAGAAAATATAAGAAATGAGTAGCGAATAGAAAATAGGAAAATCCCTAAAAATAATGAAAAACATCTGATTGTTGAATAAAATAACAAAAAATTTTACCCAGCTGCCCTCCTAAAATACTAAAAAATATTTGACGAATAATTTAGATTACATTCTAATGACTGGATGGCGAGAGATACAAACCTCTGGGCACCTTACACAACTATTAAGACAGATAATTAAATCCATTTTAATGCTGAAAAGAAAAAATGAAATTAACGTAAAAAGTCTTTTTAAAAATGACGTTTCATTTATGAACTGTGTGACCCACTTGAAAGCGGGACACCTTCCTAAAATTTGCATCTTTGCTCCGATTTCGAAGAACTTTTTTTTGAATTGTAGAGCTCAAAAAACAGTACTTTGGGACAGAATATTATTTTATTTTTACAAAAACCAAGGCCTGCTGCGTATATTTTTAAAGGTTAAAATTCATGAAATTGTATTAGCGATTTTTTTAGAGAATATTTCAAATCACCATTGGATTGGGCACCCTCTCAAATGGTGGGGTACCAAATTTCATAAAAAAAATATTCAATATTAATAATTCTGTGGCCGAATCAACATTCACATTGTAATGATAGAATCTTAACTGCACACCTCTAATATGGTTTTTAAATCTTGGTGAGTTGGCCGTGAAATACAAAAACCACGCATTTGGCACTGGAAACAAAAGACTACTGTTGGTTATTAGTGCTGTTGTCAAAAACTGTATTGAAACAATATTGTCAAATTATGCCAGATAATTAAGAAAACTAGTTAGTAAAGCAGTAGAAATTAGTGATTTATCATGGGAGAATTAAGTGTGCGAGATAAAATTGAACTTGTGCGCCTTGTCGGAGATAATGCTCTTTCGGCAAGAGAAGCTGCCAGAGAATTTCATAACAGACATCCTGATAAACTTCCAGTGAGCAGCAGTAGGGTAAACCGTATAAATTCTGTTTTTAACGAAACAGGTTGTGTATCAAGGTATATGCTCAAAAACAGAAACAATCCACATCGTGAGAATAGAAATGGTGTGCGAATATTGCAATATTTTCGTAATAATCCTCATTCAAGCTTGCGAATGGCTAGTTTGACCTTGAATATCCCTAGAGAAAATATCAGAAGATGCCTTGGAAAAAATAAAATTAAACCATTCAAGCCAAAAATGTTACACACTTTGGAACCGGGAGATAAAGAAAGAAAGTTACAATTCTGTTTGTGGGCTCAAGGAGAATATTTGAATTTTATAAACTTCTTCAAAAAATTTTGTTTAGTGATGAAGCTACGTTCACTACAAATGGAGTAGTCTCATCCCAAAATTCAAGGGACTGGTCTGCGGATAATCCTAATTGGGTTATAAACGCAAAAAGACAATATTCCCATAAAATAAATGTGTGGTGTGGAATAGTCCATAATAAAATTATCGATCCATTTTTCTTTGAAAGTAATCGAATGGAAATGTATTTCAGACTTTTTGAGAAATGAGTTTTTTGACGCAATACATAACTTACCAGTCCAGGATCGCCTGAATTTGAAGTTTCAATTAGATGGGTCCTCTGTACATAATGCAGTTGAGTGGCCTCCAAGATCACCGGAGCTGACACCCCTAGTTTTTTTTTTTGGGGTATTGTAAAGCAAAAAGTTTACAAGTTCAGACCGCAGTCAGTAGAAGAACTACGCATCAGAATATCTGCAGCTTGTGCAGAAATTACAACAGAACAACTGAAAAAAGTTATGTTGAATATTATAAAAAGGTATGACAAGTTAATTGCAATGAATGGCGGATTGGTTGAAACAACGAAAATTTGATGAACGTTCATTCCTGTTTCTGTCTACAATATTTTGTTTAATATTTTTTTTCAATTGTTTAATTTGTTCCATGGTTAATTGTTCAGCATGAATATGTTCATTCGTTTATTTAGTTTGCCGCATAGTTACTCGATATTTATTTTACTTTTTAGTCCATCTCAATACGTACATTCTTGAAGGAGGATAGCCCTAATTCAGAGAAACCATCTGATAAAGGAAACTGATGTTACCTGTTTACTTAGTCTTAGCACCTGCTCTAGAAATATGAGTTTACGGTCGACTGTGGTCTGAGAAATGTAGTTTTTCCTTTTTACCCCCAGAACAAACAAACAAAGGTACAGAACACGTAGAAATTGAGACAATCTTCCGACTGTTTTGGACATCGAAAATGGGATATTGGACGCCTGTGGTGTCACTCAATGAGAACAAAAAGTATTAAACCCCTTCACCACACAACTAATTTGTTTTCTAGATGCGCATCTAGGAAACAAATTACTTGTGTGGTGAAGGGGTTCAAACTTTTGGTTCTCATGTTTTGGACATTATAAATTACGATGCAAAAAAAATTGATCGGAGTGCTCGGACCCGTACTTTTTCAAAAAAACTTGTAAATTAAATTGGAAAAATCCGTTTAAATACTAAAAACATCGATTAACTCAAGAAAGTTTCACCCCTGAAGACTTACAGTTAAGTTCTTTGATTTTCATACACTTGATATTATCTTTCACTTTTTAGTTCACTAGTGGTTTATATATGAAAGCTTGATTTTGAAAATATTTTTGACATTTATTTATAAATGGTGTTTATTTCCCTTGGAAATGAAACTTCTATTATAGCCATATATCGAAGAAAAAACTGCAGGATATGAATCACGTCTTTTCATCAATGTAGGTACTAAGCATCAAAATAATGAATTAATCATTGTTATCACGTTTCTCATGATATAATATTGAGGATACAATTATTCATCTGAGTATTCAACACACATTGAGATTTTTTCAATTCAGCGGCAAAATTCGATGACGTATTTGATGTTTTGAAAGGATATATTTGTTCCATTCGAAGAAAAATAAGAAATGCGAAAACGAACGAAGCGTTATGTTTTCAGGATTCACCGTCATTTCCACAAACTAGATCAAAGCAGGTGTGAACGAACCGTGTATTGTATTTATCACGGAAAGTACATGCTATTAAACCAGTTATATTTTAATGTCACATTGTCACTATCAACATAAATAAATTGGCCAAAACAAGGAATTATATTCACTACGTGACATTATTTTTGTGTTTCCCAACCTTGTAACACAATTAAGTTGATTCTCATAAAGTTGAAAAGTGGTACCCACTAACTCGTAAGAAAAATACATAAAAACTATAAAGTTTTTTGGAATCCCTCAGCTATCATTTTAGTTCAGAATGTTTTTATTGATGAGAATGAAAACATAATTTCAGTTGAATAAATATTGAATAGAAGTTTCTAACGAACTGAAGAGATTTCCATGAAAGATTTTGTTGGTCACTCTGAAATACTGTCCAAACACCATCAACGAAAACTAAGTCAAACACAATGGAAGATTTATGTAATAAGTTTTAAAATGTGCGATTAGGATATCAGTTTAAGAAATAAAACAGGATACACAACAGAATTTGGAAAATAAATCTCAAATTTTACCAACAAGACTGTTTCGTGAGAAAAAAAAATCTAGAATTATAAAAATTAAAACCAAAAACCTGAAACCCCCATTGAGTTTTAGCATTTACTCAATTGATCATGAATTAGCAGTATTACTCAACTGTGACATTTATACGTACAAAAATGGAGTGAAATATATAACTAACCATATTATTGACCTATCATTATAGTTCACGCCACACCCTGATGGCGAGACAAATAATTTAATAGATATTGTTTCCTATAACTCCTGTCAACCATCAAGACCTACACAAACATATAACGTGAATGGTGGGCGTTTGTTAGATAATACTCGGATTCGCATGAAGTCAGTGGAATATTCACAATTAATATATCATTTTTGAATATGCTTGCGATTGATCACAATAGGTATTTTTTTGAAAGAGTATTCTGAATATTCTGGCATTATTCTGTTGTTGAAATTATTTTTGTATGACTGCTTCTATATGTTTTCATATGTAATACAAATGTATCGATGATCATAGAAATGAATATTACTTCGATTTTGGGAAACAAATTATGTTGATTGGAAATCTACATTTCTTGTTGTTTTTTGTTTTTCTTCACATCCTGCCACAGCCCATTCAATCTGATGACACTTTAGTTAATCCCACATTTTTGTTATCAGCAAGATAACTATGCAGCTAACAATACGATCTTCAGGCTCAGATGATGTCAAATAAAATTTAAAATTTTAAATATTTTATTCTGAACTCACCCCAAAATGAAGAAAAGTGGATATTATCAAAATAGTCTCCGAAATGCATTAACCGAAATCGTAATCATATCACCATCTTCATTCCCTTTCATTCACTTTCTAATTCTAACACTATCATATTTTCTTTATTTCACGAACAGGGATTATAATTACCTGCTAGGAATCGCACGTTAAAAGGTAAGACCTCGTTAATCCTTAGCTCGCACAAGTTTCGACTTCTGAGGGCTGTCGTTAACGGAATGTTTTTTTTTGAATTTTTTAATTTTTTTAAACATATTTTGGCCATCTACGAAACGAGATGAGACAAAATTTAAAAATAATGTACAGGACTGATGGGATGAGAAATTTCCTGATAATCCTTTTTTTGCCTAAATAATGCGAAACGATTGATTCACTTTAAAATATCGTCTTTTTCGATTTTTTATTTCCTAACCTCCAGCACAATGACCGATAAATATAAAAAGGTGATGTATTCCTCAATTTTTTACCCAAGTGACCTGAGCAGCGAGGGAAATCAGCTGAGAAAATATTTTCAACTATCTTCATAACGAGATAAGAACGAAAGTATTTCAATTTCACCATTTTTTTGCCCTTTGATTTCGTATCTACAGCTCAATTATTGGAAATAATGATACAAGGATTATTATATTATGTTCGACCCATGTGAACTGACTGGGATGAAAATATCCCTGATATTCGTTTTCATTGTCTACGTTATACGAAAGATTGATTAACATTGGAATATCGCAACCTTTCAATTCTCTCATTTTCCAACTCCAGCACAATCATTGAAAATACTGATGTAGGTTTGTATTACATTATCTTCGACCCATATGAGCTGACTGGGATAAAAATTTCCCATATCCGTTTTTATTGTCTACGTAATTCGAAAAGATTGATTAACTTTGGCATATCGCAATCATTCAATTCTCTCATTTTTTTAACACCAGCACAATCATTGGAAAAATGATACAGGTAAAGTATATCCAAACTCAGTTGAATATGACTTCATAATTCCCTATATAAAGAAAACAGAAAACCAGATTGAGTTTATTATACGTGTAACCGTTCGGCCCCTGGAAACCAATCAGTAATGCGCTGACCGCCTTTTGCATAAATTACCACTCAATGAGTTCGCCTCTTTGAACGTACTTACCGACCATAGGCGGAGATATTTTCTCTTACTTGGGTATAACTTTGCGTATTGCTGTTTAAACATTCGGTCATAGCGAAAACGAAGTAATTTGCGAATATAATGTTTCTTGTTTTTATAATGAATAGAATTCAAGGACTGTGTGTGGGTACGAGACGTTGCTCGTAACTTATTGACAAGTTATCTGACACACCGAAAATAAGTCGTTAAAAAAATACAATAAGAAAACATCAGGAAACATTGTTAATTGATTTGATGATACGGCTATCTATACACATCAAAGTCGTGGCAAGACTCAATCATCATAATCCTCCAAATCTGACGAATCACCCAAGTTTATGATTACTGGTTGAATTGATGGCAAAACGGAATATTCACGTTCTTTTGAAATTACGTGTGAAATGCATTCTGTCCATAGACCTTTATATTCCTTACTTAAGATTCTCCTAACGCATTCTACTACTTCTCAATTTGTTTTTCATAAATGCCCTAACCAAAACATTATAATATGAATACGGTAGCCTCAGAAGCGTATGACCAGAATGTTTATCAATAATATTGTTTTTAAAATTTTTTATTTTCTATTATACGTAGTAATACCTCCTTCGTGGCTTTTTGGGCACTATTAAATTTTTTATAAGTCATCAATTCCAAAATGTCTCATTTTTTTGTTGCTTATGCTGAAATTTTAATGATAACTTTCACACTTTTAATTTAAAAAACCGCGACATACGTTTTGCCAATACAATGGAGTCTTCAAGCAGAAGTATACTGAGTTACTATAACTCGTAGTAGACGAACTACTCGGAACACTAACTGGGAACGGAGTCATTTGCCTTGGATATGCTGACGACATAGTCATCATGGCCAAAGGCAAATTCGAAGGAACCCTCTGCGATCTCATAGAAAATCAGCTAGAGACTACCAGAAGATGGTGCCATTCTGTGGGGTTGAGAATTAACTCATCAAAAACCACAGTGGTACCATTCACTAGAAGAACAAAGTTTCAGCACCTAAGGGCTGTTCGCCCCGATGGAGCAAGCTTACCCTAGACTCAAAACTACTTTGGAACAGACACGCAAAAAAGATCGTTAACAAGGCAAAATCATCACTGATGGTGTGCAGGAACAATGCAGGAAAAACGTGGGGCTGTAACCCATCAATACTGCGATGGATGTATACCATGATAGTTAGACCTATGATCACCTACGGAGCAGTAGTGTGGCACGGCATAACCGAACTCGCCACAACAAAGAAAATCATGGAGAAAGTGCAAAGACTAGCATGTCTTTGTATAACAGGAGCAATGAGGACTACTCCAACATCAGCAATAGAGGTAATTCTGGACCTCACTTCTCTCCATATCATGGTGAGGAGAACTGCTTGGGGAGCAAATCTCAAGTTAGGACAGCACACAACGTAAAGGGCTCAACCCCAACCGAAAGTGCACACCTTGTCGATCTCCCAACCGACAAAATTTCCAGGAAATTTAGTTTCGAGAAATTTTTTCGAACGGAATTGAATACTAAGAGTGTATGGAGCATAGAACTGGGAAAGAATACCATAACATGGTACACGGACGGGTCCAAAACTCCCAACGGAACTGGAGCAGGAGTCTTTGGGCCTCGTACCAAATACTCCGAACCCATGTATTTTTCAAGCGGAAATTCACGCCATAGAAAGGTGCTTTCAATTCAACCTCGACAGGAAATACCGGAACAAGAAAATCGCAATCCTCTTCGATAGTCAAGCAGCCATCAAAGCGTTGAGCTCATATAACATCAACTCAAAGATGGTCTGTGAATGCCTAGACAAACTTCATGATCTAGGCAGGAACAACAAGGTAATCCTCCTCTGGGTGCCGGGGCACGTCGGAGTGGAGGGCAATGAACAAGCTGACACCCTGGCACGAAAAGGGGCATCAACGCCACTGATCGGGCCAGAACCAATCTGCGGACTTGAAAAATCTTACTTCCAAGAAGAACTCAATAAAACTGAAGAAGCAATGAGAGCAACATACTGGCAAAGACTTCCAGGGCTGAGGCAGGCCAAAGATCTCCTCGCCAACTTCAACCGAGCAAGATCGAAGACACAGATTAACCTCAGCAAAACTAGTCTAAAGCCAATCACGGGATTTCTTACGGGGCACTGCAGACTCGAAGAACACCTAAGGAAGTTAGGCTTAGAGGAGGACAGCACCTGCAGATTCTGTGGGGAACATCCAGAAACACCACACCATATATTGATGGAGTGTTATGCTGTACATCACAAGAGATTGAATATACTGGGATAACACCAGCTGACTGTGGAAGGAATGCCACAAAAAGCCCCCTTCATAATCCCCAAATTCCTCAAGGAATTGGGGCTTGAGGGGCTGCTGTTAACGAGAACACCTTGAAATAGCAGAAGAAGATGGGGCACAATAGATCTAATAAGGTCGCAGCGCATCAGTCACCATCCATACTTACCAATACGAATAGCAAATACTATAATTAATTTGGAAACAGTTTTATACCTGTGTTCAACTCTATGATAACAAATATTGTTCATCAATAATAATTACTTTTACCTAGTATAACAGCAAAACAAATTAAGTACAGGGGAAATATTGAGTTTTGTTTCATCGTTCATTGAGTTTTGTGAATTATTCCCTCTATTAATTTCCAAACTTTCACGCAGGTTCAATTTCAGCCCTTTTCTTCCACATGCAGTATTTCAAAATTCTGTTCAAAAGTATGATATTCAGTGAGTTCCCAATTTAATTAAGTAACGTTTTTTTTTTGGAATATGAAAGAAGAACATTGTTAAAGTAACTCAGTGTACTTCTGCTTGAAGAAGCCATTGTATTGGCGAAACATATGTCTCGGTTTTGTACACTTAAAGTATGAAAATCAACATTACAATTTTATTATAAACGTTAAAATGAATTTGCATCAAGTATCGTCTACATCGATTGAAAATTTTGACACACAAATATTAAAGTAACAAAAAACACTAAACACTAGAGATTTCACGAAAATAGGTGTACAAAATTCACTACACCAGTTTCAACAGGAAGTTTAACAAATATTATACTCGGTACGCTACTGTTCTTCTTTTCATAAATAAGGCCAGGCTGCCGAACAGGCAGTCAGCGCATTACTGATTGGTTTCTAGGCGGCAAACGGTTACACGTAGGTATAATATACTTAATCTGGTCTGCTGTTTTCTTTATATAGGGAATTATGAAGTCATATTCAACTGATTTTGGATATACTATATTACGTATGCGAGCCGTATGGGCTGACTGGGATGAACATTTCCCTAATATCCCTTTTTATTGTCTACGTAATGCGAAAGGATTGATTAATTTTGAAATATTGCAATCATTCTATTCTCTTGTAGTCTAACTTCAGCACAAAGATCGATAAATGTAAAGATGGTATCGATACTCAACCCATGTGTTCTTTGATAAGCAAGTTAAATCAGCTGAGAACATAAGTACAACCGTCTTCGAAATGTGATGAGACCGAAAACTTTGTTGTTTCACTTATTTTTTGCTCTCTGATTTTCTAACTGCAGCACAATCATCGGAAATAGTGATATAGAAAACTCGACAGAGGTCAAAGCGTGTCTGTGAGGCAATGAATGTCGTGTTAGTTCTACATTTCTGTCATAGGTACAAACGATTCTGTCATAGGTACACACGATTCTGGTGACAATCAGCCCTATGCTGTACCACCTCCGTTAAAAATATCGTCACCGTTATTCGCCATTTCCGTTATTTTGCTATTGCTTGGTAATAGACAGTTAGAAGTAATCGTATCAAAGACCCAATTGAACTGAAATTGCAAAAAGGTATTATCTTCAGTTATCACTGATATTTAAAGAGACTCCGGTCATACAAAATCGAATTCACCATTGGGTTTGGAGACGATCGATACCTATGTTAAACAGAAAACACCTTTCAATAATTTCTTAAACTCTATTCAAAACATAAGAACTGAATTTATAATTACTTAAAAATAACATCTTACGTCAATTGCAGAATTCGACTTTATGGGTCACAATGTTTTCCAAAACAATTATTCAGAGTAGAGCGATTCTTCATGATATCGCAAATGCACGTGCATGTTCTATATTCGAATCAATTTTACTGGTGCCAAATATTGATAAAAAATGTCACGATCGCCATTCAAAGGCAGACATGGAATCAGCAGAATGATAAAAACATCCGGAAAAACAGTTGCAGAATATCGCACAAATGTCGATATCATAAAAAATAATGTAGATACATCATGATTTTTTGTGTACATCGGTTAATCTTTATGGAATTCTGTTACTGATAGTGAGCAAACAATTAAGAAATATATTTGTTATCGTAAATGTAATGAAAAAGAGTAATGGTAATGGTAAAAATGGATGGTGACTGATGCGCTGCGACCTAATTAGATCTATTGTGCCCCATCTTCTTCTGCTATTTCAAGGTGTTCTCGTTCATAGCAGCCCCTCAAGCCCTAATTCCTTGAGGAATTTAAGGATTTTGAGGAGGTCTATTCGTGGTATTTCTCCCACAGTCAGCTGGTGTGATCCCAGTATATTCAATCTTCTGTGATGTACAGCATAACACTCCATCAATATATGGTGTGGTGTTTCTGGATGTTTCCCACATAATCTGCAGATGCTATCCTCCTCTAAGCCTAGCTTCCTTAGGTGTTCTTTGAGTCTACAGTGCCCCGTAAGAAATCCCGTGATTGTCTTTAGACTAATTTTGCTGAGGTTAATCAGTGTCTTCGATCTTGCTCGGTTGAAGTTAACGAGGAGATCTTTGGCCTGCCTTAGCCCTGGAAGTCTTCGCCAGTAAGCTGCTCTCATTGCTTCTTCAGTTTTATTGAGTTCGTCTTTGAAGTAAGATTTTCCAAGTCCGCAAAATGGTTCTGGCCCGATCAGTGGCGTGGATGCCCCTTTTCGTGCCAGGGTATCTGCTTGTTCATTGCCCTCCACTCCAACGTGCCCCGGCACCCAGAGGGGGATCACCTTATTGTTCCTGCCTAGATCATTAAGTTTGTCTAGGCATTCCCAAACCATCTTTGAGTTGATGTTAATGAAAAAGAGTAACAATTTTCATTAACATGGTTGATACTCAAATGGAAATCAAGAAGTTTTGTTAGAGGATAGGTCCTTACTCGTTTTTAATTCAGTTATGTTTTCATTTAGAAGTTGCGACAACCTCCTTTTAAATTAATTTTCAGATTCTAAAACAACTTTACTGGTAATTAATAATTGAGTTGCTCAGCGGAAGAGTGGCCCAACCCACAAAAATCCGCAATTAGTGAAAGCGTGAAATTGTTGAACAATAATTTCCAACATTTTTCGTACATTCCCTTTTTTCTCGACAGAAAATTGATTCTTGAAGATCTATTAACGTTAAATGAAGTTGAAATTTTTGAAGCAATAGGAGCTTTGTTTAACCAGGATTATTTCGGGATTATTACAGTGCTATTTGACTGTATGAAGGAACTGCAAACTCTGAGGAAGGATGACGACTTTATGGGCTGTAAGGCCGACGTCGATTACGAGTTAGACTCGACATTTCGCCAACCGAGTGGTTGGCATTATCAAGAGAGATTTTTTGTATTTGATAGCTACTCAATTCACTCTCGAAGTAGTTCAATTTCATCATGGAAGTAACTATGACCACGAAATCCTTTCACAATTTATCTGCGGAAAGATGTCGGGAAAAATATTAATTGTGAATGAAGATATAATAAGGAACTCATATTCATTCAGAAAATATCGATTCACGTCAATTTGTGTACAGTAGCAGTAAATTACTTTCAGAGTGAAGAAAATACAACGAGTCCAATTCAAGTCAGTCGATGCATTTGTTGACGAAAACGAAAAAGAATGGGATTATGAAAACTAAACTGCTCACGATTGAGATTATCGATAGTTCAGTATTGGCTTTCCTGTCTCTCTCTTTCGGGACTAGATTAGAAGTAAACAGATATGGAAAAATATTATACAGCGTTCCCAAGTCGTTTGGTTGATTGGTGATATAGCCAGTCGACCAGTACAAAATATGAGAAATATATGCGATGGAGAGTCAAGTATTCAACTGGACTACTGTTCTCCTCCCTGCAAACTGTTCGAGCACAATTGCGGCAGTATTTGGAATGCTGTATACCGATGATATTTTACCATATCTGTACATGATCTCCGTAGAAATCTCGGTAGAAATAATATTGTTTTGTACGCATCAAAAGAAATGATGTTGAAATAAAAACAAAACTACGTCAATTCCGCTTAACCAGCGTTTCGTCAAAAATGTTTGCATCATCAGAAGCTATGAGCATTGGGGAAAACGCTTATAACTTATGATATCAACTCTTTTCTAGCTCCCAGAATCAGATATAGAAGAAGGAAAAAAGACGAAAAACATCAAAACAGTCGATTAGTTTCAACAGGAAGTGATACAGTCATCGAAAAATATTCAACTCTTCTCAGATACTGAACATCATTATCATAATCTAATGATAAATAATTTTATTCGCATGAAAATAAAGAATCACTATTGCCAACGTAGGTCCTAGAAATCAAAATTGCCAAGGTTAAATGAATCACGAAAATTATTTACGTTATTGTAACAAAACAAGTAAGCCAAAATAATAAATATATTGATATCACCGTGAAATATAATTATCATACATACTCCAACCATATTGAAGGATGATTCAGAAACTATTCATAACCCTACTTGTTTCACAGTTTCTGAAAACGAAGATTTCTAGCAACGACATGTATTGTTAAGTTTTTTCGAATTAATATTTATCAAAGGAAGCGAGAAAGTCTCAAGGTTTTCTGTTTTTTTTTTTATTCAGATGTAATAGTGAATTCGCTATAAAAATTCAGTAAGACATGGCATATAATAATCATAATAATAGACTGTTACCGGTACAGGCTATACGATCGAGTACACTCATCTTGAGTTATTGTTAGAGAAAGTATAACTATTATCATTGATATAATGTTTTGTGATTGATTATACGAAAGACCAGATATTATAAATCAGATGGTCAAATTTAATGCAAATGAAGAGTCAGCTATCAAAAGCAATCCTGAATGCGTTTATTTTTCCTAAAATATATAAAAGTAGGATTATTTACAAAAATTAGGTTGTATATTATTATACTACATACCTATATTTTTATAAAGCGCATTTTTTACAAAATTGTATTTGATTTTGTAATTACTCGATATAGAAGAACTGGAATGTGATAATATTTCTACTAAAGATGTAATCAATCATAACAAACTAATTAATTGACATTAGTGATGGGTGTGACAGCAGCTGTTTTTCTAGCAACGATTTCTCATAGACGCCTATGTTAAATTTTGGTGCTTTGAAGTTGAAACCGCCGTTGTTGGAATTTTTTTTTCTCATGTACGTTTGTTTTCAGGTCTTTACGAAACAGTAGACACCCCAACATAATTTGTGACCCCTCAACCACCCCAAAAACCCACCCTTCGCGATTAAAATTTAGATGAATCGTTGCTGGTAATTTTTTCACGCAAATCTGTTGTAGTGTAGGACTTACTACACATGTTTCAAGCATTGAAATATTTTGTGCCCGACATAATTTGTGATCCCGCACCCAAAAATCGCACCACTCAGTGACAAAACGTCTGTTTCAACTAAGTTTTGCGAAAGAATTTTTAGTGAGTCACAAAAGATTTCATTCAATGCTTGGAACTTGTGTAGTGAGTTCTAAATGATAGATTTGGATGTAATCATTATCAGCAACGAATATTTATTACTAAGGGGTGAGTTTTGGGGGTGGTTGAGGGATCAAAAATATATGCCCGGAAGTTTACAGTATCGAAAAGACCTGAAAACAAACGTATAAGAAGAAAAAATCCCATCAACGGCTGTTTTACTAGGTTTTAACCCCAAAACACAAACTATAAGCATCCATAAGGAAGCGTTGCTGCAAAAACCGTTGCTATTTTAACACACGTGACCTTATGGTAAAGTGCTGAATAGTAATCTTTTTTTCCTAGTATAATTTTCTATGGTGATTCGTTTCCATAATGGCATTGAAAAAATGTTACTCATTCAAAAGGGAGCATGACATCTTTTTTCATCATCCATCATCTACAGAAAAACCTCTAGCAATGACATTCCACTTGCGAATATATCAACTGAGAATTGAGGAATTTTATAGTTTTTATCAGTAGAAAATGTTATGTTCTAAAATGAGGCACTTTCATTTATAACTATTGCAAAACAAAAAATGTAAGGTTCTATTTGATATATACCATCTCGGAAATGGGTATTTTGTTGGCGAATCTCTAACAGAAAACAACTTATACCCTGACAACTATTGTCTTATATTTGTTAGATATCCCGTACACAGCTTCTGAGATATTAATAAATGCTTTCAATAAGGGCTGCTGGTATTCGGCTCAATTCAGAATGGATTTTTGTTATAGGTTGAAGGGTTATAGGTTAAAGGGTATCATCCCCTTCAATACAGGACGGGTAATATATGAAAAGCATTAAATACCACTTGTTATCCTGAACGGAACGAAAACCCGGCAGAAGTAAGCCGTTTGTGAAAATGTTTAAATCAATCTTTTTATTGCATTTTACGTCTCACTGATTATTGTACCGTGTAAAAAACGTGCATATGGTCATGCACACTTTATCAAGGAATCATGTACCAGTCAAAAAATACTATATTGTATAACTAGCACAGAATGATTATCAATGAGCATTCCGTGCAAGTTATGCACTATACTTTTTCTAAGGCTATAACATATACTTAATAGCGAAATGATTTTACAACAAAATTGTGAACTTTAAATTTAATTATATTCAAAATCTCAAATTATATTTAAATTATTAACAATATTCACAGTTATATTTTCACAGTGATTAAAAGTTATATTTGAAGCATTTGGGTATGGCAATGAAATGTTTGTATTTTCATTGTACTCCAGAATAAAGGATCTTAATTAGATGGCATATTTTCAGAATTGTTGATAGAATTCAGTATTTAATTGGCGACATCAAATTTATTTTTCATAGACTCGTCAGTATAACTTTCTGCTATCATGGTTGATTTCCAACCTCCATGACATTCCATGGGAAACGTAATAAATTGTAAAATAAAAACACAATAAAACAGGTAAGGAATTGAAATTGAAGACATACTCATTGTTTAATCAAAAACAATCATGAAAGAGCAGTATTGTGTTATAGCCGTAAAAACAGAACTTTTTCAATCTCCACGTGATCGAATTATATACATATATATATATATATTGTTGAATACTCTCGTGACTGTGAAATAATATCTCAAGAATTATTTGGGTAGTAGTCAGTTGACCAGTGGAGTTATTTAATCTTCGTTTTTTTAAGTCAAGCTTTCGAAAATCTTTATTTTCTTTCTCAAGACTATAACTACAAAAATGTGGATGAACATATAGTAATTGAAAGTTGAGTAATACTTACTAACGTGAAATTAAAAGAAATTTACATCAATGACGAACAACAATTTCAAATAAAATATACAGACAGTGACAGAAAAATGTGACAGAAGGATGAATTGTATATATAGAGGATGAGAAACAAATTATAAAAAAAAACGAAGATTAAATAACTCCACTGGTCAACTGACTGCTACCCAAATAATTCTTGAGATATATATATATATATATATATATATATATATATATATATATATATAAATGTTCCTTTCAAAATCAATTTTATCACGATAAGAAACCCTCTCTTCATGTGAGTATATTTTATCACAAATATTTGATACTTCACAGTCTGAATGTGTATGTATTTTACTTACTTTTAATACTTTAATTTCTTTTGTTTTTTACTCACTAATTTATTCTCTTATATTCATTTTTGAATAATTCCATGTACAAAATATTTTGACAATACTATTTATAAATTTCAAATATCAAGTACATGGATGACAAAGATTTGGAATTGCCCATGTAACTTCAGACATGGACTTGTAGTCATCGCTAAATATTGTCTCTATGGTTACAGCTGATGTCAATCAGATCTCACAATAAGTATTGTCGACACCGTCGAAAAAAAGCAATTCGATACTTACCTATTTTTGGCCTTAACAATCCTCCTATTAGTCCTATTACCAATATTGACGAATCTCACACAATTTTATATTGTCAAATGGGAAATAAAATTTATTGTTATTATCATTCTGGTCAACTTCAAGATACAGATATGAGTTTAGTAATGAGATACTTTACCGCACTAGTGTGGTTAGGTTGAAAAATACAAATTTTTTCTCTTTTGTATTTATCCTGGGCTTTAGAAGGTACTAGAGTTTGAATTGCTTCAAGTTCTATATAGGAATCTATACTTACATGGTCGGAACTCATGTCGATGAAATTTTACCAATATAAAATGAACCCGTCAAAATTAACAGTTTGCCAGACACAATAAATCAACAACGGATATACTTCCGACCTTTGCAATGCTTGGTAGTTACATGATTCTGATATCATTAATTTCAGAAATATTAAACAATTTCAAGTAAATAATCAATGTTACTGGTGGTAGATGAAGATAAATATTGTACAATATTCGTATCGTAAATTCATATTATAAAACTCATATCGTAATATGAATCTTTACGATACTTATAAATATCTATTACGATTTCCCAAAACCAACCCAAAAGAATACTCACCACTAGGAACATTTTGTTGTTGAGATCTTCTCCCTCTGCGTTGGTGCGACGGTTGCAAACCCGGAGCGGAAACCGCACGTTTCGGAATCGTAGTGAGCCTAGCACCCGGAGGGCGGTACCGAGCACTCTTCACGTTCTGAGGCAGGAAGTGATGCATGCTCTGGCTTTTCTGCATAATATTAGACGACGCGTTCGTCGGAAGTCGCGGCAGAGAGTTAGTAGTAGGTGCGCCGCTTTGCAAACTCCTCGGCAGAGTCGAGCGACTCTCCATTTCTTCGTCCTCGTCCTCACCATCGGCAGATCCACCAGAACCGCAAGAAGCATCCGGCACACTGGACCTTCTTCTGTTCGGCCTTATCGCCGAAGCCACCCACAACTTGTCCTCACTGTTAGCACCCCCTATACTCCCGCAACTGCGCACTCTGTCGAGCTGCTCCCGACTCAAACTCTTGTGACTGAACAACAGATCCCCGGCTGATCTACGTTTCGCGGCGATAGCCAGAGCGGAAGCTGAAGCTGAGCCTTCGCCTCCCAGTAAGGATAATTTGTTCCTGGAGTCGGTTGCCAGCAGGGCAGACTCGAAGCTGCCTCGCCAACTGAACCGTTCACAATCACTGGCTTCGCGCTCTTCGACAATGTCCGAAACACCTCCCGACGACTGGTGAGTCCGTGCCTCACTGAGTAACAAGTCGTGAGATCTGCTTCTTGGAAGCAAGTTATAAGGGGTGAGGTTCTCCTCGAACCCTCCAAAGTGGTCAGTGCTGCCCTCGGGACAATCATCCTCCGTCGTTGTACTGGAAGCCGACGAGAGCTTGTGTTGCAACCTTCTGTGGTAGTGTTTTGTCTTGGGCGAGTTGCTCGTGTGACTTTCCCCACTGGATACTTCATGCATCAGCGCCACCAAGCGGCTGCCGATGTGATGCATCACTTTCGCAATCAGGGGCGGAGAGCTGTGTGGCGCTACATTCGGAGCGGCTTCGTCCTCGTTGTCTCCTGTAGCCATTTTTTCAAACGACGCAACCAGCTTCTGATAAACAAAAGCCGTTTCCTTGTTCAAACCGTGGGTTTCGTCCACTATACCCCCGTCGCCTTCATCGCCCTCATCATCAGCGCTGGTGTCAAACTTATTGATGATCTGTTTGCAGCTATCCGATATTTGTTGCTGCAGTACAGACTTTGTCGTTGTCACTTCTAAATCGGAACTCGTATAATCGGACGAGTCGTACGAATCACTCCAAGTATCTTCGCTACTCAAGTACTCGACAATTTCCCTGACTTGGTCGTCCCTGATTCCCGGAACGGTTTTCATCAACCTCGTCAATTCGTTTTCGAAATAAACAAGTTGAGGAGGCTTGGAACGGTTCTTCGCTCGTGGACTTGGCAGTGGTTTGGGAGAAATTTGTGTACTCAAGTTCGGCGTGGTTGGTTTCGATGACGAGCTCAACTGCGAGTTGGCCACCATGGTTTTGAAAAACTGCCTCATCTTACTCATCATGAGGTTGGTCTCTTCGTCGGAGCTCCAGTTGTTGAAGCTATCTTTTCGGGTGAGTGGAGTGGCGGGAGGAGTTGAAGCGGTAGCAATTTTGTCGTCTGTTTTCTTTTCTTCTGTGATGTCTTCGAGATCAAGTTTCAGTTCGGTTTTACCAGAAGGTAGTTCAGGTGTGGTGTTATCTCTCTGTTCTCTGAGTAGATCATCGCAACTCCCTATGAAGCCACTATCTCTACTCTGTTGGTTTTTCGTACTAGTAAGATTCGACAGCGTCGGTGATGTTTCCGGTTGAGGTGTTTTGTGTCCATCTTCGTCCGATTCACTTCCCTTCTCATCTACTTCCTGGGTGGTTTCTAAGTTTTTAGTTTCCTCAGCAGGTGATGTGGAGTTTTTATGTTTCTTGCCTTTTTTGCGTTTCACAGTATCGAACTGCCCATCAGACTTCTCGAAACTGCTGATTTCATCGTATATTTCTGAGTCGGAGCTAGAGGAATCTTCAGAATTCAACTGTGTTTCAGCAACTTGCTCGTTACCAGCGTTATCGAGGTTATCCAACGATGATGAATGTGACCGACCTGTGCCTCTAGCTCTGACGAGCCTCTTCCTTCTCTGTTCGGGGCTCGGTCTACCTTCACTGTCACTTCCAACGCTGCCATCTGAGTCTCTTCTTTCAGCGGTGAAGCCCATGAAACCGCTCAAAAAGTACTTTTCCAATCGGGAGGATGCCAGTTCAGCAGGATCCGAGTTGTCGTTCTGATGGAGAGTTTCTTCTCCTCCGAGGGATTCCATACCCTCGCTATAAATGCTGCTAGTTTCAGAAAAGGCATCCTCTCTATTAGAATTGATCGACGGTATCGTGCCATCTCCAAGGCCGAAGAAAAAATATTTCTCGAGGTCAGTCGCAGATGCCGGTCTCTCCTTTTTCCTGGGAGCATTTTGTTCTACTTCGCTCTCTTCGCAGCTTTCCTCGACGATCGTGTGTAACGTGAAGTCGATGGCGGATCGATGGTATCCCCTAAGATCCTCTTCCTGGTCTATCGCTGCCGAGCAAGTGAGGGTAACTTCTTCTCCGGAGGACGAGTCGTCGGTGGGAGAATTTGTCGCGAATTCGTCCTCGTCGTCTTCGTGACTTAAGTTCTCCACCCAGGAGTCATCGTCGGCTAAGCCTTCCTCGAAGGCAGAGAGAGTCTCGCCCCCAGTTATCACGGTTACGCTCTCTCTTTCTTGGTTCTGATTATCTGAAAACAAAAGCGTATCTGAAATACCAGTTACCATGAAGTGTTAGAGAAATATTAGTTGTTATAACGAACGGAGGAATAAAGGGTCAATGATTCATGTTTTTCACATGTGATTTCACATAATTCCTCGATATGGATTTTGCTATAGTGGTTTCCATATTTTCTTGAAAAAATTATAGAAAGCTTAAATTGGGTATTTCCAGAGAAAAACTTTGTCAGGTACAAACTTTCTATCTCAACTAACATACAAGAGATGCTCTCTCCATAATTGCGTACGTAGATTCGCGTATTTTGATTATCTATCAGAGAGTTTCTGAACTTTATTTCATTTCTAGTTGCAAAAAACTGTACAAGCCTGGGGAAATTATTGAATTGAAGTGGGGAAAGAAACCTGACATACTTTTCAAGGTTGCAATCGAGTTAATACGATCAGTAGGTACTTATTTGCATTAACCACATCCATATTTTGTACAGTAGCTTTGTCAAAAATAATTTTGTATATATATATTTGTTATGTTTCCAATGTTTTTTAGCTTACCTAAATACGTTTCTACGTTAATTTTTTCATTGGGAACCTGCAGTATCCTCAGATATTGGCTTACAAAAGGCATATTCAAGATTATCCCCGGTCTGAAAAATTGTACATATACAGTGTTTCACTTCTCATGAAAACACCACCGTATCTTCCGTATTGTTCAACGTAGAACCATGAAATTTTCAGGATCGATAGATACACAAAAAATGATTTCAATGCACAAAAGGTGTCATCCTACGTGATATACACTGCACGCCAACAGTGATGGATCCTCCCAATTTTACGGAAAGTTATATTAGGGGACAAAATTAGCTCAAATTTCCTTCGGATTCGTGTTTAGGATCCCTAAATTACTACTAATATACTAATAGAACTATCTCCTCAAAAATTTGAAGTCCTGAAAAATTCAAATTTGTTTCACTTCTCATGGAAACGCCCCCATATCTTCCGTAATTTTCGTCGTAGAACCATGAAATTTTCAGGATAGAAAGATACACTTAAAATGAACTCACTGCACAGAAAGGGTGATATGCACGGGTGCTTTTCCATGTTAAGTGAATCAAAATCCAATTTTTCAGGACCGAAGCTTTTTCAGGAATTTCGGGCCAATTTTGACTCCTAATATAACTTTCCGGAAAAATAGGTGGTTTCATCGCTGCTGACGTGCAGTGTATATCACGTAGGATAACTTCTTTCGGGCAAAGAGTTCATCTCTAGTGTATCTATCGATTTCCATGAGAAGTGAAACATTTTGTATATAGACTCAGTTTTAAGACACAAGAACCCGATAATTTTAAAATTTACAGCGAAAAACACATTTTATTTTCATCATTAATAAGTGAGAAAATATTGGCAATCCTCTGAGATCTTCTAGAAATTTGGGCGAGCTAGGAAAGTTGATGTGTTTATCTGAATTTCCACTAGAGAAATTATGGAACGCAATCAGATAACAAACTGTCAAAAATAGATGTTTCTTCATTTGTATTGACTAGATATTTAAATTTTATTTCTGTTGTGAAGATTTTCAACAACAAATATTGATTTTATTATGACTTACTACTGTATAAAAAACACAATATTAACGATATCGATCAATAATTAAAATTATTCTATAAAATTTGCATGCAATAATGATATGAAAAAATCCGTGCCCTGCGTTCATTCAATTTATAGAATATAGATACTGCATTCATTATTTGAAGAACCGGTTAAAGACACGAAAGTTGAATATTTAAACATTGATGAATAGGTGTAAATACTGCTAATTGAAACTGCTACTCTCAAAATGTCATACATTATGTCGGTTTTGTTTTTCAATTCTCATATAAAGTCGCAACATTCTTGGGCAACGAATTGGTGTCGGGTGTTTCAGGCTGTTTGAACCTCATCAGTACGGATGTGCAACACTTGGGTGGCAAGCAAAACACTGTACTGATAAGGGTCAAATAGCAAGAAACACGTGTCTATGGGTTGCACTCTTGTTTGTAGGCACTGTCCAAACTTTTCTATACTTATTTATATTGTTCAAGAAGAAAAGTACTTGGTGAAAATGTATTTTCGACAGAAATTAGAAAGAATATAATTTCCACAGACTTCTTGAAGTAATCATTGAAAAATTCACGATAGAAAATGTGTCTAACGGCTCAGGTAGGATTTTCATGGTGTATCATTTGACTGAAAAAGTTCAGTAGCGAACGAAAGATCTGTTCTAACTAAGTGGGCAGGCCAGAGAATGAAGAAAAACCACCTTTGGATTTCCCAATAAAGAGTTTTGACGGCTTTGATCTTTGAAAAATATGTTTCTGTCTAAAACTGACAATAGAAAAAGTAATGTTATAAATCAATTAAAATCCCTGTATGTATTTTGTGAAAGGAACCTTCGTATCGACCTTACTATCTTATTTTTTTTTCTCTAGGTGTTTAAAGTGGCATTGATTGTTAAGATCATAAGCCACAAGCTTGATTTATTATTTCTAAAACAGTTTTCGATTTGAAATATAAAATACATTGATTTGATTCCCTTCGCAACTTTTTCTTCTAGTTACAATGCAACATTTTATTTTTCAGACTGAAAATTGTCCGCCGGACCATTATTAACAAAATACAGTTTATTTGAAAAAAAGGGAACAGTAGCGTATTAAAAACTTCAACACCCTGTATGTCAAAGATAAAGCAGTTGCGGACCTATGCTCATATAAATAATCTTTTTCAGAATCGCCCAAGGATTAGGATCAGCATTCAATTATGAAACACCCAGTATTTTCCATAAGAACAAAAAACATATAGAAAATAATTCAAAGAATTGATCATTTATCGGTCTAATTTGAGAGTCATGTATGAAGAAAATATGAAGTTGGTCAGTAAGTTATTTGTATTGAAATATTGAAAAAATCAAGTGAGTACAAATTATTCTGAATTAAAATAAATAATCAACTGCAGTTGCTTCTTGAATTTTTTCGGTATCTGCTATAATGAAAATCTATGCAAGTTACCAAATCAAGAAATGTAAGTGAAAAAATCTCATACCTATGCAAAACATCGCTAACGTATCTAATTAAAATGTTCCCCTGTATTTTATGAATGAAGACATCTTCAATGTTTATTTGAAAAAAGGAACTTTTTTGGCTGGCACATTTTTTGTACTCACTTAGAAACACATCGCAATTCAACGTATTAGAAAAAATTAATGAATATCTTTTTTCTACTTCTACAACTCATGTATCTTTGAAATTGTCAAGAAGTTAGGGAAATGGTCTGTCATGTTTCCCAAATTTGCTTGAGATATATTGGGTAGGTATGTAGTTCTCATATGAACCATAATATTTTATCGTTGATTTTCCATTTAGCAAAGTTATGTAAGTCCACCGTTGAGACAATTTGAAGATTTCACCGCCTTAACATCACTCTGTGGAGTTTCAAAAATAGTTTTTTATCAAATGTCTCGTCTGCGATTTAATGCAAATACCTACAATGAATGTTTGCTGACGGTCTGATCATAGATCTCAATATTAGTCATCTTAAAAGAGATATATTGCTTCATTTCACTGGTCTATGTTGGCAATTCGATAAGGATCATGCATACATTCAAGGTCTCTACTTTTACCTTGTTAGTTAAGTAATCGCATAAAATATATTTACGATTGTCTTTCATTGGCTGATAATGTATAAAGTGATTCATTTGTGACTAAAAGTATAACTGAATATGAAAACCGATTAAAAAAATGAATTTAAAAAACCAACAATGGTGTTGTTACTGATAAATCTATCTAATCATTAGCCCATTTCGAAATGGAAAACCTCTTATCAGTAATATATCGAATCCACTACGCAAAAATCCATATTGTTTACTCAACTACACGTTTATAAACACAATCTCGAAGCGATAAATTCCAAGGTGAAACGAAACTGACAGAACGCCAAATACACTACTCACCTTTCAACTTTCCCTGGCTGTTTCTCTTCGCCTCGGCCTGCCAGTTGGTGTGCCTCACGATCACGTCATTATCCTGCACCAGAGTGGTAGTATCCGACGTCACGACACTCACTTGTTGATAATTGGGGGCGGGATCCTGCGTTATCATCACAAGGCTAGTATAACGCGCTGCATGGCGTGCTAAAGACTCGCCAGAGACTATCGCACCTGCCGATACACCTCCGTGCGTATTTCGCGACTCCCCCTCTACGCTAACGGGTCCGGCAGACCGGATCTCGTTCCATTCACCGATCGTGGCACAGTGGTCATCTTGCTCCGGTGCTTCCGATAGAAACGCCGGAGTTTCCTCTTCGGCGACGGTGTCGTTCGCGTAGCCTCTTTGATCCACATCGCTGGAGTTGAGAGACTCCGCGCTGACGTCCGATAACCCCGGGCTCGAGGACATGTACTCGCTTTCTTTGCCGATCGCCAGAGTTTCTTTGTCTACGCCGTCGGGTTCGTGGCGCAGATTCTCACTATTTTTATCACTTGTTTCGTTATCACAGACTCGATTTTGGTCGGTTTCGTCCTCATCGTCGTTATTTGCAGGCGGCTCTCCACCTGCGGTATTAACACTAGTTTCGCTTGCGTTGGTTGTACAATCGTCCTCGTCCAGGTGCTTCATGTTGGTCAGGATCACGGTGCAGTCCATTTCCGTGTCCGTGTCGTCGTCGGAGGAGTCCGTGTGGCTGCTGCAGCTGGACGCGTTGGACGAGGACGACAGGTTCTTGTTGACCACGAAAACGCGCGAGAATCTCTTGGGTTTCTGGTCGGCTACCGTGCCGGTGTCGTCGCTGTCCGTGTCGGCGGAACCCGACGAAGACATGTCGTCCTCCCTCACGGAACTGTGCGACAGCCGCCCGTCCTCCTCGTCGCCGTCGCTGGAAACGTTGCTGCTCGGCAAGGCGTCGTCGCTCTGCCGCCCGTCGCCGCCGTTCACGTTGTACACCCTCCTCACGCGCGGTTTCGAATTGGAGTTTTCACTAGTATCACTCGAGTCACTGGAGTCCTTCGAGGCGTCGCTCGAAGAAATGTACCGGTTCTCGCACTCCAGGTAGCCCGTTAGCTCTTCTTCTTCGGCGATCGGCGGCTTGTCGACGTCGCTCTCTTTGTCTTCGCCGGGTTCTGCATCGCTTTTACTAGCACACGCCGACTGGCAGTCTCGGTCCGTTGCGATGGGCATTGTGGAACCCGTGCTCGCCCCGCAACTGCCGGTATTGTTGTGAAGAACCGACTGCGGCGGGCCGAACTCACCTGCGGTTATCGTCGGCCAGATAAGGGCCGCTTGAGCTAGATAAGGCCAGAGGTTTCGCGGCAGTACTCGTAAACGCGTGCCAGCGTTCTGCTCTCCGTATAGCAACACGGTGTCCTGGGGGGTCCACGAGGCTGGCACGGGGAAGGGGATCGGCACTGGTACCGGTATGGGGATGTACTGAGTGGGTGCTCCGCAATTGTGGCAGGGCGGCCGCTGGGGGGCGTCGTCGGCGTGCAGGCACTGCAACGCGGCCGACTCCTCCATGACCTTTTCATTGCGAAGCTGATGGTCGAATGTTTCTTCGGTGCCGATTCGCGCATGGTAGAGACTGTCCGAGGATGCTGGAGAACCGCTGTCCAGCCGGGTGGTGTCCTCGTCGGTGCCTGTGTCGGATTCGCGAATGCGTCTGGAAATGGGGTAAAAATTAGGGGTGGTTTGGTTGTCGTTCGGAGCAGATTGAGAAACTCAAGTTCGTAGCCACTCTTACCTGTGTTCAGTTTATTTTAGCATCCGTTTTATGGGGTGGAACATGAATATTTCAACTGATAGCAAACTGTACTTGAAATATTTTTCTATAGATAATTTTTGATGATCATGGTTCGATAAATTTCAATAAATAAGGTATCAAAACAATAACATGTGAATTCAGAAATACGGAACGAATGATATACCTATAAAAAATATATAGTTAGAAAGACAAAGAAAGGATTTGTCAGTAACAAATTTTGTCTATAAATATATACAAGGCTACCTTTGCTTATACGAAAACGTATAAATCAATTCACAAAATACTAATGTGGCGTTCCAGATACTCCTATACGCCTTTGTTTTCGAATTTTCTGTAAATAATATATTGTTTGTGCTTAAAAAATAACTGGAAATTCCTTCATATTATTTTTGTGAATAATTTCAAATTTTTTGAAACATATTGGTGGTTTATCGAAATAATCAGTAATCTCTGAACTGTCATTTCAATTAATTGCAATTTATCAATATATTTGTTAACCATTCCGCAGTCATTTTAGATGTTTTTTGCAAGATAACATATCAGTCTTTGATAGGTATCATAAATTTTTTACCAATCCATAGAATTGACTGATATATTTATCTCTATAAAAAAGATATTTTGAAATTAATAATAAATTTTGATATAATTGGAATTAAAAAAAAATTGATTTTTAAAAACTATAACTAAATGTAATTAATTATGAATTAAAATATTAAATATTTTCACTTTGTCGCTTTAAAAATGTCAATAGGACTCTACAAAGATGTAGGAAAGCGATGGCACCGTCAGCCTGATTTTTTTTTGTGAAATTATGTATACGGTTCTTGAAAACACCTATTTGTCACAACGAAGTAAAAAAAAATTGGTAGAGTTTGAATGAAAAAAATATGAAAAGAATTCAGGTTGTACTCTAGATATCATTCAGATAGATAAACACCCCCAAAAAATAATTGGAGGAAAGGTTCATGATTATGCGAGGACTTCCATGATCGCATGATGATAATAACAATGAAATTATTGCGGAACAAATTTGCGAGTTTATCATTATTTGGTCTCTTGTCCTCTCACTGACTGTAATGTTTACTCCATTTGTATACCTTCCCCAGCGTGATGTTCCTCCTTGGGAGAGTAAACTACCTTTCAACAATTTGAATATTTTACGAAAAATTTAAAATATTTCAGAAAACAAAGATCATGGAAAATATTTGATTAATAAGGGCGGTTTCCCACTCGAAGCGCGGCACACTGTGCCAATTGGTGGAAAAAAACGAAAATTAAAAACAAGAGTTTCAACTATATAATCAACGCGATATGACTATGAGGTCACTGTTCTAGAAAGACTTGTTTACAAATAAGTTATAACTGATATGATCTAATTCATTACTCGGGATATCGAAAACTAGAAAACTCATTGATACGTAAATCTTAATTACTAACATTTTTTAATTGAATAAATATATGAGTAATGGGACGATGTTATGACAGAATAGGTATAATTGATACTGAAGGAGTTCTTGTTTATATTATGATGATTGTGCATGAGATTCCTGTTTTTTATTAAACTATTGCTTGTCATTTCAGGTGCCAGTAGCAATGGAAATACTTGCTCCACAAATTGTAATATTTCCTGTATAGACAGATATGTTCGAGATTAATGCGGTTTAATTTGAAATAAATAAATATATATTGTTTCTGAAAACCGCAGTCAAACTTCATCTATCAGAATTAAAATACATGTCGAAAAAGTCTAAGGATAATTTTAAGAAAAGACGACTCTTAATTTTGAATTGATTCAGAAAAATAGTAACCGTTTTATAGTGTTAGAGAGCGTTGAAATATACAACATACCAGATTCTTTATACTAATGAAATTATTGAATAAAATGCTGGGTTTGCAGAAAAATCCCAAATATGAGAAAAAAAAGTTTATTTCAAAGTATGAGGCTCCATCTTGGTTCATTTATGGTTCTACATCTGGTGTTCAAATGGAAAAATAACACTGTCAATGCCTTCTTGTCAGAAGTTCCCGAAATGAACGTTTTGTGAATTTTGCCCATATGCAAGGGCCATTCTACGTTGAAGCAACTGCCACATGTCTTCAATGGGATTCTGATCCAGGGATTATTATGACCATGGCAATACTTCAAGTTCCCCGTTGAAAAATAGTACCAGGATACTGCTGTGCCATTAGAAAACGATTTGGATAATTGAGTTCGGTTCTGAATACCATAATTATCCCTATCTCATTAATGTACTAACTGTATACAATGCGTCCATATAGTATGAAACAAATTTATTATTTCTGAATATGAGAATATTTTAGAAAAATCCTGAGATAAGATCTACATAGGTGCTATTTTTTAATGGATGACGTATATTTTTCCGTATTTGGTTAGACTCGTCATTTCGAATCCAGTGATATCAGGTTTGATGGGATAACGTTAAAAGGATAAGAATTAAACGTATGTAAAATGAGCATGAATTGGACTACACATGATTTGAAAGGCACGTTAACCGCCGCAATGCATAGTCAAAAAATACGGTCATCAAACCCAAATACAAGATATTCTCAAAAGAAATTCAATACAGATAGGTGAATAGAAAATTCTAGATAAATACTTCGAATGGTTCCCCAGGCTACCTGTAAACATATCCCATGAATGTAAGACTGCTGAGAAGTAGCAATGTGTGACATGAGCCGAAAACTCATGAGATGCAAATGTGCTTCTCACGTACCCAGTACATACTCAGGTTGTGAGAAGCTCCCTCAAGGCGTTCAACGTGTTAAAAGTCACTGTCGCACTCATTGGGACTATGGGAAAGTGTCTGTCTCCTATATTTCAAGCCGTTTAACAAAATGTCATCAAATTTAATATCACTGGATTCGATGATTCCTAACCAAATATTGTTGTTAAAATTGTTGTTGTTTCTAAAATTTTTTTTTCCGTTAATCAGTTGTCGTTAATCAGCGAGCCAAGGATTAACGAGGTCTTACCTTTTAAAGTGCGATTCCTAGTACGAGACTAGTGACCATGCTGGGAATTGAACAATACGTACGGAAAAATAAACTAGGTGTACGTTAACAAAAAATATATCACAGTTACTTTTACCCAAGAATTTTTACAAAATGCAGTCATATTCAAGAGCTGAGAAAGCACGAAATACATACGAAATCCTCATCAGTCTGATAATCTTCTATTTGTTAGTTAGAAAAATCATTCCAGACGCAACAAAAATGAGCAATTGCCACAAGAGTTCATTCTGAGCCCAACGTTATGGAATATTTCTTACGACTCTGATGATGAAACAACTGGCAGGTGTAAAACTGATGAGCTTCGCCAATGATATTGAAGATGTGATTGCAAAGGCAGAGGATGTATGACATTACCTGATAGGGGGATAATATTCAATGCTTGATTATGATAATCGCTTGCAACAATGTCCTCCTGAAGGAATAATGCACAACTATATGTATTTCAATGTTCGTAGGGGAAATGGGTTGCTTTTGACACATATTTGCCTCAAATTTTCCACTTTGCGGGATAATGCGGAAAGAAGAGGATTTTGATTTTGTCAAAATTATTAGTTTTGTGAATCCATTAGGTATCTATATTCAACAATATTGATTGAAAGTTTGATTTTGTCGAAAAAATTCATATTTAATATGGACTCTTTGGAATTTTGTCAGAGAAAGATCTTATTATCAAAAAGTGTTTCCATCAAGATTTGATAACGGAGATAAATATATTAATATTTACTTATTCTGACCTTATTTTTATCAGATAGGAAAATTGAATACGATAGGTTAATCACAAGAAATGAATTGAACCCATATTTCAAATAAATACCGAACGAATCACTATATTGCACATCATTTGTGTATGCCAATATACCAAAACATGCGCAAACTCTTTGATATACCAAAACAGTTATCAGAAAACTTCAAAAACACTTCAGCTATTGATAATCTGATGAACTTCTTGAAAGCAATAGATATTCTAAATAAAATTTGAAATTTTCCCAATCCTGACGTCAATATACCGTGGTGGTAATGATCGTAGTAATCGATGCACCAAAATTTAAAAAACAATACTGAAGTTGCAATAAACCCCAATTCATTTCCATATTAACAATTCCAGATTTCATCATTACACTTTGATTAGACTACTATTTACTTAGACTTGATCACAATTCAACAAAAATTGTTAAGCCTGAATGAAACCCACAAAACTTTTCTAATAGGTAAATAGTTTTATTTGATATAATTAAGTGCGAATGGTATTCAGAAGTACCTGAACTGGTTAATAATAGTTATTCATGTAATAAGGATCATAAAGCGATCATTAGGGTAGTAACCGTGAATAGTATCGATAATAGGGCGTGCGCCACAATGATCGTTTATGATCCGAATAACATACAAGATTTTATCTGCTGACATCAGTAGATACATACGTAGTTTCCAAATCATTATAATTTTTTTTTTATTATTTGTAATAGGTAGTTAGCAAATTGTGCCTTACCATTCCGTTGACAATGCAATGGCAAATTATTAATTCACTGTCAACACACACTGCTGTCAATTGGATTTGTAGTGAAATCTTTGAAAATGGCTGTTTCTGATTACAGTTTACATTCCGATTTGGATTGTGAAATTTTGTATTTTGAATCAAATTGTTTGCTATTGAGTAGATACTAGTTTTTTTCCATATAAAATTCATTGTTGTACCAGGACTCTGTGAACTCCATTATATCTCACTAAAATATTACAATAACATAACGATGTCATTATCATATGACAGCAGACATACGAATATGCAGATACCTAGTAGTCCGTGCCAAAAAACGTTTTGCAATATTAATTTATATGCTAAATTATTAGAAGAGATAGAAAAAAACTGGGCTCAATTTGGCGTGATGGATTCAATATTACGCACCCTCAGTACGCTTCGGATGTATAGATGTGTTTAAATATATCATATTTATTTTAGGCATTACAGCTGATTTAAAAAAAAATAAAAATGTTTGCAAGCAAAATCCGTATTTCTGAGTTCTTCCTATGAAATATTGAATGGAAGATTCTCTGGGATACAAATAAATCAAGAGATATATAGGAATACATTGTTCAGTTTAATCGTCCGAGTGGAAAATAATTTGAGATTCCATTCTGATCCGAATTTCATATGAATGATAGTTCGTGCCAGATTACTCCAGCAAGGGCTTTGTGTCAGTTTTCGGTTTGATAGCTGTGTAATTTATATTCTGGTTGAGTGACACCTAGACTTAAAGTACAGCAGTCATGAAACAAAATATTCAAAAAGGGCACAGTGAAATGATTCAAAACAACGACTGCTTTCATGAATACCAATATACTCAAATGAGCTTGATCTTTTTCTATTTCAGAGAAAAGATGTATGCGATATCAAAACGACATATTTTTCTAAAATCGATACCCCCAACGAACAAAGCCGTAACTAAAGTTACAGCTATTTTCAGTTATAGGTGTAGGCGTATTCAGCTTAAAAAACTGATGCTGATGATAAAAACACCGCATCTCTAGACCAAGTAGTTACTCAGCCTACAACCACAATGTGACAAACCATAGTGAAAAAGATACACTAGGATCAGTACGATGCACGTCATGACAGTTTCATATAGTCAAAATCGGTCTTATAGTGCGGGTTCAAATGTCAGCAAGTATATGAAAAATCGAAAACCCTAGTGGTTACCAAAGTTTTTTGTATTTACTAAGGAATATTTTCACGGTAGGTATCATGTGTGTGTAACACGGAAATCGTTTGTGCAATGTTATTGGAATAAATAGTCGAATAAAGTCTCACTCACCCGCACGTTATGACCTAACCTAACCAAGGAAGTGAGAAACGCGATAAGCCTCAAAATCCGAACGTCGTTCCACTCCACCTAACCCAGGCAGGCTCTTATTGTTACAGATGGTCCTAAAATACATGGAGGTCGACCCAGCAAGGTCTGGTAAGGTGGACTGGTCCCTTTCTGAAAAGAAGGGCATGAGACACATCGGAACAGGAGTCCCTAAGGGAGCGACTTCTCAACGACATTGTTTTCTGTAAGCAAAATAATCGTCCCAAGGACAGAGCACAGGGACATATATTTTTCTTTGCGCTGAGAATATCGCTATACTTGAGACATCATGGTAGCACAAACAAAATTCATTGGATAGTCTTTAGCCAGACTGTAAAATCCGAGTTAATTCTGCTAAAACACACATATTCTTAGGTAGAAGAAAAAAAGACACCTGAGATGAAGGTAGACTCGGTGTGAGATCGGTTTCCAACCGCTTGTCAAGTATCTGGAGCTTACCCCCTCCTCAACAAAAAAAAACACGCTTAGCCTGAACAGGTAAGTCCAAGCACTTGGTGATCAAGTCAATTGTTCTTGGTGTATTTTCTATCCGTGGCAAGAACTCCAAATCCACATTTCAACTCTGGAACAGGTCCAGAATACAATCCTGAGATAATAACATTCGCTTACTCTAATACGAGAAAGTTCGCAACGATCTGAAGCTACCTTATCCATGTTTTGAGAGAACGCGTCTCAAAGTGGTCTAAATTTTCATCACCCGTTGAAACTGGTTCTACTAGTACCCTCGTTTGACCAAGTCAGGGTACCTAACACCTGGCGAAGGTCTTCATACCGAAGCCGGGGAAACCATCCTAAGCCCAGTTCAAGGCATTCAGACTAATTTCCCTCTCACCATTCATGCTCAAAACGGTGGAAAAACTAGTTGATAGAAATATCCGAGATGATATAGAGAATTGAGAGTATCCAATCTTCTCGGAGTACCAACACGCCTGTCAACCCAGAAAATTCTGCCAGCCTGCGCTTCACAGTCTAGTCTGCAGGATTGAAAAATCACTCTCGAATAAAGACATTGCACTCACATCATTTCTTGACGTAGAAGGGACATTCGATAACATATCATATGCGTCTATCACTACAGCTCTCAGGGAAAGAAACGTTGCTCCAGTCCTGAACCAGTGGATATCTGCAATGCTCAGCTGTAGGGTAATACAAGCCTCCTTAATCGGGGACACGATGGAGGTCGAAGCCACGAGAGGCTGCCCTTGGAGGGGAGTACTATTCCCACTTTTGTGTAACCTCGTGGTAGACACCCTCCTTATTGACCTTGATCGGTGAGTTGATCGGTGAGACGTAATAATGGTTATCGGGAAGTATATGGGGGTTTGTGTGGATCTGATGCAATTAGCAATCACAGATGTACAAACGTAATACATGAGGGAAAACCTCAAGGTCAAACTCAAACGTGTTGCATGAGGAAGAACCTCAAAGTCAACCCCCCAAAAAACAAGATTGTCTCTTTAACCACCAAAAGAAACTATGGGCATAAAAGAGCTCTTTGAATTTTTGGTGGAAGATTACAGATTGCAGGAGAGTCGAAATACTTGGGGCTGAACTCAGACTCGAAGCTCACATTGAACAAACACCTGGAAAAAGTGCTGACAAGGGCAAGGACATCATTAATGATGGCCAGGCGGTCCTACGGCAAAACATGGGGACTGCGACCCAAACAATCGCTTTGGCTCTACACAGCGATAGTAGGGCTCTTGATAACTACTGTGGTGGCCAAAGGCAGAAATTACAACCAGAGGAAAGCTGGCCAGTTTGCAAAGACTAGTCCTGCTCGGAGTCACTGGTGCAATGTCCAGCACATCTACGATTAACCTGGAGGTGATGCTGAACCTTTATTCTCTGCATCTGCACATTATAGCAGAGACGAGGATAGAAGCCCCCATACTGAAGTGCATGGGCCAATAGAGGGGCAAAACCTTAGGCCACTCCAACGTAATGGAGGTCATAAAAATCGAAGCATCTGAGATGCCGTCGGACAAAATGACCCCTGCCTACTCCTTTGATGGCACATACATCACCATCATTAAACATGGGGAAGGCACACCAAGGGCCCTGCCAGTGCTGTTGAGTGGGCAAATCTGGTACACAGATGACTCTAAGACAGGTATTGGAATAGGGGCTGGCATAAAGGGGCAAACGGTTTCTACTAGGGGGAGGTACAACTCGTTACCAGGGGGGAGGTTGCCCAATCGTGTATATCTTAAAAATGCCTTGAAACTCAGTAAATAATGGTCATAATGAAAGAAAACAAGGAGGGGACTGAGAGAAACTTCCCGACCACGTTTCTTGTAATGAGAATCCACTCTGAATTTTTACATCCGGCTGACAGTTTTCGATTTAAAAAATAAAATGCATAAAAATAATGCAATTAATTTTCATATCGAAAATCATCCGCTGAACAAAAAAAAGACCTGGAATCAGTTTAATGAGAAGATGAAGGACACTTATAAGAATGATAATTATCCAAGGTGTATCGCTCTGCAGGAACAGATTCTGCATGGCATTTCAGTGAATGAGGCTATAACCGATCCAGGCCAACAAAACATTGGAAACATTGATAAGTTGGTTCCTGTTGTAGCCAGTGGTCCTGTTTGTGTTGTTGTTTCTGATGAATATTCATACCCATGATACTTGAGATATAATCTTATGATCATTGTAACCTATAGAATCGTCGTTTCTGAACACGACATCCATGACTATTCAATTCGAAATCTACTGCTTCTATCTTGCGATAGTCATAAACTTTGGCGACATACTGAAAGTTACTGAGAAATGTCTACGTTCATCAGTACTATATCTTTTCCTCAAGTATATTCCACTCAGGCCAGTTTATCGAAATTCTGAAACAATCGGAGGGTGCACTGTTATCATTGACCCAAAAACCACCGCAGCACATTCTTGGGGTATGTGGTTGGATCTAATGTCACGGCCTACCGCATTCGTCTGGCTGTACCGTCCTATCATCAAAACCACCACTGTAACAGAGTGATCTAAGTTGGGCCTGCAGAAATGAGAGAATATTTCCACTATTCGGAAGGAAATATTCCAACCCTAAACGGTAGAAAAGAGTCATTTGTGGATATAGGCTGATATCGCATATGCTGGAAACGCTGACAGCAAATGCATAATGGTTTGAGGTGGAAAGGCCCTACTTCTAATGTCAGGGATCTCTATATCCATCAGGACGTGAAGACATCATTCATTTTGTATTACTCAGCTTTCAATATATCATTCCTTCTGACCTGAGGAATGCAGAAAAACCACATTTTCTGAAACTTTCATGTGGGGTTTTTGTAAAATAGGTCTAACTCGGTAACAGAGTTCGAAAATAAAATAAAGTTCGCTTTAAAGATGCATCATGTTGCCAGGTGTCTAGTAATTAGGGCTCTTTTCACATTAGACTACTCCAAAGGAAGTAGAGTGAGATTGGAGCGGCAACTGTATTTGTGTCATCGCTTTGCTATTTCTAGAGAGACTCTAAAGATACAAAGAATATATTTTGTGGGCGGACAGAACCATAAGTATGTATGCCTCTCATTCGGGCCAGTTATGCACCCACTGCTGCTGGGAACTGGTCCAATTTTGAAGGTAGCTTATTTCGCGAGCAAAAAAAAGCCAGCTCCCGAGGTGTGCTTTCCGTATTATTGTCACTGCTGGGCATTCCGTGAGGATATGGGTGGCTGACTCCTCATCCGCCAAGCTGGCAGTGACCCGTCAGGAGCCCTGTCATTACTTTGATTTCCTTTCAGCTCATTGAGAACAGAGTCTTGGTCCTCCCAGTAGAAGGGCCTTCGATGTGGAGTCCCGATTGATTCATGCCTGGGGCATTTTTCCATGCATCCTGGAATTTGCCTTTCAGGATTCTGTTTATGGTTGAGACGCTCCATGATCTAGATAGGTTGTGGTCCAATCATTGAGCTTTTCGCACCTTATCTGGCTAGATTATCGGCCTGTTCGTTTCCAGACAATCGTTTGATCGAGAACCCAAACTAGCTTATTGGTCGTGGATAGCCTTCGCAGATCGTCATAGCATTCAGACACCAGCAGCGAACTGACTCTGTATGAGGTGAGGGCCTTGATCACCGTTTGGCTTTTGATGCATATCGTGATTTGCTGGCAATGGTAGCCTCTGCTGATATTTTCTCTTACACAGACGAGTAGGTTGCCCGTATACCCCGGCGTCGGCTGATTCGCCTATCCTGGAGCCATATTATGTGTACCAGATGATCCCAGTGGTGGGGATCAGGCGGTGATCGATCTGCTCCCAGTCCTCCCTTCTGGAAATGACTTACTGCGGCCTTTTGCTGATTTGTATGATAGGTAAAGAACTGTCACTCGGCATCTCTAGGAGGGGACAATCCTTTATCGTTTGATTCCATAATCGAAATTATCCATACATTCCCATGCCCCGCCATTGTTTGGAGCTTCTCATGCGAGCATTGGCTTTGCGTGCCTTATGTTCAATAAAAAGGTTCATGGAAGGCAGTCTAAGATTATCTGAGAGACTTTTTGACTGTTACTATCTCTTGGGAATGGCATTGTTCGACTCTTGGGTATGAATTCATACATTTCCGGCACCACAAAAATCTAGGATGATTCTGTTGACAAGTCCAGCTTCTCTCTGAATTACTCGTAACGCCCCTTTTTCAAATGACCCGTTGTATATGTGTCGATCGCAAATTCCTTATCGATGGCTTGTATTTTCTTTTCTACCACCTCCAGTTATTTTCATAATTCTTACAATTTTTATCTGCAGATGCTTATTAAATTATACAGTAAATACCAAAAATTAAGAAGGAACTGTTGACGAATTGGTTTTATAGCACGATATAAAACAAAGTATGAAGGATCCAATTTACGAGGGAATTTTGCTTCGTTTTTAGCTTGTCATAAATCTCTTTAATGAAGTTTGTGCTACATGAAATGAACCAGATATAGTAGCAACTTCTGAATGGAAATGAAATGAAAGTGATTCATTTGTAAATCAACCTAATTTTTGTTCTAGAAATTTTGCCGGTAGTTAACTGATTGGAATTTCCTAATGGAGTATTTTCCCTGTTTGAATCTGAAAGTTTTCGTTTAATTATTCAACCAAATGAGTTCGAAACTCACAGGCAAAAACTCGCAAACTTCCTTTCTGACGACCAGAGAAACTAATGAACATTAGTGAAATCATTCAACAAAATCATTTTAACAGGATCAAAAAGTTCAGCTCTCCATGGAAATTTGTGCAATCTCAGTTAATGAAGATGGGGGTTTGGCTATCCTAGAGCATACTTTTATTATTTTATTGTTTTTTTTTTAATAAGTTTTTTTGTATTATAACCGCTGCCTCGGCAAGGAAAATATCATACGTACTACACACATACACGTAGAATTGAGTTTTGTGAAAGAAATTGACGAAGGTTAAGTGAAGTAATGAAATATATTTTTGATGAATAGATGAATGTAGACGTTACTACGTGGTAGGAGATCATCATAGAAAATGAGAAATAAGAATTTCTACGTAATAGTAGTTTGAAAATGTCCAAATAGGATGAAACTGCATGAATTAGTGTTAGGAATAAAAGTGGTACAACAACAGGGAGATTTTTATTTCTAATTTTTCATAATAAATTTTTGGTAACTAACAATTTTTTTATTATTGCACCGTTATTGGCCCAATATCTCTTAGTCTAGTTCGCAAGATCCATTTCGTCAAAAACCTAAACTGGACCACCGAAAATTATGATTTTAATCCCATTTCATTCGAAATGGCATCCAAACAAAATGTTCAGAAGGAAAATTGCGGCCGCCGAAAATTGCAAAAGTTATAAACAATAACGTAAAAAGGGTTTGGTTTTTTGCAAATATTTCAAAAACTATTAAGTAACCAGAATTTGAAAAAAAATCCTGAAAAGCAGAAAATTTTCTAAAAAAACCTACCTTCCCAAAGTTTACCGACAATATTCATAATTTCAATTAACAGGTGAAAATTGGGCTAAAAACGGGTAACGACTCTAGCGGGCGTGTCAACCGAATCAGAAGCTTGAAAAAAAATTATTTCAACCGATAAAATTCAAATAAATAGGAATAAAAAAAATTATGTATTATCTGAACACACAAACAAGCAATAATTCGTCAACAAAAAATTTTTAACTCGATTCTTCAATTACTTAATTTTTATCAATCATAAAATCGCTGAATGTTTCAGAACTAAATATCTAGTTTTTTACTTTTTGGAGCTACTGTTGAAAGTGTTCAGAAACGATCCCCGTTGGAAGAACTGAATAGATTTTCCACTTTTTATTAACAATCAAAGGTATTAAAAATATTAAAATATAAATAAAGAAATCAGAATTTTTTTTTCAATTATTCTAATTAATTTGTTTTTTATTTGTGAAAGCTATATAACAATATTTTTTCAGATATTTTAATATCAGATCTTGTCTCAGTACCAAATGTGTGACTAACGTTTCGAACTTTCTGAAAGCAACAAATTTACTCAACAGAATATGAAGACTAATGATATGGGGCTAATGACTTTTTTTTTTAATTTTTCACTTTCAGTAATTGAATAGGTGTTATAAACAGTTGCATTGTTGATGGGAATTTTGAAAAAATTGAGCTCCAATACAATTGTTCATTAATTTTTTGTATTATTATCTATATAATTCTCTTTAAATTAAGTTTTTTTTTATTTTCAGTTCAAATATCTCATACACTATCGAAAATACGATAAAAACACTTGAGAATTTTCATTCTCAGTTAATTAATAACAAATTGGGCTTTTGAACAATTACGCTAATAGAGCATGAAAAAGTTTCAGTTCTGTTCAGTTAAGTTTATGAGATGTTTGAACTGAAAAGTAAAAAAACTTCATTTCGAGGAAACTCTATAGAGAATAAAAAAAATAATAAACATTTGAGTTAGAGCTTCGGTTGGGAGCTCAATTTGTTTATTGATTAATGGGGGATAAAAAAAAGAGTATTCTTGTCGTACCTTCGAGAGTTTAAAAGTAATTGAAAAAAATCATGTACATGTACATGTTTGAAAATTATATAAAAAAAGAAAAATAATTTTACCAAAAAAAAAGACGTATAATTGCATCCATAATATTTATTAGTATTTAAAAAAATATTGCGTAAAAATTCATTTATAACAAATTGTTTGTTTGATAACAAATGAGAGTTGATAAAAAAAAGGGTTTTTTACAGAATAAGTACGAAAGAACGTGGTGAATAATGATTTTAAAAAATGGTTAATTCATATTAATATTCAGTTACAAAAAAAATTGTTAATTACGTATTGCGTTTTTTGAAAATAAAAAAGATTTTTTAAGAAACGATTTTTTCTTTAAAAATTATAATTTTCAATGTTTAGATTCCCAATACAAAATTTTTCAAAAGTCTTATTAACAATGCATTTGTTATAACAATTATTTAAATAGTAAAAGTTGAAAGTTGATTTTTTTAGTACATTTTCTTCTCTTTCAGGATCTTCTGTAAAATTTTGGTGATCTGAAATAGTTTTCGTAATATTTGCAAAAAACCAAACCATTTTATTGACTACCTGTGCTTCTTGGAATAGAGCAATAAAAAAACATTATTAGGCAAAAAAATACTCTTTCCTGAAAATAAACCTTCGACTGGATGAAGAGAAAAAATATACCCAATATTCTTAGATGTTCAATGACTTTGTACTACTATTTTTATTCGAGTTCTAACGTTTCGCTGGCGCGAGGAGCAGCTTTTTCAGAGATCTGTTCTTGTTTGATATTATCCCTGATGACTGAAAGCCCTAACCAACTTACCGACTATTTAGTAGGTTTCGAGGAAAATACCAAGTGGCCAACGAGATGTCCTTACTTGACACCGACATTTTTCCTCTCAGTGGTATATTATATGAATTATATCGTACTTAAGAGCAAAACTGAAAATATTAGGCAGCTCAGGTAGGGAGTTCGTTTGGAATTCTGGCATCAGACACAACCAGTAGAGTGGTGAACAAAATATATATATATCAATATCTTCATACATCTTTTCCGTGTGAAAGGTATTCATTATTGTTGCTGAATGAGAAACTGAATCCTAGTTTTAACAATATTTACCAGAATATATTTACACGCTCCAAACCTAAAACTGACATTCCACCTAAATAAACGCACCTCCTGTACACCAACGGCGATCCTATGGGCGATTCGATGACCCCCCTCCTGTACACTCTGGGGGAGCCGAACGGCGACGACCAGTTGATAACGGGGGGCGGTCTCCCCGTGCCCGGTTCGAAGTAGTCCCAGTCGCATTCGTCGATAGGAAAACTGGACGCCGTCGAAGAACTGTCATTGTCGTCTTCCTCCTTGGAGGATATCTCCTCCTTGGAGGAACTGTCGGAATTGATGAATACCAGCTTGTAATCGTCGCCTTCTGGTAGGAGAATGTCCAAGAGGTCGGGATCTTGACCTCTTCGCCAACCTAGGTAGGATAATGATTAATCTAGTCAACTGGGGAAGTGACGGGAAAATGCAACAAAACTAGATATTCTTGTTCAGCAAGGAGTATTATCAAAATGCATTGCTCTCAAGTCACTTGATAAGCATTGAATACTTCGTTGATAACTATCGCGATTTGTACGGTCTTAATTGAAAATTGACATATTTTGAACATAAATCGTAGCAAGAAAAATAATATTGGGCCAAAATTACAATAATGTGCTTTCCTAAGGGAACGAACAGAACATGTACTGATTGGGTCAAATGGGACACTTTTAAAGGGAAAGTCCTGTTTTCAAACTAGAAAGATGAAAACTGATGACTGTGTCTGAAGATCAAATTTAATGACAAACTTAATGGTGGAAACCGCATATCGATATCTATCATCGTTTCCGAGTTACAGCATGTTTTTCAAAAATGTGCATTTTCGAAAAGTTGCTATGTCTTTTTTCCTGTCAAAAATTTCTTGTTTCTATGAATACATTCCCTTTTTACGTTGAATTCAATGGTGTAAATTTTCAATAAGATATCAATAGTTATTGATGAAAAAAAATAATTTTTTTTTAACGAGACATTGTATATTCCTGCATATTTCAATACAGCCTAAATTTACTTGTTCAAAAATGTAGCACACTTGATGTTTTGCTAGATTCATATTTGAAATACAGAGCTTACAGGTTTTTTCATCTATAGACTTTAAAACGCACACTTTGAACAAGTAAGCTTTGGATGACGCAGTGACAGAAAAAAAAAATGTTCAGTGGTAGCTATCAAATATTGAGAAAGCTTTCACAGTAATAATTAAAACTCATAGTTTCAATGAAACTGATAAGTCATTTTACTTTATTAACTACTAATAAATGAAACTCCAAAAATAACGGTTGGGTCCTTGGTTGGCTATCCAATTATTACCAAAATTTGCAGCCAAAAAGTTGGTGACAGTGCAGTGTCGTGTGGCGAAGCCCCGTCTTGTTGAAAATATATTTTTCTGAGCTTCATCAGTGGAAATTCATCAACAAGGGGTTCAATATTTTGTCTAAATTTTTTTACTTACCTCTGAGATGTAAGACTGCCATTATAAATGAACGGGCCGATATTTCTACCCCTGAAAACACCTGCCCACACTTTAAATCCAAATCTTCCTTGACTTGTCTGCTCCACAAGAGAAGGAGGATTTTGTTTTGCCCAAGTATAAGAATTGTAGCGGTTGAAAATGCTGGCCCTGCTCACATAAGCTTCGTCTGTCCAAATACAATTTAACGAAAAGTCACGCTCTCGGTTACAATTTTCCAGGAAACACTGGCAAAAATCCATGCGGAGTTCAAAATCTCCTGGTCTGATTTTATGAACTCTTTTGGTCCTGTATGGCTTGTAATTGTGCTTTCTCAAAAACCGCCTAACGTTAGTTCTTGGTAGGCATGTTGATATTTTCAAATTTCGCGTTGACGTTTTGAGATTATTTTGAACAGCTCCTAAAACGATTATTTCTTCCAACTTCTTATCGCTATATAATTTTGCCCCCTTCTTTTCAAATTGACCACCATCAATTAGGTTGTGTCGCAATCTTGCAAAAATGTCTCTAAAAGTTTGTATTATTTCTGGAAACCACAAATTACTTGCTGCTTCTGCATTTTCCCCGGTTTGTATTAAACAGACTAGGTATCATATCCCATTTTTCATAATTCTCATACTTCATTGCATTTGATTTGAAAATTGAACAGAAACCACGAATTAAAGAGCATCTTTACTGCTTACATCAAAATTTGACAGCTAGCAGTAAACATTTGCATTTTGTTTTATCGCCGCGTCGTCCATAGCCTACTTGTTCAAAGTGTGCGTTTCAAAGTCTACATGAAAAACAGCTAAAAGCTCTGTATTTCAAAGATGACTCTAGCAAAACACTAAGTGTGCTACATTTTTGGAAAGGTAATTTCAAGCTCTATTGAAATATGCAGGAATATACAGGGTGTCTCATTTAAAAAACATATATTTTCATCAATAACTATGGATATCTTATTTAAAAAAATAATTTACTTACATCATTGGATTATGCGTAAAAAGTGCTCTAGAAATGTTATCGTAGAAACAAGAAATTTTTCACAGAAAAAAAGTTGCAGCAACAGTTTCGAAAAACATGCTGTAAATCGGAAACGATGAAAGATATCGATATGCGGTTTTCACTATTGAGTTTGTAATAAAATTTGACCCAGACACAGCCATCAGTTTTCATCCATCTAGTTTGAAAACTTCTGATAAAAAGTTAATGAATGCTGGATTGGTAGTGTAACGGAAATTTGGAAAATGATTTTTGAATACGGTTTGGTGAAATCTAAAAACTCCTATTTAATTTCGAACATTCGACTCTTTGCAGCGATCTCAATACTCAATAAATACCTAGAATAGTTGAGAGTTTTGTTACATTTTCCCATCGTTACCGCCTACGTTGAATAGCCTTCGAAGCATCAAGAGAAAGTGGGTAAGATTAGCCAAGCTAAAAATGAGTTAGTGCGTTTCCTCCACCGTGAATTACCCCTACTTAAAATAATTCAACATGCAGTATAGTATACATTTCATAGATAAAGGAAGACATTTTTTCATAAAAATAATAAGAATACAATCAATTGAAACATTATATGTTTTCAAGGTATACAGGGTGTTTCTAAAATCAATACAACTATGTTAAGGGTGCATTCCTGGGGTAAAAATAAAACTTTAATTTTCCAGACATCGCAAATTGCCAGAAAAAAATCGTAAATTTTGAATTGTAGCTAAAATTATGCATCAAATGTTCGGAAAATTTACAGGACCTTGGTTTTTTGGAGGCTCTATTCATTTCTTGCTCCAAAAATTCAAATTCAAAGAGGATTGCCTACAGTTTTTATACCCAAAATTTTCCATTTCCGCACAAAAAAAAACATTTAAATATCATAATTTTGGTCTCTTGAATTTGTTTGAAACAGCTAACCGTTTTCAAAAAAATTGCTGGTAAATGAAAAGGGAATATTGAAGTAACAAACTGAAATACTTAGTGTGGGCTATGACTTTTTACTCGTTTCCCCTTTTGACACTTGTAAGTGTGATGTTTGTATTTTTTGGTTCAGTGTAAATATTGTTTTGTGTCTTGCACGTTGAAATGGAAAATTATTCAAATGAACATCTCGCCGACCGACGACCGAACTTTTGCAAACACTCATCGTATTCTTCTCTAGTACGGTGAATAGACTCCCAGAAACGATGCGGGCAGACCGTGCGAAGTCCATAACCCGCTGATAGTGGCACACATTTTAAACCACACGGACGAAAATCCTAAATTGAGCACTAGGCAAACAACCCAGGAAAAAGGTTTTTGTCATGTAACTGTGTGGAAGTTTTGAAAGATTATAGTTTTTACCTATACCATGTTTGACGTGTTCAAGGATTGCTTCCTCAGGATTTCCCGCGACGTATGCAGTTCTCGAGGTAGGTACTTGAAAAGTGCGAAATAAATTCGAATTTTTCATCCCGCATCGTTTCTACTGACGAGGCTACAATATTCATGCCTGTGATGTAGAAAATCCGCAAGAGATTAGAGACCGTCAGACAGTGACAGATTTAGGTGTCCCATTTTCATATACAAGCCTTGAATAGGGATGAAAAGTATGTCGATTTTGAGTGAAATGGAGCGAAATTTACGAGTGGTCCCTAGGGATAACATATCGAAAATTCGATTTTTCATATCAGAAAAAAAAGGATTATTTTGCCATAGCTTCACGCAAGCCGTGTTGAGTGGTGCGAATTGATGAGACGATCTTTAAAAAAAATTCTGATATGAAAAATCGACCCAGAGGCCACTCGTAAATTTCGCTCCATTTTACTCAAAATCGATATTCTTTTCATTGTTATTCGAGGCTTGTATGCGAAAATGAGGCACCTAAATCTGTCACTATCTGACGGTCTATTTGACAAAAATAACATCACGAGCAGTTTAGCTCAAATGTATGGGCTGGAATAGTGAAAAATAAAATAATTGGACCATTTTTTCTCAAGAATTTAAAATGACCGATTTTTATTTTTCATGTCCTATTTTAACTGTGCTATATCACACTAAGTAATTGAAGTTTTATTGTAATGGATGTTATGCCAATGGTAATCAGAACATCGCAATGACACCGTTTCTCCGAAGGTGGAACGATGACACATCCTGGATCCCATTGTGTTGTTTTGCAAGAGTTTCCTAAGTTTCGATTACCAAACATTCATCTTATAAATAAAGACAATAGAAATACCTTGAATAGGCTGATTACATATTAAGTGGTTCAATATTATTATTATCTGTGGAACATATTATGATTCCATGATCGCACGAAATACTTTTATTATCTGGATCATATTAAAATCAAGATACAAAAAATTCTTCTGATTCGAGTGGATCAAAATAAAATAATCAATACCAATCATTCAATCCAGAGATTTAAAGTGTGTGATTTCAGATATTTTTGATATAGATATAATTTTGTTCAATTCTTTTATTTTCATAATTAGAGATTACTACAGCAGACAAAACTGCATTTGCAAATCAAAGTTATAATGGCCGTTGGAGAAAGTGACGAATTGCTTTCTGTCATACGATATGCAAGTATCTGAAAGATAACAGTTTCTATCCTGGGTATACTTCAAAGACTTTTGGAACACTTTCGGGTTTCATATTTTTGTGCCGGTTTGAAAATCCTAAAAGACCAATGTTTTGAAGCAAAGATTATATACCATGTGTTATAGAAAACACAGTCAGTAGTTTGTTTTCAGTCACTCATTACTGTATAGACTATTGCAGAGTGATTGATTTTTATATTCTTGTGGTAATAATTTCTTTCGATGAATATTTTGTCAAGTATACTTTTAACTGTTACCTAGGACTTCTGGAACATGTGGTATATTGTCGATTCGTAAACCATAAGCAAGGTAGACCGTTTGAAATGAGTCACCAAGTTTACAAGACATCAGTGAAACAAACTGAATATTATGTGTATCGGAACTGATAAAGCGCTGTTTTCATTGTCCACTATCACAATCTTAGTCACCATATTTCACATTCATACACCGACCGTATGCAACAATAACATCGTGATCCTTTCAAAAAATTAATGAAGAATATTGGGCAGATTTCTTGACGCCTTTACCCAGATGACTTTTTATACTGACCGTAATTGTAACGTCCAGTCCGAAATGAATTGGATCACTTGCCTACATAATGGCTTAACTGAACACCAAGAACTAACCCAACAGTCTAGAGACAACGTCCTCCACCATGGCAAGCAGCCCACCTAAGGAACATGGGCGCTAGTTATGGGCATATGAAGATAGCCGGTACACCTCCATGAATCTATGCCCCAACTCAAGATACATTTTTACAATTATAACGCTAGTGGGATATGTGGTATCGATGAAAGTAGATATTAGTACAGGTGCTCCATTTTATTTTTCAGCTGCAAAAACGACCTTGCACTTCCATTAGCGTGAAGACCCTGTACTGGAGAATTATGTTGCAAAAGTTGATGAATCTATACAGGGTGTTACAAAATGTATCAAGATTTTAGGGACGCATTGTCTGGGCCAAAATAAGATTTTTTTTTTCAATAAAATGTGTATGCAAATGCTTCGCTGCTGATCTACAGATCGTTGAAGTTTCAAGATTTTTATATCATTTTTCTACATACGAGGATGTATTGATATCTAGTTAGCCTAGACCAGTTCCCTGCATAATCAAAATATTGCGTTACCATAGCAACGAACAATAACTCATTAGAAGTGTCAGTGTAAAGTTTGACGTCAAAAAAGTAAACCAGAGTTACGCAATAAATTAAAAGAAAAAATATGTCCACCGAAATTGTGAAAATCGAAAAATTGGAGTATCGAGCCATCATCAAGTACCTTTACTTAAAAGGGTAAGCAGATTCACGAAGATATGCTTAATACCCTTGGTGATCAATGTCCTTCGCATGCGACCGTGAAAAATTGGACTGCAAGCTTCAAAAGAGGTAAATTTTCCATTGAAGATGATGACCGATCGGGAAGGCCAGTTTCTGTGTTAGTCCCCGAAAATATCGATGCAGTTCATGACATGATTTTAACAGACCGTCGAAATGGGCTAAAACGGATATCTGAAGCACTGAATATTTCATACGAACGCGTTCATCATATAGTTCACGTCAATTTGGACATGAGAAAAATTGCTGCAAAATGGATCCCCAAATGTTTGAATGTTGACCAAAAGCGTGCAAGGGTAGTAGCATCGCGTCCGATCTGTGTTCGATTTCAAAACGATGTTGACTTCTTAAACCGAATTGTTACTATGGATGAGACTTGGGTACATTTCCACGATCCAGAAACAAAGCAACAATCGATGGAATGGCGACACTCCGATTCTCCAAGACCTAAGAAGTTTCGTGTCCAAAAGTCTGCTGGAAAAGTTCTTGCTTCAGTCTTTTGGGATTGCCATGGAGTAATCATGATTGATTTTTTGGATAAGGGTAGAACAATATCTGGAGATTACTAGTCGACATTACTGACCACTCTACGGGAAAAAATTAAAGAAAAAAGACGCGGAAAGCTAACCAAAGGTGTTTTGTTTTTGCAGGACAACGCCCCTGCACACAAATCTCATGTTGCCATTCAAAAAATTCGTGATTTAGGGTTTGAATTACTAGAACACTCCCCTTATTCACCAGATTTGGCTCCGTCCGACTATCATCTTTTCCATCAACTGAAAAAAAGTTTAAAAGGTCGTAAATTTTCTTCCAACGAGAGGTAATAAAAGCTGTGGAGGTCTGGTTTGCAGAGCAAGAAGAAACATTTTTTTTGAAAGGTCTAGAAACGTTGCAGGTTCGCTGTAATAAATGTATCCAATTAAGAGGAGAATATGTTGAGTAATGAAATATTTTGACATTGAAATTTTGTTTGGTTCTATAGTAAGCTAAGAATTTTTCAATATATCCTCGTAGCTCTTTCAGTTTTTAAGATATTGAGATCAAAGGATCCCGCAAAATACTTATGGAATTTAGGTCTCGGTGGACTTTTAAAAATTTTTGATATGAATTAGTCCTTGCAATTCTCAACAAATGTTGTAAAGTTACGTAATATTGTGCAATTTTAAAAAAATTCCCCCCTTTCCTTCCAACTCCTATTTTGAAATGCTAAAAAAATAATTTCTCGAGTACTTTTAAATGCGCCCTTAAATATTTACCTGAATATGCTTGAAGAATTAGGGAAATCGTACTTTTTATGATTATCCCCCTTCACCCGAGGGGCACATAACAAAAATATTTTTTTTTTCAATTTTTGATATGATGCAGTTCAGATTATTCTGAATAGAAATTATTTGGGTCACAAACTTCAAATATTGATAGTTCTGATGCTAGGGGGTGTTAAAGTCATACATTGCTCAGAATAGTCTATTTATTGATATAATAATAATAATAATAATCCCTCATAAACACTCGTTGAGTGTACCCAAAGGCATAGCCTGTGCGGATAGAGGTTGACTATTATTATTATTTGCCGTGGCGCTCCAGGGCGACTTACAGATATTTCAGGAAAACCTATAGCACCACCTCGGGTGGTCGGTGTGCACTCCAAGCTAGCACCAGACGAGATTGGCATCTAGACTACACTTGCTTTTCAACAAGGCATGCGGTCGCCTATCGATCCGATATATCGTAGATGAAAAAAATTATCTTGTACCTACATCGGGCTCGAACCGACTATCGCTATGCTGGAGTTTCGAACGGCCTGTGCATTAGACCGCTGATCCATCGACCACCCGATATAGGCGGGAACATTATTCCTACGTGTTGTTTTTTCGATTGTGTTGAATGATATTATTTTGAAAATAAAGTTCTGATGCGTCCCCTTTACCCGCAACCCCCATTTTCAAACACGATAATAATTAATTATTGACTACTTTTTTAAATAAATGATTAAATTAGCTTAAATCAGGGAAATCGTACTCTTATTTGAGTATACCACCCTCCACTTTTTTTGGGGTGTGCTAAAAGACTGCACTTCAGAATATTGTTATATTTTGGATTGAATTGGTCGTTACTTGATGGAAATCCATAGTATAAAGCACTAAGGTAAACGATTAAATTTCCACAAAACTATTAAATTCGCGACATGTTTCACTACACTGTAGTTTTATCAAGCGATAATGGTTTACTAAAATCCTCTCTCCTCTTGAGAGAGGATTTTAGTAAACCGTTATCGCTTGATAAAACTACAGTGTAGTGAAACATGTCGCGAATTTAATAGTTTTGTGGAAATTTAATCGTTTACCTTAGTGCTTTATATTGTTATATCGTTAAATTCGCTATATCCGTCAACCGGCTGCACCCTCACGTGCAACCCTCAGAAGTCAGAGACTTGTGCGAGTTAAGGGAAGACGTATAGTCTTTTAAGAGCAAACACTGTAAAACGGAAATCGGTTTTACGCCTAGAGTTTCCGTTTAAGATATTATTTTCAGGGCATGATTCAATATTTTTATGTAAATTCAGGAACTTCAGTGATTTTTGGAAAAAAAATTGGAGTGGCATGATGAATTGAAATAATGCAGAAGTTCTCGAATTCGTATGGGACCACCGAGCCCATACAAAAAATATTTCTCATGAAATCAATGGTTTTTGCGAAAAACCGATCCTACGATCGTGAAATCCTCATTAGCGCTTCCCCCTACATATTATCAGCATAGAGTTATAGATATGACGAGTTTGATATCTTCACTAACATGCTTTATAAATATATTTCTACAAATCTTTGCTATGCGGGGTGAGGAATAAATTCGACTGTTCGGTGTGACGCGCTGATGGTGGCTCTTAATACGTGTGATGCCATGCACGGGACCGGTGGTAATGCTGAGATTCGAACTCATGCTCCAACGAACGTTTGGATTATGGAGCGAGCACTTTACCCGCATGCCACCACGGCCCATGTAGTACGCATAAGTAGATTCAGCGTGCACAAATGCATTTGGGTCATTAGGCTCAGGGTTATGATCTTCCCAATCAACCAGCGAAGTCGCAGTAAGTGGCAGGGAATTCAATTCAATGTCTCTTTATGGATCAACAATGCGATTTTACAGATAAGTACCAGCGATTTCGCTTTGCGGACAATGATATGCAATAAATATGAACCTTGTGATTTCGCAAAATACCATTCAGAAGCAGTTAAAATTAATGCGATCTAGAGAAGTCCTTACGACTTTCACAATGTTACCACCATGCCACATATTTTTGACTGTTTTATATTAACGTTCATTTCGTGATATTTACTGAATTTTCAATAATATATTACTCTGAAAGTTCCATGGATTATGATCGGGCAATTTTTTTGAGAAGTCAACAGCGCCTCTTTCGACACTAGCGGCAGAGGATATCAACTGGCAACGGCCGGCCTATGGCAGACATTTTGACTTTGTCATTTGATGTTGATGAACTTGTAGCTTGTAAGCGCTATTGTTTGTTTAGTTTTAGAATTGCTATCAAAACTTAATTATTGTATCGGTACTTTATAAAGTTGTGTATTTTGTAGGTATTCGTGCATAGTTCAGTCCCTTGGTGTAGAAAAGTTGCAAATTTTCTGAAGGTAAGTGAAACTTTTTTACTTCGTTTCGAATAAACAAAATTATAAACATATTCGATGAACAATTACGCGATTCATCTTCAAGTGGAAGGTGAGGTAGCAGCAGAGAAAATCAATACTGAAAACAACTATAAATAACTGAAAACGTTATTGATTATGATTAGATTAGATACAAAAATGTACTGATGGGCCATGGGCTTCTATATGCAGATGCAAATCGAAATAATAGAGGAAATAATTATAATATCATTTGATAGACAGACGTGTAATATTTTTGATCCATTCTCATGCCCTCAAATTATACAGGGCGGCTAAAAATGATTTTAGTAAAAATGAGCTAGCAACTGAAAATTATAAAAAATCAATAGGTAGTTGTTTTCTGTTGAATACCTGCAAAACGAAAAATGTATAGATCTATGCGGATATACCGTCAAGTAGGGTCGATAAGAGTATTCGATAATGTTTTCCACTCCCACTTCATAATTTTGAAAAAGCTCCATTTTCTGATTTCTGCTGCTGTGTTCTCTAAATGATTATATTTATCACTCATATATTCTATTCGAGAAGGAGTAAAAATATTGAAGATTATGTAGTGGGGATGGCTTTACAGGCAGTGCCTTTAGGATAACGCAAATTAAATGTATTCCCCAAACTACTGCTTTATAATGGCGCAGCAACTTATCCTCAACTTTTCATTTCAGGTTTGTGGAGGCTGCATGCAATGAAGAAAGTTTTTTTTTCAGTTGCGTCGATTTCTGTAATTAGCCACCATTGAAAATTTTGTTTGTTTTCGTTATATATATATTGTTTATTCTTCTTTGATTAACATTCAGAATTAAACAAGGAAAATTGAAAATGTATTCAAAAAATATTACCCTTCTACTAATATAAAGATAGCCTATAAAAATATAAAATCAATGGGAAATTTATTTACAAATTTGAAGGATAAAACTGAAACAATGAAAAATACACTGTTTACAAAATACCTTGTAATGATTGTGACTTGAAATACATTGGAACATCATCAAGACAACTAAAAGACCACATAATTTCACACAGAAGTGATATCAGACTCGATAAAAAATCATGTGCTTTCACGGAACATTGTATTGTAAAAAATTATCAACCAAATTTCACTGATAGCAAAGTGTTACAAATTGAAAACAATTATTCGAAAAGACTTTTTCTAGAAATGGTTGAAATTATGAAAGAAGCTAATGCTATAAATAAAAAGAAAGACATTGATAATCTAAGTTCAATTCACACTTACCTCTTGCATTTCAACTCAAACAAATTTAATATACCCAAACCATAGTTAAATGTATTATGTTGAACAAAAGTCACTGTTAACTATCAATGAACCCCTCAGTATATATATTTGAATATGTCACTAAAACTTTAAACCTAACCTGAAATAGAATTATGTCATCGTTCTCTACCAACAAAAAACAATTTTTCTTACACTTCAAATTGAAAATTGAATATACCAAGTTTTACATCTTTTACTTTCATTTTATGATTTTATATTCAAATTTATCCCTTATTTGCTGTGAGTTTGCCTTTTTATAGTTTTAACAAAGATTTTATAAATGTATTTTTCCAGTTTGCCCTGACGAAGCTTTTAAATAAAGCGAAAGCTTGGCATTATTGTAAATAAAACTTTAATTTAAGAAGTTTCAACTGACAGCTTGCCCCACTATCCCCACAGAAGAAAATATCTACCAAACAGTCGCTAATTTAACTTTTATATACATATACAGGGCAATTCAAATTCGACCCCCACCATTGGGATCTCCTAAACTACAGGAGATACGTCGAAGCTCAAATTGGGGCAAAGTTGCTTATTCTGGTGCTTAACAAAATACTGTTTTGAAACTTGGAAAATTCTGAGTATTTCCGGAAATATCGGGAAAAAACTGAAAATCGGAATTTTCGTTTTTATTTTTTTCTATGGTTATTTGACAACATAGCTGAAAACCAAAAGTACAGTTTCATTGATACTTTTTTTCAGCTACACGTTTTCATGTTTAGATTTACTATCCGACGTTTCGTTTTCTGGCATTTATCATCAACTTTTTTTTCTGTTATGGGCGCCATATTGTTTTTTTTATACAGAAAAATAGTGATTCTCATTCTGATTTCATTGATGTATAATTTGTTATGATTTGCTCTTTTGAAACCACAGATATTAAAAACTTCATCTGAGATGGTCATGACTCCATTAAAAAAATTTGTTTAATAAACACTAGTAGTCAGAACTCATTAAACATCATAAGTTTGCACAAATACTTCAGTCGAAATGTCCTCATTCTCAAATGAAGAAAAACGAGGCATGTTGAAACTTTATTATAAATTTGATAGGAATAGTACGAAAACAACACAAATTTATTTTGAATTATACCCGGAAAGACAACAGCCGGATAGAACATTATTCGGAATTTTGGGCAGACACTTGGCTGAATACGGTGCGTTTCAAAAAACAAGATATAATTCAATATCTGTCGCGGTATTAGCCAGAGAAGTAGTTGTTTTCTATCAGACATATGCCATACATACTATACAAAGTTATAGTTACTTCCTAAAGGATTGTTATCGACTGTTTTACAGTCACTTGGACATTATTTGCTCCTTGAAACAAGTATTTCACATATACCATTTCGTATCCAAAATGTCCTTCTGGAGTGCTCTCTAATCTGCCGTCAAGGTGGATCCTGTAAGCAATTGCAGTATTCATCTCGGCGGACGGTGACGGGCAGCGAGACCTCGCATGTATACAATTGTGATAACCTGGACTGCACTGATGAGGGACAACATTCCGAAACCGGTCTGTAGTTGGTTCTCCGTTTGAATCGGGTGAAGTCCTGCTGTTTGTTCAGAGAGCTCTTGCAAAGTTGTTCCTTCAAAGTAAGGATCTTTGCACATGTGTCTGACAGATATAATTCAATATCTGTCGCGGTATTAGCCAGAGAAGTAGTTGTTTTCTGTCAGACATATGCCATACATACTATACAAAGTTATACTTACTTCCTAAAGGATTGTTATCGACTGTTTTACAGTCACTTGGACATTATTTGCTTCTTGAAGCAAGTATTTCACATATGTATATATTTTTTTGAAGACTATGATATTATTTTGTTGTTTTATGTTATTTAATATCAGTTAGTGTTAATACTGTTAATAAATATGTTGAAAATTATATCAAATTGCTTTCCATTTATTTAATCCAGAGAAATTCCCAAACCTACATTTATTTCATCAATTTGGTAAATATAAAAGGAATGCTTTCAAAAGTTCAATGCAGTAATTACAAATGTGTACATTCATTCAATTTTCGTGAGAGGTGCATTTGAATTCCATTTTAATATTTATAATCTTTCAAAAAACCGCTGCTTTGTGAATTCGCTTCGAGACAAGACCTCGTTTATCAGCGAATAAATTTTTCAATTTCAACGAAAACGATTTTGTTTGAAAATGTTTGAACCACTGTTCCATGATGTGTGGTGCGGAATTAAAAACACCAGAATAATTGACCCATTTTTCTTTGAATGAATGATTTTTTGGCATGATTCATGTCATCATAGTAAGTCGTGAAAAGGTGATTGATGAAACTCTTCTTCCTGAGAAATAAATATAGGAAAAAAAAAATTCCAACAGAAAAAAGGGAGTGGTGTTTAGCAAATCACAACACACTGTTTAATTGTACCATTGTGACAACTGCGATATATTAAGTTGGACCAGAACAGTTTATATTACAAAACACTGAGAGATTTCCCAGTTTTTTATAATACAAATCTAGCACTAATGATCATAACGAATAACTTAAAACACGAATACCTTTATCTCTCTTCCCCTCTGTCTGTAGAAATCAAATATACTTCATATAAATAATATTCATAATGAGCTACATATATTCTAGTAATCAGATCTCTTATAATTAATTATACGCCCCCTGCTTGCTCTATTACGTTGTGAACGCAGCATGATCATTATTAGATTATCGTGCATTCGTTTACACATACTAGCGCCACCTAATAATTATATGACTTACTGAAAGGAAACTGTAGACGTACTGCGTTCGAACAATCAATTTATGAAGGCAATGGTAGATGGAGCTAGATGAATGTATATATATATATTTTATTAGTTACTTCATTAACTAGTGCGAAGCGACCGCGTTAATGTTCAAGATAATCGTATTTTAATACAAATACCATGGTTTTACGTCGACCTCACTGTTGAATTAAAGGAATTCTTGATTAGAAAATATTTTATCAACGAACTGAACAGTACAAACTTCATTGAACATTTATGATAATATTGTAATATATTAATATTAACAATTGTAATTTTAGAATTAGAGAAAATGAAAAAGGGCATAGAAAAATACCATCTATCCACTTGTATTTCACTGCTGTGCTATTAACATTATTAGCTGTCATTAATGATTGATTTCTAAGAATCATGCATTGATAACAAATCAGCCATTAATTGGAGTAATTTAATATTGGTCTATTTCGTTTGCATTAAAGAAAATTGAACAGACATGTTGATAGGTCAACGGAAATAATTATCTATTGTATGAGTGTTTTGTATGCTGATAAGACATGAAAGGCAATACAACATTTTATCCACGAATGCTTCCTAAGATATGAACAAGAAGACTTTTCTTAACTTTGGCGAGACTGTTCCTAAACTCGGCGCTTATTTGATGTTTATGACAGTTGCCGAAAAGGATATGATATAGAAAGATATCCAGTGATTTGATGAAACAAACAGAAGTCCATTCATTATTGATGACATGTCGAATCAATATTTGCAATTATCAAATTAGTTTCGAGATATTAAATATGAATAATTGTTAGTATTCATTGTGGATATAGGGTAAATAAATAACTATAAATCTAGTGTTTTATGATCATAAGCCACTAGTGTTTTATTGACTCCATAAGACGTTGTTTATAAATCGAAGCATGACTTTATAAGTGTCAAAAACAGCAAGGATAGTTATCGATTGACGACAATTTTTGGCGACCGATAGGAACAAGTTGTCGGAATTTATTGTTTACCTACTTATAGAATTATGATTTATTCTAAAAGCGAAATAAATACAGACATCAAACAATCAATGAATCATCACTTTGAAAATTAGAGTAAAGTTAGCCACACTTTCCTGCCACACTTTTCTAGCCACAATTATTACTAAACGTCCGCGGTGATGCCATATCAATTATTTTAACAAATATGATCAATATCCGTTTTCTTGGGTAATTTTAAGTCAGAGGAGGTATTGTTGGTATTAACGGCATTGTAACAATTCAAAGAAGAATGAAATAATGCTGATGTGTTAGATACTATGGAATTAACCAGATTATTACGGGTTAACACACGAAAATTGTATGTTACGGGACAAATCGATTCTTTGGTCCGTCACAATGATGAAAAAATGTAAATACTTCAGTATTCAGTCTGTCAAAAATATTTCAAATGCTAAAAATTTCAAAACAGCACTGTAGAAAAGACGCCTGGAAAAGTATACAAACATGGTCAAATCAATTTGTTTGTCCGGAAAATTGTTGAAAAAGTAGAAATTCAATATGAAGTCCATCAGTAAACTACCCAAAATATTCCGAGTATCAAAAATTTGGGAATGCCAGTCGATAAAAGACCCCCAGAAAATGAAATCAATGAGGAGTAACTTAATTTAAAACAAAAATTATTTAGTTTTATAAACCAACTTTCTCATTCCTATAGACAGTTCATTCTTCCAATCAACTTTCATATCAGTCATTATGATTATTTTATTAAACTGGATCATTGTTTTGCATCTCGTTCAGATTTTCGTAAATTATCTTGACTCATTTATTTCGATTCATGATCAGTTCCTGTTAAATTTGATATCAGTTCCAATAAGAATTGATTGCTGAAAATCCCTAATTGAATCTTCGGTAATTGGTGGTTATTTTTTCAACCAATTCTATATAAATACTCAAGTGTTGTTGTTTCCTGTCTTTCATTTATGAAAGTTCATGTACTGGCTCTTAAAGCCTTGTCGAGATGGGAATAGGTCAAGAGTTGAAAAACAGAGTAAGTGTTAACTTCGCGAACCTAGTGGATTTTGCGCAAGTCCAATTCCCGCCTGTGTATAAAAATTAACAGTATAGCGTCCAAGGAAGGCAGACCGATTAAAGAAATCAAGGTGAGATAGAGCTATGTAATTATATGAGGTATGATTCTGATTTCTTATCAATAGAGCTCAACGTTTCCATATATTTAATAACATTTACGATTCTGCTCGGTCGTATCAAATGTGACAAAACAGCATTCAATTAAAAAGTACTTTTGTTATACTTCATATAAGCGTTGCTTATCTTTGCTTATTTATAGATGCGCCACTGCTAAACTGTAAGTAAAATACGCATAGTTACGTTATCCCTATCAACTAGTTAACACAACATACCGTTTTGAATATAGATACAGAAAATCATTCTAAGTAGCATGATCGTAAATAATAATATTGTTTGACATGACAGTTCTTGTCCATGTCGTTTCTGGAAGGCTTTCATTTCTAAATATCACCCATTGCCTTGTCGACCGAAGATGAATAAATCATTTTTCACAAAAAGAACAACCGCTTCAACATTATACCAAAAGTTGAATGTAAATTGAATATGTATGTTTCGCGAAGCCCACAGAAGAGAAAAAGGCATCTCCAATTGAATATCCTGAAATGGAAGCGATATTGAATGTGAAGCTCAGTTCATGTAAACATCATTGGCATATTCGCCTTTTCGCAAATAGCGAGCAAAAATAACAAAGTTGATACTGTCCAAATGAATGATTAGTTCACAATATCAAGCTTTACGGTTTTAATGTCCATGTTCTGCTATTCAGAGAACATCATGGGTTAGTTGTAATAAAATTTCTTGAAGTTGTGAGGTCGAAGGAATATTTATAAGCAATGGTTGCTGAAACTATACTGGATATACTGAATAAGATTACAGCTTTCCTGACACCCCACCTTGTAAAACATTGCTATTGTCATACAAACAGGTTTTTAATCGTGAGTCGTTTACTTAAACTTGCCGGAGCGCGGTAATTGAAAATCTGATTGCTACAAAAAAAAACTGTCATTGGTTCTCGTCATAATATTGTGGATTGAAATGAGCCATCCTAGTATTCGTAACTGATGCTCGTTCAACCCGTGAATTTACCGACAGTAGTGAGCATCGACATTATCTATTTTGTACTTAGGATCTCGTTTCACAGGCTAAGGACGAAGCCTTTGAAAATAGTAATAAGAGAAAAAAATTAGAACAGGATGATACCATTGGAAATGTAAAAAAATATAAAAAAATAAAAGGAAAAATTATTTATGGGCGATTTGAGATCGAGAAGTGGAAGGGGAAGAGATGTTAAGGGTGGAAGACGGTTTATCACGATTTCAGGCAATACTACAAGTCCTATAGAAATAAACTAAGTTAAAAAGTTGTAGGTAATGGAGAGATTCACAACATTTGTTTCCACACTTTATTCACATGACTTAAAATTTGATGCAAAAATTCTAGAACACCGACATTTTGGTTTTTATTTTTATCTCCCACAAATAAAATTCACAAAATTTGGTAAAAAATAACCTTTTCGTGAACAAACATACTTTAATTTTTTGGATTCAAAATATTTATTGTTTCCCCTTATTTTGATTTAATATCGAAAAAGCACCCCAAGTTTCAATCGAAATTTCTCAAGTCAAAATACCTGCGTTTTGGAAAAAATCGATATGCTTCTTGTTCGTTGAAATTTCTACATTCTGATGGTTTAAAAAATATACGTCAGTATGGCAATTGTTTTTTAGAAAGTGCAAAAGAACGAAAAAACTCGAACTCGACAAATTTGTTTTTAATCACTATGTAAAATTTTGAGCAGTTTATTAAACTTTATAATTTAATCACTGGAAGTATGTAAGTCTCCATGTTACATTGATGAACTAAAGAATTGCAAATCCATGAAACATAGAAATTGCGAAAAACATGCGAAAATAGGTAATTTTCTAAGTATCAAAGAAAGGATTTGAATGGAATTTAATATTTATAAATACTCTGCCTTGAATTCTGATCACTTATCCATTAGTGTTTGCTTCTTTGATGGCTTTTCTTCATTGTTAGATTCGACAAATGTTCCAGATTCTAGTAAAACTTCGGCAGCCACATTTTAGACTGTTGCATCCAGTTTCACATGCAGCAGTTTATTTAACTTTTTTCGTGTTGCATTTCCTGAGAAAATTTGCTATAGTAATGTATACATTTTTTCATATCTTCAGAAAGTAGAGATTTCAACAAAAAATGCACATCGATTTTTTTTCAATATTTTGAATCCACAAATTCACAGTGTGTTTGGAACATGAAAAAATGAGTTTTCACCAAATTACGTGAGAGAATTTTTTTGTGGAAGACAAAAATAAAAATCAAAAAAATCGTTTTTTTGGATTTTTCGCATAAACTTTGAGGTTATGAGAAAAAAGTGTAGATACAAAAGTTGTGAATCTTTTTATTACCTACAAACTTGGCTTTTTAAATTTTCGAAAAGACTCGTATTTTTGCCTGAATTTGTGATAAACCGTTTTCAACCCTTATATCTCACCCCATTCCACGTCCCAACCTCAAATCGCCTGTAAATAATCTTTCCTCTCATTTTTGTTATATTTTCTTATTCTTTCAATGTATAAATGTAGCCTATCATCCTTAGTAACCAGTAGGGTGTTTTATTTCTACTGAATTCTCTTCGATGGATTTATTTCATGTTTTGTTTGTATGAAGTGGTGAATAATTTAATTTCACCCCCGCGAAAGAGGCCATACTGCCCCCACAGACTTTCGTTCTTTAGACGTATTATGTCTACCACAAAAGCTGACGTGAAAACTCAACAAGCATAAAGTAAATACGCCTTTTGGCTTCCCTCAAATTATTAAAACTGATAACAGGAGAGAATGCGGTTTTTGCGTTTTGGGATATATTTGTCGGGTTGATAAAGAGTGGAGTTTTCATTTTGTTTGCTAAGATTTACTTTATGAGGCAAGCCCGTGATATGAGCAGACTTGCTTGATTATGTGAAACTTGGTTGCAGATTATTATTTGATAGGACGAGCTTGGAGGAATTCAAGTTTCTGGAATATACATTGAGATGGAATTTGATTCTTCTGCTCCATTATTATTTTATAGAGGTGAAGTATTATCTTGTCAAATTGATAAGAGAACTCTAGATTATTAATATTTGGCAAGAAAGCTTTCATATTAGGGTCATTCGTTTTTTAAACCCTTGATAAGAATCTGAACTGTATTCCGGGTAGGCAATTCAAATTCGAGTGCCACCATTGGGATTTCGAAAACTATAAGAAATACAAATATGGTTGAATTGAGGCAAATTTGCGCATCTATATGTGACCAGCAATATGCCGTTAAGAAAATTTCAAAATTCCGAGGATATCCGGAGATATCCGAAAAAACAAAACTTTGAAAAACAATTTTAGTTTTTTTCTGACGTTATTTGATGAATGATATCAAAATTGTTCATTTACATTGCCATTTCATCCCTGCCATACGACGGTATTTTCAGATTTACCATCGTTTCGTCTCTTGGCCATCGTCAGCAACTTTATTTTTCTCATGGGCGTCATATTGAACTGTTACAAATCAAAATAGAGTTTTTTATTCTGATTCCAACAATGTACAAAATATTATGAAGTTGCTTTGAATACAGGTGTCCCACAAACAAGTGTTTGGAGAGAGTTCAGAAGAAATGGTCTACAACGCTACAAAATACATATTTGTCAAAAATTATACTCAGGTGATTTTCTATAAATTCTCTCAAAGGTCATTTGGACGGATGAGAGTACTTTCCCTAATTGTGGTACGTACAATAGAAATAATGAGCACATCTGGAGTCAAAACGATCCCAGAGAGTTTAGACCAGTTAGGCTGTACGTACGCTTCAGTTTGAACGTTAGTTTCTACATGACGGTGCCCCTCTACATAATACCAGAGCAGTATGTGAATACCTATATACCTAAAAGAAAAATTTCCAGATAGGACTGGAAAGAATGGTCATGTGAAATGGCCAGCAAGGTCGCCTGACCTTAGAGTATTTGAAACATTTTTGCGGGGTACATTAAATAGCTGTGTTTATGACCAACAAGAATTCAATAATGTTGAAAATCTTAGGAGAAGCATAATAATTATTGAAAATACAATAAAGCAAATACGCCTTTGTATTAAGGAAGAATGCAGAAATTTTGAGCAGTTGCTTTGATGTTTCACAATTTTCTTCGTTAGTGTTGTGTTATTTCGTTCGTTCATTCGTAGTTAGAGACAGATATTTTCAATAAAGTAATTTAACTGAATTTAGAAACATTTCATTTCACAATTGAAAACTAGGTACAGCATTTCGATATTTCACTTATAAATTAAATTTCACTGATATCTCCCAGGGGTCTTTCTTCTCGCTGCTCTGGTGTCTTCATAACACAAAAAACTTATACGAATCATTAGTGGCATACGTTTTCAAGATTTTCTCTTGTAAGTTTTTCAGAATTAAAATAAATGATTTATACTAAATAGATGTAAGCATAATATTGGTAGAAGACAATAAACGATGTTTTTGTACCATTTGGAACAGCAAAGTAAGCATTTGAATCTCCTGAACACATGGATTTACGTGTTTATAATTGTAATTTGCTGCCAGATATTATAAAACAACCCGACACCGTGCATATCTCCAAACAAAGTAAGGATTTCTTTGTTAATCATTGTTTTACAGTTAGGACGAGTTTATGTGTATAAGTAGATAGCTTGCATTCTCTGTTTTTCAGGAATTTTTAATCTCTCATCTCAATTTAACATTTTTGTTAAAAGGAAGATAAAGATTATTTGAATTATTCATATATTTTTATTAATATAAGGTCCCTTTCAGTTCAGAAGCAAACATTTTTAATTTCGTTCAATATGACTTATTTTTTTTGTCAATCTTAATATAGTTCTCAAAATTTTTTCAGTGCCATGAAATTCATAATGTTGTTCTGATTACATGCCCATTCTGACAGGCATATTTTAGAATCGGTCAATTAATTTTCAATTACAGCGAAAAAGCAACTCCTGTAGAAAGAAAACCATTGAATCATGACGTCTTAGAAAAGGTGCATATTTTTTACGGCGATATATCAACTCCACTAGAAATAACAACCTCACGACAGATGGAGTCCGAGTAATTTTTATGGCACTAAAAAATGTTCATCCTTTTTCATTGAAATAAAAATGCGTTGAAACGAAAAAAATCGACATAGCCGAAGTACCATTCTCTCCGCACTTTTCCACAAAATGGAAAAATGGGGCAAACATCTGTCAGAAAACAACTACTTCCCTGGCTAATACCACGATAGACATTGAACCACATCTGAAAGATATTTGTGCTGTCTGAGGAGTGTTTGTTCTTGATCTTCCGTGCGGGTAAGGTAGGGAAAGGACAACTAAAATGTTGTCCGACCTACCCCAGCACTGACTAGAGGCAAAATCTCGAAACATGCATGTAGTCATCCCCAGCCAATTGAATGGTAATCTTCTATTTAATTACAAGACAAGCACTTGCAATTGGGTCTTCTTGAAACAACCTTGCACAAATACATGTCAGATGTAGTTCAATGTCCGTCGTGGTATTAGCCAGGGCAGTAGTTGTTTTCTGTCAGATGTCTGCCTCATTTTTCCATTTTGTGGAGAAGGATATTTCGACTTCGTCGATTTTAATCGTTTATCCGGCACAAATTTTCGAACTTTGTTCGAAATATTACATAAAAAGTCCTTTTCCTCAAATCTAGTTAGCGACAATCACTTCAATTTCTCTCTCGTCGCCTGCGATTGTTGACACATAATGGGTTAGTATGTTTCAAAACAGAAAAGTTTTGTTTCACTGGGAGAACAAGTTTTATTGCAATCCTAAAAAAAATTATATCCAACTTTTATCCGAAACACTTCTTTACCGTAGTTCTGTCTAGTTAAACTCAATAAAAGTTTTTTCGTGTTATTTCGTACACCATACCATACGTTATTGCGTTCATGGAAATTGTTTCCATTAGTTTAGAACTTTTCACTAGATAGCTTTGTTAGCAAAATATCGAACATCAAAGCAGCTCACCAACAAAAGGGTTTTCCTCGAAGCGAGAAACTTCCTCCACCAGTAGTCACAAAAGCACTACCCCAACACCCTACGACATGTATCCGGCTCGTTTTCCACGCCCCCCAGTAATGGTTAACCAGCGTGAGTGAGAGAAAAATAAGAATCGTACATTCAACTAGAAGTTCATTGAATCATTATACAGGGTGTAACATAAGACAATTTCAAGAAAAAAGTTTATATAAATTTGTGTCCGGAAATGTTTCGTTTCGGAGATACAGGGTGTTGAAATAGATTTTTTTGTTCGGGTTTTGAAAATAACTTTTGCAAAAAATAAGTTATTTGCACGAAATTTGGTACCCGGGGTTTTTTCCATGTGGGAAATCATAATTTCATATTGATTTTCATGTAACATCTAGAGGGCGCTTCGTACGCTGTCATTATTTATTTCAAATGGCCCTAACATTGTTGATAGTAAAATTTTGGTACTCTTCATGAAAAAAACATATTCCCACACCTTTCTCATGGCGATCGTTTTCTAGATAAGTATTTACAATTTTCTTTATCGGTGCACGTTACTTAGCTCCTAGGGGGCTAAGTGAAGTTGCTGAGAACATTACAAAAACTTAAGTAAGTGGTAGATCTCGTCCAAATAAACAACTTTTTTCCTATAAAAACTTCATTAAAAATGATTTGTTTTCGAGACACTGATGGTTCAAATTTTCAAAAACATGATTGGTTTTTGTCATAAGTTATTTGCAACTGTAGTTATTTTCATCAAACTTAAACACAGACTTCTTTTAAATTGGGCTTATCAAACTGATTTAACATTCCAAATTGAAACAAATTTGTCAGGTTTAACTATTCAATTAAACTACATATCGGAGTTTGTGAAAAAATCAATTCGGAGGAGTATTATGTTATTTATTAGGCAGTTAAACTGTTCAAAGTGACGACCTCCGAAAGTAATACAAGCTTCTGCTCTCCTCATCAAAGAATTCCGCACCCGTTGAAAAATGCCGGGAGTGTTTCTTATCGTTTCGCAGCAAGCCCTAAATATTTCCTCGTTTATGGGGCAAGTGATTATAGGTGCCCCAAAAAAAAATCGACCGAATTGAGGTTCGGTGACCTCTGGGGCTAATGCTGAGTACTCCTCTTTCAATCCATCGTTGGTGATATGCTACGTCTAAGAAATGTCTTGCTATCAGACTAAAATGAGCAGGGACTCCATCTAACTGAGAGTGATTTCGGAGACTAATAGGAACATCTTCCATAAATTGGGGAAGCTCGTGTTCAAAAAATTTTGGTAAGCATCTCCATCCAAACGTAAGGGGAGAAAATAGGGCACAATTGAATAATCCTCAATAATGCCTAACCATACATTAAAAATGAATCTGTTTTGGAAATAAGTTGTCGCATGTATGAAATGAATAATAAAAATAAAGTATCTGAGAAAACTATTAAAACTACAGATTTCAATTCTTTAAAATAAGAGAGCTATTTTTATAATCTTTAGAAATTATTCTTGTTTAAATTCATAATTAAGTATTTCGATTTGGTTTTGTAATTATTCACTGTTATTATAATTTTTATGCTTGAGTAATAATAATTGGGTTCATATATAAATTACAGTACGCATTTTGTGATTTCTGATATGACATCAGATATATTAGGTAATTTCGTGCAAATTTTATCCTGCATTCGGTTGACGGTTGTTCAGACTACTCTTTGACACTGACAATTGACATGCCCTATTTTTCAGTTGGCATTTCAATGCGAAAAATTTCAATTCAAAACACCAGTGTGAAAAGTAAATAATTTATCGCAATAGTGTGGAAAGTAATTGATAGTCCAAGTGATCAGCTTCGTATTGTAGTTGGAATTTTTCTAGTAAAAGGTATTTGTTAATTTTGCTCCTCGCAATAAATTATTTTAGTAAAAAATCCGTTTATTTCATTTCTTTTATTAGATTTGAATTACCATAGAGAAACAATATTTGTTTGTACACAAACCATAGTAATTGACATTGTTCAGGCGCGTATATAGATTTGTTCCATGGGGGGTAATTCGTGGAGAGGGGGTAACAGACAATTGAAAAGCGCAGCAGGCAAAATTTTTTTTTTGTTCAAGGTCAGATGCCTTTAATTGATAGTTAGATTTATCAGAGGGATATCATGTAGAGGGAAAAAAGCAAACTCAGTTTGCTTTATTTAATATGAAAAAAAAAATCAACGATGATTCGATTTAGATAATTACGCAGTGAATGAAATTAGACTCATTTTGTGAATATCTTAATGTCAATTTTGATTGTAACACTGAATTTTCTTCGATCGTGGGGGGGGTGATTACCCTCATTACCCTCCCCCCTTGTATACGCGCCTGACATCGCTATCTTAGTAACGCCTACTCTATAAATAGATTGATTTAAAATTCGAATGATATTTACCACGTGAGTAGAAATTTCACCCTTCTTTTTTAAATTATCCTTCTGTGTCATGAAACATTGTATGATACCAATGCGAAAAGTATGTCTGAAACACTGGTATGACTTGCAGAACTCGTTGCGCTCACATACCCGTGTTTCAAACATCCACTTTTCACATCTGTGTCATAAATATCTATTTTTAAACATCTCCCTGTACTGTCTGAGTATATCTCTCATTCACGCTGTCCAACTATAGTCGACATGTTTCCGACTGTTTTCCCAACACCAGCATTCACAATATATAAAAGGGACTCACCAGTATCGACGGCAGAAATTTTCCGGGCGCTATCCTGTCTTCTTCTCCGGACCGTCACCTTCCGGAAGACTGTGCCACTTATAGGCTCGATATCACACTGTTCCAAGGGCGCGGTTTCCTCTCTGGCGTAATGTATCTGATACATAAACAATATATTACCTTTCAATCGACTGTGAATGTGGATTGAATGCGTGTTCATCAATTCCATGACGGGGATATGTTAGTATCTTAATAATATCGAAGACAAGGGAAGAGGTTGATGAAAACAAATTGAGAAACAGAATTGAACTTGGGAAATAGATGGGACTTCTTTGAAATTTCTCAAGTTTTTGAACGTTTAAAATAATTATCCCCTCAACCCCCTCTACTGAAAAAGAACACATAACGAATCAGGACACTGCGCAAAAACAATTATTAACTCACGCGTTACGTTATATTTTTTCCTCAAACACGTGTACGTCCCCCATTTTTTTATAGTTTTGAAGATACTGGTTCAAAATTTGCAAATTTTTTATAGGGGCTATATATTCCAGTCCACAGCAGAAACTCTGTTTTGTAGCTATTATATAGCTAGATTATCTATCTATAATAATAATAATAATAATAATAATAATAGAACTTCTTCATAGTTAAACCACTAACTCGATTGGCTATAGATGGATGAGGTACTACAGAATATACATGCAAAAAAATGTTGTGGAAGAAGTGGATTCTATTCGAGTTGCCTGAACGGTTCTCTAGAAGTCAGACATTTTCAATCTTTTCAAAGATTGTTTTTTTTACTTCACAATAGCTTTATCAGTGAGCTTGCTCAAGAAAAATATTGTATAAAGTAGGCAACCGTTTTATGAAGTCTAAGTGCTTTTCAAGAGATCAATAATTGCTTTTATGAAAACATTTAACTTGAAACGCCGACATTGTTGTCAGTTCAAAAGTTAAATGTATTTAATTCCTTTTTATTTCATTACAAAATGATATTTTTGATGAATAATACTTATATACTTATCAATTTATTAGCATTTTATCAACCCCATTTCAAAACTACTTAATGAAAACAAAATAAATTCTAGATTTTTTTATTATGGATTTGCAGATATTTTTATATATATATATATTATTTCAAAGTAGAATAGCATGTTTCAACAGAATCATTTTCTTAGCATGGCAAATTTTGTTTTCCAAAGACGGTAGTAAGTACATACGAGTTCGAATCTCCCCCAAAAACCTCCATGTCCAGAAATTGTGGACTTGGTTGTTTTGTTCCTGAGATTCCACATTTAGCCATCCTCCTCCTCGATGAGAACCCCTCGAGATCCGGAGTGAACGTATGCTCTAGTGGAGTTTCCATCAATAGTGCAGGTCTTCACATTCGGACACTGTTTACTATTTTGTTGCATATAGGATGTCAACGACAATCCTTTGTCAAATATCCCAAATGCTTGCATTCTACTCTACTCTAGGCATTGGACACATGATGACACCCTTTTTACAGTTATAACATCGTTGTTCATTAAAAAAATACCAAACTCTCTATGAAAGATTCCTCCACCTCAACAAAAAAGAAAACTCGATTCAATTTTCATTTCGTCGGCAATTGAAAATGCTGACGTTATGATTGTTCATACAGTAATATAGAAAGCTGTTGAGTATGACAAGTTCACCATAACTGACAAAGATGTGGACCACCTCGTGTTGCTAACAGTCTCCTCTTTCAATGAATATAAATATTTCAAAATGAGTGGGATAGACAATGCCCCATCATTGTTATTTTCAGCTGCCTCTTGCAAGTTCAATCCACATCTTATTCCTCTATAAGTGGGTGAGACGCCACTTCAGCCTATTTCTGATACGGCAAGAAGAAAATTGGTGAGTTGAACAAGAAAAACACTTTTTTACATGCTCTAGCAGCTGTCTTAAAAGAGCCAGATTCGCAGAGACAGGGGAGAAATTCTTCACACAGTTGTATAGAAATCTCCGTTCTATCACCAACTTTCAAGGCATTGTATGCACAATGAGATTCCTTAATAATTGAGAATGGTCCACTGAGTCCACTGGGAGTCAGCCGACGGCAAAAAAGTGATTTCTCAATTGGTTGTGCCTAGGTCGAAAATAAGTGATGTCTCAGATGAGATTCATGAGGGCAGATCAGGTGGTCATTTTGGAGTGAATAAGACCTTGAATGAAATACGCCAGAGGTTCTACTGGTTCCAATGTTGTAAAGATGTAAAAAGATGTTGCCAAAGATGTCCGAAGTGTGAATCAAGCAGAGGCCCCATGATAAGATCAAGAGGAGAGATGAAAGAATATAATGTAGGTGCTCCCGTCGGATGAATCGCCATCGATGTAGCTGGACCATTTCCGTATTTCCGATAAAGAATTATGGCTTTAAATACATCCTGTTTGCTATTGATTACTTCAGCAAATGGATTGAAGCTTATGTCCTGCCTTATCAAGAAGTATTCACAGGTGGATAACATGTTTTCAAGGATTGGAGTGCCAATAGACTACATTCCGATCAAGGAAGGAATTTTGGATCGAACTTATTTTTGTGAATTATTGTGAATTGATGGGACTTAGCAAGACTAGAACAACTACCTTCCTCCCACAGTCTGATGGCATGGTTGAAAGGTTCCTTACCCCAGCCAGCATTATTTTGGAAGAGCTTTTCGTTTTCATAGTGACTTGGTGTTCGGGTCACCATTTGCAAGAAAAAGAGGTACAGGATTATGCAGACGAACTGCGAGATAGATCCATGAATTTGCAAGAAAAAGGTTGAAGATAACTAGTGATAGAATGAAGGCTCGATACGATCTCAAGGCCAATACTGGTTAATTCAAAGAAGAAGATCGAGTATGGTTGTACAAATTAACACCATCTTCTCATCGAGAGCCAAAATGGAGGTCGTTCACCTAGAAAGACCTAAATGTTATAATGGAGACAACGAGACATTGTTTGATCGGGACCATTAAAATCGAGAGATTATTACGAGATTGGTAAAACGTAACTCATTTGCATGAAAAATTAACCAGCCGTTCGCTGAAAACAATTCCTCTACCTAAAGCATCACTCGATGTATTTCTATACTGATCATGCTATAGAATGGAAGGAACCCAAAAAATCTACCCTGCTCGAAATGAGTTTTTAATTTTTATACGAATCACCCAGGTTTCCGGAGAAAACCCCTCAAAAGCAGAGCTTGTGCGAGCAAGGGAGACCCGGGACCCACAGCTTGGATAAAATTAGAATCCAAACCACTTCAGCTCAGTGGTAGGTGGCCCCGGGGGTTTCAGAAATTCACCATCAACTTTCCAGATAAGAACTTGAAACATAATAAATATGTTGGCTTTTCTTTGGCAGAACATTTATGCTAATGTGTCTTCTAGTCGCGGAATAAATTCTTGCAACACAATATTATCGAAAATGTGAAATTTACGCACCTCATTTGATGTCGATTCTTCGGAGTTATCGGATTGGTCCCCCAGGTGAGAATTGGATAGCGATGGCCGTTGTTCTGCTGTTTTTCCTGCCTTCAGTGATTGACTTCGAAGGGCAGTCATGAGTTTCTCTTTCATCATTGTATTAGTAATGTTGCTGTCGAAACTAACTCGTTTTTCTACAATGTTATCGATTTTTTTCGTAGGTTCGGGGGTAAGTATACCTAAAAATTCAATAAATATCTCAGAAGAGCATTGTTCATGAAGATATCTATAGAAGAGAGACAACCAAAGGAGAAAAAATAGCAGCGTTTCATTTACGAGATGTGCAGATGCTGTAACAGTATTCTGGATGGTATTAAAGACAATTTCAGAACCCCTAATAAGTATGTATAAAAAACTTGTATAAACTATAATATTAATCAAGCAGATTCTTGAAAAGAGATGATATCATCGTGTGAGTATGGATTACTTGATTTAGCCTACCTTTACTCTTCACAGTTTTTGTACTTTCCTCTTCCTTAGAACTCCCCTCCTCCTTGGAGCTACTGTCCTCTTTCGAATTACTCTCCCCACCGCTTCCCTCGTTATTGTGTTTCCCCTTCGGTGACCTTTTTCTGTCCCTCGCCTCCTTATTTTCCGACAACTGCATCAGAGGATTCACGCGTGCTACTTTTTGAGACGATATGAGAGGATGCGCGTTCCTCAGAAACACAGGGGAGCACCCCCTTTCGGAATAAACGTCCTCAGAGTGAGTCCTCCGAGCTGGGGAGCGTCGTTTGTAAGGCGGCGAGGGGGAATCGACGGAGTTCTGTTGGTTTTTGAGATTCGTTTGGTGTAGGGTTAGGGAGGGGTAGCTGTTGATGTCTTGACCTCTTGGCAGGCTGTTGTAGGGGCGGAGTTCTGGGGAGCCTCGCAGCGCACTCCATCTAGGTGTTGGATCTGAGGATGAATGAATATTTAGTTCGATCAACGGTGCAACGAATAATCTACAATTTTATAAAGATATTGAGGAGTGTTACTTCAAGAATTTTTATCTCAACAAATGTGAAATTCTCCCTCTAGAACGAACGCATCCATGTTTGGAATGGTACTGATTGAAAAACTATATAAATATTATTAACTTTTGTGCCACATATAGTGATCAAAGTGATATTTGAATAATTTGGGAACTCTTCCTGCTAAATAATTCACACAAAATTTTACTTCCTTCTGCTTCAAAAAATATTCCACTGTATTTTCCAAAAGACCCTGCACTTCTCTTATGGAAAACGGCATTCTGTTGAATTCATTGAAATATTGGTATGTTGTGATAAATCGCTAAGGTATTAGGCAACTATATCTTTGGTTCAATTTACACGAAGCAAACAACCACTCCTCAGTCGTCCACTCAAGGAAGTATTTTTAATATGAATATTAAATTGAAGATTATGATGTTACTTATATCATACTTTTGCTGCCACTAGATAGCCTCCCTAGAAGCCAGAATGCTCAACCCTAGGTTACTGGTTCTTGTAAGTTCACCATTATCTCAAAGGCCAAGCTGTAGATTGGTAGGTTCCGCCAAGGCTTCACAAATGCGTGGACTTTGTATGAGGGGTTGAAAGTGTAAATAATAGTCGGTTAAGTAGGCCAATCAAATTAATACAGTGAGCACCATATGTAACGGATACATTCATTTTCCACGTTATTAGTAATTTCCAAGAAAAACCCCGAAATACGTCGATTTATTATTCGAAAAGAAACTCTGTGACATGAAAAAAATTCCCCCCTCCTTCACTCCCCTCAACGTGACAGCCATCACCCCAATTTGTTTAAATGCAGTAGGAGTGAAGTGATACCTCATTTTGAAGGGTATTCAATTTTCTATACAGCCATATCTTTATTTTTTAATTTTGTTCATGCACCATGAAAAAAACCATTGAATAAATTGTGATATCTAAATCATGTATCATAGCGGTATCAATCAATGTGCTACTAACGAAATTTTTCAGATCAAATGTTTAAACTGACAGCCATTTGTTTCTTGACAATAATAAAGGAGTTGCTGAAAGTTATCAACAACATCCTGAATGGTTTCGGGAGTGATATACGTTCTATTTCTTCTCTAATTCTGATTTTCAAACTTTCAATTTTGTTTGGTCTATTGATATATATTTTGGTTTTCAGGTAACCTCACAAAAAGTAGTCAAGCGGTGTCAAGTCGGAAGAACGGGCTGGCCACTCTATGGCACCTCGTCTACCAATTCATCTGTTGGGAAAAACTTCATTCAGATATGCACGAACTTCAGCTGCAAAATGTGGTGGAGCACCATCTTGCTGATACCAGATATTCCTGTCTATTTGATTCGGATTATATAATAACCTCCTGCCTGGTTTTGAAATATCTTTGACAGTCCCAAATTCACGAACGGTAGATTGAGAAATGTGATGATCAGGATATTTATCATTGAACATTTCACTTACATTCTTCTGGGTTCAAGTTTCGTCCCCACATCCTAGCATTATTAACACTTCTATTCTTTGACGTTCAGTCAAATGAGACATTGCTAGAACTTTCAGCCTATTGTCTGAAAGTAACACTGAACAAGAAACACAACAACAACTGCGAAACTGTGTCTCTTCAGCAAGTGCACAGAGAACATACAATTTTTATTCAACTGTCACGGCTGACAAAAAACGGTTGGTAAATAAACCAAAACAATTGAAGGTGCATGGCATAATACAGCAGATTTAATGGAATATCTATGTGATACATTTCAACATTTTGAAAAATATTTTTTTCATGGCGCATGGACGAAATGAAAAAATTGGAGGGGTGACTGTCACGTTGAGGGGGGTGAAGGAGGGGGTATTTTTTATGTCACAAAGTGTCTTTTTGAATACATAAATCGACGTATTTCAGGGGTTTTCTTGAAAATGGCTTATAACGTGGAAAACGAATTTATCCATTACATATGGTGCTCACTGTATATTTTGAGGAATTGATTTCCAGCTAGCTGGAAATCATTTTGATACCTTAATTCGGTCCTAAATTCGTGTAATGTAAGTTTGCACAACCCCAGGAAGTGAGCTCAACTTTTGATAGCTTTTGTTTGTAGCTCGAAAATGCTGCGTTTATATGTCAAAAATGTAATATTCTAATAATTCCTCAATAAAATTCAGTAATTCCCAATTTTGTTTTCAGATCCCTTTTTTTCCATTCAAACAAACTTATTCCATGAGAAAATTTCAAATGGATGAAGAAGATAATTGCAGTTTTTCTTAAAATTCGACTTTCTCATAGATGTGACCGAATGTACAATATTGATGAAATCATAAATCATATCAAGAACAATAACTAAAAGAGAACGAAAGAAAAAAGAAAGAACTGTAAACCCCTTTTACTCCGTTTTCGAATATTGTTACCTATCACATCACCTTCATCTAATTGACTCTTCAATTGTTATCGCCACAACGAATTCATAGCTGATCCATTATCAGACTAGCAAATTACTCCATATGTTCGTGACCAACTCAAAAAACGTTTGCCTTATTTCCATAATTAATTCATGTTGCAAACATTTATTTTAAAGGAAAAAATATTGCAGTCATTTATGAAAGTGGTAAAGTTTGAAGGAGACTTATGACATAAAGAGAAACGTTTCTTTACTTCTGCCCCCACTTATATTTTTTTTGTCCGAGTTATTAACAAAGGTATGAATAAATATTTTATTTAATCACATGCCAGCCAAACTTGGACATGGTTTCATAATTAGGGAACGATAAAGGGTGATATTTTCGTGACCAACTCAAAAAACGTTTGCCTCATTTCCATAATTAATTCATGTTGCAAACATTTATTTTAAGGGAAAAAAAATATTTGCATTCATTTATGAAAGTGGCAATGTTTGAAGGAGACTTATGACATAAAGAGAAACGTTTCTTAACTTCTGCCCCCACTTATATTTTTTTGTCCGAGTTATTAACAAAGGTATGAATAAATATTTTATTTAATCACATGCCAGCCAAACTTGGACATGGTTTCATAATTGGGGAACGATAAAGGGTGATATTTTCGTGACCAACTCGAAAAACGTTTGCCTTATTTCCATAATTAATTCTTGTTGCAAACATTTATTTTAACGGAAAAAAAATTATTTGCAGTCATTTATGAAAGTGGCAAAGTTTGAAGGAGACTTATGACATAAAGAGAAACGTTTCTTTAGTTCTGCCCACACTTATATTTTTTTGTCCGAGTTATTAACAAAGGTATGAATAAATAATTTATTTAATCACATGCCAGCCAAACTTGGACATGGTGTCATAATTGGGGAACGATAAAGGGTGATATTTTCGTGACCAACTCAAAAAACGTTTGCCCAATTTCCATAATTAATTCATGTTGCAAATATTTATTTTAAGGGAAAAAAATATTTGCAGTCATATATGAAAGTGGCAAAGTTTGAAGGAGACTTATGACATAAAGAGAAACGTTTCTTAACTTCTGCCCCCACTTATATTTTTTTGTCCGAGTTATTAACAAAGGTATTAATAAATAATTTATTTAATCACATGCCAGCCAAACTTGGACATGGTTTCATAATTGGGGAACGATTAAGGGTGATATTTTCTTCGTTTTCACCATTTGGCGACTCTTTTGCATAATGTTACGAGATTGATAAATGCCTCCTAGATGCGCCGCTGAGTCCATTCCGCGGGCGCCTCATCGATGAATCAATTCCAAGAAGTGTTTATTTGGATGGATCGTTTTCTGTACTGCATGAATAGTCTAGATAACGGAGCTGCCGCGTCATCGCTCAATTCCTGAAAATGTGTAGAAGTTTTCCGTTTTGAGTATTCTCGAATCATCGCGATTAATCCAGTCTACATGATGAGTGCCTATATAAACGGAGACGTTTGACTGGGAAGGAAGTTTTATGAAGAGAATTTATTAAGAAGATTTGAAAGTGATAATAAGCAGAAGTGTTTGGAATATTTAGCTAGTTGTATTGTAGTATAGATTTAAGTGTTTTATTAGTCAGTGAAGTGTTATATGTTTATTTATAGTGAAGTTAGAAAGTAAACAGTTTAGTAGTGTGCTCGGCCAATTATTTAGGAAAACGTAACAATATTTTCATAATTTGAATTTGACTATGTTGCTAGCCTTGTAAGTACGGAGGAGCAAGTTTTTATAGTTTCACTAAACACAATTTTTGTGACAGTTTTGCATTCTTTTGCTATTTTTCCCCATTTTTTATTTTTAATGCTGAATTGGTTGGGTGCAAAACTTGTTGAAATATATTATAAATCCATCTGATATATCCAGCTATTCACATAATCCATGGCCAGCCATGTATTTCGAAAATAACCGTTGGCGGCCGGCTTGCTCCTGAATCGAAACGGGAGTCACTCCCGAAGTAATTAATGGCTGGAACTCATGGCTGCTCCGCACGCTGATCATTCCATAACTCTTCAGTGACAAGCTCAGAGAATACAGTGATAATTATGATCAAAGCTGAATTTTTGATTTTTTTGCTGACAAAAACACTCAATAAAAATTCATATCGTCCATTTACACTGTATGAAAAAGTAACATCCGATCCACGCAAAGCGGACAACGATCCCAACTCATGATTGATTCGGTTTTCATTGAATTTATATCCGAAAACTCGCAAACTCATCTTTCATAACTCAACGGAAAGAAACAATTCAATAAATAACACTCCTGGCTGTCAGCCAGTCGTATATCGACCAACTAATTCGCTGAATGACTGAAATAAAATACTGTCTACTCACTGGAAATGGTCCAGGACCGCCTAATGGTCCTCTTGATGATATCGGCGGCGGGCACATACACCCTGTTGTCCCGCCGCCTACTGGGTCTCCTCACAAACTCGTTCATCCATTCACCGCTTGCCGCTTGAATTTCCCTGGAAAGGAAATTGAATTATAGTCTAGGAATGGTTTGTGACGAAAATGTAATAAACTTTTCAGATTTTTCTTATGGAAGGAGAATATGCGTTGAATGGTATGATATGCATCTTGTATTCGGTGAAAATAAAACATCAATCAAAATACAGGTAAAACAAAATAGGAATCTGCAGGAAAAGAGAATGTTATGGAAATTTAAGAAAGGCTACTCGGGAAATATCCTCAATTGATAATCGAATCACACTGCCCATAATCTCCTGAATGAAGTGAGTGTTCTAGAAAGAATCGAATAAGTATGATGATAATAATAATGTGTGGTATAAAGAGGTCTCTGGCTGCAAGGATAACCTGTTCATCGACAGATGTATAACGCAGGACTACGTGCAGTATAAGCGTAATTTTTCAATAGCCTGGATCGATTATCGCAAGGCATTTGATACAAAATCTCATGAGTACATCACGATTCTGCTCAGATGCCTTGCGGTACCCGACCTAATAGTGAGATGCATTGCACATCTGATGCCGCTCTGGAGGACTCGCTTCTCTATAAGATTTAGTCAAGTCAGAGTTCACCAGAGCAGGTTATCTTCAGCAGTAGTATGTTTCGGGAAAGCTCCTTCAGTCCCCTTCTCTTCTGCACTACGGAAAACCAGCGGATACAACTGCGGCACCCCCGCACCCATCTGTTTGATATAGATGATCCTAAATTATAAGCCTCAGAAAATATTCATCAACTTGATACCAAAGAGTCGTATACGTGCTAGGGGTGGAACAAAGTCGCTCCCAAGAGGTAAAGTGGACGCGCATATGAATTTTCGTGGCTTGAAATGGTTAAAGCAAACGACCTATTTTTACTGATAGTACTCATTGTATAGGACGTCACACCACTTCTTGGCCACCCCACACACGCCTCGTTCACCCCTTACAACCCCTCAAACAATAAATTGATTGACTGATTGATAAAAAGGGTGAAATTTTCGAATTAGCATATCTCGATTACTATTTGAGCTAGCGAGTTCGTTCTAAAATGTTTATTTTTTGAATGTGAATAAAAGTTTATATAACCTCATTTACTGTTTTATCAAAGTGTGATCGGTTCTCAAAGTGTTTCAAGATCGAATGTTCCCAAACTCAATGATTTTTGTTCCTTTTGCAAAAAATACACGAAAAAACATCCTTTACATAGGATCGTAACTGATGAAGGTGGGATGAGATTGAGAGATGCGGTTCAGATGGGAGGCAACGAAGAATTGAAAGGTAAATTATCTGGATTTATTTCTGAAATAGATGCCCGTGTATATGAAGTGAATACCATCGACCTTGTTGGACGACAAATATTGCAAATGTTGTCAGAAAATCCAGCAACATACCAGAGACTTATCTTGAGAATAATGTAGCTGCATCAGAAGTAAAATTGTTGAGTTAGTTGCGAAGTATTCTGTATGCTGGTACTATAATAAATATGCAGGAAGCTGAAGAGCAATATTTGAAAATATGTGATTCTCATGATTTGACCCAAAGTTATCGAAGGAAGGAAAAGAAAGTATTTGAAAGCATCTATAATAGATGAATTTCTGGATGTTGTTCATTTTTCAAATTTGAAAAACCCTTCCAAACCTCAAAATGTATGCCTACAGAGTGTGAAAGAACTTTTATAAAAAAAAAATTCGAACACGATAAACGAGGAATTGAAGATTCTTAACGAGGCTTCTGTGATTTTGAGAAGAGATGCAGCAAAAGCTGATTAGTGAAAATTCATCGGATGTTTGTTTGTTATAATGTTATATGCTAACCAAAAATTACAAAACCTTTCAAGAATCGAATTCTTGTTGTATAGAATGACACAAAATTATGCAGCTGTTTTCCTGACTTTTGAAGTGTTATAAGATTTTTCATATAAAATAAAAATCAAAAGTTTGTATGGCACTAAGTCCTCTAATACTTATAATAATGAAATTTCCAATTGGATATGGAAACATATTGATTTAATAAAAAATATCATAAAATATGTGGTGCGTTAGTGCACCACTGGGGCAAAATGGGGGGAGTAAACTGAATTAATCCACTTTTGCATGTGATTGAACCAATTTTCGAAGCACTATCCCCATTCCGATTGAGGTACCTCCAAAACATGTGATTTGAACGCATCAACTGCTTATTTTATTAGACTGTACGGCGGATGATCTATCAGTTCAATGTTTCGACTGCTCAAACACGTTCTTGTTTGAGCTGATGTGTGAGAGCTTGCATAGTCGTGGTGGAGAATGAATCGTCTTCTGCGGTTGGTTTCCCTGATTCATCGAATCATTTCTGGCAAACTAATGCTGGTGTACTAATCAGAATTATCCGTTCTACGTTGCTCTAACGGAACTGTGGAGGCATTATCAGTTATTTCGTGAAAATAGTCGACTATTTGTTTCGAAGTTCTTCGTTGGAATTGGCTCGTCTTGAAAGACCTGTATGGTCGATTATTGTTTAGTTTCGGATTCATATGCATAGCCACAGGATTCCTTGTCTGTAACGGTCTTTTGAAGCACCGCGATTGCATTTTATCAAAGTTTCTTCGTACCAATTGACACGACCTCTTTTTTATTACCTACTTATCTCGTGAAAATTACTTTAGGTTGCCTTACTTTTCTGAAACCAACTACAGTAGGTAGGTATTAAGGAAAGAATAAATATATTTTTCTTGACGATTTTGAAGAGGAATGTATGTGCAATCTGAAGTGAAACGCATATTGAATCGAATCCAAATACGAATGTATATCTGATATCAAAAAATAAAAATGAATCTTTCATTTCACACAATCATTGGTTGTTTCACAAAAATTAAGTGCAGATGAAGCAGGAAGCGAGGAAGTTCCATCGTAAACCAGTAGGTGCTCACCAATGATTATTCAATTGCTTTTCCGTTAACCCACTCTCAGTCATTCTCGACGAAACTCCGCATTCGCGATCCAATAGAAAAACGAAGAAAAGCACCGACTGCAAGGAAATCGTCTTTGAGTAGAGTGCTCCGTTAAATTAGCCAGATTACACTCTCGAATGAAGTTTACCAAACACATTCAATATAAATCGACTAAAACATCCGAGCGGAGAGGTATTGGAAAATCTAGTCGGGTGAACTGGAAATGATCGTGTCGAGGAGTTTTTCTTGGTGTGAAATTGAATAAAAAAACTTCTTATTGGGGATCGAACGCCGAGACCGATCCGCGAGGAATGGAATAAAAAAGGATTTGGAACTATATATTTGCTTGATTGAAGAAATTCGATTCCGCGATCGAACGTTCCATGAACACATGTTTACAGGGAGGAAGGTCAGTGCAACAGCCTGTTCATTTAAGATTTATTTTCGATGAACTACTGTTAATCAAATACTACTTAAATTATTCCAGGAATTCCTCAAGGATCACGACACTTCTTGATGCCATACATTTTTTGCTATGAAGAAGATCTGAAAATATCGTTTAACAAAGTTTCCCTATTTTTACTTGTCGGTTTCCAATGTATACTGTTAGGGTAATTATCTATTAGAAGGCAGTTATGGGCCTCTTCATCGTGCCCATGACACACCCACCGCCTCTGGGAATTGTTCTAATTTTGAAATAGCCTATTTCACGAACCAAATAGACTAGGGGTGTTATTTTCGATCGTTCGCAATAATAACGTGTCTTCGTATCGTCACATTCTGATGTTCTCTGCATGTTGTTGATATGCTTACTGTAGGTTAGGTTCAATTAGGTTTAAATTGAGCGGGTCTGCTCGGCCCTCACTGCGACCCGTAAGGGTCTATTCTGGCTCACACCAATTCATATTTCACCAAATAAACCCAGTTTCCTGAAGAAGCCGACTAATTTTTTTGGTGTATGATCTGTCAGGTCCGAGGGAGAGAGTGAAACACTGCCAAACATCGAAAACCTAATACGGTTCGCGGTGGGGCAGGCACAAAGACTCTGCTGTTTCATCATCTTCAAGACAGAGACGACATGCCGGGTCTTGCAACAGTTATAGCCTTGTAATGTGATGATTCAAACGACAGTGACCTGTGAGTGGGCCTGTTGGACATCGCAGGTCTTCTCTGCTGGAGACTAACAGTGTTTTGGTCAAATTCTTCGAGGAATGTATGGATGCCTTGGAATAAGCCAATCCTGGTAGGTTTTTTCAGAAGTTTAATACTTTCCTTTCTGTCCAGGTGTTCAATGTGTATTTGGCAAAACTTGGTGAGATGTCAATGGCAGGTTCTGGTCCAATGAACCTACTTGTGGCACCTCCTCTTGCAAGTAGGTCCGCTGTTTCATTGCCCTCCATACCGGAGTGGCCAGGAATCCAGACCAGAGAGAGACTGTTGAGTCTTCCCATTGAGGAGAGTCTTCTCTGAAAGTTTGACACCATCTTAGACGTTGATCGATACGAGCCAAGTGCCTTCAAAGTCACTTGACTGTCTTGACTGAAAATTTTGTTTGATTTTTGTGAGAGGGTGGTTTCTTCAAGTCTCTCTACATATAGATCGATGGCGTGAATTTCCGCCTGGAATACTGTCGCATATAATCCTAGACAGGTTCATAACTCTGTTCTAGATATACGACTGTATACACCTGCACCAGAACCTGAGGGTGTTTTTGAACCATCTGTGAACCAACAGTAATCTGCTCTCAGTAGTTCATCTCTAGTAGGATTTCCATAGCTGCTTACGGTGTGGTACTGATGGCGCCAGTGATGGCCAGACAAAATCTGTCTCTGTAAACTGGAGAGCTGCACCTGGTCCGTTCGCTGTGAAGTTTTCGGCCTGCTTACTGTAACTCAGAATGCACAAATACGTGTACTCGTTAATACTGTGAACGATCAAAAATAGTAACCCAGGCTTCTAACCGATACCTCTCTTACGCTCTCCAGGTTCAGAACGATGTGCCGTATTTTTGGCACTGCTGGGCATTCCGTGAGAATGTGGGTGGCTGACTCCTCATCCTCCAAGCACCTCCTGCGTTCAGTATCATTCATGATGCTTTTAAGGTGCCCCGTCAAGAGTCCTGCAACAATTTTGATTTCCTTTCTGCTCAGTGTAAGCAAAGTCTTGGTCCTCCAAGTAAAAGAAAGAGCCTTCAATGTTTCGCTTATCCACGTTTCCTGCAATTTTACTGTCGAGAGGGTCAATGATCTAGAAATTCCCAGGATCTGTTCTGATCCAAGAGAGGACCCAGAATAGTCTTACCATATTGGTGGTAGATAGACTTTGCAGTTCGTCAATGCATTCAGACATATCAGCAGCGAACTGACTTTATATGATGTGAGGGCCTTGATCGCCGCTTGGCTGTCGGTGCATTTGGCGATTATAGGCTGGTCGATGTTTTCTCTTACACAGGCGAGTATAGCAAAAACTTCTGCTTGAAATACAGAGTTTTGCTTTAGGAAATTCCACCATCTTGGAGCCATCCGGACACCAGATGACCCCAGTGGTGGGGATCAGGTGGTGTCTGATCTGCTCCCAGTCCACCCTATAGGGAATGACTGACAGTGGCCTTTTGCTGAATCGAATGGTAGGTAACCGTCACAAGGCATCTCAAGAAGGGGACAATCTTTTGCCGTCTGATTCCATAATCGAGAACGGCCATACATTTCCTAGGTCCATCATTGGTTGAAGCTCCTCAAGCGAGCAATGGTTTTCGTGGCTCATGTTCAATAAAGAGGATCAAGGGAGGCAGTCCTATGAGTGTCTCCAGCGCCCAAAAGGGTGCCGTCCCTATTGTACCTCTAATTTTGCGGTTTTGATTTGCCGGATGCTGTACCATACGATGGCTCCATACGTAATCATTGTTATTATAATATGAGAGTCGTGTAGATCCAGTATAGAAGTTTGGGGCTGAGCTTGGAAAACAGCTGTGGCTTTTCAAACTTTATGTGTTTTATGTTCATTCCAGTTTAGTTTGGAGTCAAATATTCCATCGAGGACAATATTACAAGTGTTCCCTGAAACCAAGTGGTAGAATTGTTTTGATTTGGTCTGGGGGCCCACGTCAGACTAGTTTCGAAGTTGTTGTCTCTCCTCAGTGCCAGAGTAGATCATTACTCTTCACGGGAAGCTGAGAAACCTCTATTCCTTGGGAGATCGTCAATGGTTATTTATTGTATAATTGTTTCAGCATTTTATTCGAGCAAGAATGTTTAAATGCGAGAGTTAAGCTCGAGCATTTAATTTTCTCGAGCGAATAAAATGTATCTAAAACACGCATGCAATACAACGTTTTATTATTAGATGAAACTTCAATTACGTATAAGGTGATTGTGGATAAATAATAATATCGCTGGTCGAAAATGAGTTAGGAAAAAATCTACTTATAATACTGGACTCAAGTATCGAAAATCAAAAGATCATTGTTATGTTTAATTTCAAGTAATGCAAAATGAATTCTAAAACCTATAAAAGCTAATCTGACTACAATATGAATTTTAATAAAGTGAGTAAACTGAATGAAAAATACAGAAAACTGCAAGAATACATAAACAACGACAATTTTCCCCGACTCTTGTTCCGCAAAGTTATCGAAGTACAAATAAAACTTGTCTTACATTTAAAAAAGATATATCCACTGTTAATTTACCTATGAGAAAACTGTGCATCAAACTGACTTATTACACCAAAACACTTAAGCCTAATTGATTTCAAAGTTTTCAACATGAATTACCTACATAATAATGCATACTCTATCGTCGTTTCACAAGCTCAAAATTCAATTGCGAAGCTTTCAGACATGCTACACTGTAGCATCCTTTGTGTGACTTTGATACTTGGCATTGAGTTTTCTGTAAAGATTGTCATTTCTGAACTAATAATCTCTACATAGTATAAGACAAAATCGCTATGCGCGTCCTCAATTCTGTTTTCCGCTTACTTCTTCTAACCATGCAATCGATTTTAGGTCGGTTTTCACTGTCAGTCAGAGATTTTTTTACGCAAGATAAGTACGTATGTCCAACATTAAGATTTTGTATAGTAGAGAGAATTGAATGTTTTGTAATCAAGTCGATAAAAAAAAATCAATTTTTAGAGCTTATATGGCTAACGCAGACTGAATCTTAAAACCCCCTAACAATGAGTACATAAAAATAATGTACACAAGGATTGCATTTCTAAGAAAAGCCTAGAGAAAAGTCCGCAATGGCATAGGTATGCCTATTTCCTAAGGTTGACTTACATCGACCATTTCTATCTTTAAAACAATACAAAAGCGATCAACTCATCTATCACACGATATGTAAATTGCACTCAAGCAAACCAAGGGGGACTGAATAAACCAATAGTTTCATAGTTTCCTTCGATCGATATATCATATTGAAGGTTTTCAGAATTTTGAGGCATGAGTGACAATTTTTAGAAATTTTTACCATGTACGCCTCAGCTGCGTGTAGGCAAACTTCCCCATCCCACTAAGCTACTCCAGAGGAAATGTTTGAAGATGATAGTAAACAGTTCCTATAGTTAGTGCGATACGTCGAAATTCGCAATGATCGGAAGCTGCCCCGCATACGGCAGAGCATATAGAGCCACTGTGACCCATACACTCAATACGTGCCGCTGCTCTGTAGACTACCCTGCAGACGCGCCAACCCGTTTGAAGAGACCTGGAATGACTCTGAACCTTCATTAGCCCTTACCGAGGTTACGAGTCGCATACAAATCTGTTATTTCATAACACGCAGGGTAACGAGCTTGGAGAGCAAGGGGTTACAGGTACCCAGCTCGACAGCTAACAGCGAAGATCCAAAGAGGTCTGTTAGTGAATCCATAATCTGTGGAAGTCATCAATTTTGAAATTTTATTTTTATAGCCAAGGGTTTCATAACTCATTTTCCATAAACTGAGTTTATAGTTATGCAGTACATGTTATGTAAGAATATAAGTTAGCTGTGTGTTAATTCATAGGGATGAAACGAAAAGATGTAAACATTATGCACTTTATTCATTTCCAGAAGTCAATATACACAATATAAATCAGTATTGAGAGAAAAAGATTCTGTAGGAGGGGGCCCCAGTACAGGTGATCGCCAAGTCTTCGGAAGATGCAGCAGCAGTTGGACATATCGCCTTGAAGATGGTTGCATCGTTGTCACAAGCTACAACGGTTCCAGTACTATCGGTTACCTGATTAGCTATTGGACAAAGAGCAAGGAGATTGGCCATGCAGACTGATGCTGAGCAACTCGAACTCATTGCAACAATCTGAAATGAAAAAATAACATTAACTTCGATGATTCTAGCTGACCAAATTCTACTCAGACAAGATATATGTAATGACTTCATGATACGTTAGGAAATTGAATCCGTTTTTTTTGGGTTTAAAGTTTGCTATGTGTTATCTGCATTATCAGGAGTTTTAAGTTCGGGAGAATTTTGATAAGTGTGGATGCCTTCATTAATTTCAATAATAATAACAATGATCTGGATTCAAAAGAATCAAAATACAAGTTTGACTTTTTTTCACACACAAATTGTTTTTCGATGACTAATTTGAGTGTATAATTCTGCAACTTCGCAAATTGTCAATAAAAATTAAAACAAAGTCTTTTTTCAAATATTATCAGAAGCTGCATGGAAATGATTTTTGAATTTTTATTTCTTCTTGTTTATAACATTTTTATAAACAAATGCGATGTTTATAATGTTCTCTTCACACATCGGAGTGGGAGCAACCCCAAAGTGTGAGGGTCGTATACGACTACTACACCGCGAACTGGGAAGAGTTCAGAGTACAGGCAAGTTTTCAATCACAAAACCGTGAAAAATCTCAACATTATTGAGGAACTAATCGAGAGAGAGAGAGTCTGGAGCTGATTGGGGATATACAAGCAGTCAGTAATGTCACTATCAGGAAGAGAGCCGTGAGAGAGGACTTGCTTCCAGGCTTCATCTTGAACTTAATAAAACTCACAACCGATTGCGAAAGAAATGGCAGGACACCAGAAACCCCCGACAGAGAGAACAGATGCTGTCTATGGGAAGGGAAATCGCAGAACTAATCAAACGTCATAAAGATGAAGTCTGGAAGAGGAAACTCGGAAAGTCTCAATGCGGGGAGACAATTTCATGTGGAGGATGAATAGGTGCCTTCAAAAAAGGCGAATGGACATCCCTGCCATATTATAAATGCATGAATTGTTTACGGGGTGTGAACGGGTTTCCACCGAGGCCTCAATACAGTAATGGTTCTGTTCGATGTACAGAAGGCATTCAACACTGTCTGGATAGAGGGTTTTGACGCAAAGATGCTGAGAGTTGGCATGTTTGGTATATAATAATAATAATAATAATAATAATAATAATAATAATAATAATAATAATAATAATAATAATACTCCCTCATAAACACTCGTTGAGTGTACCCAAAGGCATAGCCTGTGCGGGTAGAGGACGGCTATTATTATTATTTGCCGTGGCGCTCCGGGGCGACTTACTGATGTTTCAGGTGATGTATTCACTTTTCAGCTGTAGGAAAACCCGGAAAACCTACAGCATCACCTCTGGTAGTCGGTGTGCACTCCAAACTAACACTAGACGAGATTGGCATCTAGACAACTCACAATACACTTGCTTTTCAACAAGGCATGAGGCCGCCTATCGAATCCGATATAAAGTAGTTGAGAAAAATTCTCGTACCTACATCGGATTCGAACCGACTATTGCTATGCTGGAGTTTCGAACGGCCTGTGCATTAGACCGCTGATCCACCGACCACCGATATGGTCAGACGTTTAGACTCCTACCTGGTTGTTGGGGCGTTTAGAATCAGAGTCAATAGTACCAGCTCAGCAATGAGCCGGTCGAAGCGGGTGTACCGCAGGGTCATGCCTGTCACCACTTTTGAACTTGTTATAGACATATCCGATGTCGGAATACACGAGCATGGCGGTATTCGCTGATGATACGACAATTTTCGCCCGAGCGGGCGAGAGCAGTAACTCTGCTGCCCGGGTGGAATCGCACCTGGATGGGGAGGGGCTCTTGGAACCAGGATCGAGAATGATTCCATTAAACCAGTGAACTGATGCTGGGAAAGAGCCTACGTAACACCCCCGCATAACTTGGAGGAGGCAGGGAAGCAGCCAAACTGAGACCAAACCACTTATGTGGACAGATGTGGGGCGACTTGGCCGCCCCCTTGAGACGGGACAGACAGAACAGAACTTTATAATTTTGCAACTACGCAAATTGTTAGTAATGAATTAAAAAAAAAATACAACGGGGATCTATTCTGAAGCATATCAAGAATAGCTAAAGTCTTTCAAGAATAGATCTAGGGAAGGAAAAAAAATCTCAAATGTATAGTTTTAACAATTATCACACTTGCAAAGTTCATATTCAAGCAGTAAAAAATTATTAATCAACTATTGCACAACTCATTGAAAAATTGCGATAAATATTAATTTCCTGCGGATTATTGTTCATTTATCTATTCAGTAAGCCTCTGAATTTTAAACCCCTTAAATTTTATATTTAATATGTTTAAATAATTTTTATTGAAGTGTCCGACGTGTGGCTTGCGCAAACCATCAGAGCACTCGTTTTTGGCCGTATTTTCATCCTTCTGGGAAAATTGTAAATATTGGTCCTATATTTCCGGGAGTCGAGTCTGTTTTCAGGAAATTTCCTTCTGTTTTTGAATCTTTGTTTAATATTAGAAAAATCTAAACTAGTTTTTGAGATAATCGCCAAAAACTAAACCCTCCTTTATTTTTGATTAATTGTTTATAACTTTCGCAATTTCTTCAAGCGGAACTTTATTTTTTCAAGGATCATCTACATGCTCTTCTTGATCGAATAACACCTGGTTCATATTTTTCCGAGACTACTGAAAAAAGTTGACCAAAATGGTACTTGTTGACTATAGACAGTCGAAATTAGAGTGAAACTTCACTCACTAAGCGCAGCAAAGAACACAAACTCGTTTCAATATGCCATTCGCTTTCAGTTTCTCCAGCTGAATCAATTGCTACACTCACCTTAGTTCCAACATTGAATCCATCAATCAGAGAAACGGCATACGAGTCTGATGTATCACTCAGAGTGAAAACAGCTTTAGTACGAGTGCTCGTCACTTCAGCATCAACAGGTACAGCAGAAATAGAACCGGAAAAATCATCGGAGACTGCTACGAGAGCCTGAAATAGTCGCAATAAAAATGAATCCAGTTAGTTTTATTAATTCAAATACTAAATATTTCCAGTAAGGTACATAATAAGTGCTTCAATTATCTTCAATTCAATGTTATAGAAGAGACGTAATAATCCAACAACAAATTTGTTCGATCATTCTGAAGACACGTAGTAACGATATAGGAATGTGAAAACTGAACAGACTTTTTTCATGATAAATTCAACTTGAAATGAGAATTTGATGATTCGGGAAAAATGAACCATCTAATACAGGAATACGCATAATTACTGTCGACGTCTGTTGAGAAATATCACAGCACTGAATCCAAACAAAGACATCGTATATGGCGTTTTGCATTGGTATTATTTTGGAGTGGTGTTTTTTTCCATTCCCCTCAGTTTTTGATACCCTGTTGGTCTGGATATTATTGTTCTCATCTCTAGCAGTGGATTGTGCACAAAGGGAATTACATATTGGTCGAATACAGGTACATATCAATTAAAAGAGCACATAACCTACAAACATTCATTATTTCTGAAGCATATGAGTTTGCTATTCGAGTTACGATATTTTCAGAATGGCTGACCACCAAAACTCACTCGGCACAGTGCAAATCTACATAAGAAACAAATGTTTGGATTCAGTTTCGTGACCTACCCCAAGTCTGACGTTACAATAATGCAGCGTATAGCTTAGATTTTTTAACTGACTAATTTTCATTCATTACATTTTGTATTTTCGCCATTTGTAGGAAAACAGTACAATAACATCAAATGCCAAATGGCAGAAGTAATTTTAGCTTCGGTAATGGATGCAAACTTCAATGGAAATTGATACACTCATTCCCTACCTCTTCTGAAAACACACTATTTCTAGATTTTCAAAAAAATACTTACTGATTCTCCTGATATCACCGTTATATCATCTTGACCTGTTACTGAAACTACCAGGGATTTGCCTCCAATATTCTGCACTGTCAAATCTCTGCCATGTACCACAGCAGTACAGAAGAAAACAGCGACAAGTGTTTGGAAATGCATAATATTCACAGTTTTCGTTATTCGTAGAACAAAGTCGATTCGATTTGATATCAACTGAAATGTTGACGGAGTTTTATGCGAAATTTTCTGGCATTATGGGGGGCAAAACAAATATTTGAATATTTACCTGATGGTTAGAATTATATTTACTTTGTTTTAGGAGTAATCCTATACGATGTAATCATAATCTAAGGACAATCAAAACTTTTTAAAGTTAAAAATATTTGATTTTGTTTGTTTCATTTTGAGGATTCATAACTTCATAATGGTTTTTTCCAGAGCATCATTACTGAAAACAATCAAAGGAAATGCGGTATGTGGTATGTGCACACTTTCTGATGCTCTCATTTATTTAACACTATACCTTTGCCAAAATTTATATATGCAGAAACCAACAGAAAATATGATCAAAAATGTAAGGGGGAAGTTTGTTTAATTCTTCTGTTTTTGATAGTGACACATTGGTCGCACCTGTTTCCAAATCTGAGCTAACTCCGGTACATGTAAGACCAATGATGTTATACAATTTGAAGACAAAAATGAGAGAATCACATGAATTAATTATGTGGAGCTTATATCATCAGCTTGATGAACAAAGATATAAGGCAAATATCTTAACTGTTCGACTACAAGAAAAACTTTCAAAACGGTCATCCAGAAGATACGTCGCACAAGCGTCTACCAGATGTAATTCAGCCTACATCGAAAGGTAGTTGTTCTCTCAAAGATGCATAGCAGAAAGAAATATTTTGAATGGTTGGTTCAGAATATTTAGTTTTTGACCTTCCGATATTTTTTGTGAAGAAGGAAGGAAATATTTGTTCAGCGTGGCATAGTACCTTCACTGATATATCTGACCAAGCGAAATCGTATAATGTCTCAATAAAAAATGCAAATGTTACAGATGTGATAATTCCTACCAGTCCCGCTAATGTTTTTACATCCATCACGCCCTCAGGGGATGAATCCAGTAGTTACACTGACGCATACGACAAAGAAATTAGAAAAGCAATAAATACAGTTTAAAAAAAAACTAAAGAACGTGGGGCGCTCGATATACGAAAATATGAATAAAGGGACGCTTTTTCCACAGTGATACTAATATTTTTCATTTATTATTATATTATGCCTATATAAACAATGATTTTTCACTTTTTATTTCAATATGTTATAAAAGCGCGTTTTTTAGTTTTTTAAACTATATTTATTTTTCACTTTCTAGTTCTTAATTTAATAATAATCAAACCTGTAATCACCGGTCTCGGCACTTAAATCAATTTATCTTTGCATTACTGGGGTAACGAGAAATCAGTGTTCCATTTCGGAGAGAGAGCCTGAACAATAGCGAACCTATCCAAAGAAGGCAGCAGGCGTATTAATTACCCATCCACGACGCGGATTATTTAAAATTCTGACGAAGGCTCTCACACAGAGTATATGACAGGCAAATTATCTCATTCTGGCGATCCTGATCAGGATAATGAGACAAAATCATCTAAATTATTGTATTTTCACCGGTTCTTGATGAGTGTACAATAAAGCGTGTAAAAAGGTGACATATTTCCCATTGCACCAAAATTCATAAAGTATAAAGCTTGCTTTATGTGTTCCTAGTTCTATTGAATCAATTGGGATTACGCACAAACACTTCTAAATTTGTGTCACCGGATGAGAAACACCCAGTTCCTTCGCACCCTGTGTTTGGTTTAGTTCGATAACAAAATCACTGAAATGACAGAACTTCGGAAATTTCCTTTGATATTTAACATTTAATTGATTGTGTGAGCTGTCGAAGTGATATTTGGGACCAAAGTGATGAAGACTACAAAAACAGACCGCTGTCAGCACTACACGAGAACAACTTCACAACTACGTTGTATGCACCGCATCAGTTCCTCCACCAATTCTGTTTAAGAATGCGGCAGTAAAAAATGCGTCTACAACGAACGAAGAAAAAAGATACTAGCCAAGGAAGATTCATATAAATCGAGTACGTTTCATAAACAACTTAAATAGAAAAAATCAAAAGAATCATTTTTTCCTATACAAGTGTGTATGATTCACCCTATTCCCGCACGCAATGCAGTTTTAGAAGTGTCATTATCCCGCTCTAATGCGGAAAAAAATTTCCCGCACGCTAAAGTCACTTCAAGTGAGTTTTTCCCGCACTAGTGCAGGAAGAAATTTTCCCGCACGCAAAAGTTTGTTGTTTGTTTTGCGTCGTTCGGGTAATGGCAGTTGCATGCGGGAAATGTACTCTTTCCGTACTTGTTAGGATAATAACTATTCTCGTAGCTCTGTAGCTATACCATTGTGGGTATGAGAATGAAAATCAGATTCCATCATCATACTTTTTTCTGTACCGTGTGTGAAATTCCGTACAAAGCATTTTTGGAAAAATTGTGTTTGTGAATTTATTTTCCTCAAATCGAATTAGGTCTCAACACACGGAGTTTTCTGGCCTTACACTAGGACATCCTGTTTATACGAGGAATGATACTCAAGTTTTGAGATAATAAATATCTAATCATGAAAAATGGTGGATTAAGTAATCCGAATCTTCCGCAAAAAATCCTATACAATAGGTATAGTCGTCGGCAAGTATTCAAAAGAAAACAACTACTGCCCCCTACGACCGTTGGATTATATCTATTTAATACTTTGCAATGCATTACAAATATCGAAGCTGAAATTATTTCTCGATTTAATTGGGGAAACACCCCCGTTTCATGGTCCTTGCCAATCTTCAGCGAAGGCTAATTGGACTCAACTGAATCAAAAAATCCTATGAGCCTTATTGGAAATCCCTGAGATAAATACTGAAGTATGAATTATGCGTCATCTCTGGAATCCAGAATTAAAATGCACTCCGACTTCAATAGGAAGCCAAAAACATCATGAAGAGGAGCGACACTACTTGAAGGAAGATCATTAATCTAATCATGAAAATGGTGGATTAAGTAATCCGAATCTTCTGCAAAAAATCCTGAACAGTAGATATGGTCATCGGCACGTATTCAACAGAGCAAGGACCATGAAACCCAATAAAATCAAAAATAATTTCAGCTATATTTGAAATGCATTGCAAAGTATTAAACAGATATAATTCAGCGGTCGTAGGGGGCAGTGGTTGTTTCCTATTGAGTACTTGCCGACAAATATACCCATTGTAATATAGGATTTTTTGCCGAAGATTCGGATTACGTAATGCTCCATTTTCCATGATTAGATTAATGGTCTTCCGTCATATTATTATATAGTTGCCCCTCTTCTTGAAAAATATATATTTATAATCTAGAATGGTTAAATTGTTTTTCAAAATATTCTCCATTAAGATCAATACACTTTTTCAAGCGTTCAACCAATTTTCGAAGGACTTATTCCATTCTGATTGAGGTTCCTCTAAAACATGTGATTTGAACGCATCAACCTCTTCTACAGACGTCGAAACACGTTGAACTCGCAATTAATTTTTCATCTGCAAGAATAAGAAAAAATCATTGGATGGCAAACAAGGACTGTACGGCGGATGACCCATCGGTTCGATGATTTTATTGCTCAAAAACGTTTTAGTTTGAGCTAAGGGAGAGCTTGCATTGTCGTGGTGGAAAATGATTCGTCTTCTGCTATTGGTATTCCTGATTTTTTCGAACACTTCTTGCAACAAATGCTGATGTACCAATCAGAACTGACCGTTCCAACTTGCTCTTACGGAACTGTGGTGATATGTCCAGTTATTCTGAAAAAACAGGCGATCATTTGTTTCGAAGTGCTTCATGCGCGAAATTTTTTGTTGGGGTTTGCTCGTCTTGAAAGACATACAGTCGATTGTTGTTTAGTTTCGTGTTTATAGGCATATAACCATGATTCGTCACCTGTCACGATCTTATAGACGACCTTTGAAGCACAGCGATTGAATGTTTTCAACATTTCTTGGCACCAATCAAATTATGCGGTATCCAACGCGAAGGAATCTTATGGACGGGCAATTGTTCATGCAACATTGAATGTATGCGAGTGGAACTAATGCAAAAGTATTCCACAATCTCATGGTTTGTTACAAAATTGATATTTTCTGGTACATCAGCCGATTTGGGACGCCCTTCAGTCAGGAAATCCGTCCTGTAGCGAAGTGCGACCACTATTGAATTTGGTAAACCAGCAAAACACGGTGGCTTGAGATGTGCTTCATCACCAAAAGTCGAAGAAAGTTGATCGGCGCACCACTGTTGGTTTAATACACGTTGAAAGTCATGGAAAATCATCGAACGAAAATGTTCACGATTTAATTCCATTTTTTGACCAAGATGAATGATTCAAGTATCTGTAAACAACACAAATACTAGCATTCGTATGACAACACGTTCGACTACGATGTGACATATTCACATCACTGTTGACATATCTCTAAACTTAAGTAGCAATCCTCGTATAATGAATATATCGAGTTTGTATGCACTTGCCCGCCGGGATGCTGTATGTGTCATTTTTACCAAATTAAACAGATAGATACCATTATCAATACTAACCAAGTCTCTTCATTTTTGCAATACAAAACAAGTCCGCAATCAACAATTTATCAGAAGATTCAAGAACATTTTTAAATTGTGACCAAATTTAACGGATATTCTTTTTATCAAATGTGTATCAACACAGGATGTTTCACAAATACTGTTATTACTTTGTTATTTTTGACACTTTCCATAATTTAAAGTTAATTTACACAGCTCGATATTAGATATTGTAGATCGATAAAAACTAAAATACACAAATAATTTTTTTGTTTTTTCCGTTAACCAGATGTCATCCCCCTACAGAATGACAGCCCTCAGAAGTCGAAACTTGTGCGAGCTAAGGATAAACGAGGTCTTACCTTTTAACGTGCGATTCCTAGCACGAGACCAGTGACCATGCTGAGAATCGAACTCACGTCCCTCTGATTGATAGACTAGCGCTCTACCATCATGACCACTGCGGTAAAAGACTACACAAGAAATCATTTGATCTCCACAACATTTACCTATTGAAAATTCAAAACATCTTTCGCTAGCATAATAGTTTCTTCAAGTGACTGCGATAAACTACATACAAACATTTCTATATCCTCTCTGATCAGTAATCAGACATACCTACCTCTCATACATGTAGATAGGTACTCATTAGAATTACCCAAAGTGTAGGTACATCCTAATTATACATATATTAATATAATGAGTTCAATGTCAAATCATAACATACTAATTTTTTTATAAGTATTCATAAAAAACAAATTGAACAATGCTCAGTTATTGAAATCAAATTGGTCGTTGAATAATTTGATTGGATTTCCAAGTCTATTAATTTCTTGTTATAAATGGTTCAAAAATTCGCGAATTCTTTCCAACCATCAAATAATGATATTCAAAATTACAGATCGTTGACAAAACTTGTACAAACAACTAACAGAAAGGGTAACTTTATTTCTAAGTAGACAATAGACAATGTTAGAATTGCATATGCTTACAAGAACAAAACAAGTGAGGATCAAGAACAGATAATAATAATCCTCTACTTTTACAATGGCCCTTTCGTTTACTGATAAAGATAGTGGGAAAATGATATTCCGTGAATATATGAAAGAACACATAAAACATCATCAGTGCTGATGGCCATACAGGAATCCATACATAAGTGTAAGTTCTTCTTCCACAATTTCATATATTGAACTCTATTAAAATTCTGGACAATCCGTAGTTCTTTACAGATACACATAATTCAATTAAATTCTATTCAGGCAGAAATAAGCCCAACGTAGAGCAACACAACCGTAGTCGGAAATACAAAGATTCACGGAATTCCAGAAGTGTACCATAGGCTTCAATTAACCTAATTCCACTGTTATTCCATTTTAACGATTTTCTGCAAATCTCTCTCTCTCGCTATTCAACACAGTGAACAAAACACGAATCAATGATTGAATTTATTGCCTTGTCCGTGCTAATTTGAGGAATTCTGCCCCCTCCCCTGCAAGTTAGGTAGATTATTTCTTTCGTCTATTGAATATCAGTCATCAACCAATCATAAGTTTGTTTCATATTTGACAGAAACATTCAGCGACTATTTCCATAGTACACAATAGTCACCGACTGTTCAGCATGATACCTATATATCAAGGAACCTGTGCATCTGAATACTCTAAATGAATACATCTTAAACGTCAAATGGAATCAATCGTGTTGAAGCTGTATAAGTATTTGAAAATGAATCGGTTTGGAAAAACGAAACACGGAGAGATAGATAGGGCAATCGAGGCTACAATCCCTGACAGTACAGTGTCATTCATATAACTGATGTAAAGAATTAATTTTACTCGACATTATTATGGCATTAATAATCAGAGATGAAAGTCCTCGAGCTTCGCTCTCGGGTTTTCATCAGATTATTACTGCCAAAATAATTATTATAAAATATAGTCAAAATTTAGATGAGATAAAAATAGTCGACTATTTATCAAGGTCTTGTTACATTAGATACTATTGAATATTTATTTGCATTGCAAAAGAGGAAAGTACTATTATTCGGATTTTTCCTCTCACATATAGCTTGATACAGAGGTTATTCAAATTCGAAAATTCACACAGACAAATGAATACGATTCATAAGCAACTGGATAAATCCATCAAATACCGATATTATACAGGGTGTTATTATTGATGGTACGAATTCGGTTAAATGGCAAACTAGTTGCATTTTTAATGGCCTTCTCGATGCCGAAAACAAAAAAAATTGAGAGTCGCGTTTTCAGAATATTTCATAAAATTATATTTCTTTCCATGGAACACCCTAAATTATTTCATGCATTTCGATTCGTAATAACATTCTCAACAACAAAGCTCATATTATCTTTCTTCCGGAAGTGGAAAATGAGCGACTTATGTGGAAATATTTATTTTTTCCACAAGTACAAAAAAATTTTTTGTTTTGGCGAATAAAACCTCATGATTGTCCAAACACTCAATTTTGGTACAGATACGAATGACAATATTTTGTTACTAATAGCAAAATAAGACAGTAAACAGAAAAAATTGCGCAGGGATGTGAACTCGTGAAACCCGTGATCATCATGTCGCAGCACTCTTAAAGCCATTCCGATAGCAGCATTTATTTTGTGAGTCAAAATATGTCTGCTGATGTAATGATAACTTTGAAGCCGTTTTTGTACAGAACAGAAAATACTGGAGGTTCATATGAATGTGTTTGGAAAAAATGTGTTTGATTCGATAAAACATAATTATTATGAGCAATCAAGTTACCTTGAAACTTGGTTGAAATACTATTTGTCAAATATTCTCAAGTATATCATAACAATGTCATAAACTATCGTAAATGTCAACCACTGTTCGAATATTTTTCGAAATACCGTTTTCCCATCAAGAAAAATGTGATATGTTAGAATCCTACTTGTTTGCCAGAAAAATAGCGTAATAGCACTCCAACACTACAGCAATTCGTTCCTCGATCGTGAATTACCTAATCGGCGTTTTTTTGCTATGCTTCATCGTCGATTCAGGAACAATGAAAAAGTTTTTGAGAAAAGGAGAACTAAAAAGCGTTTTGTATCATCTGATGATAAAGAAATTGACGTTTTATCCTACTTTGAGGTATATCCAAATAATTCCATCAGCCATTTATCTAGAGAAATAGCTGTTCCACTGTATGGTATTCAACGAATTCTGAAGAAACATAAGATTTCTTCTTATAAATTAAGACCAGTGCAAACACTAGAACCTGGTGATCCTGAGAGACGATTGGGGTTTTGTCGGTGGTTTATGAATAAATTCAGACAAGATCCAAACTTCTATAGAAATATATGGAGCGATGAGGCTAATTTTTCAAATCGTGGAATGTATAATAGAAAGAATTTTCATTATTGGAGTAGACATAATCCATTTCTAGTCCATCCCCACAATCCGCAAAGACGATTTAGTATTAATGTGTGGTGTGGTCTATTTAGAGGCAGAATTATCGGTCCATTTTTCTACCATGGTTCTTCGAACGGACCCCGTTACATTAATTTATTAACAAGAGTGTTGGAAGAGTTTTTCGATGATCTTGATCTGGAGGCTCGTCAGATGATCGATTTTCACCAGAATGGAGCACCAGCACGTAATGTCAGTGGCGTAAAAAGAATGCTGCGAGGCTGTTTTGAAAACAGATGGATTGCTACAAATGGTCCTGTTAAGTGGCTCCCTCGTTCACCAGACATGACACCTCTAGATTTTTATTTTTGGGGATGTCTGAAAAATGAGGTTCACAAAATGAAACATAATAATGTAAATGAACTGAAAAGTTATATTGAAACTATAATTATTAGAATTGATGGCCGAACTGTGTTGAATGCTCAGATAAAAGTTATATGGTTTATTTTGTTGCTCATTATCAAAATATTTCAAAATATACTTCTTCAAAGCGGGCAACAGAAATTATCAATTTTTCAAATAGGCCAACCTGTAGATTTTTCCCACCATATAACTGAGCAAAAAAATTTTATTTTAATTTTTTCGAAAATTTTACAAGTTGTCAAGTTAGTGCCGCAACAAAGAAAAACCATAAAAACTTTATAAATAGAATTACTTATAATAAAACATATTTGAGACGTGCAACACCAAAAGTGAATCAAAATATTATGAGGGATTGAAAGTTATTGTACCCAAACAGTAGATTTTATCCAGAGACAAAATTCAAATATCAAAAACATGACTTTTAAAAAAGAAACAACCTGTACGTTTTGAAATTGTTTTGAAACGAACGACAGCCCTCAGAAGTTGAAACTTGTTCGAGCTAAGGATTAACGAGGTCTTACCTTTTAACGTGCGATTCCTAGTAACTTCGCAATTTTGTATAATTGCTTTATCCCTACAAATTTTTCGAATACGATTTTTCCCTAAAATTGACAGATCTTGTGAAATTCACAATTTTATTTTCGTTTCAACTATAATTACTGTCATACAATTTATGTATTTCGTTTTATACAAAATACGGCTCTTTCAATGAATTTATCCACCGAAGTATTGACCTAGGTACATAATTTTTGTACTGGTAAGTGATGATTTTTTAAACGATCAGAATTCATAATGAACGATATTCAGGAAGACGGCAACTCAGAAAAGAAGCGTTTCTTTGATTTACTTCAACAGAAAATGTCGCATATGAAGAGATAGTAAGAACCAATTCTGCATTAAGTGGAGCAACTGAAATGACTCTCATCTCAAAAGTTATAGAAGATCCTCATATCTCGCATGGACAAATATCCAAACAAACGGATTAGCCGGACTGTCATGCAAATAACTTTTAGAAAATCCATAGCAATCGTCACTTCTCTAGTGTTTTGTTGTTTGAATACTTCATAAAATTGACAATAATTGACAATTTTACAAACTGCAAGCAGGTGTGAAGCTGAGTTGAAACGATTTATTTAAAAATTTAAGTATTTTTCTTCATAAAAAAGAGTTTCACTAAGAAAAATAAGATTTGTGTGGTTTCTATTTGCAGTCGTATAAAAAGTATCGTAAAAAACTTTTATCAAAGAGAGATCAACCTTTTTGTTTACCTAATATACTATTATAGTTCAGAATAAATACAACATACTTTTCATATTTCATCATGTAAAATTATTACATATTTCTCACGTGGAATTGGGCCCACTTGAAGAAAGGATGTAATTTTCTAAAAAAAAAAGGATACAAATAATCCAGCATTTTGCAAATTTCCTGTACTATGGGATTTTTATCTCCTGACCATGTGTGGTACAAAAAATAAAACGAAAACAAAATAATAACTATCAGGTGACAATGATTACTTTGTATGCATTTGTGACAGAGCATCATATACGAGGCATGATTTAATCTATTATTCGGTTAGTAACAAGTGAAACGTTTTCGTTGCTAGGGAATTATTCATAAACAAATGATCCAATTGCAAATAAAGTTTTTTTAAAAGCGTAGCTGGAATATTCCTCAAATGATCATTTTCTCATAAGATTGTTATGAGAAGCGAGTAAATCTTACAACCAATAATTGCTGATTATTCCTGCGGTAGTATTTTGTTATCACTAGTATTTCCCATGAACTCTGATAACTTGAAACTAAACTATGATATGCTACGATCGTATTTCGAAACACATAATTTGGGAATAACCTCTAAAAAACTAAAAAGACTTCATATTTCTGAACTTTTCCTAATGGGGATCAGAAACTCGAATCAGATACCCATCCAGTATAGGTGGGGAAATTATATCAAAGCTACAATAAAAAGAGATTCTACAGTTCGATTATTTTATCTTTACCCGTGCGTCATCAATGTTATGCATATGAAATAAGTCGAGTCGTTTCAGTTAAATGCAGAATGCCGTGGCTAATATCCCGATAAAATTATAACGTGTGGGTAATAAGATAGGATAATGAATTACTAAATTAACATTTTCAAATTCATGGAAATGGCGAACCACCAAACAATAAGAGTTATTTTTTTTCAATTCCAACAGAATACCGTGTGACACATACACCCCCCTTTTCTCCTTTCCTTTTTTCCTTCATTTTCCAAATATATCAAAAAGTGCCGTCCATTGAGCAATTCAATATTTCAAATTTCAAAAATATTACTAGAGAAATAAAAGCGAAAAGGAATGAATATGTTTAAAATTGTTTTTTCCGTTAACCTGTCGTCCCCTTACGTACGGCAGCCCTCAGTAGTCGAAACTTGTACGAGCAAAGGATTAATGACCTTTTAACCTATTAACGTGCGGTTCCTAGCACACGGTGTATTCCAGTTATTACGAATCCAGTGATACCAGTTTTGATAGGATAATGAAACATGGAGGCAGAGATATGTTCATGGAATTTCCTCATTTGCCCAATGAGTTTACTAGAAACTTTTGACCTCCCTACTGTATTCTAATTTCAGTCACACTCATATAAGGAAGTTGTTTTATCCATACCTCCGCAGCCGTTTCACACAAATCCATCAAATCCTAATTTTATCCACATTAATGCAATTTCTGTAGATGTAACAGATAACGAAAAAAGTTGTTCAGAAAACTAGGTTGAAGTGCAATATTTTCAAAACCTTTGCATACTTTTTAATATCAAAAAATGAGTTTCCATTCAAACATGACTAAAACTCAGAAAAGGAATCTTCTAGACTTAGGTATTCAAACTTTTTCAATCACCTATTCGTGCATGGATGCAAGGACACACTATATACTGATAAATAAATGAATATCTAAGAAGTAAAAATACACCAGTTGACATATATTTGGTAATGAAATACTCAACACATAATTAACAAAAAATGTATTCATACATTTATGTGTTGCGAGCACGTAGAACTATGTCCAGTTATGAAAAGAAAAACAAAATTAATATATTTAATCATTTTCAACTGGAAAATGAAATCGTAAGTTCGAAAACCGATTTTGTGGAATGGAAAAGTTTTAGCCTGATTGTCACGAATTCACAATTCTGTAGATACTGTCTTTCAATATAGTTAGACAGAATATACCTACTCGAAAATTTAGAGGGTACGAATTTTTAGGTATCACTTTGGAAAACACGCTAAACTCCTAAATAGCAAAGCTAATTAGTTGTGTTATCTTTTCAGAATTAAAAAGTATTTTCAATATATTTGTATATACAGGGTATTCATTTCAAGACTTCCCACCCTAATTTTCTCGAAATGTGTGTATTTGAAAAAAAGTCCCTAGACACGTCAGCACACACGTTTCGAGAAAATTAGGGCGGAAAGTCCTGGATTGAACACCCTGTATGTTTGGCAGTGACTGTAATACTCGATGATTCCTATACATTTATATAATATGTCCAATGGAAAATAAATAGTATTAATAAGTTACTATGGAGATATGCCAGAAATGTATTCTTCTGGGTTCGTTCTGCCATGGGATATGTTCCCTGAGGCATACAGCCTGTAGTAATTCAAGAACAGCAATTACTACTACATATTTTCATTCGGTCCTGAAGATGTTTTTTCAACATTAAAGGATTTTTCTATTTGAGCGAATTATCATTTTAATGGATCCAAAAAATGAGATTTCTTCGGCTCCAATCCTGGTGATCACAGATTCTAAGTTGTTAATTTAACGAAACTCGAATTTATTTACACATTGAACAATTGATTCTGATGGAGATTTTTTTTTCAAAATAAACGTTGTTCTTAAGGGAAGCCTCATTCAAACTAATAGGAGTTGCTTCTAAAAATTCACAGGGTATGAAATAATCAAAGTTCTGTAGCTGCATTCCTTGAACAAATAAACCGTGATATATTTCATTAGTATAAGAAAAATGCCAATTACCACATAAAATAATCAAATACTTGAGTAATCGAATAATTTCGTCCGTAAAATATATGTTTCTTGTTCCACAATCCATTCTTAGTTGATTTTATACTTCTAATTATTTTTCGTCATTATTCCTAGCAATGACGTGATAATTCTTATCAAAATTTTCTAAATAAATACACGTTCCACTCTAGAAAAATAGTTCTAATAGTTTGATAACAGCCGAAAACAAATACAGCACTAATCTAAATATCGTCACAAACGAAAAACAATTTCGTGTATGCATATGATGATCTTCCATTTATTCGAAGTGCTCATCGAGTTACCAAACATTTTTGGGCGAAAGCTTGTAAGAAAGAGGGGGCTTCTCAATTTCTATTTGATTTTTTTCATCTGGTTTTCCCAAGAAAAGAAAATCCTGTAATGTTCCACCAGTTTTTGAAAACTATAGAAAAGTTGGTAGAACTGGCGTTTTTCTTGAATTTCTGAATGTTTTATGCCTCTGGAAATACCACACACTAGGCAACTACTCCCAAAGTTCTGTCGTTCTTGTTGAAAAAACTAACCCTGGGAAAAATATGTTAGGCACGTCTTCAAAATGACGATAAAGGAAAATGGAGACTAATCTTGATAATATAGGAGAAAGATCTATCTGCGGTGTTCCAGAGGATTAAGTGAGTTTGTGAGCAAACCAACACCGACAAGACAAATTGCCCATTTTTCGACAGTTACATATCGGAACTTTCATCTTATGTTTTGTGACAACCTCAAAACTCATATAGGATTTTCTTCCAGAAGCTGTATCGATCAATATACGAAAAACTATAAGTGGGTCGAATTTGATAATTTGGTAGTTCACCATTGTGGATGTGGACTATCCGGCTAAAATTATTTCAAGAATGTTCCGATGGCAATAAGTTACTTATTTTATTGAAACCACGCGTTTATTAATTTTAGATTATATGGAGGAATACATTCCTTTCAAATTTCAATTATGATCTCCTATCACGTAGTAACGGCTACATTGATCAGTTTAATTTCTTATCAATATAGACATAGAAGATCCCAAAAATTCACCACATCACACACTTATCCTGGGCCAATGGAAACAATTTATTTTGTCAATCAGGACCTTTCTCAGAAGCTCCGATAAATCTGAAGAACGTGCTGGTATCATTCCAAATAACCACTCATCATATCGGCAGGGTAAGTAGTTCAGGAATCATGTGCTCTGAGTATCCAAAGTAAACAAAGAATAACGGTTTTCGGCATTTGTCTGGCTGAGATTTCCGCCGTCTTACGGCAAGCCGGCAAAATTTTAAGGTTCGAGAGTAGCGTGTGCATCATTCCACCAAGGACCCCAATGATCAGAACCACCATTTCAATGGATTGTTTTGTCCGTTTTTCCTCCTATATTTAGGCAATGTGTACGGTATAAACGAATAGTAAAGATAATGATATAATCAGAATTCCCAAGTGAAGAAAAAACTTCTTTTCTGCAAGGATTAGGGTTTGTGATTAGCAAAAGGTCAAGGTTATCAGCAAACTGGTTATTGATATCAGAAATGTGTGAAATTATCCGGCTGTTCTAGGAATGAGTGCTAGCCACAGCCTCAGCTTCACGATCTACTTCGCCTATTTTATTGAAAATTTGAATCAAGCAACGATATGTACGATGCTAATAACAACGCTTAGGTGATAGGAAAAAGCATCAGATCCATCCATTCTTTATTATCAGCTTGAACTACAAATCAGCCATGTCCTTCGTCTCTATCTTAAAGTTGCCAGGGAAAGCAAACATTAACTTTCGAATTTGAAACGGGGTTCGTAACCATGAGAGAGCATGTATACCTGGTTGGTGGAGAACGTGACTTGTACTACTGAAAGGGCCGGAATCTCGGGCGTTTCACTATTTAGGTGATGGTGGACCTCACTGATGTTCTTATGGAGTACCTACCCTTTCACCATGAAATCCGAATGAAGAAGTGTCGGCTTTTGTTGACATAAACCTGGGAAACACTGAGTCATTTCACCGGACGACCACATTAGATATCTTCATGGGGTCCAAGGAGATCTCTGAAGACTAGACACTCCAACGCCACTGTCACCTTCTCGTGGTAGATCCTTGGCCACGCCATGACTTGAGCTCACCGAAAATCGACGCCAGAATCATACCTACCACGGGAGGTGAAAACAAAGGAATAAACAAATTGACGGTGTTTCGGTCTGACAAACGCATTTTCCACTCGCCTTCCGCAATCAACCTGTCTTACGACTTATGCAAAGGTCTTTAGAAAAAACTTGGTGCTAATTTAAGTATGCTAAATCAACACGCTAAGGGCAATTTGCCCAAGGAAGGCATGTGTCCCGTTACCATTTCGTTGTCCAATGGTAGGGCCGTATTACACATTCCACTGGTTCAGCGGTACCAGTGTCCGAACGAATTAGGCGTTGCTCACCTAGCGAAGTAACCAAAATCGCCTAGCCCTTACCAGGGGACTCAGTCACCTCTACCGCAGTGTAGTATACTTAGACTCTGTCACCTGGAGTCCAACACTGTGTAGAGGGGCGACAGGTATTATCCTGACGGAGTCACCCACCTAGATATCTATATCAGTCAGATTCCTCCGACTCCGTTTGATGGGTAACCGACCGCAGTCGTTTACACAAAGTAATGCATACCCGTGTCAGACTAGATAGGCTAGATTTCTCTAGCCTATGTGTGATCTGTGATCGGTACGAACGAGTACCATGATCACTGGACGAAGGCCCATAGGCTTGAATCAGGTAGCAAAATTCTGGATTCACCATGAGCACCCATCTACCCTGCGAGAGTTAAAAAATCTGTCTCAAGTCGGAGGATCTCGGTTCGAGTGATATGTAGACTGGTAGCCGGTGAAAGAATTTCCCAGGGCAGCCAAACGGCCAGCTGAAAACTAGCAGTATCAGGGCTTTTACGGAAAGGCAGGCTTAAAGGAATTTCTTCAATGGGAGCCGAGAAGGAGTTTCGTATCGGGTGTTGTGGTACTGGTAGCCGGTAAATGAATCGCTCCGGGTCTACGCACTGTTCGGCTGAAAATTGGGTGCTTCGATACTGGTAGTCGAGAAAAAAATATCTTGCGGCCTTCGGGCCATCCGGATGAGAACGAGTACTACCAAGGCCTTGACGAGGAGGAGAGCAGTTTGTAAAATAAGCTTTGGCGGGAATGCGGATTGAAAGAAATCACTCCCTTGACAAGTACCCACTCATTACACTTCCACCAGACTTGAGGAGAGCAATTTATAAGAAGGGCTTTGACAAGAAGGTGGATTGAAGGAAATTGTTCCCTTGACAAGCACTCACCTACACAAGCACCCACTTACTACTCTTCCACCAGACTTGTGAAGAGCAGTTTGTAAGAATGCAGAACAGGGTAGTCCCGTTCTGCACCCATTTTGATCCTTTCCAGCGGGTATCATACCATAAATGAGAATAGCAGTGGAAGGCAAGAGGGGTGTATGAGGGAAAAACTACTACTCTCCATTCTAATTATAAAGGTCGATATTAACGCTCAAACCGTTATCACATCTTCTACCTTCCCTCGTAAATGGAAGAATATAAACTTTGCTTGAGGACTTGAGTTTAAAAATATGCAGAGATTTCTATAAGGAATCGATTTTTTTTTGTAACTTCTAGTTGAAATTTTTTCTCATTTATCTCCAAAATTCTGCCGTAATCTGTTTGATAGTGGTGATTCATATAGTTGCTATTTGTATTTTTGCTAATGCCAATGATGGAATTTGTAACAGAGGCTTCATTGGGTAATTCATTTGACCCCAATTAACATTTATGGAACTGTTTATTTTTTCAAAATTTCAAGGCGATAAATACGCATTTATCAATAAAGTATTTATAACAATTTTTTCGTTAAACTGAAGTGAAATAGAAAATTAATATGTGGATCAAGAAATATTGGTGTGAAGCATAACCACTGTAATTATTATTCGGAATGGAAACAGGAATAACGCAAACAATACCGAACTCATCCTTATCGGGGTACGAGGCTTGTTTAAATAAGTACAAGAAACTTTCCTCATTGAAACTCATAATTCTCAGATGCCGTAAATTATTCTCATTAAACTTTGTGGCATTGAGTGTTTCATATGAGTACTCGAGGTCTTGAGCCTATCAAGTTCGAAAGAGAATAATTTGGATGAAGAAAAGTTTAAAAAGATGCGGAAATAAGGTACCTAAATATTAACTTCCTTCTGAAATGTTTGCGTCGAAGTCGTATTCTTTATGGACGACTTACCTAAGTACCAATTTTTGAAGCTCCTATGTTCAATCAAAAAAATACTAAATGTTATTTGATGGGGTTGAGTGGAAGATCAGAAAATGCTTTTCATTCTCCTTCTACGAAAAATGGACACGTACTCTGTATTTGTTTTTTGCTGGAAACTAGCTGATGAAAATTTCATACGTGATTTATCTTCTATAACTTGTTCGTAGTTCAATATATTTTATATAACGCACACGTTTGCGAAACCGACATAGAAACAAATTTAATTCAATTCGCCCCTGTATCGAAGCTTCCCAGAACTCATGAGCGGAATATGCTGATAGAGTTTAATTGGGATGTATAAAATTAATTGTTGATCAATTGGGCGATATTGCCAGTGCGTCTTTCGGTCGAGTTGGGATTGATAACTGAAAACGATGACTTGGTTGTACTCATTAAGGGAACGAAGGCACAGAAGGTATGCGACGAACATTGGAAATCGTGTAGAATTGCTGCAATAAGAAAAAACTCAAAGTAAATCCTATTTAAATAACTTCAATTAGCTTTATGGAACGTCGAAAGTTGGACAAACTGAAATGGTCAAAACTCTTCGGGGTACAACTGCAAATGTCGCAGGATATGGAATATTTGGAAATAATCCAAAATATAATAGTAACTCTGAACAGGCATTTCCAAGCAAGCAAAATAATCAAACTTGAGAATTAAAACACGATTTGTACATTGCAGTCAGTAGTTTATTAGAAAGTTATTTGAAAGACTGAACAGACCCAGTACAACCTATAAAATTAATACAGGTGGGAAAATCCCAAAAGGGCGAAAAACTTCTCTTGCCAAGTCCAGTGAGCCTAAGCAAAGAAGCCCCATTTCGCTGAAAAAGGCACGCTTACTTCAAACGCGCAGAAGAGTCCACCAGCGCCTCGGCAGCTGTAAAGTGGAGCCAAAAGGGAAAAATTGGGGGAAAAAATAATGTTTCCCCAACTAACACCGATGTCTCTATGGATTTTTTTGCCGATTTTAAAAGCTTCTACCAAAATAATGAGGGACCATTTCCCACCGACAAGCGATTTCTTCACGAATATATGCAAAGGTAAGCAGGTAAACTCATAGGGGAAAAGAACCCAAATCGACCAGAGACGAAGAACCTCTAAATCAGTAGAGATCACTGAAGGAGAGGAGAAAACATACGGAAGTAACCCGAAATTAACAACCCCTCTCTGCTCTAATAATCCCCATGTCTAACGCGCCAAAATGGAGTATGGTGGACGGTTACAGCAGAGGGGGGAGAATCAAATAACACCAAGGGGCATCAAGGGGATGATGAAGGTTTACTTAGAAATTTGAGCAGATAAGGACAAAGAATGACTGACTATAGAAGAAGGAAGAAGTGAAATTTCCTCTACTCGCCTACCTCACCGCTGGCAAGAAGATCGCTCTTCAGGTCGTCTTCGGAGATTCCTCTCAAGACAGCGGAAAACAACCCCGAGACATAGGTCAGGGTATCAACTTTATTCTCTCAAATCACAGAACAACTGAGACCACTTGAGGACCAGGATAAACTCAAGGAATTGCCACGGGCCAAGATCAGGGAAAGAGATATAGCCAGGATCCAGAACCATCATCGGGAAAAATGCATGAAATACACAACGGAGAAGAAGGAACAGTTAACCAGAGTGCTCAGGCTCCTGAAATCGCCGAGGAAAACTAGCCCTAGCACCAAAAACCAACCAGAAAGTAACTTTAAAATTCCAAAGAAGATAGTTAAAAGGGAATGGACAACCCTGAACATTCAGGAAGACCCTACAGAAGATGATGACGAGGAGGAACCTGAAATCTCACAGTTATAGAAAAAGAAAGAGAAACATGCGCTGCCCCTAGCTGTGGCGAGTAAGACAAAGCAATGCCCACCCAGCAACGTCCAGGGTACCAGTAGATTGAACAAGGAATGTAGGAATTCTTGCAACAGAACACAAAAGAGGATGTAACCTACAAATATAGAAATCAGCTGATAACATATAAGCATAAAAAATATAAGGGCGGTTGCCCAAAACCAAGAAGGACTCCAGCATTCTGCTGTTATTACCAAGGCCAGCTCATAGCCTGTATGCGAAGCTATCTCAAGCGCGGAGAAAAGGAAAAACAACCAACCTCCACCTTCCAAGAGATAGGCAGAGGCCCCTCCGGTCCGGACTCACATATGCAAAAGGGACAAAAAAAAGATGAAGAAAGAAACGGACTACACGAGAACGGTAAGCCACCGGGTAAGTTACTTTCGAACCTATCCCATTCCCGCAAATACTAATACGCTGCTAAAGGTAAACTAGCCAAGAACATCAAATCTGGTGAGCGACTTTTTCGAAAGGAATCAGGCTTTGAAAGGGTAACTCCGTGCCATGAATGAAATGATCGAGAAACTCATGATAGCCCGGGACAGCACCGCAAAATTCCTGGTCCTGTGGAAGATCAAGGAGAATATGGACTCTAAAAATGCCTGTAAAAATAATGTGAGTGGAATCAGCAATAAGGTAATGTTGTTTATAGACATTAAATTGATATCATGTTTCGACCAGAGACCAAACTCCGGCAGGAACATACCTTGAAATCAGAGGATATCCTACCACCAGGGCAGATAGAGCTAACGCTGTGAGAGGGGAGGAATTAGCAATACTTGTGAAGATGAATATACCACAGAGGCAAATCTGGATAGAGCAGAAAAGAGGAACGAGGATTTATGCAGTATATAACACCCTGGGAAATGAATTTACATCAACAGATTTGCATAATATCTGCCAAAGGGTGGAACTGTTCCACCAATCCAAATAGTAATGGAAATACGCTCTATGAATACTCCTTACAAAATAGTGTAGTCATATATTCCCCAGAAAATCCAACGCATTTCCTGTGGAGTAGTTTTACGCCCACTATCATTGACTTGTGTCTTTATGGTTAAGGGTGGGCAGAACCCCACTGAGAAACGAACCCTATACGATTATGCTACCACTAACCGGGGAGAGTACAGGAAAATCATGAATGAGGAAACAGGAAATTGATCTGGAGACTCAGAGGCTGATAGAAAACATGCAATTCGCTAAGGATAAAACTACCGGGAAGAAGCTAGTGAGGGAGAACAGGGATCTTCTTCCAGAACACATAAGGTATCTAATGAATATAAACCATAAGGAGAGGAAAAAATGGCAAAATACAATAAGTAACGTTCTTTGATAAAATATGTCGTCCCTAACTATAATTCAAAAAGGCCATCTATCAGAGAAGATTTATATCTATTCTTGTCCAAGTGGTATAAAAAGGCAATTCAAGACATTCAACCTCGCCTTAAAGACCACCAAAGCTTGAGTCAGTACTTATATTGACGAACCCACTGATAAAATAGGCAATTTCTTGAAACAATAAGTTAATATTGCTTTTAGGATAAACAATACTTTGGGAAACAATCAAAATAATAAGGATAATGTAGGAAAAAATAAATGTGTGGAGTCTCTTATTCAACATGTGGTACTTGTTTCATGTTTTATATTGGACAGACGTGTAAAACATTCAAAAAGAGAATAACTGAACATAAAAATAGTTTTGTGAACCGGAGAACAAATTCAACAATTGAGGAACATTTTGAAAAAAAGTACCCTTGTTTGGGTTCATGGCACTGAATTACTTCCTCTTTGAAGGAATGATTATTGTTATAGAATTCATTCACGTAAGTTAGTCAATTGGAATTTTATGGGTACCTATTTTTTACAACTCCTCTACACCCCATAAATAGGTATCACTGAGAAGCATATTTGAAAAGTTTTCCATTCAAGACCCTGTATAATTAGTTGCTGATGTATTGAGCGATATTTCCAGAACATTTTCGGTCTAGTTTCTATAGATAACCGAAGAACATAAATGATTTCATCGAACTATCGAGTCAAACTACGAAATGAATTCTTGGAAGATGAAATCAAAACAAATGCGCCCTTGATCAATGTTTATCCAATTGGTGTCTAAATAATAAGTGGGACTATACGATAAGATAAAGTTACTACGAACTGGCTGGACAAGATATACGCATTATGCAATTTTTTAATGATTTATTTATATTTAACGCAAGACTTCACGCACGCGATTCCTTGCGGAATTTTCCTGATTATTTAGGCTGAATTTGATTTCGCCAATCTAACAGAATGTGATATTAGACTCCGACGTCCATTTCACAATATTGAGCAAAGTACAAAGAGATAATGTGTGACTATTTATTCTAATATTCAGAACTCTACTGAGGAGTGGAATGCTCTAATTATTGTTTTCTATGAATTTGTTCATTGAGTGACATCACTAACATCGCAATATTCTGATATAAATTTTCAGAATACTGTTTGTAGTTAGGAATTATGACTTGAAACGTATTTTGTTTACTATACCGAGTGTAACAGGGTCATGGTACACCCCCGTATCTCCGTTAGATTTGAAGGTAATTGATTGAAATTTGGGATATCCCATATAGGTACATAATAAGCGGCACTTTTTGACATACCTAGATATTAGAGAAATGGAGGATTCAAATAAATTTTTGTCAGAACCAAATGTTTTTGATTTTAAGTCATCAATATTATCCTTTATTCTGCCAGAGTAGAACTCTATTATTTCATGTTCCGGAAGTCGATAACTTTTCATGAATGAAAAGTTCTTCCAACTTATCAACATTTTTGAGATTATCAGGCAGCTGAATCTGACTAGTTTTCAAGATATCAATTTTTCTAAATATATTCGCCATTGGAATTTCGAAATGCAAATTATAAGCTTTTTTCAATCTTAACGGAAGATGGAGAGTTTCTTAGATGTTTTTAGTATTCGAAGACAACGGGTTGTCAAGTTATTCTGTATCATCTCAATGCTTTGTCAAGTTATTTTCTGAATATATCTTATATTCATTCATTTATTCACGGCTTTGTCTATTTCATACAATACATTTTAACTAAGTCGCACATATGTTATAAGTAATAATATATCAGCTAGAAGCAAGAAACAGTAATAATAATTATGTCAGGTAGCCGAGTGTTCAGAATCAATGCTTTTCAATCATTCTGGCTGCCGGTTGTGAGTTCAAAGCTCAGCGACTTCAGTTTATTTTTCTGATGGCTTGAGAAAGTGCTAGGAATCGCACGTTAAAAGGTAAGACCTCGTCGTAAGGGGACGACAATTTTAAATAGTGCTTTCAAAATCTTTTAAATTATTCAAATGATTCAAAAAGTTATGAAAATCTAAATTATATAATTTAACAAAATTAGACCAAAGTAAAAAATATACAATTTGGCCTATTTAGCACTCAAAATTTGACATTTGCCCTTCTTGAACTCACCCATAGATATGAAGGGCACCAAATCATGAAGTTGTATTCGATTATTGATATTTCAATCGAAAAATAAATAATTGTTAAGGAAGAGAGAGAAATAATTCATTTGCACATCTGAGAGTTGGACCTAACATTTTCAGTGCCCTAGATGATACATTGGAAATGTAGGGTTTGAACGAAATTTTGGGTAATTCCTAAATCTTTACTTGTATTTGATATTTTTAGTTCTGATTGCTTGATTTTATATAGATGATTTATGGGATTTATATTTCAGTAAAAAGTAAATTCATGGCATACTTCTGTATTTAACTGAAGTGAGTTTATATTGCACCAGCCTACAAAGTTAGATTAGTCGTACTATGATAATTAAGTATCAGATGAGTCATGAATGACTTTCAACATGTTCTCAGTGAACTTATGAAATTTACTATGGAGAATAACATCATTCGAATCATTAATAAACAGGTTAAGAAGTAAGGGTCCATGAGATCCATGTGGCACACCAGATGTAAGTGTGACTGAGGACGACACTGATTTACAGTATTTAACATATTGAACTCAGCAGTCAAGATAATTTCCCTTTCAGAAAGTTTTCTTGAATACCCCATAAAGACATTTAGTTTATGCAACAACAAATTATGATCACCTCGGTCGTTATTATTGGCCTATCCAAAAATTTGGTAATTCAGACTGATTGCAAACTGCTCTATAATTTTCGATATCATTAAGTGATCCATTTTCATAAATGGGTTTCAAAAAACTGTTTTTCCAATTATCTGGAGATATGGACATTTTCAAAGAAAGGTTAATCATCGCACAAATGGGTTCAGCCAGCGTACAAATGCCTTTTTCAATTAGGTCTGTAGGAATTCCATCTGGACCATGACCATTTTGATGATTTTTTCGATATCAATGCCATATCAACCGTATTATTGAATTCATATTCTGTGATTTGTTTTACTGATTCATCAATAAGATGCGAAAAGATTTAAATCTTTATTATTTTCACCAACCGGTCATCCAAGTAGCGTACTTTTTTTGAAAGCCCTAAATTTTAATTTTTATAGTCAAAGAAATGAACCTAACCTAACCTAACCTAATTTTATAAAAAAAAAACAATATTGTTAAGTATCTATTGTTTCGACAGTATAAAGTCGTACTAAAGCAAATTCTCAAGATTTGGAATGGAATAAAGTTGATTTGATCGATATTTCTGTATATATTTTTTTAACGTAGCATTTTTATTAATGCATTCAACCAAATTTTGGTAGCCTAAAACAATTCCCAAGGAATATTGTTTTTAAGATTTATTTCAATTCACAATCTTTCCAGACAATCCAACGTTCAATCTAGTTTGACCCTATACGTCAAGTTATTCCTTATATACAGTGCTAGTCAAAACTCCCCTACCGTCTCTTATCATTCGATCAGTTTATACTTATAATATTGAAATTTGGAAAGTGGATATAAACAGATGTAGACTTCTCATCTAGTCATAAACGGTGACATAATAGTCATATATGACGTCACAGAGCCACAATGGAATTTTATGGCAAGTGATATCTCGTTTGAAACGTATTGAAATTACTTACACATCCATACTAATTTTATTTGGAATAAGGGTGATTTTGATGGATAAATTAAATGAATACTTGAATTCTAGTTTCACATTTAATTAATAAATATTTGAATAACATTTCTCATATCAGTTGAGAAGCCTACACCCGTTTATTTCCACCCTCCGAACTTCATTATTATAAGTATAACCGTTTGAAAGATAGACTAACACTGTATTCAGTTTACATAAGTTGGTGACATATGGAAATACCATGAATAGTGACCTTTTTTCCTGAAACCAAATATAACTTTTTTTTTTCGATATGTTGCCACTTTACCACCTTACTGTACGTCCATACCATACCATACCATATTGTTGTCCATATCATATGAACTTATAACCCTCCATATCTATTGGCAAATTTGAGATTTCAGGATAACTATTCCTAAGTGAGACCTATTCCTAATTGAATTGTGGAGGGTTTAGTGAAAACTGTCGAAATAGAGATTTTCTCAAAATGTTGATATAACTTCGTCGAAACGGTAATGATAATTCGTGAATGGGGAATGAGATCATCAAACTTCTTCGCCAACAGTAGGTAAACATTACAGTTCCGTACTGGAAAATTGTTTTTGCTTGATTTTGTTGCATATAGTTCCTATTGTAATGTCAGAAAATGGATCAAGTTTAGTGCAATGAAAATGAAAAAACTGTTGAGGTTATTTATTTATCTCCAATTGTGTTATTCAGTTGTTTAGTTGAAGTGGATTTTAGGTGTATTCTGATATCCTCCATTGATGATATGATGCGAAGAAAAGAGGCACACTTTTGTTTTTTCGACACTCTAGATAGAAAATGGCAATTATTTTACCGTTATACAAAAGCGGTAACAAACATTTGATAAAAAACTACAGAACAATTAGCAAACCATGTATTTTTGCAAAACTCTTCGAGAAGATGATTTATCAAGAAATATTAGCATCCGAGAAAAATGTTATTGTGGGTTTTTTCCTAAAATAGTAGGTGAGCCTAATAGGGGATTTTGGGATTTACTCGAGCGCGGCCGATTAACATAAAGGGGGATACCTTACACCCTGTTAAGTATCTCCACCATACATAAACCCTCAATATAGTATCGCACGTCTAGGACAACCGATCAGATTAGTAAAAAAAAATGATCTTTCGAAATACTCCAGCGCATCAGATTAAGCTAAGATGAGGTAATCACATGCTGAAACCGGTGCATTTCAATAATCTGGTGTTTTGAGCGTGAAGCAAGGAAGTGGGAGGGTTACAAACATGCAAAAAAAACGTCACCTTGACATTCTCAAGCGCGGTCGATTTATTTTTTGTTTTGAAGGAAATAATTCAAGAATAATGGAAAAAATATAATCAGCCGATTTCCACAAGCCGAAGTAGCACAAATCGTCATTAAAGTTAAGAGCGTAAAATCTCCGGATGGATATAACTTTGCTGCACTTAGTAAAAGCGAATGTTCAAGGATATCTTGGTATTTGTCTGCGTTTACTATAATAAAGTGTAGTTCCCAAGCCTTCGGCCGACATACAACCCCAAACCATGATGCCCTGTGGAAACTTTACAGTCGTTTTGAGGCAGTCCTTTTGAGGCAGTCCTTATGGAATGCTTCTGTTTTGTCCCGAATCACACGCTTTCGATAATCTCCCACACTGACATCAAATTTGCTTTTGTCGCTATAGATAACTTTGTTCCAGTCATGTTTGGTCCACGAAAGCTTCGATTTGGCCCAAATATACCGCTTCCTTTTTTGAATTTTCGTCAACAATGGTAAAAAAATAGAAAACTCATACCGCAAAGAAGTACCTATCAAACATACCTTATAAAAGCTAAGACCGCTCTTGTGGATATATTTGCGACAGCATTCTCTGGAAACATTCATCACAGTTTGTCTATTCCACCTTGCAGTTACTTCTCGTAGTGTATTTCTTCTTCCCGACTTACATATTCTAATTAAATGCCTCGCACTCCTTTGAGAAACATCAATACTGGCAGTTTCACCATATTTTTTGATTACTTACATTAAACATTAGTTGTTGCTATAGTCAATTCACTGTAAATTTCACGCATTGATTTTCCTTTTTGGTATTATTTCATAATAATTTCTCGCACTTTTGTATCAGTAGGTTTTTAACGTACCATTATGGTATTTTACTCTTAATAAAACTGACACTACCTACTTACTTTAAATATTAGTTCTCAAATGACGCGTGACAATCTTTGTTGGCAACACATTTACTCGTATGTATCATTTCAAAGCCTTGTTTGCATCTATAAAACTCACTAAATGTGAGACAAACAGAACATGTTCCAATATTTAGTTGTCAGCATTTTTCGATTTTCAAACAAGTAATTGAATAGTAACCAAACATAAAATATATAATTAAGCGGTAAAAATAATTCCATCCATCATAAAAAATGTTATATATTTTATATTAACAACTAAAAATAATTAGAATAGAAGAATTTCGGTGAACTGGCATTTTATTCGCAAAGTAACTGCTTGTTCCAACATATAGTTGTTAGGGCTCATACACTATCAATATCTGATGCGCTCGAGTATTTTCATGTGACCAGTTTTTTTACATTTTTGAAAACCTGTAGACGCACCTCCCACCAGTGAAATGGTGTATATCAAATAACCTTTTTTTTTTTCTACCATCTTATGTTCAAAATCCAATAGGTCTGTACGACGCTCGAGTAAATTTCCATGTTAGCATCGTGGGCTCCCCAACTATAAGAAGTATCGAGATGGATTTACTGTTTTTCTGATTTCATTTGCGATGCCTTGGATGAAAAAAAATCAGGTAAATACTGTATACACCGACTTCAGCAAATCATTTTATAATATAGATTATTCCATTCTTGTAGAGAGACTGGTGGAGTTCAGTGTACATAGATGGCTATTGAAATGGATTTGGTCTTATTTAACTAATAGGGCGATGATGGTGTCAGTGAATGGATTCAAGTCTCAGGCCTTCAAAGCAGTTTCCAATGTTCCTCAGGAAAGCTACCGTGGTCCATTATTTTCCTTAGTCTACATAAATACAATAAGGAACCCTTTTGAACATTGTAGAATAGGTACTACTCGCCGACAACTTGAAAATATTTTTTCTGGTGAAAGACTATGAAGACTGCTGCAAAATTCAAAGTGATCTTGATACTGCAACATAAGTAGTCTCTTTTTGAAGCCAACCAAATATTTTGCCATGACAATTTCAAGAAATAGAAATCTCATCCGACACACCTACAAAATTAACAATTAAACATACATCATTGAAATTAAACTTCTGGGTGTCAATCATATACAGAAAAACTAATTAATGGGAAAAACAGGATCATAAAAACAAATAGAAAATATTTCCATAATTCTGCAACTATCATCTCTTTATATTAGGCATTTGTCATCAACAAGCTTTTCTTTTGCTTTATCCTCAATATGCCGTACACTCGAAAATATATTATATCCCATTCAATATTCTCTATTGTAGAACCCACCTAGGACAAAACTCTCCACTAGTTCATATGTCTTTTTCTCGTTTCAAACTCTCATTGAAAAAAATGTTTCTCAGGTCACATCTATAAGTAAAAATATTTTTTTAAATAATAACAATTCATACCGCATTTTAAGTCACAAATTTGTATCATTGTTATATAATTTTAACACTGATAGGTTATTTATTATCGTGGAAATATTTTTTCATAGCGGTTGCCTGAATTTGTAAATAAATAAATTAAATACCTCTACAATTGTGCTTTGTTGACGAATCTTTATTTTATTCAAATGGGCATGTGAACAGGTATAACTGCAGATACTGGAGCGACGTAAATCCTCACTTGTACAGGGAAACTCACAAAAATCACAAACTCCCCAGAAATTGAATTTTAGGACTGGGATTCTGGGAGACTATATCGTAGGTCCATGTTTTATTGATTGTAGATAACCCCAATGGAAAAACGTATCTTGAACTTTTTGATACAACTGTGAACCCCAGAATCAGTCAACTACTTGAAGACGATGATAATCTACTAGAAGGTCAGCTCACCGTTTAACAAGATGGAGCTCCTCCACATTTTTTGCACCTGTACGTTAATTTTTAGATTTTAGGCGAGGACCGAAAGAATGGCCTGCTAGATCTTCTGATCTATCATCATTAGACTTATTTTTATGGAGACATTCGGAATCCAAAGTGTATATCACACAGCCCAATTCTTTTGATGTCTACGCCGATGCATTATAGATGATTGTCATACAGTGACTTAAAAATGCTAAGAAATGTGCGAAGCCATTTCGAAAATAAATGATACTTCTGTATGAAACTGATTGGTTCACATTTCGAACCTTTCGTATGAAAATTAAAAATATAATAATTGCATTAAACCGATATATTCGTGATTGAATTCCCTTCAAAATGATTTATCACATATTTTGTGTGATACTAGACAAAATTAAGTGAAAAAAATTGGTCATCATGTTGAATTATTTCCACGGCTCCATCAATTATAAATCGGGCCTCAAATCTCAGCCGCTATTCCGTCTCTGACCAGACATAATAAGACAACAAAAGATTACCAGCATGATGTTTACAATAAGTCATATAAAAATGGTTAATTTATTTTGGTCATATACGTAGTACAGAATCTATCGGTTGAGAAATCGTTGGTGATTTATTTCAGTTGGTTCCAAGACAAAATGATCAGGGCAGTGATGATTTTTTGCGGACTTTTGACAGTGAACTGTGACATATCACCTTTACACATCAAAGGAATACAGATTAAAAACAAGGGCAGTGAAAGACTATGGATCGAAATGACACATGAGGATAGTTTCTCTTTGCCGCCTGGGCAAGTGGTGAGTTCATTTAATTTTCTATGGTTTTTTGAAAATATGCGGCCTTTTCACAAATATACGGTCCAAAGAAAACTTGCTATCATAATTTTTCCATAACCACCTATTATGAATATATTTCTTTATCAGTAACAGAATGACAACGAAAATATTATTCAAAATCTTTGAAAATATATCACAAAAAACATTTTTTGGAAATTTATTTCATAAAAATTCAACCATTTCTGCATATTGGAATAACTGGGACATATTTTTGTATACATTTTCTCAACGTTTTTCCTGATATTTGATAAGAATATATTATATACAGTGCGAGTCTCTAATTTGAGATATGACGGCATCGACTATTGTTTTAAATGGCATACCGATTTTTTTTTATGACATTTCTTGAAGTTTATATCAAGTTACATATGTGTAAATATCAAACTTTTATTCCTTGTACTACTACTACTTACAACTTCGCAAATAAAGGAACCTGATAAACGGATCCATCCAAAAATATTTCTTAAATAAATACTCGAAATGTTGCACATGAACTAACTGACAATATCCTTAATGGAACTGAAAATCGTTTTGGACATTCTATCTGTCTTATTCGTTTTTCAAAACTTCGGTTTTCAAGTACCCGCAAAGGAAATAGTCCATAGATGTTAAATCTGTAGACCTGAGAGGCCATTCAGAAGGTCGTCTCCTACCAATCCGAATACCGTTTTGTTGAAACCAGATGATTTTATTCCGGGCATCGGTTCATCCGGATCAGAAAACAGAGTAACCAAATTTGGAACCAGTTCTTTTTGAAAAGAATTCTAAATATCTAGCTTTGGTGAGATTTTCTTGGAAGAAAATTGGTCCTATTACTCAATCGTCAACAATCCCTGCCCAACCATTGACTAAGTTCCTGCTCTTAAGAATAATCATCACTGAAGAATAGCTGATTTCGAATTCTCTAACAGAGAGGGAACATTCATTTTGACAATCTCTGCGATATGGGTGGTAAATCAGAATACTTCTCTCTGAATAAATGAATAACTTAATTTTGTGTTATTGTCCCATCTCTATAGCCAATCATCATTGAAATTTCAATCTTGTGGGTTTCATTAAATACGATATTTTTTTCAATTTTGAAGAAATTTTGTTTCTCACATAATGACAAACCAATAAATATGCTCACAAAATATCCTTATTACGATGCTACTCTCCTTACTTGTTTTTACTTAACAGTTTTGTTTGACATTGTCAAAATCAACGCAGTTTGAAAAGAATATATAATCAATAACTCTTCACTTTCCATTCTCAAACTGCCAGAATGATTTCATTCAGTTGAATCAAATTTTTTTATTTTTCGAACTTGATGTTCGTTAAATATATTTTTCCGTCGACCGTTTATTTACGATGTATTTTAACGCACTCAAAATCGTTTTTTAAACGATAAAATGGTCTACGATGAGAAGAAAGGCTGCACTTATCAGTACCATTGTTGTCGAATGCACAACAATGTGTTTCGTAGGTAAACTCGTGTTCATTTTCCTTTCATTATTAGAGTTCATTAGATATATTGTTACATCTGTCCTTAGATGTATTGAGCTCATTAGGAACATACGAGAAAATGCTCACTTACAATCCTGAGTTTTGTGGGTGAACCCTTGTTTATTTTTCTGTTCTAAACATACATAATCTTATACTTGTAGTTATTTGTGTTTCTGTGGAAAATAAACGTTATTATTATCATTATTATTATATCGTATGATAGCACAGTAGCCTATTTCAACGTTTAAAAAAGTCTTGTGAAAACTAAAATAAAAATAAACTATGTATTTTTCAGTAACTATTTTCCAGTATTATTATCTCTGAAACTATTCGTTATTGGTATTGGCAATGGTAACTTTTAATTAGGAAAACTTTCTCTGAGTAATACAAAAAATTCAGGCATATCCCACATAGATCACTTTTCCATTACGTTTAAGCGGGGTCCTTTGGGACACGTTGTAAAACATTTTCTCACACCTAAAAGAGCGCAATTTGAAATACTAATCGACATGTCCGAGCATATTTCCAACAAAAAAAACTGTAATTGATTCACTTTTTAATTTAAATTACTCAAAGTAAGATACTTGCACTGTATAACTTCAGCCTTCAATGTGCAAGTTTCAATTCATTTTTACTTGAATGAAATGAAAGTGAAAAGTGAGCATAAGTTTCCAGATGATAACAAGTTATTAATCATGTTGGTTGGATATAGTAAATGTTGATATGAAAATTTTCTAGATGCGTAGAAGAGTCACTGAAAAACATTATATCTTTCAAGCCCATACATATACAGGGTGTTCTGAAAGTTGAGTCATTTGATTAAACAGCTTGAAGTACACGAAAGTGGCGTACCATACCAAATTTCAATTTCGCGCTTTGATTTCGAGTACCTAGACGTAAGAAGGAATTGTACTGGCATCATCTTTTCATACAAATCACGGCACGGCTAAACTGATGCATCCTGTTTCATATTTTTCAAAATTTTCCCCATATGATTGACTACACTTGTCAAAAAATAAAATCTCGTTGTCCACGAACAACATCACAAGCATTTCCAATACGCTGTTGTAGTCCTTACACAGTATTTACTTATCCATTATAAACTAGCTCCTTGAAATAGTCCTACAAAAAAATCGCAGGGCCTTAGATCCGGTGCACATGCAGGTCAATTGATCCGTTCCGCCTTATCAATCTATTAGGAAAACATGGCGTAACGCCATCATGCAGCAACCAAATATTCTTTTTCACATTAAAGGAATATCTGAAAATAATTGTGGTAGATTGTATTGAGGAAAGGCTAAATAATTTTTCCCTGTCAATCTATTAGGAAAAAGTAAGGCCCAATCAGCATGCCATTTACCATTTCAACCCAACACAGAAATTTACTGAAAATTGATTTCATTCACAGCATGCGGATTTTCTACTGCCCAAACTTGGTTATTGAGGATATACTTCATTCCATTTCTTGTAAACGTAACCTCGTCGATAGCCAAACATAGCCATTTTTGTTGTACTCATGTAACAGCCACTGCCAATTTTTTCATCTTCGGAAGAAATAATTGTTTTTGTCCATAATTTACCATGAGCAACTTTTTCTTGAGTTGCTATATAGATTTAGTACTCGCTGTTAGGTAGTTTTCGATAATTCTTAAAAAAAATTCCCGATTTCCAGCATATTGCGTAAAGAAGGTCGTCCAGCATGATCTTCTGATTGTTCCTTCAACCTCCCTATGTAGCGAATTCTTATAATTTACAAACATCCGCGGAATCGGATGATTTCGTAACGGAAACCTTTTCGTGAACAAAGAACATGCTGCGGCTTCATTAAGTTGACATTTTGCGTAAGTTAATAACTATGTCCACAAGTATTTAAATAGCTACCTTTCATGACAAATTCACAATCATAAATTCCAGAACAATCTGTATTGGGTTAGAAGTCTGCATGGGCTTAAAATCTATGGGGCGCGCAAAATTTTTTTTATTCCTATACTCAGTCCGTTCCAGAAAAGTGCAAAATGAAAAAAAAATTATTGGTGACACTGAACTGGCATCCTCGTATGCTATTTTGAAATCTCATAGAAAAATGAATCGAAAATAAGCCCTTATATCATTTTCCTTCCCCAAATAATTAAACGTCAGATAACTAGTAGATAAGAAGTGTAGTAGCGACATTGTAGGGGGATGGTGTAGGTAGGATATCCAGATTGAGTTTCAACTGTACTGCCGTAATTTCACAAATAATAGCATTGAAACGTTGGTGACACACTTGGCGGTTTGTGCCGCCGCGGCAAATTTGCCGTCGCCGCTCAAAAGAATTGAGCACATTTTCACACTAAGCGGCTAAATGACTGCCGAAATTCAGCAGCGACCGCACTTTAGTGTCAGTTTATTCGAGTTGCATGGGATTTGGGATTGCACACAAATGTAAACAATTAAAATGCACCAGCAAATTCTTGCTTTGTTGTTATACCGCCGCAGAAAGCAAAAGAAAATGAAAATCGCCTCATTTGGATTCATCCCTTAAACCAGAAAAGTAAAGAATTTGGGACATTTTATACATTATTCGAAGATACGAGGAATGACGACACGAAGATTTTCAATTATTTTCAAATGTCAATGAAGTCATTTGACGAGTTACTGAAAGAAGAAATAGAAAAACAAACTGTGGTCACCACTGCTCCGAGCATGAAAACCAGAAAAAAACACTGAGTGTGTAGACATGCATCGTATCATGTACGCCACTATATAGACGGCGACGGTAAAATTGCCGTCGGAGTAGTGACAACGTCCAACGGCATAAATGCCACTCGTCATTTCTGCCGCCAAGTTTGCAGGCTATATAATTCTTTAAACTACTGTCCGAACGACGGCGACGGCAAATCTGCCGTGACGGCACAAACCGCCAAGTGTGTCACCAGCGCTCCGATCAAATAACACAACCTAGATGAGTAAATCGCCGCACATGCATTAAAATTTGTATGTAAGGAACATCTTCCCCCAACGGTAGTGTCGTGCATTGTTAACAGAAATATTGAGGTTCAATAAAATAGAAATAATGGAAATCCAATATGGAATGGAAACCTGAAATTATAATAGAATAATCTCCACAGGATTTTGAGAACAACCGATGCTCTAATTGACATGTTTTTTTTTCATAATTCATTCATATTTCGCTTTTCCAATTTGGTTTCCCTTTCTCGATAGTTACGATACTGGTAGCTTACCTATGAAATGATATATCTTGATTTCCAGCTTCAAATAGTCTTTTACGCCTTCTACAATGCTTAATAATAAACTAGCGATAGTTTAACACAAACTAATCCAGAATTTACCCTTTATTCACGAAAAAACACTCCAATAAGCCAAAGACGATATTTCAACAATGCCTCCATGATGATATTGTTACAGGTCACCACATGTTCACATTTTCTTTCGTCTAAAATTCATTATTCAATAATATACCAATGTTTTCATATTACACAGTTATTGGTTCATTATTTCTTTGCTAGTTACATGGAATTCAAAAGCAATCACAATTCATCGATAAGCACAGAAGCAACGTCAGTTTTACTTACAATTTGCTAACAAAGTTAGCATCATCAGGAGCTGTACGCATACCATCACGCACAAGGTTATATCGTTATAACGATAATTCTCCAATCATCCCTAATTGGAGCATTGAATTTCGATATTCGGTACACTGCAGTTGATGAATACATATTAAACTGGGTTGACTTGTTCTAATTGAACTGAATTCTCGAAAAGAATGAATGCAAAACAACATAATAGTAGAACAGGGCCAATAATACTTCAAACAAAAAATATTCTTAGCGGTATGTGAATGGTCGAAAAATTTAGTATGAGTAAATTATGAAAAATTCAGATGACTCAGTAAGTTCCGGAAGAGGGCTGGGGGTAGCTGAATATACGATTTGGGGGTTGGATGGCAATTTTTTACAATTTTTTTTTAGCCGAAATATGCATCCTTTCGGAAACATTTTCATAAATATATTATTTAAAATATCTATTAATAAATTTTCAACCATACCTCGAAGTTAACGATAAAACCGTTTTTTATTTCTAATTTTGAACTATCGCAATGTAATTTTTCATGAAACTAGATGAAAACTTCTTTTTGTGTTTTAAACGGGAATTAATTTTTTCGAAGCAAAATATGAATTTTTTGATTCTATACGAATTTGAAATAAAGGAAAAATAATTTTTCATAAAAAACGATTATTTTATAATTGATTTCTCAGCAATTTTGAAAATTTCTTATTTTTCATTGCGAAGAAGAGTTGCATTTGACAATTGATTTTCAAAATGGTTGATTGGAGATTGAATCCTTCCTTTTGTTAGGTTAGCTATCTGTACCGAGTATCCCAGCAATGAAAGCATTTATTATTATTATTATCAAAATTAATCTCGTTTACGCAAGAAAAAATTTTATTAAATGAATCGAACAAAAATCCGATGCTCGGATTATTAACACATCCATAAAAATAGCAAGAATCACCAATAATCTAGTTATAACTGTTAGTGCTGTAACTGCCATAGTTCCGAAATCTGTTCGAGGACATAGAAGATGGAGACTGTCCACTGTTGTTCATAGTCCAAGAAATATTGAAGTTTTCTCTATTTTTTTAATGATTGAAATAGAAATAAACACAAAATATTAGGTATACTACTTACTTGCTCTTTCCAACAGAAAATAGTCACTGACTCGACGATATTTTTTATCAGAATCAGTGTATTCATCACAAAAATGTACGACTTAATTCAGTCAACTAGGAATAGAGACAAATTCATTAATCGGACTAGTCAAAAAAACATTTTAAACGTTGAGAAACTCGTCAGAAAACGTTTGAGTTTAGTTCTAAAAGACATACTTATTACAATTTTCATATGAACTTATTATAAAATTTAACAAATTGACGTTTAGGTAATATTGACCTGGAATTTAAAATCATAACTACATGGAATTTTCACAACAATAATAAACTTTTTTTCAGGCATCAGTCATTCTGGAATACACTTGGTCTGGAAAAATATTCGCACGATCTGAGGAGTGCCAAATCAAAAAATGTAACACGCCTTATACAGTTGCCGAGCTGTCATTTGGTGGAATAGGAGGGGAGGATCGTTATAGCGTTTCTGTTAAGGACGGTTTCAACAAACCTGTGAAGGTGAGTAAACATTTAGAATAAATTAGCTCCTAAAGATAAATCCCTGCTCCCACATCTTCTTCGGATTTTTGAGCCGATCTTCCTTAAAAACAAATTATTTATGTTTTTCTGTTTAACGACTATGAACCTGAGACATCTTGCCCAAGTGGTGATTTTAGAATGTAATGATTTTATTTCGTGAGGTGGGGGTATTCTCACTCCTCTAACACCCTTCAACCAGCTCTTGGGAACAGCCTTAATTCAAATAAAAAACTGAAAACGAAAAATCCTTCCATCTTGTCTGGATATATGCTTCGCTCCTTCCCCCCAAACGAGAATCTAAACACGCCATTAACTTTACCATGATTCTCTAGATTGAGACACGCTTTTCTCCAAGTTCTCTGTTGACAATGTCAGCATGTTTAGATCGTGTATTTATTGCTGATCGTGAGAGCTTGTGAGATCTCCAGAAATAAAAAAAGTCAAAATTCAATGAATACCAAGAATGAGTTGAAATGGCCACAGGATTTGATAAACAAATTTCTGGGCTTCGAATTCCAAATGAATTCAACAACTTTGAATATCGGCGTTGCCATCAATATTCCTTTAATTAATGTCGGATGCCACAAACCCTCGGAACTACAAACAAGTGATCAAACATGCAAGATTCCTTTGATGTGCGAATCTACGCATCAGTCCATAATAGCAACCAGTTAGGTGGAACAAAGTCAGTATTAGGTTAATGGTTTCCTATAAAATGCAAGTTCGGTCAATTTGTTCGCAATGAACGCCACTGAGGATTTTTATCGAGCAAATATTAACTAACTCAATTGAAATGTAGTGGATGTTCTTTGTCGAATGAAAACTTGAGTAAGTGTCGCTATTCTATTCAAACTTTCGGGAACAGATTTTGAATCCGAACAATTGAAGAGTATAAGTGTTAAGGCTGGATACCTTATTTCTTTCTAGAAAATCACGTACATATTCTCAAGTTTAGTTATTATCAGTTGACCATGAGCCAACGGTTACGTTAGAAACAACCAACTTTTTCATAATTGATTAAACGGTGTCTTGTAATGGTATTATATGTTCTTGAGATGACCCTATTACATTCGCCATAAATAATGAAAAGATTCTGGTAGTCTTCTTCAAACGAGCCTGCATGATTTACTATAATGACATTTCCATGGAAGTTTCTTGTTTGTAAACCGCGAGCGCAATGGCCAACTGAAAATAATGGTGACAAGAATTTTATTGCAAAGATTCGAGAATTTATATGACGATGAAGCAGAGTTCAAGATTACACGGCTCTATCGAAAATAGCACAAAATAATACGCATGTAGTAGAATCGAATGGTGACACATATATCAAGTGAAGAAACGCTTAGTCTTGATCAGAAAATTAAATGAACAAATCAATACAGTAAATCTTCACCGTATCAAGTCGTAAATCTTCACCGTATCAAGTCGTTTTATATCATCTTCAGTGTCTTCAAAGAAATTATTACTATGCAAACTGGCAACAGCGTCACGCACAAGGTGCGTTTCATGTGTTGCCTACCGTTTTGTCTGACGGCGCATGACATTGGATTGTACAATCTGATGTATTCTATGTCTACAGAATCCATTTTGATAAAATCCAGATTTGATCAATTTCGAATCTGCGCAAGTACACTTTCGCTCTATTCCTTTTCTGTTAACAAACTATTAGGATGGAATTACTTTCTGATAATTTCGAAATACTAGGCATTTCTAGTTTATATGTCTACTAATGTACGATTTTACTGTTCTTACAGAATGCAGTCTGCTTTTTTATGTGTTAGAACTGTAAATTCTGATATAATCCAATCGCTATATTTACAGTTGACAATTGTATTGTCGTCAAAGTACTGTTTCAGCATAATCCGACTCTATTCATTTATGTTTCTGCGCTTTTTTGCTTTTCTGCAAATATATATATGGTCCTGAATCGAACACCAGTATGGAAGCGACATATAAACTGAAAACCGACAAAATCATAAACTGATGTTAATTCTTCATTTTAACATTTTCCATAATAATAATAAAAACGTACTCTTGGTATCAATTGAAGATGAAGTGTTAAAAATTAATGAAAGTAAAATGGAATTGAAAAGGGAAATGGACGAGGGGAAAGTGGGTATAGGCTGTTGAGACGTAAAGGGGTAATATGGTCAATATGAATTGGTGATATAAAAGGTGTTGTTTATACAAAAGGCTGGAATGAATATTTCCCCCTTGGACCGGTCGATTTTTGTTCTCATTTTCACAAAAAAAATATACAGGAGGAGACTTGTAGAAGATATGACGTCATCGTATTTTTTTTAAATGGACACCCCCAATTCTTATGGCAGAATCTGCAAAAGCTCATTTCTAAACTAATTTTATTCAATGAAATAATGGATAAATTCTTTGAAATCGTATACAAATACTTTTCGGAAAAAACACTCCAAGTCCAGTTTTATTAATATTAATTGCGTTTTTACAATAAAATTTAAATATTCAGATGATATGATGTCATCGCCATTTTTTCAATAGCAAACACCTTATCTTAGGAAATCTAAAAGAGCACATTTTTTTAATTACGGTTGAGTAATTGATAATTAGACAAGGTGTCTCAAATCTCGAATAAGATTGAAACAGTTTTGGAATTAGGACCTGGAAAAATTTACATGTTCTAACTCATAAAGCGTAACAATTGTAGATTGTATAAACCAAATTTAAAGATTTGAGGAGTTATAAAATAAAACTAAAATTATTGCAGATCTAAAATGAATGCATCATATGTTCAAAATGTTCCTCATCCACCTCTTGACAGGTATACAACCTATTTTTTGTTTCTTCCCTAACTTTTTCCAAAGTTCTTGATCGGTACCTTGACATTTGCGATAAATCTTTCGCGGAGTTAATTAATTATTTATTATAGGTTGAGTTTTGTACACCTTGGATTTCAAGTAACTCAATAGACAAATCTAATAGGGTAAAGTCAGATGATCTAGCTGGCTACTCTATATGGCCTGCCTTATGTCGACCAATCCATCTTAGTGTTTGAATGATGTCGCAGCATAAAATTAGGCAAGGCTTCGTCTAGCTGAAATATCACTGTGAAGATTCTTGAGGATTATTTTAAATAATATCATTGCTCCATTACCTTTATATCCAACATATTATTATATTATATTGATTAAGTTTTATCGTTTAAATTGCATTTAATTAATATTGGGCATGAAATATAGTTACCTAGAATACCTGCACAAACGTTGATTCTCCGGGAATTGTGTATGACCTTCCCGAAAGTCTTAGGTTTTCAGCGGACGGTTTATCTTCGAATAGAGGGTTTCTGCCAGTCCATTTCTTATTCTGGACACCACCATTCCAAAAAAAAATTACCAACAATACTTTTAAAACAGTTTGTATCTATTGGACGATCGGGGAAAAGCGATCATTACAAATTCTTACCGCCTCATGGTAGTTGCAACAGGCTTCACCATAAATAACAATATTTACGCATTTTTCTGATAAATCACGAGGTTGTACCATTTTCAAAATTCACAGCAAACAAATTTATTTTCAATGTGACATCTAATTATTTAAAAATGAATTTGCTAAGTAACGAAAATAGACAACGTTTTTTTAACAGTTCCGTATTCGCATAAATCAGAACCCGTACATTTTAATTCAATACGGAATTCGGGACACTCTGAATTTTTATCAATCACTTCACCGTACGTAAGAAATATGTTTTTGCAGATTTCCCAACTCAAATATAGGTTGCCATTTAAAAAAATAACCATGACGTCATATAACCAACACAAATCATACTGTGCATTCAAAGTTTATTTGTAAAAATCTCAAAAATAAGAATAACAATTGAAGAGTTCGAGTGTTTTTCCCAAAAAGTGTTTTATTACGATTTTAACAAATTCTTCCACTACTTCATTGAACGAAATTAAAAAGTAAGAGCCCACCCATATCAATTTTGGACACCCTGTATTACCAAAATTAACTTCATCAGCATCTACAATGGAAATTGGTGGTTTCACCCTGTATTTTTGAATGTTTTAGGAAAAAACGCAAAAATGAAAAAAATATCGACCTGTGCATAAAAATAAAGAAGTAAATAGAGAGTGGGGGAGAAGGAAAAGATTACTAGTCCAGATCATCGTATAATTCTAATATATAAAGATAGGACAAAAACAAACCGTGTGGGGTCTACCGGAGTTATCAGTATCAGATTTAAACTCAAAAATAAACGTTGTTAACTGGAAATTGAGTGTTTGCTTTCAGTCAAGTCAACAAATATCCCAATATAGATCATCTTACAACCTCTAAATTTTTTCGAATATCCCCAGTTATAATCTTATTTTCATTTCATCTCACCACGTTCTCAATACCTCAGAGACTTTTCCTACTCGATATTTAAAAATATGCTAAAGGATGTAGGATTGGTGCCATTTACTTCAAATATTCAATTGTTTATTTTATTTTCAGATCCAGCCGACAAGCCCAAACAGTTTCTGCAAATCTGCTGCTTGTAATTCCAACATTATCCTCCAATGCCCCAGCACGCACCAAGTGAAGGACGAAGATACAGTCGTAGCTTGCAGGTCTTTTCCAGAACTATTCCAAAAGCTATGTCCACTGGCGGTCACGTCCAGTTCCGACATTACAGCAAATACGCTCTCTTGTAAATCATCGAATACCTATTTTGTCACCTTTGGGTGAAAATAAGGTAATCGATCGTTCGATCGTTGACAATGTTTGTTTGCATTTGTCTCTGGATGATCTGATTTCCTATTTATTTAAAATACTCATGATAGACTGCACAGCTATTTGAAAATATTTCTAGTCAATCAATTGAGAGAACTTCTATAAGACATAATTCATCAAATCAATTTGAAAAATATTTATACACTTTTACATTCAACAGGGTTTTCCAAAATGAACGAAACGGCTGAGTATTTCAGCAAAAGCTTGATTTATGCCGGATCTATAAATAATATTTGCAACGTTGCCAGATTTACAGTTTTTTCTATGGAGCCCTCAACTTTATTTTTTCAAATGCAGTGTTAATTTTGTGTGCATTCGATGTATCGTGTTCGAATAACTATGACCCTATAAAATTAAATTTTGATTTTTGTTAATATGGCAATTAAACATTTCGTTAAAAAATATCGCGAAATTTCAATATTTCGTGAAATCGTGGCGATATAGGAAATAATAAAAATTGATTTATTAGAAATTTGTTGGCAAGTCTGATCTGAAAATGCCATTTACAACGTTGTCAAATTTATATGTTGTTTCCACTAAATGTTCCTAAGTATTTTTTTAAGCTCCTTTTTCAAATTTTGCGCATTTTATCTGATATCTACCATACACTTATATTATTTTAACTGAAACAAATCAAATCCTATCGAATATCGTTATAACCAATGAAACAACACTAACAAACAAGATTCAATACAAAACTACGTAGGAAGTACAAAAATTCCGTAATAATAAACTAAATTATTTTTAAATAAAAATAATATTATCCTAATAATAATTTAATTTACTTCGAAATAATGGCAGATGGTTGACAACAATTACAAGGGAAGCTGATTAGCTGTTTCCAAAGGCCACTCGTTAATTTATACCTTATGATTCTAACAAAATTTTATAAGAGCTCTGTTACTTAATATCGGTTAGGTAAGTACATAACCTAATTCTCAGAACTAAAATTCGATTCAAGATTCAAACAGAATCTATGGGGTTCGATTTGTTCAAGTTAATAAATTATAACTTTACGGTATCAAATGAAATGCACAAACTTTAATAAGAGAGTTTAAATAAACACTTAAGAAGATTTAGTTGAAACAATATGTAAATCTGACAACGTTGTAAGTAGTATTTTCAGATCAGACTTGCCAAAAAATTTCTAATAAATTGATTTTCATTGTCAAATCGCTACGATTTCTCGAGGTATTGGAATTCTGTGATTTTTTTAACGAAATATTGAATTACCATATTAACAAAAATTAGAGAAATTAAAATTTGATATTATAAGATTATAGTAATTAGAACACGTCAAATCAAATGCGCTGAAAATAAACATAGCATTATTATATTCAAAAAATAAAGTTGAGGGCTTCATAGGAAAAACTGTGAATCTGGCAACGTTGCAAATATTAATTTTAGATCCGACATTACTGAAAACCATTGCTGAAGTATTCGGCCGTTCCAATTCTTTTGGGAAACCCTATATATACTTTATCCAGTAGATACTGTGAGAGTTATCTTTCTAGACCTTTCGGAAAATATCGTCATATATATTATGCGTTATGCGTAACGGTCCTACAGACACATATTTTTTGAATAAATATGCAGATTTCGTTTATTTTCGTTCCATGCAAATGTTGAAGTTCAACCTTCAAAAACTCATTCACCAATTCCTTCCCCATACTAGTTTTTCGTAATGGTTTTTAAACGAACAGAATTTACTAAAACGAAATTTTTTGGTAATGTCATATAAACATGAATGCGGTGTTGGTTTGCGAGTGAAAAATATACATCTCCATTTATTCAAAGTGCGAACCGTTTACAAACAACTGTTTTCAGTGAGTTACACAAATGAATCCTTTTTTTTTCATGTCGTTTGAAAATATATGTCGAATGTATCTATCTGAATTCCAAAAGAAGCTTGTTTGTAATTACGGTTGTAATCCAACATCATAGCTCGTAAAAGGAATAGTTATTTTAGATTATTTTGTGCAATAATTGACAAAAGATTGTAATTAATAGTCATAAAGATTTTTTTGGAACAATTTTAGATCGTGGTGGTTGCTATCTCGAAAATACGTCTTTTGGAGAAATATAACTCATCTCAATTCATTTTTAAACTATTTTCTATATTATGTTTCTGTAACGTTGAAGCTTTTGTCAAGGAATCAAATTGGAAAACGGCCAAATTTTTTCAACCCTCTGTCAATTGTTCATTAATACTTTTCAAAACGAAAGAATCACACACTCGAGATACCTTGTTTCTAATTTGGAAATTAAGTATATCTTGTCGGCCTCCTTCAATCCATAAAAAAATTTGATTTTCCTTCAAAATTGAAACAAATGAAATCTAATCTCAATTGGCTTGAATATATATATACATTCGCATAAATGTATACTGCACGTAATGTCACATAAAAGTAATCCTTTCGCTCGCTCTTTGCTAATATTGTGCTCTTGCTCTTCTTCCATATCCAATCCTATTTTCATGAATATATTTCACTCTAGTTGCACAACGTAAAAGTGAACAGAATGGGAAAATGGCTTGGTAGAATATCATCGTGTACGAGTTATCTATCGATGAAAATGCAAACAGTTGAATATATCTCACAGATTGTGCGATGCATCTTTCCAGCACGTGAAAGATGGTATGATCGAGTTATTCCTTTGGAGTGACTGAGAAATGTGATCGAATCCTACCCACTCAATTTTGTTTTACTGAATGGTGCTTTAAAATACACCTACCTTATCGATCCTGCTGAAAAAACTAAACACTAACAGGACTCTCAATTGACTATGAATAAGTTTTCTCTTGTACATAGAAATTCGTAAAATGTATTTGAAATTCGGTACCTAGGGTGCGCTGTAATTTTCAAACCATAAATCTCTTTCAAACTCCCACGATTCAGTTACTTCGTCATTAAATACTGAAAATGTAACACTAAGCCAATTTCCCAATTTCTACCGATAAGTTTTCCTTTGACACGTGAAAGGAAAACTATCAGCCATGTAGGTTTTCCGATTCACATTCCTCTGAAATCATCAGTTTAAATCTGAAGGAGTCGAGAGAAAGCCTTTTGGAATAAATTCCGGCACAGTGGCATAGTTTCCACCAATACATTCAAGTCCAATAAAATGTTTATCAAAAACTATAAATGAGCAAATCAAAGAACGATTCTTGTTTCATAAATAAATAGGTCAAAATTGAATGCAACCACTAACCCATAGAATATTTTTTGCCATCAATCAGTTTATATCAGAAATTATACGATATAATCCAAAGTGTTTGTTTCCGTAGAGTTTTTTCCAAATCTTTCAATCAAATACCTGGTGATCACCGCTATTTTTAAGACAAATAATCCGATACAAATCACAAAATAACAGGGGTCTATAGAAAAATATAATATGATTAATAATATTCCGATTACCAGGGTTTGAAGTTGGCAAAATAAAGTTTTTCGAGTCATCACTTCTTTTTCAATTGGCATTTCTATGGCGCACCTTGTATGATTATTACGAAAAATTTCCCAAAACTAGTGCGGACCAAGATCCAAATGATGTACATTTTTAAATTTCGCTTTTTAATTGTCTCCTGACGACATGCAACATCATAATGGTCCAACTATAGAAATACTATGTACTATGACAAAAAAAATACTGCAAAAAAACGAATTACTGGTAATTTTTTTTGCATGCGTTTAATAGAGAAATACTATACAAAGCCAAGCAGTGATATTTCAAATTTCTTATTTGGGTTTTCAGTTAGTCAAGCGGCTGCACTAACTTTTACTAATTTTTTAATAATAGGGATAACTCTGAAAATAATTAGCAGATAATTGAAATTTTGGTATTATTCGATTCGTCTCTTTCAAAATCATTTGTCATAGACATATCATGTCATTTGAAAAAAACGAAATAACTCAAAAAGTGATTTAATCACAATTCCCGGTAACCAAAGTGGATATGGCAGCAAAAATCGAATAAAAGTAGGAGTCCATTGTATCCAAAATTTTCTCTAGATTTTGAAAATGTGTAAATATTACATATTTAGTGTTCCAGTTAAAAAAATTCAACAGGGACAATTTCTGGTGAAACCGGAAGTGTTGCGAAAATTAATATATAGAAATGACCCCTTGAATTTTCTTGTTTTGAATTGAATTATTGTCTTCAATAATGCAGGTGCGTCATCTCTTAGATTCACACTGCTTATAATATAAATTATAATCTTTCACAAAATATTGCACAGATTTCACAATGAAAATAATTATTTTTGAGCATGGTGTTCTTATTTCATCAAGAAGAGCTCAAGTACCGTTTTTCATTTTTGAAAGATATTTTGGCTTATTCGCATTTCTGGACATACATGTGGTTACATCAATAACTGTCTGCTATATATTTCAAAATCTTTAGATTTACAGGCATCGTATTATTTCGGGACACGGCTTCGATTCATTTTTACCGTAAGACTACAGCTTAATAAACACAAAGAAACTAAACATATTGCGAGTTATTTTATAGGTAATACACTTCCTTTATGATACTTTCAATATTTTTTATCAAGAAAACATTTCAGGGCTTCATATCCTCAGTATCACTGGTATATTTAGCTTTTAACCGGAATATGATTTGATGAAAGCAACACACATTTTTTAGGAATTTGCTATTCATGACAATGGATTTCAATCATTACTATTTATTTTTAAGCGTATTTAGTAAGGCATGTTAATAATTAGCATTTAGTATAATAAAGGTACAGTATTGTTACACTTACGATAATAACAATAAATTGTTCTGAAAATGCTGTTTTTTTTTAATCAATTGAAATTGCAACTGAGGATTTCTTCGTATTCTGGGGTGTGTGGGGTCCGAACCTCCCCGAAATAAAATGCATTCACACAAGCTAAAATTATCTCTAGGAAGAAAAAATACAAAATGGACTAGAACAGGTATAGTTAGTTATTTTCGAATTTATGCTATTGACTTCTTACTAGAAGTATCTGTTTTATCTTAACTCGTTCCAACCCTACAAATTGCCAGGAGAGGATGGCATAGCTCCAGCTCTGTTACAAATCGGACTGGGACATATTGTACCTATCCTCATAAGACTTTTCAGAGCCAGTTTAGTTTGGAACCATATTCCATCTAACTGGACCGCGACTAGGGTGATCTATATTCCTAAGGTGGGTCGGACTGACCCACACCCAAAATCGCTCAGACCTATTAGTCTGACATCCTTTCTGTTGAAAAGCATGGAGAAAATACTGGACGGGCACATGAGGTGAGGTGTACTAACAAAGCACCCACTCAATGTTCACCAGTATGCATACCAGGCTGGTAAGTCAACAGAACTTGCTCTCAACAACCTTGTCTCAGGAATGAGCGACGCCCTGGAACAGCAGGAGGTAGCAGTCGCCGCATTCCTTGACATAGAAGGAGCATTTAACAATGCACTACCTCACTCCCTATATGAGGCCACTGTCTCTAGAGGAATTGAACCAATACTATGTGACTGGATAAGAACTATGCTTCATAACAGAACTATAACGACCTCTCTACAGGGGGAAAGTGTCAGCTTCAAGCCAGCAAGGGGCTGCCCTCTCCCCTCTGCTATGGTCACCGTGGGAGGTCGATCTGCAAGCATATGCTGACGATCTGGTCCTAGTAATACGCGATAAATCCGAAGAGACGATCTCCTACGCCCTTCAGGATATATTGGACACCATATATAAATGGTGTGAGAGAGAGGAAATGTCCATTAACCCTCACAAAATGGTCATAGTGCTGTTCACCAGGAAAAGGAAGCTGGAACATTTAATACCTCCTTCCATCAATGGTGTAACAGTTCCTTTTGCGAGTGAAGCAAAATATCTGGGAATAACCCTAGATAAAAAGCTAAATTGGAACTTGCAACTGGAAAAGACTATCCGGAAGGCTAGCCTATCATTATGGACATGCCGCAGAATATGTGGCAAAACATGGGGCATGTCACCAAAACAAGTGTACTGGCTGTACGTGACCGTTATACGACCAATAATCACGTATGGCTCTGTAGTCTGGTGGAGCAAGGGCCAACAAAAAATGTCCCAGGCTAAACTTAACGGACTACAGAGACAAGCGTGTCTGGCGATTACTGGGGCCATTCGCTCCACGCCAACGGCAGCAATGGAAGCCTTTCTCGGATTACCTCCTCTTCATATAGGTTTGGAGAAAGAGGCAAGATGGGCAACATACAGACTCTACCAAGCGGCCATTAGTCTACCGCAGGCAGTAGTTATGAGAAACAGCAGCATGCTGGAGGGCATAACAGCTCACAACATTCTGGGAATACCTTCAGACATCATGCCTGAAACTATCAACCTTCACACGTCCTACACTGTGGTCTTCCCCGAAAGAGAAGACTGTGTCAGAATAAAACTGACCTATGTAGGGCAAATGAACGTTGGTTTACCGATGGTTTCAAAACTTTGGAAGGTGTCGGAGCCGGAATATACGGGATAAACCCAGTGAAACGCTCATTCAGTATGGGTAAATTAGCTACGGTATTCCAGGCAGAGGTATATGCCATTCAAATGTGTGCAAGGGAGCTGGAAAATCAACGTCACACACGAAAAACAATAAAAATATTTTCAGCGCTTGAAAGCGCTTGAATCCAATTGCTTTAAATCCAGAGCAGTATGGAACTGCAGAGAAACCTTAAACCGACTGGCACAATGCAACAACGTTAACCTAGTCTGGATACCAGGTCACACGGGCCTAGAAGGAAACGAAATAGCGGATGCCCTAGCAAAAGGGGGGGGGCGAAACAACGTTCACTGGGCCAGAACCGGTAATCGGTATAGCACATAGCACTGCCAAGAATGTCATAACATCCTGGGCTGACAACAAAAGACTCGAGTACTAGCGTAGTCTACCGGGCCTAGCCCATTCCAAAGCATTTATTGCTTGCACAAGGAAAAAACAGGACTCTGACAAGCTGCTAGAACTCAGTAGAGCACATCTCAGAGTTATAGTAGGTTTGCTCACTGGCCACTGCAAACTCAAACACCACATGCATAAAATCGGACTTGCACAAGATGCAGAGTGCCGCCTATGCATGGAGGAGGATGAAACGGCTAAGCACATTTTATGTACATGCCCCGCAGCGGCCAGAACCAGATTTTCAACATTTGGCAATACAACAGTACGGCCAGAGAACCTGGTAAATTGTTCTCCCAACGTACTCCTCAATTTCGTTAAGAGATTGGATATACTGGGAGAAATATAACTATAGGGTGAGCCACAATAGGCCATTGGCCGCAGTGGAGGGCCTGATGTGGGCCCACTCACGTTCAAACCTAACCTAACCTAACCTAACCTGTTTTATCATTAATAAATGTCATTAGGAAAACTTAAAAAGGAATCAACTAGAACTAATTTTTTTTGTTAGATCATTGATCATAAAGATTTCTGAGTAAACTAGTGTGCGAGCCTCACTGTTTACCTGTTGACAAAGGTTCAAAAGACGAACACTGCGACTGACTTATCTACATCTACTAGACCTATTGTCTCAGGAGCAAGAAATAGAAATTCTCTTTATTTCCTAAGACAATGATTACATTGTGTCGGAAACGTCAAAAAATTCCTAATAATACATACATACATATAAATACTGAAAACAATACAATAAATATTATTACTGTACCGGAAAATTCAAGAAATCTTGCATTGTATAAAAACTATTTTGCATTAAAAATATTTTAAGCGTCAGACTTAGATCAGACAGATTTAATATGTTCAGACAGTTGATTAAAAATGTATGGCCCTACATAGTAAGGTGCATTTTGAGTTATTTTGTATTTTCCAACTTGTCTGTGAATGAAGCCTTTCTGACGTGTATTCATGTAATGAATATTCCCATTAAGTTTGAGACGAGTAATAGTGCAAAACATAACACACCATTTCAAATATGTACAAACTAGCAAGAGTTAATATATTGCTATATTTAAAGATTAATTTGCATGTTTCTCTAAAAACGCACATTAAAATTGTCTTTTGTGCAATGAATACATCTTTCGACTTGATAGAGATGCCCCACAAGCAAATTCTATATCGAAGACGCAATTAAATTTTTGCATAATAGACCTTTACAAGCTGGCCAACTTCTAGCACTGTTTTCAAATTCTAAAACATATGATATGAAGAGTGCAACTTTGAGATAATACTCTCACAGAGTGATATCCAGTTGACGTGTTTATCAAAATGAATTCCCAATTCAATTGCATCTGTATCGGACAAGACTGTGTTATTGAAATCAAATTTCAATTCGACTGATGGCTGTTTATAAATTATGAAAACAATTACCTTTGTTTTTACGCGCACAAGTATAGATCATGGTTATTGAAAAATTTACAAGTGGCGTGCAGTCATTTTCCGTTTTCTTGTTTTAACAGAAACGTATTTTTCGATGACTTTAAGACAGATATATCGTCCGCATACGCAACGAAATCTGAGTGTAGTATATTATCTCCAAATCTGTTGATGTATAATAATAGAAAGAGAATCGGTCCCAATATGGATCCCTGTGGGACAGCCATATTGATCTCGTTGCTGACGTCACATGTGATATTGAATTGTTATAATCAAATTTTAAAGAAACACATTGGCTTCGATTTTCAAGAAAATATTTCAACCAGTTATGAGATTTTCCTCTGGAACTGTAAGTTTCTAAAATATCTAGTAATTTCAGATGATCAACGCAGTCAAATGCCTGGCTTGAGTCGCATAAAACTGCAGCATGGCATTTACCATCATTAAGGTAAGCTCGGGTAAGTGTGACCGTGATTTTCATTAGTTCGCATTGAATTTAGTCCTTCTGATGAACCTGAACTAATATAACAATGAAATTTTGCAGGTATTTACTTAGAAGGTCAGTCTTTGTAATACGCCACAGAAAACTGTTGAAAAACGTATTCTATGAATTTTATTTATATATTCAGATATACATCTCCATAGGTCACACTTCCCCGGAAATTTACCACCATTTATTTGTTTCGAGATATCTTCAAAACATAGTTAGGAACTTTTTAATATTGAATTTGAAATGCCCCATTGGAAAAAAACAAAAAATAATCGTGAAAGTGAACATTTGTTGAAAAGAAAAAATTACAGGTAGAAATCGAATGAGAATTTCATTGATTCCCATCTTCTGACGAGTGGTGATGGAAGCACAGTTGTTATTTCATCCTCAGAAAGTGTATCAATGTCATTCACATTTGGCCAGGTATATTGTTTGGCTCTCTGAAATTTCCGTATATAATTTCGTACTATAGCTGAAAAAATATTACTGTTTAGATTGGCCAAATGAACCAGGTTCCCACTTACCCCGACAGATAGGTCACACTATCCCCAATAAAATTTAATATCGGGGTAAGTGTGACATGCAATGAAAAAACGTAAAAAAAACAACTTCATGAGAAAACGACAATCTATAGTCAGATTCATTGTTTAGGTAGAAGAAAAGTGTATAAAATGGATTCTTACCTTAGATTTTAACAATACACTCAAAGCTTGAAATAAACTCGTTATACTCGTTCGGGTTGATGAATTGTAGGTTAGAAAATTGTGGAAAATATTTGGATTTCACAAGATCTCTTTGGTATTTTATATGATGGTTATGGATTCATTATGAGTGTAGGCTTTTCGTCAATAGATGGCATTGGGCTGTCGCCCGGTTTAGCGAAGATAGCGAGCAAACTCACACTTGCCCCAAATTCACACTTACCCGAGCTCACCTTAATAAAATTGACAAGAGTACCTATTATAAAAATGCAATTAAGCAGAGTGTGTGGATTTGCCACTGCGAAAACCATGTGCTGTGAAATTTAAGTTATTATGCTTGTCAATGAAAAATCTGAGCTCGGTAAGTATCAAGCAATGCGTAATTTTATATTCCGGTGTATTACTCTGGGCGTTCTAGAAAAATATTTTTTCCAAAAAGTTCTAAAAAAATCTTCTCTCAAAAGATATAATATGTCGTTTTCAACTGATAAAATAGTAGGCACTCTGAAAATTAAAGGCGGTTACCAGAATTATCTCAATCTTGGCAACACCGCTTGTTGCATTGGTCGCCATTGGGTTGACGTATTTTCTTGTTGTTTTGATTAAAAATTTCCTTTGGGTTTCCAAGAGTTTTCGTGGTGTTTTGACGTTCATTAACAAGTTTACGTGAGATTTGTGATACTTTTAATAGTAGTGCAGTGGTTTAGTGAGATACAATGTTGAAATACTGATTTGTTTACAAAACAACGATAGTCAACAAACATTCCACAGGGGAGCTAACAGTGGCGTGTCGGACGAAGAATGTAAACGTATTCTTCAGATATAATATCGAAGTGGAATAGGTAGGTACTAATAATGAATAATTCATTCATACATAAGTTTCCTACTGACGAGAAGAAGTTGCAAATATGGTGTGATGTTCTCGAATTGGATCCTTCGAGCTTGAAGAAATATTTGTATATATCTATGTTCGTAAGGAAGAACACTTTTGAGACCAGAAGCCATTCCTGATGTACAAGCAGTTGAGAGGTGATTTTGCGAAGAGTTAAATAGAGTGTTATTATTTCACCCCAAAGATTATTTTTGGGGCAAACATGGTAAAGACAGAGACAAGCTGAATTATGCTTTTACCAACACAGTTTTCATAAAATCAAATGGAAAATTTTTGAATAGTTTATTTGGTATACATTAATGCTTGTTTTTCCTTACTTACCTAAAGTGATAATTGTTAACTGATACTTTTTATTTAATAATTGTTACTTGATGCTGCATGAATCCACCCTATATCTGAAAAATTAAGCTACTCCAGAAACTCCAGAAAGTGTAGGAGGGTAAGAAATTCATTCCCCTCAAAAAGTTAATTTGTTTATCAATTTTACTTGTAAAGAAAAATTATTCAGTTATCGTCAACTTATTCTAGGTAGGTATTTCTTATTTGCCTCAAAGAAATAAGGTGAACATTTCATGATATTGAAAAATTGTCAATTAAATATTTCTCAGAAATATTAATTTCTCAAGAAAGTTTCTGTTTTAGTTCAAACCTGAAGTTATGTTGTTGTGGCAGTGATTCAGTTTTGAGGCAAAAACATGATTTTCCCTTTATATTTTCATGTTCTGTCTGTTGAAAAATGATTTCTTGAGTAATATTTATTCAAGTCTTTTTCGTGCTTCATTAAAGAATAGTGATCTGCACAACATGAAATTCCCAGTGAGAAACTCATTTTTAGCTTGTTTGAATCATTTAATTTAGACCATAAATGCTTTATTTCTGATCTCCGAACACCCCTAGATTCCAATTATGGATAGAATAGAATCATAAATCACAAAACTCCTTACCACAAAAAATTGTCCACCACTTTGAGTTCTTTGATTATGAATAAAAGCAACCATTTCTGACCCATAAATCCCCTCACGCCAATTTCAAACTGAATCAGACTATAAAAATTAAACCTTGTCCTCTATAATTTTTTCAACAATCGTATCAAATGGGTACACGATTGTTTTTGGAGTTTACCTATTATTAGGATCGCAAATTATGAAAAATCGACCGTAATTTTGAATGACCTACATATTTATGACATAATTTGATCGTTATTTGAATCAAAAATTCCAACGAAAATTTTTCTGAGCTCTATAAACATTCCTAGATATCGATTTTGAATTTTCAGACAAAACCGAAAATCCACTTGTTGCTGCTCACATTCTACATATGCATTGCATTGGTGAAATTATACATTGATCCCACGATCAGACTAAATCAAGATAAGTACTTAAATTATTTCCTCACGAAATAAAAAAGCACAGCACTGTGCAAGAGGTGTTTTGTTTTGGATCGACCGTCAGAAACCCTAAACATAACAGTCTCCGCTTGAGTTATCTTCGGTTCACAACTTCGTTTGTATTTTCGGCATCGGGCCTATCTAGCTAGGATTTACTTCTTGATCTGAGGATCATTCGCAACTGATATGACCGCGATTTCAGACACTTTCAGTCCTCGTTTTCCTGCAGCTTCATAATCAATAACTGACTGAATGACAATTTTACACTTTCGAATATTTGCATGGCATGTTTATCTGATGCATGGCATGTTTATCTGCTGCTCCAATTCGCCCACTTGAAACAGTAATTGAAAGTGTTCAAGTGTGGGCAACGTTGATATCCTGTTTCTACTTTCAATCTGGCGACGTTTCACAGCTGGAGTGTTTGTTACACCGGTGAATAAAGCTGATAACGTATTACGGAAACTGAGTGCAATCAAAATGCGTTATAATTTAATTGCAATAAACTTACATGTGTTTGTGACAAACGGTGCACACCCAATCGGTTGTTCTGAAGGAGTATTCCCTACATCCTTTGCACACTTTTAGTCGACAAGCCCTACAGTAGGCTCCTCTGTTGATAACCCTCCCGAGTTCGATCCTGCAACGTCCACAAGATCTGTCTGGATCCGGTCCTGTGCTGTCCCAATCTGTCGAAGGTTTGAGGGCTCCTTTCCGTCTCAAGTTCTGCAGTTCGGCTTTCAGGTGCCTGCAAAAGATAGTTGATGTTTTCATATTGCTGGTTGTTTAGAATATAGGGATCAATGTTATCGTCAAAGTTCCGATAATTTGAAATTTCATCCACAGGGTTGTTATAATATGACATTTTATATCAATGCAATGGCAAATCCAGTCATGCTCTTCATCTGAATCTTAAACTCAATATATTTATATTTTATTTATTTTTTATTGTTTCAAGTGAATAGAGTGTTTTCGGGGATAATACCATAATTGCTTTAAAAATTACCGACAATTCTGAAAAAAAAGGTATTATTTCAAAACTGCACGATTTTATTTTTTTCGTTGTAATTCCACACCTCTTATGGACATTTTAACACATGAGCGAAATTTTCAGTACTTAGTAATATCCCGATAAAATGCAGAATTTTTGAAAAATACTTTCGCCTTGCTGGCACGAAAACTGTGTCGCTTAGAAACACCACGAGAGCTTGCTCGAGTGGTGTTTTGTACAGCAACACAGTTTGAGTTCCTGGCAAGGTGAAAATATTTTGGACATATTCGATCAGAAAATTTCCTGAATACATTATATTATGGACTAAATGCGTATTGCAAGAACGGTTCATCTTGTGTAATCAATGTCAGTTAAGAGTTGAACCGTCAAACTGACGTTTCTATATTTACCGTGATTGTCGTAACTATGGATGTATACACAAGCTAGAAGCAAAACACCGATTTGAAAATACCATGGGCTGGAGGAAGTGTTTTCAGAAAGTCCTGTTCTCATTGGTTCAAAATGAGAAAATTATAGCATTTGATTGAGTTATATAATATGAGGGAAATTGTCGATTTAATTCCGAGAGCTCGACATCCTCCGATAGCTGCTTCGTTGCTAATATAATTTTGATTTTCATACTTTTAGTTTAAAAACCGCGAAAAAAGTTTTTTCAATACAATGGATTCTTCAAGCAGAAGTATACTGAAATTATATTACATTAATTAATTTGGGTTTTATAGGGATTACCAGGTATGAATAAATTCCTTATTGATAGTACTAATAAATGGTACCACGGTACCAATACGGTTTGGAAAAATTGAGTTTTACCCCAAAAACGATTACGATGAACTTCATTCGCTCATACAAAAACGCAATTTAGTATTGTTGACGGGATTTCGATTTTTCTAGTATTAGATGGGTTAACTGGAATAAATCGAAACCATCATGGCACACTCAAATAGAAAAGTAAAAATTAAATTATCAATAATTTTGAAGTTTGAAATGTCACCTAGGTGTTATCATTGAATGTAGAAAATTATACACATTTCAGAAATTCAATAATATATAGGGTGCTCATTTTAAAAATCGAAAGTTGGTATTACTTCCGGCAAAACCGGAAGTAAAAAACAAATCATTTGTAGGTCAAAAAGTGCCGCTTATTATGTTTATGGGATATACCAAATTTCAATCAATAACCTTTAAAACTACGGAGGTACGGGGGTGTACCATGATCCTGTTAAACCCGGTATATGTCGTTTTGAAATCGAGTTCAAATCAATATACTTTGTAACCCAAACAACTTGCACTCCCTCTCCCCCCGTCGCAAGCACCCCGCTCAAGCTACCACCTCTCAAATATGTCTTATACATATTTGGGCTAATTTCAACTGAATATGATGATTTTGTACTTTTCATGATTCTGAGGACTTCTTTCGAGTAATTACTTTTTTCTTCGTTCAACTCGAAATTCACACAGTATACTAATTTCATCATTCTAAATCGACTGCCGTTCGCAGAATGGCCCTATCTTTAACCGTTCTGGAGTTAGAAAATTCATCTGGATTTGAGAGGGGCCATTTCTCTCCAAAACTTTTTTTACTACTTTTTTTAATGATTTTTTTCAAAAATTCAACCTATTTTATATATGCACACCGAATTTGTAGTCAATTCCAAGTCAATTGAAGATTTTTAAGGCTTTAAAAGGAACACCTACAATTCCGAGTTGAAAATATCCGTTTTTTTGTTAGTTTCTTTTTATGGTGAACCTTCTATCTGGTCATAAACAAATTATATATTTTCGGAATCAACATGAAATTTTGCGCCCCTGACCATCAGTGATGGAACCATCGCAACTGCGTTCCAAAACTTTTCTGATTGGTGCAGGTGGGTCGCCTATGTGAAGTCTGGTCGATTGGAACACTTACGGCACCTGTTCCGTTGAAAGGGGATGTATGTTGCTTTGCGGCACTCGTACGCTGAAACTCATAATTTTTCCAAAAAAAGTCGTTATATAAATTATTAGAAATTTTGTCTAGTTTAACGATTTTCTTCGTAATATGAGTTAGAAAGGAAATATTGTAAAAAAGCTGTGGGCGCCATTTTCCCAATATAGCTGAGCGAGATAGCAAACTGAAAAATCGAAAAGAGCACGTTGAAATCCTCAAAATCAACAACTTTTCACGCAACCCCTTTTTTGAACACAAAATGACTGTACTATTATTAGAAACAGAATATCGACAATGGTCTGCTTCGCTAAGGGTAGTGAATAAACTGGGACCGACCCTGGTGAAAGAGCGACTGACATCACAGACGAGAAACTATTTGTAGATATTGACATTTTTACTGTTTGAAAACCGGTGTATTTCTAAGAAGCAACTGTTGAGCTCCTTCCAAAGCAATATGGGTAAAGCAAGTACATTATTCGGATTTTTTTTCACACTTCTCACCGTAATCTTATTGCTAGCGGTCGCTTCTCTTCTTTTGATTTTACACGGCTTGTGAACCACTCCATGCGAGATTGGCAACTTAAAAAAGGTTAAGAAATATAGTTCTAAGAAAAGGAAAAAGTGAGTTTAGCGATTACCACAAATTTTATGTAATTACTTCCACACAGACTTACTATACGAGAATCATAAAAACAGTAGAATCACAAGGATTATTATGGAAGCAAAACTAATACCGAAAAATCTAAGGAACGTGTTGGGCAGTGACGCAGTAAAGATTTCAGTTTGGGGAAGCTGAACATAGAAGGTATGAATTTATGAGAGCTTTTCTGTTCTCAACCACGAGTGTTATGAATACCGTTAATAATTAGAGGGGGGAACTGTACCCCCGAAGCCCCCTTTACGGCTGCGCCTCTGGTGTTAGCAAAATCCATAGAATGTTGTCTATTTATTTGATAAAATTATAAAATTTGCGGTTTTGAATAAATATTCTTCCAAAATAATATTGAAGAGAGATTCTTTTATTAATTGACTTCTTGAAGAGTTATATGCTCAGGAGAGTGCAGTCAGTGGCGTATGACAGAAAAGTATCTGAATACTTGCTCGTAAAGAGTGGTGTTCCACAAGGATCTATCCTGGGACCACTAATCTTTTTTTCTTTACATACGCCAATTTTACAAAAATCTACGACACTGCTCTTCATATTTCTATGCAGATGAGAGTCTATAAGAGTTTTGAGGAAAATAATATCGTAAATGCTTTTACACTTGTCAACGATGAACTCGCATCCATATTATCTATAAATAAAAACGTTTGCATTTTTATTAACACTACAAAATCAAATGCATTTCTCTTTGGCAGATTGGCATATTCTATTTGAAAAACCGCGACCCACTTTTCAAATTCAGCTCTGTGTTAGTATGCGACGTTGAAGGATTATTTTTTGAAGATGAAAATTTTATTCGCATTAGCTCATTGCTCATATAAAGGATGTTCCAAATTAAGTCGGCATCATTGCCAACTCCGTTATTATTGATGCTACGAATTCGGTTAAATGGGCAAACTAGTAGCTTTTTTAATGGCCTTCTCTATTCCGAAAACAAAAAAAAATTAAGTCGCCTTTTCAGAATATTTCATAAAATGAATTTTCTTTCAGAGCTCATATCACCTTTCTTCCTAAAGTGAAAAATTAGCGACTTATGTGGAAATCTTTTTTTCTTTCACTAGTACAAAACATTTCTTTGTTTTGGCGAATAAAACCTCAAGATTGTCCAAACACCCAATTTTGGTACTTATACGAATGACAATATTTTGATACTAATAGCAAAATAAGACAGTAAAAAGGAAAAATTGCGCTGGGATGTAAACTCGTGAAACCCGTGATCATCATGTCGCACCACTCAATTGTCACCACTGAGCTATTTGGTATTAATGTACAAAATGATAATTTCCATCTTAAAGCCATTCCGCTAGCCGCATTTATTTTGTGAATCAAAATATGTCTGCTGTAATGATAACTTTGAAACAGTTTTTATACAGAACAGAAAATACTGGAGGATCATATGAATGTGGTTGGAAAAAATGTGTTTGATTCGATAAAACATAATTATGAGTAATCAAGTTGCCTTGAAACTTTTTTGAAATACTATTTGTCAAATATTCTCAAGTATATCATGACAATGAAAAACGTTTTGTAATATATGAAGATACAGAAATTGACGTTTTATCCTACTTTGAGGTATATCCAAATAATTCCATCGAAGATTTATCTAGAGAAATAGCTGTTCCACTGTCTGGTATTCAACGAATTCTGAAGAAACATAAGATTTCTTCTTATAAGTTAAGACCAGTGCAAACACTAGAACCTGGTGATCCTGAGAGACGATTGGGGTTTTGTCGGTGGTTTATGAATAAATGCAGACAAGATCCAAACTTCTATAGAAATATATGGAGCGATGAGGCAAATTTTTCAAATCGTGGGATGTAGAATAGAAAGTCCATCCCTACAATCCGCAGAGACGATTTAGTATTAATGTGTGGTGTTGTCTATTTAGAGGCAGAATTATCGGTCCATTTTTCTACCATGGTTCTTTGAACGGACCCTGTTACATTAATTTATTAACAAGAGTGTTGGAAGAGTTTTTCGATGATTTTGATCTGAAGGCTTGTCAGATGATCTATTTTCAGAAGGATGAAGCACCAGTACATAATGTCAGTTGCGTAAAAAGAATGCTGCTAGGCTGTTTTGGAAACAGATGGATTGCAACAAATGGTTAAGTGGCTCCCTCGTTCACAAGACATGACACCTCTAGATTTTTATTTTTGGAGATTTCTGAAAAATTAGGTGTACAAAATGAAACATAATAATGTAGATGAACTGAAAACTTATATTGAAACTATAATTAATAGATTTGATGGCCGACCTGTATTGAATGCCACACGTAGTGTCAATAGAAGGGCCCAAATATGTGTTCAATAAGAAGGCGGTGTTTTTGAACATTTACTCGATATTTTATAGCGCTTTATCAAATCCGTTTGTTATAAATGTTTCCTATTGATAAAACTGACTTATTTTCACCTTTACGAAAAAATGTCAAATGAGATTTGTTGTTGAGAATGTTATTACGAATCGAAATGCATGAAAAAATATGGGGTGTTCCATTGAAAGAAATATAATTTAATGAAATGTTCTGAAAACGTGACTGTATTTTTGTTTGTTTTCGGCATCGAGAAGGCCATTAAAAATGCTACTAGTTTGCCCATTTAACCGAATTCGTAGCATCAATAATAACGGAGTTGGCAATGGAGCCGACTTGATTTGGAACACCCTGTATATTGAAATATTTTAAAGAATCGAAATCGTACGAAGAGTGGGATATCAACGATGAAAAACGTTAGCAGTCATAGCTATAGAAAAAAAATATTGATCGACGCAATGGTCTCATGATATCATATCATGCACTGCATTGACATTTTTAGAAAAAGATACAGATATTTCCTTTCCCGGTCGCTTTAATTACTTCTCAACCCGTTCATCAACAGATTCTCAATGCGGGTCCCGTACTTGAATTTTTTCGATTTACATAATTTCGGTCGATAGGCTTGCCTTGAATTTTAATTGCAAAAATATGATCTGCCTTCTTGATTAGTAATAATACACCAAAGTATACAGTGTGTCAAATTTAAAAGTTTACAATAAGAATATCTCGGGAAGAAATTTCCAAACCCTTTTCTAGGCTAGATCGGGACAATCAGGATAGCTTATGATCGAACTTCGAAACTCTCACCCTCTCCGCTCTACCAACCCTCACTTCAAAAGTTTGAATGGCAACCTTATTGGGAATGCTTTTCAGTGGTACCAAATTTCGGGGGTGTGGAGGATAGGTGCCCCTTATGGAAGCATTTTGAAATGATAACTACTTTAATGGTGCTGTAGGTTCACCAGGTTTTCCTACAGCTTAGAAAGTGAATTCACCACCAAAACTCAGTAAGTCGTCCCGGACCGCCAAGGAAATCAATAATAATAGCCGTCCTCTACTCCCACAAGCTAATGCCTTTTGGTACACTCTACGAGTATTATTATTATTAATAATGCTTAGTCTGGAAATAAATCATTCGTTTTAGTTATGGTTGTTTTTGAATGAAAAGAGGTGAAGTTATAGGACCCATATTGATCGATGATCGATCGATGGTAGTATAAATGGAGAAATGTATCTGAAAACTACGATAAAGCCTTCATTTGTGAATCAGATGGAAATTGAATTGATTCAGACGGCAATCGAGTCTCATTAAATGAAGACTAGCTACATTACCAACAGAAACGTTCCCCATCGCACAATTACGGTCTTGTGAAACAATAATTAGGTAAACTTTAAAGCAATAGTTGAATTTAATGGAGAAGTCCTATCGAGTGGCCCGTTTGACTTTTTTCTATGGATCATCTGAAATCTACAATGTACATTAGTCACGATGTTATTAATATGGACGGTGTATCTGATCATCATTTGATAGTAAGTTATGTGAATCTTCGAAGGGATAAAGTAACTCAACACTTTCGTACCTTCAGAGACTTTTCTAAATTTCACTATGAATATTTCTGTAATGACCTTTTGTCAATTAACTGGGGCGTGATATATACAATGGATAATATTGATGATATTCTTGATTTTTGGAATACAAATATGATACGTTTATTTGATATTTATGCGCCATCCAGAACTGCGAGAATAAGTAAACCCCCGGCGCCTTGGCTAACTTATAATTTGAAACTCATGATGAAAACTAAAGAGAAGGCCTTTGCTAAATATAAAAAAAATAAATTAGACACATCTTGGAATTATTATAAGGAACTAAGGAATATTGTTAATATGGCAGTGAAATCAGAAAAGAGGGCTTACCTTCAATATAAGTCAAATTCTAACCCTAGCGAATTCTGGAAAGCTTTGGAATATCTCAACATCAAACCAAAAAAAAATGTAGCTCATAATCTTAAGAACGCTAATGTGTTCAATGATTATTTCATTGATAGTATCCCAGATACAACTAATGTTATTGATTTAGAATTGCTGAGCATATACAACCATGTTAACGTCATTGAGGATGATCGATTGTATTTTCATCCAACTAATATCAAGGAAGTCGAAAAAGTTATTAATTCTTTTATATCACATGGGAAAGGGAGTGATAATATCAATTTGAAAATGTTACTTCTGGTCTTCCCTTATCTCAGTGAAGTCCTGACTTACATAGCTGATTTTTGCTTAATGCATGGTGTATTTCCTGCTGCTTGGAAGCTTTCTCACATTATTCCGGTTCCTAAAAATAATCGTCCCACCGAAATTTCACACTTCAGGCCAATAAGTATATTGCCTACGCTATCTAAAATACTAGAAAAAATTATTTCTTGCCAGTTGAAACTATATGTACAGAACAATAATATATTAGCGGTTACACAATCCGGTTTTCGTGGTGACCACGGAACAACTACCGCCCTTGCTCATGTAACTGACGATCTATTCAGAGCACTAGACTCTAAATTAAATAGTGTGTTGGTTCTATTGGACTTCAGTAAGGCCTTCGATACTATTAACCATGAACTCCTGTGTAAAAAAATTAAATTTTTTGGTATCAGTGAAGGCGTTGCTCAGTTTTTTAGGAATTACCTGAGTAATCGTTCCCAAAAAACATTGCTTGATGGAAATTTGGTCTCATCCAGTAGGAGAATTACGCGAGGGGTATCCCAAGGGAGTATTCTAGGGCCACTTCTGTTCTCTATTTACACTGCGGATTTTCCACAAAATATCGAGTTTTGTACTACCCATCAATATGCGGATGACACGCAATTGTACTTATCATTTTCAATAAATTATGTGCATGTTGCTTGCTAAAGAATTAACTCTGATTTGAGCTACATTTCTGCACTTTCAAATGTGCATGACCTTATTCTTAATGAAAACAAAACGCAACTAATGATTTTTGGAAAAGATGAAGAGGCTCTTGCTGCCAGCCCGCTATTTGAAATCAAGATCAACGATTCAATATTGGAAGCAGTTGATAAATGTAAAAATCTGGGCCTTCATATGGACAATGAATTAAAATTCTCTGGACATGTGAATTCTCTAATACAGAAAGCCTATGGAAAACTTAAACTGCTCTATATGCACCGTGACGTGTTGAGTACCGGGTTAAAATTGAAACTCTGTGACTCTCTGATTTTATCATCTTTGGCGTACTGTAATGTAGTTTATTGGCCTGCTCTGATCTACAGAGATAAAAAAAGCTTACAAAAAATACAGAACTCGTGTATTAGATATGAAGATTCCCCCTCCACATGGCTTGTCTTATCTATAAGATTAATCAGACTCAAACCCCGAGATATCTCTATTCAAAATTGATTAAAGGATCTCAGAACCGCACAATCGACCTACTAGAACTTGTAATTTATACAATATACCTGTCCACTCCACCGCTACGTTTCAAAAATCTTTCTCATATGTTGCAGTAAAAATATTTAACTCTGTTCCTGAATTCATAAAAACAAAAATATACTTTTTTCTTTCCGAGAACATATGAAATCCCACCTACTCTCCTTGAGAAATAATAATTAGTCGTGTTGTTGGAGTATTTTGTTTATGGTGTTATTTCCACATTTATGCTTAGAAATTTTTGAATTGTAATTTCTATTTTAGATTGAAAAACAAATTTGTAATTTTTTGTTGTAGCTATAATTATCTTTTGTATCTATTATGAGGTCTCTCAGCTGGTTGGTATTTTGGGAGGGTTATGTGGAAGAACAACTATGTTGAACATCGCCTCCCAAGAGTAATCGTCTTTTGTTAAATATTGTATTTGTAAAGAAAAAATAAAGACCCATTATTATTATTATTATTATTATTATTATTATTATAAAACTCAATTGAAGAACTTAAGGATTGTATTAATAGAGAATACCGAAATATTTCTCGCGAAACTTTCGTGAATGTGTGACACGAATTTGAAAACAGGCTCTGTTTGGAGAAAAATGGTAATGATTTTGGGCATTTATAGTAAAGAGTGTGAAGAGTTTTTGGAATACTCTAGGAACTACTTATTATCAGATTTGCTCAGTACTGCAAGAAACAGAATTCGATGTTTTTTTGTTGTTGTTTGAAAGCTTTTTGAAATAGTTATTATACAAGAAGGATACCAAAATGACCTTGACACTCGACTAACTAGATAAGAATGCCTGAAATAAATGTTTGTAGATATCACAACGCAAGAAACTGGATTTTTGCAAGTGTTAGTGATGTTTTATACCAGAGGAAAAGTAGTTTCTGCGCGTCCGATACATAAACATTTTTTAGGTCGACACACAGATCTATGAACGAATCAAAAACTGAATGTTCAAATATGTCGGCTAGAGAAATTATTTTTCTTCTGTTAGCCATACCACGCAGTCAAAAGAAGGTTATCTACCCCTTTCCTGCAGACATAAAAGTTTTTCAAGTCGATTAATACGAATTCTAATCAGGCCCAAGAAATCTTTTCCAATCATAAAGTTGAGCACTTGCATAATGCTCATTCAGATGAATAAGAGAAAAAGTAATTCCAGAATTTCTCGAGAACTTATAGTCTGTGTATAATAATTCATTTCATGAAAGAAAACTGAACTGATGCTTCAGGAAGATAGACTCAATTTTCAGCTCGTGAAGACTTTTCTGAATGCTTGCAACTCAGCAAATTATCTATCCTCTGTCCGTTTAGATTCAGATCAGAGATAATCAGAATCCAATTCAAAAACCATCATTCGAAACTGCAGCGTTTTTCTCATTCGCAATAATGAAAAGATATTTCCTCGAGTTTGCAGCATCATTGTTTGAGATAATATGAAATTGCCATTTTCTGTTTCCATTTGGTAGATTTGATTTAGTGATATTTATCATAATTTCTGTCGAAACGGACTACACCAAACCTGTAACATTATAGTTATGAACAATGGTGACAAATGGCTCTGCACTGTGGCTTAGGAAAATGCTTAAATCTTTTCAAGAGAAAATTGACAATTTTTCAACGGCTTTTAGTCTAACAAGGGACATGGACATAAATAATACTTATGTTCAAATTCATAAAACCCACAAAAACTTGTATGTGTATGTTGTATGAAATCTTTACAATTATTCGTACACGACCTAAATTTTATTTCACATGCAGAGACGAACAATAGCATAAAAAATTTTTATCTATACATACATTAATCAGGTCAATTCGAATTTCAATAACAGTTTGATTGATTTCATGAACCATACCACAATACGCGAGGTTTTAATCTGATATACTTCGATACTAACAATGCAGATCATTTGAAATAGTTATTTACCATTAATAAAAAACTAATTCACTTTAAAAAAGTGAATAGAGTATTCCTTTCTTCCGCTTTAATCTAATATAATGACTCTGAAGACACATGGTAGATTTTTTTATCTCACAATTATGAGTTAGTTATCTCATTATAATAAGATAGTTAACTCATTATAATGACATAACTTACTTAGTGGGAGCCGGAGTTATCGTAGTGCCAGTTAACAAAACCGATTGGAAATCAATTATTTATTGTGGCCGAGTCTGTACTGATGAGAGAGTTGAATCGCGAAACTAGTCTGCGGATGACACATGTTTTCGATTGCCAGTTAGTGGTTTTCACAGGAAGTACGGCAAAGTATATTCTTGTAGAAAAACTTTGCCAGGCGTTGGGTAGACTTGATTCGGCAGTCGTATAAGGCTGTTGAATTATTTCTGTTCGACGTTTGCCGACAATTCTATTATAGTATAGAAAAAATATGCGAAAGGCTGAATTTTTTTTTATAATAATCAAATTTCATTTTGGACTTTATTGCCTTTCATCAAGTACTCCCAGTTCCACATGAGAAAGGTTTGCACAGAGAACGGGCCTCAATTGGCAACGGATGCCTCAGTGTGGTACACAGATGGATCCAAGATGGATGAAGGGGTTGGAATGGGCGTTACAGGGCCAAATTCCAGGTTCTCAAAACCTCTTGGTAACACCCCAACCATTTTCCAAGCAGAAGTTCATGCTATAGAGATCTGTTTCCAGGAATGCCTTGGATAGCCGAACGGCCTTAAAAGCTCTGAAGTCACACACTTGTGAGTCTAAGCTGACTTGGGAGTGTAAACCCTGAGACAACTGGCAGTAAACTATCAGGTAATCCTGATGTGGGTGCCAGGTCACAAGTGCATCAAAGGCAACGAGGAAGCAGACTGCCTTGCCAAAAAAGGGGCAAACCATTTCCCGGCCCAGAACCTTTCTGTGGACTCTCCAAAGCCCAACTAAAGGAAGAGTTCCGACGCTGGGAACCTGATGAAATGAAATCTAACTGGAATAAAGTGCCAGGACAAAGACAAGCGTAAAGGATGTGAGCCTATGGCCAAGGAAAGTTAAACAGCTTCTCGAGTTGGAAAAAAAGACTTGAAATTAGTAACGGGACTACTCACTGGGCACTGCACTCTGAGGTATCACCTCAAAAAGATGGGCAAGTCAGAGAGTGATAGTTGCCGCTACTGCGAGAACTTCGCGGAATCTGCAAGGGGCTTTAATTCCTGGAAGGGGCATTCTTAACGCCCTCCGACATCAGGAACCTCCCAGGAAACTGATAAACTTCGTACAAAGTCTCAGAATCCCGGGCCTCGAATACAAAGGGTCACGCACAAAAGACCTTATAGGTCAAGGTGCTTGTGAAGCTGCAGAGCCTGCACGATCCCCCTACAATCTACAATCTACATGAGAAATATTTAAATATTTTTCATGATGAAACACATTTTATGTACATGCCCCGCAGCGGCCAGAACCAGACTCTCAACATTTGGCAATACAACAGTAACGCCAGAGAACCTGGTAAATTTTTCTCCCAATATACTACTTAATTTCGTTAAGAGATTGGATATACTGGGAAAAATATAACCATAGGGTGAGCCACAATAGGCCATTGGCCGCAGTGGAGGGCCTGATATGGGCCCACTCACGTTCAAATCTAACCTAACCTACTATATAGACCTGCCAGCAAGGTGCATCAGAAAGGTTCATCGCAAAACCATATGCATTTCAGCACATGGCCAGCTCCGCCGATCAGTAATAATAATAATGTCCACTAAACTGCTCACAGATGACATAGTTTATTATTCTGGTGAGACCTTAAATGAATAAATGTACGAAAATAAACTTGACAAAGTTGAGGATCCAATAACTAGGTACTTCATTATCACTTTGACATTTCTGTAAATAACTTCTCACAAATAGAAACCGAAACATTGGAAGTTTAAGAGGATAGATATTTCCTACCACTCTACAATTCCCTCTTCATTATTATTTCGAACAAAAATTCGGATTATAACAAATTATTCAGAGATAAAATTTATAGTCTCTCATAACCCTGTAACAGGATACTGAATATTCTCAGGTCAATCCTGAAAGCTTCTTAGATTTATCGTTGCCACGAGCAGACGCTCGCACTTTCTGGGTATTCTATAATAAGTGATAATCAGAAAAGGCGTTTAGTGAGCCACTCAAAGAATCGAGGTAGGCGTCATGCAGCTAAACGATCAAGAAGGTGTAATTATTCTGTCAATTAATTATTGATTAGCTGTCTAGGAAATATGAACCAAAGACCAAATAAGTAAAGCATGTTAATGGCTCTCATTACTTCAATTTACAAAATAAAAACATGTTTGAAGCCTTTCTTCTTTAAAGTATAAATAAGTAGGGCAACTGAATTCACTATGCGATGTGGTTATTTGATTACTTGTGATTAGGACCTCTGAACGTTATTTGTATATCTAATTAGGATTCAGAATAATAGGAATTCGATCACACTCCAAAGTTTTCGGAGAATTTCAATAAGGGTCCTAGAATATCGACATGTGAAATATAAAAATTGTGGCGAATAATAATTTTTTTACCATTCGTGGGGAAACATGCTCTATCCGCCTAAAATACTTTCATCAATACAATGCTACTCGTATCCGAAAGTAGTGGCTACTTTGTTATTTCAAATGGAACACCTCGTATATTATGTAATTTTTGGAATCCCTGTAGGATTAATCATCTTCCTATACCTATTTGTGAAGGTTTTCGAAATAAAAATTATTTTGTCAAATTTTCGTGCAAAACCTGAACAATGAAAAAATTATAATTTTTCACAATGCAATGAGAAGTGATTTCCTTCCGGCGACTCAAGCATTTGTTGAAAAGTTATCTTTCCTCAAAATCAAAATGAACAGCAGACAGACAGACCACAGAATTTGAAAAAGACAAAAATCAAGAAAACGAACGCAAACTTTTTCGTTTTAAAATTGTATCGATTTGAAAATGTAAAATATCTATAAAATTGTGTGAGGTAATAATGAATTATCATTCTGTCTTATTTACCCGCATTTAAAGAAGATTGTGGTTTCTATTTACTTAAAGGACGAAAATTCCAAATTGTTTACAAATAGTGGCTTCTAAACTAGTTGAAATTGAAAGTGCTAAATGGAAAAATGGTGAATAAAGTAGTGTCCAAATATTATAGTATATTACATCACCAAGTGCGGAAAGTGAAATTTTTCACACGAGTGGGAACTATTGTGGCACGAGGCGTAAGCCGATTGCGGCAATCACACGAGTATGAAAAATCACTTTCGCACGAGTAATGTACACTATTTTTCCTACGACCACATAATAATTTTACCAAATAATGTATAAAAATATTATAATTAAAGACGACATAGTTTATTTTAAAAAGTAACAATAACTAATATTAGAAACAAAAACAGGAACTTTTTCTACTTAAAAAATATTAGGATAAAAATTCAAATTAATTGGTTGCATTATTATAGAAATTAAAAGTGGAATTGTTGTTGCTGCAGTTTGTAAATTGAAGTGGTGTGTGTGAAAGGTTGAGATTCTATATTTTATAATAGACATCTTTTATGTTTGATAATAATTACTGATCAAAACATAGTCTAATACAATATATTTTCTTGTAATAACATGTGTCCAATAGCTCAGTTGGTAGGCAGCGGGGCACGACGTGACTTCTGACGAAGAGTATGCGGGTTCACTCCTTTCCCGCGGAAACTTTTATTTTTCAAGAAGATGAAAAAAATTACACTTCTTAAATAGATTGCTTCAAGATTTTGTTTGTAGGATTTTTAGGGTGGATAAATTTGCTGCTTCCACGCACAATTAATGCACCTATAATTCACTACATACTCAAAATAACTTTTGACATTTGACATAAATTGTTCAAAGCCTGTTTTTTATATATAATAAATACTTCGCAAGATGATTACAATGATTGCCTGACTAGGTACAGGGAATTGATATATGAAACTATTTAACGAAAGTATTTTCCCAGACGAGTTGAAAATTGCAAGAGTAATACCGATCCATAAAAAAGGATCGAAAACAGATTTGAATAACTACAGACCGGTATTCATTTTACCTTCGGCCTCAAAGGTATTTGAAAGAGTAATCTACATGCGATTGCTAACATTTTTAAATCTACACAATATACTTGTTCCACAACAATATGGATTCAGACAAAGAAAATCAACTGAACTTGCAATTCACAATGCAATAACAGAAATAATGAATAATATTGATGATGATAAGAGGGTAGGAAGCTTATATTTACTATCCTATACTATCCTATTAGACAAACTGAAAAAATATGGAATCAGGGATATCGCACATGATCTCATAAAGTCATATCTGTCTGGAAGATATCAAATAGTAGATATTTCTCATAACAATGAAAACACTTATTCTGAAAGAAATCTCATCACTCAAGGAGTTCCACAGGGGTCTATACTAGGACCAATATTTTTTCTGTTATATGTCAATGATCTTCCACAGTCACTTGGTGCAGGTTTAGTTTGTCAATTCGCAGATGATACATCGGTAACAGTATCTGGGAATGATACAGCGGCTATTTCCAGTGGTTTATTTGGGGTTGTTGAAAAAATGATCAAATGGTGTGCTGAAAGTGAATTGAAACTGAATGCGAACTAAGGTCTCATCTCTTTCAGGGGATCCCAAAATAGACATGAATCCATTTATGTCAAGATGGATCATAAATCTATTCCAGAAAAAAGTGATATTAAAATTTTAGGAGTCACAGTCGACAGTAGTATCAAATGGGACACACATGTAAATAAACTGAATTCAAGACTTTGTTCCTCAGCAGGAGTAATCCGAGCAATAAGGGACCAAGTCTCACTAGATAGTCTGAAGGTATATCATTATGCCCATATTCAATCAATAATCCAATATGGCATTATATTTTGGGGTTCATCTGTTTCATCAAAAAGATATTTATAAAACAAAAGTATATTATTCGCTCTATTCTAAATTTACTATATGGGACATCTTGTTAACCATACTTTACAGAACTGAACATTTTAACAGTACCCTCCTTATACTTTCTTCCACTGGTAACTTTCACAAAAAAACACTACCACATTTTCACAAGAAACTGCGATATTTATTTCAGCCAAATGACTATAAATACGAGAGGAAGAACAAATCTGAGTATACCAAAACAATCAACGTCGTTTTTTGAGACAGGTCCCCATTATAGAGCAATTAAGGCCTATCAGTCTCTACCAAATGAAATAAGAAAAACTGAAAATTTGAAGATATTCAAATATCTAACAATAAAATACCTAAAATTTAAGGTTTTTTACAGATTTGATAGCTGGTAATGAATTGTAACATGATTGTCTCATGAATCACGGAATCATAGTAATTTCTAACTTGATGTCTATATTCAAATGAATTTTATTTTACTGTTACCATCATGTTTTTTAATGCGTATGTCTTATTTATTTATTTTATTTAATCTTATCTTGTACTGTCACTGTATGTTGTTTTAATGAACTGTTTCTGTAAACCCTGACGTGCTATGTCCTGAGTTGATTTTTTTTCCATTAGGAATTTCCCAGACAGGCCCTGTCTCCGGAGCCCCGATACTTTCGGAGGGCGCACCGGATCATTTATCCCAATAACCACTCCCCACGCCGTGGGGTAAGTGACTATTGGGTCCGAGAATCATGTGCCCTCAGCAGGCGGAATGAACCAAGAATAATGGCCTTCTGCATTCGTCCGGCTAAGATTTCTGCCATATCACGGCAAGCCAGTATGATTTTTAAGTTTGAGAGCAGTGTGTCCATCATTCCACCAAGTACCCCTATTATCAGAACCACCATTTTGACAGAATGGTTTGGATAAAGCCTGCGGAGTTCAAATAGTAGATCTCGATATTTAGTCCGTTTTTCCTCCTCTTTTCGGACGATGTTCGTTTCGCCAGGAGCTAAAAACTCAATGACGAAAATCGTCCTACTTTGATGGTCAAGGAGGACTACATCAGGCTTATTGGCTTGTATTTGCCTGAGAGTGAGGAATGAGTAGTTCCAATAGATTCGGCACTTCTCATTCTCCACAACGGACTCAATATCCCCCGGAGCATAAGGCAACACCGGTGTCTCGTCTACACCGTACGAGTGTTGTACAACACTCGTAGGGCCGCGTTATGCCTGTGGATATAGGCTGAGACCGCATAAGCTGGACAAGTTGACAGCAAATGCATTATGGTCTCAGCTGCCCCACGGCACGCTCTGCATCTAGTGTCAGGGACGTCTATACCCATCACGCGACTACGGTAGACGAGGGTGTTAAAGACACCATCCTGGCAGGCCATTATGAATCCCTCGGTGTCCGACTTCGGCCCACTTGACCTGAGAAAAGTGAAGGTCAGGTTTCTGGATAAGCTAAGGTCTTCAATGTTCTTGAAGAAGATCCCATGCATTGGCTTATCCTTATGTAGCTGTAGGAGCCTGTCACACTCCGCAGCTTTCCCGTGGGCTTTTTGCTGAACGGGTTCCAACTCGGTGACAGAGTTTGGGTTCGTCCGTTCAGTGTCGAATACGAGACCGAGTTCATCGGCTGCACGGGTTGCTGCCTTGAAAAGAAATGCTCCAATCCCTGCGTTCAGAGAAGGGGATCTGAACTTCTGATGAATTGACAGGCTCCATCCAGTACCATTCTGTTGTGTAGACACTCCAAACTCAAAATTCCACGGCCTCCCCGCTGTCTGGGGAAGTATAACCGTGGAACAGACAATTTAAGATGCAGGCTCCTATGAAGACATCATTTTGCGAGTTTTTACGTCATAAAGTCGCAGCTCTTCCTGTATCCATTTCATTACTCCAAAGGAGTAAAGTAGAATCGGAACGGCAAGCATATTAGTTGCAGCAACTTTGTTCTTCCCCGACAGTTCTAATGACCAGATCTGTCTCCGTATTCCTTGCATCGTCATCTTTTGAGATGAACCTTGGCACATTTATCGATCCCAAACTCCATTCCGATAGCATGCGTGTAGCCTTGCACCACCCTTAAGGACTGATGAAGGTCCTTCTCTCCGGAGGCATAAAATATTATCATTATTATTATTATTTTAAAAGGAACATACAATTTGAAAATTTCTTGCTTTGTTTAGATGATTCAGAATTTTTTGAAGTGGATATTCCGTTGGCTTAGTGCAAGAAGTTACTATCTAACAATCTAAAGTCCCAGAAAATTTAATGAATAGTCCGACTGACTTCATTTATTTTCAATAATTACATTTAAATACAAAATATTTGAAGCAATCTATTTGGAAAGCGTATTTTTTTCAATATCACAATGAAAAAAAAGTACCCGCGTACTCTTCGTCAGAAGTCAATACGTCCCGCTGCTTTACGAACTGAGCAAATGGAGCGTGAGGAAAGTTACTTTCCGCGCCTGTGTGGAAAATATTTCGCACGCTTGTGATATAAGCCTCTTTCCGATCGATATATGTTACTTTCCCATGTGTTCGTAGGAAAAATATATTTCATTAGTTAGTTTATTTAATCAATTCAATTCAACGTCCAGCAATTTCACCTTTAAGAAAAAGAATATAGAAAACATTTCAACTATGTAATTGAAATGTATCAAAATGAAATAGAGAAAGAAAATCCAGTATTGGCAAAAAATACTATTCTGCTATTAATACGCCAAAAAAAAAACCGGTATAATTTGCTGTTGGATATCAAAGAGAGAAAAAATCCACCAAAATACATACGTTGCTATGGTGATCTCTTTAGTGATTCAAAATCGAACTAATTGAATTACCGTTCTAATTGAACTCAAAATACTCATATATACGAACCCTCTATCCTCAGGAATCAAACAGGCTGCTATAGATGTCATATTAGATAATTTTCAGTATGTCCATGGTGTTGGTGTAACTGTTCTAAAATAAAAAACATATTGAAGTTCATGTCTGAACCTCTAGAGAAATCACAGATATACAAAGAAAGATGTTGAATACAGCACTTTTAGTAGGATATGATGTGATTTCACCTCTGCCGGTGAAAAAGTTCCAAGGAGCCATTTTCTAAAGGACGCTGATAATTTAATGGAAGAGTAAGCAAATATATCACTGTCATATTCTAGAAATGTAACGACGGAACTTTGTTCCAGAGATTTACCTTTTTAGTTCAGGATGCTTTTATCGTGAGTGATTTACATACGGAAGAAAAGGGTGTCATGTAACTTTGCGTTACCATGCATTAGAGCTTGAAATATGTACCTATATTTTTCCCACATTTCTTATAAAATGAAAATTTGTGCAAGAAAAGCCAATGTGATGAATGTGATTATGCGGAAGTCTTCGACGAACTCAGGAAGAATCATTTAACAAAATGTTTTTGAATGATCGGTTATTGAAAAAAAATATATTAATTTTGAATGATCTATTAATTTTGATCTCCTTCAGAGTAACAAAATATTAAAAATTTGTTCTAACGAATCACCAAGGTATTAGTAGAAAACCTTTCAACAGCAGAGCTTGGGAGCAAGGGAGATTCGGGACCTACAGGCCCTACAGCTTACGTAGAAATGGATTCTGAACCACTTTAGCTGGGTGGCAGGCAGTGGGGATCGAACTCGGGCCACCTGGGTGGAAAGCAAACGCTCTAACATCACGGCCACATCGCTTCAGAGTATGTGATTCCGGACTACCCTGTAGTCAACAGAGTTTATTGTGCCCTATAATACAGAGATCATCACGGATCTTAGCAAAATTCCATTGTGCATTCAGTTATTCGATAATATACAGACTGATTCAATTAAAAAAATATTTTCAGGGTTTCAAAAACTTACGAATGACAATATATTTTTGACCACACTATAAGACTTCTGATGAAATTGACAATCTCACTCAAATGGCATCGTGCATACTTAAGCCGTAGACACAATAGAAGTTTTATGTAATAAGTTTTAAGTTTTGGGATTTTGGATATCAATTTTACAAAAAAACAAGATTCAAAACAGAATTGAAAATTGAAGCTTGAGTTTTATCTACAAGATTGTCTATGAGGCGTGATCAGAATAATCATGGCAATAATAGTTTCGCGGTAAAAAAAATCCAAAATTATGAAAATTAAAACTAAAAACATAAATCTTCCATTGTGTTTCAGCCTTTGTTGAAACTTTCGAATGGTGAAAATGGTTGCGATTTATATAGTGCTTCGAATAGACCTTTCCACGGACTATGAGAAAACACTGTAATTAGAAAGTATATATATGCTAATATCACTTGGGATTTTTTATTTATTTTTTCTGACCGCCAGTTTTTGTATAATTTCAAAAAAGGGGTTTCGTGAGGTCATGTTCATTCAAATTAAACTTGGCAACGTCGTATAAGTTGTACACCATGGAATCTCAAATTATCATTACATCTGGATTGTGTTCTAGGATAGTTGTCATTTGATACCAGATGGGTTTGTTCGTCTGCTTCACGGAGCAGATCAATAACAATTGTTTTTCTCTGTTTAACTCATTTGATTACCTTATGTGATACGAGATAGATGCTAGTAGATCAGATCTGTATGCTGGAAACTAACAGACTCCTCAATATTTGAATTTCTGAGGTTAAAGCGGTTTTCAAATACTAAGTTTTGTTGTTTGTATTAAGACTGTTAAGTAATTTCTGTATTCCTTATAACCGTGAAAATGCCTAAAAAGTGCTTTGTACCCGGTTGTCTGAACTCCAGTGAAAATTCAAATAAACTATATGTGTTCTGTGATACTAACAACTTTTGTTCCACAGGAATTGTTATTATAATTTGTGGTGTTGCCAATAATTTTTCATCAAAAGGTGGTTCGTTCAAAAAATTTTAAAGTTACACATAATATAAAAAGTTGCTTTTACGTGAAATTGATTGATGTGTTGATCCAGTGACAAAGCTTCAATTATTTCTCGATGAACGTGACGTCAGAGACACACTTTGAAATTACTCGTTGATAAATACTTAGATATTTTAAACTATTAACATTGAAACGAGTTTTGCACTTAATTTTTTGTAAAGGTAAAGGTCCATTGATACATAGATTTTAGAAATCTAATACAAGGCCTTTTATTTAAATTAAGGAAGTTTGTTCATCTCCGATTCAAGTCATAGAAAATATTCTGTGCAAATCCCTTCCATATAACAAGTTATTGAATGAATCATTTTTTTCCGAAAATCATGAGAAATGCGTTTAGGAATCAGTCACCTTTCCTTAACGGATATTTTGAACTTTCCCCTGTAGTACTTCACTATGCAACCTCGTATTAACATGCCTGTTTAATATTCTTTGATCGACCATTAATGACACCTATTAATGTATGATTGCATCGGGCAACATTGTTACCCTCCGGGCGTTAGGATCTATATAACGCACTTGACACATAAATAGCTATTTTGGTAAGAAAACTAGCTGAAACCCCCATTTTGGGAATAAATAATGGCAATGCCGATCCTGTTTGGTGTTTATTTGTTCATTGAAACAATCCGAATTCACTTATGTCTGCGTTGTTCTCTTCATTTGGGAAAACTTCAAAGTAAGCTTTGTAAATAATATCGAAGATCAAAAGTCGATGCCTCGAAATAGTGAAAGAGCACTGAATTAATTAGTTTGACTAACTCCATTGAGTGTTTATTAGGTTTTCAGTAAACAATCACAAAATTTAATTAATTTCAATGCTATCGGGTGGAAAATATGCGTCGACCACTATCGACGGAACTTGCATGAGTATAATAGAAAGAAATGGTTCAAACGGATTTCAAAGTGTATGTTTGCATTCTAAATAATTCGAAACTAGATTGTTGAAATACGATCATGACAAATAATATGGCATTCCATTCACGGGTGAAATTTCAATTTGAAAAAAACCTCTAAAAATTGAAAATTGACGACAACATTAGCAGAGATGAATAAACTCATTCTGGATTCCAAAGATTCGTAATTCTCAGATTTCGTGGACTTGATGAACATGGTTGAGATTTATAGTGTAATAAAAATGCATTCAAATATAGTCCACTGATTTATTTCAAATGATAAATATTCTAATTTATTTCCACCAAGTATAATAATGTATTATCACTATCGATAAGTCGACTCTATTTGCAAACTCTGTAACTAACTAACTAACTATCCCCTGCCAACTGTAGAACTCTACTTATATCGATGCCAAATTTTTTAAGAAGCCTCTCATAAATTCTTCTCTCGTCCAGATGGACCCATCTAGAATAATCCGGAACGCTAAGGCATCGGAATGTGACGATGACTCATAACTTTTGGAATCTGTCCCCGTAGTTCCTGTAGTCGAGCGAACTTCTTGAAGAATACCACGGCGATGCCTCTGGACATTTGAAGATCTTCTGCCACATAGTGAGCTAGCGCGTAATCCGCAGGCACCTTGAAAAGGTCTCGTGGCTCCACTCGAGTTACCCCAAGTAGAACATTCTGCCCGTTAGAGTACAAGGACTTGAACTTCTGGAACGTCATCTCATCCTACGGTGGACTGAGGATGCGAACTTGGTCGTGGTTTCCAGTGATAAGAAAACAACCAACTGAAATGAACGACCCTAGGTTTCTCTAGGGAATGCTCATAGATTGGGTAGATGAGGTCGTTTATCCTATTCATAATCTTGTATGGACCTTTCAACGAGTTCCACAACATTAGTTTATGGGCCGCAGTGGTCATGATGGTAGAGCGCTAGTCTATCAATCAGAGGGACGTGGGTTCGATTCCCCGCATGGTCACTGGTCCCGTGCTAGGAATCGCACGATGAAAGGTAAGACCTCGTTAATCCTTAGCTCGCACAAGTTTTGACTTCTGAGGGCTGTCGTTCGTAGGGGGATAACAGCTGGTTAACGGAAAAAACAATTTTAAAAACAACAAACAACAAAACAATTGATAATAGTCCACGGAGACGTTTAGGATTATACAGCCAAACAAGGTCACCTGTCAGCGTCGGCCTTGATGTCATAGATCTCCTTCATTCTGTCGCTGGCGCTCTGGATACTCAAATGGATTCGTTCATAGATATCGTCCATTCTCTGCCGTAGTTTGCTAGCGTAGTCCCCTACCATAGTTTCTTTTCCTAGTGGCGTTCCAGGCTTAAGGTCACAGGGAAGTCGCAGCTCTCGGCCCATTAGAGTATTGGAGTTTGGCTGGTTGACTCGTGTACTGCGGAACGATTGGCCATCAGGACCATATGGAGATACTGATCACAATCTTTCTGGTGGTCACAGACTACCTTGGACAGGTGACGGTTTATCGTCTTATTCATCAGCTCCACCATTCCATCGGAATGTGGATGTAGAGCGGTGGTTCTCGTTTTACGGATATTCATTATGTGACACATTACTTGGAACAGGTTGGACTCGGAATTTTTGCCTTGGACCGTATCGACGTATCCACTCCTTAACCAAGACGTCGGCGATGATGATGGCATCTTGGTTGAGCAGGGCATAGGCTTCTGCCCCTTTGCTGAAGTAATCCTTTTCCACAAGGATGTACTCATTTTCGTGGTCAGATTGTAAAATCTGACCAGCTATGTCTATGGCGATTCTTTCAAATGGGCTGCGTGAGTTGTACTGACGCAACGAGGCCCTAGGTCGCGTTCGAGATCCATTGCTGGCAGTGCTTAAAGCAAACTTTCTGTGCCAGTCCTTGACGCCAGCTTGGAAATTGACCCAGTAAAACTCTTGCCTCACTTTCTGGAGTATCTTCGTAACTCCCAGATGCTCTTTAGTGCCCCCATCATAAGTATCTCGCAGCACTTCCTCTCTTCTGCTCCTGGGTACTACTGTCTGGTGCCTGTCTTCCCCGCCACCCTCAGACTTTAATACACGCTTCAGGAATCCATTATCCAGGGTGAGACTTCTATTTAGCCAAGTAAGCTTTAACGGCTAGAGAATAATTTACACTATTTTTTGACAAGTTGGTCTTTGGTTACTCTTCATCCAGCCGATAACTGAACCAAGATCTGGATCGTTCTCTTGGTCTTTTGGAACTTGTTGTTATTCCAGTTATTATCTACTGCCGTTGATCTACAAAGTGTTGTTCTGTCAATGTAGGCAGTCATCTGGGCAAGGCCTCCGCGATAGGGCACCTGCATTCTTATGGCTGGTCCCACCTCCATGTGCGATCTTGAAGACGAATTCTTGGAGCCTCTCGATCCAACATGCTACTTGACCCTCAGGATTTTTGAACTTGAGAAGCCATTTGAGTTGAGCGGAGCATGGTCAGTTCTCAACAGTAAGCTTCTTCCATACACGTACTTGTAGAATTGGTCTATTTCTTTGACAACAGCCAATAGCATCCGCCTGGTGACACAGTAATTGCGTTCTGATTTCCTTACGAAATTTTCAATTCTGAAAAACTTTTTTCTATAAGAATTATCGATATTTTCAAATATAAAGGTACTTTACTCTTGAGTAAAATTCATATTTTTTGTCACTTTGCGTATACGACTGGAAAAATTTGACATCTAATGATTGCATTTTAGATTTCAGAACATGCAGAACTTTTCATGAAGAATGACTTTTTTCCCAAAATTAATAATAAAAAAGTTTTCCATATGGTTCCAACTTAGTGAGACAAACTGTATAACCTGAGTTATAGAGCGTTAATATAATATTTACACTTGTAGCTTCTGAAGAAGCCAACCGCTCGTGTCGAAACGTCAAGAGCCAAAAATGGATACACGAACGAAAACCCAGAAGCCATAGGCCGCAGTGGTCATGATGGTAGAGCGCTAGTCTATCAAACAGAGGGACGTGGGTTCGATTCCCAGTATGGTCACTGGTCTCGTGCTAGGAATCGCACGTTAAAAGGTAAGTCCTCGTTAATCCTTAGCTCGCACAAGTTTCGACTTCTGAGGGCTGTCGTTCGTAGGAGGATGACAGCTGGTTAACGGAAAAATCAATTTTAAACATATAGAACATGTTCATTTTTAATGTCATTAGAATTAGTGGCTAGTCGAAGACAGCTGTAGCAAATATGCTCAGTGTTAACTTAGTTAATGAGCTGGAAATCATAAGGATACAAGAAAAATAAAAATATGAAGGATGAAGAGAGAAAGCACATCGAACGAAAATTGAAGAACAGTGGGACAGGAAGAACGAAGAGGGCAAGTAATGGCACATGTAAATGCATACCTACCTCGTTTTGAATTGTTTTATTCATATTCATTTGGCGCATCACTGACCCATTTCGAAAAATTCATCAAAATGTCAACGCTGGGTTCTTTGAAACTCGAAAGGCTCTGGGGAATTCCAAGTCATCATATTATTCAAACGTTATCGGTATTACCTGGTATGTCCCTAATTACATAGGGTCTATCATTCCTTCATCCTCGTTACTAATGACGTTGAATGCTTTAAATTAAAAAATTATTTCGACCAAGAATTACTTAGAGATAGCTGACAACTGAATCAATCTTCGAATCTGATCATTTAAGAGATTAACGTATTTCAACATTTTCAACTAGTAGACTGGTCTGAAGTCAAAATGTAGCCGCCAGTCACATCTTCAGTCTATCTACCATTTTTTTTAGATTTTATTCAATAAAAGAAAATTAGACAATTTGTTCTGACCGCAAGCAAAGAAATCAACGGGAAACCATAAAGAACTGTTCTGGTAATGATTTTATAATCATAGTTCACGACACGAAATCCAATTACCCCTTTTACTGTCCCGGAAGAGTCCATATTTCAATTTCAGTACATTGTCCTTCTCAAATTCATAATTTAATAAAATCAATATAATGCAAAGGCAATTTTGAAGCATTTCTCGAGGTTTTTTGTTATTTCACCATTATAAATATTAAAGTAGATCTGTATTGAGGACTGTTTTGAAATAAGTACTTTCTATTGCTTCTCGGCCAATTTCACAAACAGAACAAGAACTTATTTGAATATAATGAGTAGGTACATGCGTGGTTTCAGCAAAAAATGCGTCAACGTTTCTTAATAACGTTTCTTCTATTGATATTGTTCACCTGAGCTTCTGATCATGCAGTGAGAATTAAACAGAGAGTAGATAAGTATTTGGCCTGAATTATATAGTGATTTTCTTTTCTCTGTTTCATTTACTGTCGTTAAACTCCATTAAAGAACTTTGCTGCCTTTATGCACTCGCTTTATTCAATTTTAAATCTTTATCTTTATGATTATTTTGACATAAATATAACTTCTAATTTGGATCAATTTGTATCTTCTTTTCCGACAATAAATCATTCTGGGAACGAAGGAACTTTCTCAGACCAACCCTCTATTTGTATTACTTCACTGGAAATTTTTTGTGAGATAGAAAATTCTGAAAAATGAGTATCTAATTTAATTTTTATAGGGTATATTATGTTAGGTTTACCTGTCAATGAAACGTAAAAGAAATTATTATTTAGATTATTTATTTCGTCTATTAAATATCATTCATCAACCAATCATACGTTTGTTTCCTATTTGACAGGAACAATCAACACGCTCTATTAGCGACTATTTGCATGGTACACAACAGTCACCGACTTCTCTTGTATTTATTAATTTTACTCGACATTATTTTGGCATTAATAATCAGAGATGACAGCCCTCGAGCTTCGCTCTCGGGTTTTCATCAAATTATTAATGCCAAAATAATGTCTCGTTAATGGTTATTTACCGAACAAGTGTATTAATAAGGGCGATTAACAATTGAGATATTTCACGCGTTAATGTTCAAGATTGTTAATCGCCATTTTAATTCACGAGTTCGTTACAAAACTATTCCGTTGACCGTAATTATCAAAAAAAAAAAAAATAAAAATGGTACCACTTGGAGGACTCGAACCAGCATTTTACAAGCCGGCTGCGTGATCTAGCTATTAATGCTACTGACATCAACTTTACTGATATATTTGATTTTTTCTGAAATTTTTTTTACAGAACTTCGTCACCATCCATCTTTTGATTTCAAAATATACGTAGAATTTTAAGAAATTACAGCAATGAAATAAATAATGACAGATAGTACTACACAGCTACTTGATTTCAAAATAAATGTTTTAGCGGGTAAGTATAAATATGTTTGGTTGCATACGCCACAGGTCACTATATAAATATAATATGTACTGGAGCAATGTACGTTGGGTTGCATATAAGTAAATCGTTGCTTAATAGAAAATCATTCATTAACAGGCGTCATTAATCACCGATTTTGAGTGCGTTAAAATACATCGTAAATAGACGGTCGATGGAAAATTATTATAAAATACAATCGATATTTAGATGCAATAAATACAGTCGACTATTTATCAAGTTCTTGTTATATTACCCTTAACTATTTGACAAGATGGAAACTCTTATCATTGGACTGGAATCTAGCGGTTATCTGTTTTGAGATCTATTCAGTATTTGAAGAATAAATAAAATTGCGTAATTGGGAAAAGTATAACTAGTTCAATGGGAAGGAAAGTTGTATGGTAGCGTTTGAAGAAAATAACCCAGTTTACATTCTATGGAGCGGTTTTAGAGCCGTAAGGGGACAGTACTTTTACCTATGCATAAATTCAAACAAAGTTAAAAATAAAACGAATAATTTCGACACAGTCGAAATCTGCTTCTCTCCATAGTATCTCACATACTGAAAATTAAAGGTAAATATTTTTTAGGAAACAACTACTAACCCCTACGAGCATTGAATTACATCTGAAATCTAATTTATCAAAAAATTTATCAAAAAATTCTAAATTTCTCCAAACTTTAACAAATAAGCCCATTTTAGGCAATTACTTAAAAGAAATTAACTTCAAACAGATAGGGAAAGTCACGTAAACATATCCAAGTATGCTTTTTTTCATAGCAATACAAAAAAGCCGAATTTCAAAATAAATTATTTTAAGTTATTTCCATATTGTGCTAGGACACTGTATACATATATCACTAAGCAGAAAGGCAGCTTTGAAAAAATATGTAAATATCCTCACAAATCCTCAATTCCATTGTTGGTTGCAATTTGTGAAAGGCAGATTTCAAGTGAGCCATAGGAATAAATTCCTTATTTTTTGACGTAAAAGTGGCCCAGTAGTTCCACTCATCCCAAAAATATTTATGATTACGAGATAAAATATCATATTTGACACTGTTAATCATACAATTACATTAAACATCTTAAACCATTTGGGTATTATGGGACATGTAAATACCTATATTCAAAATCGTAAACAATGTGCACTTATTGACCATTAAAAAGTTACGAAAATGTATTAACATTTCATTTATGTGAATAGCATTATGAATATCTTTCTATCTGGTGAACAGTTTTCTTTTGCAGATCATACTGTACTTTAAAAACTGAAAAATTTGGAAATATGTATTAAGTAAAACAATTATTGTACTATGGTTAAATGGACTTAACTTGAATATTAATTGAAAAAAATATCTATATGATATTTAAACATAATGATATAAAAAATATCAAATCATACTTTAGAAGTAAAAACAGAACTACCTACTCATTACTGAATTTGACAAACACAAATATTTGGTTCTATTGATTGACAAGAATACAAATTTTGAGAATCATATAAGAAAAAATTTAAAATTCTATCATTCTGATTCTGATAGGGGCAATATGAAAAATACAATTTTTAAGAAAAAACATTCGATATAACGCTTATATTATCTCTCGAACAAAATATATGATAACATTATTGTATTGTCATCGTGCAGTCAAAAACAAAAAAGAATCAAGCGTTTGTAGATTGATGAATGAAGCATTGAAATAAATATTTTGAAACCCCTGGGGATACACCATCCTTTGAATTGTACAGAAGCGCCAGTAATACTCGAATTTTGAACCTATTTCGCTTGGGTAATATTCTTTCGACCGAAAGAAAAGAGAATCCATAAAAATGCCAAATAAATAACAAAAACAAATGAAAAATTCAAAGAATATAATTTCATTATCAAATTAAAAAAATACTATTGAAATAATGTTCATAAAAATACAACAAAACTTCATCAATTATTTTTATTATTAGATTACTTAATTGTTCACTTCATTTGATAACTAGTATCTTCTACACCATGCCATGACTCTGGAATTTATTTCTTGAATAAATAAAAATATTTTCGAAAGCAAAAGGCAAAGGGCTTCATCAACACAAAGGAGTATTTCTCAAAAAAATAACGAAGAGTATTTCTTCATGTTAACTCACTTTATTCATTGTTTTTCACGAGTGATGAAAAGGAAGTTATTAAAGTGATCCCACGCATATTATCAATGATCGTTTCATGATTTCTTATTTTCAATGACAATATAATTTTAATAAACGTCAAATCAATCCTCTACTTTTCTTGACATAGATTTTTGGAACTTTTGACGTACCACAGTATGCGTAAAATGCAACAGTACCGCTCCTAAGGTATGGAGGTGATATCACAGCCTACACTGAACAAACCTGGCTGAGGGACCTTGGGTCAATGGTCGATATGATTGTTTCCTGTATAATTGCTTGTATAAGTTTGCCCGTTGGAATTATTTGGTGATTTCATTATAAATGTATTCGAGCTATTTTGCTACAATTCTTCCACTCACAGATTTAGTTGAAGGTAATTACACTTTGAATAAACTTTTTGTCGCCCCTTCTTCGATAGACATGCGAAAATGCCAACAACCCAAGTGGTACTTCTTTGTGCCACCCTGTAAGAATAAAAGTAACCTTGACGGCGCCAAACCGCAGGAGGTCAACAAATCTTGCTGAAACTAATGATAAAGATAATTTATGCCAACTCATTTCACTGTAAAAAGCAACATTAAAAACAAGTTATACCAGTGGATTTGCGAGTGAAATATGCAATTAATAAAAACCGTATATTTCCCGAATTATAGTCAAAGAGATTCAAGAGAACAAAGCCGAATTCCACCATTGCAGCCGAGTTCTTTAACCACATTTATTTCCTCAAACTTTGTTATCTCCAAAAACAGCAAAACGCATTAATAGTAATAAAGGACTTTACACGAGTTAGCTTAACCATTGAAGCCAATGGAAGTACTCTGAATGATATGAAACAAAATATTTCACTGGAAAAGAGTCCCAAAACTCTGGGCAAAGCCGAAAAGAACTACTGTGTTACGAGAAAGGAACTTTTATCGATAGTCAAAGCCATTGAACATTTCCACACCTACCAGACGTTTTCTCGTGAGGACTGATCACAGCGCTCTGCAGTGGATAATGAACTTCAAGAAGCCTGAGGGTCAGGTTGCCAGATGGATAGAAAGACTCCAACAATGTGACTTCAAAATAATTCATCGTAGGGGCAGGAAACACAGCAATGCAGACACCTTATCAAGACGTCCATGCTTGGAGCAGGAATGCCGGTATTGTCAGAAACTTGAAAACAAAGAGGCCAACTTCTGCAATGAAGAGCAGTGCAAAGAAATTTTGCAAGCCACTACCGTGAGAGTCGAGTCCGAAGAATCTGATTTATGGACAACAGAAGAAATGAGGAAAAGTCAGAAGAAAGATAACAATCTGAAGTTAGTCCTAAGCTGGCTAAAAAATGGAGTAAGACCCGAGTGGCAGAAAGTATCCAAGTTTGGTGCAGTTGCCAAAGGATACTGGGCTCAGTGGGATTCCCTATGTCTTCGTGATGGCCTATTGCATCGCAGATGGGAGAGCCCAGATGGAGCAACCGTGGTGTACCAACTGGTGCTGCCAAAGGGTCATGTCAAAGATGTGCTTGAACAACTTCATAGTAGTCGTGCAGGTGGACACTTCGGAATCAAGAGGACCCTAGCTAGAGTTCGGGATCGATTCTATTGGGTGAATTGCCGTCGAGATGTTGAAGAATGGTGTAAGAGATGTGATCTATGTTCTTCAAAGAAGGGACCGAAAGCCAGAAGTCGAGGAAAAATGGCCCAGTATCTTTCTGGTGAACCATTCGAAAGAGTAGCAGTTGACATTCTGGGGCCGTTTCCTGTTACTGAGCATGGAAATAAATACTTGATGGTAGCCATGGACTATTTCTCCAAATGGCCCGAAGTTGTGCCCATTCCAAACCAGGAGGCAAAGACAGTTGCAAAGGCCTTCCTAGAAAATGTGATAGCCAGACATGGAGTTCCGCTAGAATTACATTCAGATCAAGGAAGAAACTTCAAATCCGAGTTATGGCAGGAAATGATGAACATTTTAGGCGTGAAGAAAACTCTCACAACAGCCTTACATCATTAATCATATGGAATGGTTGAAAAACACAATAAAACCATCAGCCAGTATCTGTCGATGTTCATCTCCAAGAATCAAAAGGATTGGGATGAGTTGGTGCCACTATTTCTCCTATTCTATCGAAGTGCCCTGCATGAGTCCACCGGATATACCCCTTCAATGTTAATCACTGGGAGAGAAATGAAACTGCTAATCGATCTACTATTTGAAATGCCACCCGCCAGGAATGTAGATAAGGACAAAGTTCTTTCAGAATTTGTCAAAGCATTGCGAGAAAGACTGGATCGAGTGCATGAATTCTGCAGACATCGTCTTCAAATCACCAGTGACAAGATGAATAAGAGATTTGACAGGAATACTCCAGGGACTATGTTTGAGCCAGGTGATGCTGTTTGGCTGTACCAACCTCAAAGAAAGAAAGGACTATGTCCCAAGCTACAGAGGAACTGGACAGGCCCTTATGTCGTCGTAAAGAAAATCAACGATTTGGTGTACCGCATCCAGCTCACCCCAAGGAGCAAACCCAAAGTTGTTCACGTGGAGGTTAGCAGAATACCGAGGCCACGACCCTCCAAATTGGTTCCAGCGAGACAATCAAGATGATATTATCCGGGACGGAATAACTTAGAAGAGGAGGCAGTGTTACGAACCTGGTAGTAGATAGAAAAATCATGAATCCTTCTGTTTGCCTTCTAGAAACCCATTAGAATGTACTAGAATCATTAAAGTTTATTCGAGAACTTGGTATGGAATGTTATAAGTTATTTCCAATTCATGTTATACTTAACGCACCGACTGCCTCTCTTTATGAAAAAATGCTGTTGAATTCATCCTAATTCTGGAGCAAATGGATGCTAAAAAGGACAGATAGGCTTACTGAAAAAAAAACAAATTTGTCGACTTAGATATGCAAGCTTTGTATTTTGCTGAGAGGGGTGAAAGGAGGATTGGGCATTTTAGAAGTTCCTTACCTGTACCAGAGAAAATGAGTTGCAGGAAGAGACATCCAGGTATGACAAATAATTGGCAGACTGATTTTAAGGTCAAGATGACGTTGAGAACAAGACATGATGTGTGCATGCAATTTTTCAGTTATGTGAAACAAGCAGATATGATGATTTCTCAACGCATACTTCGAAGCTAAAGAATTCATGAAACAGTTTGCAGAAAGAAATTTCCAAACATAAGGTAACTCATACCAAACAATTATTAAACCCATGGTCACCTACGCCTCATTGGTATACTGCCCAAAAATTCAACAAATTTCTACACAAGACAAGCTGCAGAAAGTGCAGCGGCTAGCCTGTCTGGGAATCACATGCATGGGCAATATTTACGTGCCCTACTGCAGCCTTAGAGGCAATGCTAAACCTTCCGCCATTGCACCTATGTGTAATGAAAGAAGCAGCCTTCAGACTGAGCTAGACAAAAAACTTAAAAGCAGGAGATCTGATCGGACACTTAAAGATTGGGGAACACATTTCCCTAGAAGCCATGTTTAAACCAAAAGATTTCATGCCAGATGGATCTAAGTTGGAGTAAGCGTTACAGGACCCAATTCCATGATCTCAAAACCCTTTGGTCACACCTCAACCATCATCCAAGCAGAAGTACACCTATGAGTCTGAGTTGACTTGGGACAGCAAACAATCAGGTCACCTTGATGTGGGTGCTAGGTCACAGAGGAATTGAAGGCAAAGAAGAAGTAGATTGCCTTGTCCAAGAAGGGGCAAACACACAATTTCCCGGCCCAGAACCTTCTGTGGACTTCCCAGAGCCCACTTAAAAGAAGAATTCCGACGCTGGGAAACTGATGAAATGAAATCTTACTGAAATAAATTGCCAGGACAAAGGCAAGCAAAAAGACTAGTGTGTATATCGCTAAAGAAAGCTAAACAGCTTCTCGAGTTGGACAAGAAGATGGTTAACGGGTCTTCTCACTGGACCCTGCCATCTGGGGTACCACCTCAGAAAAATATCAGAGAGTGATAGTTGCCGCTACATCGAGAACTTCGCGGAAACTGCTGAACATTTGCTGTAAGAGGCTTAAGTTCTTGGAAGGGGCCTTCTTAACGCCCTCCGACATCAGTAACTTAGCTTCCAGGAAACTTCGCAAGAAGTGTCGGCATTCCGGATCAAGGGTCACGTAGAATAGCTATTTGTGTATTAAGAACGCAAAGTGATATATTGTCGCGTTGGAGAGCGACAATGACACTTTTTGCACGAAATACCCACAAGATTTTTTCTACAAACTCAGCTTTCAGAAAAAGAAACACCAGATGCTTTATTCAACAAAAGTATATCACATTATAACAAACTTTCATTTTAACTCGAATATCGAACACAGTTTATAAATTCCTGATTAGAATTTAGAAAATTACTAAATCGGAGATCTTGAATCCCTGTACACAAGCTGAGAATAATACATACGCATAACGCATAACATACACAGGGTAGCAAATTGTTAATAAAACAAACACGTCTTTTTGATTAGCTACGTTCGTGGAAAAAATCGCTCAAACAGGTCAAGTTAATTTTCTACAGGAAGATCGTTCTCATTCTTTTGAGATTCTAGTAATGGATAGGCGATAGGTTGATGAATCAAGTGTGATGTAAGTTGCCTAGATGCCAATCTAGACGTCTGGTGCTTGCTTGGAATGCACCCGCGGTGGTGCTGTAAGTTTCTTGGGTATTCCAACAGCTGAAAAGTGTAAATTAATCGGAGCGCCACGGCGAAAGTTTATAATAGCCGTCGTCTACGCGCACAGGCTATGCCTTCGAGAATATTCTACGAGTGTTTTGTGAGGGAGTATTACTATCATTATTATCATAAAGAGTGGCGCATTTGAAAGCAGACACTCGCTAAAACTGTTATTTTTCATCAGATTCACGAGTTAAATTCAGTGGATAGAGAGAGCATCTAGAGTTTTAGTTGAGTGCTATAAATTCGAAATAAAAATATAAATTTCTACACCGGATAAATTGTAGAAGAAGATACTCACAAAAAAAATTATGACTGGTGCGGATTATTAAATACCAGAATAACTAGCGCTTTTATTTGAAGCAATCCGAATTGCCAAAGTTTCATGAACTTTTTGAGAAATAAATTTTTCAAAGCCACTGGCCGAAGAAGATCTCATCTTCCATAAATACCGAGGTCCATCCACATAAGCAGGATTGTGAGAGATTAGTTGGATTTTTTTTCTATATGGATAGGACGAAATAGTAAATTGATCTCGAGTTTCTCCCCAGATCCCCGGATTCGACCCTATTGGACTTTTTATGCAGTTTTGTTGAATAAAAAGTTATAAAAACTCGTCCAACGACCAAAGAGGAACTGCGTGAAAGAATGAGACAAGCTTGCGCAGATATCACCCATTTTGGGAGTCGAGTTTTTGATGTATTTCTAAAATTCCGGAACAGATACAAATTGATTACAGATCACGTATGTTGAGCTGGCACAGTGTTTAGCACAATCTAAAAAATATACCTAGTTCAGTATTTTATAACTCATTAATAACTATTTTCTTTACTAGGTACTTAACGCTTAAGCTGGTACAGCCGTCACGTAACTTTTTTTCTGATGAATATATTGGGTTGACTGAAACGTTGGAATTTATAACTCTTCAATAACTTTTGAGTGATTAACAAGGAGTTTAGAAATTTCCTTGGCACAAAAATCACCAATTGTTCGAATTAAATTGCATGAATATCACATTTTCTAAATTTTGCAAAATTGAAACTATTAAAATCGTTTCCGAAACGCAATAAGGCCGAAAACCTAACCAAGTCACCATCTCTTGTCTTACATTCTCTAACTCCAGCATTATCATTTTTTGCATTAATCGGTCATTTTGCTCAAATATTTGTATTTCAAGGATTCCGGTACATATCCGCAACGCGGTATAGATAATAATATTCTGCTGAATAACTTTGACATAAACATCTTAGAAATGCGTAGATTTTTAACATCAGTAAAATTCATATACAAACTTTTTCACAACAAGATCAATTGTCCGGATTTACTGTCACAAATTGATATCAATGTGCCGAGTTTGGCATCTCGACGAACTACAGCTTTTTATCTGAAACGTGCTAATACAAATGTTATGTTGAAATTTCCAATTAACTATATGTGCTCTAATTTTAATAGAATTTCTACAGACTTTGATATACATTTCGACAATATCAATAAATTATATTCTTGCATTAGACAGCTTTATGCAACATAAATGTATAAGGTATATTATATTTAGTTACTTTTATTCAGATGCTTTTGTTTCTTTTGTTTGTTTTTTATCAATTTCTTCATTTATATGTATCTCCTTCAATGTGTTTGTAGAACTTTATCAACACGATTCTGCTGTTATTGAAAAGATTTTTTTCTTCTTTTTTTTTTCTTCTTTTCTTTCATATTCTTGATTCAATATAACCGACCATAGTTATAATAGATGGATGTATATTTTGTAATTTGGTAGGTGTATATACCGGGTGACCACGAGGTAAGGTACGCCCCCCAATTTTTCTACAGTTTTGAAGATACAAGTTTCAAATTTGGTACGTCGATATATTACTCGAATACGAATATTTTTACTCTATTACCGAAAATTCACCACTTCCGGTTTAACCGGAAGTGACACCAAATTTTTTTTTTAAATGACACCCTGTACAATTTTTTCCATTATCCGGAAGAACACGCAATTTGTGATAACACTGTTCCTCAAAATTGAAAATCGATTGAAAAATGGCGGAGATACAGTTGATTGTTCAATCGAACAAAGTTGGCCATGAACATCAAACTCAAATCATTACAACTGACGAACGGCGTCAACATTTACGAGAGAAAGGTTCGAGGTAAGATACAGCTAAAAATTGAGCTTCTCATGTAATTGCAGTAAACATATTTTCCAACAATTATCAAAAATTTCCTCTAAACGGAGTAGTACCCATAAAGAAATGCTCACAACTGCCATTTCTCAAATCGCAACATGCTCTTCTCACATTGTCGTATTGAAAAATGATGAATTATCAGATTACTCGAATGAAATAGATTTGATTTATTGCCAAGCTTTCGTAGTTTCAAGCCGCCTCTGTTTGGGAATACTCAATTTTGAAAACACGTATAATGAAACATCCCGTACCTTCGATTCCGTTCAGAATTCTCCGAAACTTTTAAGACGATTATTTGGATAATTCATAATTTTTCAATACGACAATATGAAAAGAGTATGTTGCCATTTGAGAAATGGCAGTTGTGAGCATTTTTTTATGGGCACTTCTCCGTTTTGAGGAAATTTTTGATAATTGTTGGAAAATATGTTTGCTGCAATTACATGAGAAGCTCAATTTTCAGCTGTATCTTACCTCGAACCTTCCTCTCGTAAATGTTGACGCCGTTCGTCAGTTGTGATTTGAGTTTGATGTTCATGGCCAACTTTGTTCGATTGAACAATCAACTGTATCTCCGCCATTTTTCAACCGATTTTCAATTTTTCAGAACATTGTTAACACAAATTGCGTGTTCTTCCTGATAATAAGAAAAATTGTAGAGGGTGTCATTTTAAAAAAAAAAGTTTGGGTTCACTGAATTTTCGGTAATGGAGTCAAAATATGCGTATTTGAGTAATATATCGACGTACCAAATTTGAATCCTGTATATTTGAAACTATAGAAAAATTGGGGGGCGTACCTAACCTCGTGGTCACCCGGTATAATCTTACTTAAACTGTGTAACTAGGTCCTGTAATTGGGTTTCGACCTGTTGGCCTAATACATTTTTTTATTTTTTTTTTAAGTTGAAAAATGAGAGAATCGAAAGATTGCGATATATCAACTTCCAAAGATTTTTTCGCATTAAAAATCAGTAACAGAAAATTTTTCAGATGGGTCCAATATAATGTATACAGCCCTGTATCATTGTACTGGAGTTATAAAATCAGAGGGCAAAAACATTGAAAAATTACTATGATCTCGGGCGAATCAAGTGAACACCTTTAAAAATAATTTTTCAGGTAATCTCCGTTCCTGCTCAGATCACATTGGTTGAATACTGATTATTGCATCCATCGATTATTATGTGGGAGTTAGTAAAAGAGAGAATCTAAAGATTACGATATTTCAAAGTTAACCAATCTTTTCGCATTATTTAGACAATGAAAATTAATATCATGAACATTTTTTTTCCCAGCCAGCTCAGATTGGTCTAATATAATGAAATACACCCCAGTATCACTATTTCCGATGGTTTTGCTGGAGTTATAAAATCATCGGACAAAACAATTGAGAAACTTCCATGCTCTCGGTCGCATCTAGTAATGAACAACGGTGAAAGTAATCATTCAGCTGATTTTCCTTCCTGCTTTGATCACTTCGGTTGGGTTGGGTTATGACGAATACATCCCCTTCTTGCATTTATCGGTCATTATTCTGGAGTTAGCAATTTAGAGAATCGAAAGAATGCGATATTTAAAAATTAACAAAATTTTCCGCATTATAACAATAAAAACTGATAAGTACCAGGTACATTTTTTTCCCAGTTAGCTCACATTGATCGAATATTATGTAGTAATCCCTGTATCAGTTAGAAAATGAGAGAATAAACCCCTGAATATTTTCAGGATGACTAAAATTATAATGTTTTCAGTCTCATTTCGTCTAGAATATGGTAAAACTATTTTTGCAGTTAATTTTTCTTCCTGATCATATTAATATAGGATACGTAATTCATTTCCTATTTGTATTAATTTTTAATAGTTTCCACAATTTTTTCCCCATCACTCAGTATCCCCTCGGTGTTTAATTTTGCAAAAGTTAGAAAAGAAGAAGTCAGATTGTGATATTCATGCAATTTAATTCGAATATTTGGTGATTTTCGAAACTCCTTGTATAACAATCAGAAGTTGTAATATTTCGAAGTTCGAATATACTGTGCCAGAGAGGTATCAACAATGTGAAAGGATACGGAGTACCCTTCTCTCTAAGCGTTTCCACCAAGTGGAAGAAAAAAGGAAAACTACTTCCCTGGCTAATACCACGACGGACATTGAACTACATCTGACAGATATTTGTGCAACGTTCTTCCAAGAAGACCCAATTGCAAGTACTTGTCTTGTAATCAAACAGAAGATTATCATTCTTTTAGCTGGGAATGACCACCTGCAGACATGTATGTTCCGAGGTTTATTGCCACTCATCAGTGACAGGTTAGATCGGACAATAATCTTATGTTCAATTACACGACAAGCACTTGCAATTGGGTCTTCTTGGAAGAACGTTGCACAAATATCTGTCAGATGTAGATCAATGTCCGTCGTGGTATTAGCCAGGGAAGTAGTTGTTTTCTGACAGATGTTTGCCTTTATTTCCACTTGGTGGAAATGCTAAGAGAGAAGAGTTCCCCGTATTCTTTCACACTCAGAAGTTATTAAAAAGTTGATAATTCCAGCGTTTCAATCATACGAATATACTTATTCATCAGGAAAAATTTACGTAACGGCTGCGCCAGCTTTAGCGTTAAGCTAATGCAGCCTCTTATTTTCCGGAACCACTTGAGTTATATAATTGGGAGTCGTGTTAGAAAATAGTTATTAATTAGTTAAGTATAGAATATTGCACAATGTTTTTTTAATTGTGCTGAAACGACTGTGCCAGCTTAACATACGTTTATAGGTCTCTGTTGTGTTCTTTCGGTGTTGTTCCTGTTTTATTTCAATAGTTTGTATTTTTCTGTAATTATATACTGTATTTTTGTTAGGTATTCCAAAAAGGTAACAACTCATCTGACAAATAAATTAATTCCTTCCTATATTTTTAGACTTTGGAACTGAAAACGAAGCCAAGAATCAGGTATCACGTTCAACCATGTTTAGTCTGAATAGAAGAGTTCATTTTTTTCTGGAAATAAGCATCCAAATCAAACTATCTGCCATTTAAAAATATTTAGAATTAGCACTATCAAAACAAGCCAAGAGACTCATGGTTATTGATAATGGTTTTACTTTGGATTCTGAGATATTTTGTTAATGATGCACTGTACTTACATCTCTACATGCCCATGAGAAATATTCCATCATTAATTTAGGTTTGATGAATGTGATTAGGTGTTCAAAATTTAATGAATTATTTCGACTGTACAATACTTACATGAAAGAACAGTTTGATTAATAAAAAAACACAAACTTCTTGATACAGAGAGATACGGCACATCGGGTTTGTTCATTGAATATTTTTACCGAAATGTATATATTCTGATGAGGCCATACTTAAAAATGAAATGATGTTTTTTGTGATCATGTAATGAACTTCTAATCGTTAGGACAGCTACCATTAGCTACCATTGGCTATGATTGTATGTGTGATTGAAAGTTTTGGCTTTGCGTAATACCAATTACGTAGATGGCTATATGATTACATTTAGTCATGGATGGAAGGAATCCCACGAAACAAGCCAAATTTTAGTCTAGCATATCGAATGCTCACTAGTTTATACTCGGTTGAGAATAAGTAGAATGTTCTTTGAGTTCAGACACCAATTTTTCAGTAAAGCCTATTAAATGCTCACCAAGTTGATATGTAATAGCGAGTGTAATAGTTGAAAGTAAACGGATATTCACAAGAAGAAAAGTAAGTGAATCGATCACTTTACTCTAGTTCATACACCATTATTTCTGCTTGGAGTATTGAATCATAAGTAGTTTATATCTACCTAGTCGAAACCAAGTGGAATTTTGGAGAAAATTATGTGAATGGAGAAATATTTAAGGTTGGCGAAATAGCGATGAACATTCCAGATCAGAAATCATTTTTGAAATTATTGAATATCTGTATCCATCCCATAAACCTTAACATTATTAGCAGGGGCATCCAAATCATATAATATAAACTAGACAAACGCTAATAGAATGAATACTAGACCAGCGATAATGGAACACCAATTCAAATAATTGCTCATTACAATGATTTGAATATAACTTTTCCCAAGTGAATAAACCTCTCATTGTCTTTCACGAACAAATATTATTTCCTTGCACATATACGGGAAAAGGTTATTAACCTTTGCGGTACAACACGCTGTACATAAGTATCTGACATCCTAGAGTTCGTAGAGACAAGTGACACATTATTTCTATGTTGTGAAATGACTAAGCAACCGTTCAATGAAAGGCTTGAACTTTCTGACTTTTACTTGCTCTCAACAATGCAAGAAGATGATTTCAGTGACTTTTCAACATCTTTATGTATACCTCAAACATGGAAATATCTGACGAATAAAATTACCTGCACAAATTCACTGATGTAGACTCGCGATAATGTTATTGTTGTCACGCCTCCGAGAGATCCCAACAGTGAGTAAGAATGGAAACCCAAACCACTTTTCGACGTGGAAAATCCTAAAGACACTTCACAAATTCACTCGCGAATCACAGAAAGACACGCTTTCTCACATTTTTCGACCAAAAGGCACTTCCAATAACTGAGACCCGGCTGCCACAGAAGAATCACACTTTTGTGTATACCTACCTCCTAACTTGTTGGAGATTGTAGAACGTCTCAAGGTACAGGTGAATGCGCAGGCGTATAGCGAACAGTTATTCAACTTTGAGACAGGTTTACAATGTAGAATAGCAACAGGTGATGCATAGCCAACGTAAGATTAGTGGAATATAGTTTTTTGCGACAATAACGTAGGATGTTTGTTAGCCTCTTGGGTTATATTTCATCGTTCAATATTGAACTTTGGCGTGTGGGGATTGGATTTACTTTAAAGTAGCACTTTCATGCATTAGGTGGTTCAATTTGGTATTCTCATTAATCTTCGAGTAATTGTTGAGTGATGATGGATAGTTAGTTATATTGTAATTATTATCAAACCAAAAGTTTTATTTCCGGTCAAAATGTACCCAAAGTAAAAACAAGAAAAAAACGGAACTGAACAAGTCTCGATACTGATTCTATTTATAGGTCGGTGAAAAAATTGTAGGTCCCCATGTAACCGTATTTCATGGAAAAACTTTTTATATACCAATTTTCAACATTGTCATTACGACCACGGTCAATTGTAAACAATTTTGGCATTTCTTTACTATAAGGTGGTTAATTCAAACATCATATCATTGCACCACTTAGCTAGGTACCTATTTGTTTGTTATTGCCAAGGTAAATCACTCTTTAAGAAACTAGGAAATGTAGTTGACAAACGCTCATTGATAAGCAGACGACAAATAATACATTCATCAGGTAAAACAATTGAATATTTGACGAGCAGACATCCAAAATGAGTTTTGTCCATTATGGACACATTTAGGATAATTCATTTTTGAAATTCCTGGATTGGCTATCAAAAGGACTTTGATAACAAGACCATAATTTTTGCAATTTTTCCAGTATGTCAAATCTCACCGAATCGTATTCGATTCTTCATAGTAAACTTTCTCAGTTCCTGAAAATTGTGCAATTTGGACAAAACGCATTTTGGTAGTCTGCACCTCATTTCATATGTAGAATTGGGCATATTTAATATGACATGAAATGAAAGAAATAGATAATAAATTAAGAATCCAGCCTTTCCCAAATTTTCTTCACTACAGGAGTTCTGTCGGCAAACATCGAACATAAAATATCCCAACAGCCCCTTACGACTGCCAAATCATCTCTGCACAACGCGTGGAAAAGTTTTTCTACAATAACAATACTTTGTAATGCTTTCTGTAATAACCAGCACATAATATAAATTAAAACAGGTGACTATCAATCTGCATACTAGTTTCACTATATAAAGATCTAAGAAATCACACATCATCTGCAATTAAGAGAGAAAAAAGTTTATTTTCAGTATTGTAACGATTTCGAGACCGGCCCTGATCTAATTAATTATGCATCCTCGTACAACTACGACAGCATATCTGCTGGCCCATGAATCGCCGAGAACAAGCTGGAATAAAATCAATCTCTTCGATACTGTTCGAAGAGCCATCTAGATGAAATGTTCTATACTCCCGAATAATCGAGAGTCGTGGATGGAATCTCCTTGGGAGTATATAAGCTGGGGAATCAGAGATAGCCACAGAGAGTTACGAATATAATAGTTCCAGTATTCACAGATAGAGACTGACACAGTAATAAATGAATTAGTGATTAGTGGGCCGCGGTGGTGTGCGGGTTGAGTCCTCGCCTCATAAGCCAAAGAGCGTGAGTTCGAATCTCAGCATTGCCACCGGTCTCGTGCATGGCATCACACGTATTAAAAGGTAAGGGCTACGTCTTCCCCTAGCTCGCACAAGTCTCTGACTTTTGAGGGTTGCACGTAGGGGTGCAACCGGTTGACGGATATATAACAAAATGTTTTAATTGAATAATTATTTTAAATAGTGTTTTAAATAAATTAGAACAATTAGTGCAGTTTTACTACAGTATAAATGCAGTAACTGCATCACGAAAGAAAGGTGGAAAGAACTTAAAAATCTGAGATTAGTTATATCAAATAGTAAGGAACTTCCATTACCTCTTCGTGATGTGAATAAAATGAATATAACTTCTTTCTAAGTACCATCAGAGAAAATCAGCCTCTCTCTCTCTCTCTCTCTCTCCCTCTCTTTGATGAAATCATACAATTTTATAGTACTAGTCTGAAACACACCGTTGTTTCTGAATTAGAATTGCAACCTGTTGACACCAATTTTGTGCTTCAAATTTTGAATTTGTAAATGGTATTATAATTATTATTATTCTGCCGATCATCAGTGCAGACCCGGTCAGGTCATGGAGCTTATGCCTAAATCCATCATCCTGCAATCAATTAAGTTATTACGTATAGTGTACACAAAATTACGTATTCATATATTATGATGAATTATCTCATTCATACTATTTCGGTTTCATTCCAAATGGAAAAGTAATCTATACATCAGAAACTCAACAGATGTATGTGCGTTAGTTTAAATATGAAATTTTCAAAAAAAAATCAAAGCAACTCGTATGATTCAGGATTATAAGATTTCGAAGAATGTCCATTATCCAAAGTATTTGAAAAAAAAACCGCATAAATAAGATAAGAGGATTTGTAATCTATTTCCTATCTATGTAAATATGAAATTGTTTCCAACAATAAAAAGGGTGTAATAATGGAATAATTTATTTGCCTTGATATGATTCTTGCTCTAATTATAATCCATTTTCAACATAGTTTAATATTTTGCTGGTAAACATCTTTATTATCAACTCATTACTTTTCAATTATATCTTTCAAATTACATTTATGAATAACTTTGAGCTGTCATAAAATTATTTATCATTCATTTTATATTGATACTGATGAAGTTTAAAAAAAAATTGATTTTAAAATTGTTTTTTTCCGTTTACCAGCTGTCATCCCTCTACGAACGACAGCCCTCAGAAGTTAAGGATTAACGAGGTCTCACCTTTTAATTTGTGATTCCTAGTGTATTATTTAAGTGAGTTCTCAATCAATCAAAATTAACATTAAGATTCATAAAATGAATTTTATTTCATTCACTATTTCATTAACTATTTCTAGTATTTCTTCTTAAAACATAAAAAATCCCAATTTGACATCCTTTTTGACCCACCTAAATGATATCCCACTAACAAACGTAACTATCAATTCAAAGACATTTGACCTTGTAGAAAAAACATTTTGCCTGCAACGATTTTCTATATTCTGTCACTAGTTCAGTCGACAGGTTGAAAAAAGTGGGGTTTGGTGGAAAAAGGTTGGAAGTTAATCAACATTTTCTCTAGTTTTGGACCTCGAGGACCCTGTGCGAAAAAACAAGGGGGGGGGAAACTGCAAAATTTTTTACCTCTCTCCGGTTTTTCCTCGATTACTTTTTTCTCTTACGTCCTACGGAAAAAACATATCGATACTTTTTAGTAGAGCGTAAAATTTTATACTGAAAGAACATGTTTCTATGTGAATTCGCTACCGAGATATGGCACGTCAAAAGAAGGTCATGTTTTAAATTTTGCTAAGAAATGACAAAAAATGCAAAATTCCAGCTTATTTCTTCTGTTATACCCGAATTATGATGAAATGTTGTAGTAATTATGGTTCTTAGTTGAAGACACCAACTTTGGACACCCCACTCCTCCTTCCCCCACACAACCCCAATTCTCAAAAGCTAACTTTCTGATGAAAGCCAACCATACCTATTCACATCATTTTGGTATTGATATCAGTTACTTTTCGGATCGATATTCCCCCTTTCCCCTACATAATTATCCCAGGACAGGAAGAAAAAAAGACGTAGTCCTTTCGTGAAAAAAATTAATGTAATTAACAATATTAAGTTATTCTCATGGCATATATTATATTGAGGAATAAAGATATTATAGCTAATCATAGTGGGTTGGTACTCATTTGTACTCATTACATTTCCTGCCGAGATTTCTTAGCCGCTGGTTCTGCTCGTAACAACTCGTCGTCCTCCTGAGCGATAAGGCTGTCAATGATGTCGCTGTCGTCGTCGAATCAGTTGCGGGGGCGTTTTCGCAAGAGTGGCCTGTGCAGTGCTTGCACATTGCTGAGCATCGGAGACATGCTTTCTTGCAGCCGCAAGCTCCGCTGCTACAGCCTTTGTTGCACTTGCAGGAAACAATATGGAGGATGTCATCCGGCGTAGCATTTCTGGTTGTGGGGATTGGTAGTACCCCTCGTGTGGTTAGGCTCCAGCCCCATACTGATGGGAGGAGATCATTGCCCAACCACGCCTGTACTTGCTGGTAAGTGAGGAGGAAGTGGTACTTGACAGCGCCCCTTGTTGGTGGTAGGCGGGCTAGTTGTAATTTAGCCTTCGTCACTGATCGTGTGAATAATTGGTACCTTAGGTCGTCGAGACTGTCTCTGTCAAAGTTGCCTCCATAAACTGCTACCAGGAACTTTTCTCCAGCGTCGCTGATCTGCTGAGGAGTAGCGTTTGGTGTGAGAAACGGGGCCACCACTGCAGAGAGGGAGGTATTCTTCATGTAGGTACTGCTAATTTTCGTTTGCATTCCGCAGTTCCACAGTAGCAGTGTTCTAACATCTATTGTTTTCCAGCTTTTTACTGCTGTAGCTGATCACACACTCCCCTCGGCCCGACACTCTCTTGTCCTTGGGAGGAACGACTTGGCACCTGGTGGGCAAGCAGGGGTGAGGGTTATCTAAAGCTGGTGATTTCAAGTAGGAATTATAATAGCAACTACATTTCATCATAATTCTTGTATAACAGAAGAAATAGGGTGGAATTCTGCATTTTGTGGCGAAATTTGAAAAATTACCTATTTTTCGAAGCGCCATATCTCGGTAACAAATTGACACACAAACATGTTTGAGGCAACAAACAAAGGAAATTTGACGATCTTCAAATAAGTAAAACAAGGTTTTTACTGTAGAACGTAAGGCAAAAAAGTTATTGAGGAAAAACCACACCAAGGTCGAAAAATTTGCAGTTTTTCCCCCCTAATTTTTTTGCACAGGGTCCTCGAGGTCCAAAACTTGAGAAAATGTTAATCAACGATCCCTGAACATCTTGAAGTTTCATTTACTTCCGACCTTTTTCTATCTGAAACTACCTGTCGACTGAACTACACTCCCGCGCCACGAATTACTTTTCTCCCATAGAACAAAGCTGTATACACGCCTGGGCAGGTGAACATTATAAACGAACTTAGATAAAGTCCATGCTCGAAGATAGGTATGTACAGTGCGGCTTTTAATAGTCTCCCCCTGTAAACTTTTGAACGGTTTGACGTATGAACTACTTTTTGAAATGAAACACATTGTGGTTGCTCGATAGATGGCACGGGGAGACACATCAACTAAAAAAATTTAAATGGCATGTGGGGTCATTTGTCACATCGTTGAAAAAATAATTCAATTCTCTTTTCAACCATCTGAAAATTTTTAGAATTCCGTTCCATTGAGGAAAATTCTGTACTGGTCACATAAGGAAAGGGATTAAGATCCGCCAAATCCGCACTTATTCTGATATTTCAAATGCATATTGTGAAAAAAAAGGAAAAACGATAGTCTAAAAAATCCAGATGGTTGAAAAGAGAATTGAAGTATCTTTTCAACAATGGGACACATGAACCCCCATGCCATTTGAAAATGTTTAGTTGATGTGCGCCATATATCGAGCGATCACAATGTTTCAATAAGTAGTATCGGTAAAACCCTCCAAAAGATTTTTTTATGTTTGTACGACAAACCTTTCAAAAGTTAACAGGAGGGGGACTATTAAAAGCAGCACTGTAGAAAAAAATGCATGTAGGTATTTGTATATCCATCCATTATATAAGGAAATCGATGATGTAATTGATGTAGAACTAAATAAAGCTTTAACGAGAACTAAATCACACGTAAAACGTAAACAACCAGACGGTCAGGAACATGCATAATTTTATTTTTAGACTTTTCCGCATCAATTTGGGTTTTATTAGTGAAAATTATTCCTTGAATTCTATTTTCTTCCGAAATTTTAGGGCTTGAAATTTTTCTTTGATTTGTACACAATTTGACCTTAATGTCGAAAAACTTTCCCCAATCACTAGCGCTCCTTGTTGTTGTTTCCGGAATATTGAATGATTTTGACATTTCATACAAATATAGACTTCACGCGCCCTCAAACCGTGAAAGTTTGAACTACGTGAAGTAACGATACCTACATCCAGAGTAGCAAATATGTAGCATTTTGAATTGTGAATGTGAATTGGGAGACAAACAAAAAATTTCGAAATGAGTACCAGTCACTCGGCTTCTGGGATGATAACGTTTATGTGCAAATAAAATATTTCAGAACGGGGACACATGCCTGTTTCCTATCTATCATCGATGACACAGAACATTTTATATTATTTCTCAATAGGCAAAATAGGTATACTACTGTTTGGAAACGACAAAAGACTCATCAGTGGAAGAAGAAGATTATGTGAGATTAGGTATTTTTTTGACTTGCTTAATAGCGTCCTTGAAATTTAAGTCGACTGAATAGTTTGATTATTTGGATTTATTGTGATAAATATTGGATTGTGCAGTGGTAAAACTTTGGTGTTTTTGTGGTTCCAGTATTTCTCCAACGACGAAGAATCACAGATAAGTACACTCATTACCAACTTTCACCCGTTTGAAATTAATAATAATAGGCAACTGTTTTTGAACAAATATAAAAGGAGAGCATTGTGAATGCCGCTAAATGATGATTGTTTATCAGATATGCTTCCACAACCCCACTTTTATGAAATACCAAAATGAGCTAGAACCTTATTTAAAACTCCTCGTAAATTATATCCAACTGTAATTACTCCTGGAATGTAACATCATATTCAATTCAAGTAAACAAAAAAACTATTTAATTTTCAAACAAATCATATTTTTTGCAATCTCTGATTGCACATTAGAAGTATACCTACATTAATAACGAATTAGTTTTACCTCTTTAAATGAATTTAAATCGAAACAAAGTTTTTGGCATAGTAGAGGGAAACATTAAAATTAGAATTGAATCGAAAAATATGGATTAACTGTTGATTGATCCCATTTCAAAAACGGGCGATTCACATTTCAAATTCAGCATTGTATTAAAATGTGATGGATGGGCGTTAATTTTGATTAAATTTCGTGAAATTTTCCTTTTGTTATTTTTACGATTACAATATGTTTCATCAAAGTGTTTTCCATTATTCTAATCTAGTATAATATTTATTTTCTGGGTTCGTTTCGTATACAGTGTGTCCATTTAACCCATCCAACATATGGGATTTTTTTTTACTACTTAATTGCAGAACCAAAATACAGATATTAATTGCCGAAAGCTGTGGCATGTTCGATATTCATATAAGGCGCCTTTCGAATGGTTGCAAGTCAAACACAGCATACAGGGTGGGTTAAAAAATATAAAAATTGTACAGTATTTCAAAGGATTCAGCAAAATGTTATAAGGAAAAGTTGTTGACAATTGAAAGTTATGCCTGAATACCAAGACATGGTATTCTAAATAATATTTTAATTGTTTTTCAACATAAATAATTCACCGAAGGACTCCTCCTCTGCTCAAACGTTATGGAAAAGTGATATAGGTATGTGGAATTGCATGATTTATATTGTTTAGAGGAAGTATTCCTGATTAATAGTTACCATTGGGCTAAAATCCAATATCGAATAGTTTCGGACATATTGTGCAATGATACTGGAAAATAATAACTAAAAAACATACTTTATTAGTGTTTGTTTGAGTGTCGCCTTTTTGTTTTTCACAATACCTTTTCAAACATTGAAATGGGCTACTATGCTATCATACAATATAATAATGATAATGAAAATGTGACACTCGACCCAACACCAATAAACTATGTTTTTTAAGTATTTATTTTCCAGTTTTATTGGCCAATATCTTTGAAACTATTTTAATGCTAACTTTTAATCTGGGAGACTTTCTCTGAACAATATCCAAAATCCAGATAATTCCCACATAACTTCTTCATAACATTTGAGCAGGGTATATGAAAAATACTTCCCTTTGAAATTTTCGTTTCAAACTGGCAGAGTAGACTAATTTCATCATTCTGAATCAATTAGAGTTCGCTATCTTGGTATTGGTTATGTTTGATTGTAATTTCGTTTCGTTCAATATATTTTATTTATTCATGTGGCTAATGTTTAGTTAATGTGTATTGAGCTTCAAGTATGAGTTTCTAAAATAACTTACTGAATTATGATTTTAAAATTGAATTTATCACTAAAGAATTAATTCTCAATTAATCCTAACAAAATATTTTCCCACAGTAAAAAATAAACAGAACTCAATGAATGTATCATAGTTATTCCAGCAAACAAAATATTTGTTCATTATTAATAATCAGTATTTTTCCATGCTGTATTTGTAAACAAGTATATACGAATAATATTTAATTCTGGAATAACAGTGTTCCTCTACATTATAACTGAAAACAATAATTTTGTTGTGATAAAAATAATTTGGTGTTTATTAGTATATAAACAAAAAATATATTGATAGTTATGATATATTTATTACAGAAAGCAAAATGTTCATTTATTATCAAAAAATGAATATTAACCTGAAATAAATATAAGATAACATTGATTGAGTCTATATTCATCAAGGGGTAAACAAATAATTTGTTTTAGTTCTAACAAGTGTTCAATAAGCCATATTTCAATAACGGATTTGGTAAGAGTCAATCATTCTTAGTTAATACAACCAAATTGTTCTTTCAGTGTATGATACATAATGTCAGATTCTCATTAACTCATTATATAATCGACCAAAGGAATAATCAACTTCCCAGCTTGCCAACGAACAATTCTACCTACTATTTTATCACTTCATTAAAGATACTCTACATATTCATCGATTGCTTAATCGTTTGAAAACTGCCTGACGACAGAAATGATTCAGACAAAGGAGTGGCAGGTTACAATTTACAAATATATTGTTCGGCGACCTCTGTCTCTTTTCATTGTTTTACTAACTTTATATTTGGAAAATGATAATATTTTAACAAGCCTTTCAATATTATTCCATCAACAATTTTGTTAAAGGATAACAGTAATTATGACACACCTCCTCAAAATGCATTTGGGGACCAAAGAATTATTGCAAACACCGTCCGAATTAGGATGTAAATCCGACAGGTTTGTCGATTGAATTCTTATTCGAGACCATATTCTAGCCTAGGTCAACTTGAATTTCATCTTCCACAAATTCGACAAATTAAACATTCTATACAGCAAAAACCTGAAGCTGAAATTGTTAAATACGAGGGGTGTGCCACTTCAGAAGTAGGTGTACAAATCATCGAAATGTAATTCGAGTACCCACATGTGAGTACAAATAATAGAAAAAAGTAGGTTTCAATAAGGGAAATTATGAAGGAGTACAAAAAAGTATAAAAAAGTATGTGAAAGTACGAAAAAGTATGAAAAACTATGAACTAAAAATACACGAAATTACCTTTTCCCGCCTAAGAAAACAGACGGAAATTTGGCACTAACGTTATTATTTTGACAGTATGAAAGACACCGGGCTTATTCACTCAACTAAGATTAGACTTGTATAGCTGTGATATTAAACGTGTGATAAACGCACGATTTCAATAAAAATTGTCAGAAAATTGTCAGAAAATAGTGTGAAAATAAGGTAGGTATTTATAGTAGTAAGTGTAATAATATTTAAGAGTTTAGAATCTCAAGCAAATTTGGACGCCGACGAGTTTCAACAATCGCTTTGTTTTTCATCAAGTTTTCAACTGATAAAAACGCAATTTTCCCGTTATTCATGCAAAAATACATAATAAATGTAAAATCAGTATATTCATCAACAAGTTTTAAATGACTTTATTAGCTTCAGGACTTAATCTACAAAACTTGTTAAAAATTATATTATACTTCTCGTATGCAAAGGTGTGGAAATTTTTTTCATTATCGGGGTTGTCAATGGATCGTATGAATAAAAGCTAGCAAATGCTCGAACTATAGGTTTGTCTCTTTCATAACTTAACAAAAGTAATATGACTGTTTAAAGAAGTATGAGTGAAAACATTTGCTCAAGTTTTATTCATATACTACTCAAATATTATTACAGATTGACATCTCTCAATCTTTTCAAATTCTACTTCTCATATCGAAATTGCCAAATATAATAATAAGGGTACTCAGCTTTCATGGTCTAGTTGTCCAATTGACTGAATAGTCAAATGGAAATTTGGTTTGAAGATGTAATATGAAATTTTAATGAGAAATACAAGATGACGAAAGAGTTTTGAATTCATGTTCCGATTCTATTGAAAATTTATATGTGGGAAGTTTCTAGGGTGGAATATTACAATTTTTTTGGCATAATTAGACGATGATGATGATGATAATATTTATTTAAATAGGTAACCCTAATATAATAGTAACAATAATAATAGTAAGTACATTAACGTATAAATAAATAACTATAAAATACAAACACATGTTAAAAAAAATAAATAATTCAAAAATGTTATGAAAAACCTATATGCTATATTATGGTTTGAATATGTTCCATTAACTGTTTTTTAAAAATTCTCAACGATGGACTAGATTTAACTATGGATGGTAATTTATTGTATGTATCAAAGCCTTTAAAATACAAAGAATTCATAGAACTTCTCTTATTCGTTCTACATACATGCAAATTAGAATTGTTTCTTGTGGCATAATTATGAATATTTAAATTCAAATTGATAAATTCACAGAAGTATGGAGGTGCAAGGTTATTGAGTATTTTATAAATAAAAATCATTGTCATGTAATATAACCGCATAGAAACTGATAGCCACTGCAATGATTGTAACATTACTCGTATCTCTGTGTATCTATTCGTTTTCAGTACTATACGCATTCCGCGATTTTGTAGTTTTGATGTTTGATTCAAGTTGAAAAGATAAATAATAGATTCACAATAGTCAAAATGCTGCTGAATAATTGCATTATATACAGTAATTCTGGTCTGAGATGATAGAGTTTTGGAAATTCTTGCAAAAAAATAAAGTTTTTTGGATATTTTTTTACATATATAATCGAAATGATTACCAAAGTGTAATACATTATCTAACTGAAATCCAAGGTATTTAATAGATGTTACAATTTCAATTTTTTCGTTATTTATTTGCAAATTTATTTCGTTCAAATCAAGAGAGTTAAATTTATATTTGGTTGTTATTATCATACTTTTTGTTTTGGTTGTATTTAGTTTCAATTTATTTGTGATAAGATAATCATTAACCTCCTTTAGTGCAGAATCCATTTTTTCAATAGCTTTATCTAAGTTATAATCATAGCATGCCAAAAGTGTATCATCTGCAAATAAATTTACGAAGTCTACATTAACAAACAGGTTTATGTCATTTAAGTATAAAATGAAAAGCAGTGGTCCTAAAACGCTACCCTGTGGAACGCCCTTATTTATACCAGATTCTTGTGAGATGTCACCACGGACTCTAACTTTTTGCTTTCTATGAGATAAATAATCCGCTAACCATTGGTAAACATTACCATCTATGCCATATCCTCTTAATTTCATCAAAAGCATATTACGATCAATCGTTTCAAAAGCCCTTTTCAGATCAAGAAAAACCACTACCACATATTTATTGTTATCAATTTCCCTTTTGAACTTAGACAGGGCTAGTTGTAATGCAGATTCGCATGAATATTTCTTTCGAAAACCAGATTGATTATTTATTAGAATTTCATTTTTTTCAACGTGTTCTAAAATCTGCTTGTAAACAGCTAATTCAAGAATCTTTTCCATTGGTGGTAATGTATTTATCGGTCCAAATTCGCTTGCCTTGATTGTATTACTTACCTTTGGTATAGGAATTACAGTACTAATTTTTAAAGAAATTGGCAGTTTTGAAGTTTGAAGAGAAGTATTTATAAGATTCAAAATTATATGACCACAAGTTTCAAAGATTTCTTTGAGCATTTTTGCATTTAAAATTTCGTGAACACTATTTTTGTTATCTAAGGATTTAATCAGTAGACTTAGTTCATTCATAGTTAATGGTTGAAATTCGGAAAAATTGTGATATAAATTATAATTATACAATGTCCGTTCTTGAACATAATCAATACTATCAACAATCTGGTGAATACTATTAATAAAGTAATAGTTAAATTCGTTCACTATTTCATTTTTATTCCTCACTATATTTATTTGGTTAGTTGAATTAAATTCTATAGAGCTTGGAAAATATTGGCAAGTTGAATTTATTAGTTTTTTTAATGTTTTCCACATAAGTTGAGAGTTGTTTTTATACCTATCTATTTTTTCGAAGTAATACTGCTCTTTTTTCTTTTTCAATATGAGATGGTAAATATGCTTCATAACTTATAGCAAGTAAGTACGATTATTGTGAACTCTCGTGTAGATACCATGCAATCCTTGAAGAGCACATCTGCTGAAATAGACCTGCAATGTAATCGTCCAGTCAGTGATATATTCATATTTTTTGAAAAAGAGAACAATGTCAAATTACCGGAGAATTTGAAAAAAAAAATTATTATTTTGTGGTTTTGACAACTTTCTGATTGAATCGAAACTCGATCTGGAGTAGGATTTGAAAGCTCTAGAAGATATTTCACAAAACAACCTTGTTGTTATTTTCGAGAATGATGAGAAAACATTATTCCGGGCTGTTTAAAAATCATCCAAATGAATTTTCCATATCACCTAGTCATCTAGTTTTGCTTATTTCACAGAAAAGAGAATCAAATGATACACCAGATGGAAAAACAAATTAGAAAAATCAGAAAACATTTTTCATGATCTAAAACTTTGTTGAATATTTCTTTCATGCCATTAACTACCGGTTGAAAATTTGAATTCTTGATGTTTTTCCCAATCTGTCAATAAACACCTTGTCATTTTATCATTACTTATTGAAAGCATTTTGGTGATTTACTCTACTGAATTGATTTCTGCATTCAAATATATGGAAGTAGCTCAGAAGAAGCATTGAAAATTCAATATACAGAACAGACAGAACAACACAACTTGCTGTAGCCATATAGTTTCATGTTTACACCAAGTGCATAAAACTAGTGTGAATAATATGGTAGTACGCGAGCCCTCGTACAAAATCAGAAGTTGTAACTTTGTATACTGTTTAAGTGTGACGAGTCTGACAAGATGTTGCAGAGAGAAAATCTTGAAAGTGGTGAGTTTTCCTTTGTCGCCAAATCGACATCTTTAAAGCGTCGGACTGCTGAAGATCCTTATCAATTTTGTCGGATAGTGCCATTGAAAATCTCATTATATTATTGTATTCTCCTAGAAAAATAAGACAAAAATGTTCGGTACTTCTAGGTTGTCCCCCACTCTAAACGTGTCAATATCACTACTTAGGTTGACAAAAAGCAGCAATCTGATTTTTTTAATAAAATACAAAAACTAAATGGGATTTTCAATGGCACCATCGTCCGACAAAATTAATAAGGATCTTCAGCAGTCCGACGCTCCATAGATGTAGATTTGACGACAAAGGGAAACTTACAACTTTCAAGGTTTTCTCTCTGCGACATCTTGTCAGATTTGGCACACTCAAATAGTATACATAGTTACAACTTGCTGCTTATCACTTCAGATTTTGTACGAGGGTTCGCGTACTATGGATAATATAGTTGTAAAATTGTTAACCGAGATGTCAACGCGAATTCAGATTGAAAAAACACGAAAGTGTAAGAAAAAGTATGTAAACAAAGAAAAGATATACGAAAAAGTAGTAATAATTACAAAAAGTGCAGAAAAGTAGGAAAAAGTAGAAAAAAGTAGATAAAAGTAAGTTAACTCTCGGAAAGTACAATAAAACACATAAAATCGTTTCGAAAGTACAATTTATATCTGGATTTCATTGTAATTTTATCAAATTACAGAGGTGTACAAATATGGAGAAGTGGCACACCCCTCGGTTAAATACCTGCGATGAAAAGATAATTTGCGTTTTGGGCAGATTTAAGGATGAAGGTTTTCTCAGAGAAGTATTATTTTATCATTGAGTGTTGCAATAAATAATCTACGTAGTTATAATTTTGCGGTAACCGATTCCAAACACTCAATTTGAAAATGAAAGGTGATCACAAATGAGTTGCTTTTTTACGGATGCAAAAAAGGAAGTTTCGACAACATTTAGTAAAATCAAAACATGTTTGTAGATGACACATTTATCCCTGTATGACAGTCGATGATTACTTCTGCGAAAACTGTTAAACAAAGTTGGTGAAATGTATGGGCCCGCTTATTTATCTCAGTAAACATGGGAGTTATTGAAAAAACTTCTCATGGAAGTTGAACTGCATCTTTCTGTGAATTCAAATATTTTTCTGACGTGCTATTGGTGGGAATGTGACATCATTGACAAATTTTTTGAATGGAACCATGTCATGTTTTGTATCTTTAAAAAGCTTTTTTTTTCTCATTTCAGTAATACTAATACTATTTCAACTCTCTCAATAGATACAGTGTGTTTCATATTTGTGTGTATTCCTCTGCGATTCACTTACCCATTGCCTAATTTTTTAAAAAGATATTTTTATTTTGGATAATTTCATTAGAAAAATTTTATTCTGGAATAGTTCAAGTGCCCTTATACTGAATTTTTCCTACATGGCAGGTCAGAAAAAATCAACGGAAATTGATATTATTATTATTATTGGGCCGCAGTGGTCATGATGGTAGAGCGCTTGTCTATCAATCAGAGAAGCGTGGGTTGGATTCCCAGCATGGTCACTGGTCTCGTGCTAGGGTGCTAGGAATCGCACGTTAAAAGGTGAGACCTCGTTAATCCTTGGCTCGCACAAGTTTCGACTTCTGAGGGCTGTCGTTCGTAGAGGGAAGACAGCTGGTTAACGGAAAAAACAATTTAAAAAAGCAACAATTTAACAATACCTGATGAAAATGTTTTTTGAATGAAACCGAAAATTGTCATGCAACGTATGTAGGATGGCGATCTCATTTATTTATAAGTCCTGAAAACTAATTTTTCAACTGAACCCGTGATCTGGGATGAAAAATATAACCTTTCGAATGGATGAGCCATTGCAAGAGATTTTGAAAATATTCCATATCCAACGTATTTCAAGTTATCATTTCTTAAGTCATGTAAATTTTGGTATTGAATCTCATATACCTGTTGAACAATCAAGCAATCAGCAACCCCATTTTTTCTCAACATTAGTGGTTTATACGCCAAAAAATAGGGGGAGTTTATGCTTATGTTTATATCTGAAATAAACGGTTTTTGAAGAAACTTGAAAAAACTAAAATATTCATGTGGTTATTAGAGATATCTGAATCATCAATAGGCTTTTTTGGAAAAATCGACAATAAACAAATGCTGAAATATCAACGACCAGTTGCCTTTTACTCTCATAAATTTCATCCATATCGTACATGGGTGGAGTCAACTGTCTCAGATATAGTAAATAACCAAATAACTGTCTTCAGATTCTTCTGAGAATCAGAAACATACAAAAATGAAAATTATTATTGCAATCGGATCAGCTTCTGATTCTTCGTTCTTTTTGGTCCGTATAACGCATCAGGTATTTTAATATTGATAACACAACTTTTAAAACTGTTTGTGTAGTAGAATACTACTTAGTGTTCAATAATAATGAAAATACTTCCTCATAAACACTCGTGTTTCCTTTAGACGTGACATTACCAATTATCGCGTTAGATTCGCTGCCATTGAGAACTGTAATTGTTTCCTTATCGAACGTGGGAATATCTTTTGTAGAAAGTAATAAGTATTTCTTTCGAATGATGATATTTTGATTCATAATGAAGCGGTTAACGGTCAAGTGAAATCATCTGCGACTAAAAGACAAACTTTAGTCGCCATTTTCCACTGTTCAAGATTACCTCTTGGAAGGTATCAATTTAAAATGAAGAAAACACTCAAATGAAAATTGAAAACATTTTTTAAAAATGAAAAAAACTACGATGAAAAGAAGAAATTTTTTGTAATATCTAACAGAAAATAAGTCATCTTCCACAATTAAAATGTTTGTGTCATCTGCATAACAGTTTGCAGTAATTCGATTGTGTTCATTCTGATATTTGAGATCATTGGCAAATTCTATAAATAGAAGAGGGCCACCTTGAGTAATGCCTAATGAATGGCTGCTGATGTTGTATTTTAACAATTTGCTGTCTGTCAGATAAATATTATTTTAATAGCTGAAACGGTGTTCCCCTCAATCCATAGGTACCTTGATAATTTAGGTAAAAGAATCTCATGACTGACACAGTCGAATGCTTCAGAAAAGTATATGAAGAGGTCCATTGCAAACTTTTTATTTTCAAGAGATGGATAATTTTATTTTGAAATTGTATGAGGCCATCTAGCTACTTTTTTATGCTGTAAAATCATGTTGTGAAGTTGATAATAATTTGTCCGAGGTAGAGAAACTGTTTAATTGAAATTTAATATTTAATTCTTTTTTAGGTCTGTACTAGTTGATATAATTATGATCTCGTTTTCTAAAAAAAATTGGGACAAGGGTCACAACGTAACAATGGTTACTATATAATAACGTTCATTGTAAGAGTTTTCGCACAGTGGAGCATAATAGTTATTTATGTATCAAGGGCGTAAAGTAGGCGTTTATGGCCTGCGGCGTGGATAATTACACGCCGAAGGCCATAAACGCATTTTACGCACGTGATACATACAAAATTTTATGCACTAGCGGTTTATACAGTGTCCACCAAAATCTTGGAACAGCATGGGAAACTAACTTTTATGAAGAATGACATTTTCTGAGAAACTATTAATGAAAAAGTTTTCCATATGGTTCCAAGATTTTGTCGGACACTGTATATATATATATTTATATCGCAATTATCATGTCAATAATCATCTCTGTATACTGAAATAGATTCATTTATTGAAATTGTACACAGAATACCCAGTATATACCCACCTAATTATGACGTTGTTAAGCAAGCTGGTTGCTGTCTAGCAACAAATTCAATGATCAAGGTAAACGGTCATCTTCATGTTTATCTGAAAAAGTGCGTGAGTGAACTCAACACGAAAATTATGGAATCATCAGATTAAGAACATAATATACAGGGTTATGATAAAGTAATGCACAAAATTCATAAAACGTACAACGATCACTTTTGAAAAAAATGCAAAAACACATCAAACTGTTTTTTTTATTCCGCATCTTTTGACATAAGTTACAAAAATAATACGTCAAAGTTGTCAAAGTTATGACGTCATCAACAAATTTTTTTAATGGGAAGCTAAGAGTTTTATTACATTATGTGGTAGAGGGAAAAATAGTTGCAGTAGGGCTCACATAAGAAAAAAAAACGAGAAAAGGGATAAAAAACGAAATAACAAAACCAATTATAAAAAGAGGTCAAACTTAAACTTATCTAGTAAGAACATGTGTTCTTATAAATTTTTTCAATTGTTTTACTAAAACAACGGTTTGTCAGTGTCAGTCGTACATTTAGTGTCACCACAGTTTTATTATTATGGCTCGTTTAACCGAAAGAGAAAGGATAGAAATTCTAATGATGGTAGGTTACGGCGATCGCCTTCGAAGTCATGAAGAAGCATGTGCTTTATTTAACGCAACACATTTTGAAAGACCTCCAATTGCTAGAAGCACAGTAAGCAGAATTGTTGCAAAATTTGATGCAACGGGAAGCGTGAGGGATGCTCCAAAATCTGGACGACCAGGAATAAGCGACGATGTGAAGTTAGATATTTTGCTTTCAGTAGAAGAACACCCTCACGCAACTACAACAGAAATTGCCTTACAAGAAAATGTTAGTCAGTCGTTTGTAGTAAAGATGTTAAAAAAAGAAAAACTACACCCATACAAAGTTCATCTTGTTCACAAACTCTCAGAAGATGATCCGGACAGACGTTTGGAATTTTGTGAAATCTTCATGCGGCATTGTGACGAAAATCCAAATTTTCTTAATAGTGTAGTATTTTCCGATGAGGCAACGTTTTGTCTAAGTGGTTCTGTAAATCGACACAATTCTCTCTACTGGGCTCGGGAAAATCCCCACTGGATGCAGACAAAACACACCCAGCGTCCCCAAAAAATTAATGGTTGGGTAGGAATCGTCCGGGGAAGATTTAGTGGTCCTTATTACTTTCGCAGGAATTTAACAGCTGAACGATATTTGGAACATCTTCGTTTGGCAGTGCTTCCGGACCTACTTGCGGCATTTCCGGATCCAAATAATGGGGACAACTTGGATCCCAGTATTTGGTTCCAACAAGATGGCGCACCACCACATTATGGTCATACTGTTCGAAGGTTTCTGGATAACCAGTTTGAAGGACGGTGGATTGGAAGACGTGGACCAATGGAGTGGCGACCTAGGTCACCTGATTTAACCCCCCTTGATTTTTTTCTGTGGGGACATTTGAAAAGTCGGGTCTACATTAACCGGCCAGACAATTTAGAAGACTTAATGGAAAGAATTAGACACGAAATGACTCGTATAACTCCGCAGATGATCGAAAACTCTATAAATGCGGTCTTGGCCTATGTCAATTAGTAAACGGGACACAGTTTGAACAATTCCTAAAAGAAATAGTTTTGGTTTAATGGACTGTTTAGTTAATTGAAAAGTTATTATGAAACTTACGTTTATTTCGTTTTTTATTAATTTTCTCGTTTTTTTTCTTATGTGAGCCCTACTGCAACTATTTTTCCCTTGTGTACAAACACAAGCTCTATCACATAATGTGATAAAAATCTTAGCTTCCCATTAAAAAAATTTGTTGATGGCGTCATAACTTTGACAACTTTGAAGTGTTATTTTTGTAACTTATGTCAAAAGATGCGGAATAAAAAGAACAGTTTGACGTGTTTTTGCATTTTTTTCAAAAGTGATCGTTGAACGTTTTATGAATTTTGTGCATTACTTTATCATAACCCTGTATACATACCAATGGAAATTTTGGTATCGGCTGAGAGTGCCAAACTGGAACTGCTACCAACAAAGTTAAAGAAACTTTACGAAAAGACGTATAATGAGTTCATAAAATTTTCATTTTCAATGGAAAATAATGTGAAGGTGATCACAGAAGATATATTACTGGGATATTTTTTTGAGAAGTCCAAGAATCGAAAACCATCTTCTTTCTGGTCATTATTCGATGTTAAAGTCTACTTTGATCTTGTATAATAAGCAAATTTCCAAAATTGATAGCATTTTTGAAACGGAAGAATGATGGATATAAGCCGAAGAAATCCAAAATATTGAATAGGGATGAAATTGAACTTTTTCTAAAAGAAGCTCCAGATAATGTATATCTGATGATAAGGTATGTTATACCTACCTATATTTATTAAGTAATTAAAAAATTTAATGATTCTTTTATAGCTTGCATTAATATTTGGGGTACATGGTGCTTGTCGTAGAGAAGAATTAACAAATCTCAAGCTTGATGACATTCATGACCTAACTTATGCTTTATTGATTACAATTCGAGAGTCAAAATCTAAAATACATCTGCAGTACTGAAAACCAGTCAGTTAGTTATTTGGATATTTATAGAAGATATGCTAGTCTACGTCCCGCAAATACTGAACATGGGCGTTTTTTTATATTTTATAAGAACAACAAATGTACAAAACAAGTTGTTGGGAAGAATATCCTCGGTCAAATTCCAAGAAAAATTGCAGCATTTTTGAAGCTACCAGGCCCAGAAGAATAAACGGGTCATTGTTTCTGGCGTTCTTCAGCCACTTTATTGGCTGATGCTGGGGAAAGTATCACCAATATCAAAAGATACGCTGGTTGGAAATCAACTGCACTGGCAGAGAGCTACATTGAACAATCGATTTCAAATAAATTGAATATTGCCAAAAAAATTGCCGGCGATGGTGATGGACCGATACCAAATAATTATTTGGACCTAGCATCCACATCTAAAATGAGTGGTGAGGAAGTTTCAAAAGGGAATAATTATTTTCAAGAGAAAAGTGAATATCCCACCCTCAATATTCAAAATTGTAATGATTGCATAGTTAATATAAAATTCTAATTTTCAGGGTTATGGAGCAAAAATGTAGATTATGAATAAAAGTTGCTAAATGAGTATTTCTTTATTGAACTGAATTCATTGTTTCGTAGTAGGTCTTCCGTGAAATGATGTGCGTAGGTATATATGGACAATTTTAGTATATTGTCTACTTTACCGCCCGCTAGTGCATAAAAGGAATTAAATTTAATGAATAGGCGAAGTTGTTTTTCAACTTAACTCAACTCAACTTAATTAATCATTTTTCAACGGTTTATGAATTAACATCTTTAAAACTGAGGTATTATCACAATCAATAAACATAAGATGAATTCGTAAGAAAGATGAATGAGTCTGATTTCCGATCCGCAGCTAGAAATCGCATGGCCAGTCAAAAACATTAAAGGTTAACATAAATATTAAAATTATCCGTTGGTTGCCAAATCCCCTTAAATCCAGCATGGTTTGTTCTCTCGTTATATAATAATTCCCGATTTCATGTCAAGCTGAATAAAGTGTAAATCGTAGTATAATGATGGCTCGCCGGTGAAACCAGTGGTAGGTGGTGGAATCGATCCCAACAAATGTTACAGGTCAGGGGATGACGCTGGAATGGGTTTTAAATAGGGTAGCCAAGCATCTCTTTTACGTGGTCGTAATCCATAAAACGAATATTGGAAAATATGCCTGTGGAGAATCGTCAAAACTTTTTGAGCGTCTTATTGTCACACAATATTCTAATACTAAAACAAAATTGTAAATTCTGATATAATCGAAATGAAACACATTCAACTGAAACTTGGATATTCCATAATGTGTAGTATCTGGGATCAATAGAGTAAAAGAAAGAAGGACAAAGGAAATAGGTTCGTACTAATATGGTGAAAATTCAACAGAACATATGTATAAAAAAATTCAAAGGCAAAACACATCTTTTAACAAGTTTTCCTATGATAATCTGACAAACACTGAAAACCCTTTCAAATATTCCACAGGACCTTTTATAATTTCTTAGTTGTGACTGTAACAGACAGAAAATACGGAAGGGAGCCAAATCCATTTTTACAAGAGAGCGCCATCATCCTTATGCCTTAGCACCCGTGTTGAAAAGGAGTAGGATGCAAGGGTTGTCAAAGATCATGCAGCAAGAAAAACATTCCATGTATTGGATTCTGTAAATATTTGAAAGTTTATACACGCGATTTTGAGTTTTTTCATATGAGTAATTAAGTATCAATTTAATTATTTCCGAATAAAAGGAAATATACTACTTACCATTGAATTCGATCGCCTTTATGGTATTCATGGGGATGCTCGCGTTGAGGGAAACTAGGCCCAACTAGGCCGCGTTACAGTGCACTGCCGCAATTTTACATTTGCGAAGTTACTAAGCATCCTACAGAAAAACTAAAAGAACGGTTCGAATGCTCAATGTATAAAATATGGTACATGGAAAAACTTTTTTTGAAAAAATCAGTGGTTAACATGTTATCGCGATAGAAAAGAAAAAAATTCTGAATTACCTGTTCGAGAAAATCGCGTTTGAACGTTCATGAGCTTCATATGATACCGTGCATTTCAGAAAATTTGATAATTATTTGAATGACATAAACATTATGCTTTAACACATTACGGTTTGGACAGAAATAATTGTACAATTCTTCTCGAAATAAAATGAGAGTAAAAATCACTTATACCCCTTTTTCCACCCTCTTGCAAAGTCATTGTTTTGACGACCACTCAATATGACATCCTGGTAGGATGGGAAACAGTTCAAAACCAATTCTTGCTTTAATCAGAGCATTGCACACTACGTGACAAAATTATAGGGCATTTGAACTCTACTATCATTATTAGAATTGTGAAATACTGTCAACCGTCGTCACTTCACTCAATATTAAAGTGACTCCAAACTATGCAGAGCTGCTTACTCTGCTCAAAAAAAATTCCGATGGATTCTAAGCAAAAAAACGAGAATTCTCAGCATGGAAATATGATACTCTTGAAATTTCATCTGGTGAAAAATACTTGATGAAACTGTATAGCGGAGCGTGCCGTCCTCAAGAGTTAAGAAGTATGAAACTCGGAGATAGTAGAGACGATGAAAAGTTGAAGTATCAATCCATGCAAATTCGAATCGTTGAATATGAAAATCGACTTGACCTACTATACTTCCAGAGGATGTTATTTGTCTTCTTCAAATAATAGACAATTTGTCGTCTTACGTCGAACTCAAACCCTGCCGCTTCATATTTCGATACACCATTTTTCTGCAATCACAAAGGCTTTATAAGAGCGTGAAACTGGTTCCAGAGAAGTCGACGTCTTAAAATATCCACTCACCTAGCGAAATGTTACGCCTACGCTTCACAGGTGAAGTTAGAACACGAGCCTCTCGATAATTGCACTTCTGTCGCTGACCTCCTATCTCTTAAAGCGGGGCAGTATCAGTTTGCATCACCGCATAGGTAGTCCCAAAGAAAATAATTGACGTGTACTAATGGAGTTTGCTTCGATTTGGTATCGAAAATAAAATGGGGTATTTGAGATTTTCTCGTAAGATGCTCGAGTTACAAGAATAATTGCGAATGAGATGAACTTTAATTGAATTACGGATGCATATTTTTGGCATATATCCTGTTTTGAAAACAACAGTCTCCTGCAAAACTGAGGCATGGTAATTCACCGTGCAAAATAGAAGCATGCATGACGAAAGTTGCAAAAAACACTGTGAAAATGTATGTGACTTTGTTCTGCGAAATCCTGATGTGCATGCCAAATTACCTACTATTAATTAATCATAAAAATGACGTATCTTTCTAATGGCATGCAGTTTGGAATCAGGTAAAACCTATATTAAATTTTTACAGTTTTTCGGCAATTTTCCACCGTTGGTTAGATGAGGGGAGTATGCCAACTTTTCCAAGGTGTTTTTATTACTGAAACTTCAATTCTTTACATCGGCATGCAATTTTAAAACACGGAAGTTCCCATTATTTTTTTTTCAGTTTTTCGTAACCCTTTGAGCCTTTTCGGCCGCTGCGGATTGCATGCCATCAATTAGTAGCGTTTCAATTCGTTTGAACTTCCGTATATCATAACGGCAGGCAGTATAATATCGCGAAAAAACACGAAAATTCTCCACAAAAAAAAAAGTTCTTTTCCTTATGAAGTGCACACGTGGGCGTCCAGGAACCCGTCTGTTTCTCATATTTTAGGGTTAATTATGGGAGAACTTCACCTGTCACCAGCTCCTGGTCTATACGTCTTCCCCTAGCTCGCACAAGTCTCTGACTTCTGAGGGTTGCATGTAGGGGTGCAACTGGTTGACGGATATAACAATTTTAACAATAACAACAAAACAAATATCCAGTTATATCCGGTGGATATTTTATGGAAGTCCGGTGGATGTTACGAGTGGACGAAGATGGACTTCTATAAGATATCCTTCTGGAATATCCATATGATATCGTTCAGGAATACCCATGAGATATTGTTGACAGATATCCATTAGATGTTGTTCAGGGACATCTACAACATATTCACAAGAATGTTCAAAAGACATTGTTCAAAAATATCCAAAAGATATATGTTTTAGGGATAACAATATCATTGAGGAATAATATAAGGGAAACTGTTTAAATATATTGATATTGAAAATTGATATTGTACTCTGTATACATTTTATATTTGCTTCGGATATTCTTAGCCATTTGTAGAATATCTTCTAATGAATATCCATTTCGAATCCATGAATGAAGATCTCATGGAAGTTCATATGAAGTTCAGACAGATTACGGCCAAGGAAAAGATTGTTTTCATACTGACTTGACTGCTTTGCGTCGTTCGGGTAATGACAGTCTCATGCGGGAATGGTACTCTTTCCGTACTTGTTAGAATCATAACTATTATACCCAAAAATAATAAATGAATTCATAAGAACTTCATTTAAATAGTGTTGTTCCATCGTTTTGAAGGTATTTGCAACTTCTAAAGTGACAAAAATGTTGATATTATTAGGACAATGTCATAACGTGACTGTCAAATAGTAATCATGGCCTGCTTACCAGATACTGAATGGAAATACCATTCTGAAGGGACATTTTCACAGTTGAATGGTCATAAATCCGAAACTTGACTAGTTAGATATAGGTATGACATACATAGAAAGAAAGCAGCTTTCCAAATTTTCAATAATATACATTTGAAATAATCAACTTTGTCACTTTTTCAGGCAAACGATTAAACTGTATTTTTTACCACCCTGTATTGAAGTAACGGAGATCAGAATGAAGTGTGGGAAGCCTCCAAGTATCAACTCCAAACAAATTTTGATACCGTAGTATATCAGCATTTTTAGAGGTCATAATTTTCGAAGAAAATAATTAAAATTGATTTTAATAACGGCAACAGATAAATATGAGCAAATATCAAGAAAATTTGTCGGGGAATTGTTGGAGATTCCAAAATTAATATTATATACAGTGTGTTCCATTTGAAAAATCAAAGTTGCTACAACTTTCTAATAGAAGTGGCAACACCGTATTATCGAAAATATTTTAGCCGGGTGGAAAAAGTCCGAATACGTCTACGAACGACGAATCAGCATGGATATGTACCGCCATTATGCTTTGGATGAATATTATTGATTATCCAACTCGTTCCTCTAAACTTATTAGGCCTCCCAAACACTGTATGAAAAAAGCACATAATGTATAAAGGAATCCAATTTCTGAATCATTTGCCTTCCTGTCTGAGATTGGAAAATAACTTTAACGTATTTAAACGAAAACTAAGAATATTTTTAGGTAATGAATGTTACTATGACATATCAGAATTTTTAAAAAAGAAATTTACGTAATTTTAACACATGTGATAGATTAGTGATTTGCTGTAACTATACAATGCAGCTATGCACTTCCTCCCTACGACATAGAGCTGTATTATTATTAATATTTTTTTTTTGTTTTTCCGTTAGTAATTTCACAGACAGGCCCTGTCTCCGAAGCCCCGATACTTCCGGAGGGCGCGCTGGATCATTTATCCCAATAACCACTCCCCACGCCGTGGGGTAAGTGACTATTGGGTCCGAGAATCATGTGCCCTGAGCAGGCGGAGTGAACCAAGAATTACGGCCTTCGGCATTCGTCCGGCTCAGATTTCTGCCATATCACGGCAAGCCGGTATGATTTTTAAGATTGAGAGCAGTAGGCCCATCATTCCACCAAGAACCCCTATTATCAGAACCACCATTTTGACAGAATGGTTTGGATAAAGCCTGCGAAGTTCAAAGAGTAGATCTCGATATTTAGTCCGTTTTTCCTCCTCTTTTCGGACGATGTTCGTTTCGCCAGGAGCTGAAAACTCAATGACGAAAATCGTCCTACTTTGATGGTCGAGGAGGACTACATCAGGCTTATTGGCTTATATTTGCCTGTGGGTGGAGAATGAGTAGTTCCAATAGATTCGGCACTTCTCATTCTCCACAACGGACTCAATATCCCCCGGAGCATAAGGCAACACCGGTGTCTACACCGTACGAGTGTCGTAGATGGTAGTACATCACTCGTAGGGCCGCGTTATGCCTGTGGATATAGGCTGAGACCACATAAGCTGGACAAGCTGACAGCAAATGCATTATGGTCTCAGCTGCCCCACAACACGCTCTGCATCTAGTGTCAGGGAACTCTATACCCATCACGCGACTACGGTAGACGTGGGTGTTGAAGACACCATCCTGGCAGGCCATAATGAATCCCTCGGTTTCCGAATTCAACCCACTTGACCTGAGAAAGGTCAGGTTTCTGGATAAGCCCAGGTCTTCAATGTTCTTGAAGAAGACCCCATGCATTGGCTTATCCTTATGTAGCTGTCACACTCCGCAGCTTTCACGTGGGCTTTTTGCTGAACGGTTTCCAACTCGGTGGAACCTGTTCAGCAAAAAGATTATTATCGTCTGATATTTGCTGTATAGAAAATTCAAAGACATTTTGAATAAAGTATCACTCGACCCCTAATGTCATTTAAAAAAACCTCTCAAATTGGCAGAACGCAGATTCTTATTTTCTCAAAAATAACTTGTAATAACTTTAAGTACCTTCAATAGTTGGTACCATACAGTCTGTTAAATTGTTACATTGTGATTCTTGTAACAATAACCTCCCACTGACTATTTTAGAGTATAAGCAGGTATACGTTTACTAAGAGTAGAATTAAATTCATCAGGTAGAACTGTTTGTTACAGAATGAGAACTTTTTCAAAGAGCAACTTCAATGAGGCCGTTACGTCTCAAGTCTTTTTTTTTTGGCATGTTTTCTAAATTATGGTATCAATGAAACATCAACATCTCGAGAATTCACTTCAGAACATCAATGTTTTAATATTTAGAAGCTTCCATTAGGCCGTAGACACAATAGAAGCTTAATGTTTGAATTTTTGTAATTTAGGATATTAGTTTAAGAAATAAAACAAGATACAGAACAAAATTGAAAAATAGGGGTATTTTACCAACAAAATTGTTTGCTGTGCCTGATTAGAAACACAACGGCAATAACAGTTTCGTGTTGAAAGAAAATTTAAAATTATAAAAATTAAAGCCAAAAACATTAAATTTCCATTGTGTTTCAGCCTCACCTACCAAAGACATAACAATAATAATAGTAATAAACCTAAGGGGGGAGGGAATGCTCATTCCCTCTGATGTCGGCCATGGGTATACTAGGCCAACATAATCAGAACTGTCGGGGAAGAACAAAGTTTCTGCAACTAATATGCTTGTCGTTCCGATTGTACTTTACTCCTTTGAAGTAATAAAATGATATTTCTTTTAATGGAACACTCTATATTTTTTCCATTGAAAGAAATATCATTTTATGAAATATTCTGAAAACACGACTGTCAATTTTTTTTTGATTTCAGCATCAGGAAGGCCATTGAAAATGCTACTAGTTTGACCATTTAACCGAATTTGTAACATCAATAATAACGGAGTTGGCAATGGTGCCGACTTAATTTGGAACACCGCGTATACGAGATGGAAGCTAAGATCAAATACGCCTCTCTTATCCAATGTGTGGTTGGTGAACTCCAAAAAAACTGTTGAAATTCTTCTCTATAAAAATGCTATTCATTCACTTGATGAATACTTTCAAACTGATATGGTCGCTTGAAACCATGAAAGTTTACTTGTGTAGTGATATATTATTTATACACTTTTTTTTACTCAATTTCACCTACCATTTTATTTTTCGCATTTGACAATTTCCATGCTAAGGGAAATAAGGTCTCAGGATAATAAAGTATTGTATTGTATCGCAACAAAAACTCATTTCATGTGAGAAAATTGTGTTGATGAACATTATTATGAGAAACTTTTATATTGCCTTTCTGATTTTTCTGTTGGTTATGAAGCTATGAGCGCAGTATTGTTCGTTCGAACGAGTTCGTCTATATACATATAGACATATCTTTCGAACCACCATTCTACCGATAACAAACAGTATTATGTATTATTGCATGCATGACGGGAGTCTCGCAATACAGAATATGAATTGTTGAAATAGAGCAAAGCCTCGCGTCGCCTTGCGTCGAGTCGTCTATGGAATTTACCAGCTTCATTTTAATTAAACAAGTATATCTATCGTAGGAGAGCTCAAAAGTTGTCGGGCAATACAAAATTAAAAAAGGAAAATCATATTTCTGAACCACAAGATCAGTTTAATCGTCGTTTTCTCAAGTATTGCGTACAATCAGCTAGGGACACAGCAAACATTGCAGGGGTACATTTCAAAACCACATTAATGAATAAATATTGACAGGATACGTACATACACAGCTGCTATAAAATATACATTAAATGAAATTGAATATACTACAATGAGACACATACAGCAAGTTTAATAGTTATTTATGCAACAAGTGCAAAAAGTAAGTGTTTATTGCACTCGACGTGAAATTGTCCGACGAGGCCGTTAGGCCGAGTTGGACAACACGTCGAGTGCAATAAACATTTTTTGCACGAGTTGCATGCAACATTTTTTCTACGTTCATGCAAAAAGCAAAAAGTTATTTATGTGGGTGCGGCACTAGGTGAAGGAAAATGAAATACGCAATTTAAATAAATATTTATTACTATCGATTTCATCACCATCATCTAGTTTTCCATTAATATTACTCATTTTAAAACTTTCAGTTCTGTAATTGTCAGAATTAAATTTTGACTGACGTTTATATAACCACAGTTGCATTATAAAAATCAAAATCATAGTAGCCATGAGCGCGTATGCTATCACGAGGTGTGGTCATAGGACAGATTGTTTGCTCTATGCAGGTAGACGGTTTAGAACATAGCGGATCGGTTTTGAATATGGAGTTATTTTCGGGAAGGCATTGTTTGTTCAACTCTGACTGCTAACATTAATACAAAATAATGGTAGAAATAATCTCATAATATCAGCTGAAAGTAACATTAAATATTTAGGAATCATAATAGACTGTCATGTGATATGGGACATACACATCAACTACGTCACTAAAAAATTACAATTCATTCTTTATAAATTGAGATACATGAAGAAAATCCTTCCTGTCCACCAATTGCTGACACTATATCATGCACTAGTTGAAAGTCACTTCCGATACGGTTTGTTAGCATGGGGAGGTGCACTGAAATCCCACATCCGATCCCTAGAAGTTCTACAACGACGATTCGTGAAAATTATCCTAGGTAAAAACTCAAGATATCCAAGTGACCTACTTTTTCAAGAATCAGAGGTACTTGACCATAAGGTACTATAGAACAAAAAATTCGTCAAGCTTACCAACACATACCTATAACACCAGACAAAGAAATAATTACACAATACCACCGATAACAAAATCACTTCTGAAAACTAGTTTTTCCTACAACGCCCCAAAAATGTTCAATTCTTTACCAGAAAAAATTCGCACGGACCCAACTCATTCCAATTCAAAAAACAACTGAAATTGTTCATAAAGAAATCTGATATACATGTCTTTTGAGAATGATCATTTCAATCAATATTGATCAAGAAACCTCCTTGATATATTCCGTCTACATTTTTTGTTTCCTGATGTGTTGAATCTGAATACTATTGAACAACTTTTATTTTTTTCATTGAAATTTTACATTTTATATACATTTTACAATTTTGGACTTTTATTCATATCAAATTTTATATTTTATATTATACAACTGCTTTATTTTATTTTTTGTAACTGCTTTATGTTTATTTTATACAATTTAACCTTATTTTATCCGAAACAAGACTACTTAGGTATCGGTTAACAATTCATTTACAACCTAAGTTATTTTATCATGTTGTGTCATTTTCATAATTAGTTTAGTAAACGAATATTATTGTTGTTATTTATATTGTAAATCTTTTTTCGAAACAAATGTTTTACACATTTTATCTTGCACGATTGGACTTTTTACATACATTTTACATTGGTGAATAAATATTATTATTATTATTATTATTATTATTATTATATGAAATATGTAGCTGTTCAAAATGTATGGCCAATCTCACAGAATATCTGCTAAATATGTAGTGGGTTTGAACGTTTATGTTTATCATGATGACAGCACGTTGGAGTAGAATGACAGATGAGTGCAATAAAAACTTTATTGCACTAGTGCAATAAAGAGCTTCTTTTTCCACTGAATATAGTTTAATAAAGATTTGCTTTTTGCATGAATGTAGAAAAAATAGTATTATGGAAATAAAAAGTTTTATTGCCACCAACAGTTGATTATGACGGAGATTCTAATTTTCCTTGCATCTAAAGATACTTTTCAATTCATGGGGTAGGGAATTGTATGTTTTAATTGCCTGGTATGGTATTGTCAATTCATTGCAATATCCAGTTCTCATATTCTTGTTTACAGAATATTGATCACTGTTCCTTGGAAACAGGTGAGAATATTTTTTCACAAAGCACACAAGACCTAGGAAATACAATGAAAGCACAGTCATAAAGTCAAGCATTCTTCATAGTTATTTGTCTTGTTGAAGATAATAAGACCTGATTTTGTTGCATTAAGTTTGAGATCATTTTTTTTAAAACATATGTTCATTTTATCTGAGACAGTGGAGGATTTAGTTGAGAGTTCTGTTATAGTATTGCCTGTAACAATAACAGAAGTATCGTCAGCAAACTGGAATACACTTTCCGGATTTAAAGCCTTTGGTAGATCATTTACATTGTTTAAAAAAAAATGTTTTTTCCGTTAACCTGCTGTTATCCCCCTACGAACGACAGCACTCAGAAGTCGAAACTCGTGCGAGCTAAGGATTAACGATGTCTTACCTTTTAACGTGCGATTCCTAGCACGAGACCAGTGACCAGCTGGGAATCGAACCCACGTCCCTCTGATTGATAGACTAGCGCTCTACCATCATTACCACTTACATATATCAAGGATAGAATTGGTCCTAGTATTGACCCCTGTGGCACGCCTTGTTCAATGGTAGCTTTATTTGAGTAATATGATTGTTGGTCTTTTGTGACACATACTGCATGTGTGCTGTTTGTTAGATAAGAGTGAATAAGTTGTTGACTTACGCCCCTAAATCCATAGCATTCAAGCTTGTATAACAACTTTGCATGATTTAGATCGAAATATAATTCAGAAGGGCTTTTTTTTTCGACATTGTCTGTAATATGTTTGATTGCGTTAAATATGGCTAGTTCTGTGGACGATCATTGCTAGGATGTTTATTCACCGGAAACACCTTATCAGAACATCATCAGAACATCGTCAGAACCCGGTCGTGTTTATAATAGTTGAGATGAATAATTTCAATCTTGTATATCATCATACACTGTATTTTTTTAAAGTATTAGTTATGTATCAACAGATCCAAGATATGTGTCATTATAAGCTACAATTTTTATATTTTACCGCAGAACTACCTACTTTTTGGGCGCTAAAAATCTATTTAATTCAATTCGAAACTTAGGCAACAATGTTACTGTTTCTTTTCAAACATCACATCGATCTCAATCCCAACTAACCTCTGGGAAGAAACATTATTGGCATAGTTGTAACACATTTATATTACCATCCTCATAATATGTATGAATAAGATGTGAGGCATAACCGTAAACTAAAAAAGTACTCTCTCCTCTTCTCCACGCAATAGTAAATATTCCTCATCGCATTTTTGAGAGCAGTGTTTTCAGAGCTCAAAATCTAACCCCAACCCAGTTTAGTAAAATTATTGTAGGACTATTTTATTGAAAATTTTATTCCAGGTAATTTTAGCCAATCAGATGCCTGCATTTTGACATGTTGCTATGACAATAACCTAATTTCTTCGGAAATTTTCCTGCGTAGAGGGAAATTAATAAGTGGAAATTTTCCTCTGGCTTGACAGCTGTCATAAACACAGTGGTGTAAAATATTTTTGATAGATATTTATTTATAACTTAATTATAGGTACATGTTATTATCTGTTATTTTAATTATTTAAACCAAGTTTTAATAGAGCATAGGAAAATTACAATATTTGACAACAAATCCGAAATTAATAAATGAAGGTGCAGCCGATGTAATTCATTAGCGTCCGATAAAAGTAGACCTTACCTTTTTTTCCCTTTCCTCTAGTACTAAAAAATTACATGATTTTGGTAGAATATTTGCTTCTCTATTTAATTATTTAAAACACATTTCACTAGAGCATAGGGAAATTAAAATATTTGATATCAAATCCGCAAAAAAAATTATTCGCAATTCGCTGTTGTGAGACCAAGCCTTAACAACGGCCTACTATGATGTCCGTTACATGGATAATAATATGTCACCTAACTATGTCACCAATTTAATTTCTATTTCAAAAAAGTTATGGTTTAAAATTTTCCTACCGAATCTCCCGCGAGCATGAATCAATATGGTCAAAATGGTCCTGAATCGGATCCCTGAAGAACGCCATGTTAGACAATTTATAGATGGGAAATTTATCATTCATGAATACTGTTTGGGATCTGTTTCCCAAATATAATCTGAAAAATTTAAGAGGTAGTCCTCGCACCCCATAGTATTCCATTTCCCCAAGAAGTGAAGAATAAAAGACGCAGTCGATTGCTTTGGATAGATCGCAGAATATTAATTTTTTCAACAGCGTTAGCTGTTAGTCTGTTACTCGTGAATCATATTGGCGTTTGTCAAAAATATTATTTTGAACGAAATTATGAACTGATTTATTTTAAGGTGATTTCAAGAATTTTACGTAGAACCGGAATAATGGAAAAAAGGGCGGTTATTTTGGATCAAGTATTTCGATTATACCTTTTATAATATCGCTATTCGGGCCATAAGAATCCAAACATTTCGATTTCTTGAAAGCATTCACAGCTTCAAGTATTACTGATCGCAATATTGAGGCCAGAAAAATAAAGTGACTTGTAGATGGAAGGGGCTGCAGGAAACTCAACGACTCTTTTCTTCGACAAATTGGAGTATAAATGTGAGGTTTTCATCGATACCCAAAAAAAAATACTGAAGATTTCAATAGAAATGTCAGTTGCATGTTGTTGTTCACGTTTTCGTTCATGATTCATAAGACGCCATCTACTCTTTTGCTTTCTTATTGTATCCGAATATATTGTTATACGAGCATTTTTATGAGCATTATTATTACCTATCATCTTATTACCAATATCAGGAATATAAGTGTAATTATCACACTCAAGCCAAGGTGGCAAAGTATCATTATTTGGATGAATACTAAGTACCCTTCTCTCGAAGTGGAAAAATTAAGGCAAACATCTGTCAGAAAACAACTACTTCCCTGGCTAATACAACGACGGAGATTGAACTACATCTGACAGATATTTGTGCAACGTTCTTCCAAGAAGACCCAATTGCAAGTGCTCGTCTTGTAATTAAACAGAAGATTATCCTGCATTTGGCTGGGAATGACCACCTGCAGACATGCATGTTTCGAGGTTTTGCCTCTCATCAGTGACAGGGTAGGTCGGACAACATTATAATTGTCTTGTCTCTGCCAAATGAAGGATAATCTTCTTTTAATTACAAGACAAGCACTTGCAATTGGGTCTTCTTGGAAGAACGTTGCACAAATATCTGTCAGATGTAGTTCAATGTCCGTCGTGGTATCAGCCAGGAAAGTAGTTGTTTTCTGACAGATGCTTTCCTTTATTTTTATCTTGGTGGAAACGCTTGAAGAAAAGGGTACTTCGTATTCATTTCACTATATTGATGACTATCATTTATAATTCATTCGAAATATTAAATATCATTTGAATCACTATTATTCACTGTTCGCGCAACGGAAAACCCGACGTAGACTGCGTAGCCTTCTAAATTGAATCAATACTACGCTGATCATTTTATTTTATATACCAATAACCAATGTAATCAGCTTTGTCAAAGCATGTCCTAATTTTAAAGATGACTGGATTCAAGCGAACTCCATTATAAATGATTGATTTATTATTTCGTAGTAACTCTACCATGTCTTTCTTGAAAATAATATCGGAAAGCAGGCTGCACTACATCATCTAGATTCATCTTGATAGATATTGATAAGGGATTTTCGTGTCCTAGATATGATTGATAGTTATTTACAGAGGCGTAGCCAGGATTTCAGTTTGATCAGGATAATATTCCTTAGGCTGGGTCCACACTATGCGTATTCCTCAGGTGCGTGAAGTACGAATGAGAATTATCGGCAAGAGAGTATTGCAGATTAGGCTGATGAGGCATTCACCGTTTCTGGTGGTCGTTGGAGTTTGTTTTAAACAATTGTAGTAGTATGTTTAAGGTGATGTGATCTTCAAACTTTAGTGTTCCATCAATAGGAATATCTATAGATTTCGTTGGCTCTTATCATCAATGGTACCTGCATTGATTGATGAATCGACAAGCGATTACCTGATTATTGTTGTTATATCTGCGTAAAGTGTAAACCTTCCTGAAATATTTAATCGGGTTAAATCATTACCTCCTGAAAAGGAGTGGTCCCAGAACACATCCTTGAGGAACAGTCTTAACAATCTGACTTTGTTCTAATAAATGGGACTGAATATACTGAAGTGACAATCCTCTGATCAACACAGTGAAAGGCTTTTGACAAATCGCGAAATATGGCAGCAGCCTACCCCTTCTCTATTGATTTCAGTGTGAACTGTAATTATCAGTCTGAAGATGGCATCAGTAGTACCTACTCTTTTTCCTTTGAAATCCAAACTGAGTGTCACTAATAATTTCATATCAAGTAAAGAATGTTGTTTTTCTTTCTTTCAGTAGTTTTGCTATAATCTTTATTATAGCAGGTATAAGAGCAATTGGACAATAGTTGCAGAGCTTCTCTGAGTTTCCTCCTTTATATAGGGGAATTATAACTGATGATTTTACAAAAAATGTGTCATTGTCAATTTGAAATTCAACTTTTCCGAAAGCGCAAACAACAAATATATTTCTTTTTTAACATCTACAGGGGGTCCCTCCGGGAACTGCATCGATCAATATATAGAAAACCATAGGTGGCCGAATTTGAAAATTTGGGAGTTCACTTATTGTTGATAAGTGTTATCCGGCTGAATTATTTTGAAGATTGTGCCATTTCCGTTTTTGCCGGAAGTGGACCCCATCTTCTTTATTTTAAATGGGACACCCTGTATATTACCAAAGTTTTAGATTTTACGCATGATTCTGAAATATGAACATGTTTCATTTATATAATGTCCTTTACCCAAGTCTAAGCATTTTCGAAATATTTCAAATTTTAAATTGAAAATTGCGTTTGCAAACCGAATTTTTTTTTTATTTCTGGACGTGATCATTTATTTTCGATTGTGTATTGATTTATTCTTAGGAAAGAACCCAGTTCAGCAGAATTTTTATATTAATGCTTAAATTTTTGTCAGCTATTTTCTAATGTTCAACGAGTAGTGTGGCTGTCTGCAAATGCCATTTTTTTAAATAATTTGAAATGACTGAAATTTCAAAACAAACTTTTTAGAAAATGACAACAAATATTGAGAATAAAGAAAAACAGTGAAAGTCTATATCAATTCAGTGGGGTGATTAGGGGTAGGTACCTATCTGCTGTATGCCCGTTTGAATGTCAAATTATATGATGTTATTGAGTCCAAGAAAACACTTTTTTTGCATTTTCACTTTCATCCTAGAGGATATGTTCATGGGAACGTCTAACCTTAAAATGAGGTGAGGATTTTACTACCGGAGTTTGTCCCTTTTACCTTGGTCACCTTGCATATTCTGCAAAGTACGTCCATTTGAAGTCCATTAATTAATTCACATCATAGTGAAATGGGCACGAATGAGATAATTATATAGCCACAGAAACGAAAATAAAATCTACCGCCACCCATGCTTCAGGAAGGATTTTCCGATTGTAACTTGTGAGTTTAGGTTTAAAGTTCATAGTGTGTCAATTGACTTCGTTCAGACTTCACAAGTGTAGACAGTTTCACGTCCCTCTCATCGAGGCGAGAAATCTCGTCTCGAAGGCACTTTCTCGTCTCGTCTCGATTATAGAGACTAGAAATAGACAAACTCTCGTCTCGGTGTTTTTCTCGAAGACAATTTCTTGATCTCGATTCGTGACTCTCGAAATTTCGAGAGTCTCGAAAACAAAAACTGAATGTATTTAAAAAATGCTATGTATAGGTTATAACGTATAACACAAGGCCAAGGCTGCACCAAAATACAAGGTATTACATTTTTTCTATAAAAAAATACGTTAAAATACAGAGGTTATATGCTATGAACTAAAAGCCACGTATAACAAAAAAACCGCAGAGTATCAGCACAAAAATAAACAATATTGTTTCAAAAAATGAAAATTGAACGAATCCTTGATGTTTTAATTTAATCTTATATCCATACATTTAAAATTTACCTAATAGGTACAAAAAGAGAAAAGTTTAAAATTGTTTCTTCGTTCGTGAAGAGAACAAGTCTGCCATAAGAATATCCTTAGAAGTAATATAGTAATAAGCTTGGACTAACATATTTAAAGAATACAATAGAAATAAAGTTGAATTTATCGCCCTTTCCCTTTATGAAAGGATCCCGCACATTTCTTATGGGAAATGGCTTTTCGTGAATTTGGCTGAATCTTTGGTATGTTGCAGTTCGTTTTGAGCTGATCAAATGTGTTCATAGCCACAAAGCTCAAAAATGGACATTTTTCGAGATATGAAGCTTTGAAAATGGATTTTTTCCATATTTTGGGGTATTGAATTTCAATATTCGATGTCTAGAACCCGAGAAATGGTCTTCCTCAGTTGTATTAGGCACCGTTAGCAAAAATATTTCATACACTGCTCCACACTGCCTGTGGAATGAGGTAAAAATTCCAAGATCTTCCAAACACCTTTCCATGTTCAGGATGACGCTAGAATCATTTATATTTTCGGAAAATGACATATTTCGGATATTTTTTAAAGAGAAACAATAGTAACCGATTCCAAATATATGTGATGTCCAATAATATCTAATATGTTTTCCAAAATGTTCATAACGAGGCCCAGCGATCTGTAATGAGGGGAAATGAAAAAATCTTAATCATTAAATCATTAATGTCATTTACATATCATATGTGATTTGTTTCTCACAAATCTCGATAATCTAACAATGGGGTGCCAAGATCTTTTCCTCAGAACGGCTCGAAATGGATAATAGCCAAATGAATTCGTGAAAATGTCTGCATCTTTGAAACATGATAGTACTTTCCAAGTCGAATGAGGTAGTTCAGCTGTTGGAAGCAAACTATGAATGGAACTTTCGATATTTACACCCAAATTCTTGAAAACACTATCTTTTTTTTAAATGTTACATCAAAGTTTACAAATATAAATAACTGTTTATTTATATGATTATTCACAAAATGAGTAAGTAGATGAATCGAAAACAATATATTAGTAAGAATAACATTCATAATATTAACAATAATAATAATAAAGAACATGGACACACTGCTCGCAAACTTGAAAATCATACCGGCCTGCCATTATGCGGCAGAAAACTTGGCCGGAAGAATGCAGAAGGCCGTATTTCTTGGTTCACTCCGTCTTATCAGGGCACATGACTCGTGGACCCAGTAATCACTCACCCCACGGACGTGGGGAGTGTTTACTGGGGTTAATCACACACCAGCGCGCCCTCCGGTTGTATCGGAGCTCCGGAGACAGGGCCTGACTGGTACATTCCTTATGAAAAAAAAGAACATCGACGAAAACAAAGTAAAAGCAGCAATTGGAAATACAGTCAATTAGAAATCGCCAGGTTTTGACCATAACCAATTTTTGGCTGAAAAAGCTCCATGCAGCACATAAGAATTAACAAAGGAATGATTAACAACAACTCCTTTTATCGTTTTTGATTGATCCACTTATTTATTTTGCAGAAAATCATATGAATAGATAGTCGTTTATATATGGGGAAACTTCAACGCAACATTTATAAAAAGAGTCAGTATTTTCAAGAATTCAGGTGTGAATATCAAATTTTCTATCCACAATTTGCTTCCAACACCTGAACTTTCCATTTTATCTGGAAAGTACTATCAGGTGTCAAAAATGTAGACATTTTCACGGATTCATTCTGAGGAAAATATCTTGGCACCCCATTGTCAGATTATCGAGATTTATGAGAAATTAATGACATATCATATGTGAATGACATCAATAGTGATCACAATTGTTATCTCTGAGGATATATGATTGAGATTTCTCCTTTTTCCCCCCTTACAGCTCGCTGAGCCTGTTATGAACATTTTGGAAAATATATTTGATATTACTGGATATTAGATATATTTGGAATCAAATATTACGGCCTCTCTTCAAAAAATACCTGAAATAAGACATTTTCCGAAAATATAAATTAATCTAGAGTTATCATGTAGCATGCAAAGATGTAGGGAAGATCTTGGAATGTGTACCTCGTTCCATAGACAGTGTAGAGCAGTGTATGAACATTTTTCGAAAACGGTGCCCAATATAACTGAGGATGACCATTTTTCAGTCGGGTTCTAGGCGCCGAAGTCGAATTCCATACCAACAAGAAAAAAATGAGATGGAAAAAATCCATTTTCAAAGCTCCATATCTCGAATACTGTCCATTGTTGTGCTTTGTGGCTGCGAACATTTTTGATCGGCTCATCAAGAACCAATCATACAAAAAATTCAGCCAAATTCACAGAAAGCCATTTCCCATAAGACTTTCTTTATCCTGAAAGACCAGACTGAGCGAATAGTGTCCTTTTAATTAATTTTCAAAGTAATAATAATTATCTGTCAATTATTGTAATAAAGGAATATAAAATAGCATTGTACAAGACTTTAAAATTATTGTTTTAATCTAAAAATATAATGATATATTGCAGCACATATATTTTTTCGAGATCGAGAAATCTCGAAATAATTTCTCAATCTCGAAAAATCTCGAAGTGGTTTTCTCGATCTCGTTTTCGAAAAAACCCATTAGTCTCGTCTCGATCTCGTCTCGAAATCGAGGCGAGACGAGAAGTCTCGTGAAAGACTGCTCTCTAAGCCAATGTTTACGTGTATTGGAATTTTTTTAAACTGATCAATTATCCTGATAACTATTCTGGATCCCCCCTTCTCGTTGGGACACCCTATATGAAAATAGATAGATAGTAGTATAGATTTTTTTTGAGAACCGACAAGTGTGTCCTAAGTTGAGAAAGGTGTGGGGAATCCTTGGCAAAGTTTAATTTTTAATTGCTATATCATTCAGGGTATGAACTGGAACTAATTATGGAAATGAAAATCAGCACACCGTGCTGTTGCGTGCTCTCCGAGAAATTAAGACGTTTCCCGAATATCTGAATATCTTAAGAAAGTTCGTATACTCACATAACTTGAAGTTGCTGATCTCTCCGGAGTAACTCATCTCGGCCAAGGACATCCAGGATAATTTCCCTTTCCCTGTCCGTTAAACGTGTTGCTTCAACGGTTGCCGCAGCAACAACGGCATGGGAACACGCCGCTTCGTCACAACATGACATCACTTCTCGATTACAGCAATTATTATTTGATCCGGCGAAATCGGAATATGGGGAGCTGGTGAATTTCAATTAACGAACAGGTGTTGAGGTATATTTTTGTTATGGCATTTATCGTGAAAACACATCCTTAATTGGGATAACGGATGAAGTGCGGGTATTGATTGGAACATTAGCTGACGCTTGGTTTTGCAAAAAGGGCTAAAAGGCTGTTGAAAACCTTGTGAAAAGGGAGGTAAAGGAAGATTTACCGGACTCCAAATGCTCACAATGAAAAATAGATTACATAATTCAATTTTCCGCAAAAACCCCTATGCAATAGCTATTTCCTCGAAAACGAGTATCGAACAGAAAACAACTACTGCCCTCTACGACCGATGAAAAAATACAGCCTGACCCAAATTAAGTCGGCACTATTGCCAACTCCCCTATTAAGGTAGCAACAAATTTGATTAATTAGGCAAACTAGTGGCATTTTTTACGGCCACCTCGATGCTAATGACAAAAAAAATTAAGGTCGTGGTCGCACTCTTGAAACATTTCATAAAATGATGTTTTTTAAAATAGAACACCCTGTATTTTATCATTTATTTCGATTCATGATCAGATTCTCAACAAAAAAGCTCATATGAGTTTTATTGCTGAAGCTGAAACTGAGAGAGTTATGTGGAAAAAATAATTTCAATTTGGCAGGTAACAATAGAATTAGTATGGGCAAAAACAAGTTGTCTTGAAACATCGTTAATATTACTATAAAGTAGTCAAATATTCTCAAGTGTTATAATTTATTGTCACCGTTCACTGTTTCACTATTTTTCGAAACTGATTGATTGCTAACGATGTTCCTGTTTTGTGAACCCATCTTTCACCAGATATGACACCCCTCAAATTTCTATTTTTGGGGAGTTCTCCGAAATGACGTTCACGATATCAAACACATAATTAATAAGGTAAGCTCGGGTAAGTGTGAATTTGGTGTGAATGTCAGATATTCTCCATTATTATAAATCATTGTCACTTTATTTTCGAAGTTTTTGCGAAGAGTAGAACTAAAAAACGTTTTGTGATATCTGAGGATACAGAAGTTACCGTTTTAGGTAATTTTGATGCTGATCAAAATAATTCTATGAGAGACTTATAAAGAAAAATAGCTATTCCAATGAGTCAAAAAAAAAATTGTTAAAATTGTTATATCCGTCAACCAGTTGCACCCCTAAGTGCAACCCTCAAAAGTCAGAGACTTGTGCGAGCTAGGAGAAGACGTAGCCCTTGCCTTTCAATACGTGTGATGCCATGCACGAGACCGGTAGCAATGCTGAGATTCGAACTCACGCTCTTTGGCTTATGAGGCGAGAACTCAACACCACCGCGGCCCATTGTCATACAAACAATTCTATTTTTCTTACAAGTTATATATTATACAGTATATAGTAGAATTCATTTTCAACTTGTTTTTTTTTTAAGTGAAATAATGACATATTTTTATATTTTCTTATTTTTTTTATACAGGGCTATTCAAATTCGTTTCTGTACATAAGGATCTCGTAAACGATAAGAGATAGAGTGTCGGTTATTTTTTTGCCTTTATCTTCTTTATTCGCAGACATTTGAAAATCTGTCCACATTTTGCTATTGGCACTTGATGTGGGCTATCAGAATATGTCCATGAGTCTTTTATGCAGGGTGTCATCTGACTTGGGCCACCCCCATCTTTGAATTTTTAAATACGGAGCTGTATTTTTTGTTGTAGTTTTTGGATTGTCGGCGTTCACTTCATAATAATGTAATATTCTATTACAATTGGGTGAATTATTCCCTTTTGAATTACGGCCCTGGAAATTGGTTTACCGAGTTAAATAAAAACACAATAGCAACTTTCACGTCTCCCCATGTACCATAGTGTTTTTCGAAAGTATTTTTTTTATTTTTAGGTACCAATTCATATTTCTTCACATTTGTTTTCTATAATGTACTTCGAGTAGCAAAACCTTTTTTGATTATCTTAAACATACCCACAAAAAAATAGATTATATGTATTTTGATAAGCTGAAAAAGAAATGATAGCAATAATTACATCCAAAACGAACACTATCATTGTAAATAAAATAGAAATGAGGTAATTTATATCCACAAAAAAATTAATGGTACAATGAATTTTAGAATTGGAGTCCTTCCATTTCGAGACATTTTTGAACTTGTTTTTTCATTTTATTTATTGCCCTTAATACACTTCTTTGCTGCCTTGTTGCGAAAGCATTCAAAATCCTCAATCCCAACTCTTCCACATTTTGTATCTCTCCGACAGCGTAAATCCTATTTTTCAATGTTCAGATAATCATAAAGGGTTTTGCTATTCGAAGTTCATTGTAGAAAACGCTCAAAGAGGATTGAAAATGTGAAGAAATATGAATTGGTACCTAAAAATGAAAAAATACTTTCGAAAAACACTATGGTACATGCTATTGTGTTTTTATTTAACTCAGTCAACCAATTTCCAGGGCCGTAATTTAAAAGGGAATAATTCACCATATTGTAATGAAATATCACCTAAACATGCCGAAATATAAAATTAAATTTTATTTTTCATTATGAAGTGAACGTCGACGATCCAAAAACTACAACAAAAAATACAGGTCCGTATTTAAAAATTCAAAGATGGGGGTGGCCCAAGTCAGATGACACCCTGTATAAAAGATTCATGAACATTTTCTGATAGCCCACATCAAGTGCCAATAGCAAAATGTGGACAGATTTTCAATATGTCTGCGAATAAAGAAGATAAAGGCAAAAAAATAATTTGGGATTTTTGTTTTTTCCTGTATATCTCCAGAACCAAAAGAGCTAAATTCGAATTTTTCACGTCATTGAATAGGTGTCTAAAATACGCAACTTTGCCACAATGTAACCGACACTCTATCACTTATCGTTTAAGAGATCCCCATGTACAGAAACGAATTTGAATAGCCTTGTATAAAATGTTTCCAAATATTTTTATTGATTGCTAATTTAAAATTTTCTAGCTCTTATAGGATTTTTCCATCGTAAAATAATTTCAATTGCTCCGAAAGCTCTGAAATTTGAACAAGACCATGCCTGCTACCCTTCTTGTTGACTTTAAATAATAATAATACTGCCATGCTAAGCATAAAGGGCGTATCTGACAAATTTGTGGGTATTGAATTTAGGTCAGTTTTGGATTGTTTGCATCATTTTACTCCTATCCTACTAGGATTGAATGTCGTAAATGAAAATTAGCCGGTATTACAAGTTTATGAAAACTGTCATATCTGCAAAAGTTGCCCCCAATCTAATAGTAAAACATGCTTTTTTCGAAAACATAAAAAATGCAGATACGCCCTTTATGCTTAGCATGGCAGAATACCCCCTCATGTACCCAAAGACCTGTAATAAAACCCGGAAAATCTACAGCATCATCCCGGGTACCGCCGCACTTCAAGCTATCACCAGACGTCGGGATTGGCATCTAGGCAACTCACATCATACTTGATTTACATCAAGGTATGTGGCACCAAATTTTACTGAATCTCATATCTTAACAATATATTGGTATGGTGAATTTTATGTTCTGTTGACAGAAGGTACACCAAAGCGGTTCAATTTTCGCTATTTTGGCGCTAGCATCTAATTTTGAATTATCGAGGGTAATACCACAAGAGGTTTTTATTTTATTGGATAAACTTTCATTTTGCACGAAAACTTGGTTGCTTTGGTAATTGACGAGAGCAAATAACATGATAAAATCACAACACCGAAGGTGGAGTGATTTTATCTAATGTTATTTGGTCGAGTCATATTACAAGCTACCAAGTTTGAGTGAAACAAAATTAAGTTTATAGGATGAAAACAAAACCTCGAGTGGAATTTAGTGAGATAATTTAACGAATCAAATAAATGAATTATTAAACAAAAGTGAATAGAACATAATTTATTAAATTAAATCAATAATTCATTGAACAAAAAGTACATTTAACAGGAAATATTATTTAAATGTACAATTAGTGAAAGTAAAGTTTTGGTATACAATCCTACCCGAAGAAGACTGCTGAATTTGATTATTTTCCTCTCTTAGATTTGTCACTAAAGCGGAATGATGCTTGTATTCAATTTGTATTGCTTTATTACTTCATATAAACTTATTACCACTGGCCTTCTGGTTATTATAATGCTGTGAGTCTAACTGAAGGTATGGCTTCAGAGAATTGGCGTTCGAATATCCTGTCAGCTTGATAATTTGTTGTTCTGAGACTCCTGCTTTGGCAAGAGTAGAAATAGTGCTAGCCCTATGGGAGTGATTAGTGATTTTATTTTTCAGCTCTAGACCAATTTTTCTGCAGAAATTCTGGTCTACTTTGAAATTTCGTTGACACCAATGGGCACATTTTTGTACCATCCCTTGGCATTTTCATTTTTCTAAAACGGAATTTGTGTTAGAAACAATCTATCTGAAGAAATACGTTTGTTTCGCATTTTCAACAATCTTACAGGACACACGTTCGGATTTTCTTTATTTGTAGTCAACCACTTACTTTCACTGCACCTTTTATCTCCACCTTGAACTGTTTTAGAAAATACCGTGTTGTACTCCACTCTGTCAATGTTCCATTATTGTATTTTTTGGATTTGAAATAATAAATTTTACACTGCGCACTTTCACCACCTCTCCAGGAATTCAAAAGCAGCGATATGAAAAAGTTTTTTTTGAAGTCCTATTGGAGCATTTTCATCCCACTGCTCTATGCCATTTTTATAACTTCTTTACTTAATGCTATATAACCTTGTCTTCTTTTATCTAAATTGCTCTGCAGTTGCTTGCGTTTAGCATTTTTAGCGTTTCTAGCGGCTTGAAATGTCACATCTTTGAATGGGTCAAACACAATCTTATAATCCATATAATATTTTTCTTACACAATTTTGGCTACAGTATTCCACATTGTTTTAACTGCCAATATGCTTGAGATTTCCGGCTGCAACGTTGAAGGTAATAGTTCATACCCCTTTTCTCGACAAAATAATTCAAACTGCCTCCAAATTGATGATTTGTTTTTTTTTGGTGTTTTTTGGAGTGGCGTTGTCCATTGAAGAATTTATTATTTGAGTAGTTGCACTACCAAATCTACCGTTAACGCTCATTTGAAATTAAAAACAACACTTCGTAACAAAAAGTATGAAAATTTGTTGTCATTTGGCTTTGTTGATAGCAATGCGTCCTTGGGTACAGCGTCGGATTCAATAAAGTCATACGACACTTATTAGTTGTTGCCGTCGTGAAGGTAAATAACAGTAAATCCACTCGCAAACAGTTACGTTCCTATTTATCCGATATCAAACTGCCAAAACTGACATTTCTTTTACATGAGTTGAATTATCAATGAATGACACTATCTACCTACTTGACGGAAGACTATTAAACTGATAATGCACAGTAGGAGGGTTTTTACTCTAACCTAGATATTGCGCTGGGTACATACTTCAGTATTTATCTTGGGGATTTCTAACAAAAGCTGAAAGGAGTTTTAGATTTAATTGAAATAGCGAAATCTATGAAACAGGTTCATTCAAATAAATGAACTCATCTTTCATATTGAAAGAGCATTGCAAAGATAAGAAGTAGTTTCTGTCAAAAACTTTGCCAAGTATCAACCAGTTATAATTCAACCGTGGTAAGGGGCAGTAGTTGTTTGCTGTTGGGTACTTTACTTTTTGCGGAAGGTTCGATTACGCAATCCATTTTTCCTTATCACAGTAATCTGCTTGCGTATAATGGCTATTACTAGAACGATTTACGACGTTCGCCTACGGCTCGTGTCGCTAACTCCATTCTCATGAATAATAGCCAACATTTCACCATACCTAGGTTACACTCAGATGTCCCATCAATTTATATTCATGTCAGTAATTAAAAAAAATTAAGAATATGGTTCAACATTGTATACCTATTATTATTCTTATAAAACATCACTGACTAAAAAATATCGTGCGCGCCACTTCCAAAGGGTGGATAAGAAAATGGAAAGTTTCCCGACGAGATGATCCCTTTGGGGTTGAGAGACCGGTAACTCTATAAACAAACATCATTTCCTGGGGTTGTTGTTTATCAATTTCCAGGATAATTTGCGTAAGCACATTCGTTTCCGCATAAACACAATTACGAGGTGTGATTAGTTTCTTTTTACGTTTCGGAGGCACATTCATTGAATGGATTGCCCTGATATATATTGAAATTATACAAATTAAGCTCATTACCCACTAAAGATTACACCCAAATCTATTTATTCGCAGATTGATTCCACCAACTGTAGCACACAAATTGCTAGTCATGTTAAACTCCAAAAAATTAACTTATACAATTTGATGGCAATCTATAACATTGGAAAACCTTTCATATGTTCAGTGCATGAAATCAAGCTCTGATCCATATTGAAAACTTCTATTATGTCCCATCTTCTTCAACTAGTTCGCCCCTTTGCTTTCCAAGTTAATCCGGTTAATGCTGGAAAAATATAATGGTGCTTATGACTCTCTCGTGGAACAAGAAGCTTTTAGCTACTGCTCATCATCTTGAATTGGAAAATACTGTAAAAATTCCTGTAAATCATGTTACGCCACAGAATTTACAAAAATTGCTCGACACCTTTTCAGAAAATGTTGTAACACTGAAAAAATTTAAAATTTTCAATCGATCAATGGAGCTTTCTACTTTTCAACATGCTCTTGAGACTTTTGATCTCTAACACGGTATCTCGCTTGAAATACATCAGATATCCCAAAAATCATACATTCCGGATAGAGCTGCTGACTGTCCTCAATAAAGGCCTTGAACCTACAGTCTCCTTCACTCTCACTCAATTTTCTCCTCATCTGACGATCTTTTCATTCTCAAGTGAAATACACCCTTTGTCCGTTATTGAAGATCACATTAACTACAAATTCCCTCAATTTTTGGCCATGAATGTCCATGATAGGTATAAAATGTTCAAAATACAAAAATGGTGTGTGAATTATCTGGTTTTCAGAGATGTGATTCGGAAATATTGTTCTTCGAAGTCACATTATCGAAGTGTCAACATTATCACCATATACTCTCACATTTTCCTGCTGAATATCGCTATATGTCGACGATGCTAGGTGTGAAAGGTAAATAGGATCTTGTTGATCATTGGAAACGAATGAGTTCCCCACTAACATGTAACTCTCCAACACCTACAAACGCCGTAGTTTGTAGGTGACATTACTAACACCAAAAATTCTAGGAAAAAGCCGTATCCCGATTTGCAGATGGAACGCATGTCTTTTCGGTAGCTCAGTTGGTATAGCACTGTACCGACAATTTAGAGGTCCTGGGTTCGAATCCTGCTCGAGGAGAATAGTATATTTTGTAACAAGGTTAGAATGAAAATTCGATGTGAGTGGAAAGTTCCGAGCGCGAGCCGAAGGCGAGCGGGAGGAACCACGAGCATCACGAAATTTCATTCTAACCGAGTAGCAGACTATACTTTCTGCACGATCAAAAATTTTTAAATATTTTTGAATGGAAACGAACAAAAGATAATTTCCTCACGAAATAATAACTTTTATTTGAAAACACTGTTTATCAGAAAGGACTAATCCTGGACTAACCAGAACAATTTTTTTTTTGTCGCAAAGATGCATTGAATAAACTATTTAAATAAAAAAAAATGCTTTGTCGGTGGCTTGAACCCACAACCTCTCGTCTAATATAGGTTTATTTTGTACAATTCAGAATACAATCACCGCAGAGTTTGGCAAATCTAAACATTTCACCAGCATCTTCCTTCTTCACCCCACGTGTGCTTGGATGTCCGATGGAGTGGAATAAACACACGGAGAGCCGCCTCCCCCTCCACCCCATTGCTGGGGAGGAGGGCGAGCGCTTGTGCCAAGGGGTGCCTAGGGTCCCGGTCAGGGGGCGCTGTTGTTGGCGGTTGGCCGGTTTATAAAACTCATGAGGGTTGTAGGTGGCATAATACACGCCTCCTGCGAAGCTTATGCGTGTCGTTCATTGCATTCATTCTAGATACTGCTATTGTCTGAGTTCGTGTGAGGCTGGTTATTGCCAGCTAACCCCGGAAAAGGCTAAAAGCCAAAAACCGGGTCGAGGTACTTGCGTTTCTTACATCATACGACTCGGCTCCCTATGGAAACGGTTCTTCCCATCTTTCCTGGAAAATATCCAGCGCTTGATATATGAGCCCGCCGTGTTTGCGGGGCTCATTATCGAAAACTCGGAGTCTGGTAAGATCTCTGGTTAAGGATCTCGTCTACTATGCCAATGCTATACCATATGAGCCATCCGGCCTCTCATTAAAATATGTTTGATAAATATTATATTAACGGCATTCTCTTCCACGAACGGTGTTTTGGTAGTAAACTTTCCAGTATATTATTTGTACTCTTTGTAATTTCAGGTGATGTATTTTCATACTCTGATTCTGAATCACTGGATAAATTCATGATACTTTTTATATTTTCGAATGCAAACGTGACAATCAACTGCGTCAAGGCTAAAGTTATTATTGCTAACCAGTGTTAGAATATTATTCTATTACAAGAGAGAGAATGTAAATACATTTGAATTACATGGGGGCAGAGGTGTTGCAGAATATTTCTTCAATCTCAAGAATGGGAATTCCAGCATTCTGTAATCAAATTTCATTCCAGAAATAGCAAATTCTGTAAGAGAAACTTTTTTCTGGAATTTTAAAAATCTGTCTGAATGTCGCAAAATTTCTTCATTATTTTCAATAACATCCGTTGACCCCTTCCTACCAGCAGTCTTAATGTCGTAGTTTTCCTTTACAATTCAATATTTCTAAGAATGGGATTCCATATTCGGTTGAGGTTCATAGCTTCTTTTTTTTTGTTGAAATTCACCGTGTATTTGTGGATTTCTATTGCCTCCTATACAAATCGGCTGTGGTATCGTATATGTTTTCTTTAATGGTATCCTTGGTGGGAGCCAAGAAGTTTCACGCCCTCAAATAGAATCCTGTCGTTTGCTTCACTGACCGTGTGTTCTGCCACTGCCGACTTGTCCGTTTGCCTTAATATGCAATTCCTCTGATGCTCCTTCATTCTTGTTGCCATGGATCTTTTTGCGGTCCCTATGTACATCTACCCACAAGTGCATGGTATGCGATATACAACCGCTGCTGATAGAGGGTCTCTTTTGTCTTTTACCGACCTAAGGCTTTGCTGTATGTTCTTGGAAATTTATGTTTCATTAGGAGCTGATATATCTCCTCTCTTACTTGATTGTGGTCGACTACCAGGAAATGAACATGAACCCAGTGCTCTGCATACAGTTTTCGGATGGATATTCATTCTTGCCAGCCTAGCTCAAACGCATTGAACTCATCACAGTGTTCGTGTGATTCCCCTCTGGAAAAATCTTTCAAACACTTCTAGGATAGATGTAGATTGTAAGGGGGTCGTGCAGGCTCTGCAGCCTCACAAACACCGCGACCTATAAGGTCTTTTGTACGTGACCCTTTGTCTTTTTGAGGTCCGGGATTCTGAGACTTCGTGCGAAGTTTATCAGTTTCCTGGGAGCTAAGTTCCTGATATCGGAGGGCGTTGAGAATGCCCCTTCCAGGAATTTAAGCCTCTTGCAGAAGATCGCTGGGCATTCACAAAGCAGATGTTCTGCAGTTTTCGCGAAGTTCTCGCAGTAGCGGAAACTATCACTCTCTGACTTGCCCATCTTTTTGAGGTGGTACCCCAGAGGGCAGTGCCCAGTGAGTAGTCCCGCTACCAATTTCAAGTCTTTTTTGTTCAACTCGAGAAGCTGTTTAGCTTTCGTTGGCGACAGACTCACTAGCCTTTTCGCTTGTCATTGGCACTTTATTCCAGTGAGATTTTATTTCATGGGGTTCCCAGCGTCGGAACTTTTCCTTTGGAGAGTCAACAGAAGGGTTCTGGGCCGGGAAATGGTGTGTTTGCCCCTTCTTTGGCAAGGCAGTCTGCTTTCTTGTTGTCTTTGATGCCCCTGTGACCTGGCACCCACATCAGGGTTACCTGATTGTTTTCTGCCAGTTGCCTCAGGGTACTTCTAGGATAAGCAGAACATGCAAAACTACACCTAACGATATTCTCTGTGAAAAAATAATTCATCGCAACTGTTTCTTGCACTACATCAGGTAGGTTAATTGTTTCACTACTTCCTTTTCGTTCATTCGAACCGATGTTTCCCAATCCACGAGTTATCCTATCCTCCATCGTTTAATCTCGCTAGAACGCCGGTTAAGGAAAGATCCTCTATTGAATCAACAGTATTGTGATCTCATTCGAGATTACCTCACTCAACAATACATATCACTCTTCGAATAACCTGAGGCCACCTCCGATAGTTTTTTCATTGTATAATTCATCCGGAAAGAGCAAGTACCAAACTCAGGGTGATGGTGATATTCGATGCTTCTGCTAAAACTTCGTATGGCACATCTCTCAATGACACTCTATTAAACGATCCCAAATTACCGAGTGATTTAGTGACACTCTCGCTCAGTTTCAGGGTGCATTCCTTCTCTTTGATCGTTGATATTCGTCGAATGTACCATGTACCGCCCAATTCAGTGTCAGCGATCGCCAAAAACATCAAAATATTCTGTGGTGATTCGCATCAAATGAACTAGTCAAAGACTTCGTCCTAAGCACGGTTACTTGGCGGTGTAGTTCGTCTCCTTTCTTGTCAGTAGAACTCTTCTTCTTTCTGCCGAGGAAGGAGTTAAAAACTTTTCACTGGTTGAAAATCCTTCGAAGAAGCTCAAGCCTTGAAGTCACTCCTTGGTATAGGATTTGGTCTTCATGAACAACGATAAATTTTTCAACCACAATATTGAAAGATAATTTTGGTATATAATTTTTTTATTTGGTAACTTGTGAAGAAGCTATATCCCTTTCATTTTGTCTTAACAAAATCTTTCCATTATTATTATATTATGCTATGACTACATGGCAGAACTGAAAGAGAAATAAGTATTTTTACCAGTTAAGAAAATATGTTCCTATCTCAGTTTTCTCAATATTGCGACTTATTTTCGGAAGTTTTTCCTTGAATCGAAGCAGTTATTGATTACAACCTGCCGTGATTGATGAAGATATGGATTTTTTTTCAATAATATCCACTAATTAAAGCGTATCAAACCTCGTACCCTGGAATTTGGGTCACAGCCAACTTGATAAAAGGCAATTCGACAGACAATTAAAAAACGAATATGAATATTTGATACATGCTTGTATAGATAATTTTATGGCAATAAGATATGTTAGAGAAATAAACAGGTGACATTGAAATAAAAAGAAATATTCATGGGTTAGGTTCAACGAAATCGCTATAATTGATCACACACTTCCTGGGAATTTCAGATTTTAATCTCTTCGAATAAAAATGCTAAATGCTAAATGTTATCTGGGTCTTCCAGTATTATATTGAAAGCGAAACAAACGAGAATGGGGGACCCAGCTTTGGAATTCAATGGCTAGGTAACTGTTTCCCCTGAAGCATCATGCACCCTCTGGAAATTCGTGAAAAAAACAATTCCTGCCTACTTTTCCTCCGTTTCCACGATGTACTCTGAATACTCTGAAAATGACAGAATTATCCTTTTAGTGGAAACCAGGGAATGAAAAAAGAGAGAGGAAATGAAATCAGACAACAGGGTTGTTCCGTATGCTCTCGCTTCCTTGTGACTAGAAATATCCCTGAGTATTAGCTTCTATCGCTTCATTTGGTGATACATCTGGCTGTTTGAAAATATTGCCTTTGATGGAACCCATTATATCATTCTAGAATTTATTGAGAGATTTAAGAAATTCAAAATTAATTATAATAATTGATGCACTCGCAGAGTACATTCTGTCATTGTGACGTTGATTTATACGGTACCGCCTTCTCAAAATATGCGTCCTACCAATCGATAATGTTCAACTAAAGATTTGATTTCTGGGACTTTAGGTCCAGGTTTCCTCCCCCTCTCCACGATGGTATCTTTAGCAATTAAGTGCCACAAATTTTCGCATCCCACATTCTCCTCTGCGTTGTTTCTAGCAACCTTCCACATAGCATGAACAGTAAGAAGCTCTGTGGTGATACCAAATTACTTTCTGTTTGAATCTAGCAGCTCTGAAAGTTGTATTTCCCATGGTAAGTTGTTTCAGTAATGTTGTTGCTACTTCTACAACTCATCACTTCTCACTGTACGTTTTGGTTCAGTATAAGTACTGATACTGGGACAGCTAATGGGCTGGCTAATTCATGTCTGGCAAGAAGTTCACTTTCTCGTGCTCAAATATTTGATTGTGTGTCGTCACCCAAAATAGAGTTGTTATTATATAGATAGAATATACTTTGTCGGCAGAGAGAACCATAAGCATGTTGGCCTCTCATTAGGGCCCGTTGTGCACCCACCGCTGCTGGGAACTGGTTCAATTTTGAAGGTAGCTTATTTCGCAAGCAAAAGAAGTCAGCTTTCTAGCCGATACCCTTTTCATACTCCTCTCCAGGTTTAGGACGATGCTCCCGAGGTGCGCTTCCTGTGTTGATGCTACTGCTGGGCATTCCTTGAAGATGTGGGTGGCTAACTCATCTTCCTCCAAGCACCATCTCTATCATCCGTGATACCTAAAATGTTGAGGTGCTTGTTAAGATGGCACTGACCCTTCAGGAGCCCTACCACTATTCTGATCTTGGTCCTCCTAATAAAAGGGCCTTCGATGTGGAGTTTCGATTGTCTCATGGCCTTATGCCTTACGGTAGGTGGACCGTTCGTTGAAAGTATCTAGATGCCTCCACCGGAAAATCAGTATTCATGTCTCATGCCTGGGGCCTCTTTCCATGCATCCTGGAATCTTATTTCCAGGATTTCCTTCATGGTTGAGACGCTCCATGATCTATAGTTGATAGCCTTTACAGATCGTCAATGCATAAACTTTTGCCTGAAATTCAGAGGCAAAATTTCCCAGAGCGTAACAAAGTTCCGCTGTCGGAGACTGTCTTTATACCTCGGTGCCGACTAATTCACCCATCTTGGAGCCATTTGTGTATCAGATGATCCCTGTGGTTGGGATCAGGCGGTGCTCAATCTGCTCCCAGTCTTCCATTTTGGGAATGACGTACTGCGGCCTATTGCTGAATTGAATGGTTGGTAAAGAACTGTCACTCGGCCAATCCTTTACCGTTTGATTCCATAATCAAGAATGTCCATATTGTTTGGAGCTTTTCAGGCGAGCAGTGATTTCACGTGCTCAATTAAGAGTTGCAGGAGAGGCAGTCCTATGAGTGTCTCCAACGCCTTAGTGGGTGCCGTTTTCATTACACGTGTTGTCGCAAGGCAGGCAAGTCTTTGTACCCTATTTTATTTATACGATCCAGTACATCCAGTATAGAATCTCAGGGCTAAGCCCTTCTGTATGCCCAGAAAGCAACTGTGGCTTTCCTAACTTAATATTCGATATGCTCATTCCAGTTTAGCTTGAAGTCCAAGATGAGCCCAAGGTACTGCACTGAGATTTTGTATTGTTGGGCCTCCCATTGAGATTTAGTATATTCTGTTCATCCTATAATAAGTTTTCAAAACATCGAAAGTCATGCTCGTCTGGGCGCTAGTCTTTGACATTTTTTTGCATCGAATATTCTTTCGAGAGTAATGACTCTCCAACAGCGAAATGAATCACTTAGAACGGACCATGTTATAAATATGAACTCATGAAGCATTTTAGCAACTCATTTGCCTCAAGAAATATCATCAAAGTTAGGTTCATGTAACAGAAAGACATCACCAAATAATTATAATTGATGTCACTAGTTAAGGGTACCTGTAAAACTTGATTGTCTGTTTCGTACCAAGAGCTATTGATCAGCAAATTATGATCGATTAAGCACAGGTTTGACCAGTTCTGGGATACTGTTCCCATGTAATTCAGCATAAACACACATATGACTATATCGAAAGGCATATCCTGTCTCTGCAGGTAGATGGCGATCTTGTTCATTATTTACCGTTGCGTCGTCAACTGCAGATTAACTTGGAAAAATCATTAGCACCGCCCCGGGTGTGCGATTTACACCAAGCGAGCACTTGTTACTAGGATTGAATTCTAAGCAAGGCATAACTGTTGAAATCTTTTTCAGCGAGACATGGCGCACCTAACGAGATTTGAACAAAACGCTTGAAGTATATACAATATAAAAGTAATTCCCTTCTTTCAAAACGATAAGTTGCAAACCAATTAACGATCTGTCTCCAAGCCCCAGTCGGGTGCAACGTCAAACCTTCCTCGGACCCCCTGAATGGGTTCCTAGAAATAGCCCCCGCGTTGTTCGTGGGCAGGTCTGTATATTTTTCAAAGGTCGACATCGAATACATCGTTTACGCGTGATCAGTGGCAGGTTTCTCAGCAGAGACTATGAAGCAGTTTGCATGAAAAAGTTTACAGCAATAAAATTGGTTTACAAAATGATCTTACTCTGCTAAAATGACATTATATGCTCGGTTCGACGTAGCGCTCTCAGAAAATGTCCAGAACTGAACGAATGAAACCCTGATAGTTACAGGATTCATTGTCATGTACCTAATTCGAGTGAGATATTTCGTTAAAGGGTTTCTGAAGATGAAATATCTGACGAACTATTGAGACAGTTTCTTGAGATATGTCGAAACGGAGTCGACACCTGCAATTTCTCGCAGCGTGTCCAACCAAATGTATCGATCACTGCTGATGGCAATACAGAGTACCTTGTTCTGCATTTTAGCTAGCTTGAAGTCTCATATAGACATTACTCGTCAGTATGACTTCTCAAAGGTTCAATCTTCTTGTTCAAATATTGATTGTTATTTGATTAATAAATGACTTATGAGTTGACGTTGAAATCAATGGCCCGAAGCTGAGTGTTCCCTATTTATTCCTCCAGTATCCGATAGCTTCTAAATTCTACCGATATAACTATAAACCACTGCCGACGCTAAGTAACCGAATTCCATATATATCTACCAAGAACGGGCTTGAATCTCCTCTGGATCGGCCAAAGTTGGCTGCTGATGAACGCTGATATATTGATTCCCTTATGTAAGTTCCTTCCATTCGAGAATCGGAAATAAAGTGGACTGATGAAGATACAAATCACTTCGAGGGACATACTAAGTGAATGGAAGTTGCCTGTAAGTGATTGGTCGAATTATTTCGTGCTCCGAGAGACAATGTAGGCTTCCAGTTAGTTGTGAGTGCGCTATACCGGGTGGCCACAAGATGTGTTACGTCAAGCCATTAGTTCAAAGATAGAAATTTCAGTTTTTGAGTTGTATGAGAGGTATTTTGGGTTTGCTGTCCGTATTCGAACCTGAAATAGAACTTGACGCGACATTACCTTTTTGATTTCGAATGGAATACCGCGAAAATGCCATTATAGGCTCTCAAAATATATCAAGAAATGAATTAATGAAACCCCCATACTTACAGAGCTCATTGTCATGTACCTAATGTGAGTGAGATATCTCGCCAAAGGGCTTTTAGAAAGGAAATATCTGAAGAACTCCTATGAAAATTTGTGTGTGTGATATGTTGGAACGGAGATGACACCTGCAATTTCTCGCAGCGTATCCAACCGAATCTGCTGGTTGCAATACCGCAAATTTTTGTTAAGTTTTACTCAAATTTCCTTTATTATTATGAATACAAACATAAGCTAAGTGGCGTAATTAATTTTTGGCATGATGTTAAAAAAAATTCAGATTATGTCAAATTAGGGTATTGGTCAAGTGTTTGAGCAATCCTTTAGAAAAGGATTCATTAATTCTTTGAACAACTTCCCAATGTCTAGGCATATAGATTGTGACGAAAAATTTCCAAGCAAATGTTTTTTATATAATTTGTGAACGAAACCCTATATTTTATATTTTTTGATAAAATTATTCGACAAACGATCTTTTAATTTTTTCGAGTCAGTTTTTCTCATGACATAACTGATTGGTGAAATAATTTTGTTGTAAAAAGGACTTTATTCGATAATTTAATACTTACACTAATAATCCTGCAAGCGGCTGTTTATTGTTACTATGACAGCGATAAAAATTTGCCTTAACTTTTCCAGCGACAAACCAGAACTTATCTTTCAAAGCGGTGTAAGTAAGTCTAGCAGAGTGTAAGTAAGTCTAGAAGAGTGATGACAGAGCGGTCCTTAGTTTCTCTGAGATGACAACCAAATCGTAAACAAGTTTTTTGCAAGAACTGTCAGTGTGTAAGAGCTGCTTAACAATTCGCAATTTCTATTAAATAAATAAATTGCACGAGTTTTCTACCAATGGATAAGGCTAATCAGCTGACAAATAGCGTCCCATTGGTTGAAAACTCCCGCAATCAATTGCATGAAATGAAAATTGCGAACTGTCAAGCGACTTTTATGAAAATGTCTCGATTTGGAGAATCTACAAAAGAAGAAACTGTACATTCCACTTCATCAGTTTGATAGTAAAAGAAAAGTTCAACCCATTCCAATCCATCTACTGCCGTTACTGAATTGTCCAGGAGTGGTATTAGTGAACAAAACTTAATTGAAATTACAGGACATAGCAATCCACCGTCACTTATGCCGAATCGTCAGCTGGACCAAGAACATCATACCAACATAAATTCCATTCATACTGCCACCACAATTCTTTTTACTGGAAATGAAAGCATGCAGCAAACTATAAGCAAAAAGCTAGGAGGTTCTGGAAATCAATTTGTATATAGCAATTGTGTTATTAACGACTGTAGTTGCCCATAATAATTTTCACCTAGTTCCTTAATTTAGCCACTTCTTATAATTACATAATATAAATTAAATATGTAAATATTCATTAAATTTCTTTGCCTTCAATCAACTCAAAAAACTGACAGAAAAAATATTAGTCCTACGGATGCAGTTGTTTCGTTGAATTGCCTAGCAACGAAATGTCAAGTACGACAAAGCTCTGTTGTTTCGAATACCTATCGAATGGATTGTATAGTGCTTTTAGATTTCATATATAGATATAGTCATTCGGGTCTGAAAACGATTCTTAACCTTGCACTACCAGAAAACTTCAGCTTGTCTTGTAATTCAAAAATAATTGACAAAAAAGGAAATCTAAACGGGGGCTGATAACTTTTGTAAAATTGTAAAATGAACAACTTTTTCCCATGGAATTTTTCGAAATTTCGAAACCCAATCCCAATGGTCAAATCAAAAAATAACAATTTGGATGTTATTATGAATATATTTCTGTTTGTTTATTTGTTGTCATTTGCAATATCGTCTTCAGATATCATCTCAACTGAAAAATGAGAAACACAGCTTGAGCTTTATTGTAAGTGACTTAATTCTCATTTTATTTGGTATGTTCTTCTGATGAAATAATATTCTATCTGAGTATAAAATTAGTTATATTTTTCTTCGAATTTGATTCGCACCACAGTTCTCCTTGATTATATTCTTTTCAGAACATTCAGGCTATTTCAGAGAAGTCATTTATCCCGATATCATGCCATGAATCGGTATAGTATCGACAAATAGTAATTTTTTCGATATATTCAATGAAAGATTATTCGTATGAAAATAAGCTATTAGGAAAAGATATCCAAAGAAGGTATGTGTACGAGTTTACCTCGGAAGCACGACACATCCCAGAAACTGTATCAAGAAAGACCTATAAAAAGCTACCTCAAATCACCATCACCTGCTCCCCATTCCGGAACGAAACGTCCCTTGGCGCATGCAACACGTGTTCAGCGTGGCCTCAACCGCACGCACCGACGTGTCGGGGGAGTGTGGCCCAATCGAATTTCGAAACGACTCCGGGTGCTCGATTTCAGCGTTTCAGCACTGACCGCCCGCTTACAGCTCCGCAGCTGATCGACTGAAACGAACCGGACCGTGCATAAAGAGTTCTGCCGAAGCCCGACGAAACTGCTGAAAAGCGACGTTGCCGCGCCGAGCGGAAGTACTAGTTGTCGGTCCGCGAAAATCTGATGGTGATAACGAAGATATTATGTGGAGAGCAATGCTGTTTTACCAATTACTTCAACTTCATTAACAAAAAATGTGCATTTCAATTAAGGGTCGGTTTTTCAGCTAGCTGGTCGGCGGCTAACAATAATCCTCGAGCCCAATACCAGTAAGAAAAGAAATGATTTCATAATCTTTGACAGCCATGTCCTGTTCCTGACACCATGCTATTTTCGCAAACAGCATGTTGTCCAACTCGACAAGAAGAACAGATACCTATCCTATAAGTACAAAGTCTCAAGAGTTGGGTAATGATTTTTTCCTTTTTGATTTGATTGAAAATATGAACATTCATAAAGATGAGAAATTATCTGCGACTGAAAGATAAACTTTAGTCGCCATTTTCCACGGATCAAGATGATCTCTTGGAAGGTATTCATGTTGAAAAAAAATAGTTTTTTTCGAATTAAAACAATCTGCGATAGAAATGAAGATTTTTTTTGTAATATCTAACAGAAAACAACTTCTTCCCCCATTAAAGAGGCTGGACATTGAACAACATCTGATAGATATTGTGAAAAGACCCTAACTAGAAAAAGAAAATCTGAAAGTGAAAATTTGCATTTTCACACAGATGGTTGATTTTTTAACTATTAAGTATCACTTACTTACGTTCAAATCATTGCATCTATTAGCTAGAGTAAGCAGATATTATTATCATTGATTCCCCAGATACAACTGTTTAAAACTAGTAGCAATCAATATGAAATTTGGTGCACACAATAATTGAAGTCGTCAAATAAACTATACAATACGATAAAGGAGTTGAATAAATGGAATTAACACAAAATTCTACCAAAATAAACAAAGGTGTAATCCAGGGAGTCTATGAGCACATATGAGCAGGTATCATAAAACAGAATGTATACCTTTTCTCCCACGAGTATCCCAGGTGTAATTGGTGTCACCCCAGATTCATTGTTGTTATTCCTATTCACAAAGGAATCCTACAATTTTCCGACCTATTTCTCTTATTTCGACGTTGGGAAAAATTATTAAGAAATTGGTCAAAACTAGATTGATGAGGTTTCTGAATCCGCAACAATTTGGTTTCCAACCACAAAAAAGTACAGGAGACCCTGTTTTCTCCTTTCTGAGAGAGTTATATACTGCCGTGCTAATCAAAAAGGGCGTATCTGCAGTTTTCATGTTTTCGAAAAAATCATGTTTACTTATCAGGTTGGAGGCAAATTTTGCAGATAAGAAATTTTTCATAAATTTATAATATCGGCTAATTTTCAATTACGACATTCAATGCTAGTAGGATAGGTGTGAAATGATGCAGAAGAGCCAAAACTGACTTAAATTCAATACTCAAAAATTTAGATATGCCCTTTATGCTTAGCGCGGCAGTATAGTAGAGTCAATCTCAAAGAGGTTTGCGCGGCAGTATTTTGGGACTATCGAAAGCTTTTGATTGCGTAAATCATGGAATACTCCTCCGCAAGCTTCAACTTTATGGATTCAGAAATCAGAGCCTTAGTTGGATTGAGTCCTACCTAAGTGAGCGTACTCAATTCGTCAAAACAATCACTAATTCAGAAACTAGAACGGTCAATCATGGTGTGCCTCAGGGCTTTGTACTGGGACCTATTCTCTTCTTATTATATTTTAACGATTTGTCTAGTCTCAAAATTTATGGCAGTTTTACTATATTTGCAGACGACACGACCATCTTGTGGCATGAGGCCGATACAAATACACTACACTCGAGTATTACTTATGATATCTCCACTATAAAAAGGTGGTTCAACTCCAATCTGCTCTCGGTAAATATAGATAAAATCAAGCTCTTATTATTTAAATATAATTTACCAGACATCCTTTTGAGCATCGATATTGTCATTGAGCAACCTGAACTTTGAGAACCATGTGAAGTCCTTGAACGGAAAACTAGCATCTGGCTGTTATGCTGTACGAATGGTGTCTAGAAAACTGAGAACAGCTACTGCGAAGATAGTGTACCACGCTCTGATAGAATCACATATCAGATATGGTATACATTTTTAGGGTATTTGCAGCCAATAAAATTTCAATGGCGCGCAGATCGATACCTTTGCAAAGTTGGACCCACAATATCTTGTAAACCGCTGTTTGGTCCGTCGTTATATTATTATATTCTCGAAACAGTGTGTCATATGATGCAAATGTAGGTATCACTCGTCAAAACAACAATTTGAGACTTCCTATTCCGTCCTCAAACCTAACGAAGAATTCTCTCACATATTGTATACTAAACAATATCTCTCTCCTACCGTCGCCATCTCGTTTCAGGAGATCTGTCAAATGCTTCTTTGTCGATAAGGTGTTTTATAGTGTCTACGAGTTTCTGGAGAAAGACTGGAATAATTAATAGCAACAATGAGAAATTATATTTGAGCCCTTAAAAATTTTATCTATACTAATTGCTCAATTGGTTTGATATCTGTTCATTCCCTTTGGTTATTGTTGTTCTGTTTTCGTGAATAAGTATTTATGATAATTTTGACAATCAGCCCTATGCTGTATCACTTCCGTTGAAAATAAAGTCACCGTTATTCGCCATTTCCGTTATTTTGCTATTGCTTGGTAATAGCAAAACAACGGAAACGGCGAATAACGGTGACGTTATTTTTAACGAAAGTGATACAGCATAGGGCTGAATGTCATAGTACCTGCTTCATAATATTTATTTTTATATATACCTATTTATTCAATTTTGTATTTGTATTTATTATGACTTTATCTATGAGATTTAAATCTTCTAATAATAAAGTATATTTTGATTTGATTTGATTGTACATGTTCCATGTCATGTACCTATGCATAATGAGCCCTGTAGTGTCCCCAATATGTAGTCCCACCATTATTGGACAAAGTATACTGTTTGTAGCGACAAGGGGCTGCATTATCTATTGCATAGTTACTCATATCCAGTCCTTCTACAGGAATATCAATAGCAACATTCACTTTCTTTGTAGTACTTTTCGTTGAAGAAACACGTTTCAAATGGAGTGTCTGGAAATTTATGAATCAAAAAGGTTTTTGTGCACTTCCTACTCACTTTGCGTTTTGAACACATAGATTTCTGGTCACCGTCCAAAATATCTTCTCCAGTAAAAGAGTCCAAACATTGTGACAGACTCAGTTATCCTTTCCTTTGCGGGATCTGTATAGGAAGGTCCAAGAATGGATCAAACTTGACTGATTAATGACCACACACAATGTGTACATTTTAATGTATTTTGCTGTTGACCAACAAAATGATCTGTAATCTTTGAGTTGCCCATACTCGAGAATACTGACCATGCCTTTTCAGTTTTCTTATTGTTACCTAATTCCTTATCAGTCTTCGTGGACATGTTCACGGGCTTCTTCATAATTCTGTTTATGTCTTCATGGAGACCCTCCAGCTGGAATTTCAAAGACTCCTGAGCATATTGCTGGACGCAACCAATAAATCTGGGAGCGAGTTCATGAATTCGACTCTTCAATGAGACGGTGTCTTGATCACGTCCGCAAATGCAATACTTTAAACTCCTTTCATTCCAGAGAAATTCGAGTTCATATTCCTCGAGTAGGCATTATTTTTTAAATACTCCAGCAACCACCTTGTGTTAGCAGAAAACTGGATTATACTGTTCATAAAGCGAGTATAAGCAAGTATTGTCAATCTTTTTCGAACCATTACACCCAAATAATTTGGTTGAACCATAAACTATGGGTCTGCTGGTGTTCAAGCTTTGAGTTGCATTCACCAATTATATCTTCTAAAGAGTCACTAATGAAGTCGTTGTTTATATTACTGGAGCGATTTATTGCTATACCACTGCAGGGTACTGAATTGGATGGCTTTATTGCAGAACTCGAGTTTTGGAGACGGTGATAGTTCTGCCTAGTGTAATTTTCCCACAAGAAAATTATCCTGTTCTAGATCAGATGACTCTCGATAGTGCAAAAAAATCATCCTGTTTTAGGGTAGTGGGAAGTGTACCCTTAACTGACGAGGTGTTTCCTCTTTGAATTGCGATAGTTGTACGTTGACTCAAAAAGGCGTAGGGTCTTGGATCATCAGTAGCTTCAATCATTCTGTATCTCTAGTTCTACGGCATGTGATCCGAATACTTCGTATGTTTCAATAGCTACTGAATGAGTATTCACGAAATTTCAATTCCTCAGCATAATTTTCGAATTAGAGGTCACTACAATGTGGGAGGCTGCTACTGTGTTGACGACGCAGGTGAAAACCCAAACCGAAGGTTTCCCAAACATCCACGGAATGAGAGTCATTGCATTTGGATGTTTCACGTTGTTAAGGCTGACACAAATAGATGTACCCAAGCGAAGGCCAGCTGCAATCCTGAATGAATGATCATCTGAGAAAGTACTCAGAAAAGCTACTAATGGATGGCCACAGAAAAAAGTTGACAAGATTCTGGTAAAACTGATATTATCAAAGAAAGGGCACTATTGTAAGAAACAGAAAAAGCTGGCAGTGAAAGAAAAGAAGCCATTCTGATAACCGCCAAAATTTACCGAAAGAGCCGGTTGGTTCGAAGTAGTTTCATTGAATTTATTGTAAGTAATTTGTTCAAAAAAATTATGCGAATTATGCCAAGTAGAACAATAAAATAATTTTGCATACCAACAAGCATCAAAGGAGTTCGTTGAACAAACTGAAGAGCAAACCTGTGCAGATTAGGATGTTTTAGAGTTATAAGCAGCAAAACATGCATCAATAAATACGAGGTCTAAGTCATGACAAGTGTGATAGATAGATAAATAGATAGTTTTATTTATCAAATACCAAATTACATTGGATTGATAAGTCATGAAACAACACATTAGATCATTTCAACATTGAGACATGTTGAAGTTCAGAAATGAACAAATAAGTAAATAAAAATATACATACAGAACTATGTCACAGTTAAATAACACTAACGAAGAAGCTATCGAACTCCTTACCAGTATTAATCAAACATATTCCTTCTGACGAAAACAGAATAAAACACTGGCACTATATATATTTGTGCAATGTTCCTCCAGGAGAACACTATTGCGAAAAGCCAATTGTAATTAATTTCCATTCCAAAAATTCGAATTTACCAGTATCTACTTTCCATTTGAAAAATCCTTACCCGAGAATATCCTACATTTTGAGGCATGTAATCTTTTCCATTTTGTTTGGAAAGTACGGTCAACTTGACGTATTTTTAAATATGCACATTCTCATAGGCGGTAATGTATTTATAATTATTTAATAAGTCGACCACACTGTTGACGAATTTTCTTGTTTTACCATCTCAGAAAAATACGCAAACAACATAATATGTGAATTTTATTCCGTTTCACTTCTCAACTCCTCTATGTACTACAATGTCTCTCGAATTGGAACACTTGGAAACAACGACCAAACTTCGAACGTGATTAAAATTTCCTTTTCTTTAACGGAAGTGTCCCTAATTTTGTTGATGACCACAAGGGAGATTTTTTACTGCAAAACTTCGTAGTTGTATTGCCAGCCCGCAATTTCCGGTTCAATTTTATCTCAGTAGAGAAAGATGCAGAAATAGTGAATCACTCAGTAGACCACAAGTTGAAATAAATTTGCAATAAAAAGGAAAAAGTAATAAAAAATATGTTTCTGAACCCTTTTATAAAAATTATACGAGGAGAGTCACTAGAACTTTTAAGAAAGCACGCTTGAATATAGAAAGTTTTCAAAGTCTTCCAATACCTTATTAAATAATCCTCAAGATATGACGTTCAAGTTGGAAAAATGAGGTTTTGTGCGGAAATTGATATAGGAAACATATCGGGCAGTCGAGGCAGGCCATATGGTTCAGATTAGGTGACCATATGGCTCATTTGAGGTTTAGTCAGACGAAAATCATAAACAGTTATTAAATTCTGTCCGAACAATACATTTATATATATATATATATAGGAAAAATCGAACATTTCCTCCTTTGTCTGCATCTTTTTATTTTCTAATGTGGATCTGTATATTTTATTTCATTTTTTTGAATGCTAACGGTCATATCTCATATTAGCGTAGTGTTATTATCTGTATTGGAAATATTGAGCAATTACCAGCAAAATTGCAAAAGAAATTAATTGTATTAAAGCTGTAATTGAAAAATGGTGACTTATCATGGGTTCACTTGTTTTTCTCTGATGTTTTTCAATTACAGCGGTTGTGGGATTGGGAAAATATTGAAACTTTACTGGTAATAAAAGTTCAATATTTGTTCAAATTTTTTAAACAACAGCTATCCATCTTCCCGTTTCTCTAAATATCTGGAGTATTCCAAAAGAAGATTACTTTGGATATAAATACAGAACTCTTGACCAGAGAGGACAGTCTGCGTTCAGCACAGTTGAGTAGTCAAAAGATAATACTTTGAAGTCAAGTTGTTGACATAAATCATTCGTAATAATCATAGAAATAAATTAGACAGAGTCAAGTGAATTTTTATTACAATATCAACATAAAGCAGCAGTTTAGTCTACTTCTCAGCTGTTTCTTCAGTTTACATCTATCCATTATGGAAATGTTGCCAGGTATTGTAGAAATGAAAAATAAACTGTGGCAAGAGTGTATAAAAATTCTGTAATGTTCGGAGACCGTTGTTCTATGCTATACTTTAGCCCAAAATTGAAAGCAACTACTTGCCCTATACAGTGTGTCCCGCTTTTCATGAATACACCCTAATATCTCAGTTATTAATAATGCGATTTTCTTGAAATTTTGGTGGTGATTATGTTAGGTAAATGAAGTATTTTGGCATAGTGAACATTTTCATCGACCATAGGCGTGCGGTGTGGGGAGGTAAAAAAAAAGCTATTTTTTGGGAAAAGGATATTAGGGCTCATTTTAGATAACTTTTTTTATCAGAATTAGAAATCAGTATCCCCAAAAACCCCCCAATCCATATTTTCGAAATCTCAAGAGCTGATTTGAGGAGAAAAAAAATAAATTCACTTTTTTCGTCTAGGAATCAGCATCCCCAAAAACCCTTTAATTCATATTTTCAACATCTCAAGAGCTGATTTGAATAAAAAATTATTCAATTCATTTTTCAATAAGTCCTTGTAAGCAAAATTCAAACCGTCTTTCAAAATAACCATTTAACACGGTATGTGGAAATTTTGGTTTAAATGCCCTAATCCTGTTGCGTTTCAAACATCTCTATACTTTGTTTTTCGTTGAATTCATTGTCCTCGCAACTGGCCTTACAGTACCAATTGGGTTGTTTCGAAATTCGAAATGTTCGTCGTCCGGATAGTGTCTTTGATTTAAATTGTACCTCCCTGGTCTTGTCTTGAAAACCGCTCTAGTCTTTGCGAACAATCTGTTGATTTTGGCGTGAGAAATTGGTTCTCGATCATGATGCCTTCCATTGAATATTCCAGCAACCTGACCCGTAGATCTTTCATTATTACCAAATAATCGGATAATCTCCACTTCTTCTCCAAGGATATAAGGGGCTCATTTTAGACAATTATTTTTTATCAGATTTGGAATCAGCGACCGCAAAAACCCCTCAATTCATATTTTCGAAATCTCGAGAGCTGATTTGATTAGAAAACAAAATTAAATTCACTTTTTTTCAATAGATTGTTTATTTCTAACTTTTTGTTTCAAATGCCCTAATCCTATATTAAATTTCAAACACCTTCGTTTCCTTATATTCTGTATCATTTACAATTACACAATTTAGGTATTTCCGAAGATACGCACACTTTGTTACCGTTGGCTTGCCGATTTGAGTTTTCATGCAAATTAATGAAAGAGTGCTTTGAAACAAAAGTTTTTGTTTGACATCGGTAATCAGTACGAAATGTCAATAAGTCAAGCAGTGTTACTTAACTGTTAATAAGATGGCACACAACCGAAGAGTAGTTCTTACAATTAGAGAAAAAGTAGAGATTATCCGCTTATTTGGTAATAATGAAAGATCTACGCGTCAAGTTGCTGGAATATTCAATGGAAGGCATAATGATTGAGAACCAATTGTTCGCAAGGACTGGAGCGGTTTAAGCAAAATAAGACCAGGGAGGTACAATTTAAATCAAAGACACTATCCAGACGACGAACGTATCTTAGCAGAATTTCGAAACAACCCAAATGGTACTGTAAGGGCAGTTGCGAGGACAATGAATTTAACGAAAAACAAAGTATGGAGATGTTTGAAACGCAACAGGATTAGGGCATTTAAACCAAAATTTCTACATACTCTGTTAAATGGTGATTTTGAACGACGGTTTGAATTTTGCTTATGGTTGCAGGGTAACTATCTTAACGTCAGACTTTTTCTGAAGAACATGATGTTTACTGACGAGGCAACGTTTACAACAAACGGTGTGGTGTCTAGTCAAAATTGTAGGTTTTGGGCAGCTGAAAATCCGAATTGGGTAATTCATTGTAAAAACCAATACAGTGAAAAAGTTAACGTGTGGTGTGGCATATTCAACGAACGGATTGTTGGCCCTTATTTCCTGGATAACCTGACCGGACAAAATTTTCTAAATTTTTTACAAAATGGTCTCTATGATTTTCTCATGGAATTGCCATTAGCACAAAGATAAAACTTAATCTTTCAATTAGATGGGGCCCCCGCACACAATTCTGGGATAGTTCGGAACTTTTTAAATGCAATTTTCCCTATGAAGTGGATAGGTAGAAATTCTCCTTTGGAACCATGGCCCCCTAGATCGCCAGATATTACCCCTTGTGACTTTTTTCTGGGGGGACATTTTAAGAATAAAGTGTATGTACGGCCGCGTAATAGAGAGGAACTTTGCTTTGCAATTAGGCAAGCGTGTCAGGAAATAACTCCCCAAACTTTAAGAAAAGTGAATGTACGTTTGAGAAGAATTGTTGAAAAGTGTATTGTTTCAGAAGGTAGTTATGTTGAAAACACAAGAATCTGAAATAAAGTAATTCGTAATTTTGTTACCACTGTTAGAAATAAAGAACTTATTAAATAAAAGACTTAAACTTTTTTTTGTTCAAATCAGCTCTGGAGATGTTGAAAATATGAATTAAAGGGTTTTTGGGGATGCTGATTCCGAATCTGAGAAAAGTTGTCTTAAATAAGCATTAATATTCATTTCTCAAAAAATGCCTTTTTTCTCTCCCCAACTTCGCACGCCAATGGTGAATGAATATGATCACTATGCCAAATGCTTCATTTTTCTAACATAAAATCACCACCAAAATCTCAAGAAAATCGCTAATAACAGATATTCGGGTGCATTGACGAAAAAAGTGAATTTATTTTTTTTTTCTCCTCAAATCAGCTCTTGAGATTTCGAAAATATGGATTGGGGGGTTTTTGGGGATGCTGATTCTAATTCTGATAAAAAAAGTTATCTAAAATGAGCCCTAATATCCTTTTCCCAAAAAACAGCTTTTTTTTACCCCCCACACCGCACGCCTATGGTCGATGAAAATGTTCACTATGCCAAAATACTTCATTTACCTAACATATAATCACCACCAAAATTTCAAGAAAATCGCATTATTAATAACTGAGATATTAGGGTGTATTCATGAAAAGCGGGACACACTGTATAAAGTTAGTGCATTTCATTGCTATAAATATGCCAAAGAAGTGCAAAGTAGGAATAAGATGTTTTTAGAATCTGAAACAGAAGAAAAATATATTAGATACTTTCTGATATACAATAATTGTTATATTCATTCAACTTCGTTATAAATCGTTTGTGAAGACTCAACTCTGACCTAACTAATTCTTTGATACATTTTACGAAAGAATAATGCAATTAAACGCGATCTTTGAGTTAAAAGGTTGCAGGAATACCTACTGCCATCAACGTTTGTAAATTTAGAAAGAAGAAGTTTGTCGCTCTCAACTTGGCAGGTCTCTTTGCCCTCTCCATTATAATGACAAACATCTTTCGAATTTTTGGACTACAGTTGAACCAGTCTGACATGTAGCAAGCCTCAGAAATCTTGTCACTCTGAAAGAATATCTCGTTAAATTTTCTTGTCAATCGTTCGATACCATTGAGAGTATTGGGCATATGACAGTTAGATTTTGTTTTTTATTCCTGTGTAATATTATTCTTCGAGATATTACACTGTCGCACAAATCTGAAAATCACTAGGTTCATTTCAATCATACGAGTTGATTTATAAATTTTGAGTTGATTTTACCATAATTTCAATAGAAAACTACTTGAACAAGGGTTTTCCTATTACACTCATGACGTATTTACCATATAAGAACCATTCAATTAATCAGGAAGGAGAGAGAATGTATGTAAAATGAGTTGACTATTCTCATTCAATCGTATTCAATAATATTTCTAAAAATTTGAATGAAGATAAATTATTTTTTTAGTTAAGAATTTTTGTTATTCATTAATTCCATACAAGACTATTCACTATATTCTTGAGTTTTTCTTATTATTTGTTACTTTATTGATATTTGAATAATAGTTTGGAAAACTATATATATGATTTATGATCATCTCAACATCTCTTGATTCAAAGAAGATGAGATATTATCTCCTCAATAATCCAATTGATATCATTAGTAACTGATGATAATAATTGTCATGTTTTGAACTTACACTATTCATCAAGACGTGACCATACCAGCAATACATGACCACTTGGCATGTAAGACAGGAGAAATATGTTAGAAGTAGTACAAACTGCATACTCCTGAAGGATATCTGAAAATAAATTTGTTTCAAGTATGTATGTAAACAAATAAATGTGAAGTTTGAAAAAATCAGTCGCAAACAGAACAACGAATATAATTGAGTGAATCTACATTTCTAAAGAAGGTTATATCATGGTGCCCAGCATGATTATTAATCATGGTTCCAATCTATTTGTTTTTTCCCGTCAAGAATTTCCCAGTCAGGCACTGTCTCCGGAGCCTCGATACATCTGGAGGGCGCGCTGATGTATCATAAATCCCAGCAAACACTCCCTACGTCCGTGGGGTGAGTGATTACTGGGTGATTCCGGCTGAGTTTTCTGCCGTATCACGGCAAGCGGGTATTTTTAAGTTTGAGAGCAGTAAAGGCTTTGGAGTTTAAAGAGTAGCTCTCGATATTTAGTTCGTTTTTTTATCATTCAGCAGTGCTGGTCACTGGCCGGAAGTAGGTAGCTCTGGCCCCCCAGGCAGATCTATCTCGTGAGTACCCCAGATCTTCTGATGAGCTCACAAGTTGTTCCTGTGGGATGGTGTCTTCTGCATCATAGTTACCGGAGATATCCGAGTATGTGGGTAGGGCTTCGCGAGACCAAGAGATTAGTCTTCGTCTTGTCTTGGTCTTGATACAAGACCAAGACCAAGTTCAAGACTCAATAAATCTTCTCAAGACCAAGACCAAGAGTTGACTTTCGAGACCAAGATCAATATCAAGACTCTCTCTCAAGAGTATTGGTCTTGGTCTTGGTCTCGAAAAAAAAATTGTGAACTTAAATCTGCTCACTTATTTTTCATATGGTAGGATTTTAAATTTTGTTAATTCAAAATGGAAGATAAATTTTTCAAAATTTGTATTGCAGTTAGACAGTTTACAACAAATAGATGTATTTTGTAAGGTCGCAGTGGTTAAAGTATTGCAATTTCCTCGGGATTCCGATTCCACCACTCTGCCGCAACCGCATCTTACTGCTCATTACACAATAATCCATTGTAAAATGCTCAATAAAAACCTAATTAATATTCCAACCGTTTTGAATCTTTTCTCTGGTCGGTCGAGCGTCGACCTGTGTGCTGTGTGGGTCTAATTCAATATTTATTTAAGATTTCTTAAAAATTATTTTATGATGGTGAAATGTGAATATTTTTTTTCGCTTACTTTTCCCGTACAAATTTAAAATTGTTAAAGACTGAAAAATACAAAATAACTATTATTTGCATATAAACTGTTGGACAATTGAATTGAAAAATTGAAATTTCTAGACGAATTTTTATCCAAGACCAAGACTATCAAGACCAAGACTGAGCCAGTCTCGTCTTGTTCTTGAAACATCAAGACCAATACCAAGACTACATTTATTTTTCGAGACCAAGAACAAGACTTGGAAGTTGTTTCGTCCTTCTTACTACAGAGTGTTGAAGGAGGCATCCTGACAGGCCATTCTGAATCCCCTGGTTCTCTACTTCAGCCCACTTGACCTGAGAAATGCGAATGTCAGGTTTCTGCATAAGCTAAGGTCTTCGATATTCCTGAAGAAGATCCCATGCATTGGAGTATCCTTTTAAACTTGTAGAAGACTCTCACTCTCCGCAGCTTTGACGTCAGCATATTTGCTTTTATCACTATCATTATTATTATAATCATCTTCACGAAGGTTTTTATTGCTATAGCAAGTTATTGCCGAAATACTCACGATTAATATTTGAAATCCTGTCATGCAGATGAAGAGGACACTGCATAGAAATTGTACAAAAATTCCTTTGGAAAGGGTTATCTCGATCAAAACGATCAAACTGAAAAAAAATACTGTATGAAATGATTGACAAATGATCAGTGTGGTCAGTCATTATTGAGATTTTCTCTTCCTATTATTAATAAAGCACAACCAATAGATTTGAACAGTGTAGTGCAAGTAATATAGGCCCCAATAATACATCTCTTTCCGCTTTAGAATATTGTTTAGACAAAAAACCTAGAACGGGTTCAACAGATGTATGAGTATCATTCAAATGTATGACACTTGTTTTCATCCCATCCAATACCACTTCGCCAATATATATAATATACGAACAAACAGATAAACATACTTGAATTGAGTTCCACAAACCTGTTAATATCATTAAAATGGATTATACATCGTTTCAACTTATCCAGAACTACATCTTCGTCTGCAGTATTGGTTTTCCTCCCGACATTCCTCAACCGATTTTTCAGTATTTCAAACTGAGCAGTACCCAAAGTCATCAGAGTATAACTTAAAATGTCGATATTAGAATTTATCCAAGCTCCAATTACTATGCTGAGAATTTCGGAAAACCATATCACATGATAATAATTGCTGCTATCAAATGGAAACCACATAGGCAACGGTAGTTTCTTAGATCCATCAACGTTTTTGTCAAGCAGTGGAAAAATGGCATAAAAGATTATCACTGAAACGCATAATACCCTAAAAATAAGGCCAATTCGTCTGACTCCTCTAATATGGTCTCTAATAATAGTTTCTTCTTCGTCGGTAACACTAGTCAACGTAGGCTTCCGAAGAAAATTTTCGAGTTCAAGCATCTTCCTTTTTTGAAGATGAAAATTCAATAGTTTGCAGACGAATGCGATTTGGGTCGAGTTGAAGAGAAGCGCCTCTGAGAGTTTAGCCAAGTTGGAGAACTGAGTGAAGGAAAAAGTTAGCATCAACAGCAATTGTAACCAAGATATAGCGTAGTTGAAAATAGCACTGAAATTATAGAGCCACTTGTGTTTCATTTTTTTCAGCGGGTACACCCCTCCAAGAACCAGGTGTAGCTTATCGGTTTGGAAACTTCTGTTCAAATCGACTGTCTGGAAATTTCAAAATTATAACAGCATCTTGGAGAAATTATCGTCCCCAGTTTTATCTGGGGAGAGGGGACAAATATGAATAATCCCGATAATGAACACGAAATTTATCCACAAAATAAAATGAGCATTGGGTTACTGTTGGGGAAACAGAGTTTGAAGTTATGCAAAGTATATATAGCACAAGAATATCAGTTCATAAATTGTCCGAGGAAATGGGTTTGTCCAAAACAACATGCTATTTGTTATCGATAGCATGTCGTTCAACTCGACATGAAGAACATATATACGAAGTCTCGAAGGGAATCATTTATTTTCCCGCGGTATTTGGCCCGAGTACTGTTAGCCGTCAGCCAGTTTGCTGAGACTCTTTACTGAAAACTGAAAGAAGAACTGCCCATTACAGCAATCTTTATATCAGTTTCGCCCTCTTGACAGCACTGCTCATGATGATTGGTCGATTTGTTATCTACATCTTGCATGCTACATCAAATGAGTACGTTGGCGACATTGGAGTCATTTTCTCCTAGGGCATCTCAGATGTGTCGATTTTTTAACCTCCATTATGTCGGAGTGGCTTAGGTTGTGCCCCTGTCATTCAAATCTGGAAAGTTCAAACCTTGTCTCCGCTACAGTTTGCGGATACATGATAGGAATGTTTAGGAGAATCTCCAAGGATATTCCAAACTGCAATTCGAAGTGGTTTTAAACAACCACCAGATTTTCACAAAGAACGGTCCTCAATTGGCAATGGATACCTCAGTGTGGTATAAAGAGGGATCCAAAATGAACGAAGGGGTTGCAGTGGGCGTTACAGGGTAAAATTTCAGGCTCTCAAAACGTCTTGGTAGGACTCCAACCATCTTCCAAGCAAAAGTACATGCTATACAGATGTTTGCCCAGGAATGCCTTGGAAGGGGCACCCGACGTGCAGAAATCTACACCATCAGATAGCTAGGCAGTACTAAAAGCTCTGAAGTCACACAATTGTGAGTCTAGGCTGAATTGGGACTGTTGATTAACCCTGAAAACCAGCAGCAAACAATCAGGTAACTGTGATATAGGTGCCAGATGACATCAAAGGCAATGGGGAAGCAGACTGCCTTGCCAAGAATGGGCAAACACACCACTTCCCGGGGCCCAGAACTCTTATGTGGATTCTCCAAAGCTCACTTAAAAGAAGAGTTTCGACGCTGCAGAATATGTGATTTGCCAACGCTCTACTGCAAGAGGCTCAAATTCCTAGAAGGGGCAATCGTAACGCCCTCCGTCATCAGGAACTTAGCTCCCAGGAAACTGATAAACTTTGCACGAAGTTTCAGAACCCCGAGTCTTCAATAGATAAAGGGTCACGTACAAATGTCAGACCCCTGAGATCTGGTGTGGACTAATCTGGTGTGTCCATAAAGCAACCCCTCTTCTGAATGACTTTTCCTAACACGAAAAATTAAAAAGTTTTCCAAATGTCGTCAATTTAAGAGGACACACTGAATAAAATGTATCTATCTATATATTTATTGGGATTTGTTACATTTCTTCTTCATGAACATTTGAAGGCGGTTCGATATTTGGATGGGTGTTGCTTGATGGATTTCTTTGATATTTGTCTTTAAATGACATAGTCTTGGCGTAAAATATGCTTTAAGGTTCTATTCTACGAAATATCAAGAATATACATACATGTTCCATTATTAGAGCTTGACGGACTTCTGTTAAGTTCAAAATAGCCGAACTCAATAAATTTGGTTCATATTTTGATGTTGATGTTAGAATATCAATGATTTTTTTCTAATGATGACTAGCTTTGTTCAAATTAACCTCAAGCGATTTTCAGTAAATACCTTTTAAACCACTTTGTTTCATACCATGGTTTATATACATATCTGAAAACTGGAATAATAAATAGAAAATGCGATGAAATTATAGCCTTTCTACAATTTCAATTTCACCTGGCGACTTGAGTGAAATAAGCACCTATTAAGTAATTAACGCAAAAATTAATATCCCAGAAAAATGAGTGGAGAACGTTTCGAAGACGGAAGGTGGGGTGATTACACCCCGTCTAGCGTTATGTAACTTCATTAAAAAAAAATCACGTTGTTACTGAAAAGAAACCTTGCGAAATAATTTAGGAGAATGTCGCAAAAATGCTAGAACAAAAAACACTTAGTTCTCGATTTCAGGGCTTGTTCAAAGTGGTCTGGTACGGAAGCGTGGAAGGATCATGTGAATTTTTTATTTTATTTTATCAAAAAGATAGTATGAAAACAATCTGTTTCCGCTAGGGCTACACCAAAACTCCTCACTTTGCAGGTTGTGTCATGGGGAGAACGAAACAGGCCCCCACATGGAACATTGAACACGAAGCTCTTGCTCGCATGAGGATTGATATCTTCAATGCAGACGAAATTATTGATAAATACTGACAAAAGAAATGCAGTTGATCACCAAGACCTTTCGGAATGGCAGATTTATAATGTAGATCCAGGTAGGTCGAAATTACGATATAGTAAGTCGTTTTATCTCAAAATTACGTCTGAGTAAGTTGAAATTATGAGATAGTGAGTTGTGATTTGATAATAACGACTATCATTTCGAAATAACGTCTTGGTGAGTCGTAATTGTTCCAGGATGCCGTAGTCACTGACCATGTTCTGATTCATGGTGATGATTTGCTATTTTCCCTATCCACACCTGTTCCTCCTTGCAACTGAACTTTGTCGAATCCATCAGCTTATTACCTGGTTACATTTTCATTCCATGATATTTTGTACTTATTTCAGTTTTGAAACCATTCTCCTATCATTGTATTATTCGTAAGTTTTTGTGGTGACGTGACTGTGTTCTTGATCAATTGTGTTATGGTGGACCTTCTTCTCGTCTACTCGTTGCTGGTAGCTTTCATATAGGACATAGGCCTAAATTTTCGTTTCCTACCTGGTACCTTAATTTCCTTGATGTTTCGTATTTTCATCAAGTCTGATTATTCCTTTCTCTATTTAGTGTATCCTTGTGTTCATTATAATATAATAAATATAAAATATAAATGGTACATATACATTTTAATGGTGAACATTCAATAAACCGAGATTCTCACTAAGGCATTTAGCCTGTGCGTGAGATTTATGATTTATTCAGTTAAATTTTTTTGGTGTATTCTTATTTAGAATATCTAATATATAAAATTTGTGTAATGAAGATGAGAATTTAATATTTAAAATATAGAGTTAATTAGAGAAGAACCAAAATTAAATAATATAAATAAATGTAGAATAAGTATTTGTTAATATTTTAGATCAAAGTATAAATTATAAAGAGGATTATGTCAAAATCAGAAGTATAGATAAACTTATAATTACAATTGTAGGTAAAATATAGGTAGAACATTATTGTCACTTTAAAGTATAAATAAAATCATAGATAAATGTAAAAGGACATATTTGTACAGTAAAGTTAGAGGTATATATCTATATATCTGTTGATGAAATTTAAATAAAATCTTATAATATTAGGTAATAAATAATTTTTCAGATAAAATGTGTGAATTATAAAAAAAAATTTTTTTTTAAATGAATCAATAAATGGAACAGACTAGTTTTGAGTGTTGATAGGACAGACAATTTGTTAATATTTATGTCAGCATATCAATCATTTTGATGAGTTCATTTCTTGGCTATTCGGCAATAAATTTGTTTAATTTTTTCTTGAATTGATAAAGATTATGTGTTACTGTCAGATATTCTGGTAGAATTTGATACATTCTTGATGCAAGATATGTAAAGCTTCGTTGCCCAATTGTTTTAGATGAAAATGCGGTTTGGTAACGTGTATTTTGTTTCCTCGTATTATATGTGTTTGTCAATGTCTTAAGTTCTGATTTATTTTTGAATTGGTGCATCATATTTTTGTCGAATGATTAGTTATCCAGGGTTGATTTTCTTCATGTTCTCGAGGTAATCCTGTTGGACATTAAACTGGACGTCTCTACTCTTTTTATTATTCATTAAAGATCTTCCTGACTACTTATCACGTGCTTGTCTTTTGTATGCAGATGAGTGTAAAATTTCAAAAAAAAATTACCAATCAAAAGAAACATATCCTTTTACAAAAAGATCATCGTGATTTTCATAATTGGTGTGAGAATAATTGTTAGCTCCGTCAACCGGCTGCACCCTTAAGTGCACAACCCTCACAAGTCGTCGAAAGACTTGTGCGAGCTGAGGAACACACGTTGCCCTTACCTTTCAACGTGTGATGCCAGAAAGAAACATATTATTCCTGAATTTGAGTCAATGTTTTGTGAGAGCCATTGCAAATCAAAAAATATTCTGACGGGCGACAATACTTTAAACACAAACTGATACGAATTTGAGTATTCGTATCAGATATTTTGCGTGGTGAAAATATTCTTATTATACCGGAACTGAAAAACAACTTCATTTTCACATCAAACACCCTGCGTATTTTTAATATTTTCTGAACTCTTGTATGCCATCAAGAAGAATATATGAAAATATTACTCTTCCAAATTTTTCTCCACGAAGAGGACTAATTGTTTTTCATTGAATTATTCCATATTCCTTTTAGGTAATATAAAACTGCGAAAGAACAATCCTGGGGACGCCTGTCAGAATCACCCTCTGTCTACAGATAGGTACCTAATTGTTGCTCAATTATTTCATAATTATTATCCATAATTAATTGTGAATTCAACATTTCATCCAAAACTTTTAATTGTAGAACACAGGACTTGGCACCCTTAGACTCGCATACCTTGAATTATTAAATATTCTACGTAGGTACAAAACATCAGACATAATGAATGCTAACAACGATAGCTGACGTTGATTAAAAATATGTAGCAAGCCCAAAGCAAGCGTCAGTTGGGATATTTAAACATCAGAATTTTCCAGATAAGTCTCGATTAATATTTCCAACATCATTCAGAGGAAAACTCATATAGGTAAATGGATGTTGGGGTTATTGACTGACTGTCAGATTTCTGAGTAGATACAGTGAGTCGAATAGAAAGGCACACTCTGTTGAAAACATATTGATTTCATTTTGAAACGAAAAGATCTTCTATACTATACACTAAGATGATTACACATACAGGGGGTCCCTTTGCCGTCGTCTGGAATATTTAAACATATAAATGATATGAAGGAGAAGATAATTGTTCATATTTGAATTTGAAAACTTAGCGGCGCACATTCCAAGTTACCGACTTACCGCAAAAATGAAAGTCACTAAAATAAGTTATAAATTAGGTTATATTTAGTTGTAAGAAAAGTCGATTTTTTTGAGTAAATCTTCTGATTTTGGGGCTTGTTAAAGTGAAAAAAGTACAAGTTGTTTAGCGCCTGAAAAATTGTCGACAAAAAGGAGGTATTTTGGGCGATATGTTCGCGATTGGAAACGGTAATTTTTCAAAGTTCAGAAGAACACAACTTAAAAAGTATTACTGTTCTGGTGATAAAACTATGTGAATGACAACTCTTTTTCTTTAAACTTACCTTCAGGTAGAATTGCCATTGCATTGCGCGTAGGGTAGCATGGAGACATAAGCTTGTTCGGCCAATCAAAATGTGGATATAATAATAATAATAGAGGAGCCCCGCATCATACCACCAACGGAAGGCATCAGAACCCGCAGGGCGCTTCATAACACCAAGCGCCTGAAGCCACAACAACTGGCATGGGTGGATATGCGGAGATTCACGATGTCCTTTCAGAAGAGGCTGACATCTGGCAGATCAACTCTGCCCTGTATGACGCCGCTCAGGCCCTGTCCCAAGCGGAGAGGAGGGATACCACCTCTCTGATTGGGAAGCATGAGCGACGCATTCACAAGATGGAAGCCAAGATCAAGTCGGCGAGACAACACGCGTCTCGTATCCAGTGTGTGGCGGACTACGTGACGGCCAATAGGCCCTTCACGCCCGCAGTGCGGCGAATTGCCGCAAATTTTAGACGAGCTCACCACACACTGAATCAAGGCGTGCGGTTTACCATCAAACAGCACTGTCTTGATAGGATACGAATGCTGGTGGCTGAAAAAAAGTCACTAGTAAGGCGGGTGAGAAGCATCGCGGAAAACATGAAGTTCCGCGATAAACCTTCTCGCCTATTCCAAGAGCCTCCACGTGTTGTGGATAACCCGCTGGCGGCTGATCGGGAAGAAACCTTCTGGAAGGGCATTTACGAATTTCCGCAACCACTCAACGTAGATACTCCAGCCCTAGCGCAGTTCGAAGCTTTCTGCAGGAGGCTTTGATGGCCTCAATAACTATTGGTGGAAAAAATGTCCATGTTCCCACCACCATCCAGCAAGAGTTTTCAACTCACGGCTAGATGGGGAGCAGCAGATTCCGGATTGGTTTGTCGAGGGGCGAACCGTGCTAATCCCCAAAAACGGAGATTTGTCCGACCCGAAGAACTACAGACCGATATCATGATTGAACACATGTTATAAGATGTTTACGCGCATCTTATACATGTGAATACTCCCCGCAGTTGAGCCGGTGTATGAACGGATTTATGAGCAAAGGGGTCAAAGAAAGGGGTCTCTGGCTGTAAGGAGAACCTGCTGATCGACAGATGCATCACGCAGGACTCCGTGCAGTATAAGCGTAACCTTTCAATGGCCTGGATCAACTATCGCAAGGCATTTGATACAACTTCGCATGAGCTCATCATGCATTTGCTCAGATGCCTTGCGGTGCCCGATCAAATAGTGTGATGCATTGAACAGCTGATGCCGCTCTGGAGGACTCACTTTAACATAACATCTGGTCAAGTTAGAGTCCAAACAGAGCAGGTTATCTTTAGAAGGGGCGTTTTTCAGGGAGACTCCCTCAGACCTCTTCTCTTCTGCATCTCACTACTGCCATTGTCCGTTGCCCTACGGCAAACCGCGGATACAACTGCGGCACCCCCAGCAACCGGAAAGCATAAGGTCACCCATTTGTTTTACATGGATGACCTCAAACTTTATGCCTCCGGAGAAAAGGATCTTCATCAGTTCTTAAGGGTGGTGCAAGAGTATACGCATGCTATCGGAATGGGGTTTGGGATCGACAAATGTGCCACGGTTCATCTCAAAAGGAGAAGCAATACGGAGAGGACGTTCAGCTCGTAGACGGAAGCATCCTACATCATCTGGATGCCGGAGAGACGTATACCTACCTAGGGATGGAACAACGCCACACCCAAGAGGTAGCTAATGTTAAAAATTCTCTCCGCGGCAAGTATTAGCACAAACTCCAACAGATCTGGTCATCAGAACTGTCGGGGAAGAACAAAGTTGCTGCAACTAATATGCTTGCCGTATTGCGATATTTTATTTTCATTCGTCAGCGTTATAAAAAGCCGCCAAAAAAAATATTGGAAAAATTGGGAAAAAACAATACTCTGTAGGTCCATAACTTAAATAGGAACATACAACTTTTTCTTGCCTGTACTATTCAGCATAACCATTTCTTTCTAATGATATAATAGAAAGTAATTTTTTGAAATGAAATACCAAAAAATCCATTTATTATTATTCAAATAACAAAAAAACAGATTTATCGAAAAAAAAAATTAAATTGATAGGATTAAAGATATTGATTTCGTTTACTCGTTTGGAGTAATGAAATGGACTCAGGAAGAGCTGCGACAACTCGACGTAAAAACTCGCAAAATGATGCATCTTATTCATAGGAGCTTGCATCCCACATCGTCCGTTCCTCGGTTATACTTCCCCCGTCAATGGGGTGGCCTTGGACTTTTGAGTTTGGAGTGTCTACATAACAGAATGGTACTAGATGGAGCCTGTAAAGTCATCAGGAGTTCAGATCCCCTTCTCTGCTTGGTATGCGATCACGCAAAAGCAGGGATTGGAGCATTTCTTTTCAAGGCAGCAATCCCGTGCAGCCGATGAACTCGGTCTCCTATTCGACATTGAACGGACGAACCCAAACTCCCGTCAGCAAAAAGCCCACGTGAAAGCTGCGGCGTGTGACAGGCTCCTACAGCTACATAAGAATAAGCCAATGCATGGGGTCCTCTTCAAGAACATTGAAGACCTTGGCTTATCCAGAAACCTAACCTTCGCTTTTCTCAGGTCAAGTGGGCTGAAGTGGGAAACCGATGGATTCATAATGGCCTGCCAGGATGGTTTCTTCAACACCCTCCTCTACCGTACTCGCATGATGGGTATAGAGGTCCCTGACACTAGATGCAGAGCGTGTCGTGGGGCTGCTGGGACCATAATGCATTTGCTGTCAGCTTGTCCAACTCAAGCGGTCTCAGCCTATATCCAAAGGCATAACGCGGCCCTACGAGTGTTGTACTACCATCTACGACACTCGTACGGTGTAGGCGAGACACCGGTGTTGCCTTATGCTCAGAATGAATGGAAGAATGAGAAGCGCCGAATATATTGGAAGTACTCATTCCCCACCCTCAGGCAAATACAAGCCAATAATCCTGATGTAGTCCTCCTCGACCATCAAAGTAGGACGATTTTCGTCATTGAGTTTTCAGCTCCTGACGAAACGAACATCGTCCGAAAAGAGGAGGAAAAACGGACTAAATATCGAGATCTACTCTTTGAACTTCGCAGGATTTATCCAAACTATTCTGTCAAAATGGTAGTTCTGATAATAGGGGTCCTTGGTGGAATGATGGACACACTGCTCTCAAACTTAAAAATAATACCGGCTTGCCGTGATATGGCAGAAATCTTAGCCGGACGAATGCAGAAGGCTGTAATTCTTGGTTCACTCCGCCTGCTCTGGGCACATGATTCTCGGACTCAATAGTCACTTACCCCACGGCGTAGGGAGTGGTTATTGGGATAAATGATCCAGCGCGCCCTCCGGAAGTATCGGGGCTCCGCAGTCAGGGCCTGTCTGGGAAATTCCTAACGGGAAAAAAATAATAATAATACCCTATCATAAACACTCATGTGCGGGTAGAGGACGGCTATTATTATAATTTGCCGTGGCGCTCCGGGGTGACTTTTAATGATTATTGGTGGTATCCGACGCTACTTATTGCATTTTCATTGGCTAAACCTCGGTTATGTAACCATACTATGAGCTTTGCAAGTGTGTCTGTGAAGTCCTTATATTGAAAAGTGTGTTCTTGAAAATCTGGTGCGTATTTTTTGGGAGTATATACATGTAGTCTGGTTCCTAAAGTGTAGATAGTAACTCATCGGTTGTACGGTTCATAATTCATATGAAACAGAGGTCAAAAAATAGAACAGAAATAAGCTAGGTACCTACTTTGGCGTCAAATCAAGTTTTACTTTGCCACTTTCGTACATCCCCTCCGTACTTTCAAATCCCGCAAAAACCAGAAAATGTACGATGAGTCGCTATCTACAATTTGGGAACTAGACTATAGGTGAGTTCCCAATACTAAATACTTCGTGTTTGCTCTTGGCGACGCACGTCACGCCTTTTATCCGCTGTAGGTTAGTTGAAATATTATTTGGAAGGTTATAAAGTTGAAATATTATTTGGAAGGTTATAAAGTTGAAATATTTCAACTTTCTTGCGTCGCAGCTAGCAGGTTTGTCGAAGTAAATTGTAGCGTCGCAAATTGTCCAATCAGAATGTGTGACGCACGATGCGATGAGCAAAAACGCTGTGTTGGGAACTCACCTTAACTTTTTTGTACGTTGTACCAATCCTTTTGAACAGATTCCGTCGACAGATTTGAACGTGAATTCTTTTAAAAATTGGTTGCACCAGTGGTTGGATACGTGTACAATAGAATTCTATGGTCAAAAATTCAACTCATTGAACAATGTCATCCACTTATTTGACATTTGATGAAAATTCAATCTATGTTGCACGTAATCCCACCTCATGGCTTCTAATCCTAGTTCAATCATTGGCTAGAAGATGACATCTGTCAAAATTAGTAGCCCCGGTGCTTGAAAGAAAGCGGCTTTCGGTTCCGCTGTCCGTCCACTAGTCTAATCATAATCATAAACATAACATAACCTACAATTTCTATGATGATATAAAATCAAAATTGAAAAGTACCATGGGAAATGGTTGAAAATATGGAAATTGATAAAAAATTAACGTCTCTACAAGAAATCTCAAAGGCTCAGCTTTCTAAAATTCTAAATATCAACTCCAGTACTAAGTACCTAGTTCTGGAACCCAGTCTTATCAGACCCCTGGAAAGAGTTTGTGGGGTGAAATGGTTAAAGTACTGCTTCTACTCTTTAAACAAATTTTCACTAGAAGTTCAATGAAATTCATTTTAGGGGCAATGGAGTTGACAAAATTTTTAAGCTAGAAACAACTACACCAAACTTCACAAACAGTACATATTTCTATATGATATACTCGGACGTTCAAATATTCAAACAGGTGGTCAATCAGATAAGATCCTACGTAAATATTGAAAACCCAGTCAAGGATAAGTTTCATATAATTGTGGTACCAAGATATTTTTGTACATATGAAAATGATTTGGAAGAATTGGGTTTGTTACATGATTCTATCAGATTGCATTCCTTTCAGTGGATGCCACTACATTTGGATTCAGAAATATTGAGTTTGGAAATCCCTAATTTATATAGCTCATTGTATGTCTACCACAATACTTCTTATTTGCCTGTTCTATCAAAAATTTTGTGGCAACTGTGCTTTGTTGTGGGAAAACCTCGGTTAATTCTAACCCTTGGTGAATATTCAAATGCATTGGTTATGCAGTATGACCAGCTCTGTGATGATAGAGGAGAAACTGATAAGGTAGACTCAGACTTTGGTGCCTTGGTAGTAATAGACAGAAATGTTGATTATTCTAGTGCCTTACTGACTCCTGGAGTTTATTCAGCCTTATTAAGTGAAGTTTACAATGTACGTGCTGGTGTTTGTCAAAATGAACAAGAAGAAACTGGAAAATTGGATGAGAAATGTAACCCAATTATTGAAAAACAAGTAGTTAATATCAATTTGGAGAGTTCAGTTGATAGTGTATACCATGATATTAAAAATCGTTATTTCACTGAGGTTACTTCGGTTTTGAGCAGTTTAACCAAACAGCTGAAAACTGAAAAGATGAGTTCTAAAGAGATGGCTCTCGATGAAATAAAACTATATGTTCAGACCCAACTTCAAGCAACAAAATCTAGAAAAAAGTTCATAACCAATCATTTACTTGCAGCAGAAAGTATCATCAATAATGTGGGTCATCGATATGAAAATCAAAAAAATATTGAGCAAAATATAATAAGGAACTGTGATAAGACTCTGAATCTAAATTTTCTCAATGAACTTTTAGCTACTGAAAATAATAAATATGTAACATTACGCTTATTCTGTCTCATGGCTATAGCACAATCTTTGAGTGAAAGTGAGATCAGATCTTTTTGGCGTAAGTATTTGCATCAGTTTGGATTTCACTATGGTTTCGCATTCAGTAATTTGATATCAACAGGATTCATACCTGAACCTGTTCAAAGCACTAGTACTTTCAATTTACATGGAAAAATTAAAATTCCCATGTTTTCTTCCAAAAATTTTCAGATTAATGCTAAACATTTAAGACAAATACCTCCTGATCCTGAAAAGATCAATCTGAAATACCCAACATGTGCAAGTTATGTGTTTGGTGGAAATTACATTCCTCTAATAACTCAGATTGCTGGAATGTTGCTCAATTCTGTGCCTATAGAGGAAATCAGAACAAAGTTGGATGTGTTTGGTAAGTTGTCCATTAGAAATGACAGAGGTTATCCTTTACCAACAAGGACCATTTTGATTTACGTCATTGGAGGAGTAACTTATGCAGAAATAACTGCATGTAATCTGTTACAGACTATGACTGGAGCTCAAATTCGTATTTTGAGCGATAAGGTAGTTACAGGAAATGATCTGATGGAAGGAATTTTGAATTACCCAAAGTAATTTGATGAAAGTTTTCTTTGTGCTATTCTGAAAAAAATCCGAATAATGTATTATTCCGATCAGGCATTGACATTCAGTGTAATTTATCTTCATTGTGGCTATTTAATTGATGATTCATTGATTTTGTGGAAATTATTGTTGAATTGAAGACTGAAAAATAACCACAACTTTCGTTAATTTTCCATCGAGTATTCCACACAGTTTTTTTATATTCTTTAATTTAAAAAAACTCAATTTTCAAGCTGCCTGTTTCGAAAATAATACAAGAATACTCATTAAGTGAGGATAAATGTATGTAATATTCATTTTGATAAGAAATACTCGAAAATATTAGAAAAGCATGTTATCTCTTGATTGAAAAACTATAGTTTGGTTTTATCACAATCAATCTGTCGTGAAAATTGAAGCTCGATATAGTTGGTAATCTTCCGCATTTGATGTAACATTTCTTCAGTGAAGTTTTTCCACTAATGACTCAAAATGTTAAATTTTTTGTAACTGGTTTTGTTTGAAAATACTCTGCACCTGATATTTAAAGTTTGCTCACATAACTAAAAACTGTTTTACCATTTCCATCCTTTTTTGCAATAACCCCCTCAACAATGACTTGTGTATCGGGATTACTAAGTTGACATTCTCTTTAGTATGACACATACAGTTGTATTCGGTGCTAATAGTTGGCTACATGAATTTGTGATTTAAAATTACTTTATAAAAGATATTCGTAGGTAGATATCTTCAAAATAATGGTAGACATATTTTTGATATTATTGAACACCTGGGAGGTAACTTTTGCTTGGATTTTTTATTTATAATTTGTGGTAGTCTGCAGCAAAAAAAAAGAATATACACTGTGTCATAGTTTGAGCAGAAACATATTCAGAGGCTTGTAAAACTTTTAAGTTTTTCAAAACGAATTTCCTCCACAAAATCAAACTACTTGTAAGTGTAAGTAATCACATAATGACCATGAATATTTATTTTTCATGTATCCAGATTGTTACTGGATATATACATAAATTGTTAATGTTTTTTTTTTATTATTCAGGTAGATCTAAGATTAAGAGATGTGATGAGAGAATGATGCATTCAATATGTATTTTCAGAATGTATGCATTATTTAATTTGTTCGAAAAAACTGACAATATTACGTGAAGATGATATAAAATGTCGTTTTATTTTACCTACTTGTTTGAATAATTCATCAATTATTTGTATCATTTATTGAATAAGAAATATCGAGGGATGCCAATTTTTTAGTGAACTTTGTCTGTGAAAATCAGTCTCTTGAATAATCAATATTCATCGAAGGTAATTTTTTTGTTTATTTTGGTTTGGTTGTTATTTTGGAGATTAACTTATAGACTAAGAGCTGGACCGAAAAACTGCATTAAGTAACTTTATTTGAATCATCATGTCCAGACTCCAGTGGCGTACCGGAAGCTTAACCTATATTTTTGACAAAACAAACGAGCGCCACAACTGTGTTATTTTAGCATTTTTTTTCGTATTTTGCGTTGTTTTTGAAAAATAATAACCTCACTTTACTGCATGGCCCTGGGACGACATAATAGAAAATTGTTTTTTCGGGGTTTTAAAATAATGTAAAAAAATTATTAATATCAAGAAGATGCAAACTGATATTATGTTGAAACGTGGTGGCAATTTTTAATGAAACAAATGTATTAAGCTAAAAAGTCGTTTATCATTTTGCCAGTGGCGTGAATGTAACGGGATAGAAATGTAGTAGATATCTACCTCTTGTTGCAAAAGCCAAGTAACCCGTAGGTAATAACGCTTGAACACGTATGTGTTAGGGATACAGTTGATGATCCCTAAAAATTTTCCACACAGTAAACAGGAATGTTAAAATATTACTCTTGATGTGAACTGTCTATTTACACCAAGTTTTATTTCAGTTTCAAGGTTTTCTATGACGAATCCTACATAATGTACCATTGATTATCTCACAGTCTTACACGTACTTACATAACACCCTGTATAGTTTCGAAGCATTCATTCCACAAAAAGGGGGGTATTCTCTCCAACAATAACATAAGAACAAATGTGAATTGAGTGAATAGCTAACTAAATTTTCGCTTACCGGAATAGAATCAAGAAAAATAAATAGAACAAAGTTCGAAAAGCTTAGAAAGGCCACGAATAATTGAAAAATATAATTTCGACTTCGCACTTCGGAAATAGTATAAATTTGACTTATATTAACAATTCGGAATTAGTATAACTCCGACTTCACAACTCTGAATTAGTATAACTCCGACTTCACAACTTGGAATTGGCCCAATTCCGACTTTGCATCTAGGAGTTAATATAATTCCCACTTTACAACTCGGAATTAGTATTATTCAGGCTTTGCAACTTGAAATTCACTGATACTCCACAACTTACCAATTTGAACTTACTGGAGTTCAATCCTGACACCTTGACACAAGTTTCAGTCATCAAGTGACCATCTTCCGGAGGGACGATATAAACTCGGTTTATATTTTCAATTGAGCTGCCTATTTATATGAAAGCGCATGCGCTACCAGAATGGGTTTCTGCAATTATCATCTCAAATTCGTAGACGTGAATCGAAAAACTTAATGGTTCTGTACAGTATGAATTTTTATTCGATTAACAAAATCTTGATGTACAGAAGACACATATTTTCGTTAGTTCTAATCATTTCTTATTCAAAGCTTTATTTAAATATCTTGAGTAGAAAAATGTACTCGACATTTTATTAAAAATAATTTTTTTTTACGAGCTTTCAGCTGACACAAACTTTGTAAACATTACCACTGCTTATGAAAATATATGTGGCTAAATTACTGATCACACGATCAAATTGTTTCAATGAGCTGCCTCGAAGTGACGTCAATTCATCGGTTTGTTTCAAATTTTGAGAAGCAAACCAATGAAAATGGCGTTTTAAAGTAATTTCATGAAACTGTTCTTGAGCCAAGGGATTAACACACTTCATGTACTTAGGTGCCAAATGATCAAGAGTATACTGCACTGCATTTTTTTTTGTTCTCTTGACGTCTCTCACTAATTTTGAGTTGTAATGTTGAAATTATATTAATTCCGAATTGTGAAGTTGAAATTAGGCTAATTCCGAATTGTGAAGTTGAAATTAGGCTAATTCCGAGTTGTGAAGTCTGAATCATACTAATTCCGAGTTCTAACGTCAGAATTAGGCTAATTCAGAGTTGTAATGTCAGAATTAGGCTAATTCCGAGTTGTAAAGTCAGAATTATGCTAATTCCGAGTTCTAACGTCAGAATTAGGCTAATAACGAGTTGTAATGTCAGAATTAGGCTAATTCCGAGTTGTAAAGTCAGAATTAGGCTAATTCCGAGTTCTAACGTCAGAATTAGGCTAATTCCGAGTTGTAATGTCAGAATTAGGCTAATTCCGAGTTGTAAAGTCAGAATTATGCTAATTCCGAGTTGTGAAGTCGGACTTACAGTGATTCAGAATTGTAATGTCGAAATAAGCCTAATGCCAAGTTGTGAAGTCAGAATTAGGCTAATTCCGAGTTGTAAAGCCAGAATTATACTAATTACGAGTTGTAAAGTCGGAATTAGGCTAATTCCGAGTTGTGAAGACGCAATTATACTAATTCCGAGTTGTAATGTCGGAATTAGACTGATTATATTTTTTATTCATTATGGCCCTTCTACGCTTTCGTAGAAAGCTGCTGTTGAAAAAGTAATAAAAATCACGCGATAGTACAGTAAAAAAGGTTCAAGATCTATTGATGATACATCCCAAAAAATATTTGAGAAAGCTCACACTAATATCACGGATAAAATTATAATTGGAGCTCGTCAACGACACTGGCAAAGAATATGGAAGTTGATTTCTTGTAATAGTGAGGAACACGAAATATTATTGTGTAGTAAATTGTAAATGAAGGATACTGTCACAAAGACGAGACGAGTAGTGTTAGATGACATTTGGTGGGGAAACTCTCTTTTTTTCTAGAATATGATAGAATGAAACATTTCAAAATATTTGAACGTAATCGAATTGCAAGTCTATATCTTTTTGTAAATTCTTGCCTGCAAGGTCTTTGACAACTGTAAATGACTTCAGGTCATCAGCATGTGAAAGTTTCGAACATTCATTTGTCCTGTTAAATCATCAATAAACAATGGGAATAGAAGTGGTCCTAGATTTGATCCTTGGGGAACACCGGAACTATACAGCTTTAGTTCGAGAAAGTTATATTTCCAGACTCTTTTTTTTTTGTATTTTCTTGGATGGATTTGTTTATATGTTTATAAATTTTTCTAGTGGAATATAACATAAATGGAGACAATCTCACATTCAATTACATAGAATAGCCTCTAGCATTACATATGAAATTTTATAGGTGCAGCAAATTGTAAACGAAATAATCAGACAAGTAAATGGATCAGAAAGGTGAGAATTAAATATGCCATGAAAATATAACAACTTTATTATTGATAATAAAAAGTATATACTACTGTGATATTAACATATAGTGTTGTCAAGATTGTATTCTATTCAGGCAAGAATAACTATATTCCTAAACAGATTCACCAAATAAATTAGAACATAAATAAAATGTTACAAAAAGTATATACAAATTAAATAGCACATAATACATTTTTTTATCAGAAAAATAAAAGGGATAGAGATTATGAAACTATCGAGCGATAATCAATATAATATGAATAGCGAGATAAAATTTGTACCCAATCACATCTTAAATTAAGACACAATTTTCACCGAGCCTAAAATGTCCAACGCTAAAATAAAAGCAACAATTTTTCTGTACAAATAAATAATTGAAAAGTTAATATTAACAATACTATGACTAGCTATTAAAATTACCAAGTGAGAAAAACAGAACAATATACAGGGTGCGCCAATATATACCAAATGATTAATTAAATTAAACAAGATGTCAATTACACACCACTTCACTGCGAATAAAACACCCTGTAAAATATTCAATAAATCTTAAAAAATTATTCAATAACATCATTCATTGTAGATTAGCTTCTAGCAAAACATAATAATAAAGAATATCTGAAAATATCACCCAATTCATCAAACAATGAGACATTTATCATTATTTATTAACATTATCAACTGTTTTTTTTCTTCTACGTCCCCCATCTAAAAGGTAGGACACATCTAAAACTTGCTTAGTAGGCATTTTGCTCAAGAGATTCAGTAATATTCTATTGAGTCTTGCTTTCTGCTCTGTAGGCGTCTGAAAATAATAATAAAAACATGAGTGAAGTGAAAAATACATTAATTAAATTTTCATCATCAACACATTATGGATTTGTTAAATGAATTGATGGATTGATGATTGATGGACGTGAGAAACTGCAGTAAAATAGTGTTACTTACACATGTGGTACAAGAACATAAAAAGGTTTATTTCACATTTTTCATGATTTATTAAATAACCAAATATTCAAACCTACCCCATCAAACTTCAAGCGGAATAAAAAAGGAACAAAAATAATTGTAATGACATTCAGCAATGACCAACAGTGAAATAACTCATTGATGATAAAAGATTGACCACTGTAATACTGATCGGAGAAAAACTCGTTTAGCTGAAGTAAGTTTTTAGTTTAGGTAGATTTTGATTATTCCAAGTGGTATACTCTTGGAAAGATCCTTCACAAAAAAAGGAGCCTGTTGAATAAAATGAGACCATCATGGTTGTTTCAATTTTAATTTTGTTTCATTTTATAATGGGGTACACATACAGCAGCAAAGAAAGTGATAGTTTGGTTTAAAACTTTTCAAAAACACTTGAAACTGCCCAAATACCTAATCAGGAGCTGTAGGCTTTCTAAAAAGAACATTTACAGGTACTAGGCCCACTCACATAATAATCTTTATTGACCCAAGAAACATAAAGGTTTATGATAGGGTTCTAATTCTCTAATTAAAATAATAAATAACAAAATTCAAAGAAATGATTGCAAAAAAAGTTGTCAAAAGCATAATTGTAATAAATAAACAGTGAATACATTAATCATTACACTTAGGTACCTAATTGAGGACTAATCATTACAAGAGGTATCTGAAATCACGAAAAAAAAATATGTAAAACTAAATGAAAAATACAGTCAGTAAATTTGATGAAAAAAGAGATGACTGATATTGATTATTTATAGCATTTTTTATGATTTTTGCGAGCTTGTCAAATTAGTGATAGTTGATCTCTCTTAGATGCAAAGCCCTGTTGTTCGAGTGATATTTTATTCCTTTCAATGGAAAACACAGTTTTGCTCATAATAGAGATACAAAAATAAGAATTACCAAGTACATAAAACGAACAAAGTTCGAGTGTGTGTATAGGAGAGTTCAATTCTAAGAAACAAAATATTTCGTAAAACCGAAAAATGCCTGTCTCTCCACACAATTCCATAAAGTGGATATTGACTCTCCTATACACACACTCGAACTTTGTTCGTTTTATGTACTTTTGATCTCTGCCTGGAGACAGTGCTACTAGGAGGGTTACTTGATCTGTTGGCGGATGGCGCTGCGAATTACTTTATTGTGAGTCGCAGCTCCATTCATAGACAGGTACTGTAAGGCTTTTGAATGTTATCATTCATATTTGTGGAACAAGACGACTACATGTCGTCTGACCTATCCTTGCACTGATGAGAGGAAAATAACCTCGAAACATGCATGTATGCAGGTGGTCAGTTCCAACAAAAATGAAGGATTAATATTCAATGGCTTTATAACAAGTAGCACTTGCAATTATATGTCCGTGAGGAACGGTTGCACAAATAGAAGACAGATATAATTCAATATCCGTAGGGGGAAGTAGTTGTTTTCTGTCAGATATTTGCCTTAATATCCACTTTGTGGAATTGTGTGGAGAGAGGCATTTTTCGGTTTTACGAAATATTTTGTTTCTTTGAATTACCAAGTACCTAATACCTAAAAAGTAGTTTGTCTAGAGGTTTCGAAACTGATTTATTACCTGTTCCCCTAACAACAATATTCACTATAGTCTCATTTTAATGTAAAACATTTCTTAATTCTGAACAAAACACAAATGACTGGATTATTGATTTTTTCTCAATTTATCAATATGTCATATTGTCTAAAAATTTAGTAACTTTGGCCTATTTTATACAAACAAATTCTAATAATAGGGGATTATAGGAATTGTTGGTGTTTTTTTTAGAAACATACATGAATGTAGATTGATTAAAATTCAGAGCGAGTTTAAAACATTGTTGGTAACCATGTGTAAATCTCATTTATTTCACTTTCCATATTTTTACGAATTTAGTTGAGGTCATTGGTAAAATATATTAATGTAGTATCATCAGTAAAAAAAATTTTCCTTTCAGTTCTAAATTTGTAATAGAGTCCCAAAGTGATATTTGTGTTGCCCCACATTTAATATCCATCAAGGAGCTGCCAACATCATTAGCTAATACCTACTGTTTTCTATTTGTGCGACTGGATATTTCAGTTGATTGATGGCTCTGGATTTGAATATAAGCGTTAAATGTTTCCCATATATCAAGAAATGTTCACTATTTCAATGCTATAGATTTGAGAGGTTTTGGAAACACCTTGCTGATGATGACGATGCCAACCTTGTTGGTATTATCAGTTGAAGAATGTGTTTCAATGTGAAATTGACAGTTTTGACGTTTGGGCAGTTGTTTTTTTCATTCACATCATGTTAGTTACGCTAAAAATCCAAAAACTTCTGAATGTGATAATCAACCTTTGCAAAAAATTGCAAAATAAAATTGAAACATCACTTTCCAATCACTACAAATAAAAATCTTGAGGCAAGAACAATGGGACCCCGTTCTGCAATAAGATACCAACTTACATTTTTAGGCAAAATGAGATATGCCGTGTTTTAGATCTCAAATATCATTCTTAAGGTTCTGCAGTTTGTTTCCCAAGGTTATAATTCAATGAAAAAAAATTAATACAATTTTAAATGTCCTTCTTTGAATACAATATTACTTTCAGTAACCAGTAGACTACTTCGGTCGGTTGGTTCTTTATTGCATAACGGGGTCCAATTAATAACTCGAAAGAATAAAAGATATAAACAAACAAATAGGACGAAGTTCTCACTATAACCAATTTTTTTTAAATTTTACATTCCTTAAACATTCATGAGCATAAATATTGTGATTGTAATCTGCTGAATGAACAATTCTATTTGGTATATTTACCCGTTTTTAACGCAGCACACCCACATTGTCATTTGTAAATAGACTACTCGTACATAAATTGTAATTAATAGTAAGTCATTAATTCTGTTATGGGTTTATAAAAATAGACCATTAGTATAGGTACAGTAGATGTTTGTTTGTTATGTGTTTATGAAAATAGATCATTGTCACTTTACACTTACACATACTAATGTTCAAATGTAAATAGTACAAAAACATACGAAGTTTCATTTCTCATATTTAATTTATTTTTATCATTTAGTATCTTCAATGCTCTGTCAATACAAGAGTTTTCTCCACAATTTGTGGAATGATATGGTATGTAAAATGTATTTCACTTCTTAATGCATCTTGTCGCTCTGCCACAATGTATCAAAGATATTCAGATTCCTGATATCTTAGTTTATTGTGTATATACTGAGGGGTATTCCAGCACTAATATCAATAACCGGAAGTTTCTACCTCCTCCTTGGACGAAACTCTTTTGAAATTTTGAAGAAGTCATTGAGTTATAAGTTTGTTTTAAAATAATTATTTTATCACTTGAGTTGTTTATTTACCTCATTTATTACCTTACGATGCATTTTTTCTGTATTTTATACTGTTGATGGTATTTTTTTAAATAGCCCGCATGGGGTTTTAGTTTGAAATGAAAATGTTTCTCTTTTGTACGAAGAATTTGCCAATCGCTGAGTTTTTTTTGGATAAAACTGGCTTGATTCTAAAACCTGTACTGATTGGAAAATTTTAAAATAATCAAAAAACAGAACCAAGTTCTTCTGCATTTATATTTGAAATGCTCCCAATACAATTGTATAAAAGAGGGAAAATCTAATATTATTTCTGTTTTTTCTTTGTACTTACCCTAACCACAGGTGGCAAGACAGGCACTGTTGCAACAACTTCTCTAGCAGTACTATTAACCACTGCATTGACGGGCGCATCATCGCTGTTCTTTTGTTTTCTCCCGACGGATTTCATCAAGGCAGCATCTACATCGTGCGGACAGTACGTCCTCGACAATTTCAACCTTGTCTCAAATCTTTCAAATGCAAAATTCTTTGTACAAACGGGGAATTTGCTCTTGCACACTTTGGTGAACATTTTCGCCCCTTTGTCCACTCTATATTCACAAATGTAAATATGCTCTTTCGGAGCACCAATGGGCCTGCCCTTGCAATACGTGTTGAGGTCCATAACCCAACAGTGAGAAATGACCAGTTCGACGGGGACTGCTTCATATAGTGGAACTCTCATTACTTCATTTTGGAAGAATCTGGAATTAAAAACAATTATAATTTTATGTTCCTGACCAGATGTTTTTAATAAATAATGAATTTATGGCCAAATGAGCATCTCATGTCAACAAATATTGGCTTGAAAATACTGATAAAGATGTACAGAGTTGTGTAATAAGGGGAAAAATATTTTTACTTATTGTGGCACAATAGTAATTGGAAACATCCATAAACCGTAAAAAAAAACGTTAAAATATGACTGAAAATACAACACTTCATTAAATTCAGAAACAGGCAAATAGGAAGGAATAAAGATGAAATCATCAGTTTCATAAATCAAAAGTATAAATCTGTAAGACCACCGATCTCAAACTTCCTAGACATCAAATCTCATTGAAGATTATATTATTTACAATGGTCCTAAGATGTATAATCACCTATCAAATCACGCGAGAAATTTAAATGAGGCCACTCATTTCAGAAAGGCTATTAGAGACCTTTTTTACACATCAAGATAATATGAGACTAATAATGCAATAAATTACAGTTACAATTCACAAAACACACAAAACAAGTAAAATATTTCGAAACGATTTTGAAAATGACAGAAATAAAATTATGATTGATACTTTGAACAAGACATATTGTGATTACTTATTCTAAAGATTCAAATGATTTTTATTTCATCTCTGCGATTTCAAAACTAACTTTTGAGGAATGGATATGTTACTCAAAATATATAGGAGCTGATGTTCATGAATGAAAAAAAAATATTTCTCTGAATTTGAATGGGTGTACCAAAACAAATTGCAGTATTACCATAAAGTTCTTTTAGTGGCATAGAACAGTTGTGGTATTATTTAAATGGTGCAGTACTTAATGCCTTCATATACTCTTCAATTTTCCCAACAACTGGTGCAATATTCTGTTGCTAGTCACAAAAAATCTTCTGAAGACACTCTACCATGGAATAAAAAAATAACACGAGAGAAAATAAAAAATCTAGTAATATTTTTACTCATACTCAATTCTCAAAGTATATCTGTCCTAGTATTTGAGGGATACCTACAGTCTAGTTCCTAAATTGTAGATAGTGACTCATAGGTTCATAATTCATATAAAGCAGGTCAAAAAATAGAACAGAAGCTAGGTACTTTGGCTTCAAATCAAGTTTTAATTTGCCACTTTCGTACATCCCTTCCGCACTTTCAAATCCTGTAAAAACCAGAAATTGTACGATGAATCACTATCTACAATTTAGGAACTAGACTATAGGAATACCTCATATCACTGCATTGGAAGTTGTATATTTATGATGTACCTGATATTTTGGGTTCTATTTTAATCCTATATTTTTATTTGGATTGTCAATTAATCATTTCCAAACCAATAGTCTATAGCTGCCAATAGTCATTTTCCATAGCAAACAATGAAAATAAGATTAAATCGTTAAATTTCAACATTTAGACGCGGGGAAAGTATATGCGACTGTGACTACTTATTTCGTAGCCAATCGGAACACGAACGTTGAGTAATGGTCTGCAATAATTTTTTCTCATTGGTGCCCTGGTAGGACTTTGTAATAGTGCAAATCGAGCTTGCATTGGAAAAGGGAATACATTTAATTCTCAATTTTACAGGTGCTGGAATTTGTTTTTATTGCAAGGATTGGTTGAATACTATTTACAGATGAAAGAAATAATTCAATAATTTGTATGATGTTTTGGAAGAAAATGTTATTGAATAATAAGCCCATTATGTTGTTGAAGTGTCTTCTTTTAATTATTATCAAGAACTACTTCATGTCAGCTACCCAAGATCTATAAGGCATAGATCCGACCTGTTCTGGAATATAGTTACCCATGTAGAGGACAGCTTTAATTATACACTGGGAATTTTAACCTATACCAAAAAAAAAGAACAGTAGTTCGTTCTCAACAATGATACCTCGCTCAAAAACAATGCTGAAAATTTTAATGTCTCTTTTATATGGATATTTTTATGGCCAATAGAAATATCAATAATTCCACCCTAGGGGCTTCATCTCAATTCGCGACCTGCGCGAAGGGTGCGACACCTATAATTATTTCGTTGAACCCATGTAATGTTGCAAGGTCTTGTTTTGCCATAAGAGCTTGTGTATATATTTAATCTGTTTTCTCATAAATAATCGAGTTTTGGATATTAAATTGAGTTTGGTGATATTCCTTCATGTTCATAGTTTCAGAATATAATAACTGAAAGGGCGGCAGAATTAAGCAATCCAAACAATAGGCGTATTTGCTCAGTGCCCCAATGCTTAATGCAACATCAATAGTACCAAACACAAAGTTTATTTACATAATTTTCCCATTGAAAACATAGAATTAGACAAAAAGTGGCAATGACTACGTATATGAAAATGTTTGATTAACATATTTCAATTATCAACATCTTCAGCAATTTATTCAAATTTGAATGAGAATAAAGTTAAACACTATGGTCTCTTATGGAATTTGTAGGCTGATCACCATTACACAGTTTCGCGCCTCAATTCTGAGCGCCATCTAGCGGGAACGCATTTCGCGAATAGAGATTTCTAATGGCTTTGGACACCCAAATAAAAAGAGAAGAAAGTTCTTAATTTTTCCATCTTTGTTGACAGGGGCGCGCTCTGTGATTGGTTATCATAATGGCGGGGAGTTTGAATGACATGACAGCTACAGCTGAAAATGACATTTATACACCCTAACCTTATAGTAACCAATCACAGAGTACATTCCCTGGCAACAAGGACGGAAAAATTAAGAACTTTCGTCTCTTTTTATTAGGGTGTCCAAAGCCATTAGAAATCTCTATTCAATCGAGTAGTTCAGTACACACACCTCTTTAACATCACTACTCTTTCCTAGGACTTGTTCTATAAATTCTAAAACCCAGTTCCCAGAGGCATGTAGCTTCCAGAAATTCAAGAAAAAAAAAACAATCCACTTATTCTTGGTTCACAACATAAAAGGATTTTTTATTCAAATAAATCATTGCTTGAAATGTGCTTTTTCAACTGACTTGCCAAACATGTCTTACCGGCACTTTTTTACTTTTCAGCGGGTGAAAAAGTGTGTGCTAAAGGGGAAACATATTTGTGATTACTACTAATTTATATTTGTAAAAACTCACTTTCTAGTGGGCTCATGATAAGTTTCATGAGGCCTCAAATAGTGGTGTCCGTATGCCAGTCTCTTTCCAGTCTTCTCTTCCTTCCACAACCTTTCGATTCTGAATATATCCAATTCTGAATACTCTATCTTCTTTATAGTATCGTAGGTGTGTTTCTTATCAGTGCCAGGTATGGGAATGTCTCTCAGAACATATACTGTATCGCCTTGCCTCAACTGGAGATCACCTCTCATGAGTGTCATGTAATATCTACAAGAAAAATAAAAAACGCTAATCTTTTAGAAATGTGATTATTTCAAAAGTTTACTGAGTTCTTAATGCAAATTACTTATCAATTATGTGAGTCAGTATCACTTTAGAATTTGATACTTTACTCAGATGATTTTCAAGTGATTTGAGTTATATTGAGGATTTGTTATTGATAACAAAAGAAAATATTGTCATGCAGTGTTATATATTTTTTGTATTCAGTCATCCGGAATAAATTAGTAGAAATAAATTGTTCAAAAAAATAACTAGTGTATCAAAATGAATTTCTTGTTTTGAATCTATTAGTTGTGAAAAAAATGTAATTATACTATATTAACCAATATTCTGATAAACGTAAAATACAAAAGGACAGTGTTACTATTGTACTAATAACAATGTAATTATTGTAGAAGTGGACAATAATAAAAACAGATAACTGATTACATCCTTTGTGTATTTGTTCAAAAAAATGTTTTGAATTTATTAAAAAAAAATTATTTTTCACGTCCAAAATCAAATGTAATCCAAACTTTTTGTAAAAGTTCAACTGTTTCAGTAGATAAACGAGACAAGATCAAAACTTCCTTCCATATATTGGGTGTAACTAAATTAAATGCTGATTCTAAAGGGCGATAATCCTTGTGTGATTCTGAGAAAAATTATTTACATGAACATAGGTCTGCAAATGCTTTATTTCCGAGATACAGGGTGTTTCAATCAAATTAATGATACACTGTTTTTATTTAATTTTTATAATTGTCCTCTATCTTCCTATAAAAACGGTCCTTTGACTTTTTTTCCTCCGACGGACGATTTTAGAATTGAAATACAAAATGCATTCATCGACACTAGAAGAAAAAGTAGTATATCATATTTTACCATAATTTTCAAATGGTTGGACAATTCATTGTAAAATTTTATTCGGTTACACAGTATTGATTTTTGGCAAATATTTGTCCTAGTTTCATGCATGGCTATATTACTGGAATATCTGTCTGACTAATTATTTCAATCACTATTAATTTTGAATATTGAATTAGAATGTTTATTATGTTTAACTAAATGAATGAAGGTACACAATTTCATTTTATATAATGAATGAAATCTAGAAGCTTATTTGGTTTATACAAATTAGCAGTTGACCCATAATAGTCAAGTTTGAAAATACATTTGATAATTTTTTTCTGAAGTGTCTTTAGTGGTCTTAGCAATAAATTTGTTGCTGACCCCAAATATATATCATGTATTGCAATTTGGAATAAACTAACGAAAAATAAATACTCTTTAGGTGTTTCAAGGACAAAACATTCCATCTACTGAGAAGAATTCCAATGATTGGAGAAATCTGTTATATCAAAACCTGAATATGTTTTGAGCACGATACATTTTCATCTACATAAAATCCCAGAAATTTTAATGTGGGAGAATATTGTATACTTCCATTATTTAATCTAATAGGATCTTTCAAGTCAATATTGAAAGATTTTTTCGTGACGAACGAGAATTCTTAGTTTATGTGATATAAACCATAATTAATTGAATTCAATTTTAATATTAATCCAAAACCAAAAAGCTTTGTCTATAAGTTTTTATAACTTCCGACAATAAAGTATATTTTGACTTTGACTTTGATATTTTTTCAAGATCACTTGTAATATTACTTTTAATTTCACGCAAATTTCTTTCAATGTATATTATTGTTATATCATCTGCAAAAATTTCGATTTTTCCCTTCAAATCCAATTTAGCTATGGAATTTATATATACAAGGAAAATAATAGGCCTCACACAGAACAGTATTTTGTGAACTACATTCTTCCTGTAAACAAAAGAACTATTTCCTTTCAGGCAGATAATTAGTAAATCACAAATGTATAATTCCTCTAATACCTATCTATGCCAAATTGACAACAAAATTATGTGATCTACTGTTTCAAAAGCTTACCGAAGATTAAGTGAAAATATATCGAACTTTTTGTCAGAATCTAAAATCTAGTTGAATTTGAGTAATAACATCTTGTAATGCTGATTCTGTGTGACTAATCTTCGAAATCCGTATTGACCATCATACAATAAATTTGCTACTTCAAAAAATTACAACAATCTACAAATGTATCGCTTTTCAATAATTTGATCTTTTTTACCTGATTTGAATATTGGTCTAACTCTAGCAATTTTGGATCTGTCAGGCACTGTGCCTATAAGGAAGGTTAAATTTATTAATCTACTTATCAGTGGGGCAAATTCTGATTTCACCAGTTTGACAATGGAGATATGTTATCAAATCCTGGACATTTTTTCGAATCTAAATCACTAATTATTTCTTATATTTCTTTAGACTCAATCGGCTTGAAATACATGGAGCATAATTTTGAATGTACTGGGATTTATTTTTCTCGATGCGAGACTTGCTGCCAAATTGGATCCCACATTAATGAAATAATTATTGTATTCTTCACAAATATCTTGCTGATTACTGTGTACTTATTATTAACTGGTTTTATTTCAAATTTAAATTGTATTAGGAAAAATGTTTTGTACTGTTGTAAATTTTGCATCGTTTTTTATAAATTGTTAATGATTCATTGTATAATTAGCATCCAATTTAAATAAAGATTTCATTTTATTCAGATCTTTCAGACATTTACCTGTGGCCGTGTTCAGTGAACTCGTCTAATGGAATTTCATAATCTACTTTTCTTGGCACACACTTCTCACAATGGTAGCTAGGCGCAGATGCATCGGCCTTAACACACTCACAGTGCTGCCAAACCAAACAACGTTCACACTGTATCATCAATCCTTCATCTCTTGGAATACCGCATATACATCGGATGATGTCTTCCTCTTCACCTGCAGGCAAAGAACTTAATCATCCTCAGATACAAATAAAATGGTAATTTAATTGGTAAGTACAAACTGGTGCATGTTGTGTTTGGACTCGGATATTTACAACCATGTTTTAAATGTTTAACAAGCTAGCTTTATGTTCACATTTACGTTTACAACTCTATATATATTGTTCAATCATCATTTCAAATTCACACATTCTTGTAATTTGACTTTCAAATAAAGTGCTTTGTTAACAAGAATGTGTTCTTCAGACATAAAGTAGCAATACAGGTTGAAAGTAGCATAATAGCGAACTTATGAGAAAAAATCACATCAATTCATAGTAAAGAAATAAGGTTAGTGGAAATTCATACATGAAAAAAATTAATAAGGAATTGAATGAAAAATGTGGATCACCCGAGATTTGAACTTAGGCCTCTCAATTTCTAGTCCAGTGGGCCACTAACTACACTACTAGTCTTTTCTTCATAACCAGAAGGCTCTCACTTCTATTTCATGAGTACTCTGTACTCTTATTCCTACACCAAACGTTGACTCGCATTAGTGTCACCTAAATGACTTTTTTCGGGCTACTTCATCATTAACAGTATAATAATAATAATAATGAAGTTTATTCATAATAAATTACAATTATTTAATAATATTTAATAAAGAAATCAATTTCATCATAAAAAATATTTGAATATTTCTCATGTGGAACTGGGAGTACTTGACGAAAGGCAATAAATTCCAAAACGAAATTTGGTTATAAAATTAATCCATCCTTTTGCATATTTTCCTATACTATAGGATTGTGCCGGTTGTCAGGCCTGTTTTGGTTCTAATCTAGAACAGTCCTAGAACCGTCCAAAATAGTCGCTCAGTAAAGTTCCGACAAATGTTAGGTATATTTACATCCTAATCTTGAGTTACCTTCTGTCATACCAGAGTCATTTACCACTCCATGCAGGTGACTCAACATTTCTGTTTAGTGATTGTTATGTTACTCCTATATATATTTTCAGTTCAATAATATATTTTTTTCATAGTTACCTACATGTTTACGATAGCAATTATTTTTATGTACACAAGAAAGTGGATTTGTCATTAAAAAGTCATTCAAATTGAAAATCTTATTTTCATACATATAATTACAATTCTTGATAGTAAACTACAGTTAACAGTGATAAATAAAGACCCAAATATTCTACAGGCCAATATTATGAATGCTTTATTGAAATTTTCTGCCTGTTCTAGTGATCAATCCTTGTTTTTAACACAACTAAAACTAATTTAAGTTCATTTCATCCTCGCCGTATTTTTTGATTCAGATTTGTCCTTTAAACTCACTGTTTAAATTTATCAAAGATGTTAAATTCTAAATGTTATCAAAATAGAAATTTTAAGGAAACAACTCAATGTAAATCACATACGTTTACTTTATTTTAGTGAAATACAATTTAGGATTAGTTATGAAATTTGTGTTTGGGGTAGTCTCCGATCAAATAACACAACCTAGATGAGTAACTCGTCGCACACGCATTCAAATTTGTGTGTAAGAAACATCTTCCCCCAACGGCAGTGTCGTGCGTTGTTAACAGAAGTATTGAGGTTCAATAAAATAGAAATAATGGAAATCCTATATGGAATGAAAACCTGAAATCATGATGGAATAATCTCCACATGATTTTAAGAACAGCCGATGCTCTAATTGACATTTTACTCTTTTCCAATTCGGTTTCCCTTTCTCGATAGTTACAACACTGCTAGTTTCAAATGGTCTTTTACACATTTCACAATGCCTCAACAATTGCCGAATGATAAAAACTAACGATAGCAGCGTATAGAAATCTGTAAGAAATCACCTATAGTAATGGGAATTAAACTTTATAATAGTCTCCCACAATGTTTCAAAGATGTTGTTTAAGTGCTTAAATTTAAAGAGAAAACTAAAAACTATCTCATGTTCGGTTGAAGAATATTTTGAAAATACTCGTTGAATTTTGCCTAGACTGCAACATATTCTTCGTATGATTTTATCGTTTTTTTGACGTACATGTGTATCTAGTTGTTCTTTATAATATATTATGTATATTACATTACTGTATTTTTCAACCTAGATTATTGTTTGATTCTATATTTTAAGAAAAATGTTCTAGTTTTAGCTAGACTTTTTAATTTTTCTTTCTCATATTTGTCCTGTCTTATGTCATTATTTGATATTGTGAGATCAATAAATTCTATTCTATTCTGCTGAGAACTGGTTCAGAACCGGTTATGGACGGAACCAAAACAAACCTAACAAAACCGATTTGAAATCAATAGCATATTGTGGCCGAGTCTATAATGATGAGCGAGTTGAATCGCGAAACTAGTTTTGCAGATGTCACATGTTTTCAATTGCCAGTTGGTATTGGTTACAAAAAATGCCAGGCGTTGGGTAGACGTGATTCGTCAGTTGTATCGTATGGGGATGTTGAATTATTTCTGTTCAACGTTTGCTGACAATCCTATAATATAGGAAAATATGCGAAAGGATGGATTATTTTTTTAATCAAATTTCATTTTGGTATTGAAGGTATATATATATATATATATTTCAATTATACGTTGATAAACCTGTAGTTTCACTATACTTTCAACTTTTATTTTGGTTAAATTTATTTTAAAGAAAATGTAAAACTTACTCTTCTTTTTGTTGGAGACGAAATTCGGAGGGGGTTTTTCTCCTAGAGCATCCTCGAACTTATTGAGGCTCTGTCTTTTTGATTCAACATATATTTTTTTGAGTTTGGCAGCACTGATGCCCATCTCACTAGTACGACCGTAAAAGCGGATATAATCCCTGAACAATTTGTTGAAGTCTTCGTCGAAACTCTCCGGAGTTTTATAAATGCCAGTGGCTATGTTTTGCTCAATGGTTGTCAAATCTATTGGATTAGTGAGGCGAGTGAAGAATTCTGGCACTTTCCTTTTAGAGGGCATCGTCATGAAGTGGGAACTGAGAGATTCACCTTTTTCGTCTGAAATTCAATAAAAATAAGTATTAAAAAAAAACACACTCTCATTTTCTGATGATAGCCTTACCTTTGGCACTGGTTACAGCAGTCCAAATTTTCTTGAGCAAAGCCGCCAACTTTACTGTTTTATTTAATTCAGGATCGTCTTCGGCTTGAGCTAATCCCCTCGTTTTCATATTTCTTGGCTTCTGCAAGGCGTTCAGATGGTTCAAAAATGCACTACTGTCGGTTGGTGTAGCAGTTTGTTGTCTTGATACTGCTGATGCTGTACTCAAAGATCTGTCACGCACCTTTCTGACCTATAATTCACAAAAAATATTTAGTAAGGAAAGACTTTATTCAATTGCCTTTGATTCATTATAGAACCTTGATGGGATGAACTGTGTTTGACATGTAAAAAATAATAAAATAATCCGATACATCTTAATACCAATTTATTTAACAATTTAAGTGAGCTGATACTTATGAAAACTCAAGAAGTTGAATTAGTTAAGACTGTTGTCCATGCAAATGTAAAGTTGCATATTGATTTCAAATTTAGTAGATATTAATTTATAAATAAATGAGAAACTTTCGCGTATATTCAATAAGTATGACTAGAATTGGACAAGTTCCGAAACATTAAACACATTGCTGGATTGGTAATGACAATCTCAAGCCAAAATGTAGAAGAATATATTTTAAACTTTTTTCTATAATTTTCTGACTGAGCCTTAAAACTTATTTTTTATTGTCATTGTTTTAAGAAAACCCTAATGCCAGGTATATAACATCTTTCCATACATACAAAGCCCTTCAAAAAGTTGGTATAATATGGAAAATAAGTTTGATAGTAGACTCTAGTAGATTTTCTAAAGAGCTATGACTCATACTGTGGCAGAGAACAAATTTACGTTTCGGCAGTCGTCTACTGAACGTTGTGAAAACATCCGCATTCGAGACCTACGAGCCTGTGGTAAAGATCGACGTGGCACGCGTCCATACCGATTAAAGAAATAGTACAGTGATATATTCATATATTCAGATACAGATATATTCAAGGTCATAGCTCTTAAGAAAATCCACTACCTCAAATTTGTTTTGAAATTCAACTTGAGCATTGAGTTTTGCTTTGAAAAAGATCAAAAATTGCCTACTTAGACTTTTGCAACCAGTCAAAACAAGACAAGAGAACTTTTTAAGCCTGAGAAGATTCAGAAGTAACTTTGGAAGTCAAAAAATATTTTCCTAAATGACATCATACATATTTTTTTACCACTCCAACTATATGAAATTCAATCCACATGGATAACTTTTTTTTCAATTCGACTTCTGAATTGTATCTTTACTATTTCTATATTATTGTTTTTAGATAGGTATTAGGTATTGTGTGTTTATCTTATTTTTGTATCTCTATTGTAAGTAAAACTATTTCATGATATAAACTACTACTAAGTTATATTTATTAAAAGTTAAAGGCTCATTTCATTAATTTTCAACAAAAGTTACAAAGAAAAGTTGTTTTCATTCCAATTTTACAAATTTTCCCAATACTGTAATTTCTGATTATACTAAATATAAATAATAGTTATTTAATCAACTAGTGTATTAATGACAGCGATTAATTATCGAGATATTTTAACACATGAGCGAAGGGAGCCTTTTAATATTCGAGATAATCAATCACATTTTAATATTTCATTCTTGTTGGAATAGAGGAATTTTTGATTAGAAGATATTTAATAGGTGAAATGAACAGTAGTTAAATTTTTCCTTCAATTATATATATTGCAACATTTATATTAACATTTGTAATGGTTAGAATAAAAGAATCTTAAAGAAGATACAGAAAAAGTACATCTTTGTGCTGGCAATTTACGGCTGCGCTAAAAAATCAAACAATAATAGGTGTCATTGATGGTCGATTTCGAAAAATCATGAATAATGGCAAATCAACCATTAACAGAGGTTAGTAATGGTTGATTTTGTTTGCATTGAAGAACATTAAACTGATGTTAATGCGAGGTCGACGAAAAAAATATTTTAATGAACTATATATATTTGATGATTCTCAAACTGTTGACGATCATAGTTTGACGGTGATTCATTTGATAGGCAAGTTCCCGCACAAGAAGTCATCTAGTTGCATTTCTGAAAGTTTCACCTAAATGAACTTCTGTGGACATCTCAAATTGGGGTCTATTTTCTGTAAACATCATGGTATTTGTGAACTAATTATTGATATTATACTTTTTCAGGTCAATATTGAATAGCAGATCAATTAGACCAGTTATACTTCCTAGAAGAATAATTTTTTTTCAAAATAAAAAACCATTTTGTTGATAAAGTATTGATCTTGCTTCCGATTGTGAGTTTTCTGTAATGTCACTATCAGAATTTAGAAATTTCAGACATAAGTCAATACTTTGATGTCCAAATAAGCCAAGGTGGTATCTACATTTTTACGATTGACCAATTTCAGGAACATTCCTGAAAATTATTCATACCTTTGTCAGATTTCGCAGCAGGAAACAGTGATGTTCCAAAATGAAACACTTCTGCTGATGACTCATGGGCTTGACTTGAATCGTCGGCAAAACCGTCGCTGCTACAGGTACCTTCTCCACTTCTTTACTACTGCTGGCTTTCTTCTTGGCCTCCGTTTTCCTCGGCCTTCCCACCCTGCCAGGATTTTTACCGACACTCGGTTCGGGCAGCTGTCGCACCCTCTGAGATTTACCGCCGATCACTCCACGACACAACTCACTGCCACACTTGCACTCCTGCCCGTCAGCAGGATTGAAAAGAAAGAAGTTGTAGTCGTACGTGAGCTCCTCGCCGGGTTCTATGTTTCTTAGAGCGAAAAGAGCCATCCGGAACTGACCGTTGACCGACCACTTTTGCATCTCACAATTCGGCGCACAAGAATGATTGACGAACCGTCCATCACCTCCCATGCGGTGTCCATCGATTAACAATCCACCATCTAGGTGTAAACAGTAGTGGTGGGTGTCTTGGGTGTAGATGGTGCCCATGCGCTCTTTGAACTCCTGGTCTGATACCACTTCTCCAACATATTCTAAGATAAATTCACCATTTTTGATTGATTGCTTCGTTCGGACTCCCCAGCCTGAAAAATAACGGTTATTGTTGAAAAACTGTCTTATTACAATAAAAAGAAAAAAGTAAATTTAATAAAAAAACTCAATCAGCAACTGAAATATTCCCATTAATTAAACCTTAAAAATAAGTTGAATTGATTTTTGTAGGAAAAAACGAGCATTTGAGACATAGGGGTAACTTTTGCAGATGGACATTTTTCATAAGCTCATTATAAATTCATTCCTTGTAGGATAGGTGTAATATGATGCAGACATATCAAAACTGACATAAACTCAACTTTGACACATTTGTCAGATACAACCTTCTGGCTTAGTACGGCAGAATACAAGAAATATAGAAAATATACATCATACCTTTTCAAGAGTAGATGTTGGACAAAATGTTAACATTTTACCCAGCAACAAAACGACTACATGTAATCACCAGACAATCAAAAGCCTTTTATTTAGTCATCTAGTTAAAAACGCCTTTTTCTCTCATGTTAGTTTGACTCATCATAATTACTGTTTCTTTTACTATCATGTTCACTGCCATTTTAAACCACTATTCTAAACACCTGACTTTTAATGTGAAAATATATTAAATTTCAACTGTGTGTTTAATCTTTATATCACATACCATTATACATCATCCTTGGAATTGTACAGAAGCACCAAAAATATGACATTGAACCAACTTATTAAATTTGAAAAAGCTGAGTTCGCATTCAACTTAACCAAGAAAAAATATTCAAAAAAGTTATACACTAATTCAGAAAAATTCTAAATAACATTATCTTAATAATCGGATTTTGAACCACATTCACTTGGATAATATTTATTTGAACAAAGTAAAAGCGAACCCAGTTTTCAGCACCATAGAAATATTCAATAAATTACCAAAATAAATAAAGAATGCAAGAACTATAATTTTATTTTCCATTAATAAAAAAAAATTATTTAAACGATTTCTGATTGATTCGGTCGTTACTTTATGAAGATCCATAGTAATTATTGTAGAAAATAAATGGGGAAGATTCGATCTTCACAAACTTTATTTAAAATTCGCGACTTGTTATGCTAACACAGTAGCTTTTTCAAGTGAATGTACAAATAAGCCTAGTCTAAACATTTGTATACCTGTACTAATCATTAATAATAATAACATATTCCAGGTAGGTAAAACTCATACCATAGCAAAACAAAATTGGGTATAATCTTGATTATCTGCATTAATGTAATAAAATCTGCAAACACTATTCAATTCTAATTCCAAGAAAATTAATTCAACACAGGAGAATCATTCAAATCCACTTGGTCGTTAAGTAATGTGTTGGAATTTTTTAGTTTATTGATTTCTAATAATTCTAAATGATTAAGTTTTAGGCCGTTATTTTCTATACATACAATTTTTAATTCTCCATCAAAACTATGATTTTCATTTGAAAGATAATGAATTTGTTGAAGTAGTTTTCTTTTCACATAACTGAAAATTCATCTTTTACCAAAATTAAAACTAACATTGTTGAGAAATCCATTTATTTCAATGGTGTAAAACTTTAAAATGAACTTCCGAATCGTATTAAAACATATGGTAAATTGCGTTTCAAAAATAATCTGGAAAAATACTACGTTGAACTCTGATCTCATGATTTTCATTTTTCTTTCTCTGTTTATTTTTTATTTATTTCTTTGTTTGTGAGATTTACCTTTGAATTATCTTTCTTCAAACAATGAATGAGATATATTTAGTTTTCTCTCTTATAAACTGCATGTTTCTTGGGAAATGAATAAAGATTATATTATATATGAGTTATAAGAACACAATTACGGATTCAACATTTTCGATTTTTCAAATCATCTTGCAGAAGTAAACCATAGTTATGATGAAAATTTCACATTTAGAAAATAAAGGACTGGAGCTTAAATCATTTAGAATCATTAGAAAAAAATAAACTTAAAAATTCCAACACATTACTTAATGACCAATTGGATAATTCTTTTTTGACGAATTTATTTTCTTGGGATCAGAATTGAATAGTGTTTGCAGGTGTTATTATATCAATATTGATATTGACAATACCTACTTTTGTTTTGTTGCAAGTTTTACCTTTTTTGTACATTCACTTGAAAAAGCTACTATTATGTTAGCGAAACATGTCGTGAATTTGAAATTAAGTTTGTGAAGATCGAATCATTCCCGTGTGTTTTCAACAAAACTTCATTAATTATTTTTATTCTTAGATAAGTTAATTTGAAATTGTTTACTTTATTTGGTAATTTTGTACCTTCAAACTTTCTTACATTAAAACATGCTAGAACTGGAAGTTATTTTTTCATTAAAATAAATGAAAAATTGTACAATATTTCAAAACTCCAATTTTATTGTAATTGTATTCTTCTCATAGGCGAATAAATTTCTTTTCTATTACATTCTGGTTAGATGACTTATAATCTAAACAAGGAGTAGGTTTCTGTAACTTTGTAACTGTGTATCATCAGAAATAAAAAATTTCATTTGCGAATTATATTGAAATATTTGTAGAAAGCAAATGTATTGACCACTTTGTTGGCAATACTCTGATAGCTTGTAGTGATGTAACAAATTACCGAAATATCATTTGAAAAACTGCTGTGAATTTTCCCAACAGCTACTTCCTACACTTATACTATTATCTATTGTATGGGCCCTACGTTTTTTGATTTAAATCTTACAAGTTCATAGTTATCAAAAATTCACTGTCACAAATTTTCATGTATGGGGTTAGGAAACTGTATGGGGCTATATTGAAATTATTTAATTATTTTTAGTCGTTTTAATATTTTTATCAAAATTTGTGTGGAGCAGGCAAACCATATTATTAATATATTATTTCAACATATTTTGTAATAATATTGCACAGTCATTCAGGTCTGAGCTATATTTAAAAGTTTAAAATACATTGCCAAATTGCACCTAAATAGACAAACAGGAAAAACAAGTAAGCGAGTTTAAAAAAATGAAGATTGGAACTTTTGGTGTGAATATAATTCAAGAAATGGAAATTATCGAGTTGATGATGACTTAGTGAGATAATCACTTCGAAACATGAACATATGGTGAATTTTAATAATATGAACTTGCAGTGTGTCTCACTTCTCATGAAAACATCCCTTTAATAACCAAATCAAAGCTGATTAACTAGATGCCACATTTTTATATCATTACCTTTGACTTCCGTCATAAACTTCTCAAGACCAGGAGCCCACTCGTGCCTTTGTATCTTCTGATTTTGACATCGATGGCTCGCCGGACATTCGGACAGCACCAACCTGTTGATGCAGTCGTCTCCGCAATTACTAGAAGGTTTACAGTTGCAGGATTGCGGTTCACAAGCTCCGGTGGTCGTTTTAACATTGTAAACGTTGGTACGTATCTTTCTGTAATTCCACGAGGGAACGACGTCCCTTCCGGGTAGTTGTGAATGCGTGTGCTGCCACCAGATATCGAACGGGAGTTTAAAAGGAACCCTTCGACTTCGTAAATATCTACCGCAATGGTACGGAGGCGGAAGTAGTCCGTAAGGATGTTCAGCGGGATTGTAAACAATTCGAGAGGGTTTCTGAGCATTTTCCGTTCGCTTCTGCCGAATCGCCTCACTGAAAATCAACGAAGGGAATGATATAGATAGGCGAGTTATTGTGAACATAAATTTGAAAAGGAAAATAATTAATAATAATATTGATAAATGCATGAAAAAGAAATCTTGAACGTCTTGGAGAGTAGCAGCCAAATTGATGTAATTCACCCCGACTTTTCCAAGGCTTTTGAATAATACATGCATGGTTGAATTCAGAATATCAAATGAAGACAAAAAAAAAGTAAAAATATACCAGGCGTCACATTCAAATATCGAAAGTTCATGGGAAGTGGCATGAAGCTGAGTCACTTGTCAGAAACTGGATTTTTATATTATATACAAATTCTTAAAATTTCATTAAATTATCTTCAAAACCAACAAAATTATATAGTACGCGAGCCCTCGTACGAAATTTGAAGCAATGTAACTTTTGTATACTGTTTAAGTGTGCCAAATCTGACAAGAGGTCGCAGAGAGGAAACCTTGAAAGTGGTAAGTTTTCCTTTGTCGTCAAATCAACATCTATGGAGCGTCGGACTGCTGAAGATCCTTATTAATTTTGTCGGACAATGGTGCCATTGAAAATCTCATTATATTATTGTATTCTCCTAGAAAAATCAGACAAAAATGTTCGATACTTCTAGGTTGTCCCCAACTCTAAACGTGTCGATATCACTACATAGGTTGGCGACAGGCATCAATCTGATTTTTTTAGGAAAATACAACAATTAAATGAGATATTCAGTGGCACCATCGTCCGACAAAATTAATAATACGGGAGAGCCATCTTCCGCGGACACCTGGTATCGTTTCTATGTCATCCACAATTTGATTGACATTTTTTTTCTGCTTCCATGTACATACTCTTCATCTGGAGATCACAGGCTGGAGTTGCAGAGAGAGGCAGATATAAAGAAGTCCTTGGTGTAATGATGGAGGATGGGTATGTATTGTGTTTTGTTTCATTCCCTCATTCGCGAGGGACTAAATGGTGGTACTGTAGGCTTTTCCTGCAGTTGAAATACGCCATAAAATTTTCGCAAAGTCGCCCCGGTGCGCATATAGTAGTGGTGTTCCATCATCTGGGATTATTATGCAGATAGTGGGGAGTATCACCATAATACTTTTCATCATTAATTAATTAAATTAAATTTTAATATTGATCCAAAACCAAAAAGCATTGTCTATAAGTTTTTTATAACTTCCGACAATAAAGTATATTTTGACTTTGACTTAGACTCAAATTTCATTCAATGGAATTCAAAGTGAGCAGGGACCAAACAAACTGTACATAAATGCTGAAGCATTTATCCAGTATTTAACGAATATTCATCTGGTTGATTACAAATAATGAACCATTCAAATGGCCCACAATACCTCCTGATCTTAATCCGTTGGATTGTAACAAAGAAGCAACGCCAAACCCAGCAATAGTACTTTAGCAAAATAGTCCCCAAGAAGTGACAAAAATATTTGTAGGTTAACAAATAACTAGGCATATTATAAGGCAAACTCTGATATATCTGAGAAGAAAACAGATTTGATCTTCCATATAGACATAATATTAATTTTCACCCACTTCAACTTTCACATGAGATTCAGATTCAAAATAATAATCAAGGACTATCACTTGTTTTTTCCCCTCAAATTCTTCAATTTACATAAGGTATTCATTTGCTTCTTCAGTTCTTGAGTACACCAAAGATTCATTAATTTTAAATTTTGTTATTTTATATATATTGGAGAAACAGTAAATGTAATACAAAAAGAAAAAAAAACATGGAATGTATGAGTCTCAAATATTTTTCTTTTCTTCAATTCACAATCAGTTTTAGAACTGTATTAGATGATGAATTTGTATTACGGTCACGTTGAATTGAGACTCAGGTATGCTAGTGCTCCAGGTCATGTTGGTCTTGAATTTTTTTACCTACAACCAATATGTAATATCAAAGCATAAGATGCTGATATGAATTTCGTAATGAGATACTTAGTGGAAAGATAGTTTCTTTTTCTATTTTTTAGACAATGGAGTCCAAACAATTTCAATCATACTGAAACATTATCTCCAAATCTAAAACAGAAACATCTGGTATGGACCACTGTTAATTCTTCAATAGATGGTTGTCTAAACTAAATCAACTAACAATTTCCATTTTTCCTACATAATTTCCCTTAGTTTCCACAATGTTCCCACATTACAAGATTTTTCCTGTCATAGCAAACAGAAATGAAAATAATTTTTCATTATTTCATTATTACTTATCTTCACTTTCTGGTGCATTTATAAATTGTTTCTTCCCAGACAAGGAGAAGCACTCTTGGTTCTTACTTTGTCAATAAGATTTTATATCTTCGTACAATGTAGCATATTCTCTCTGTCTCTCTCTAAAGAATTTGCCACTGAAGTTCACTATAACGACATAAATGTTCAAAATACCAGATACTTACTCATCTTCCTTGTAATAATCTGAAAACAGCCCAGCTACCAAATACTTTTTCCTCCACCTCGGCGCTTTCCTCCCTTTCTTTTCATCCCCCGATGTGGAAGCTTGTTCTTCCTTCAATCTTCTTTCCATCAAGGGTTCTATACTGCTTGCAGGAGAAACATCCCTCAACTTCCTTTTCGGATATCCACTGGTGCGTTCCATGAGTTTTTCCATGCTCTTTTTCCGTTTCTTTCGCTCTTCCAATCTCGATCGAAGCCGCTCTATGCTGGATTCCAGTGACACTTCCAGATCCATTTCTGAGTCTTCCATTTTCATCCTGTTTCGATCACTGGAGGCGGTTGGGGACAAGTCCCTCTGACGCAAGGTCATTCGGTCTGGTTTTATGTCGTCCTCAAATTCCGTCCTTTCATCTTGAGGCAGGCTCTCACATTCACTCATGAGCTCCCACTTCGAAGAATAGTCTTCAGTTTTAGACTTTTCTGGGATGACAGGAGTCGATACAGAGATTTCTGGCTTTTCGGTCCGTTGCACAAACTTCGCGTACTCCTCTCCTTCTTTAGGAACGCGATCACAAACACTTGCTGGGTGGGATTCAATTGGTGGCAGAGTTGGGATTTCGTTAGCAACTGGTTTCTTTTTCTTCTTCTTGACCGTTGGAAAACCTGCAAGAATTAAAGTGGCTTACTACTGGATATTAGGAAACCATAAATATTTGAAAGGATAGAAATATGAAACCTATATCTACTTTACTGATGCCCCCTTCAGAAGATTGAAACTAGTCTTTCAATTCTTTTATCATTGGTGCCTTGAATTACTCTTCCTGACTCAATTTGGTATGGAATTTTTTTGGAATGAACACAATTATGGCTTTTGCAGTCTCACGGATTATTTATTCTTAAATTCCTAATCCAAAATATAATTGGTATTCAAAAAGGACACCAATTCCCACCTACTTTCCCTCAGCTCTCACGATGTTCTCGGAATATTACAGGATTTTCCTTTCCTTAGGATACAGAACAAAAAATAATCAATTGATGACAAACTCTATTTCTTCTCAGTGGTTGTCTACTATTAAAATTAAGAAAATCTTGCATTTGACGTATTTTGATGAATTCGGTAGATACAGACATTCATAAACCGAACAAAAATATAACTCTTGATATAAAAACTCACCAGTTCTGTTTATTGCTCTTCTTTTCCTGACTTTTTTCTTTGCAGATTCTGGTGACACGTTGATATTCTGCTCATTTTTGGGTATTTCCTTGATTTGACTCTCATTCTTTTCCGGGGGCTTATCTTCTTCAACCACCGGCGTCTTGGGGATGAGATTCCTTTTCACCTTCAACTCAGATATGAAAGACTCAATTGTGATCTTCGGCATAACTTTTTCAGATACTTTTTCCTCCTGTACTGGACATGGTTCAGATTTTACATCAGATTGAAGCTTTTCTGCAGAAATGGCCATCTCTAATCTGTGGCGTTTTTTGGGAGTAGTGGCGGTAATTGAGGTTTTACTAGAGTTGACTTTTTCTTCTGGAGTTTTGGTAACATCTGGAGTTGCTACAACTTTTTTGTCAGAAAATCGATTAATACAAGCCTCAATTGCTTCGTCAATGTGGCTCCTAACTGACTTGGCACCATCTTTCACTTCATATTCATTGTTATTGTTTTGAACCTTAGGAGACGTTATATTGGACTTGATAACAGGTACATATCTTGAAGTCACTGGAGATTTTTGGGTTTCTGATTTAGGAGTGGTACTTCCAGCTTTGGGTTTTTCCACCTTGACCGCAGCTAATGTTTGTTTCACTTTAGGTTTTTCTATCTTCACTTCTTCCTCAGGTTCCTTTTTGATGTCATCAATTTCCGTTTTGCTGTCGCTATTACTGACTAAATGATAATGCCTCTTTTTCAAGGGTAAACGTTGTTCATTCGATTTATTCACTTTATTATCTGTTACGCTAACATTCTGCTTCTTTTTCTTTTTTTCCGAGTACTCTGCTGTTTTCCTCTTTTTCGTTACTTTCTTCAGTGTCTTCAACACCTGTTCTGGTACATTTTCTTTCGGTTGTTTAGTAGCTATCGCACAGCACTTGACAAAATCTGCAATGAGTTTGTCAATTTCTATGCTTATTTTAGGGTCGCTAGCAGTTATAGGCTTGAGGACTTTAAACTTGTACTTTTTATGTTTTTTATGTTTGTGTTTATCATGCATTAATTTAGGAACCTTAAGTGTTTGATATTTGCTCCTTACATCTACCTTATTCTTAACACTAAGTACTGGTCTACTTCTGTGCCTTCCTTTTAACATTTTCGGCTGCTTTTCGAGATGTTTAACTCCTTGAGACTCATTAACTACCACTGGTTTACATTTTGGAGGCCTGCCAGGACCCTTTCTGGTCACCGGTGGTCTTCCAACTTTGCGCCTTGGTGGATATAATACTCTATCAGCATTTGCATACAAGACTCTATCAAACCTATTAGCCGTCATAGAAATTTTATTGCCTTCCTTCGACTTTAGTGGCGCCAGTACCGTTTTTACACTATTACTTGTTTTACCGATGGTTTTTTCGTTTCTTAACGTTTTTGCAGGTTTCTCTAGTTTTTTGGTTTCCTGTTTGGGAGGGACTGATTTCTGCTTGATGCTGGGAGAAAGAGTAGGCTCTGGACTTGATACATGATCAGGACTATTTTGAATACCAGAATCAGGGGAAACATTTGGATTAGTACAATACTCTGGAGCTTTATCAACGGTTTTAGTATCCTTATCGATCTTCTTAGGCCTACCCCGTTTCCTCTTAGCACTTTCCGTTTCTACGTTGACTTTCTGAGTGTCCAAGCTCGCGGCAGGAAGTAGACCTTTCAATGGCTCACTCACACCTGGAATAGAACATGGTGCGTTCAGCATTTGTGTTTGAGCTACGAACTGCTGCAGCAAACTGTTCGCATACAAACTGCTAGGATTTGGGGGAGCATGAATTTCGCCTTCACTGGAACTTTCCGTAGTCCTTTGAATTAATGCATTAACTGCCTGTTGGGGTAGTTCCATGTCCGATCCTGACATATCTCCAGTTGCCGGTGAATTTTTATCGTTACGGTTGCATTCAAAGTCGAAGGCGTCAATTTCTTGTTGGTCCGGTAGGATGGCGGCCAAATCTTCTTCTCGGATTTCTTGCAGACTGCACGAAGCCAGCATTCCATCAGTGTCGGAGTCATCCGAATCAGAACTGGAGTAGGTGGAACCACGGGAAAGCGGGAGTGAAGCCATCTGCAAAAAGAAGAACTGTTAGTTAAATTATCTTCAAGAAAACAGAATAACAGAGTATTGCCAAGAGGCAGACAAATCAAGACATTCGTATTATAAATCATATATGGACGATTATTATATTTCCATTCTATAATAATTTGGGGATACTTTTTCAAGGGTACACTTCAGAGAAAATGGCAACTTGATTAGTTCGATAACAGATGGACTTGAAAAGACGCTGCTGCATGTATCTATATTTGATTCGAGTTTTTGATCACCTCCTCCAGGAAAACTCAAAACTAATAAAAAGAGTCTGGAAAGCGTTACAGTTAGGTATTTTATGTGAAGTCATAACATAAAGATTATGTACGTATAATAGGGCTGAAATATAAATAAATAATGACAGTAAACTGCTAATCGATCTGGCATGATACCAACATTTGTTGTTCAGTTCATATTAGAATAAAGTAATCTGCTATAGTTTGAAGGACAACGTTAAAGAAAATGGTGAAACTGAAAATGATGCTAGTTACACAGCCAACAGGTTCATTATTTCCAGCTCTAAATTCCCCAATATATACCCACATAAGACACATAAGTAAAACTATAGTGAGGTTTTGATGATATCTAACCAGCTGAGCAGAAATATCTGTGGGAGTCATTTTGAGATGAAAAATAGTATGTGGTCATTGCCGTGTACCATAATTTTTTTATCGATGGTTTGATTTAAAAAACCATATTTAACCCTAGTAAAGATTGCTCTGTTTTAGGCCCGATTTCATGAGCTTAAAGTTTTGTTTAAATAGCTGTTAAACTATTAAAAGTTGTCAACTGCAATTCAATTTTGGTAGTTACAGTCTGACAGCTATTTAAACTAAATTGTTAAAAATTCCTATATCCGTGAACAGGCTGCACCTTTACGAGCAACCCTCAGAAGTCTCCGAGAGACTTGTGCGAGCTAGGGAAGACGGAGCCATTACCTTTTTAAACGTGTGATGCCAAGCACGAGACCAAATAATGCTTTAGTCATCATTCTGTTGCGTTTTTCAGGTTCAATAAGTGGTACACTTACTTATAAATTCGCCTTTATTGTCACAGAACAAATAATACAACTGACAACACTGTTTGACACTTTGCAGTTCAAATGAATACTTCAAACTTCACTTGGTAACGTTACAACAGTCAAATGTTAAAAAGTAAACAAAACTCAAAAAACTTGGCAAATCTGATCGTATTTATAGGATAACATTATTCTAGAAGCTATAGAACTTTCAATAGAACATTCCATACTAAGTTCTCGAATAAACTTTAATGATTCTAGTACATTCTAATGGGTTTCTAGAAGGCAAACAGAAGGATTCATGACTTTTCCATCCACCACCAGGTTCGTAACAATTCTTTAAATAGACGTATGAGCAGTTCAAAAAGATATTTTTTTCTTAGATGGAAAAATGTATTTGTTATAATACATCAATGGTTTTACAAGAAAAAAAAAAAGGTAATAAATTTATAAATTTAAGATACGTACTTTGAGAAGGATATTAACTAGCAAACATAAAAAATCGGTCAATGGTCAATTTCTGATATGAAAAGATACTAGGCATAGAAAAATAGTATCAAAATGAAACGGGTCAAAATTATGACCCAATCTCTTCTTGAAATTGAATTCAAAGTGAAGGTCATTGAAATGAAGAAAAAGGTGGAGAACAGTAAATACAAAAAGTAAGAACTACGATAAAGAAAAAGAGATATGAATACAAGTTACGACGTTCATTCACAAACTTTGAATAGAAAAACTTGACTGTTATTCGTATAAACGAAGTTCTAGCTAGAAATGGTGGAAGAAAAGCCATCGAAATCATACTAAAATGAATAAATTACTATTGCAACCAAATTAGTGAATGAAAGTGGATTATGATGCCTAAAAACCCTGGTGTTCCGACTGATACATGTAAAACTGTAGAATAAAATGCTGGATATTCGCTGGTTTGATTATTAGAAAAAAAAAATAATCGCGATCTACTTTTCAAATATTCCGCGATACTTGCGTGAACCGTCACCGTCGGTTTTCTTAAAGGTACATTTTCATGAACAGAAGTTTTAAGTATTGCGCACGAGCATGAAATGAATAATCATCAAAATTTACGAAATCACTGCCCACAAGCAGTTTTATTCGTTAAATTTTCGACTTATTATATTATTTTAGTTGTGCTGAAATGCAATTCACTGGAATACATACTAATCACACATTTCATTAAAACTTGTCATTCTTGTGTCTATGAGACATCTGCCCAAGCATGCGACTATTGCGGATGTATCTGTGCAATTATATCTAAGTTTTCCTTATAAAATTTTCTAAATAATAATTTCGTTGCTTATTTTGAGTTTAATTTAAATGGTATTTAAAAAGTTTATTGACATTCTGTAAAATTCAATTAACAACAATCACAATCACTATGTCCCTGGAATATTGTCACGAGGACGAGGCGCCATCTCTGGACCCAATACAGAAGCAGACCGCGATTTAATTTGTTTTGTCTTCAAAGAAATCTAAACAAAATCTAATCAGTTGACAGATAATGGTTTTTAGACATCTTAAAGTAGATATATGGCGAGCCGATTCAACTACGATTTCAGTTTTTACAAAAATATTCAAGTAGATATTTTCCAAATCATATAACACCATCAATGATCTTGAGTAAATGTGTCCTCACGTTATATTTAATATACTGTAAGTACTGATTTGTTCTTGAAAATATAACTATTTATTTATAAATAATAAATTACTTATATATACCTCTTCATAGAGGTTGGGACAAATTTTCTGATTTACTTCGGAAGTTACTAATGGAAGAGTTTTCGAATTTGAATGCGTTTTTCTATCGGTTGCTGCCGGTGTGGCGGGGGAAGACTTTTTATTTTCTGTACGAATAGTAAACAATCAGCTACCTAATGAAAATAACGAAATATGCAATAATACAAAAGATAACCTTTTCTAGCATAATCCTCAATGTTCTAGCGTCATCAATCCTTTCGAGAACAACTTTCATCATCGCGAAAAACGACAATAGAAAAAAAAAAACTCACACACGGAACTGAACTCGCGTCACAACAATTAATTATTCACCGTCCAGGTCGATATTTTCCACCGATTTTATCGCCGAAAAGCGAAGAAAATCCACACACGCAACCACTTTATTGCACCGATAATATTGGTTTTCGTCCCTTTTCCCGAGACAGAGCTCACTTTGGTGGCGTAAGGACGACGCGTCATAAGGGGACGAACGATTCCCTTTCACCAAAGGGTGAATGTATGCGGCGAGTAGTGAGTTTCCTAGGTCGCGCGTTCGTTGAAATAAACGGCAAACGAGATATAAAGGGCATGGATTCGGAAGGCGACCTGTTCCGCCAACGGCCTAGTTGCGATAACTGTTTTCGAATTACATATTTATTTCTGTCATGGAAAGTGACGAATAATTTTTAGAAAGATCGGTAATTTTCTAAACCTATATTTTAGTAATTGTACTAGTCTGGATCATCTCCTTTCATGATATAAGTATAACAGTTTATTCGAAGGTATAACAAGAATAATTTCAGGTGGATACTTTTGTGGATGCTATGCAAATACTTGGCAACGCCGTTTCATTATCATCAATATGCTCAAATTTCTGTAGTTGGTGGATTCGCGGAAAAAGTTATGTTGACACAGTATTTTTTATCACGAAAGATTATGCCATCTGTTATACTGTAAATGTGGAATATTCCGCTATGACGTTGCTAGCTAAGTGAATTTTCAGTATTTTTTAATCGACCGCAACGACCTAGGAATGACCTACAAGGCTAGTTTGTAGAGGATCTGTCTGTCATAACAAAAAAAAATTATATATGGGTCACACTGAAAGAACTTTTCCAATTTTCTGCTTTTGTCATTCTAGGATGGAGCTGAAATATGGAGCAGTTCTGTTTTTGTGCAATGGATGCTGCTTTATTTTTGGACATTCTGTTTTAACTAGTCCATTAATGATAGATTAATTAATCTTTCCTGTTATTGTTCTTAATTTATTATGTGACTTTTACCGAACCAACTACTCCTTAGAAGCGTTTACCAACTTTGGATAGCCAGTTTCCTCCAGTTTCGTGCAAATATTCAAGTAAAATCCTAATAACTCGATAGATATGATTGCGACCTGTGTAATCTTTGTGCCTTATTGTTAAGTCGATCAATTATTCAACACGAGTATGTGTAGTAGCCGATTATACTTAAAAAAAATTCTTTGTTTTAAAAACATTCAGTGAACGTTGAAAAATAATTCCTGCTGAAAACAATACTCCATCATGTGGGCGAATTTTACAAAATAATACAGAAAATAGAGCAGCGTTATTGTGACGTGAACTAACATGCATTGAGATATTCGACAGCCTGGAGCATAAATTGGGTTATATAAAATTTCATATAGAAAGAATAGCGAGCATCTAGTATATGGAACTGAAATTGTTGCTCGAGTCTGGAGATGCCATAAGTTTTGTAGTCCATGAATGGTAAAAATTTGTTTTTGACCAAGTTTACTCTGTTCTTGCGTATGTATATACAGATATGGTAAAATATTATCGGCATATAGCATTCCCAATACTGCCGCAACTGTAGTTTACATTCTGACACTGTCACGTAAATTGTGCTCAAGGCAAACAGTTTGTAGCGAGGAGAACAGTAGTCCAGTTGAATAGTTGACTCTCCATTGCGCATATTTATTATATTGTGTACTGATCGCATGGTCTCGTCTCGTTTTCGAGACGAGACTCGTACAAGACGAGACTTTTGTTAGTCTCGTCTCAAGTATCGTGCATGAGGTTTCGCGTCTCGTACGAGAGAATCGCAGGTGAATATTCTTACGTGCGATCTTGAGAACTTAATAAAAGTCGGATTTTGTAATTGTATATATTTTGTATGCAGTGAATCCTACGCCTTCAGACGGAGAATGGATGCAGGAGCATCAGAAAAACTTTATGCCTCGGTGTAATAGAAACATATTACAATAGTGGAAAATTCACCCTTCTGAATCTTCTATTCTACGTTTAATGGCACGAGATTTCTTAAGCATACCGGCGAAAATATTATTCTCACGTGCTGCGTTAACTATAAGAAACCATCGAAATCATCTCAATACTGAATCTGCACGATGCTTATTATGCCTAAACGACTAGGTGAAAAATAAAGGCTGTGGGTTGTTTTTTTGACTTTGATAAAATAATGTTAAGTTTTTATTTTGTTCAGATGTATTACTCTCCAGTACATGATGTTATCTTTCAACAATTGTGATCTTATCCGACTCTTACATTAGAGCAAGTATTTAAGCAGTCCTTATTGCACTGAAAAAATAAGATTATGCATGAGAAGCGAGACGAGAGTCGAGGCTGCGAGACGAGAGTCGAGGCTGCGAGGCGAGACTTGATATGAGACATCATTTCATCGGCGAGACAAGATTTTATGAAGATCTCGTCTCGTTGGTCTCGTACGAACCACTAGCTGTGACTTAGGAATAATCAATAGCTTTCATTGCTTGAATGGAATTGAATGTTTACTTTGTCTTATGATGAATCCTGAAGTTTTGTTCCTATTTGGCCGATATGTGGTGAAAAAGTCATCAATAAACATACATCCATTAGGGAAAATACGAATATAAATACAAAAATTGATGTTCGACCCATCTGTGTATCGGCTAGTGACATATTTTCATATGGGTACACCCAGTTCATTACATCACCCCAAAATTTCAGTTGCAACTGATCAAAACAAAACTTTCTCATCACACTGAGTTACTGAACTTTCAGCCTAGTTCGCCGAAACTTATACAGGATTACTGAGGGATCATTGGGATAGGTAGATACAGAGATTTTTTTCAAGTTTAATAAAATAATGCCCCAACATATTTCAACTTCAACATACACCGTGGTCCCCGTTGCGCCAGTCCGATGCACCTGGCCATATAGCGGCGATACGATCGCGTGAGTTCGGCGTTCCCGCGCTTCTCTCTATTCCGTATTTGGTTCAATTTTGTCCCCCGTCAACACAGCAGTTCGCAGTCGTCGTCGGCAGCATATTCAAATTTACCGGGTTTATTCTCTCCCTACAAACGGAACGTATTTCCTACATGTACATTACGAAATGCTCGGTTAGAAACTCTTTCCGCCATAGGTCGAATAAAGTTTCGGTCAATACTACATACACTGATTGATACGGAATCGGCGAATCAAAGTCAAGAATTCGTTTTTTTCTTTGGAATGTATGATTTTTCACAAGTTAGAAAAGTTTTCAGTGTCATCCTCGTACCAACATGTGCAGGTTATTCAACAAATCGAGCCAGCACCAAACAAAAATGCCAGAAAGGACAAAAGCACAGAGGAAACTATTGCAAAATTTACCAAGACAGTTGCTTATTCCGATCAGGATCCACCTGTGAATCATTATAGGGAATTTATTTTCCTGGGCATGAGTGATTGGGATGATTGAAGACTACTCGCATCGCAGATGATCTACAGGAAGTTGTCAGAAAAGCGTAACATATTCTATTCTATAATGTGCGAATGAGAGGCAGATCGTAGTAGACATAAAATATTTGGAGAGGGACGAACCAGGCCAGGGCTGCTATTCTTGGCTGTTCGCAATAGTAATATGTACTCGTAGAGTCACAGTCTGATTTTCTTTTCATGTCGTTTCAAAGTTATCAGTAACTCAGAATGAAACGATAAGAGCATTTGTTCTTATTGCGATTGTTCAAGAATAGGACCCCAGAACTTCTACAAACCAGCACACCAACTGAGAATAGTACGGAATAATAGTAATATTCGCTTTTACACTATATAAGAATAAGCCAGTGCATGGGAGCCTTCGTCAAGAACATTGAAGACCTTGGCATATCCAGAAACCTGACCCTCGTAGAGAGATTCACAATGGCCTGCTAAGATGGTGTCTTCAACTATGGGTACAGAGGTCCCTGACTCTAGATGCAAAGCGTGTCGTAATGTACTTGCTGTCAACCTATCCAGTTTATGTGGTCTCAGCCTATATCCAATAACGCGGCACTACGAGTGTTCTACTACCATCTACAATACTGAATGAATGAAGAATTGAGAAGTGCTGAATCTGTTGGAACTATTCATTCCCCATCCTCAGACAAATACAAGCCAATAAGCCTGTTGTAGTCCTCCTCGACCAACAAACTAAGACGATTTTCGTCATTGAATTTTTGGCTCCTGGCGAAACTAACATCGTCCGAGAAGAGGAGGAAAGAGGGACAAGATATCGAGATGTACTCTTTGAACTGCGCAGGCTTTACCCAAACCATTTTGTTAAAATGGTGTTTCTGATAACAGGGGTCCCTGGTGGAATGATGGACACACTGCTCTCAAACTTAAAAATCATACCGGCTGGCCGTAATATGGTAGAAATCTAGCCAGACGAATGCAGAAGGCCGTCATCCTTGGTTCACTCCGCCTGCTCAGGACACATGATTCTCGGGCCCAATTGTCACTCACCCCACGGCGCGGAAAGTGCTTATTGGGGCAAATGATCCAATGCGCCCTTCGGAGAGAAAATCGTAACGGATAAAAAAAATCGCGTTTATTTTTGGTAAAATTGTTATTTCCGTCAACAGGCTGCACCCTTACGAGCACAACCCTCAGAAGTCTTCGAAAGATTTGTGCAAGCTAGAGAGGACGTAGCCCTTACAATTTAACGTGTGATGCCATGCTTTTATTAATAGTAATCAAATATAATAACGTTGGCTACTATCGGCAGAGATAGCGTTCACCCAAGTGCTAGACGTTTACACCGTATCAATAATAATATAATATTCAGTGGAGGTGAAATATAAATGGGTTGGTGAAATAACGTTCAGTCAACTCCACAAAAAAATCTATCTTCAATAATCCAGAGCTGTAGTCGGAAGACTTACATCAGCTCATTAGTAAAAAGGGTTGGTACATCGAAATCTACAGGAAAGTCGAATATTACAACATAGGAAGTAGAATAATAATAGTCTATAATATACCGGTTTGTAGTTGAAAAACATTATAAAATATCAACATGTACAAAAGAGAAAAATTCGGTCCGAAGCCATGGTTGTGTTAAAAATTATGATACAATGTTCGTCCAGAGGAACTGAAAGCATGACTATAAAGGAGATAATTACTTAACCTAAGCTAACCTTGCTATCCAAGCTGAATGCAATCCTTTCAAGAAATGAATGAAAACATGCTCGCTTCGCTCGCTATTTACGCCTTATCAAAAGAAGAACCAAAACGTTTATCGGGAGTAATTACACAAGTGCTTCAAAATTACCGATAATTTTCCATAAAAGCATGTTGTCAAAACCTCCTCCTCCTTCGGAGTCGGGCTCTTTCGACAAAATATGAAAATAAACTCATGCAGTTTTTTTACTGACAACATGCTTGAATGGAAAATTATCAGGTTTATTTTGATGCACGAGTGTAATTCGGTAGAATATTTCCGGAGTCATTAATGAAATCCATAAACTGTTTTCATATATATTGATGGTTCAACATTGTATTTTTTGGTTTGCTCTTGGTGATTTTTTCTTGAATTACAGTTATCGAATCAATCCCCGAAACGTAACATTTCAACGACGTCTAAAATTCAGTATTTATGCCTGTCAAGATGACAAATGTACATTTTAACAATCGTTACTATAGATACACGGACCGAGCGGGTAATTTTCAGCCTGAAAATGTCCCGCCGGGAATTTTTCGCTGTAATTGATCGAAAATGTCCCGCTTCATATAGGATTTTTAACATACGATGGAAATATTCAATTAATTATTATTTAATAACTGTGAGGAATGAGACTTTTTTACGCGGAAAATTGAGTATGGGAGGTTTCCAGGTCCAGGGGGTAATTGTCCTGATGCCGATATAAAGTGGAGGAATAATCGTATCACGTCTGATCAGTCAGTCAGTCGTCAGATGAGTTGGAACAGAGTATTATAATTTTGGAAGACCTCAAAAATATTTTTATAGTGGCATAACCATAGTTGTAGGAAAAATAATACGTTGAAATATCTAACAGGAAACTTTTTACGTGAATAATGTCTTCTTTTCGTATCGCAGAGTCCAAGTTTCCGTTACTTTCAATAAACAATAAACTCAACTGCATACCGTACAATGTAATTGAGGTGAGCTCAACACACTAAAACACCTACCAGTAGACAGTGAATGTCGAACTTCATAACATTGTCAATTTATAATTCAATTAAGGTAAAGTTGAAGGCATTTAGGTACTGCATATTATTAGATGCAATATGTAAAGTGTATTGTGACTGCTCGTACAGAATTTTGAGTAGGCGCGTTATTTGAATGAAGCGGTGCTGTCAAATCTTGTACATAATTATGTTTAAGCAATATTTTTCTCGCAACTGAGTACAAATTTAAACAGTTTATAAATATTTTTGAAAATAGGTTCATGATCCAAGAAAAAAAATTGTACACATGATGTAACAAAAAAAGTTTTTTTTTGGAGACAATAGTTCAGAGCACACTCCAACGATGATCTTTTCATCGGTTCCTATAATTGTCCATTGATTTTTCGATTGTATAGGATGTAGCGAAAGGTTCGACTGTAAATCCACTTGTTCATTAATTACGTAGAGCTTGTGGATTTTCTGATGGGCTATGATGTTGAATATATCTCTCACTCACACTTATTGCCGATACGTAAATGTGTCCTCTGCTACGGTATGAGTCATAGCCCATAAGAAAATCCACAAGCTCTAACCTTTCCTCAAGTATTAATTGCTGTGTAGAATTCGGTTTCCAGTTTGTAACATTTTGAGTCAAATACTTCTAACTACTTCTTTATGCCTTTTCGTCCACTGCCACTGATCAAACACTTGGTGATCCCATCATCCTTGGAGTCAAGTGCAGATATTTTTAAATGTGTGATCTACATATCCTTCAAATGATTCTTTAATTCTTATTATTATGGTAGTTCTGCGTAAAACCTTTCTGCTCTGCACCCCACTGTCAAACAGGAATACTTACCGATGAACTGGAGATTTTCTGACGAAGTTTTTCTGAGACATTCTCCCGGAAAGATTGATGGCCTGCTTTATGTCCCCAAACGGGATAGTAACTCTATTACAAAACCGTTTTTATGTTCGTTTTCTCTTCCGCCAATACAGTCCGAATTACAGAATCAATCATTTTAAAACCATTAAAAAGTAGATGAATAATATTTCTATTTGTTTTGAGCAAGCAAATGTTGGTCCTTCGATCCGGATTTGAGGCTAACTGAGTAATGAGTCCGGCAAATGAATCGAGAGCAAACATATATTTTTCAAGAGCACAGTATTGTTACTATTTGGCAGAAAAGAAGCGTTTACCTACCAAAGACTGAGCGATTACAAGTTCAGACGTTCATATTTTTTCTTTCTCCTGTTCACTAATAAATCTTATTGCATCACTGAATATTTTCATATATATTGATGTCCGTCGATGAAGAATTGCCGTCTTGACATCTGACACATCATATGTGAGACAAATATAATTTTTATAGTTTCGAAAAACATTCGAGCTGCCCTAAAACTTTTTTCATGTATTTTTTACGATACCTCATATATAGAATCGATAAATCATAACACCATAAATAGTGTATACAACGAATTGAATAAGAATAATTCGCAGTAGTGCCGTAATATTTTAACGATCGCACGCCTTAAGTCTCGGTAGGGGGTACAACTGTCTCGGCCATTTAATGAAACAACAGAGTCAGAAAAAAAATCATCAATATGTATGTACTAACCAACGATGATAACAGTTTTCAAAGTAGATCACGGGAATTTTATAATGATTTGGTCATGAACAATATGCTTTTGAGACTTTTTTGAGAGTCTACATCAACTCCTTATATCTATGTCTAATAGGAGTAATAGGAAGAGATAAAGGACCCCGCACTTTTTGCTATATAAAATGGCGTCCTGTCAAATGTTCCAAATTTTTGGTATTTTGTAGGAGTCGGTCCTTAAGAAATATGCCCGGGCCCAACTCGATCCTAAGACTAGTTTTCGAAATACAGGGTGTTACATGGTGTTAATTTTCCTCATCTTGTATCTCTAGAGATAATCAATTTATTTGAATTTTTTGCATGCAGTATTTTGAAAATATCCTTCGGCAACTATCCTCCGCAAAAAAACCTCAAGAACTTTTTTCCGTTACAGGGTGATTTCAATATGGGTTTGGAAACACTTACAGGATGAAAATTATCACATTTTATCTTGTCGCTTCATGTAATATCATTCCATGTCTGAATCATACAAGGCGATTCACAAACGCTATGGTATACCGTAATCAATTTCGCTTGAGTTTTCTCTCCCTCCTTGTATGTTTGAGTTGATAAATTGTATTTATTTCAGTTTTTGAGGATATGTCATTGAGTAAACTAGAACATACAGGATGTAAGTATTTCTAAAACCAATGTAAACCACACAAAAATATCAGAAAACCACATTGTTTTTCATCATTCTGTCGTTTGGAATTATGTTTGTATTTTTTTTCATTGTTCTATTAGAATAATTTCAATTAGAAGTTGTAGAATTTTCAGCTTCTTTCTATGACTAGGTTTTGATGGATTCAGAGATGAAGGTGAAGGAAATATTCTTCAAATTGACGAAAGGAACCCAATTTTTTGAGATTTAGAATATTTTCTAGGTTTAGGAATTCCACAAAACCTATGTTGTGGGTAGTATTCAGGGATATCCATAGTGATAATTTAGAAGATCCGCCTATTTTAGTTATGAAATATTTCAGAGAGGACTAAGCCTAAAGGGGATATCACTAATGGAAAAAAAACGCGCCGGAAACTCTACCTCTTGGGTGGTGTGGAAACGAGTTTAAATATTAAATATAATATATTGATTTTTGTCACACACAGAGTGAACAATAATCATTAAATACATGATGTGAAATGACTCATCATTAGTACGCTATCATTTCGTGTAGTTGATAGTCTTTTTCTTTCGAAAAATATCTTAATTTTCCAGAGCGATAAAATATAAATAGGCCACATTGTTCAGGAGCTTAAAAGGTAAAAACGAGGTAGGTAATTAGGTTCTTCAATAATTTTCACGAAGGTAATATTCAAATCATGTCATAATTGCAAAAAATTCTACCCGACAATATCAGTTTTAACTCGAAGTACCTACAAAGTACAAGAAGAAAAAATCAATTTCCGTGAAGTTATAAAAGTATACATTGTTTCAAGCTTGACAATGTTTTCTGAATCCATCAAAAACTAGTCATAGAAAAAAGCTGAAAATTCTACAGCTTCTAACTACCAATATTTTGAATAGAATAATGAAAAAAAATACAAACATAACGGTCACAATTCCAAAGTACAGTGATGAAAAATTGGTTTTAGAAATACTTACATCCTGTATGTTCTAGTTTACTCATTGACATATCCTCAAAAACTGAAATAAATACAATTTATCAACTCAAACATACAAGGAGGGAGAGAAAACTCAAGCGAAATTGATTACGGTATACCATAGCATTTGTGAATCGCCTTGTATGATTCAGACATGGAATGATATTACATGAAGCGACAAGTTAAAATGTGATAATTTTCATCCTGTAAGTGCTTCCAAACCATATAGCATCAATATTTCGAAATTCGAAAAATCGCAAGAGTATGAATTGAAATCACCCTGTGAAGGAAAAGAGTTCTTGAGGGTTTTTTTGGGGAGGAAAGTTGCTAAAGGATATTTTCAAATTACTGCATGCAAAAATTCAAATAAATTGATTATCTCTAAAGATACAAGATGGAGAAAGTCGTCATTTCCCAACTTTAACACCCTGTATTTCGAAAACTAGTTATAGGATCGAGTTGGGCCCGGAAATATTTCTTAAAGAGGCCGACTCCTACAAAATACCCAAAATTTGGAACATTTGACAGAACGCCATTTTATATAGCAAAAAGTGCGGGGTCCTTTAGCATTTTCCAAACTATTACAATTCATTAATGTGTAACGATCACGAATTATTCAAATATGTGGGAAGAGAATCAAATATACCTCTACGACTCTGGCGTATAGAAATCCACATGTTCCATATGCGATTCACACAACAAATCGAAACAAAATGTTCCATTATCTCCCGCTCAAACACGACAAAACCAGAACAAATACACTTTCAACCTCTACCCGACGCACTTTTTGATACACTAACCGGGCTGAAATAATATCGCACCATCATTTTTTATGCTGAATAGCAATTACAATTCAGAACATCTTAAAAATTGTTTGTTCAGCACATGGTACCGATACCGCACTGCTGTTTTAATATTTTCCAACGTTCCGTTTGCAGCATGACGCAAAACTATAACAAAAAAGAAGACATGATTTCTCTGGACCAGATGACTCCGATGTGAAAAGATTTCTCGGAAGTCTCCGTGTCGAAATAATGTCCAAGGGTTAGAAAGTTAAAAAGGGCAATCGAATCATTTGTAGTCATAAATTCCAGATCGGGTGTCATCTTAAATGCTAGAAAGGTTTTCCACGAATACAGGTGCTGATTGAGAAGCAGTGGCGTAACACCGACAAGGTAATCAGGAAAGACCAAATGATGGAATATTCATCAAGTGGTTCCCAAAGCACTTCCTGAAGGCATTGAATGATTACAATCAATGAAAGTGAAAAAATTTACGAAATAATTAATATAGGTCTTAATGGCCAATATCTAGGAAAGAGAGTAATGAATGATGATCTATCTGAATACAGAGGATAAAGAACGTCTATTTCAATGGATTTTAACGTAATGAGAAGACAAAAACTACCATAGCAGGTATGTGGACATCTAAAATAAGATAGATAGATTCCAAGCGCCAGCAGAAGTTTCAACGGGAGACATCTAACCGCTTCGCTACCGACCACATATTGTTTCAAATATATTTGACACACATCAAATAATAATTTATGAAGAACGGACTTTATCGACTTCACTACTACCTATCTATATTTCTATAAATGAAAAATAAGTTTCCCATACTTTGCGGACTCTTGGTGAATACCAACAGAATTATATCTGAGTTGTATTCCATAAAATACTTGGTATAAATGATGTCCAGAAATCAGTGATTTAATCAAATGTGTTTAATTTTATTTTCTTTTTCAGAAATCAACATAAAATCAGACAATTATAAAGACTAGGGTCTTTTACATCTGAGAAATTAATATCATTATTACAATATTTAAACAAAAAAACTAGCTTGCCAGCCCTTTCAATTCCCAGTCGGTTTCTTAATTTACTATGAACAATTCCAAAGGTCGAAAACATCCTTTCCACAGCAGCTGAAGAAGCTACCGCCCCAAACAATTGCTTAACCATTGGAAAAATCCTAGACTGTTCTTCTTCACTAAATATATGTTTCTGTGACATCCACCACTCTAGTGGTGTCACATTTTTTACCACTTCTTATGTGAACATCACGCTTTTGAATGGTTTTGATTTTGACTTAAGTTTCACTATCAATGGTAGCAAAACTGAACATCGTAGTGATTTTGTGCTTTCTCCAACGCACTTTTTTCTTCTTCATAAGTCAGTGTGAAGTCTGTTTGGGTTGGGTCTGATAAAAATGCCAAAAAGTGACTGGGGGTCATTGCTTGTTTATATCTCTTTTGAAACTTCGACAATGGGCTAATATTTAAATCAGTTTCTTCAAGTTTCTTCCCCTTTGGCGTGGGGAATTCCCCTTTTCTCTTACACCCAATGGCGCGTTCCGTTTTATTAGTGATGCAAATCTACCCGGTTATTTGTTATGTACCCATTTTTACCGGTTAATTAGCAGGCTGATTAACCGGCTCCGTATAAAACAAAATGACGTCCTTCCAAAAATAGCAATCATTTTGGAAAAGAGGCGTGAAATTTGATAAAAATCGGTTATTTTTTCATGATTTTACTTCATTTATTTTTGTTGGACTAATTAACCTTTTACATTTCTACGTTTCATGCAAAAATATGATAAAATGAAAAAATTTAAAAAATTGTGATTGATTAGGATTTTTTTTTAAATCGTATTTGTAATTACCACGTCAAAAAAAAATACGGAAAAGGAAATAATACTGAACTTGACTTATTAAACTTCGTGGAGTCCTCGATGAAATGATGTATTTGCTATTTATAATTCTCATACCTCAAAATTATACCAGGCCGTAAACTAGGAGAAATTAATTTCGTCTGCCAGAACACATGATTCTCGGACCCGAAAACCACCTATATAGTCCACGGATGCGAACCCCGCCAAAAATATCTTTCTTATAAATCAAATTTAAAATCACCTGTTACAGGATTCATTATTTTGAGAAACTATGATATCATATAAAAATTCGTTATATAATAAAATGATCGGTTACCTATACTCCAAAAAAACAATTTCTTCCTAACGCATTAAAATGAATTACTTAGGTACATATTTTTAAATGTTTTACCTTTATCTAATTTCTTACTTTTATTATTATTATTATTATAGTTTCAGAATTTGCCCTAATAGGTACGCTAGGTGTCCAGCTTATTGGCGAGTGCCCCACCTTACTGGATACATACAGGTCAAGCTACGAACATTATTTGACAATTCAATGTGTTTTATAATTTTTACAGATTTTTTCAATTTTATTCGTTCCCCCCCGATACTTTTTCATCGTAATTTTCCATATCCAAAACCGTTTGAAATTTTTCCGAATCCCTAGCTCACTATTTAGCCTTAGAAGGGAAACAGGAAGATAACATTTCTTGAAACTATGTAGTATGACGATCGTTTATTTGTTTCACAATTTTTACGGATGTTTCCGGTTTCAATTTCACGAGATTACGCAACTTTTTCCATGGAGGAGGGGTTCAAGCTCCCCCCACCGACATCATTTTTGGCCGTAATGTTAGACGTCCTAAACCTCCGGAAAGATTACTCTATGAAACCTACGAAGAGGGAAGGGGGTAATTTATTTGAAACTAAATTATTCGATGGTCAGATATTTTTCACAATTTTCAAGGTTTATTCCAATTTTGCGACTTTTTTTGGAAGCCCGGTCCGAGTCTCCTGACTGACAGTTTTTTTGTAGTAATTTTCAATGTCCGAAACCGTCATAATATTTTCTGAATTCTCATGTGTCTACCTAGCTTTCAAGGGGGTAAAATTTCAACTCCTTAGGAAAAAGAATGTGGTTCTAATCCAGATTTGAACTAAATAAACTAACATTAACTAACATTGCAAGTTAAATAAAAGCTACCAAACAATCAATTAGCAGAAAGGGCTAAATTAAAATATTACGGTATATCAATAATATCAAACACTAACATCAGTGTTCCCAAAAAGACAAACTTGTATCTGCCGTACTAAAAATAGTAATAATACCTAGCAATTATACTTATATATCATTTTTACAAAATGGTCTTTCATAATCGGCATTATCCAGAAAAGGTATTGTGATCATGGTAACTTACACAATTAGAATAGATTGTGGAATGTGATTTTGCACGGTATGCGGAATGGGACCAGGTATCAACTGACTAACAGTGGCGTAGAAGAAAGGGGACCCATAAACAGAAAAACTTTCCCAATAATATATCGGGTATACACCCTTATAACATGTTTGTTTTGCAGACTATGAAATGGAATTTGGACGTTCTGTATATATTTGAAATAAGTTTCTTCAATTAAGAGGACTATGGATACGTTTTATTTGATTTTTCACTGTTCTAACATACAATTTGTTATAAAAATGTACATTTAAAAAAAAAACATATCCATGCAGATTCTGATAAAAAAAACGGATCATTAATATAAAAATCGATGATTAATCCAAGTTCTCAATTTTGCAACTATATAAATTGTTAAAACTTTTTTTTTTTTAAATTTTCCCAATGTGGATCTATTCTGAAGCCTTTCAAGATTTGTTCCAAGGAAGGAAAAAAATCTCAAATTTATAGTTTAACAATTATTACACTTGCAATGTTCTTATTCAAGCAGCAAAAATTATTAATTACCTTTTGCATAACTGATTCTAAAATTGCAATCAAAATGTTTTTCCGGCAGATTACTGTTCATTTATCAGTAAGTCCCTGAATTTCTTGAATTTTGTATTTAATATGTTTAAATAATTTTATTGAAGTGTCCGAGATAAACGTACCCGTTTTCGGACGTACTTTCATCCATCTGCGATTTAAAATATTGGTCTTGCAGCTCCAGGAGTCCAAACTTTTTTCAGTAAATTTCTTAATTTTTTGAATCTTTTCCAGATTTGAAAATTCTCAATTTATTATTGAGATATTCGTAAAAAACTCAACTTCCTTTATTTTAGTTAATTGTTTAAGTATAACCTTTGCAATTTTTGCAAGCAGAACATCTTATTTTTTCAAAAATCCTATATATGCTATTCCGAATTGAACTTGGTGACTTTCGATATGTTGCCATTATGAACAGGAAAGGTTAATAATGGTAACAACATTTCTATATATCACTTCTACAATAACTGACATTTTGTTTACATTCCAAGTTTCATGCGAAAGAAATTCCCAGAGACACGCTGACATAAATTACAAATTAATACTACGAGTGAATATAATTAATTCGAAAATGACTTCTTAATACGGCCCTAAACTCCGTAATACATTATTAATCTTTAAAACGATTATTCCGAACATAACTTTCAATGCAACATATTTACATAATTGGTTAAAACAAATGTACACTTATTTGCTATTAAGTCGGTCATTTGAGAAAGATCAAGTAAAGGTGTGGATTTCGTAACGTGCTAACATTTTACGGGTTTCTACGGTTTCTTATTGGATAATCGAACGTTATTTTATTGAAAGCGACAATGAAATATCATTTGAATGTATTGCATAATGCCAACCGATCATCTCTAAGAATGGCGTTCTTCGTTTGTCGTAGACCGGTTTTGCTGATTAGACAGAATATTAGAAAACAGTAATTTCAATATGTTTTTGAAAATATGATTTAGGAAAAAATATTTGAAAACTTTCGATATTAATGCTTGTCACCAATTAGGTACTTGTGTGACAACATTGTAGTATATCACCAAATGGGATGATTTGTGAATATCGTGTAAGAAACAATCAACTAGCAACAATTAGTAGACAATTAGTGTTGTTCCCCACCCAGTGAATTTGCTCCAAATATTGAATAAAAACATTTATAATACCTATGATGATCTCAAAAAAATCATCAATCATTTCAAAGGCTCTTCAAAGTGTCGAATGTGGTGAATATATCGGTTAAAATAGTGTGTGCTTTTTAAATGTGGTTTAGATTTTAACTATTGTTACTTTTTTACTATATAACAAGCCGAGCACACTACTAAACTGTTTATTTCAAACTTCACTATAAACAAACAACTACTTCACTGACTAATAAAACACTTAGATCTATACAACTAACGATATATTCCATATACTTCTTCAAAAACTGCTTATTACTTCTTAATAAAAAACTTCTTCGAGTGAAATGTCTCGCCTTTATATATTCAAGTAGTGTAGCTAGACCATTCGCGATAAATACTTGTCCCCAATATTCAATACCAAAAATCTTCTGCAAATTTCCAGGAACCAATTATCGACGACACGCTTGCGAAATCGACTCAGCGGCGTAGCTAGGGGATTTTTATCAATCTCGTAACACTATTATTCTTGTTAAATGTTTGTCAAGTTATTACTTCTATTTGCCAGTTTAGCTCTTACAAACAAACAAGACTTACATACTAAAATATTACAAGATATTTTATTATTAATATTATTTTCATGTATATGGAACATTCTTTTTTTAATATTTTAATGACGCTTCTCTCTCATAGTATTTACTGAACCTTTATTGAATAGCTCATCAGACTTGTTGATGTAAAAATTTGCCGATCTACTTCTTGTATCGTGTGAATGAATTTCATTGATATATATCTGTACATCACATAAACAAAAAGTGGAAATAGTGTCTTATAGTTCCGATGTACAGATATGTTAATTCTTGGGTTAGTTATGTGGGTAGCATTTTGTGATTCAATTTATATATGAAAATTAACATATTGTATGCAATTCTCTGTTTTATACTCAGCGATAATGTATCAAGCATGAAAACCTGTTGTTATATTTAACAATTTGAATTGAATTTGTTGATCTTAGACATATAATTCTAGAGTTCAATTGGTTCCAGGCTGCATAGTACTTAGTAGCAGCCCTAAGATGAGTTTATTACAAAAAATATAATCTCTCTAGTTTGTTACTCTCATCCACTCTTTTGCAGCATCGTTTTTTTTTAACCTCTTTACATTCTCACACATCCTTTTTTTTTCTTCTCACCTTGATATGTAGTTTGTCAGTTAGGTACATTCTTGGTGGAATAATCAATAAATATATTTTACGTAACTTTATTTTTCTGAAGTGAATAGAGTATTTTCGATTCAATTCCGAGAGCCTCACTATCCGTGGATAGCGCTGTTTCGTTGTTACCAACTCATCAGCACGGCTTTATGAGGTCTGTCGAAATTGAAACGAATGTACTCCGAATTAAGTTTCAAACTAGCCACTGTAGATGTCACAAGTTACTTTTCATTTCAATTTTTCAATATAAATTTCAACGATAACTGCAATATTTTATTCGATAGTTTGAATTTTCTCAAATTCCTTTCAGGACAATCAAAAATACAAATATTTCCGTTTGTACCATTTTTGCTGGTAATAGATGGGAAATTCCGTTTAGTCACACGAGGGAAAAGTATGAAACATTACTACATGACTAATGCATAATGCATTGAATAAATTACTGAGTATATGGGTTTCCCCGAAGTCGAATGCTTGCATGTGGCGTTCTCGAGACCTTATGAGCTTTTTAATGTAGGAACGATAATAAAAAGGTACCTGGCAGTCCGAGTTTTTAATAGCTCCTTCAAATAATCGTTGCAATGAAAGTAATTATTATTGCAGTGCATTTATATATTGCAGTTGATTTATCTTGCAAAAAAAAAACACTGAAACTTTACTTTTATTGGATAAAACTCTTTCTGTTTTGGTTGGTTTCCGGGTTTTGCCGTGGTCTTCTTTGGTTTAAATTTAAAATGGAGATTTAAACCAAAGAAGACCACGGCAAAACCCGGAAACCAACCAAAACATTGACGCCAGCCGTGAAAGCCTACATTCCTACAAATCTCATTCTATTTAGTATTTTTCCATTAGTAATAATACTAATATTTTTACACATGAAACGAGATATAATCTGATTGAAAATATCTGTCTCTAACTAATAATGAACGAACGAAATAAACAACACTGACGAAGAAAAATCTGAAACATTAAAGCAACTGCTCAAAATTTCTGCCTTCTTCCTGAATACATAGACGTGCTCGCCATCCTACAGTTTTCAACAGCCCTTGCTATATCAATTCTTCTTACTTACCGACACTGTTCAATTAAGCTTCTAAGATCTTCAACATTATTGAATTCTTGTTGGCCATAGACCCGGTTTTTTAATGTGGCCCACAAAAAGTGTCAAGTACTGTAAGGTCAAGCGACCTTGCTGGCTATTTCACATGACCATCAATTTCCAATCCACCTATATGGGTATCTTTCTTTTTGTATTCACATACTGCTCTGGTATTATATGGAGGGGCAACGTCATGTTGAAACCAATATTTATTTAGATTTAGGAGAGGTAAAATGTCTAGAGAATTCTCAAAAGCGCCTCGCAGAAACTCCAGATAAGTTTCTCCATTGAGGGTTCCATTAAAAAAATCTCCATAAATTCCAGCCCATACGTGCAAACTGAACCGTACCTGAGGCCTAACTGCTCTAAACTCTCTGGGATTGTTTTGACTCCAGATGTGGTCATTATTTCAAGTGAACATACCACAATTAGGGAAAGTGCTCTCATCCGTCCAAATGACCTTTGAGAGAAATTGCAAATGACCTTTGAGAGAAATTGGGGAAAATCTCTATTCATTAACCAATTACAGTAATCCAATTTCCGTTCAGGATTACCTGGATATAATTTTCGACAAATATGAATTTTGTAGCATTTTAGACTTCTTCTGAGCTCTCTCCAAACACTTGTTGTTGTTGTTGTGTTCTTGGTTTGAAAAACCCATTTTACGTTTATTATAACTTTGAAATTGTGACAGCAGACGTGACTAAGTGATAGGTAATAGCGCAACAAAGAATCAACTCATTTAACAAGTGTTTTTGACGGAGTCAGAGCCTACTTGAAAATTCTAGTTTTTGTGAAATATGAAAGGTTGTGACAAAACAAAGTATCAGATATTATACATTTTTGGAATCAAAATGAAAAACTCTATTTTAATTTGTAACAGTTCAATGTTACGCCCATATAATAAAATAAAGTTGATGATGGTGGCCAAGAGACGAAACGTCGCATGGTCAGTCTGAAAATACCGTAGTATAGTGGGGACAACATGGCAATGCAAATGTGCTGTTTTCATCAAATATCGCCAGAAAAAAATTTAAATGGTTTTTCAAAATTTCGGTTTTTCCCGAATAATCGCACTTCCTGTGTTTGTGTGTATTCCCTCTGTGTTGACTCTTAAATTAGTTGTGATTTTCATTCAATATTCCAAAACCAAAGCATTCTATTTGGCGATATTTTGAATGTATAATTAAAAACAGTACTGGAAAATGGGCAAAATGGCGAGACTGCTCAAAGGAGATGCAGGGTACACCATCGCGAATGAAAAAATATATTTCACCAGACCAAAAAAAAATATGCTCTCTGATACGCCAAGCCCTGAAATAACACATATTTGTTTTTTCTTTAATTCTAAATTAGAGGTTTACTGTTCAGAATGTCCGTCTTTGTTAACGTGTTAAAATATAGTTTGTGCGAAAAAACATGCTTTTTTTTAATCGAATGATTAAAATTTGAAAATGATTCAAGTAAGTATATCGATATACAGGGTGAGTCAGAATAAAACCGAAAAACTGCGACTACAGATTCCGAAAAGTTCCTATCAAGGTATGTCCTAAAACGCATCCCCTCTGAGATACAGGGTGTCAAAAGTACAAAAAAAAAATTAGATATAATTTTTTTTCTCCAAAATTCTCCAAGCAAAAAATATCAAACTAGGTACACTAATACAGGTTTATCAAAGTGATAATTTGAAGTTATAATTCTTAATTTTCGTAAACCAGTGGCGTAGTTACGTTGGTATGTGGAAATATTTTCCTTCATATTTTCTTTGGATAAGTGAATGGACAAGTAAGCGTTTGACATCATCTAGGCTCATCGATACTCAACTCAAAAGTCATACCATTCCATGTACCTAAAAGTAAAGGTTTCTGAGGAAATTGAGAAAAACTGAAGATATGTCCTGAGTAGCAAAATAGGAAGTCGAATCCTTCGTATACAATAGGATTGTCGGCAAACGTCGAACAAAAAATAATTCGATTACTCAATCAATTTTTATTTTATGAATTTATTGACTTTTGTTAAGTGCACACAATTCCATATGAAAAATATTTAAATATTTAAATGATGAAATAGGTAAGTAAAACATAAGGAAAAATGGAATGGGGGTTGTTTCATCCCTTCAAAAGATCACAGCAAAATTTTAAAAATATACATTCCACAATTCTTCAACAATTTCACAAAGCCAAAAAAACATTTATTTTTATTTTTGGAAGCGTGTAACTTTTGAAGGGCAGGCCTAAGAGCTTTTGTTTACATGAAAGCCCCTTTGATTTTCGACAAGGAATCACCTCGTAAAAACACTTGCATTCATTTGGAAACACCCTGTGAAAAAATTTTGTATGATGTGATTGAAATAGAAAAATATAATGCACAATGAGTATAAAATGACATATTTTCAATAAATAGTTGATAAATGTGTCATGTACAAACACTGTACAATGCACTATGCTCTACTTAACTAGACTGTGGGAAAGTTTCACTTTCCGCACTTGTAAGAAAAATAACTATTTGTTGGAAAATTAAATTCGTGATTTAAGTGGAATTAAAATTTCATTGATTTGAATAATAGATTTGAAAGGTACACATTACTGATAGAATTCCACTGGCAGAATGGCGATTCATCATTATGAAACTGAAAAATGTCTATGTATTTTTAGTGGAATTCTTGCTATTCAAGGGTGTTTCTCAATTGAATACTGATGCTAAAGAGCGATAATCCTTGGGTGTTTCCCAGACAAAATTTATTTCTGGGATATACGGTGTTGAAATCTAACAGAAATAATTATGATACGCCACTGTGTTTTATTTTCCAAATAAATATCATTTTTATAATCATCGTCTAACATCTCATGAAAATGGCCTCCTGATTTTTTTCGTCCGACGAATAGTTTTCAATTTAAAAAATAAAATACATTCATTGAGACTAAGAAAAAATCGCATAATTACAAGCAAATGAAGGCATTTCATTTTTAAAGTCCGGACGAAAAAAAAGTCATGAGACCCTGTTTATGGAAAGATAATTATTTTTTGACAAAACAGTAGTAGCTTATCAACATTTCGATCGAAAACATTGCTGGTCATGCTAACACAGACGCCAATAATACGAATAAAAAAAACTTCATCCAGAAAAAAATAATTTTGAAGCGTATTTTGCAAATAAAAAATTTGAAGAAAAAATACAAAGCCGTTTTATACATATTGGGGAAAAACTGATTTTTATGTTAAATTTCAACAATCTGTATCTCAGAAATAAAGCGATTGCGGACCCTTATATGAAATTTTTTTCTTAAAATCATCCGAAATTTATCGTCCTATAGTAACAGCATTCAATTATGAAACACCCTGTAAATAGTTGAAGAATGAGGAAACTTGGCAACCCGGAATTCAGAGGTCCTTCAGATGTCACCAATTGATCGGTTTTACCGGATGCTTACGGAGCTTGTCGTTGGTATGATAGAAGACCATACCATAAATACAAAAAATACTTGATGAAATTCTCAACGTTCTTCCATCCATCAAAAATGGAATGAAGCAATTCCCACAGCTATTCACTTTATTCAGGCAATTGCATTCAACTGAATTATACGTATTAAAAGATCTAAACGACCTGCCGATAGTAGTTTGTTTATGCGAAATTATCCTATCCGCAATGTGTTACTAAGATTGCCCCGTCCTGTGGTCGTTCTCGTTGAAGTCAAGGCCAACTAGTTACATTGTTGTCTCAACTGAGCGCGAATCTCTGGCCAACAGCTGAGGGTATGGCTCAACTGCACTGATGTCAGAAAGTTAGGATGGTATTGGGGATGAAAAATTAAGCCGGGAACAGACATGCGGTATTCGGCAATTCCCGAATACCAATTAATCGCTTTTCGGCAAGTAGCGACTAATGTGTGAGGGTTGCTCGTGGCGAATATCCGCCATTCGATGTTATTCGGTGTTTACCCATCGTCTATAGGTATTTTTAGGCCAAGTCAAGGAGACAAATGTTTGCAATTGCTGTCGATACGATATTTGGTAAATACGCCGCATGTGTGTCTACCCTGCTTGCCCAATACAAATTTTGTTTACCGAGTTGCTAGACGAATAGCGAATACTCGCGATATGCCGAATACCGCGTGTCTGTTCCCGGCTTTAGATGCCAGCGCCAAAGTGGCAAAAGTCGAACCACTTCATGTGTATTGTGTCAACAGAAGCTGGTTGAATTAGGGCAAAGTTGCGCATTTATGTGAAAATATCGGAGATAGGTATACGGAAAAAACAGAAATATCGGAAAACAATTGTTATTTAAAAACAAAAAAAATTATCACACATTTACTTTGTCACTTGTCTTTCCCCAAGGGTGGTTGAGGCGTTGCAGCCAACGGGACTTGCGACCCGTGGGCCCTAGCTTACCGTACACTGACGTCAAAAACACACATTTTCCCCCGTGACTTTACACATACCCACTCAAACATTACAGAGGGATGCGAGAATTTGAAAATCTGCCTTCAGTGGGAGCTAAGGAAGGACCTCGGATTGGGTGCTGCGGGACTGGTAGCAGGTGATGAATCACCCGCGGCCGTCGCACCGCCTGACCGAGAACCAGCCCTACCAGGGCTTGGGGAGGCGGATTTAAAAAACGTGCTCCCTTGACAAGCACATATACATTACACACCTAAACTTTGAGAAGAGCAGGTGGAAACTATTGGCAGGCAGAACACCATGTATGAGTAGAGCAGGGGATAGCAAAAAGGGCCCATAGGGGCCTACTTGCGTGGCTGTAACAACAGCCTCCCCTTGAATACTTCTACAACTTGTCACTTGTCTTTACTTCAAGACGGCATTATCAGATTCACCATCCATCGTTTCGTCTTTTGGCAACCACCATCGACTTTCTTTTTCTATTGGCGCCTTATTGGAATTTTTTGATTAAAAATAGCATTTTTTATTCCGATTTTAGTTGGTCCTGATTCCGTCAAATAACACTGCTGGTAGTGTGTGGAAGGGGGATACCATCATGTTGTATAATAATTTACGAGAGGCAAATTGTCAAGAAATCTCCAAAAGCACCTCGCAGAATGTCCAGATAAGTTTTTCCTGTAAGGATCCCATTAAAAAAATAAGGAACGAGGACTTCATTAACAAATTCCAGCCCATACGTTCGAAGTAAACCCTAATTTATTGTCTGGGATTGTTCAGACTCCAGATATGCTCATCATTTCTGTTTGATATACCTCAATTTCTGTTTTGAAAACAAATAACGTTCGGGAGAAAATGGGGAAAATCGACATCATTTATTAGCCAATTACAGTAAGCCAACCTGGATGTAATTTTTGACAAATAAGAATTTTGTAGCATTTCAGTCCACCTCTTTTGAATTCCCTTCAAAAACTTGTTTGTGGATGGAGCGCCTGTAGTTGAAGCAATATCGTGTGTTGAAACCGAATTTATATTCATCTAAAGCGCAGATAACTTATTGCACCGATAGCAAAAAATAAAGTTGATGATGGAAGCTAAAAAACGAAACGTCGCGAAAGTGAATCTTCAGACAAAAAATGAAGAAAAAATTACATTTCTAATCGACGGCCATAAGTAAGTATCCTAAACTTATCGCATTTCTCAGAAAGTCTATTGGATTGGACGTGAGAAAATCCAAAAACATTTATCAACACTGAAGATATTCACAGATATTCACAAATGTTCACAAGAAGCTTCCGATGAAAAATATCCAAGTATTGAATAAAATATAGTTTAAGGAAACTAAAAAACACGCTTTCATAACACATTGAACTAAAAATCAAAAACATTTGTTTATATAGGCAGAAAATAATGAAAAATACTAGTAACACTGAAAAAGAGCGTGGGGCGCTTTGTTTCATATTTTCGTATATCGAGTACCCCTCGCTTTGTTCACAGTGATACTAAGATTTTTCATTTATCATTATTTTCTGCCTTCATAAACAATTATTTTTATTCACTTTTCAGTTCTCAATTTATAATTTGAAAAATATTTTTCTCCGGAGAGAGAGCCTGAAGAAAAATTGCGATCCTATTCAAGGAAGGTAGCAGGCGCATTTATTACCCATAAACGACGCGGGTTTTTAAAATTCTGGCGAAGGCTCTCACTCAGAGTATGTGAAAGGCAAATCATTTAATTCTGGCGATCCTGATCAGGATAATGAGACAAACTCGTCAATCTATTGTATTGTCACCGGATCTTGATAAGTGTACAAAGTTTCAATTAAATCTGTCCGTTTGAAGTGGGTCAAAATAGAATGTAAAGGAGTCGGTTACAAACATACATACATATAGGTGAAGCTGATTAAGACTTCATATTTTGAATAAATTCGAGAATTCCCAACGACGCAAATATTCCAAAACGCCGTAGAGTACGCCACATCCTGAAATGATAAAATATCCGTTTCCGGTCAGACTGATAGATATAGAAAATAACAAATATTGCCGTTAAATAGGTACTAGCAAATCTGATAATCAGAAACTACAACATTGGAAATATTGCTATACAGATTATCAGAGTTTTCAAATCGAATGTATATTGAGAGTGTACAGGGAACTAAATTCTCGAAAATTATTTCTCGAGGGCATTAACCAGCTACGGTGATTATTGAAATCCATTTCTGAAGAACTTGCGGACTAGTTATATTTTTTTATATTTGCAAATTTTTCGTGGTTGAAGTGGATTGTATCTCACCTATTTGATCGACTATAGAAATCTATGGTACTTACACGGAATCTTAACCCTGATCTATCTAATATACTGCAGTCCATCTCTCTAAGATAGAAAACAATTGCACAGCTCAATATGAAAGTACGTGTTATCAGCAAATTGCACAGTGCAATTTGATGGATTAATAGTAGACATGTCGTTTACAAATAATATAGAGAGAGTAGGACCCAGGCACTACCAAAAACGGTGGATTGCGGCATTTTAAATCTGGAACCCAGAGATGGCGCTGAATTCATACTTCAGTGTTTGTCTCAGGGATTTCCAATTAGGGTGATTTTTCGATTCAATTGGGTCGAACTAGCCTTCGCTGATGATTGGCAAAGACCATGAAACCGGTACGGAGGTGTTCCCCCAATTAAATCGAAAAATAATGTCAGCTTTGATATTTAAAATGCATTGCAAAGATGCAAAGTAGTTCTTGTAAAAAACTTTGTCAAGTACTAAACAGATATAATTCAACGGTCGTAGGGGGCAGTGGTTGTTTTCTGTTGAATACTTGCCGACGACCATACCTATTGTATAGGATTCCGGCGGAAGATTGGATTACGTTATCCACCGTTGTTCACAATTTGTTTAATGGTCTTCCGTCAAGTAGTGTCGCCCCTTTTTATGACCTATAAGAATGCTACGATTTTCAGAATAATGTGTTCAGATCTGAGTCTAACTTCAACTGATGGAGCTTTGCCAGTTAAAAAGGTTTTCAATCCATTTGAAACTTTGACCGCGAACATCAAAGTCATAAAGTTCAACTATTGGGCATTGTCTTAAGATCATCTAAGAACTTAACACCAGAAGTACTGAATCTATTATACAGGGTATATATATCTTTACAAGTTAACGCGATCTATATATATTAAACTAAAAGTAGGGCGTTCCTGAAAATTGGTAAGATGGGTGAAGGACTAATGAAGAATTCAACTGAAAAATATTTTCGTTGATGGACGTCATTTTTGTTATTTTTAATGGCACATCCTGTATTTCACCTCGTATGAGATAATTTTTTCATGAGACATTCAATGAAAATTAGGCAATAATAAAATTTTATCGAACAGAATTGGGGAGGAAAAACGGAAATCCTCGCGTGAAAATAATTTCTATTGCGGAATACATACATTTTAAGTTTTGGGTATTATATCTAGGGCTTAGTTTCATAATAGAATTGACTCTAGAAAAAAGGAGGTTCCCATTTAAAAAAATTTAGATTTTTCATTTTTTACATTCACTTATTGCACCCACATTTTTGCGCACCCTGTGGACGATTCAGTTGATGTGAAAATCGTGCGTGATTCATTCAACCTTCAATATTCACGATTCACTCAGTGCAATATCTTTTAAAATGATAATTTACATAAAAATTACGTATGTTCGAAAGGCTGCATTTGTCACATTCTCTCAAAAAACTCGAATGAAACGGTTTATTTTTGGTATATGGTATGATACGTCAGTTAGAATCGAAAACATGGAGAGAACTGAAAATTGAGGTGAAATACGCACCATCTTCATTCAAAAATCCAAAATGTAAGATTTTACACTTAAGAAACTAGATTTAAGTATACTATCAAATACTCTAATTGTTATATACAGGGACTACAGGGTGTTCATTTCAGGACTTCCCACCCTAATTTTCTCGAAATGGGTGCATTTTTTTTTCAAATCTCGAGACACGTCAACAAATGTATCGAAGGGGACAAGTTTTCATCCGAAAATGAACGCGCCACTTCCATCCTCCGCAAGGGGGAGAGCTACCACCTTCAAAATGTTAAATGCAAAGGGGTATCGACATGTCGGTGTTTCTTTTTTTGAAGTTGATCAGCTAAAAGTTTTGACTGAAGCCACTCAAATTGAAGTGTTAGGTTATTTTGGTGTGAATCCTACAACTTCGTTATGTACCATTTCTGCTACAGCTGATGAGAGTTTCCTTAGGCTCTGTCCAAAAAATTACAAAAATTAATAAATTCCATCCCTATAAAATGAAAATATGTCACATGTTGAGTGACAACGATTTTGACAGACGAATTGAGTTTTGTGAACAAATGACAACGATTTTTCACTAAAATACCTGCTTCTGTGATGAGTGTTCTTTTAATCTGAATGGATTTGTCAAAAAAACTCAATTGCAGATATTGGAACAATGAAAATGATCATGTGTTTGTTGAAGGGCATACCTAGCATCTCCAAAAACTTAACGTATGGACCGGTATACTATGAAATCAAGTAATCGGTCCATTGTTTATTATTGGAAATCCGAATGGTTAGATGTACTTGAATATGCTAGAGAAGACGTTCAATCCGCTTATCACTGAAGCACATGAAAATCATCTGGATAGAGATGGAAACAACCTTTTTGACGAAAATGAGTTACATTTTCAATAAGATGGAGCTCACCCTTCCATTATGTGCTTTCGGTCCGGTAAATGGATAGGGCGAAGAGGGCCAGCCAGGTCCCCGTATTTAGCACCATGTGATTTTTGTTATGAGGACATTTAAAATCAGTTGTTTACACACCACCGCCGCAATATTTACAAGAGATTCAACAAAGGATTACTGCAGAATGTCAAGCACTTCGGACAGAAGTGTTTTATATAATTATATATTTATATATTATTATAATTTATACCATTGTTTGGGCAATAATGGACAACATTTTGAGCAATTATTAAAGTGACAGTTGTGAAAAAATATTGTAATTTAGGTTTAAAGTAAAAGGAATGAGAATAAACAGTTACAGTTTTTATTTCAATGGTACGAAGCAGCAAACAGATTTTCCTACATATCTCGAACACGGATCGATCAATTTAAAAAAAGAAACGGCGGCGTGTAGTTACTAAAAAGACCTTTAAAATGGGGTATTACTCGATACCCCTTCGTATTTAAGATTTTGAAGTTGGTAGCTCCCCCTTGCAGGGGACGAAAGAGGGCTCGTTCATTTTCTGATGAAAATTTGTCGATACATTTTCAGACGTGTCTCGGAATTAAAAAAGGACATATTAGATCGTGAAAATTAGGGTGGGAAGTCCTAAAATCAACACCCTGTATATTAATGATTAACAGTAAATAAATAAATAAATTAATAAATAAATATGCTGATCTCGAAACTTATTAGAGTGAATAAGATGTTGCGAGGTTCTAATCATTCTTACTTGATTTCTGATGTTATTCTTTGTCAATTCCGGGCAATTTCCATTTTTCATCTGTTTTATAATTTAATACTAATAATACTCCCTCATAAACATCATAGAGTATACCCAAAGGCATAGCCTGTGCGGGTAGAGGACAGCTATTATTAATATGTGCCGTGGCACTCCGAGGCGATTTATTGAATTTTGGTGGCGTATTCTCTTTTCAGCTGTAGGAAAACCCGGAAAAACTCTCCAAGCAAACATCAGACGTCGGGATTGGCATCTAGACAAATTACATTGCTTATCGACTCCTACGAAATTGAGAAAAAAATTCTCCAGGGTGCCCACCAATTTTGTAAAATTAAATTCCCTGACTTTTCCAGGTATCCAGGTCTTACTTTCAAGTTTTCCATGAAAAGTAACGGATATGTTGAAAAAACCTTCATTGTCCAAACAGACTCTAGCCCAATTATGTGGATAATTCTGCCGTCCTAAGCAAAAAAGCCGTATCTCCAAAAACTCTGAAGCTGAGAATCTGTAGTTTCGACCATCTTATGTACGAAAAGTCTTAAACTGGTGTACTGAAGGCAAAATGATTGATTATCTTTGGCTATTTAAATCTAGTTTACGTAATTTTTTCTTTGGAGAAAGTTAAATTTATAGTGTTACAAGACTACAGAAACCAATATCTCCATATTCACACTTTTTGTAGATACGGCTTTTTTCCTTAGGACGGCAGAATTATGGTTAATTATCAGTGAATCAGATATAGACTAATTTATTGAAGTAATCATAATTTATTGAAAAAAAAATGGGGTAAAAATTAAAGTTATTTGTTCTGTAAGAGGAAATTTCAATTTACCAATGGGAATGTTTAGGAAGGGAATTGTACAGATATCTTCACGTGAAAACTCTGCGAGATCGTCATTTAACATCAGTGCAGTCTAGAAATCAAATTCAAAAGGTCCGAAGTACACATGTTAGCCGCATGGATCCTTGACGGCCCAACGATATATTGAGGAGATATTGAGCAATTACGTTGTACCTTTTAGTGGATTTATCGGCGATGACTTTATCCTAATGCAGGATAATGCGCGGCCACATATACAGCAAGGTGTGTTATACAATACCTCGCGGAACTAGGTATTAACAAAATGAACTGGCCAGCATGTTCGCCTGATCTCAACCCCATAGAGCCTGTTTGGGAAATGCTTGGTAGCTCCGGCTACGAAAAATGAATTTTGTTTAGCAATTCAGGAGAAATGGCAAAATATTCTTCAAGATGCTATTTTGTAACCTAATTGGCAGTATGAACCGACGTATGCAGGCAGTAATAAGAGCAAGATGTGGTAATACAAAAAATTAAGCTGAATTTGTTGTAAAAAGTACATTTCATCAGGTTATTTGAGTTCCAGTTGAATTGGATTGTTTTGAAGTTTGATTTTGAATTTGAATTGGATAGGTTTGCATTTTGCAATAATGGCTTACTTATTATTATAACTGAACAATATATTGTAGCCTTATCATTGCTACACTCATAAACTCAGCTGTCAAATTGGCATTATGGCACAATGAGCAAAGCCATCTCGTCAAATAATAAAATTGGGTAAACTTTTGTTTAGTGTTTATTTCTCTCTTGAAAATGAACTAGTGCACTAAAAGGCATTATGAACCAAAAAATAAAATGTTGTCAGGGAATGGTTCTTAACAAAACTTAGTATTAAATTAGTATAGAAATTGTTTCACAGAATGTTTTAAAATTGGGGTTTAACAACAAACTTCTAATTAACCGTGGATAATGACTAATGAGCCGGCATTTAACGAAACACTGAATATGCAAGTTAAAATTCATAATTTTGTCTAGAGTTTGATGAAAAAATTTTGAAAATTGAATTGAAAATAAAAAAAAGTTGAGACATCAAATTTTACCAAATATGTTTCCCTATAGGGCCGGAAATAGAATTCCCTGACTTTGGGCATTTTCAAACGTTTTTCCCCAACTTCCAGGCCATATATCAATTCCCTGACTTTTCCAGGTTTTCCATTATTTCCAGATTGGTGGAACCCTGTTCTCGTTTCTGGGATTCGAACCTGGCCAAATACAAGCGAAAATTTCAAAGTTAACGATATCCATAATCTCGTTTATGTTATTTAGATTAAGAAATCCGCGACATATGACAATCCCTAAGAGTAATAAATTGTATTTTTTGCATTAACCGAGATGAAACGGCCAGCGCTCAGCGCAATTCGGCCGCACCCGTAACAACTCTCAATACGCGGACCATTGCTCTCATATTACCCCGCCTTAATTAATTATCGCAAACCGAGAGAACGATTTTTTCAAACTCTCGTTCACTCAGATGTAAGAGTTTGTTCAAACGGATGTCGTGCAATTAAATTTTTTATCGAATCCCGCCGCTGAATTTCAGTCATTTATTAATTTATTCTAATTCATTCAATCCGACATTCGCAACGCATTGTCAAGCTCCTAGTATCGATTATTTCAACAGATAGAGTCGCAGGAAGGCGAAGGATAAATCGAGACGATTTTTCTCGTCACGCAGGTGTTCTAGAACGATTTTTCACCTAGGATAGATAGATACGTTTCATGGTGTGCTAGGTGGGTGCCATATAGCAAATTAATTAATTAACCATGAACTGTGGCATTGGACTTATTCGCGCTAAAGGCCAGAATGACGCAGATGTCTCACATTCCTACGCTTAATCATAATGGGACTCAATTGCACAATCTACAAAATGACAATGTAATAAATTTCAAAATAGACTCTTACGACCTCGCATATCTTTTTATTGTGCATGAAGTTACAGTGTGTATATGCAGTGACATCCCCAAAGTAAGCACCATATGGGAAACTCCAGGGATCTAAGGGCTAAATTGCACTCATTACCTAACACTATACCTGACTACATTAAATATTATATTTGCTACAATTATTTGATCAATATTTTCTCTATCGTTCACTTGTTATAATCTCGTTGTACCTTTTGTTTTGGATTCATTGACAACATTCTTGGAACTAATGATTTTAAATGAATAATTATTTCTTTACTTTACTATGAACTATCACAACTTTTCCAACAAACATTTTTCGATATTCTACAAGATAAGGGTAAACTTCAGGCTCAAAATCAAGTTTTCCAATGCGCCTCGTATATTACGCATGTTTTGCTATGATCTTGAACGAGGGGCTGTATGGTATTGGACCCTTATCACAACAACTTTTCCAAAAAACATTTTTCGGTATTTTCCAAGATAAGGGTACACTTCAGGCTCAAAATCAAGTTTTCCAATGCGCCTCGTATATTACGCATGTTTTGCTATATTTTGTTGGTGGGTGTTTAAATTTAGGGGATGTACACACTTTTATCAAGAATAACTTTTTGTTGAAAACGCCACAATAAAGAAGTTTCTCATATGGACACTATAATTAGTCAAAAATAGAATAACTCTCAGCTATTTTATTGCAACTCAATTACCTACAATTCAATAATAACAATTTATTAACCATTAATACATATGGTGAGTCATATAAAAATATATCACTTGGTACAGTATGAGCATATTGTGTCATCAAAAATATTTGCCACGACAAATAATAATAGCCGTCTCCTACGTGCACAGGGTATGCATTGGGGTAGACTTTGTGAGTTTTTATGAGGGAGTATTATTATTATTATTATTATACAGAAATTAGTATAAAAATGCAAGAAGAGGTAAGACGGCACCACGACACAAGATATATATTAAAAAGTAAAACGATTTTTCGAATAATAAAAACCATATAGGTATTATATTGTAAATAAACCACGATCATAATATGTAGAAATAAAAACATTAAAGTTATAACAAAACAGGTGAGATGACAGCACACTACAAGTTACGTATTAAAACATAAATAAAATGATAGTACTGAAACATCTAAATATTTTTGATAAAAATAGTAACTTTTTTCAGTCAGAAAACATATTATTTTGTTGAAAAACATTTTTTCACATTCATAATTCTTTATTGCCGTTAGCAGTTTGTTGTAGAAACTCAATGCATTGTGAAAAAAAGCACAGTTTTTCAATTTTGTGGTTTTGTGGTACTCTCAAGTTACCACCATGAGATGTGTTGTAATTATATGACAAGGCATTGTTATCGAAAGATGACAGCTTTTAATGAATTTCACACAATTTAGAATATACAGGGTGTTATGTAAGTTACGTGGCAAAACTGGAAAGGGTGATTTTTTGAATGATTCTAAAACGAAAAGTTCATATAAACATAGGTCCGGTAATGCTTCATTTTCAAGATACAGAGTGTCGAAACTTTCAAAAGACATCGTCGTTTTCATATTATCATTATTATTAATGCATTAAATTTTATAAAAATTCTAAGACTGAAATAGATTATTAATATTTTTGAAGGTTTAGTAGTTGAAATGTTTTATGGTGTTGTCCCAGGGACTTACATAAAAGTGATTTTTATATTTTTTCTCATAAACAAACCAAGATACGAAAAACGTTCTAGATATAAAAAAGTTGTAATTTCAGTTACTAAATGTAAAACAAATACAATAATTGTAAAAAAATGTGCAGAATTTTTCTGTCAAAAATATTGGTAACGGTGCCTTCCGGGACGTCATTGGGCATGATACTTTCAATATAGTTAGGGCTAAATCAGCCCTTTATGACCCTTAATAACACTGCAAATTTCAATGAAATCGGTTGAAGGATTATTAAGATATTTACGAAAAAAACAACGATTTGTTTTAAAAATTTTGATACCCTGTATCTTGAAAAGGAAGCATTATGGTTAGCAAACTATCCGTGGCTAGGTAAGTTTTTATCTGCCTACTTGCAAAGAACGTTGAATAAGATTTCTTGCATAGGTATATGATTGATACGTAGCATACCAGTCTAATCTCTCATCTAGGAATGTTCCCAAGAATCTCACCTTTTGCCACATAACTATTCCATCAATCAATTATTTCACCGGAGATAAAATCCTATCTATTGTAAAACTTCGTTGGTACATACTTTTTTGTACTCAAAATCAATTGATTTCTGTCATACCGCGATGTGAATGTATCAATGATTATGCCAACATTTGCTAATAACTCATCTAGTTCAGGACTAGCAAGTGTGATTGTTATATCAACAGTATTCATGGTTATGTAGCAATCAGTTAGGTGGTAGGACGAGTCGTTCACGAATAACAGAAAAAGTAAGGGCCTCAAGACTGATCCTTGAGGTACTCCTGGTCTGACATCACACTCACTTGAGATGAAAAAGATATTCCAAGTTAAACCGCCAAACTGGCTGAATGATTTATATGTCTAGCATTTCGTGAACATTCGAAATATGCCAAAGCCGTTTTTTTTTCGTTCACTCGCTAATCACTAACAAACAATGTCAAACAAACTTCAATATACTTTGCACTGTACTGTTTGGAACCTTTGGTATAGTAACGAATATGCTGGAGTTTTATCCCAACACCAAACCACTATTTTCAACACCTCGACACGTGTTTCGGTCACCAAGTGACCATCTTCAAGAGGAAGATTAAACTAATAATCCTCTTGAAGATGGTCACTTGGTGACCGAAACACGTGTCGAGGTGTTGAAAATAGTGGTTTGGTGTTGGGATAAAACTCCAGTATATTCTTCAATATAATTATCTGAAGGTGATTCAAAAATTCAGCTGACTACCACATAGTTACTTCATATTTGCAAAAAGCTGTCGTAGACGATTTACTGGTATTTAAGCGTTTATTTTTGTGCTAGTTTTTCTTTGTTCATTTTTCTGGTTTGTTTATTAATGAGTTTTTCGTGTCCAGATTCACACGAATAAAGAAACCCTGGGGTGTTGAGAGATCGTGAGAACCTAAGAAAAATAGATTTCATTTCAGAAATGTCTAAATTCCGTGAAGAATGCGATGCAATAAAACAGTCCGTTGCACAGTTTAATAGAAGTCGTTGAAATTGTGACTTTGTGAAGAGAAATAACTTATTTATTTTATTATAATTTTCTATTAATACAATAACAATCAATATCCGTGAAAGGTACGGCGGAATGCCCGTAAATATCTCGAGAATGCAGTAAAGTCTGTCGTAAACACTGTTCAGCTTCATTACATTCATTTAATAACGATATAAAATTATCGAGTTGAAACCTTCGTATGCGCAGATTTATTTATTTATTCACTTTTCGCCATTAAACGTTCAATGGTCTTTATCGCACAAGAGCCCTTGTCTCCGAGCTCGCAATTGTGACTCCATAAATGGCGGTTTGTCATGTGAACATACATATTTATGAAGGATTCCATCTCGACGAGATGCATATCTCGGGAATTATTAGTTTTGGAACCGTGTGTCTTTTGATATTTTCAATAGGTTTTTATTACCTATTATACGGAGACAGGGTCCTGATATAGCGTGTTGAACATCCATATTTTTCTTCCTGTTGCAGATTTCAGCATCGGTTGAACGTGAAAAAAACGGCATGTCATTTTAGCAAAAATTAAAAGTATACCTCTATATCTTGTAAATTATTCTCCTCTATTGCATTGCTACGTGCTAGATCTCTGTATAAATAATGTTTGACATGCAAGAACTTAATTTCTGCAGCAATGTCAATCGGTTTGTTTTCATATTTTTGCCAAAAAAAGAGTTTTCGTGGTAAATAAAAAATTATAGATAAAATTTTAAGCACTCGCGGTATTACCTATGATTTGTTGAATATTCAGTTCGTATTTGAGCAGAGATGTAAGCTGCTAAATGGAACATATTAAGTTTTTTCAAAATTAATTGATAGGAGTGTACTATCAAAATATTGTTTCATCATTTTCAGATTTCAGCTTCAAACTATACCAATTTTCCGCATTGTAAATAATATCCGTGTCATCTGCAAAGCTGATAATTTTTCCAGCCCTTTCCTGTAAAAATAATTTATTCAAGTAAATAGTAAACAAAACAGGCCCCAAATACTGTCCCCTATGGTACTCCATAAGTGATTGTCTCTTCTGAACTCGTTTGATCTCCAATTCTGACCATTTGCTTCCTGTTCGTGAGATAATTTGCAAATAATGTGTGAGCTGTACCTCTGATTCCGATATCATTCAACGTGGACAAAGTATGTTATGGTCAACGTTGTCGAAAGCTTTCCTCAGATCGATAAAGATTGCTATTGAAGGGGTGTAGTTATCTAAGCATTCATATACAGGGCTATTCAAATTCGAGTCTATGCATGGGGATCTTGGTAACGGTAAAAGATGCAAGGGTGGTTAAATGGGGGCAAAGTTGCGTATTTCAGACGTCAATTACGTGACACAAACAAAATCTGATTTAGCGGCTTTGGTTCTGGAGTTATACAGGAAAAGTCGAAAATTACGGAATTCTTTTTTTGCCTATATCTTTTTATTTTGTGAAGATTGTTTGAAACTGTTGGCACTTTGTCATAGCAACTTTTCGTAGCCTATCAAAATATGCAAATAAAAATTATATACAAAGTATCGTACAACCCGGGCCACCCTCAAATTTTTATTTTCAAATACGGTCCTATATTTTTTATTGCAATTTTTTCAAATGTCAAGAGTCATATTTCAAATTGGTGTAGTATTTTCATCTGAGTTACAGATTGTTCTGGAAGTAGTGAACTATTAGCAGTAGAATAATTTTTTTAATCCATAACAGCTGTAATTTGAAAAATGTGAACTTATCATTGGTTCACTTTTTTTATTCTTGGATATTTTTCAGTTATAGCTGTTATGGAATTAAATAATGTTGATTCTACTGCTAATAGTTCAGTACTCCCAAAACACTCTGTATTTTAGATGAAAATACTACGCCAACATGAAACACGACTCTTAGCATTTGAATAAATGTTATAAAAAATACAGGTCCGTATTTGAAAGTAAAAAGTTGAGGGTGGCCCGGGTTGTTCGAAACATTGTTTATAATGTTTAATTACATATTTGGATAATATACAAGAAATTGCTACGGCAAAGTGCAAACAGTTTAAAAAATCTTCACAAAATAGTATAAGCAAAAAAAGAATTTCGAAATTTTCGATTTTTCCTGTATAACTCTAGAACTAAAGAAGCTAGATCAGATTTTTTTGTGTCACGTAATTGACCTCTGAAATACGCAACTTTGCCCCCATTTAACCACCGAGATTCCCATGCATAGACTCGAATTTGAATAGCCCTGTATATTGTATGTCAGTGTATCGCGTCTTGAGTAGATTTGCCTCTCCGATCAAGTAACACAACCTAGATGAGTAATGCTCAAATAGAACTGAATGTAACATCTTTTTATAATGTTATCCCTCAAATCATGACATTATTGCCATGTCGCAATTTTTTAAAGAAACCATAAGCACGTCAGCTAGATTTTGATATCTGTCGGTTATGTTATGTTCATGTCAACGAAAACCCAAAAATACTGTCTTAATAAGAAGGCAATTGAAACGTTCATTGCAGCTTGTTGGGAGCATGTAAAAAAAATTGAATATCGAATGTCAAATATGACAGAACAACAACATAACATCTCTGGTTTTTTCTTCTTTGGCTAATTAGAGTGTTTTTTCGTGAATAAATTGTAAATTCTGAGTTAATTTGTGTTAAACTATCGTTAGTTTTTATTATTAAGCAATGGTGAAGCATAGTGAAATGTGTAAAAGATCATTTGAAGCTGGAAATCAAAATACGTCATTTCATAGGTAAGCTTTCAGTGTCGTAACTATCGAGAAAGGGAATCCGAATTGGAAAAGAGTAAAATGAATGAATTATGAAAAAACATGTCAATTAGAGCATCGGCTGTTCTCAAAATCCTGTGGAGATTATTCCATCATAATTTCGGGTTTCCATTATTTCTATTTTATTGAACCTCAATATTTTTGTAAACAACGCACGACACCGCCGTTGGGGGAAAATGTTCCTTACACACAAATTTTAATGCGTGTGCGGCGAGTTACTCATCTACGTTGTGTTTTGATCGGATATTTGCCTCTTCAAAATCCATATTGTGATGGTGATAATAGATTGTATTCATTCAAAATCTTGTTCAATCCAATGTTTATAATAATTTTTTCAAATACCTCACTCTGATATGTTATGGGAGAAGACATTGGTCGATAGTTGGGGACATCTTTGAAAGCTGAGGGACAGTTACCTCTTTCAAACGATTAATTTATTATTATATGTTAGTGGGTAACTCAAGTATTACGATATGGTTTTTAACGTTTCTGCTTTTAGTTCGTCATATCCTGGAGCTATTTTTTAGCTGCTCAATCATTTTTGCTATTTCGATTTCATTTGTTGGTGGAATAAATAATGAATTTGTAACGCTACTTCTCACACTTTTATAACTTGGGTCTGTGCTGATTTTTCCAGCCAGTTCTTTCCCAACATTATCGAAGAATGTATTAAATTTTTCAGCTATTTCTCCTGAGTCACTCATCACATCACAGCCACTTATATGGTTAGGGTGTTTTCAGTATCTCATTTACAGTTTTCACAATTTTTGAGTTCCTTTTCAACACGTTTCCGATAATAGGTTATTTTAGCTTGTTCAAAAATTTCTAAAATTGTTTTTCATTGTCAGAATATACATTTTTTAGATTTTCGTTGTTCGGGCTAGATTTCTATTTATGGAGTATTCCATATTTTAATAAACAGATTTGATGAGTGATTTCGTAATCGATTTTCTTCTCTTTTGATCTTTATTTCTCATAATTCATTTTTTAGATTTTTCGACACATTTTTTCAATATGTCAATGAATTTGTTCAAGTTTTCACATTCGGATCTGGGAAAATATCTCTTAATTAGAGGGTTGAACTGACATTTATTTATATAAGACAGATCCCCAATCTCTCATATAAGGGCCGCTAAATACTGTCAGCAACACTACCTTCGGTAGTAGAAATTTTTGTCCGCCCCCTCGTATCCGACCAATCCTCCTACTCAGTCATTGAAACTGGATGTATTTATAATAAAGGAAATACACACAAGTTTGTCTGGTTCTTTGTTTCTGCGTTATTATTACAATGGTTCATAACTTAACACACAATCACTTAAACGTCTTGATTGCGTTCCCAGACGCATTTAGGTACTGCCCGAGGTACTTACTATACAAGGACACCAAATTACGAGGTTACTGAGTTTCAGTCTGCATACAGCGTATTCCAAAAGAACTGCATGTATCTATCGTATTATTATTATACTGAAAGAAACATTTCCAAAAATGATTTTGGTATATTCTCTCCAATAAATACTTTATGCTTTCCTTAAAGGTCTCATTAGTTCCTTCCAAAATTTGGTGAGTTTCGGAAAGCATGACGCAGCGCTCTGGTTGCCAAGTAGCTGTTTATTTTCTTTCGTTTTCCTCTAAAAAATGGTGAAAATGTATAAATCATGTAGGAATGTAAGCTTTCACGGCTGGCGTCAATATTTTGGTTGGTTTCCGGGTTTTGCCGTTGTCTTCTTTGGAGATTTAAACCAAAGAAGACCACGGCAAAACCCGGAAACCAACCAAAAAATGTATAAATCATGTTTTAATTTTTGTAAAACTGGAATAAAGTTACTTTAAAGTTGAGTTTTTCTTGTAAAACTGTCAACAAGTGCACTTTGATCGCTTAGTTTGTGTACCTACCTAACCTAATGTTATTGCAACATCAAAATACTATTCTAGTATTTTACGGAGAAATATGAAAAAATGCACTCCTTAAAAGGTTGTGCGTCTCTTGTAATCTCTTGTGATAACGAAAACCTGATGAATATGTAAAAAATGCATTGCGGCTTTATTAGAGTCTCCCCCTGTTAAGTTTTGAACGGTTTGATGTACAAACATTAAAAACAACCGTTTGGAGGGTTTTATCGATATCATTTTTTAAAATAAAACACATTGTAATTGCTCGATGGATGGCGGGGTGGGGGGGGGGGCACATCAACTAAATTTTTTTAAATGGCATGGGGGATAATGTGTCACATCGTTGAAAAGATAATTAAATTCTCTTTTCAACCATTCTGAACATCTCAAGAATTTCGTTTCATTCAAAAAAATTTCTGTCCTGTTATTTCACATCAAACTACTCAAAAGTTATCGTGGTCAGGTAAGAGTAGGGATTCAGACCGCCAGATCCGCACTTATTTAGACATTTCAAATGCATAAATTGTAAAAAAACGTATTAACGAAAATCTAAAAAACTTAGATGGTTGAAAAAAGAATTGAATTATCTTTTCAACGATGCGTGACACATTCTGAAACAATTTGTTTTATTTCAAAACAAGGTATCGGTGAAACTTTCCAGTTTTTTTTTGTTTGTACGTCAAACCGTTCAAAAGTTAACAGGGGGGACTATTAAAAGCCGCACTGTATATAGTTTTCTTGATATAGCGTATAGAAAAAAAGATGGGTCTTCTCTTCAGTGTATTATTTGAGGAAAAAATAAGAGAATGAAAAATTTTCCTCGATGGACTAGTCAGTTGAAAGTTGAGTCAACGTTAATAATAAATAATAACCGCTGGATATTTAAAAGAAAAAATCTGAATTTGTTGTGTTTTTTGATAATTGTAGAAAAAATTCTGTATGAGACTAGTATAAGTATAAAAATTCACATACCAAGGAAAAATATGCATTTTTTGGTAAATTGTGATCGTGGCGACATGGTGAAAGTTATTCTTCCAGTTACAAAAACAAAGGAAAAACGCACATTTATTGTTTCTGATGACATAATAAACGGAATGACCGCCTTGGCTGTATACCGAAAATATAAACATTCCATACAGGCTAAAACATCGCACACCAGATTTCTTGTTAATTACTCAGAAGAAAAATCATCTGTCAATGTAATCGGAGAGAATACAATGGCTAAAATTTCATTTAAAATTGCAACATCTTTATAAAAAAAATCACCAAAGTTATAGAACTTCGGCTACGCTGCTCGTCAATGCAGGTGGTGACTTGGTAACTCTCGAGCAGCATGGTGGTTGGGAGGCTGGAAAGATTGCTTAATATGTCGCTGAATCATTGACAAGAAAAAGGGAAATTGCAAGTGAAATCAATACTGGTCGGGAATTCACTTCAATGCCAAGTTCTTCTAAGGATCACGTTGATAACTTTGTATCGATAGCTCTTCCTTCATTGGAAAGCAACATCGCAAGCAGCCAAACTATAACGTCAATGAGTAATCATCAAGGAGTGGTTAATATTTCAGCGGAAGACGGCTTTTCAAGAGCGATTGTTGTTTTAAAAAAATTGTTAAAATTGTTTTTTCTGTTAACCAGGTGTCATCCCTCTACGAACGACAGCCCTTAGAAGTCGAAACTTGTGCGAGCTAAGGATTAACGAGGTCTTACCTTTTAACGTGCGATTCCTAGCACGAGACTAGTGACCATGCTGGGAATCGAACCCACGTCCCTCTGATTGATACCATCATGACCACTGCGGCCCATTACTTTCAATAATTTGACAAACTGTACAATTAAATTCAAGTCGTTAAGTTTTTTACTTTATGCATTAGGTGTATTGTTGTTTAATTTAAAGAAAAAGGAAACAGACGGTTATATGTATTTTTTACTTTATTTTCAGAAATATTCTTACAAAATGAAACAGACGAGGTAAAAAACTAAGAGGGAGGAAAAGTTTTGTTCTCAGGGAAGGAAAATGGTTTCCTCCCCGCCCGGCGGGAGGAAAAGCACCATTTTCCTCCACTCTTTAGGGATCCAAAATCAAGTTTTCTAGTGAGGTAGTAGAAAAAAGTGTACTCGTAGAAAATGCTGCACTATACGTACGATATCAACATTTCCTACTCGTTGAAAAGCAACACTAGAAACATTAATAATAATTATCAATGTACGGTTAAGGATGAAACATGCGAATCAAGACTTGATTACAGAAAAAGTCGAAACTTTAACAGAATTTTTCTAGCTCGCAATTCCCAATAACTCTTGGAATTTTTTTTTATTTCAATGTCATAAATAACCGACGTTTCATAGGTTTGGGTTTGGCGTTGCTTAAAACGAAAAAAATATTTTATTAGGAAATAACAATATTGTTGTGTCCATAGAATTGAACATCTTCACAACTCTCCCTTGTATACATCAATCCCAATTACACGGTGAAAAAACCAAGATACCGAGAAGAAAGGGCCATGTGGCCATGATCCATGTGAATGGATAAACGGAAGTAGATTTCGAAGGGTCCCTCCCTATAAGAAGTTGTATATTTCTTTGCATTTTCTTTGTTTGTATGGAAATGATTTGGCCTACTTTAGAAGATCACACACAACTTATTATATCGAGGGTCGGAAAGTATTATAATGGGGGATTTTGAAAGATACTGTATTGTGTTACTTTTGCGTAGTGAACTTTGTGAGATTACGGATTAGTGAGCTTTTCGAGCACCTGTTTAATACACCAGGTGACACTGAAAATCTCGAATAGCCAGCCCGGCCAATAGTTTATATTTGAAGATACAAGACTGTAACTGGTAATGTAGGTATTAAAAAGATGGTGGTTTTGAAAAGTTTGCACCATATGGGAATATTTTATTCATCATAAAAGATACTGCATTGCAAAAAACTTTCATCTGAATTATCAGAATTCTAAATGTCTAAACAGCTAACAGGGCAGAACAAAAAATAGGAAATTTATTCAAGAGTAAACTTTCCTTATATTCGATATCAAAAACGTTCAATGGAAGTCGTTTAAAAATAAATACTATAACCAGATTTGGAAACACAACGTTCTTAGCAACAAACCTTCTTTTCCGATATTTTTCATGTTTTTGGCCTCACAAATTCACCTTAGGGATCTGCATACAATCACGTTACTTACATTTCTACGCAACTTTAAGTTGGAGAATCACTTTTTATTCACTCATATTAAAATGAGATCTAACAATGCAAGTGTTTGAAGATAATCATCATTGTCAAGGAATTAAATGATCTAACTGTTCATCAACAAATACCATGCAATTCCGTTTCTCAAATTTGGATTTCATCCTCATTTACTTGAAAATTAAAGTTCTTAAGAACCGATAAAAAGACGTTTTCTCGAATTCGACTCAAATGCGAGTACAACAAAAACATATATGAGATTTTTTTTTGACGTATCGCAATTGTGGACGTCTATCACTGTCAAACTGACTGTTGATCAAACGACATTGGAGTGAATTACTTGACTAAAGCTGCTGAATATCTTTCCTCAATAATAGTGTATACGATCGCGGAAAGAGTTGAAATAATAACAATTATTTTCAAGATTATGAGTACGGTAACCGTACAGCTAATATGTTCAATGAAACGCATCCAGATAATGTTGCAATAGAAAATACGTTCTAGAATTAGTGCAAAAATTTCGTCAAACTGGATCAGTAGCTAACAAGAAACGAGACCCAGAACGTGAATTTGCGTTAAGAAATGAACTTGTTAAAGTTGCAATTTTAGGACGTATATCATCAACAAATGCATTGAAATAGGTCATTTTCCTGATTAATTCAAAACTTTGGTTGTAACAGCCATTTTCAAAAAAGGGGACACAACAGAAGCTAACAATTACAGGCCTATATCGCTCAAACTTTGGAAAAATATTCGAGAGAATTATAAAGAACAGACTGTCCAGCTACTTGAATAAGTACGGACTGCTTTCTTATATGCAGTTTAGCTTTAGATAAGGCAAATCAACACAAGATGCCATAATAGAGTTAACCAACGATGTTTATGGAGCTCTAGATGAAAGCAAACCTTGCCTAGGTGTTCATAGATCTTGTAAAAGCTTTTGACACCGTAAGCCACAAAATACTACTTTCAACACTTCAAAATTTTGGAATACGTGATAAAGGCCTCGATTTGTTCAAAAGCTACCTTGAAAATCGTCAACATTGCGTCAAAGTGAATGGTACTCTCACTCTCAGTGATTACAGAAAAATCGACTGTGGGGTGCCTCAGGGAGCCGTACTAGGACCACTGCTCTTTTCGCTTTACGTAAACGACCTATTCTCAATCCAGTGTGAGGGGAAAATAATCAGTTTTGCGGATGATACTGCCATATTTAATAAAGGGGAGACCTGGGGTGGTCTAAAAAATTATTGTGAAAGGGATCTAACATTGATCAAAAACTTTTTTGACTACAAGTTACTCAAAATCAACTTCGATAAAACATTCTTTTTACCATTCGCAATTTACGAAAACGCGCTACCGAATATGCAATTTCTCTCACTAAAAAATCATATACACATATCGCAGGTAAAAACTGTCAAATATCTGGGAATAATGCTGGATACACATTTGTGATGGGACCACCACATCAACTTTGTCCTAAAGAAGTTACGTTGTGTCCTATAAGTGTAAATTCCGGCAGTTAAACGATATTCTTGAGCAAAAACAAAAAAAAGTAATTTATCACAACCTCGTTGAAAGCCATCTGATTGATGCACGGTCTACTGGGATGGAGAGGAGCATCTAAATATCATCTTCGCCCACTTGAGGTTATCCAAAGACGCTTTCTCAAACTGATGCATTCAAAAAACTCAAGGTATCCAAGTGATCGTTTGTATGCTGAATCAGAAGTGCTATATTATAAAAATAGCAACAACAGACAGCACAAAAACAAAAATGAGCCTGCAAAGCTCACTCACTCTTATAACACTAGAAGGCACATTTCATTTCAGTGTCCTTGGACGCACAAATCTATTGGACAAAAAAGCTACCATTATTTAGGTCCAAAGTTGTGTACCACTGAACATACAGGAGAGTCGAACAATTTTTATATTCAGAAAATACCTGAAATGTCATATAAAGAATCTGACCACGGAGTTCATTCATAATTTGTTTAAGTAAATACATATTGAAAATTTTCTAGTCATTAAGTTTTAACTTGCGATTAATCAAGGTTTAATCAGTTTTAATTATGTGATTTTGTATTGTCTAGTTTTTACTATATTCTGATTTGTAATGTTAGGAATAATTGTATAATATAATCTGTTGTTCATATTTTACTATACATATTGAAAGATTTATACTTCTTTCGATATTTTCATATCTTCTTAATATACCGGGTGGCTACGGAATATCTCAGTTATTGTATGAAGTAGGTTTGTGAAATTTGGAGCGTCGATATAATGACATAAGAGCTAGAATTTGAGCATATTGACATTTCGAATTTAACTTCCGGTCTGACCGGAAGTAACATCAACTTTCTTATTTTAAATGGAAACCCTATTTTTTTTTCTTTTCGCTTTATTCAACATTCAATTCCCTTTCTAATGACATATCACAAGTTGGTATCTAACCAGAAACTAGATCAGAAAAAAATTATTATTGAAATTCACCGAGTAGGCCGTGGAAGCAAAATGTAAGCCAAAAATTGAAAAGTTGGCTATGGAAACCATACGTCACTTGATAACAGTTGCTACTACTGTGATATTTTATTTTCATTCGTCGGCGTTATAAAAAGCCGCCAAAAAAAATATTGGAAAAATTGGGAAAAAAACAATACTCTGTAGGTCCATAACTTAAACAGGAACATACAACTTTTTCTTGCCTGTACTATTCAGCATAACCATTCCTTTCTAATGATATAATAGAAAGTCATTTTTTGAAATGAAATACCAAAAAATCCAATTATTATTCTTCAAATAACAAAACAGATTATCGCCATACGCAAAAATAACATAATAATTGGATTTTTTTGGTATTTCATTTCAAAAACTTACTTTCTATTATATCATTAGAAAGGAATGGTTATGCTGAATAGTACAGGCAAGAAAAAGTTGTAGGTTCCTATTTAGGTTATGAACCTACAGAGTATTGTTTTTTTCCCAATTTTTCCAATATTTTTTTTGGCGGCTTTTTATAACGCCGACGAATGAAAATAAAATATCACAGTAGTAGCAACTGTTATCAAGTGACGTATGGTTTCCATAGCCAACTTTTCAATTTTTGGCTTTCATTTTGCTTCCACGGCCTACTCGATGAATTTCAATAATAATTTTTTTCTGATCTAGTTTCTGGTTAGGTACCAACTTGTGATATGTCATTAGAAAGGGAATTGAATGCTGAATAAAGCGAAAAGAAAAAAAATAGGGTTTCCATTTAAAATAAGAAAGTTGATGTTACTTCCGGTCAGACCGGAAGTTAACTTCGACATGTCAATATGCTCAAATTCTAGCTCTTATGTCATTATATCGACGCTCCAAATTTCACAAACCTACTTCATACAATAACTGAGATATTCCGTAGGCAATACTTCCGTAGCCACCCGGTATATATATAAATTACGTGTCACGTTGTTTGTCCGCTATAGACTCCCAAACTACTTAACCGATTTCAATCAAATTTGCACATCGTGTGCAGTTCGATCTAACTTAACAGATAGCATAGCTCACATCTCAATTTATAGCCGCAATATTATTTTATTGCAAATTATTTGTTGATGGCGAGAGAGTGAGACAGAACACATTACACGTTCTCGGTCTCCTCTTTGTGCGATGCTTCGTAGTTTCCACACTATCGCCTACTAAGCATTATTTGTTTATTATTCGACAGTCACAATTATCTGTCAGTCCCAAACGATTCTAACAGATGGCGGTATCTGCTGACTGGACTGAGTAAGTATTCTAACAGATGGCGCAGTGTTAAAAGTACTAACGTTTCACATAAGTTACAATTTAATGGCATAACCACCACGTGTTGCTGAGGCTAAAGTATAACTTAAATTTATTTCGTAGTAAACGCAATACAGTGAAGTTCAATTGTTCTTACGTTCTTAATTTTTGGTATTACCATAGCCGGCCACGTGTTATTTAGACTGAATTATAAATTGAATTCATATTATAGTAAAAGTAATACAGTTGAATCCTTCTTGCTTTTTAATTATTAGTGCTTCATTATTTAACAATCTTTAATTAAAGTATATACATGTAAGTATTACCATGTAGTTATATTATTATATATTTTATTATTATATATTTGCTATACATCAAATCACGATGTACGATATATGTATATTGATGATTATGAGGTACTCCAGAATCAATATCAACGGTAGTAGAAAATCAATGATGGCGGTCGCCATGTATTTTAACAAATGGCATCAGTGTAAAAAAGCATGGTAGTCCCCATGACTGGTGTTCTCCTACCGTTTCCCTTGAATAATTTACTACTATGTACTATAATAAAAACGTCTAGGTTAACCATAATTTTGCTGGTTCACGTACGTGACCATCTCACAAACAAGTGGAAACTTCAGTGAGATATTTTTGTGTTTAAATTGCTGAAAGATGTCAAAACTGTTTTATTTAAACTGTGTAAAATTTTTGCAAATTAAACACTATTCTATTCTATTCTATCATAAATTCCACACCTGATACATTTGGTACACCAATTGAATTGAACAGGCGACAGGAATTTTGTAAAATTATGACTATGAGAATAGATGATGAAATTTTTTTTTTCAACATCTGCTTTTGAGTCAACATATTCTTTTTGAATTCGACTGTACTGTGAATCGTCATAATTGTCGTTATTGGTCAGATGTCAATCCACATGTTTTCCACGAAGTCCATACTCAAACTCCCCAAAACCTCATTGTCTTGTTCGGTATTTTTGGGGACCATTTCATTGGACCAGTATTTCTCGACGGTAACCTGACAGGCTAAACTTATTTGGAATTATTGAATGAATTTGTTTATCCACAATTAGTAGACATTATTGAAAACGACGATCGTTACCATAAAGACCACTAGATATTTCAACAAGACAGGGTACCTCCACATTTTGCACAGCCTGTTAGGGCGTTTTTAGATAGAATGTTTCCTGGAAGTTATATTGGAAGAAAAGGCTCTATACAGTGGCCAGCCAGATCTCCAGATTTAACCACACTCAACTTTTTCCTGTGGGGTCACTTGAAAAACAAAATCTAAGCGAACGAACCAGAATCTCTGGAAGATTTACGAAGTGGAATTATTGAAGAATGCCGTCGAATAATGTCGAATGCTAAGAAATGTGAGGTCTCATTTCGAACAGACTTGTACTGTTGTATAGAAAGGGATGGTGGACAGTTTGAACATTAAGTTCATTGACAAGAATAATTATTGCGGCAGTTGCTTTATTGTTTTCATTGATTGAGTGAATAAAAAGTGATTTCCCAACTTCAAGTTCCTACATCTTTAAAACGAATCGATTGAATTAATTCTTTTTTGTTGTTCAAAATTAGGAAGGAAAATACCTTTCAAATGAGGTATCAGTTACCATATGTTGCCATTTAAAAATTTAGGGGTGGCGGCCACAGCTCCGTGGGATGGAATGTATTTCGGGTGAATTTCATTCTGTGTACACTCATCTTATAGGATGAGTATGTTTATTTGAAATTTTAGTCTTAAAATAAATTGAGGATTCTACCATCGGAGTTCGTTCCCTTTATTCTGGGACACTCTGTATACGGAAAATTAGACATTGAAATTAATATCATTTCCGGTAACAGCAACAGTACCAAAAAATAATGTAATTCCAAGGTCGGCAAACAACAAATTGCACCAGAAGTTGTCGAAATTATGATTTCATAAATACAGGGCGTGTCTAATTCGACTTACTAACTGGGTATAGTTGAAGTAAACGATACAGATAAAAAAAAAATTGTTAAAATTGTTTTTTCCGTTAACCAGCTGTCATCCCCCTACGAACGACAGCCATCAGAAGTCGAAACTTGTGCGAGCTAAGGATAAACGAGGTCTTACCTTTTAACGTGCGATTACTAGTACGAGACCAGTGACCATGCTGGGAATCGAACCCACGTCCCTCTGATTGATAGACTAGCGCTCTACCAACACTTCTCTTCTGAACAACAGTACGGGAGTAATTTTAATTTTAGACATAATAGATTTAAAATTATTTGGAAATATTTTTTTCCTACGAGCGTGCGCAAAGTAGTACTTTTCTGCATTAATTTGCGTGCGCAAAGTTACACTTTTCCGCACAACGTGCGGATAAGATATTTTTATATTTATTAAAGTAAAAATTCTCAAAAATGTCACTGGTATGGAAAATTTATATTTATTTTAGTTGCTGAAGACTATTTTATGAAATATGAGAAACCGTTGCAAGTGTCCCTTTTACCTTTCAATCGTATTTCCCAATATTTGTATTTCAGCTCAAAATACAAAAATATATATTTCTTAAGTACCTTGTATAATGATGAATGATTATAATATTGTCAAGCAACAATAAGTATAAATACTTGTCAACTTTGAGTCAGTGTTCATCAAGCCGTACCATAAGCCACCATTAAATGAACTAACCGGATCTGCAATCAATTTGCAGAATGTTGATAATTGTTCTTTCATTATAAATATTACGAACAAATAATTTGTGTTTCTATTATTATTTTTATTGTTTTGTAATTGTTCGTTGTGTAGTTCTTTTTATCAAGTTTAATTAAAAATTATTCAACAAGTTATAATTTTTTTATTTCCGTTGTCTAATAGGAAGTTCGTAGGAAAAATTTTTTTCCTACAAGCGTGCGTGTTCCGCCCTATTCCCGCACGTAATTTAGTTTGAGAGGTTTCATATTCCCGCACTAGTGCGGGAAAATTTTCCCACACGCTAATGTCACTTCAAGTGACTTTTTCCCGCACTAGTGCGGTAATAATTTTTCCCGCACGTGAAAGTTTGTTCAAGAGCGCTACATAAGAAGTTTCAATGCGCTTGTAGAAAAAATCTTGATCCTTACTCATACGGAAAGGTACTATCCCGCACTCGACTGCTTACCCGAACTCCGCTTTGCGTCGGTCGGGTAACGGCAGTCTCATGCGGGAATGGTACTCTTTCCGTACTTGTTAGGATAATAACTAGTTCCTAACACGTGCGCAAAGTGCCTTTTCCGCACGCAAAAACTTATAGGAACTCCGCTTCGCGTCGTTCGCCTAACTGTATTTGCGTGCGGAAAAGTAACACTTTGCGCACTTGTTAGGAAAATAACTATTGCACCTAGGTACTTTCAGAGTAAGTAATCAAGAAATGTCTTCAATGCCTATCTAATCATTCACATGCTCAAAAACAGAAACTACGATCTCCGTTCGTTTTTTTCCTTTTTGCTGCCTATGAATTCATAGTTTCAATGACAATTGTACAAAAACGAATTTTCCATTACTCAATAACTTTTTACCCATATGTTTCATATTTTATAGCGGTGTGTATACCTATATCCAGTGCCATTTATAGGTCCCAAGAAACACTATTATTTAGGAAAACAGATATGATTCAACGGTCGTAGGTGGCAGTAATTGTTATCTGTTAGAGACTTGTCGATAAAAATACCTATTACAAAGGCTTTTACAACAGATTAGAATAATAAATCCATTACAAATTATTAGTTGATGGTCTTTCGTGTCGTTTGCTCCTTATGGAACAGAATCAAATTTGGGGATTCTGCTGAAATATACTACTATAGAAAAAAATACAGTCCGTTGCATTTTCTTTGGTCCTTCGAGCTAGATAGAAGTAATCGATGGTGATAAGGAACTAAATTTGTTGACCACTTCGCTGAGAATCTTTGATTACTCTTGTTCGATTGGGTGCCATACGCTTCCAGAAGATTTTCGAACATTGTCTAAGGGTATAAATTTTTCCAAACGACTAATAAACAAATTTTTCAAACATTCGCCTTGAAAATTATTGTTCATTGAAAACATCAGGAGTACATTCTCCGTTCTAATATCAAACAATCATTTGCTATTTATCGTGCTACGCAGTATTTCAAACCAGGATTATCTCCTTTTTTTGCGGCGCCGTTCTCACTCCTCGTCTTATGATTTATTCTAGCTTATCGTGTAACAAGTTTACGCGAATCGAATCAGATTTTATCTGGCGATGTTTATAAAAAAAAAACATTTCTAAATGCCAATATCCGAGGTCGCGGCCTTAAATAAATTCGACGGCCTCTTAGCTGTCGTTAAACCTGAATCCGTTTAAATTTTGCACAGCGACCACGATCCGGTATAATTATGTAACGTGCATTGAAAACAAGTTGAGAATATTTGCTCGGATATTTTATGAAGCGATCCGAATGTACGTCTGTTGTTGGCGGGAATATTTTCCAGTGGCGTACCAAGTTCCATCTCGTGATGAGAAGACAATGAACCAAGTTCGCACTATGAGTGAAACGAAGAAATTTAATTTTTATATGATTGTAATAAAAATGAGGAGTACCATCACTGGATATTTTAATAAATGACTTTATTAAAGTGTATGCCTTCAAGATTATATAGGTACTTGCATAACTATGGGCGAAACAATTATGGAAACACTCGGCTTCAAAAAAATGTATCTTTAGGTTTTAGATCTGAAAAATACGGACTAGGAGAAATTAATTCGATATTCCAAAATTGATTCTGTAGATAGGTACATCACAGCTGACATGGTCATGATTCAGGATGATACGACATTTTCGTTTGTTTTTTCTAATTTCAGCAAACAAATTGTTTCATGTGAAATGAATCTCTCTAAGCGTTTCCACCAAGTAGAAAAATAAAGGCAAACATCTGTCAAAAAACGACCACTTCCCTGGTTGATACCACGACGGACATTGAACTACATCTGACAGATATTTGTGTCCAAGAAAACACAATTGCAAGTGTTTGTCTTATAATTCATTTGTAGTTAGAGACAGATATTTTCAATAGAGTTTAATCAGATTATATAGACGTGACAGATAATGAGATAACAAATTGATTAACCAACTAAAACTTATTTTATGAGAGGTTGTAATATAACAAAGTACCTATCACATTATACATTGTTTGAATCAGACTGAAAAACTATATTTCATTGTATAACAATTCAATATGATGCCCATAGGAAAAAATAAAGTCGATGATGCTAGGCAAGAGACGAAACGTCATATAACGGGGACAAAATGGCAATGTAAATGTGCTGTTCATTTTGAAATTTATCGTCAACTAACGCCAAAAAAAATTTAAATGTTTTTTTAAAATTTCGATTTTTTTCCGATATATTCGGAATTTTGTTACCTACTTTCTTAACATATTGTTCATCATATAGATTTGATAAATTCAACATATCTGTCCCAGCATTAATCCTATCAGGTAGGATATGAGGAAAATATCAGTTGTCAAGAAATGATAATAAATCAATTTTATGGAACGTTTCTGATATTCAGTATGTGAAGACAACGAACTGTTCCAAGTATTCTATTCTTCACTTTTCGTTTTTCGAAAAACTACTTTCACAAATCAAAGACTTAGGATAACCCATTATAAGTTTTTCGACAAGCATCAATTATCATCGCACAACAGTTTTTTACAATAATGAAAATGTTTTCCGTTTCTTGCATACTTCTCGCAACACGCTGTATAACATAATATTGCATCAAAGTTAGGCATCGTTGAAATTTTTTTTCAACTGATGTTCAAATTTTCCCTTTATGGAGCTTGTGCCCTATGGTGTTCGTTGAAACATGACATTCCTAAGTGCCCAGTTATTTTCTGAATGTTATAGAAATACTTGCTTCCTTCTTAACGATTGTAACTATGATTCTATAAATAAGTAGTGGGTTTGTTTAGTGGAGCAGTTTCAACTCGTTAGTCATAGAAATATCAATCACCGATTTAATAAGAACAGAGCATTAGTCATAAGTGTTGAGTTCGAAAGAAAATGTGAGTGTGTCGAACATTGCGTTCAAGGAATTTTCCGGAGAGTGCCCCAAAAAAAATCAAATAAAGTTGAAATACCTTTGTCTGTAAAAAGTTAATAGTTATTTTTGTATCTAGTGCGCAAAATGCTACTTTGGTGATCGACTGACTTTTTTTAACGGGGCGCAGCCGAGTTAAAAAAATAGTCGAGATCTCCAAAGTATTTCGCGCATGAGATGCGAATAAAATTTTTTCTACAAACGTCAAAAATATTGTTCTAAAATAAGTAATGTGCTTAGCTTATTATGAAAAATAGTATTGAACTGGCTTAAACTGTTTTTCCAAATGAAGTAACTACTGTAACTATGGAAATGAAAATATAAATATCCCATATAGTTTACATGCAGTGTGCGAAGTAAGTATTTCGCACACTACTTCGCGCACGGTGTCATGGTAACGAAGGAAAATGAAAAAAAGGGTCACTTCGCATATTGTTGTCAATGCGCGAACCTTGTCATTTTTGACGTTTGTAGAAAAAATATGCTTATAGTTCAGACAAAGGTGGCATCATTCTTATCAAAAATCAGTCGTTCGAGCATACTGCAAGAGAATCTGTCAGATATTTGCATCATAACCCACTTGTGTCATCATCCTTCTGCATTTCAATTATTGTATATCAAAGTTTTCAAATCGATTCAATTTTCGCAAGACAAGTTTGCGAAATTTCATCTCTAATGACCCACTGACCAAGATTTAAACTTCATTTTGCGCAAGTAGCAGTTAAAACAATAGTGTTCTAATCCTGTCTTTTGTATCCTGTCAATAACAGAATAATAGTAATAATAATAATAATAAATGCTCTTTATTAAATTAAAAATAGGTTTATAATTCAAAAGGTTGAGGTCCTGCAGCCTGTCAATAAAAAATAATAATGGATGTTTAGTTTTTGTCAGACATTCCAAAAATATGGCATGTTACCTGAAAAAAGAGAGGCGTTCGGTAGTTGTCAAGCTAATTAAGGTATAGGAAGAAAGAACACATCGGCTCAAACTCAGTGAAACTGGTTAGGTGGAAACAATATACAGGGTGAGTCAGAATGAGACCGACAAACCTCGTACACAGATTCCTTATCTCATTTCGAAGTGAAAAGTTTCTATCAATGCATACTAAATTCATAAAATTCATCTCTTCTGAGATACAGAGTGTCGAAAGTCCGAAAAAACGGAGAATCCATTTTTTTTCCTTCAAAACTCCTGAAGGAAAAAATTTAAACTTAGTACACTGTAATCTAGATTTATCAGATTTATTGTTGACGATTATAATTTTCAAAAAACAGTCGGACTCATCCTCGCCATGCTTTCAAGTTTTTTAACAGTCAAAAATATTCAGAAGGATGAAAAATACCCCTGTATTTTTATAACAAATTAGCATTCTGCGATTATGGCATACGAAAATGAAATCTTTACCCGATGCTTCATCAGGTCATATTTTCAGTTTTTCGTAAATAGGTATATCAGAAACCCCTATATTAAGGCACATAGACTGTATGATTTCTAGGTCAAGTATCGATGAGCCTTACTGATGTCAAACTCTCATTTATCAATTCAATTATCTGGAGACTGAAGGAAAATATGGCAACATACCACCGTAACTACGCCACTGTCTTACGAAAATTAAAAACTACAACATCAAATCATACCATTGTGCAACAAGTTTAATTTTTTTTTTGTCTTCAAGAGTTTTCGAGAAAAAAATAATCTTAATATTTTTGAGAGGAAAAGTTGGCATTATTTGGAAAACACATTTATTAATGATTTATTTCGAAATTTAACTGGGGCGCTAGGTTTTGTTTAATAAAATATGAAATATCATCTGATCGGACGGGGTTATGTGAATACCGCTACCTGTTGAATTTTTTTTTTTTTTCAAAATAATCTCTTAAAATTTGATGCATGAAAAGTTCTAAATTTCGATCAGATACTCTAATGATATATTGTTTAATGACTCTGACATCATTTCGTAATGAAAAAATCTTTGCAACCAATAACACAGAAATTTTAAACAGTATTCTCATCTCCTTGGGGAAAAACAAATTTTTATCGATTTTTAGTTATAAAAAGTTATAATCATAATGAAGATAGTAGAAAAAAAAGTTTTGCAGAAGTTACAATTATTTTAATTTTCCATAAATTTTGTTGATAATAAAAAAATGCCAAAAACTAAAAGTTGCAATGTTACATTTGATTTTGAGACACGTGTAGAATTGGAATAAACTTTTGAAATTCGAACAAATAAATATAGTTCAAAAAAACTAAAAAACACGCTAATATAACCCATTGCACTAAAAATTAATAAACAGTTGTTTATACAGGGTGTTATGTAAGTACGTGGATTTTTTGAGTTATTCCAAGACGAAAAGTTGATATAAACATAGGTCCAGTAATGCTTCGTTTTCAAGATACAGGGTGTTGAAATTTTTAAAAGAAATTGTTGTTTTCATATTACTATTATTATTATTGCATCAATTTTGATGAAAATCCTAAGATTGGAATAGACTATTTATATGGAAAAATGACAGTTATTGATGGTTTAGTAGTAGAAATTTTTTATTGTGTTGTCCCGAGGTCTTACATAAAAGTGATTTTTATATTTTTTTCACAAAAACAAAACGAGATACGAAAAAAATTGTAGACATAAATTTTTTTTCATTTCAGTTGCTTAATGTGAAACGGATAAAAAAATTGCAAAAAATCAGTAGCGCACATTTTTTCTGTCAAAAATTTTGGTTACGGTGCCTTCCGGGACGCCATTGGACTTTTTATATAGTTAGGGCTAAATCAGCCCTTTACCATCCTTAATAACACTGCCAAATTTCATCCTGATCAGGATAATGAGACGAACTATCAAATTATCGTTTTGTCACCGGTTCTTGATAAGTGTACAAAGTTTCAATCAAATCTGTCTATTTGAAGTGGGTCAGAATCTAGAGGTGAAACTAAATAAAAGCGTGTAAAGTCCTGTAATTCTAGTAGGTCATTTATCATCTTTCTCATGAAAATCCCAACCCCAAAAGTAAATTTCGAAATAAAATACGAAAAATAGGGTTTTCCCATATCAAGTACATAATACAATTTTTTTGAAGGGCAACGTTTTATGCGATGTTCTAGAAAAGTAAGCGATGGAATCGAAAAGATGCTGCGTATGGTTTCGTGAAAAACTCCATCATAAGAAACAATAATCAAATACCTAGTATGTGACTATTGAAGCATCTGAAGTAGCCCTTGGCATAAACAAAAAGCCAAGTTTTTAAGATTCTCTTTTTGATAATGGACTTCATTTACATGGTCGTCCTATCAAAGATCTTTCAAGTATGCTTTTTCAACCATGCGTAAGTAAAAGAATCAACTGACGTTTTTCTCAATTCTCAACAACGCATATATCCACATAAAATTAAAAATGTCGATATGTGTACCTACTATCAAATACCTATGATTCAGTATGAAATTTTGGAATGTCAGAATAACATTCCAGGAATATTTGAGAGAAATTAATGATAATGATAAACTTCACATAAAGAAGATACAAATTCTATAAACTAGAAAGTGCCTTCAGAGTATCTTTTTTTGTTTCACCAACAAAAGGGTTTGTACAAACTCGTTTCATTATCAACTTCAAGTACCCGATTCTTTCGGTAATGCTGTAAGTAGTTTGGATAATAGTATATACCTATGTCGACCCCAATTGCACGCAGAAATAAACACGCATCAACACACAATAATGAAATAAACATTGTAGCAACCTATACGGAGGGGTGCATACAAATGAGATCGGAAGAGATAGAATAAAAGAAAAAGAAAAAAAAAGAACCTTGCACGGTTCCTTCTCCTCTGTACCCTCCTGATTCTTGTACGATTTGACCAAGTCGCTGACATATTCCCACACCCCTTCGGCTAGGGCCCCGCTGTCCCAGGCAGCTGCCCCGAGTTCCACATGTCTCACCATTATTCAAAGCACACCACACTCAAATTCATGATTCACGAACGACCGAGACCGGCGAAAATTAGAAAAAACTACAATAACATTTATCATCTGTACGAAAACTCGCAAGACTTCGTCAAAAATAAACGTTTGACAACGCCGCGTTTTTGAAACTGCCGCAACAATACGTTTCCAGCTTTTCAATTACCATGGAATCTACGAAAATCCGCGTAATCAACGAGTTTGCCGAAGGCGCGCAGATTGAAGACCGTTCGCGTGTCGTTTCGCGTTTGTTTTGAAAGCTCGTAGTAGTAAACACACGGTTACTAGATTGGAATTATCGTGCGAAAGCAATTGAGCTACCGCCGCGCTTCACTCGCTATCTTTCTCTCTCGCCCGTTGGAAGTGTAAATGAGGAATGAATGGGTGCGATGATTGGTCGGATCAGACGCAGCGGTATACACGCGTGTTTCGGGTGTTCTATTAGTCAGAGAACGGGGAGGATGACTGATGGAGGTAGTTGTTGCAAAGAGAGAAAAGTGGGGCCCAATTTAATGTGACGGTTCTCTGTGAGAGATAAAAAGATTATTCCTCGCTGTCACATGCTTATTTGATGTATTGTTCAGAAGCAGGTGATGGAGATATCATCTCTTTCGGATTGGATTCACAATGTCCATCGATTTATTGAAAAGGACACTAGGATCGACTTCTAATAAAACAACGTCGACACTGACCGAACGAACCCTTTCTTCCCGAACTATTTCCACATCGTGGAAAATACGAGGCAAATATCTGACAGACAGCAATTAACTACTTCCCTGGCTAGTACCACGACGGGCATTGAATAACATCTGACAGACATATGTGCAACGTTCCTCTCAGTACTCTTCTTGACATATCAACTGAAACGTCAAGAACAGTACTTCGACCACGCCACTGAAGATGACTGCCGCAGTTGCATTCGAAACTTTTGGAGATTTGAACCTAAGACGACCACGGCAAAACTCGGAAAACAACTAAAACATCATCATTTTCCAAATATATTTTATTGATTAAAAAAAACGTTCCATTTTTTGGTATCAACTAATTTTGAGGGATCATTATAAACTTACGTTATTAATGAAATGGTACTTTTTAGGTTTATTCCCAAATAGTAGTGCTAAATTTTAAAAACCAGTATTTACAATGACTTCTGCTGTTGCAATGTTTCATATCTTCCAACTTCGTTCGAATTTTTTGAAACTTTTTAAATTCTAAGAGTCAACATAGACCACTTTTCTCGACCGTAATCTAGTTTTGTGGAACACAAGGTAAACAATATGTATTCCGTAATACAACGCAGACACTTGAGATTTTCTAATTTATCTTCTTCATTTTTATTATATCCCCAAAAATATTCTCATTTTTACATCCATCAAATAATGTTTTTCAATAAAGTGAAAAAGAAAAAAATACTGTTTCATTTTAGGAACCAGAACAAACATGAAAAGTAAAAAGGAACACGATATTTATCTATGAGACTGCTGAGGGCTAGAATCCTACACTAATTAGCAAATCATAATTATTATCCTCCTTAATCAACCTAATTTTGCACTTCCATTTGGGGACAATCCTAAAAAGTGCCATTTCATTAATTACATAAGTTTATAATGATCCCTAAAAATTAGTTGATACCAAAAAAGGAGCGTTTTTTTAATAAATAAAAACATTTGAAAAAAAAAATGCTATTTAAATTTTTTCGAAAATATACCTATTTCAAATTCCGCCTGTGGGTCTAAAATTAAATTATAAACAAGTTTCTCAAATAACTTCTTTTGCTATCTTCACAAATAACGACACTTTTGGCAATTCGTAATAAATTTTTTCAAATTGCCGCCATATTGTTAGTCACGTGACATATGTCAAAATCGATTATTAATTACATAAGGTTTTCCAATATGCAGAAACGATCTCCTATAGCGTATTTTTTGTAAATCTGATAATAAAAATGTTTCCCATATGCTGCAATCGTAATGGCCAAAACTGTATATCGAGTGATTACTATAATATTAATAATACTCATAGAGTGTACCGAAAGGCATACATAGCCTGTGCAGGTAGAGGATAGTTATTATTATTTGCCGTGGCGCTCCGGGGCGACTTACTGATTTTTGGTGGCGTATTCACTTTTCAGCTGTAGAAAAACCCGGAAAACCTACAGCACCACCCAGGGTGGTCGGCACGAACTGCAAGCAAGCACCAGACGTGTCGGGACTGGCGTAACTTACATTGCCTATCGACTCCTATGACAATGAGAACATTTTTCTCGTTTTCCAGGATTCGAACCTGGTCAAATGCAAGCGGAAGTTAAGAAGGCCGGCATATAACCGCCTTGCTTCCGAGTACCCACTATATGTATCTGATAATTATTGATTGATATACTCATAATATCATGATATATTTCATTTAGGTACTTACTTATTTTTAATAAAGTAAATACCGGAACAAAAAATCCTTGAGATATGTTGCGTAAAAATGAAAACATGACAACAGTGCGTTTCGTGGTTACAACTTACAATCCGGTGGTTCGCCGGTGTTTTTTTATTGCTTTTTAGGTAAATCAAGAAATCTTCAAGGCAACGAATTTTGAATGTTTAAATCAAAATAGGTACCCATTAAAAATACAGAAGCTTGTACTGGATCCCGTCAAATGATGAACTAGTTGTCTATGTGAAGATGATAATGATGATATCTCTCTCACGATTTTGCTTTACTTGAAAACTTTGTTATTTTAAGCTCAAATTCAATTTTAGTTTTTACCAAAATAAAGGTATTTTATATTTTTGCTTTTAGCACAGGACCAAAATGAAAATTTCTGATTCATCTATCGAATATGATATATGACTATTATGATATTTTGATATTTATATAGATATCATGACATTTGCCAACCCTGCCATAATGGAGATATGAAAGACCGCGCTCTTCTAGCACCCTGTATAGTTGTCCATAAAGTTTTTTTACATTGTATTTTTTTTTTTGTAAAATTGTAGTTCATAACCTGCTTTGCGACCAATAAAAAATAGAAATTTTACTGGTAATAGTTCAATATTTCAAAAACACTAGTTCAGATAAAAATACTACGCCAATATCAAACATTTGAAAAAAATGCAATAAAAATATAGTTCCGTATTTGAGAATAAGAAGTTGGGTTCGCCTAATTTGTACGTTGAGAGTATCGTACTCTATATATCATTTTCATTAGCTTTTTTGGGTAGTCTAGAAAAAATGCTATGGCACAGTGCCAGAAGTTTTGAAAAATCTATACTTACAAATTAAAAAGATATGGGCAAAATAATTATTTCGAAGTATTCGACTTTTCTTGTATCCCTTACTGTAGAACTAAATAAGCTAGATCAGATTTTTTTTTGTTTCACTTAAATATTGATCTCTGAAATACGCAACTTTTCCCCCATTAAACACCGTTACCTTTACCGCTAAGACTCGCATTTGAAAAGCCCTGTAGATAGATAGATAGACATGAAACACATTGGAACCGGTCTAAGATAACTACATATCATCGTATACTGTCAATTGGAGATACCATTGAAAAAATACTACCAAAAAAATTTTTTTTATTTATTTTGAAATGATCTATATTCAATTCGGACACTGGGTCTCTGTATTTTGGCTTGTTAAAAGGTAAGACCTCGTTAATCCTTGGCTCGCTCAAGTTTCGACTACTGAGGGCTGTCGTTCATAGGGGGACGACAGCAGGTTAACGGTTTTTTTTTTAACACATATATAAAAATAAATAGCGCATCCCATTGAAAATTTCGAATTTTCAGGTCAAATCAACGTTTATTGAACGGTAAGTGTATCACCGACCAGTTTTGCTGAAACCAGTAAACAAGTATCGTAGAGAGACGTAGTGAACATTTGAAAATAGCCTGGTTTTACAAAAAACAATAATTTCTTGGTAACCAATTCAAAAAATATTATATTTTCAATACATTATAGGAACAAATGACGTGCCCTTGCATCTTCAAAAGTTTATTGAAAATCAAGTAGATACTGGAATTGACAAGCTTGAAAGTGCGGTTTAAGTCAAGTTTGTTATAACTAATTGAAATTAATTTTTCATTACTACTACTAGGTACTAGTTACTTTTGAAAACTCCTATTATAATACAACATTGAAAAACTAATAGCTATATGGACGTGTTAATTGAATTAAATATAAAAGAACCGGCACAAAAATGGGCAAACTATTTCACACTTCACACTAAACTGAAATTGATAATGCATATGAATGAAACACTGTCACTTAAACACGGCTTCAGTAGTAACCAACAAAAAAACTGTCAACCTAATCATTCGGATAATAATTACTACTTTCTCTTGTTATGAATGTTAATTTAATGCTCTATAATGGATTAGTTTACCTCAACGTTTCAGTTCACACCCTCATTAGTAGTATGACAAGTCCAATATTATTATGTACATGCCTGGTATAAAAATACTGGAAATAAAATTGTGCTTAAAATCAGCGCCCTCATACCCCTTGCATTAACCAATTATCTACCCCTGTATCGAATCAGAGATCAAATACAACACATGTCAAGGTTCGTCGACTATTCTATGGGGAGAATAATAAAAATAATTCCTATGTGGGAAGTCGTTGTTTGTTCAATCCATTAAAAGCATGGGGGTTTAATTGGCTAAATTTGGGAAAAATTTACGAACGTTATATTCAAATAACACTGTGGGACGTTTTTCTCAAAAAAATGATAGAAGGGACACACCAATGTTATTTTTTAAATTTCGACTTCCCCATCTCGAAATTTAATAGTTCCGTCAAATCAAATCTTAACTTTTGTTTAGATTTTATGGCATATGTCCAGCAGAAAACAACTACTTATGGAGGTGGATGCCTCGACGGATATTGGAGTATATCTGTCAGTCATATGTGCAAAAATTCTCATTTCGAAGCAATAACTTTGCAAGATCTCTCTGCTCTGCCTTGACACAGGTATTGAACATATCAACTAGTATTTTGAAATATCTTCCGATTCATCACGGAGGTGGATCCTGGGATTAACGGCAGACAATGACGGGTAGCGGTCTCCCTCGTGAAAAGCAGGTTTTGAGTACTTACCTAATTGTTCATATTTAAATATCTAGGGTTTATGATTGACAATAATAACATTGAATAGTCATTTCAATTATGTATAGAAGCAAAATTGATTTTTTTCCAATGGTATGTATTTTTAAGTATGAATTCAAGAATACAACACTATTATTAAACATCATTTTGAATATCGCCCTATCTTATTATGTTTTTGACCTTAATAAAATGAGATCATTACAAAACCGTGCAACGATAGTTACCTTGAGATGTAGCAGGCGTACACCAATATCATCAATATGGGAAATATTACAATGGTTGTCAATAGAAGATAGACTCAAATAAGTATTTGACTGAGTAACATTTATTTTCATCATATTTTCGTAAATTTATAAGTTTCAATAATAAACTCCACCAACACGATACCAGAATTGAAAATAACTCACATGCAACTAGTCAGATCAAAGCTTACAATACTAAAACTTTAATTTTCAAGGGATTCATTGCTTACAACAATCTGCGATATAATATGGAGGGTTCAGAAACTTTTCAACAGTTTAAAATTAAAATGATAAACAATCTACTGCAAAAGTGACATTGGTTATATAAGCCATATTTGTTTAATAGGTTTTAAATGTCTTTATATGTATTAGTTCTAAACTGTAAGTGTACATTGGGATTTCATATTTATTAATTTACAATTTGAATATAAACAGTTATATATTATTTTGTTCCTGCGGTTTCCTGTGAATTTTGGGTGTACTTTAATATTCCTGTATCTTTTAGTGACATTACAAGGGTTAATACATAATGCAATAAGTATGATAATATTTTTTATATATACCTACTTATCATGTTTTGTAAATGTAAGTACATAAGGATTACCTATTTCAAATAAAGATTATTATTATTATTATTATAACAACCATGAAAACCTACTACACTGATGAGGGACAGAAATTCCGACATCGGCTTAGAGTTGGTTCGACGTTTGAATCAGTCTATATGTCTAAAAAAATCTTAAGCAATATTGTCTTTAAAAGGATCTTTGCAAAAATGTTATCTTTTAGATAATTACTATCAAATATCCGTCAAGGTATGAGTTGTTTTCTGCTGGGAGTACGCCATGAAATCGATACATGAGTATTTCTGAAAGAATTGTTTTGATATTTTCACAATGAGTGGTTGATTATTGCTACACCTTTTTGAGAAGCGAGCGCTTAACCCGCACGCCACCACGGCCCATAAGAGATTTAATCTTTTCCATTGAAACAATAATGTCAATTTTGAGGAGAGCAGATTTCTTCAGGTGCTTAGGAGATTCTTTCTTTATTACTATTTGCTATTTGTAGACAACTAAAACAGACACACTGTATATACACTGGAATATGGAATGAAAATTTGAAATTACGAGTTAGTAAGTTGGAATTCCGAGATGGTAAGTCAGGATTATGGAATTCTGCGTTACTTAGTAAGTCGGATTTCCGACATACAAAGTCGGAATTATAGAAATTTGAGATACGAAGTTAGAGTTTAGAAAATAAATCTGGTGCGGCACTTCTACGCCATCTTATTTTACAGTTCAGTTCAGACGTGGGGTTAGTGTTTATTGGGTCCGAGAACCATGTGCCCTGAGTACCTACACAAGGACCCCTATGATCAGACTCACCATCTCTACAGAATGGTTCGAATATGTCTGTGTCTTTCCCATGAATTCATCTATAAAAGTAGAATTCTATGGTACACAAAATCCCACCTCTGCGGGGCGATATTAGTATTGTCCGAAGTGTAAAACCACGTTAATCGTCCTACTTTGGTGAACGAGGAGGACTACACTGCGATTTTACAAAATATACTTAACGCCAGCTCAAACTCTGCCCACAGTCGCACGTTATCAAAAAATCCGAAAATATACGCGGTCCCAGCACGCCATTACAAAATATACTTGACACCAGCGACAACAGAGTGTTGGAATCAATTAGCATGAGGCAGCTGCATGCAAACTGAGTTGAAAGTGATTAAATTATTGGTCAATCTTACCTGACCTGATTAACCTAATGTAGGCAGAATAACCATACCTATACCTGATCTGTTTTGGGGTCGGCGTTTTGCGAATTCGAAAGCTAAACGACGACGTAGGTGCCGAAATCAGTGATCTTTTGTAGGGTAATTATTGTTCACCAAGATTCACAGTTTTCAGATCCTTAGTGCCGACGTATGTGAGGATGTGTAAATGTGCGCTAGTGTCAAGTATATTTAGTAACGGCGTGCTGGGATCGCGATATATTTTCGGATTTTGTGATGACGTGCTACTGAGGGCAGGATTTGTGCTGGCGTAAAGTATATTTTGTAAAATCGCCAGCAGGCTTAATAAGTAGATAGTATTTGCCTGAGGGTGAATAATTAATTAGTTCGCATTCTCCGTGATGAACTCAATATCCCCCGAGGGGAAGGCATCTCAGGTGTCTCGTCTATACCGTACGAGTGAGTGCCGGAGATGGTAGTAAACACGCTGGTAATCTGCCACCGTAACAAAACGATATATAGAACGTAGTTTTCAGAAATAGGTAATATCGAAATATCTGACACACTTTTAGATTGTCCATCTGCTTCCAAACAAAATAAAATATCTGTTATTGCATAAGAATACCCTTTCTTGTCTTGAATAATATGATAATGGAGTATAAAATTTTAAATTGCAAGTAACTGCTCATTACTATCTACTACTGATTATGAAATTATTTCATAATTAATAATTAATAGCTTCACTGAAATGTTTTCTCTAAGTAATTACTTAGTAATTAAACTTTTATGGGTTTTTAGTTGATAGTTTTTTTAAATGGGACACCCTACCTACAGAAGGTACATAATCAATGAAAGATTTTTTTTGACAAATTTCATATCACCCTGTATATTTCTCTAACCTGCCTTCCTCTCTTCATGAACCTTTCTAATTTATTATTCAGCCATGCAATACAAATTGGAACTTGGTTCTGAAGAGGCTGTTTAATTGCATTTGATTAACATCAAGTTAGCTGTGACCTGAGTTTGATGCTGTTACGTTTTGAAATCCAAAGATAAGTAGTTAGTCACTATTGTTTCAAAAAGTGGTATATTTGATTTTGATCAATTTCTATAGGTTGTCAATAAGTTCTTTATTTTATTAAAGTTGGCTACTTGTAAACTATCTTTCATTCATTTTTGTCATGTATCCATAACATAATTTTTCCATTTGGGATCATAAAATCAAAAATCAATTTCTTCTACACTCCTCGAATAATATCAACACATCAACCTTTTCATTTCACGACAAGTCAATACAATCAAATAACCTTCGACTGTCAAACACAACACAGTTTGTGTAACGTACAACCGCAAATACCTAGAATAATATACTTGTGAATTGATGTATTAAGAGAACAATTCTAATTTGATGATTCCCAAAAAATGGAAACATCCAGTACATTTTTCCATATTTGTTAAGGGATCATCATAACGAATCCAGTGATATAAGATTTGATGGAATTAAGTATGTCAAACGACTGCAAAGGTATCAGTGGGATAGAAACTTTCAACTTTCCAAATTTTAAGACATGAACTTTTCATCCCATATTTCTGAGGTCATTTTACATAATCCTATCAACCCTGGTATGATTTGAATCGTAATGATGAACTCTAATCAAATATCGACAAATATAATAGGTATCCCACAAAAAAAATTGACCAACGCTATTTTCACATAAATGGAGTGTCAAAACACTCAATATCTCTCAAAGGAGATTGAATGCAGCCTACAACAATACCATGAGCATGGGAATTAAAGTGTTCCACAAGATTATTCAGAAAGTTGAAAAAGAAACTTTTTTTAGAAAACTCAAGTGAAGAAGTTTCAATAGCTCAATTTTTTTTAAATATGTGATGGACTCACACAGACCTTATGGGAGATAGTTTTTCCTCAAATTGGCTGTGTTTTGGGTACTTCATATTTAATGTTATTCTCATCAAAAATTTCCATGGGTGCAAACTTCTTCTACTTATGTTCATACAGAGCATGGAAAAGCCATTTTTTTAAATTGTATTCTATTTTAGTGTGGCCTTGGAATAAGGATTAAATGATCATAATTACTGTCTTTTGAACCAACTATCAATTAACCTTAAAAAATGCTATCATATCTTGTTTTCCAAAAACCTCAACCCTCCTCACGAACAATTGTATATTAACAATCAGCAGATTGCAGTAACTGACGAAATAAAAGACCTTGGTGTAATATTAGACAGAAAGCTCACCGTTGAAAGTCATATAGAACATACGGTAAGAAAATCCTTAAAAACATTAGGTTTTATCCTCCGTAATACTAATGACTTAAAGGATTACAACACAATTACAACAATGTACAAAACCCTGGTGAGACCTATCCTCGAGTATAATACTGTTATATGGAATCCCTTTTATGATAGATAAGTTAAACGATTAGAATATGTCCAAAGGAAGCTGGTTAGTAATCTGAATTATAGATTTTTTCGATACAGACACTATTTCGATTATCAAGCTAATCTTGATTTTTATAAATTGGATCCATTATTTATTAGAAGAGAATTTTATGACTCATGCTTCGTGTTGAAACTTATTAACAATATTACTGATTCTGACTCATGCTTGCAACAATTATGACTAAATTGTAATCCTTATAATTCACGTAATCGACTAACATTTTATCCCCCGCCATCTTCAACGAATTATCATTGCAATTCTCCCCTAGTTAAATGCATGAACTCTTATATCATTTGTGATTCTGATGTTGATATCTTTGTAATACAACTTCACGTATTTTAAAAGAATATTGAGACAAAAATTAATTTTTTTCGATGGTACGGCTGCCGAATAAGAAATTTAGTCTTACATTGTATGTTGTATAATGTTACAGATTTTCAGGATTAAGAGCTTTTTTTGACTATGTAGCATTTATATACCTATATATAATTAATATTAAGATTTTTTTTTTTAATATTACCATATATGTACTTTAGTTGTTATGTTATCTAATGACCAGCATATGAATTTTAAAAATACTTTATTTCACTTTGTATCACCCTATAATAGGATGTGCTCTTTGTGTATCTGTTGGGTGATCTCTTCAATTTAAATAAATAAATAAATATATAAATAAATAAATAAATAATTGTTTGTCTCTTCAATAATAGACCAATAAAACACTCAATTGTGAAATAATATACAGAAAATGAAGTGACAGATGAGTTTTCTACCATTACCAACAATTTCAATACTTGACCAACATAAAAAAATACCTTTAGCTTGAACAATATCATACTGTTCTATCCAAGGAGAGTTTGATTAGTAGGTTGAGGTTCACAAAATTCAGTATCTTTCACTGAAGGCCATTTTCAATAACCTTTTTAAAACCCTCTTGCTGTCTTTTTGAAAATGCCACAAACTGAAAACAAAACTACCAGTTATTTAAACTCACTCACCTTTCTGGTTCTTCGCTTTTGCCTGATCTTTCCATTGCCATTTTTAGAGGCACCCTGTGACTGATTATCTTTCTTCACATTCTTCACACTCTTCTCTTCTTTCTTCTCCAGTGCCTTTGCTCTGGTCTTCATCATTGAGCGTCTGGCATCCTTTGAATTTTTCCCGCTGCTCTTATTCGGGGGTGTTTCGGTCCTACTGGAAATAACCTCATTTTTAACAGTTTCAGTTTTTTTTTCATTTTTATGCCCAGACTTATTCTTTTCAGGTTCACTATCAGAATCACTTGATTGGCCACTTTCAGAACTTGAGCTCGTTGACTTGTTAATAGCTGTTTTAGCTTGTTCACTTGGCTTATTCATGATTTTTTCTCCTGATGGACTCTGTTTACGAACTGTTGCAATAGTTAGTCGTAGTCCATCTGTTTGAGAGCTAGTAACGGAAAATTCAGGAGTTGGGCTACTTCGTCCACTGTGTGATGATGATTCCTGGCTTGATGTAGAGCTGTCGGTGTCTGAAGAATCGGATTGACTACATGACTGAGAAGCATCAGTACCAGAGTTCTGAAAAATCGAAATTTAAAACAAATATAAGAGGTAATTAATGTAATTCAGGAAAGTTTTGACTTTCTACACAAATGAAGTTCTATTCTACTGTAGTGATAGGAAGTATTAAAATTGAGCTTTTCTGTGAAGATTGCTAAGACATCTATGCATCTGACATACCCAAATTATTCACTGCAAAGTGTGACTATAGGACAAATATTACCCACTGTTCCTCACTGAGAGGAAAGAAAAAAGGAAGATTTGAATAAAGATACCCTGGTTGACCTGTCATATAAGTAGGTATTCAGATGAGGTATTCAAAAGTAAGAAAACTGACTGCAACACTGGAACTGAAAGAATAGAGTTCCTAGTAAATATCTGATTCCACTTACACTTGAATCTGCTTCAGAATCACTTTCCGAATCGCTATTTCCATTATCATGTTTGGTGGTTCCGAGTTCAACGCTCAAGCCAGTGCTGAAAGCTGTAATATCTACAGTACTGGGTAAATCAGTTTCTTCGAGTTCATCAGCTGGTTGGTGGACAACAGATGACCATCCAGGAAACAATTCTGAACTTGTAGCATCATTTCCTGCCATTTCAAAGCTGCTGGAAAACAAAATTGAAATTTAGATCACCATACTCGATATTTAAATAACTGACAGTTGGCGCCAAAAAAACGAAACAAAAATATATCAAATGCTACCGCCATGTTAGGTGAACTTTCACAAAATTCCAAACAGTTCAGCCGTTTGTAGCAACTAGTTTACTCACTTTCAGGTAAAGTTAACCATTTTCTTAAACACTTAAAAAACATAAAGAAAGGATCATTTTCTATAATAAAAGTCTGTTTCCATGTTTATATCCCTCGTTATAAACAAGATGGCCACCAGCTGATTTTCACAACACATTTTCTAGAAAAACTGGGACACCGTTAACTTTCAACCCAAACTTGATATCATCACACATTCTCCAACAATTTTTCAATATAACTTGACAAGAAGACACTATTTTAACACAATTGTCACTGTTTTATTCTAGTTGTCAAGTTGCGCAACAGCGTCAACTTTCTTCAGAAGAAAATCGTGACATTGCGACCACCATACCAACCGAAAAACAAGAAAATAACGGAACATTGGCCAACAAAAAGTATGAGTTGCGATAGGGGTTTGGGTGTGACATCATACAAATCATGAAGTATTATAAATTATAACAGAATATAGTTGTGAATAATTTTGTATTCACACCATCATATTGAACTATATTTGCTAGTTATTTGTTTATTCCTCTATATAATAATATGTGCTTTTCATATTTCAGGTGGCAGCACATCCTAGAGAGTCTTGTGGAGAATTGGTAAATTTACAGAAACCATGAATTGAACGACAAAAGTGTCGACGGTAGTATGTAGTTCAACTAGTGATCAAGAGATAGCAGAGTAGTAGTAAAAGATTGAACAAAGTATTAACAATCGGCCATGTTGCGTCTTAAATATGTTATACTTGTTTATAATTTCATTTTGCCAATGAAATTACGTATCGCAGGGAACACAAGGATTGATGATGATAATCAAGTCTTTGACGAAGTTATAAATGCATCTTTTACTGAACATGCAAAATTTAAACACTTTTGGACAAGTACAGGGTTGTGGTAAGTGGAAAAGCGATGAAAAAGAAACAGAAAATTTCTTGAAAAAACTGATTTATTAGTGTTTACTTCATTCGAAGCAAAGAAATACGTGAATGCAATGATTTTTCAATTTCTTTTCATGTCTAAAAATACTGTCCATAGTCAAGCACCAAAATGTTTATTGATTGACAGCTTTTCAAACGTTTCCGCTAAATAGAAATTTTTCAATTCCTTTTCCCATCTATCCATACACATCCACCAAGTCATAAATATGAGGCAAGACAGAAAACAACTACTTTTCATTACGGACACCAAATTACATCTGACTTCTATTCGTGCACCCTAGCAGTTTTTACCCACTAGTATTGTTTTTTGTTGCAGTAGCGGCGTCTATAAAATTGTGACTCCAGAGGCGCTGCAAAAAACTCCTTTTCTTACTACTTGATACATTCAATTTGATGATTTGATTGGTAGGATTTTGCCGATTCCCCTCAGTAATGACCTCAGAGACTATTTAGTGGTTTTATAGTCTATAAATGAAGTGACTGATTCTTTTTGGCAAGTTCGTTAGCTTTTTTATTTCTTGGCAGACATTTGGTCTGGAATACTATCGTAAGAAAATATTCAACGGATGGCCGTAAAGTCTAAGCAGATATAAATGAATGTAAATAACCAGCTGAATTTTGAATATCGATATTTTTTTCTCTCTTCAACGTACACAAATTGTATCTTTGAAAAAATAATCTTTTTCTCTTTTTTTCTGGCCGTAATCTGTCTGGACTTTATATGAACATGCATAAGATATTCATGAATGGATTCGAAATGGATATCCATTAGATAATATATTCTACAGATGGCTATAAATATGCGAAGTAAATATAAAATATTGAGTACAAGATCAATTTTCAGTATCAATATTTAAAGGGTATTCTCCTGTTCAATAAGAATATGTTATCATTTTATACATTTCTAATGTATATAAAAGTTGATTCTCGTTATGTTGCAGTCTGTTGTGCTCCTAAAAGAAACTATTGTTTTGTCAAGCTTTCGGAAATTTTCATATATTTCTTCAGGACAACTACAAAAAAGGAGTCATTGAAAAACATTATTGAATCTACTTACATAATGCGAGTGGAAATTAACTTTGCATCAATAAAAGTTCCAAAAAGGAAAAGTATTCAAAATAAATATTGGAGACAGTGATATAAAATTCTGATACTTTTGTGAGTTCAACAAGAATCAAAATTCTACTGGATGGATACAGTATTACTATGAAATTTTGATTTGTTCATATTCAATTTTAAAATGTATAGGTATACATTTCACTCAAGGTGTATATATCGGTTTTCTCATTAAAGCTATTACTTTCCTCATTAATTGGTAGATGTCCCTTCGGCAATTATCCAACAGAAAACAACTACGGCCCCCTACGACCTTCGAGTTACATCTGTTTAATACTCGGCAAAGTTTTCTACAAGAAATACTTTTTAATGCTTTTTGAATATGATCAATCATCAATGAAGGCTAGTTCGACCCAGTTGAATCGAAAAATCATTTCAGCTCAATTAGTAATTCCTAAGAAAAAACTGGAGTACCGGGCCTTTCACGAGGAGGAGGATCGAAGAAACTTTTTCCCTTGACAAACAAACTACATACCCACATACTTTGAGGAGATCAGCCACAATTTAAAGGAAGGTAGAACTCTATTGATGAGAAGAGCATGTCGTGACAAAAAAGGTTCATGGATGCCCATATGCCTGGTTACTACACTTCTACTACTACTTCAACGTGGACCTTCATATTTTTCGCAATGCTTCGACCTGCAACTGCCTCAGCCATCTTCGGAGATACCAGCACCCGTATTCAATGAACTCCTGGAGATTTTTCACAAGGTTTTCCTGTAGGATGATATATCATGCACTGTAGTGTCCGAAGATATCCATCCTCATACGAGCTTCACTTTCAAGCAGTATGTAGGAAGCTGTTTCGTTCTCCTCATCACATAACCTGCATAGTTACATCTTGGTAGCAGATGTAGATGTGACCTTAGATAGCAGTGTCCTATCAGCAGTCCTACCATCTTCATAAGAGGGTTCCGCTTGAATTCGAGAAGGTGTTTTGATAGCCCTATCATCATAATTTTTTCTTCGGTATTGCCTGAGGCATTCTCCCTGAAAGATTGATGATGGTTCCCAATCCATGTATTCGTGTTCTGCTTTATGTCCCTGGACGAGATCCCGTAGGCTGGTTCTGGTTCAGAGGCAGTTGTTGCTGAAACCCACTCTCATCTAAGGCATCTACGTTCTGATTCCACTAGATGCCCCTCTGTGACCTGATACCCAGACAAGTTTTACCCTATTCTGTGCTCCTAGGTTGATGAGGTTTGTGTATGTCACAACTAATTTGGAAGAAAACCTGAATATGAGTTTGTTTCTAGGACCCCTTCTTAGAATATCTCTCTTGTAAACGGAAATAGCCATTACCTCGGCTTGGAATATAGAGGCCTTGATGCCGGGCTTATACTTATGACCTGTCTCAGACAACCCAAAGGGGTTATTTGGGTCCAATTTCCCATGTTTTGCCAATGGAGCGTCTGACCATCAGACCATCATCAATGATGTCCTTGTCCTTGACATCACTTTTTCAGAGATTTGTGCATCTGTAAGCTCTCACCAAAGATAATAATAATAATAATAATAATACACCACCTCTTTACATCTGTGAGGGCTGGTGTAAAACCTGGATGATTCGTTAAAACAGTTTTCATGAACGATATGGTAAGAGTAGCCCTGGACCTACACTCCTCCCCGGTTTAGGCTAGGAGGCTGTTTACCACGAGGTTTTACAAAAGGAGGGAAAGTATTCCTCCCTGAGGGCAGCATTCGTGGCTCTTACCTCCATTGTGTCCTCAAATAGGGAGGACTGTTTTGGCGTGTTGGTACTCCGAGAAAATTGGATTCTATGTATCGTTACCATCAGTAATTCATTCAATTGAAGTCATTTATTTCGATGCATTGTGTATAGTTGTGTAACACTCTATATCTAAAAAAAAATCATTCAGTTAAAGAGAGAATATTTCGTTACTCTTCAAAAAAAATCATTTAGGTAAGCAGGCTTGACTATTGGTCTGCCATATCTCGTTTTCGAACAATGGATCTCATAATTTCTTTGAAAGCTGTGAGTGTTCTGAATTTCTGAAACATCAACATCATCACTCGAGCCTCTTAGCTCACCCTTTCTCTCGAGATCTCTGGGATATGATCAAAATTATGAACATCTAATTTGCAATTTTAATTGACCTTAATTTTGCGCAAAAACTTTCTATTTCTAAATTTCACTGGGTTGGATTTGTTATATTATTATTAGTTGTGAAACACTCTATATCTAAATCAAATGTCATGTACGATTGATGAATGTGAAACTGTCAATATATAGATTTCCTGAAAAGATTAATAGAAGCTTTTGCCATTGAACTATTATTCTTATAGGAGGGACCTTTTTAGAAGGTCTCTTGGGCTCATAGGCAAAACCTTTTCCGGGAAAATGACTTAACCAGAAGAAAAAATATTATGAAATACAGTGACTGAGGCATTTGAAGAGGTATTTGATAGAAGCCCCAAAGCGCCTGGTTCGCTAGTGGAACCACTTGCTAGAGGGACTGACTGAAGCGACTAGAAATTCCTATAACAATAAGGAGGGCAATGACGAAGCTTGGGAAAACTACACAACCGCCAGAAGAGGAATTCTGAAAGGAGCTGAGGAAAAGTGAAAGAGCATGTTGGAGGCCATACTGTGGAAAAATCAACTTTCTCACAGAATACACCAGACTCATAAGAATCCAGAGTAACGAGCCTTAAGAACATAACAGCCATGAAGAAATCAGATGGGACATTGACAATATTCTCCTAGGATTCGCTCGGACATCTGCTGGAGGTTCACTTTTCGGGAGGTGTCGACGATGACCAACGGGCTCTGTCACATGGATAAAATTGCATACTTCTTTAAATTTGAGAAAACGATACCAGGACATCCTCATTTATTGTCATTACCTTTCGTTTTCCCCTGGATTTGGTAGAAAATAAATAATTGGCGCGTTGCTTTTTCAACTTTCTCAATGATTATAATTATTTACTTGCATTTTTCACCAACTTCACCAATTTTCACAAATTAAGTCGATAAACAATCGAAAAATAACAATAATTCATCACCTCCCGATATGTTTGTAGGTGATTTCAATGATTTTAGAGGAGGAAACTGATACTGTCAGAGCAAAATGGCAAATCATCCTTTGATGGAAAATTTCAGTGGTTCTTAGTATGAATAAATGTCAATCAATCAATCAATCAAAAAATACTTTATTGTGCAAAGAATGAGATTCTTGTTGACAAAGCTAGGGTCAGAGATATAATTATGAATAAAAGAATATGGAAAAACCACATGTCAGCCTTAATAACTATAGATCAAATCAACAGACGAAGTAAAACAATTTGAAATATTTACATCATTGAATCACAGTAATATGTTATTGATACACGTACACACATTAACTAAGATACACATAAGAAATTAAAAACTATGATACACATAAGAGACTATATAACAACACATTAAAATTTATACCTGAAGTGTATCGTTGTAAAACTCATCCAAAGTGTAGTATGCCCTATCCAATAGTAGCTCCTTGACTCTCTTTCGGATTTTTTTTTCTGAGTTCAAATATTTTATATCCTTTGGTAAATGATTGAAGACTTTGTTAGAGTTGTAAAATAGTGAATTCCTAACTTGTGTAGAGTTGGGCTAAGGAAGATCAATATTACATGTCTGGTCAGAAGACGAGAATTTTTTGTGGAGTTATTATTCAAACATCAGATGGACAGTCTCTAATATAAATATTGAGGCGAAGGTGAAAATTCTGTCTGATTCAAATAGGCGCCGACATGTATCTCCGAATGCTTGGCCAGAGTTCCCCCAGAAGTAGATCCCGTATCTCAGGTGGGACTCAATAATTGCCTTAGTTGTGTCTAGCTCTTTTGATATGACTCTTAGTGCATAACAACATTCAGTCAGTTTAGTTCTCAAACCTGAGATATGTTCTGTGAACGTCAGCTTATTATCAATATACATTCCAAGAAATTTGAACTGTGAGGATTCATGTATACTCTGACTTCCTATTGAAGTCGGGTTCAACGAACACTTAAATGTGAGAACGTGGATTTCATCAACAATGAAGGTCAAGATATTGGAGTCCCACCAGTTCTCAACTTTGAGAATGCCGTTTTCTACAATTCCGTTCAATTGTTGTGTGTCCTTGTTGTGCGACAGGTATCATCTGCAAACAGGGTGAACCTACCCACAATATCTAGTGCAGAAGTAAAATTGGGCCACTGATCTTTTTCGTCTTCCCTAGCCTGCACAATTATATCGAAAACTTCTGAAAGAGGGCATGTTTTCCGCGAAAGAACGAATTCTAGTTTTTCTTTATGGCTTGTTATTCTGAATGCATCAAAAGCTAAAAAATAGTATTATCCATTATTGTTATAAACTTTCAGTCCTCCTGACCCCAAAGTAAATGTCCCAAATTTCCTACTGGGTCGTGATGAAGAAATCCATTTCGCCCTCATCGGTTCATTGCCAAACAAGGGAATACAATATATTAGGATTCACTGGCTCCTGAATTTGTTGACCACGGTTCGGTGAGTTAGTTCAGCTCGCTACTCGATATAATCAATTTCTCTCAATTGGAACACATTTGCTTTGTAGTGAAGACAATATTTTATCATATAATTTCACACAATTGGATATATTTTTGGCTTATCTGCACAAGAATGGTTTATATCCAGGAGTAGAGCTGATGGGATTTCCGATAAATGGTGTGGTAGAATTCTGGAAAACCGAACGGTTCTGGACCAAGTTTGTTGAATCGCTGGCCGAAAGATATATTGGTGAGTAAACTATGAATCTGAATTCTAGATGGAGAGGATGAACATATGAAATAATTTACTTACCTATCCAGCCAATATTGTACGTTGTATGGAAACTTCTCAATATTTATTAAAGTTAAAAAACGACAAAACAAGTAGATCTTACATTTTAATGAAACATTCAGTAGAATGTCTAAATAGCATTATTTCAACAATGACATTTTTATTCGATTTATTCTGTTCTATTGTTTTTTTTTCTTAATGTGTTTATAGTGGCATTGATTGCTTAGATCATTAGCCACTATGTGTTCTGGGTAGGCTATGTAACTAACTACATACGCCACCTGTTAATTTGAACGCAACAGTGAATCGTGCTGGACTCGCCCCAGTCAAGCCACGAGATTTTCATTTAGTTGTGTCGGTCACAGGCTACTCGATGATTTTCAATCTTATTTAAACTCAATAAGATTCTTCATTTAACGATAGTTCTAACCCCACACAGCACTTGTACGTACAATGGATGAACAATGGACGTTCAATATGGAAGTTCAAGACATCCAGTGGATGTCCAGAATTAGTACAATGGACATCCAATGAACGTTCAATGGACGTCCAGGACACCACTATGGACGTACAATTAAAGTCCATAAAGTCCAATGGATGTACATTGGACGTATTTTGGGCGTCCATTGTATGTCCATATTTGGTGAAATGGATGTACGGATATCCAAATAACAACCACTGTGGATATTTTTTGGATATCCAGTGTACCTCCATTCAATATCCAAAATTAATCCAGGAATTATCGATTATACAAGGTGTTCTGCAAATAATTGGCAGTACTTAGGTAGATATTATAAAAGTAAAAATTATATAATTTCCCATATAAACATTATTTGTCATTGAATAAATAATTACAAAATCTTCTTACTGGAGTTATCACTAAAATACAGTGAAACAATAATTGAAAGGGAAGAAGCACTTGGTGTCAATTTTTTACCCATACCATTACCATTGTATATTAGCCTGAACTGAACTGAAACACAAAACACAACACTGCAGTCATATCTAACCTCACATATTCTTCTTCTGCTTCAGCTGATTATTCTTTTATCGTCACCAATCGATATTTTGGTTCTGTGTCATCGATCATTATTTTATTACACCAAAGAATATCCAGAATTACCAATATTCAAAATCCATAACTATTTAATGCATTTGCATGAATTGAACGTCCAATTGATGTTTACGATTGGACGTCCAATGGATGTTTACGACTGGACTTTCAAGTAATGTCTACTTAATGTCCAGATATTGTCTGACAAAGTGCGTTTTATCTAAGTATTACATTTCCATTAGGGATGAAGACAAAATAGCATAAACAGGATAATTATTCATATGTATCAAAAATTAATTTTTTTTTGTACATCATATGTACGTACAATGGATGTACATTTTCGAATATCCACTGTACGTCCGTTTTCTGTACGTACAATGGATGTCCATTAAACATCCATGGACGTTTGGACTAGAGCTGGACGTAAAACGGACATCCATTGGATGTCGTGTGCTGTGTGGGACGTCATATTCTTAGTTTTTTATCAAGAGTTTTCTTACAATCTAATAGAATGATGCTGTATCAAATTGATCGTAATAAAATGCTCTTTCTTTCTAATTCGACAAACCACCATGATGCCATTAAAAAATTAATAATAATAAAAATTGTAAAATTAAACTTCACATAACTAAACCATTTTGACCGAAAACAGTAAAGTTGGATTTTTCCAAACATTTTGAGACTGGAATTAGTTATTTGAACGTAACCATAGCCCTCTAGAATAAAAAAATAAATAAAAAAGTTTAAAAAATGGTTACAAAAAGTTTCAAATTATACATGGTTGTATTTTGAATGTAGCGACATATTGCGATAAAAAAATTAACATTTCAATATATTTTCGTGAGAATGAAACTTCTGAACAGTGACTGTGGGTTTATATGGCAAATAAGATAAAAATAAGGAATAAGATAAGAAACAAGACACAAATGGAACCGTTTATACAGTGCTGTCAAACATTTCATCAGCACATGTCTAAATAAAATAAGAAGTTGGCCAACTCTCAGTTCATTTCTTTTTTTTATTGTATTGTTTAAGTTGAGCATTCTTATCTTATTTGCTATTTTATCTTATTTACCGTATAAACCCACTGTGGATGATCAGTAGAAATACCACAAGTGATTGAATTTTTGAGATAAGTATGTCGATTCATTTCTGAACTCAACTGAATTGATTAAAAAAATCACCACGAGTAAGCAGGACGAGTGGTGTTTTTAGACGCAATTCAGTTGAGTTCAGAAATAAAAGACAGACTTATGACATAAATGTAATCACGAGTAAAATTTCGTTAGACTATTTCACAAAGTGAAAGAAAAAAATCTGAAATTTGGCAGAATTATAAGAAGTTAGCAAAAGAGTTAAGAAGTTCGTCTGAGAAATTCATTAAATATACTAAACAAGAAACATTGATATCGAACGAACCAGGAATCCGCGCATTTTCAAATGCGTACAAAGCGTGATCACTTATATTTGACGTTTAACTGTCTGAATCTGAAAATACCGAACTTGACAAGCCAATCAGAGTCAAGACACAGTATAATGCTGTTCTTTTAGCATTATACTGTGGTCAAGAGTGTTATCGATAATCCGAACTTGACTAGAGCTTCTGATTGGTTCATTTGACAAGTGCGTTGAATAGTCTCTTAACTTATGATGAACCATTTACAGGAAAATTTGGTGCTAAATCAGTTTCGAAATGGAGATTTGAAACATGGAATGAGCCAGATCTCAAGACATACAATGTATTGAACTTCACAGTTTCAGGTATGTAATTATCAGATTAGTTGTAACTTGTGGGGTCGAGCGGGGGGGGTTTACAGGCTATGCGGCGTCACAGGCACTTCGACCTATTCTCCGATCAAATAACACAACCTTGATGAGTAACTGGCCACACACGCATTAAAATGTGTGTGTCAGGCAAGGCGCATATTGGGACACACGCGACGCAGCCCATGCAACACAGCGCAGTGCATGCAGCACATGACAAATTGATAATGAGCGCATATTGCGAAACAGTGTTGTGAGATGTGGGAGAACGTTGTGCTGTGTTTATCAAAGTGCTAGAGCTAGATTTGAGTTACGAATCAGACTCATAATTATATCTGTTGTGCTATATGACTACATAGCTTTCTGAAATATTTATTCATGAAATAGATAGTGAATTTCAAATAAATGTTTAACTCAACTTTGTCTCTTTTTTTACTCGGACATATTCTGTATCCTTTCTAAATAAGCATAAATATACTTATTACTTTTTTTCTACAACAGTCAAAAAAGTCCACATTTTTTTGCGGTTTATAAATTGAAGGTGACGAAGATTGAACAGAGAAAATCGTGGATAGTACAAATGGTTTTTCTGCACAGAGCGCAAAGAAAGGGGCATTCGTAGCTTCACAATATGCCAAATTCATTTCATATTTGCGAATGTATCATACAAACTTTTATGTTTTCTTACTGCTTCAATTAGTTCTTCCTCCCATATTTGACGAACGCACGCACACGCACACGAAATTCTGTCTCGACTAGTGCGCGGCACACGCTTGTTTCGCACATTCGTGTGTTACCCTGCGCTGTGTCTCAATATGCGCATGTACATGAACACCCGTAGAATAGAAAATCGTGCCCTGTGCTGTATTGCATGGGCTGCGTCTCGTGTGTCTCAATATGCGCCCGGCCTAAGGGACATCTTCCCCCAACGGCAGTGTCGTGCGTTCTTGACAGGAATATTGAGGTTCAATAAAATAGAAATAATCGAAACCCAATATGGAATGGAAACCTGAAATTATAATGGAATAATCTCTACAGGATTTTGAGAACAGCAGATGCTCTAATTGACATGTTTTTCATAATTCATTCATTTTACTCTTTTTAATTCGGTTTCCCTTTCTTGATAGTTACGACACTGGTAGCTTATCTATGAAATGACTTATTTTGATTTTCAGCTTCACATGGTCTTTTACACATTCCACAATGCTTCACCATTGCTTAATAATAAAAACTAACGATAGAATTAACACAAATTAACACAGAATTTGCACTTTATTCACAAAAAAAGTCCAATAAGCCAAACGAAAACAAACAGAAAATGTTTTGTTGTTGTTCTGTCAAATATCAAATGCAGCGTTGTCATACCGACCAGGCTATTGAAAATGTGATTGGTGCCTTTCAACATTTTCTTGAAATTTTTCTGTTCTATTTTGACAAACATTTTCCTAATGTAAAACATTATAAACATCATCGAAACATCAATTGCAAATGGGTCACTGAAGATATTAGGACCTCCAGTAGGAATTTATAGGACTTGTTCACGCTTAAAAGTCAACAACCATCATTGAATTATTTCTATAAAACAGAAAAGAAAAAACACGAAACTTTAGTACGTGATTCTAAAAAACAATACTTTCAACAGAGAATAAATAATTCGGACAACCCTGTCAAGGCAGCTTGGAGTGTAGTGAACGACCTAACTAATAAATCACGTAAACAATCAGTCACCTCCATAAAATACGATAATCAAATATGCGAGTCACCTGAAGAAATCTCTGAGATATTCAGCAGCTTTTTCAAGAATGAACCCCTCAAATTAGTCCCACAGATTGAATCTGTTGGTGAAGCTGTAGTTAATCAATATTTGAATGATATTGAAATACAGTCTCCGTCTTTTTTTCTCCTACCCTATAACGAACGTGAATTATTTGCCATGCTCAACAGAAGATTGAAAAATAAATTTTCCTCGGGTTTTGATGAGGTACCTCATGCAATAGTTAAACGTGTTCTCAAACACCTTATGGCACCACTGGTGCACCTCATAAATTTATCATTCGCAAAAGGAATATTTCCGCAATCCTTGAAAATTGGTAAAATTACACCCGTATATAAAAAAGGCGACTCTTCTTTAATAAGTAACTATAGACAAATTACGGTGCCTTCTATCTTTTCTAAAATATTTGAGTTATCATTCTTGGAAAGACTGTTATCTTTTCTCAATAAATTCAATATTATAACCGAAGACCAACACGGCTTCGTACAAAACAAATCGACAACAACCGCAATCTACTCATATATTCTTAAAGTTATTAAGTGCATTGAGTGCCCTGTTGGGGTATTTTGTGACCTCAGTAGGGCATTCGATTGCATTAGTCAAGATATTTTGTTGAGAAAACTGTCTCGGTACGGAATCCGTGGTGTCACTCATGAGTGGATAAAAAGTTTTTTGAGTAAACGTAGTAACCATGTCACGATTGGCAACCATCAGTCATCGTGTATTGAATATTCTGAAATAGGAGTTCCTCAGGGTTCAGTCCTAGGACCTATCTTATTTTTACTCTATAGCAACGATATTGTGAAGATTTGTAACGGCTCAATTGTTGTTTACGCTGATGATACATCAGTCATCGTATCAGATAAGGATGACTCATGTTTACGTCAGAAATGTAATAAAATGTCCTCTGATATGAACCAGTGGTTCAGAGCAAACTCACTTTATCTGAATACAGATAAGACAAAATGTATTCGCTTTCATACTAGACAAAAAGAAGTTAGTGACATTGATTTCGGTGACTTACAGTCAGCAGATGAGACCGCTCGATTTCTTGGTTTATATATAGATGAACATATTTCCTGGGCTGTCGACTCTTAATCAATAAATTGAATTATGTTTCCTACCGATTTCGTAATTTGAGAACAGTTCTGTCTAATGATCAGTTATTGATGCTCTACTATGCTCAAGTAGACTCCAGACTTCGATATGGCGTTTGCCTTTGGGGGAGGTCTTCAGGAGCAAACGATATATTTGTTGCGCAAAAGAGAATACTCCGAGTAATGTTTGGCTTACCGCCTCGGCAAAGTTGTCTTAATGTATTCAAAACTTGTAAAATTCTGACGCTACCATCACTTTTCATTTTTGAAGTTTGTGTCTATGTATTCAGTCACTAAGCTTCTCGACCAGATCTAGCATTCATAATCATGACACAAGAATAAAAAATCAGCTAAATATACCTTTTTCTAGGGTACAAATAGCCAAAAACTGTCCTAACTCACTAGGTCCTTTATTATTTAATAAACTACCAGACCATGTAAGAAATAGTCGAACTTTGGTATGTTTCAAAAAATGTCTTAATGAATTTTTAATTGAAAAATGTTATTATAAAGTCGATCAGGTACTATAATAGTATTTGTAAATCTACTGTGTTTCTTTGTTGTTTTATAAATATTACAGTTATTGACTGTTGTTATTACATACTGTTTATGTTTATTTTTAACTTAGATTTAATGAATACTCCTATATAATACTTATATTGTCCGTCCGGATAATAAATTATTATTATTATTATTATTATTATTATTACTATATCGACAACGAAGAATCTCTGTTTGGCGATGGAAATACTATTGTTTTTACATGCTTCCAACAAGCTGCAATGAACGTCTCAATTGTTTTCTTATTGTTATATATTTCATCCAAGACAGTATTTTTGGGTTTTCGTTACCATGAATATACCCGACAGAAATCAAAATCTAGCTGACGTGTTTATTGTATCCTTAAAAAATTGCGACATGGCAATAATATCATGATTTGAGGGATAACATTATGAAAAGATGTTACCTTCAGTTCTATTTGAGTATTTCTCATTTAGGTTGTGTTACTTGATCGGAGGTACAAATCAATATTGCATGTGGTTCTTTAAGTCTTGGATTTCTTATCTTTAGTAAATATATTATCAGCAGAGAAAAAAAGGGATTCTTCACTTTATAAGTGAAATAATATTGAACACACCTTTGGGATAAATATTATGACTTTCTTCCGTATTTTTACAGGTTTTCACTACACAATACTTCATTTTCAAACGAACAATCTGTTGCTGGACCCAACAACCAAATATCGTCAGTTCTATATTCAATATTTTAGAATTTCTGTATGCGTCGGAATCCGAAATCTTTGAATGTATTTTTTTTATGATTAGATACGAAGGACATGAACGTAAAAGTTGACGTATGTCAGGTGTCGATAGTTCAAACGTTGGACTTAACATAACTAAATTTTTCTGTGGGTTATTTGATGCATTGGAACTATTATCACCGCATATAAGTAAACATAAGTAGGTTTACTTCCAGTCGGCGCCTTTGATGTATTTGTATTGATATATTTTCTGGCATGTATGGTAAGAGGAGTCGACTAAGAGGTGAAAATATTTGAAAAAAAACAAGTCGATAGCTTGGGTACAAAAAAAATATATGGATGCACTCACCTTTAGGTCACCCTGTATATTCCCTGTAGACCGAGGCGCCAGCCTGTATATTGAAAGGTGGAACTACAGTCGAATCAATTCAACAAATTCCCAAATTTCCAGCGTTTATAATTTCAGAATACCTCGGATACATCAATGGCTGCTCCCAAGGCTTAAAAAATGCTTTCAGAGAGACGACCCTACCGTGGAAGTTAGGCGGACCAGCGGGACTATTCAGAGATAAGAGACACCCCCTGTGTTGGTCACTCCTGGAAACCTGTGCCGTCTCTGTGGGTGACCAGTGTCCCTTGCAGTTCATTTCTTTCCACCGAAAGGGCGGCGGCAGTGCACAGGGAGTCTTAAATGGGACTTTCGGTTTGTTGGATGAAATTCACGATAAGTTTCCGGAGTTGAAGGAATTGCCGATTGCTAACGAGTAAGTTATTAGATGAACTCTCTAGTTTTAGTTCTCAAGTACACTTCTGCAGAAATGTTCATGTGTAACTTGCCGGCTTAGCCTTTGGGGAGGGTGGGGTGTAGTGGTTGGGATATTCGGGAATGAGTGGGGGAGGTAATATTAATATGATCTGAATGTCATATTGAAATATTTGAACTGAAAAGACCGGATACAGACACAGGGAATACGGTAATATACAAATTTCTCCTTTATGAGCGAACACATTTTCCAATTTTCACGAAAATGCAGGGCTGTATTGAGCCCTTCCACAGGCGCTGGAAAGTATTTTTCCCACTCATTTGTTATTCGTTCACGGCCGACGGTAACATTTTCCCGAAATTTACCTTTAACTATCTCGTGTTGGGTAGTCGAACATCGAACTTTGGAAAAAAATTCGTGCCACAGTTAGTAAACTGCAATTTGTTGAGAAAGTCTGTCAAACAAGTTCATGTTGCAACCTCAGTGAATTTGGCGCGAAATTCACATGTTTTACCGAATTTTATTTTATAACTTTTCAAAAAAGGTAAGAGCTAAGCCTAATTTTTTTGATTTGTTCAACCGGGAAGCATTTTTCCTATTGCCCGCTGTTCATGCATGGTGACTAAACTACCCATTTTAGAGGGTATTTTCTGTAGTTTTTCAATAATTCTACAAAAATTAATACCTGTCGATGCCTCAATTATTCGGAATATAATTTCACCGATGATTTTCTCACAGAATATCTGTCATGTCTGAAAACTGGAATCTTGATGATATGGTACGAGAAGAAGCCGCACTGGATTACTATTTTTGTCTTCCAGATGATGAAACTCTTTCTGAACAAGAGGAAGATAGTGATGCAATGAAGTAAGACTTGCTGTAGTCTAAGATCACTTGCCTGAGAGAATGAAGAGCTATCGAAGACGCAGATTATGTTTCTGCAGGGCATATTGAGAAGAGAACTCGAATTGTCTGCTTTACATGTACTGTACCCATGTGTCTTGATCTTGAAATTTTTACAATAATAGTTTCCCTAAGTTCGCGCCCACGTAAGGGTTAGAGGTCTGGAGTGAATCAATTTCAATGCTCAGGATAGACGGTTTTATCCCATCGTTGTTCGAAGCCTATTTTTTATAATTTTCTCTAGTGCAATTTGATACCATCGATATTTCGTAAGTGTTCTATCCGATATCGTTTCTTTTTATGATCATGTTATAGTACTTGGCGACATAAACGTCAATTCATTCGATAGTCATAATACATTTTTTTAATGTTCTAAAGCCTACGGGCTAGTTTATGTAAAAGTAAGGTGAGGTAACGCAAGAACGTAAGATAAGGTAATGGAAATGTACTGTTCACAAAAAAGGAAGGTACCATTGACACGACTGTTAGTTGTTTATTCAATTTGTCATAAATATGACGGAATAGTTCGATTCAACTTATGAAATGAGTATTGTAACAAGAATCATTGATCATTCTATTACATTAATTGATCCAATTTTCCTGAATTTGCCTAAAATATGTCTCACGAATGGTATGTATGGATCAATTTTCTGACCATCAGTTAGTTTACTGTGAAACCTCTTTCGAGTTCATCAAAATGAAACAAAAATCAGTAACCACGAGTGATTTAAAAAATTTCAATAAGGATCATTTTCAAGTAGATCTCCATAATATCTGATGGGAGGATATTCTTCTCATAGAAAACATAGAAGGAAAATAGCTTTTTTCACTGAATGTTTTCTTTCGTTGTTTTCGAATTATGCACCACCCTGAACAGTTTGGCTAATAAACAATTTGAAGTTGATCATGAAACAGCGTGACAATGCTTTCACCAAATTTAAATCAAATCGCTCTTGAAAACTGGACACAGTATAAAAACTTGAGGAACTTCACGCTGGGCTCTATACGCAGAGAAAAAGCAGCATATTTGAAGCACGTTAGTATTCAAAAAAACTCCTCATCTTTTTATAAGGCTCTGAAGTCAATGAAAATTCAGCACGTAGGCAACTCTGATGTTCTCTCTAATCTTTGCGACGAAAATAAAATATACAACTACTTTGTTTTTTTATATAAAAACAATAAAGCCCTTGCAAATATCGAAGTCCTCTTCAACATATCAATATAACAACATTCTTGAGATAGGGCCAGAGGAAAAAGTCCAGTGTGATAAGATCTGGCGACCTAGCAGTCCTTTTAACACTCGTACTACTCGACGTTTTTATGATGAAAATGTATAATCTCTTATATGGTTGAACTCAGAAAGACAGCCACAATCGCAATTTACAATAAGAAATATGTCAATTCATCAAAAAAAAAAAAGTTGACATGATAATCTTTGACAAATGACAACATGTAGATAATTGGTTATCTTAGTCATTCAATGGCTTTCAATCAACAACAATTGAAAAATTATATAAGGGTCGTTGTGGTTTTTTCTACAAATAAGAAAGTTACAAGGCCACGATTACTTGGCTGAATCACCTGGTATATAACTGTGTGAATATGGCATCGCGGTTGGTATGTTTTGTCGTCTTCAAAAGGCTGCATCCAATTCATTTAAAAGGATAGATCTATACATGATTGACATGAAATATTGCTTGGGAAATTGCGCAATTTTTGGCGAAAAAAGAATTTCAGTCAGATGGATGATGAGTGACTTCAGCGTGTTGAAAAAAATAACATTTTATTGAAAAATTTATATCAACACAAAGTATTGCTCATATTCGGAAAACGGTTTTTTTGTTTTTAATTTTTGATGATTCGTTTCAAAGTAGGTAAATAGGCCTTTCGAACAGTGAAATAATTGTCTGAATAACTCTATTATACCAGGAGTTATAGCGCCTTCATTTTGATTTTGGGAAATTTCCTATTTCTTTCGATTTTTTCCATGTAACTTTTGTCACGACCACGCTGGCGTATCGTAGATTTCGAATTCACGTGTGAAATAATATAAGAATTCGAGCTGCCCAATTTGACCGGACTTTTTGTAGACGTTTCTTGTCGAAATATCATAATTATATTTATGACAAACGGATTGTAATGAGAACGAATCCTTTTTTATGTTCTAGTTCCACGAAAAAAAAAAAAAAATGGTTAGAATTGTGTTCTTCTTGAAATTATGCCTCAGGGAACACCTCCCGAGGCGGTGAGTTCTGAAGGTTTGTCGTTCGTAAAAATGAAGGTGCTCTCGGAAAGAGATGTTCGGAATGTCGAAGACTGAGCTCGATGGAACCGCTAACAACGAACGTTAAAAAAAATGTTGCAGAAATTCGTCGTGAATTGGGATTGTTCACGATTAACTAGGTAGATTCTGATCCTTTATAGATAGAAAACAGTTTGGAAACAATATTGAAATCATTGAATTCAATTGAATGGAAATAATTTAATGAATTCCTTGTTGTTAATAAAATAATAAGAAAATACCCATACTTACAATCAAAATGAAAATATAACTTTTCAACCAATGTTAGGTTAGGTTGAAAATGAGTAGGTCTCCTCGGCCCTTCACTGCGACCCGTAAGGGTCTATTGTGGCTCTCTACATGCTCGATGGAAGTATTTGGCTCAGATTTATATCTTTTTGCAGCACAAAACTAAGTTTCGATGCAATCATCAATCTGGCGACAATTTTCTGTGTTAGTAGGCACAGAGGTATTAAAAATTTTACTAATCTCGGCGTTCGTAGACTCATCGAATCGACTCATTGTTAGGGCTTAGAAATTCAATAAGTTGTTGATAAACATGTCAAACTATTTTGGAAATCAACACCACGATAATTGATAAAAAAATGATCGAGTGAAAAAACCACTAGTGCATTAAATAAATTTTGGATTGTTTCGTGATCTTACTGATGTACCTATGCCAAATAACTGAAACCACTATTGCTCCGTTGCTGACGTATCGACTTTTATGAAGTATTTTTCAAGGGCGTTATGTGATTTTTTATACATAAGTTGTATTAATAATAATACTCCTTCATAAACACTCGTTGAGTGTACCCAAAGGCATAGCCTGTGCGGGTAGAAGACGGCGACTTACTAATAATTACCCTGGCTACCGTGGAAGCGGCCTTTCTAGAGAAAATACATACTCTATAAGTGTTTGTAATTCCACCAAGTTTATCGTTTGAGTTCCATTGCCGTTGTTTTCGGAGCTTTTGAATACAAATCAGTATGAAGTGAAGTATTATACTTACGGTCCTGAACCCAGACCTGACCGACCGCTTGTATTGGGATAATCGAGCACAATGCATGCATGACGTCTAAACTCGAGAATGCTCTAGAACCACATCGAAGAATGAACGAGAGCCGTGCAAGAAACATCTAGACGTTTCACCAAACTGTTCTAAACGACGACCCCTCACGTCGTCTCTCAACTTTTCTGGAATTATTCAACAGAAGCCTACTGTGAGTTTAAATACAGGACAGTCGACGAGAGATTGCAGATTACAGTTAGTAAGTTACATTCCGAGATCAACAGGAAGCGAATAGACAGAGTTTGTTTAGCAATATTGACTGAATTTTGTTGAGGTTGAAGGCTAAAATGAATTATTGGATTATAAGTAGGTTTATTACAGTGGTGTTTAAAAAATTGTTGTTAGAAGTGGTATTTTCAAATGAAATGAATGTATGCATGAAATAAGTATTAAAAGTTGCGATTTGGAACATTAGATTTTGAAATAAAACAAGATGCTAAACTGAATTGGAAAATAAAGCCAGAATTTACCCAACAAGATCGTTTGTGAGGCGCGATTAGAATAATAATGACGGTTTCGTCTTGAAAGAAAATCTTGAACTATAAAAATTAAAACTAGAAACATATAATTTCCATTCTGTTTCAGCCTCAATTGCTACAAAAAAAATAGACTAATGAATTTTTTGTGTGAAATAGTATGATATCTTGACAAAAGACATTACAAGACTAAAAGAAAGTTCGCCTGGTCGATTTGAAGGTCGCGAAATTTAAACAAGAGCAGGAGGAAATGAGAACTAGAAACAACCGGTAAAACAGCCGTAACCCAGAAAAGGCTCTCAAAGGGCTGATTCAAGAAGAAGAATAAACTCGACGAAAATATCTTGGAAGATAAACTTCAAGAAAATTCGGTGAATTTGAAAGAAGAATCGGTAAAAAGAATTTCAACAAAATTGGAGCTCAGAAGAGAAGTTCCTAGAAAAACTTCACGGAAATTCAAGGAGCCTATATATGAAAGGAGCTTTTAGAAAATTCAGAGACCTTTCAAAGGAACTTTAAAAAAATGTGAGGATCCTGGAAGAGAAACTTTTATGAAATTTGGAGGACTTGAAAGAAATTGAGGTGTTTTAGAGGAGAACTTCAAAAGAATTCGAATAACTTCTAGAAAATGCGAATGATTTGACGGAGAAATATTTACGATTATTCAAAAAACTAGAACACAAGCTCTTAGAAAACCCAGGAGGATTGAAAAAAGAACTTTGTGATGTGGCGAATCGATTAGAGAAAAAAATTGAAACTGAGATAGAGATAGATAAAATCAAAGATGACATCGACGGAGAAATGGAAAAATTGAAGAATCCAATTAGTGATAAAATCAAAGACGGAATCGAGGCAGAACTGGTCAAGATGAAGGAGATAATCAGTAGATGGAAAACCTAATTGATACTACCAACACCTAAATATTATATGTGTGAAAAAACAAAAATAAGCATTTTTAGTTTTTCCTGTTTAACTCGAGTAAATGTTTTTCAAGCCATGTAATTCTCTCCAAAATCTAATTGTTTCCATATCTCTTGCGGATTGGAATGAAGCAATGTTCATGGTGAAAGAAACTGCCTGTATATAAATGAAAAAATTACAATAGAAACAAATGTCAAAAATATAAACTTTCCCTGTAATTGTACCTAGTCATTGAAATCATTCCTTTCACAACTGCGTGGAATACATTCCGTTTGTAGAAATAGCGATGTCGGTAATTGCTTTTGATAGTTTCATGTTTCCTGGTTTACTCGAATTGCCAAGCTGCATTTGCCGTTTTGCCAAATTAATGTGACATATCGTTGTGAATGCGCCTCGTGTTTCTCCGTTGTGGTTCTCTTCTTTCACGTGGATCATATGTTACGTACTACCATGAATAATGCAACTGTTTATACAGGGCTATTCAAATTCGAGTGTATGCTTTGGGATCTTGGTAATGGTAAGAGAAAAAACTAATACCCACTCAATACATGGTGGACCTGAGGTCTGGCCTATGGAGTCTAGTAATGAGGACGAGTCTAAAGACAAGGAACTCTAACATAACATGAGGGCACATACTAAAGAAGAAGAAGGAAAAGGACATAATTCCCTTATTAATTTTAATCTCAACCATGTAATATGTCTATATACTTATTTACCTTCTATATTTTTTTATGAACATGTGTCAGAAATAGAAACCAGTCATTTAATAATAATAGGAAACCCGCATTATACCACCAACGAAAGACATCAGAGTCTGCAGGGCGCTCCATAACACGAAGCCCCTGAAGCCACAACAACTGGTGGATACGATATCCTTTCAGAAGAGGCTGACATCTGGCAGATAAACTCTGCCGTGTATGACGCCGCTCAGACTCTGTCCCAATCGGAGGCGAGGGATACTACCCCTGTGATCGGGAATCATGAGCAACGCATTCACAAGATGGAAGCAATGATCAAGTCGGCGAGACAATACGCGGACTACTTGGCGACCAATAGGCCCTTCACGCCCACAGTGCGGAGAATTGTCGCAAAATTAAGACGAGCTCACCACACACTAAATCTAGGCGTGCTTTTTACCATAAAACATTACTGTCTACGAATGCTGGTAGCTGCAAAAAAGTCACTAGTGAGGCTGGCGAGAAGCATCGCGGAAAACATGAAGTTCCGCGTTAAACCTTCTCGCCTATTCCAAGAGCCTTCACTTGTTGTGGATAACCCGCCAGCGGCTGGTCGGGTAGAAACCTTCTGGAAAGTCATTTACGAATTTCCGCAACCACTCAACGTAGATACTCCAACCCTAGCGCAGTTCGAAGCTTTCTGCAGGAGGCTTCGTCAGCCTGAGCTCAATGAACTGCGCAATCCAATAACCCTGGAAGAAGTTCGACGGGCCCTCAAAGGCTCGAAGAACTTTGCTGCTCCAGGTCCTAATGGCTAAAATATCTCGGGGTGATCGTAGACGACAGGATGTGGGGGGGACCCCACATAAAGTATGCGGTTACCAAGGCAGAAGGCAGGATGGCAGCTCTCACGCGCCTCATGCCAAATATTGGGGGCCCAGGGAGCATGAAGAGGACAGCCCTGTATGGAGTAGTTCAGTCGATACTGCTCTACGGGGCCCCGACTTGGGTAAATGTACTAAACGCCAAGAAGTACAAAGACATGATCACCAGCTGTCAAAGGAAAGCTTTGCTTAGGGCAGGAAGGAAGTTTGTTATGGGAGTGGACCCTATAGTACTACTTGCACTGGAGAGAGCGAGACTCCATAGAAGGGGAAACGGGAACATCAAGGAGGTAAGAGATGAGGAAAGGGATGCTACTTTGGAAACATGGCAGCATAAATGGGACGAAAACACCACTGTCGGCCAGTGGACGAAAAGGTTAATAAGAAACGTAAAGGAGTGGGCCAAATGTAAGCATAGAAGGACCGACTACTTCCTGACCCAATTCCTGACGGGTCATGGATGCTACGAAAATTATAAAGTGAAAATAAATAAGGCAGAAAACCCAAACTGCCCCTATTGCGGAAACATCGATTCACCAGAACACACAGTATTCAATTGTGGGAAGTGGGAGAGGGAAAGAACGAGGCTAATGTTAGAGAACGGAACTCACATTGACCCAGATAACGTAATAAACGTGATGTTAGGCATTAGACGAAACTGGAATAGTATACACGACTACATAAAAGGTGTCCTGACAATAAATGAACCAGAGGAAAGAATCAGGCAGTCGCAAAAGCACGCAGAGGCATAAACAATTAAGACAAAGAGACGAGTTTGAAAGAGCATGGCCCCTGACCCCGATGCAAACCAAAGCCATGGTGATTCCGGAGGCAGGGGAGAAGATTGGAGGGTTTTAGTCGGAGTAGCGCCCGACACTACCATTGCAGATAGAACAAAAGGTGTGGCTGCCATGCGGTTTCCCACAACAACAAAAAAGATCCTGATGGCCTGAAAAAATTTCCATGTACCCACCACCATCTAGCAAGAGTTTTCAACTCATGGCTAGATGGGGAGCAACAGATTCCGGATTGGTTTGTCGAGGGGCGCACCGTGTTAATCCCCAAAAATGGAGATTTGTCTGATCCGAAGAACTACAGACCAAAAACATGCTTAAACGCATGTTATAAGATGTTTACCCGCATCTTATACATGCGAATACTCTCCGCAGTTGAGCCGGTGTATGAATGGATATATGAGCAAAGAGGGTCAAAGAAGGAGATCGCTGGCTGCAAGGAACACCTGCTGATAGACAGATTTATCACGCAGGATTCCGTACAGTATAAGAGTAACCTTTCAATGGCCTAGGTCGATTGTCGTAAGGCATTTGATACAACATCGCATGAGCTCATCATGCATTTGCTCAGATGACTTGCGGTACCCGATCAAATAGTGAGATGCATTGAACAGCTGATGCTCCTCTAGGGGTCTCGCTTCACCATAACGTCTGGTCAAGTCAAGAGTCCAAACAGAGCAGGTTGGTTTTAGAAGGGGCGTGTTTCAAGGAGACTCCCTCAGCCCTATTCTCTTCTGCATCGCCCTATTGCCATTGTCCGATGCACTATGGAAAACTCGCTGATACAACTGTGACACTCCCAGCAACCGGAAGCATGAGGTCACCCATCTGTTCTACATGGATGACCTTAAACTATATGCCTCTGGGGAAAAGTATCTTCATCAATCCTTAGGGGAGAACGTTCAGTAGATGGAAGCCACCTTCATCATCTGGATGCAGGAGGGACGTATACCCTCCAAGGGGCGAAAGAGGTTACCGCTATTGAAAATTCTTTCCGCAGTATCAGCATAAACTCCGACAGATATGGTCATCAAAACGGTCGGGGAAGAACGAAGTTGCTGCAATTAACATGCTTGCCATTCCAATTCTACTTTTCCCCTTGTGATTAATGAAATGGACTCAGGAAGAACTGCGACAACTCGATGTGAAAACTCGCAAAATGATGCATCTTCATTGGAGCTTGCAGCTTGCATGCTGAATCGACTCTTCCAAGGATTGGAGCATTTGTTTTTCAAGGCATCAACCAGTGAAGCCGATTAACTTGCCGATCTCGTATACGACAATGAACGGACGAACCTAAACTCTCTCATCGAGAAGAAACCTGTTCAGCAAAAAGCCCACGTCAAAGCTGCGGAGAGGGAGAGTCTACAGCTACATAAGGATAAGCCAATGCATGGGGTCTACTTCAAGAATATTGAAGACCTAGGCTTATCCAGAAACCTGACCTTCGCTTTTCTCAGGTCAAGTGGGCTGAAGTCGAAAACCAAGGGATTCATAGTGGCCTGCCAGGATGGTGTCTTCAATACCCTCGTCTACCATAGTCGCATGATAGATGTAGAGGTTCCTGATACTAGATGCAGAGCATGTCGTAGGGCAGCTGATACCATAATACATTTGCTGTCAGCCTGTCCAGCTTATGTGGTCTCAGCCTGTATAAATAGGCACAACACGGCGCCACGAGCCATCTACGACACTCGTACGGTATATACGAGACACTTGAGTTACTTCATGCCCCGGGGAATATTAAGTCTGTTGTGGAGAATGAGAAGTCTATTGGAACTACTCATTTCTCACCTTCAGGCAAATACAAGCCAATAAGCCTGAATTTGAAAATTATAGCGGCATGCCGTGATGCGTCAGAAATCTTAGACGGACGATTGCAGATGGTCGTTACTCTTGAATGTTGAAATTTCCATCGACTACAGGGCCTTATGAAAAGATGAAAATTTTTTTTTGATTTCTTACGTGTTTTATATATACTGCTTTTTTTCTGCGTATAGAGGCCAGCGTGAACTTCCTCAAGTTTTCAGACTGTGTCCAATTTTCAGGAGAGCGATTTGATTTAAATTTGGCGAGGGCTTTGTCACGCTCTTTCATGATGAACTCCAAATTGTGTGTGAGCCATGGAGCGAAATCAACGAACGATTATATTCATTGAAAAAAGCTATTTTTCCTTCTTTGTTTTCTATGAGGAGAATGTCCTTCCTTGAGATGTTATGGAGATCTACTTGAGAATGATCCTTATTAAAATTTGACTGTTCTTTGTTTCATTTTGATGAACTCGAAAGAGGATTCACAGTAAATTCACTGATGGTCAGAATATTGATGCATATTCATAGTACCACTCGTGAGACATTTTTCAGAGAAAGTCAGGAGATTTGAATTGATTGATTTCGAAGAATGATCAGTGATTCTTGTTGGGTCAACAATTACTTGCTCTAAGGCTTTATAACATTCGGAAACTTTGTGATGGTTTCAATAAATAATTTGGATATAACGGATAGGAAGACAGAAATATCCACACTTCGGAATATTTTTTAATGAAACAATCCTTCTATCCACGAAATGAACTTAATTAGAAGAATATATTGATAGAGAATTCTGGTCCTGAGTAAATAATGTAACATTTGGGATATCTACATTGCCTTTAAGGATTATCTCAATACCAGTAGTTTGTTCATGACAGTAATAATTCTAGATACAAACACAGACGCTACTTTTGGCAAATAGAGGGTTGAACAATACAAATAAATTCCTCACCCGTTATCAAACAGATCACAGAAATTGGGAATTGTTAGAAAAGTGCTATGAAGAGCCCGGTAGCCGAAGCTCTTGATTCTTGATCCAAGTAGAATCGTTTTCGAAAAATTTCAAATTCCAAATTGAAAATTTCTTGCAGACTAAAAAATATATTTTTTTATTTCTGCAAAAGATTATTTATTTTGTGTCAATGTATTTGTATCGAGTCTCCGATGTTCTTCAGGATCTACCCAATCGATTGGTAATAAAAAAATCAAACAGATTCTATAAGGAGTTTACTGAAAATATAAAAGACAACTACTGAATTTGTCATTTCTCATTTTTTCTGAAGTTTAATATACAAATTTTGATTCCATTAAAGTCATGAATTCATTCCAGCGAAGCAGACATTGAGCAAAATTGGTCGAAATCTCTGGAATGGAGGGGAGATGTGAGATATGCAGCAATGGTAGTCAAAGTGATAGCTGGGTATTATAAATCCGTTCTGGTGCAGAGAAAATTGAAAATCGAGGTGTTGAGCAACGATAACGCTTTCTTGAATTATCATCCATTTTATTTCACACAAAGGACTCTATTTGCGAGGTATGCATAGTAAAACGAATCAGTGGCGTAGGTAGTATGTTTTCAAGGTAGGAAATATTACGAGCCGCTGAAAAATGGTTTGATGTAACAAAAAATGGTTATTATTAATAATAATAATTTGATCAGATACATGATGAAGGATACGTCAAGACTTAAATTTGACAGTTTACAATAAATACAGATATAAATATACAAGCACGAGAGTAAATTTGAAAATGACATGTTGAAAGGAAGTTGCACGATTTTTATGGAAAAAGCATCTCAGTAGAATTGGCTGAAAAATTGGGATAATGTAGGTTTTGATGTCCCGATGAAATGTCTCCATAAGCATAACGAGATCTAATTTACAGTTTTTGAAATACAGGGTGTTAAATATGCAGAGACGGAGTTGTTACTTTCCTATATAAAATTAATAATGTGGCGATTATTTTTTTTACAGACAGTTAAGGATAGTGATTACAGTCCCAATATTCTCCACACGATTTGCTATAAGAATTCTATGACTCCGTATGCAAGGTGATTCTTTTTATACTGGTCAATGTTAGGATTTTTAATTAATGTTTCAAACATTCTAAGTCAAAAGCCAAAGCACGTAGAATTGCAAGTTGGGTAAATATCATTTGATTTTAATATTGGGTGATCCGGAGTTACTCTTATACAGGGTCAATCAGAATTGTCTTTTTCAGTTGTATTTAGATAGGTACTTACGTTTTTTTAGAGACATATATAAATTAAAGTGGAAAACTGAATATAATATGATCAATATTTATGGCTTTCGTCTATTTGTTGCATCTTGTTCGGAACCTGTCATTCGTTATTGTGATGAAAAGTTCTCAACTGTAGAAAATATATTTTTAAGGGTATCTTTGATTTAATCGCATGTAGTAACGCCATACCTAGTAACACCGTGTAACAAGAACATCATTACACATTTCAGAATATATAGAAACAGTTGAAATGTTGAATTTTTTAAAATACTGCTTTCAGGAATTTCTGACATTTTTTTAATACAAATATCTTGTAATTTACGAAGACGTAGAAGGGCCAATTGACTAATTCCGGAATACTAAGTCAGAATTCCGACTTAGTATGAATTAGCTAATTCCGACTTAGTATCTCAAAATTAGCTAAATTCGAGATACTAATTAAGAATTCCGACATAGTATCTCAGAATTAGTTAATTCCGAAGTCAGAATTCCGACTTGGTATCTCAGAATTAGCTAAATTTGAGATACTAAGTTAGAATTCCGACATAGTATCTCAGAATTAGTTAATTCCGAAGTCAGAATTCCGACTTAATATCTCAGAATTAGCTAATCCCGACTTAGTATCCCAAAATTAGCTAATTTCGAGATACTAAGTCAGAATTCCAACTTAATATCTCAGAATTAGTTAATTCCGAAGTCAGAATTCTGACTCTGTATCTCAGAATTGGCTAATTCCGGAAAACTAAGTCAGAATTCCGATTTAGTATCTCAGAATTAGCTAATTCCGACTTAGTATATCAAAATTAGCTAATTTCGAGATACTTAGTCAGAATTCCGACTTAATATCTCAGAATTAGCTAGTTCCGAAGTCAGAATACCGACTTGGTAACTCAGAATTAGCTAATTCCGAGATGCTAAGTCAGAATATTAGGAGTGACAGAACATGTTCTAATTCTGAGATACTAAGTCGGAATTCTGACAAGGTATCTCGGAATTAGCTTATTCTGAGATAATAAGTCGAAATTCCGAATTAATATATCGGAATTAGCTAATTATGAGATACTAAGTCAGAATTCTGACTTATTATCTCAGAATTAGCTAATGCTGAGTTCCTCGACTTCGACACCACAGAAAGATTCCGACCAGTACCACGACTTCGTTTGAACCGAATGTATCTAAATTTACACCATGAAAAATATTTAAATATTTTTCATGTGGAACTAGAGTACTTGACGAAAGGCAATAAATTTCAAAACAAATATCCAGCCTTTCGCAAATTTTCATGGTGTAAATGCTGAGTTACTAAGTCGGGATTCTGACTTAATATCTCCGAATTAGCAAATTCTAAGTTACTAAGGCAGAATTCTGACTTTGAATCTCGGAATTAGTGAAATTAAGAATTGGAATAGCAGTGGCCCTTCTAAGCCATCATAGTAATTGCTGGAACAGCTCCATATATTTATATTTGGGATTTATTAGGATACATTATAGCACAATAAATATTTATTAGATGAGTCGTGATGAAAATATTTTTCAGCTGAAGAATAGCGTAATAACCACACTTGATTTCTTGCAAACAGTATATTATTATATTAACATATGTTTTCGAACTCATATCATTGTCAACAAAAATTCTAAAGAATATAGTATTTTCATAGCTCTTTCTATCTACCTAATTCATCATGCTTCTTTTAACTTGGATACTTTCCATTCTGCTAGACCTGCAATGAAATTCTTTGGTATCATTAAAGATATGGAGGAGTGACACGAGTATTTGCCAACACTGATAAATGTGAAAGGAGATATGCTAACAAAAACCCCAAAAACGACGTCACTGATTGGGGGCCAGTACAGCGATATGATGTCATTATTCACCGGTGTTTTAATCAAAAACTCCAGAGGGACCGTTTCAATATTTATGGCTTTCTTTTCATTACCAGTCAGCAAAATGTATGTGGTGAATTTTCTGGTCTCACATGCCACTGATATTGAACGGAGTGGTATTGAATGCGACATCGCAATTTTTTCGATGTATTTCATAACGGACTGGAATAGATTGGGTCTCCAACGTTTCAATTATTGAAGTAGAGTGCGCGAATGAGTGGGTGTAGCCCTTTTTTTGGATATCATTTGCAGTATAGGCTGATAATTACAACTCGTTTATTAGATTCAGTATCATAGTTTTTTACTGGTTTTGGTATGGATTTTGCTTTCTAAAATGGTGGAAGTATCTAAACTGAACGGGTATAGCCTGTAATGATTCTTTTATCAATTATAGTCTCATTTGGCATTTATTTGAGTATGCATGAATGATCTGAATTAAAAAATTACAGTGTAGTTATCCACACTCTCAACCACAATTTGATGACAGTGGTGCTTGTTATGAATTCTTGAATTTAAATATAAATACGTGGCTAGAGAATTGATATTGATGATGAAGTGGAAGAAGTGAGTTCACACAATTTTTTTTCAATACGAAAGTAGGATTTAACCGATAAAAATCTGTACTAAGCTGTAGTGTGATAGCTATATTGATTTGACATTTACGAAAATGTTTTTTTCGAGAACCACGGCGAGTTCTTTCTTCAGATTTACAAAGTGTTATTCAATATGGAGAAGGGAATGATAAAATGAGAGCGAAAATGTATGCCAAGGAGAAGTCTGGAAACTAGATTCAACTTTTGAAATATTTTAAATATTTTTAATTAACAATAACGTTTTTCTTTCTGAAATTTCAACAGGGTTAAGTACTAAGTATGATCGTAGGAAAGATGAAATAGTAGCAATAGTATCTTTGAGGGCAAGAAATTAACGAATATGAATAAATTTGTTTACATTGCAAGCATTTTTGGATGAGAATATGCCAATAACTTCACACTAATAACCCAAACACTAGGTTCTGGTTGAAACTCTATAACCAGATCAACATAATGACTACCCTTGACAAAACCGTTAGATAAACTATTTCAAGAGAAAAACATCAATTTAAATAAGCTAAACAGAAGACAATAAACTTTGACATAAATTGTTGAAAAAAATATTGTTTTTTTCCGTTAACGAGCTGTCGTCTTCCTACGAACGACAGTCCTCAGAAGTCGAAACTTGTGCGAGCCATAAGGAATAACGAGGTGTTACCTTTTAACGTGCGATTCCTAGCACTTAAATCAAACCCATCATTTTGTTACATCATAAAATTTCGAAGATTGTAATATGAAAAAATTATTACCAAGTTTGAAGTTCTGCGAGTTGACCGATGATGCACTCTTCAATGTGCATTCGGTTTCGTTCGAAACGTTAACATTTTCTTTTTCGGAAATGGAATTGTAGCAATTTTGTTCTTCGAGGAGATACTTTCTTCAATATAGCTCTCCGCTACCGTACTGCTTTCCATCTTCCATGTAATTTTAGTGTTTCAAAGGAAGCACCACCTTGAACAAGAAGCGTTGACGACGTTCGGCGTAGACAATTTCCGGTGTAACCTCTCGGGTTTTCGAAATTAAGGTATTTCGCTATGATAGAAGGAACAGTTCCTACAGGTAACTCAATGCATTCATTATTTCTGTAGGTTAATAAAACCTACGTGGTATACATCCTTTTGGTCGTAGTGCAATGTACTTTTTGACTAAGTTCAAGGCTCCTATTTCGCTTTCTTCAACAATGGTGAAACTGTTTGAGGTGCAGGTCTTGGTTTCTGGTACCTTGATTAGTGAAACGGCTCGTCTGTCTTCACAAAAGTATCATCTGAAGCTTTTCTTAAGAATAGTAATACTTGTCCACTTTCCAACACCTTTGATTTTTTTAGGAATGTATCCTTTTGAATTAACTTTCAGAAAGGCCATCAGTTGACTGAATGCTGATATATTAATGTTTTCTTTAACAATCAATGTTGCTTTCAGCTGTGAGTATTTGGTCCATAGAATATTTGCACTATAATTTTTCAGACTGAAATAATGTAAAATAAATAAAAAATATTAATATTTTTCATGAGATCAACTCACCAGTTCCTGGAAGTATGCCATTAAGACAGTTTCATTTACGGTATTCACTCTGTTTTCATCTTTCCATTTCAAAAAATGGTCATACTCCTCGCATAAGTATTTGGATTTCACAGGCAGTAAATTTCCTAACACTTTTTCAGCTTTGAGCGCCACATTCTGTGGGTCTCCTTAATTACTATGAACACAACCGTTTTAATTCCCTCCACTAACAAGCTTGTCAATTCTTACAAAAATTTAGCGTCATTTTATTAAATGAACAACCCTTAGCAACCTCTTCAATGTTTCCATGGCAATTGCATAGAAGCTCACTTGTGCTCAGTTGCCGACCAGGACGCAGTAAATACTACGAGAAGAAATTCATGAAGTAAACAACGTCACTTAAGATAATTTTTCGTGAAAAATAAAATCTTGTATGCACCACGAGCGTAACGCACTTGGAATATAAATAGCTATAACGATACCGCTTGGTCGTATCCGATATGACAAAACGCTCTCAAGTCTAAAAGTAGCTTTCGATATACCACTTATACCGAAATGAATGAAGCAGAGAGTAAGCTACTTTCGATTTGCTGCTGAAAAAGTCCCGAAAATAGTACGAAATTGCTTACCAAAAATTTCTACAGTTGAAAGTAACTTTTAATACTGGTGTCTTAAAATAAAATTATTAATAAAGACAGCTGGTATTGAAAGGCGAACTTTTGAAAGTGCTTGTACAAAATAGCTTTGTATGATATAAGTGTTGAAACTAATATTTTATTTTGTGAGTGAAAAAGTTTGCGAAACAAGCGAAGCGAGCGTTGCAATTTCTCGAACAATATGACGTTGAATAAGTTATTACAGACCTGCTTTGATAAAAGCCATGTTCCTCTCCAGGAATAATTCATCGGACAATATTGATTCCAGAAGCTTACCGGATACACATTACATTCAGATGGATCTGTAGTTCTCTCCCTTGTGTACTGGCATAACAATCGCTTCTTTTTCATTGAAAAGGGAAAACCCGCTTTCTTCAACGCCGAATGTTGAATGAAAAATTCAAAACCTTTTACTCGAACGAATATTTTGTGAATTTTTTCTAACTGAATTCATAAAATACTATAAAACAGCACTGAAACATATTCATATGAAAATTTCAGTTATTTTTATTATGTAAATGTCATTTCAATGTAGAAGAGAAAAAGTATACTCAGATGAACCTTTATCGGTAAATGAAAACTTATATCCTACTGATATCTGAAATTCGTAGCGTAAATAGTAATTACCTCAACTTTCCTGAACTCATCCATTATGTTGTACAGAATTTTCACATGAAATGATATCATATTTTATTGTCAAGTTTCCAATTCCGGTCCCTAATTCGTTCTTTCCTAACGAATCTTTCTTTTCCGAGGTTTCAGATAAACACGACCACGCCTTGCCACAGCCAATTTATAAAAAAACCCGTGTACTCACTAATGGCCTTATTATCCTTTTTGGGGGATGAAATCCTCGAAGAGAAACCAACACATCCTGATCCCTTATTAACAACCATTGCAACTCGGTCTAAGAACAGGAAACAGTCATTTGTGTCTGTCGTTGTGGCTTATGGGAATGAAAGCTACAACGAAGATATACGAGGTGAGTGAAAACAGTGTAAGGGATGTTGTATGTAGTAGGCGTTTCATGATAGTTTTACAAATTTTCCGAGAGCCCTCAAAATAATAACAGTCTGTACAAGAAAAATACTGGGTAAAATTCCGTTAACTGATAGCCACAAGCTATCAAAAAATTAGGTATTCTGTTGATGACCGGCATTTTCTAGCACACATTTCTACTGCAAAAAAATCACTCGATATTCTCCCTTTTTTGCACTAGCACAATGTACTTTCAATCTTCCTCCAATATCATCAAAAACAACAAATCTAATATAAAAAATATTTACTGAATTTATTAATGTCAGGTTGGTAACTTAAATCTTTGCATATTTGCACGGCAACTTTTCGAGCATGACATGAATAAAAATCCCTAATCGATTTGCCTACATTTGTTGTTCATGTGGTTATAAGAGAAGGATGATTTTTTCCATAAAAAGTGCCGTTTTCCATGAAGAAACAGTGTAAAACAGGTCAATTCGGGTGTTTACATTCTGCTAGTGATATGAAGGAAGAATTTTGTTTGTTTCTACTGTTTTTTTCGCGGTAAGAATATATGCTAGCAAATGCCAGTCATCACTCAAAAATGGGCTCATATCTCCGAAATCACTTGAAACTGCCAAAAATTATAGTTGGCTTTTTTCAGAAGATCGAACTTCCAAAAAATTATAGTTCATAGCATTTGGTTATTAGTATTAGTAAAAATCTGGTGAGGATGTTTATTTGAGATTTTTGAGTTTTATACAATTTTCTCTCATTTTTATGAATGTCCGTGAAAACCAATATACTTAAGCACCTTTTAACCTATTTTCTTTAACTTACTAGATACTTTTGAAGTTATCAAATTTGTGATTTTCTAAAGAATTCAAAGGAAAATATTTGAGCTTTTCTTACTTTATTCTATTATTTCCTCACAAACTATTACTTCTGATAAATTCTCTTTCAGTGCCAATAATTTTTACTAAACCTGGCATACAATAATTTTTTCCAGAAAATTCAACACTTGTGAATGTTATAGTGAATGACTTGTGGAAGGGAGAATGGAAAGTATTAGTATATAAACTGGATAATATCGACACTAACCCGTACAATATTTGGAATAGAATGAACAAGCCTGTATTCCCCAATGTGGAAGAGAGACGTAAAATGAGAGAAGTTGAGGTGAGGTGGCTTCTTACATAGATGACATATCGATAATCAATCTTAACAGTGTATTTGACGCTTATCAATGATATGAAAATAAAATACAGCGTTTGCACGTATATATTATTGGGGATAGAGGAACATTTTTATTTTGATCAGGGGCTAGTTGAGATGAGGCTATGTTTATTTCCTTCATTTCACATTTCATCAATTCCTTCACAACAAAGCTCTGTAACAAGGGATATGCGTTTTATTTCCAATTTTAATTCATTCTTAAATGAATGAAATAAAATAAATTGTTATTAATTTACACACAACGGAGGTCATAGACTGGAACTCGGTTTTAAAAGATATACAGTGGTCTATGCCACCTTCCACTCCCAAGATAAACTTTTTAAATGGTTTAAGAAATTATTTTCAACAATATGGAACTGAGTATTTCGACTACAATTTATTTGTTGGCGATATCAATATCAATATAAAACTCGACAACGATATTACTAATGAATATCTTGATGTTATGAGTGAATTCAATTTCATATCCATGATAAATTCATACACAAGAATATGTAACAACTCGAAATCATGTATAGATCACATATTTCTGAAAACCAAGCATAATAACGAAGAATGTCTTTCCATAGTACTCAAAACTTACATAACTGATCATTTTCCAGTTATATTAAAAATACCATCCAAAAACATTAACCAAGAAAGAGCCAGTTCTTTTGACGTATAAAAAATACACAGACGGCAAAAAATTCATAGAAAAAATAATAAATGTAGACTGGGCACCAATATATGAGGCACAAAACGTTGATACAGGAACGGAACTTTTTATAAACCTGTTTACTAATATAATAGACACATGTACTGTAACAAAAAAAATTACTCACAAAGAAAAAAAAAAGGCAATTATGGATTTCTAGTGGATTAATCAAGAGCATAAGGAAAAAAGAAAGGCAGGCTGTACAGACTCTCACAGAAAAAAATCCAGGAAATGAAATCCTAAAAAGCAGATTCTTAAATTACAGGAACAAATTGAGGATTCTACTCAGAACTACAAAAAAAATATTTTAGTGATAAAATTGTTCATTGTGAAGGTGATTCAAAACAGCTATGGAATATTATAAATGAAATAAGTAATAAAGAAAAAAAACAAACAATAATTAATGAAATAAAACTAGATGATAATACCGTAGTAACAGATCCTCTCAGTATCAGTAACAAGTTCAACAAATATTACAGGGATGTGGAAAAAAATCGTGCCAGCAAAATCACCCTACCATCAACTCGTCCATCAAGTTATATTGAAGGAAATACTATATTCATGGCACCAACGAATAAATATAAAGTTGAAAAAATAATAAAAACTTTAAAAAATAACAAATCTCCTGGAATAGACGAAATGAGAGCAGAAAGTTTGAAAGAGGCAGCTTGTTATATATCAGAACCACTCTCTCAACTCATCAATCAGAGCATAGCGACAGGAAAATGGCCTTCAATACTGAAAAAAGCTATCATAAAACCCCTTTTCAAACAAGAAGACAAAACTCAAATAGTGAATCACAGGCCGGTCTCAGTTATTACGAATGTTTCAAAGATATTCGAAAAAATAATCAAACTGAAACTAGATAAATATCTAAGTGAAAAAAAATTATTTCGTGCAGGCAATATGGATTTCAACCGAATAAAAGTACTGAAGAAGCAATTTCGTTTCTTGTTTCTAATATTTATAAAGCTCTAGAGGAAAGTAAACCGACAATGTGTGTTTTTTTAGATTTAGCGAAAGCCTTCGATACGGTAAGCCATCCGAAGTTATTGGAAGCCTTAGAGGATATCAGTGTGAGAGGAAACGTGCTAGATCTAATGAGAAGCTACTTATCTAATAGACAACAATATGTCAGAATCAAAAATTGTCTGAGCGATGCAGTAGAGGTAGAATATGGAGTACCTCAAGGGACCGTACTGGGACCTATGTTATTCAGTATCTATATAATATTTGAAACGAATATTTGTGGCCAGATAATAAGTTTTGTTGATGATATGATTATTTATCAAGCGAATAGTTGGAAAGAACTGAAAGATTTAGCGGAAGCTGACCTGAAAATCATAAAAAATTGGATGGACCATCATTTACTAACAATCAACTTCGAGAAAACAGAGTTCATTACATTTACATGCATGAATAGAAACTTGCCAGATTACGACACTCTGAAAATCAGTGAACATTACAAAATTGAAGCAACAGATAATATCAAATATTTGGGTATAACCATAAACAAACACTTGAGATGGGATAAACATATAGAAAATATAAGCAAAAATCTCAGATATTTAATCTACAAATTCAAACTTTTGAGAGACATTTTAGATAAAGATAATAGGATGGGGTGGGGCAATAAATACACATCTGCGAAAAATCAATATAATCCATAAATTTTTTTTGAAAATAATGAGAAAACCTTATACATATCCATCTGATGATCTCTACATGGAAGCACAGGTTTTCGAAATAAAACATATAATACCAGGAAACAAAATACACGTTTCCTAACCCCATTTTCATCTAAAACAATTGGGCAACGAAGCTTTACATATCTTGCACTAAGAATGTATCAAATTCTACCAGAATATCTGACGAAAACACATAAGCTTTATCAATTCAAGAAAAAATTTATTGCTGAATACCCAAGAAATGAACTCATCAAAATGATTGATATGCTGACATGAATATTAACAAATTGTCTGTCCTATCAACACTCAAAACTAGTCTGTTCCATTTATTGATTCATTTAAAAATTTATTTTTTTATATAATTCACACATTATATCTGAAAAATTATTTATTACCTAATATTATAAGATATTGGTTTTATTTACATTTTATCAACAAATATATAGATATATACCTCTAACATTACTGTACAAATATGTCCTTTTACATTTATCTATGATTTTATTTATACTTTAAAGTGACAATGTTCTACCTATATTTTACATACATTTGTAACTATAAGCTTATCTATACTTTTGATTTTGACACAATCCTCTTTGTAATTTATACTTTGATTCTATCTAAAATATTAACAAATGTTCTACATTTATTTATATTATTTAATTTTGGTTCTTCTCTAATTAACTATATATTTTAAATATTAAATTCTCATCTTCAGTATACAAATTTTAAAAATTAGATACTCTAAATGAGAATACACCAAAAAAAAAATTTAACTGAATAAATCATAAATCTCATGCACAGGCTATCTCGGTTTATTGAATGTTCACCATTTAAAATTCATATGTACCATTTATAATTTTGATAATTACTCAATAAACTATGTATTATATTATTATTATTATTATGCATCTCTCTGGACTCAAAAATCAACATTGAAACTTTGACACTTCCGTAAAAGTACGACTACAAGTAAAAAAATCATTGTTCAAAATACTCAAGAATGCATTTAAAGAAGAAACTTATAAAATTGTTGTTTTGTTTTTTCCGTTAACCAGCTGACCCTACGAACGACAGCCCTCAGAAGTCGAAACTTGTGCGAGCCAAGGATTAACGAGGTCTTACCTTTTAACGTGCGATTTCTTGATTGAAGAAATACGTAAAAGTTTAATTTTGAGTTTTTTCTAGTACCCCCAACAAAAAAGTCCAAGTCGATTCATAATCCAGTATTTCAATGAAAATACTCCTAATTATTTCACACTGATTCATTTAGAGCTGGATGCATTGGGTTGCATTGAAATACTGATCATTGACTTTATGGCTCATTATCTTGATGCTACGTTAACTTATAGTTATGGACACTGAACGTTGAATATCGTTTGCATTGAAGTAAGTCGAATCCGAATGTCAAATCAACTCGAATTTAATCGTGCTATGAATTAGTCAGAACTACACCATTGATTGAAGTAACAATCAGAAACTGACAGACGATAATTCCGCCAAAGACTTTGTATACATTTTTTGTTTTTGCTGTTGTTGAGCTTATATAAGGTGAGGAAGGTAAATGAGGTTCGACACAATAAGGTAGGTGGATGTATATATTATAGAATTTGATGTGGATTTTACAATGCTGCAATCTGATCTGCAATGACCGCTCGAACTTGTGCTGCTGCTTTATCTAATTCAGTTTTTTTACTTCTCTCTAAAAAAAAGGGGAAGTCTTCTAGCTGATTGCCGGATTGGTCGGGCATTTCCATTGTCGATATTATGATGAACTAGCCTTATTTTATCCAAGTTTTCAGTATCTGGTTTCGAAGATGTCTTGTTACTTCTTGACTAATTCTCTCAGATTGGGCTGTTGTGCTTGTTCTATGCCCTTGGATGAGGTACCAACCAAATTTTCCAATTCCGTAAACAACTTGCTGGCTTGGCTAACAAGACCACGTTTACCCTATATCACAGAGTCAAGGTAACTGGATGATAATTGACACTCATGATCTTTACCAGTACAAACTTATCAGCTGGCACCAATGTATCTGCTAGTGCGATTCCTCGTCCAATTTTCTCATCGTGAAGATTGGACTCTTTGGAGGAATTTATTATGTCCATTCCAATGATTGAATCTGTTGCCTAAAATCAGTTCAATCGATAGTTTAAACAGCTGCAGAGGTTTGATGGAGGATTGATTCCTTTTTTTCATGTATAAACAAAAATTCACTAGACAAGTTATAAATGAATAGTCATAATTTATACAATTACACTGGTGGAATACGGTGGAACAAAAGCAATCATATTCTTCTTGTTTGTCAATGCTCGTTGAAGTAGTTGTTTGTCACATGAGTTTACTAAATTTATCTTTATCTCTGAATTGAGTTTATATCGGAAGAAATAACTCTTTTGGCGGGCCTCTCAAGTTCAAATCAAGTTCAACGGGGCTTTCCTTTGTTATAAATCCACAATGAGGAATTTGGTGATTTTCAAAACGTTGGCAACAAACGGTAGTTTTTCTCTGGAATCACTGATCCTGATCTAAACTAGCCATTCAATTCACCATAGCGTATTTGTTCAAAGTCAATGAAAAGACGTTACTCAATCTTCCAATGATTAGAAAATAAAATCGAAAAACATAATCAACAACTTGGTTTCTTACAGGAACCTCGTCGATTGTTAGGACCAACACCTGTAGCTGATTCTGAAATAAATATAACATTGGGGCTAAATTATCCCAGCGTCCATTTCATTCATATCTGCTTGAAACCAGAAAAAATACCGAATACAGTTCATACAGTATCAGTCAACAATATCACATGGAATGAAGTAATCATTACATGGAAATACAAAAGCAAATTTTCCAAGTGAGTGATTTTCAAGGTTTAAGTTAAAGTATTATTTTGATATAAATGAAACATCTTTCTTCATGGAAAAATATAACTAATAAGGTATTTGTAAATAGAGACGAATTATATAGTATTCAGTGTAACAAGAAATTGACAACACAACCAGTTTACTTACTTACTTCCTGGTACTAGTGTGCGCGATTTCAAACCCCTGCACGTAGGCCTCTCCGTTAGTACCCCTTGTGCACACATGTGTCTGGGTTCAGCTGGGCATGCCGACTTCCCTGGTATAATCCAGCAGTTTCCTAAGCTGAATCTTTTTGACTCTGGATTAAGTATGCATTCCCCAAAAGTTGCATTCCTATGCACCAATCCAGCGCATTCTGTAAGTAGATGTGGGACTGTATGGGAGCCCTGGGTATCAGGATATACAGGGTATAAGAGCAACGAAGCGGTTGACTCATTAGCACGAAGTACTCTCATTGGCCTGGAACCCGCTTGTGGTTTAGCACAAGTTCTGATAAAAAAACACAAGAACACATGGATAAATAATGGTGGAATAAGGCGACAGAAATGAGACAGACAAAAATGATCATTAAAGAACCACCGTCTTCATTCACTGAGTCAGAAGAACAACCCGGATTATATAATAATAATAATATTACTCGCGGAAAACATGAAGTTACACGATAAACCTTCTCGCCTATTCCAAGAGCCTCCATGTATTGTGGATAACCGGCCTGCGGCTGATTGGGTGGAAACATTCTGGAAAAACATATTCGAGTTTTCGCAACCTCTCAACGTAGATACTTCAGCCCTAGCGCAGTTTGAAGCTTTCTGCAGGAGGCTTCGTCAGCATGAGCTCAATGAACTGCGCAATCCGATAACTCTGGAAAGAGTTCGACGGGCCCTCAATTGCTCGAAGAACTTTCCGCATGCTTTACCCAAATCATTCAGTTAAAATGGTGGTTCTGATATTAGGGGTCCTTGGTGGAATGATGGACACACTATTATCAAGCTTTAAAATCATACCGGCTTGCCATTAATATGTCAGAAATGCAGGAGGCTGTGAATTTTGGACCACTCACTCATCCCACGCACGTGGGGAGTGTTTACTGGTGTAAATGACACACCAGCGCACCCTACGGTTGTAACGGGGCTCCGGAGACAGGTTCTGACTGGGATATTCCGGATGGGAAAAAAATATTCTTACTCCTTCTTGAACTTTCATAGAGTGCACCCAATTCCATATCCTGTGCGGATAGAGGGCGGCTGTCATTATTATTTGCCGTGGTATGGTTGGTAAGTTTGAAGAATAATTGAAAAATTTATTTTTTATTCCATCATTTTCAGTTTTATAACGTTAGGATTTCCATCAACTTTTCGGTTGTCATTATTCAGTATGAATTCTTTATGTTTCATTATTTTTGTATCCCTCTATAAATAGAAATGTTTCTTGGAATCAATAAAGTGAAAAAATCAATAAGCCTCTGAAGTCCAATTATCTTTCATCTATAAAATGGAAGTTGTATAAAGTGGTCTTTCCGTTCTATTTCAATACATTTGTATGACCCTGTGAGAGAATATCTACCCTATAAATTACCGAAATCAGATTGCCTTTAACTTGAAAGCGGCGCATATTCTATGAAACCATACTTTGTTTGACAGCAATATACCGTCAGAAAACCCGATATTCCAATTACTTCTGATCGCATGTCAAATATTGCCAATTTGGCAATACGTTATCGAATTGAGATGTCATTCGTTATTAGCGACGAGCACCCAACGTCCCAATAATTCCATGTCCTTTCATTTCCATCGACGTATTTTTAATAATCCTCTTTGCAGATGTTTACTCACTCATGAAGTGGAATTCCGATCAAAATGTTCCAGCACTCGGCACTTCAAGAGGATCAATCCGCTCGACACAATTTTCCTGTCGTTCCATCATGTCGTCAGAGGTAAATAACATTGAGTCTTCGCAAACAAATGAGTTCTGATACGAATTAAACAAAATACATTAGTTATGTTGTCTGCATCCCAGTTGGTTGCGACAACTATAAAGAGATGAGGGTGCTGATTCTAATGGATCTTGACGTAGACAATGAAAACAGTGTGTAATGAATTTGCTTGAATGAATTGAGTTGTTTGAACTCTGGTAACCTTTGATAGGAGGAGTACAATGATCCAGCTTTTCGAATTGCTTCAGAATTATTTATAATTCATTATTATTCATAATGGTATATTATGATACAAGTGAGTCTTTGCATAATGCGCAAGCGGAGTGCCCGTAACGTTCGAGTACTTTAAAGGAACTTGTATCAAACGATGTTTTTTTATTAGTCCAGAAACAATGCTGGGAATGAATTCCCACTCACTAAGATGTCTGAAAACCCTGGTGTGTCGACTGATTATATTTTGTTTCGATTTTTTTGAAAACTAAAGAAACGAAATCGCGTTCTGCTTCTGTAATTGGTTAAAGAGATGGCGTTATCGTCCTCTTGTCAATATTCCAGGAATATAGTGTTTGTGAATCTTGTTAATTGAATTTCACTTAATTTCAATAAACGTTTCAAATATCATACGAAAGTAATAGTCCTTTCTTGAGTGGAGGACCTAGTGTTTTTGGGATAACCTCTCAAATTGTTTTTTTCCCAAAATAATCTAAATATCGTTTGAAAGTCAATTGTTGTGGCGGATTCATAAATTTCGTAATACAATTTTCCTAATTATTGACTATTATTGATGTGCGTTTCCTCATTTTCCTGTAATCTATATTATTTTCCGAAATAATTTGACCATATTTCGTTCATGTATTGACAATCCAGAGAGATGAACAAATTTATTCAGTTTTATCCAGTACCGAAAGTGAGTACCACTTAAAATCTGTATCATACTTTATTTTTCACTTGTCCATTACTGCATTATAATACCTTGGCAACGGTTGCTATTAACAGACCCAAAACGTCCGGGGCGTTATGGAGGGCATTATGAATCATAACGTCCGCTAAATGTTTTTTTTTTCTGTAGTTCAATAAATTAATTACTCAAAAATGTTTTATTCATAACTGTACATTAAAAAGGGACTAATTATTTTCTCTAAAATGGAAATTACAATTTTCAAATGTCCCTGAAAAATTAGTACCAAGTTTGAAGTTCTGTGAGTTGCCCGATGATGAACTCCTCAATGTGCATTCGGTTTCGTTCGGAACGTTAACATTTTCTTTTTCGGAAACGGAATGGGCTGACATTGTACCAATTTTGTTCTTCGATGATATACTTTCTTCAATATAGCTCTCCGCTACCGTACTGCTCTTCCATCTTCCATGTAATTTTAGTGTTTCAAAGGAAGCACCACTTTGAACAATGAGCGTTGACGACGTTCGGCGTAGACAATGTCCGGTGTATCCTTTCGGGTTTATGGTATAGGAGGAACACTTCCTATAGTATTTTTACCCACAGGTAACTCAACGCATTTATTATTTCTGTAGGTTAAAAAAATTCCGTTATTTACATCCTTTTGGTCGTAGTGCAATGTACTCTTTAACTAAGTTCAAGGCTCCTATTTCGCTTTCTTCAACAATGGTGAAACTTTTTGAGGTTCAGGTCTTGGTTTCTGGTACCTTGATCAGTAAAACGGCTCCTCTGTCTTCCATGTCATCAATTTTCATCTTGACCATTTCATCACGTCTTAAGCCTCCAAATACGCCCATTACCACAACAACACTATGTAATAGAAAAGTATCATCTGGAGCTTTTCTTATGAAAAGTAATACTTGTCCACCTTCCAACACCTTTGATTTTTTAGGAATGTATCCTTTTGAATTAACTTTCAGAAAGGACATCAGTTGACATATTGTTGATATATTAATGTTTTCTTTAAGAATCAATGTTAATTTCAGCTGTGAGTATTTGGTTCATAGACTATTTGCACTGTATTTTTCAGACTGAAATAATGTAAAATAAATAAAAAAATATTGATATTTTTCATGAGATAAACTCACCAGTTCCTGGAAGTATGCCATTAAGACAGTTTCATTTACGGCATTCACTCTGTTATCATCTTTCCATTTCAAAAAATGGTCATACTTCTCGTATATGTATTTACAGGCAGTAACTTTTTTACCCTCCGGGCGTTAGGACCTATATAACGCACTTAGTACATAAATAGCTATTGAAACCAATTCGAAACTGACATTTTATTTCTGAATTCACAATGCTCTAGTTGACAATACTTAATGACAAACATTTGTTCAAATCGATTCAATCAACTGGGTGAGTTGTTACCCTGCTGTTTCTTTGAATCTTTCCACGCTCCCTTACGAACTGTACCCTGTGGATTACAGGAGTCATGAAAATTATGATATCGCTCGGAGACAAAGGACTCAGTAGATATAAGCGAACTAGGCGCCTTGAATACTGGAATTACTACAAAGTACTTAGATATGAAACTAAATATGCTATTATCCGCGACAAAAAAGCTTATATGCAGTTCAGAGTTCACACCAATAAAAAAACAGCATTTTTGGAAAAAACTGAAAAATGTTTCCGATATCAATTCATATTTTGTAAACTCTTCCAAAAGCGACCTCCTTAATCAAGATATTAAAGGTACTACTCGAGCCATACGCGTCCCGACGTGGACAATTTCTCTTTTTCCCGCACATCCGAAACTGAAATATATAAAACTCTCTTGTCTATCAAAGCTTAAGCAACTGGTGCCGACCAAATCAACATAATCATGCTACTGGACTGCAGTCTCCCAATCATTTGCCATAAATTCAATTTTTGCATCGATAACAACGCCTTTCCTTCCATACGGAAAAAATCATTTATTCTGCCTTACGAAATCACTACGTCCTATCAGCATCCTGGGCATGCTTGCGAAGACATTTGAAAAAGCAAAAACTCTGCCATCTTCAAGATCACTGATGACATCCTCACTGCAGTGGACCGTAATCACTTGACAGCATTGGTCATGCTCGATTACACAAAAGCTTTTGCTAGCTATTCTACAATATTTTATTGTGCATTGCAGTATCATTATTCAACTCGTATTCAACTGATAGATAGATAGATTTCTAGTTATTGAGAACGGTGTTCCGCAGGGCTCGATTCTGTGTCCATTACTTGTTATTCTGTATACACGCAATTTTCATAATTATATATATTTCAGCAACTGCCCTTTTTATGCCGATGAGTACAGATTAATTTGTCCTGGCCAGAGACCAACTTATTATAGGCCAATAATAAACTGAACTCTGATTTGGAGTCCATTATTTCGATTTCAGAAAAGTTTTGTCTCCCCATAAATCCCATTGAATCTTTTAAATTATCATTGTTCTATGGATCTGCCTTCTACAAAAAAAATTCGCAACGCATACACCTAGTTCAAAACTCTCGCCTTCGTCTAATCCATGGACTAGGCAGGCGAACTCATATATTCTGAAAACGGTTGAAAAAAATGTCTCCAAACTTGTGAATTGCAATTCTGACCTGTCCAACTCCTGATTTAAGCAGCCTGATGCTGTTTGATATTATTCTCTTTTGTTTTTTTTCGTACAAAAAACTTCGTACTAAAAATTATTTTCGCTAACAATTCTTCATTTTTACGGTTGTATACCTGGAATAAAATTTTTGGATTTTTTCAAGCCTGATCAAATGGCAACCTAAATTCAATAGCATCGTTGTGAAAATTCATGAAGTTCAAAATGTATGTGGGGGTAATATATTTCAAATCATATTGGGAATGGTTCCTAAAAATTCTCCTAAACTGCCTGTGGAATTCCACTTGATAACGTTGAGTTGCGATCATTTCTGAATGACTTCAATCATAACAAATTTTTGGACACCCTGTAGAATGATTTCGAGATGTCGATAATCAATTGCCTACATTTAAATATTTCTAACGAAGAAATAGGAACTGTTTGAACGCGGTCTCGTGTTTTAATTGAATTATTTTCGAAGCAAAATTATGCTCAAAATATTCATTTATTATAGGCCTTTTGTCATATAATATAGTGTGTCTTCAATCGTAAGTAAAATAAATCAAAAATGTCCTCGAATTCGTAACCACGACAATCATTTTACTACAAATACATTACGATTTTTTGAGAAATTGTACATTTTTATTGTATCTATTTATTTTGCAAACTTCACAACTCTAATATTGAAAACCTTAGCCTTGTTAGATATTCACACTGACACAATATGTCAAGCGGTTTCCTTATCAGATATTGATTCCATGCCAACTTATGGTCAAAAATTACTCCTAATTATTTGGCCTCTTGTGCAATTGGAATTTCAAAACCTTTCAGAACTCGTGGTATCAATTCTCTAAGTACCGCTCTTTTTTTAGAGCTTTAGTAGACTGTTAAGATCGTCCAGTGCCAAGTCCTTGGATTTGCCTGGCTCATACGCATATTGAAAGTTTTTTTAGCGTTATGAGCAAGAATGACACTCGACTGTAGGAGTCATACCATTTACTCTTCCCACTCAGGGTATATAAATTACTCTTCCTTTCTGCCACTCAGTAGGCATTAACATAAAGCATTACAAGTCTTTTTTGGAGTGAGATGGGGTGTATTCCATCCTCTCCAGGGGACTTGTATGGCTGAAATTCACTTATAGCCCACCTGATTCTGTTTGGCCTCTTTATCTCTGTAGCTAGACTCCAGTCTATGGTACTGAGTCTCTTTGACTTAACTCGCCCTGAGGGAGTGAAGTGATTAGTCTGGTTACAAATCTGAAGACATCTTTGACATATTTTACCTCGTATTATATATAATTTTTTTTATTTTTCGGTGGTTCCATCGCTGCTGGCGGCAGTCCTGGTCGTTTTGCTCATTTCTGATGTATTCATTGATATTGCAAATTTCATGTTTATACGTCAAAAATTTCACAGAAGTTACTGGTGTGTTTCCATGAGAAGTTAGATACACTGTATATGAATCACTTCCTTGCATGCCTTGTCGCCTTGGATTATTCATCAGCTATCAAGATAGCCAACTACACTTTGAAGCTCAACTCCTGGCATGAATCTGGGATTAAATTCCGCCGTGAACCTCAAACTTCCAACAAATGTTCTCAGACCGTATCCCACCATTCAATCCACCAAGTTACGGTATTGCGTTTATCCCATTTCCTTATTTAATCCCTGCTTGAGATCGAGAAATGTATCTATCCCGAAATTCCAGGATGTATTCCATTTTCCTGGCAATCCCCGATCTGATATAACGCCAGGAATAAATGAAGCTCCGAGTCTGGATCTCTGACACTTGGATATTGCTGGTATTACGTAAGATATGGGTTAGTTTAAGAAAATTCGAGCCAATTCGTATGTTTTTTACTCCTCGAAACATCCACGATAAATAAAGGATGATTCGAATCGGGGATAATTTTATATGGGGGTTTTGAGGAAGGAAGGATTCTTAGCGGAAATGTTCTGCTTTCAGGATAATACGTTCATTTATTTATCCAGGATTTGGGCAAATAAATAGCTTCGGGTTGGGTATTGGCTGGGAAGATCGAGACCATTTGGTGTGAAGTGAGGACAGTTATGACAATACTTGAATAAAAAGTTAAATACATCGTGAGAACCAAGGTTGAAGACCAATTTCATCATGAAAAATATTTAAATATTTCTCATGTGGAACTTGGTGTACTTAACGAATTGCAGTAAATCACTAAATGGAATTTGATTATAAAAATAATCCAGCCTTTCACATATTTCCTATACTATAGGATTGTCGACAAACGTCAAAAATAAAATAATTCAACAACCAACTGTCCCATACGACCGAAGAATTACGTCTATCCAACGCCTAGGTGTGATTCAAAATTGGATTATTTTGGATTTTAAACATTTTTAGAAAAGTTGTTCATAACGGTCATTGGCTTATAATAAGTAACTTTTTTATAATCACAACCATTGAATGAATATTGAAGTTGTAATCGACTTCTCAAATCGAGAAGGGACTATTTATTCCACTACTGAAAATCAGATTCAGAATAAAACATGATGGTTGTATAAAAAAACCAATGAAACTTTTTAATGGGGTAAAAATAAATTTTATCTGATCCCTACAAGGTGTTATTTTTTTGGGACGAAATAAAATACTCGTTACAGGGAGTGAGAATAGGGAATTTTTGACAAATACACATCTTTCTGGGACCGATTGGTCAGATTTTGATATTTTGCAAGCAATTGTTGAGGTCAATTTTTCATCGTCATTATGATAAATGTGTTTGAGCCTGATGACTGCTTGATATTCGTTAGTTTCCTGATACAATCTCATATTTTTTTTGAAATTTTCTGTGCTACTTTGATTTGTCATTGTAGTTTTCAGGAGGTGTGACAAAAATTTACGATATATTTAATATTCTGACTTACACTCTAGTCATTTTTTCTGCCTAGAACTAAAAAATTCGTCAGATTGTTCGTTTGTCGACATTTTGTTGGGTAATCTAGAATGTCTTTACTATTTTTTTTGTTGAGCACATCAGAGTTTAAATGTCTGATATGATCTGTTCATTCACACACAACAAAAACCATAGAAACTGAAATTGTTCTTCTTGAAAGAAGAAACTTATTGTGAGAGCAAAATTTATTAGAGAGAACTAGCAAATTCTGTTCAAAATCAGATTTGCCGTGAAATTGGAAGGAATTATCATAACTGAGTTACATCAAAGAAACAGTGCCACTATAAAAATGTACAGACCGTGGCAGGAAGATGAAAATATATACCCGGAGGCCCACTCAAAACGATCCACCCTGAATAACTCCTGAACTCGAATGAAAAAATGTTGAGACTTCTTGGCTCCCACTGACTTCCCACTGGTTTAACCACAGGTTTAGTATTTATATCTCGAATTCTTGAATAAAAGTTGTTGATTTTAACTAAGAAGAAATATAATCATTATTACTCAATTCATAAACGAGAATATATATCATTAATAATTGTACAGAGCTACATTGTTTTCTTTGACTTCGACTTATAGTTGAAGTAGACTGAACCTCTTTCCATATTACCTCTACAAATTTTGGATTTTGATTTCCTCAAATTATTTCCACAGTACGCTATACCCTTCACCTGCCATTCTTGAATTTCTTCATCCCACATCATCTTAGATTTAATTTCTTCCAAATAATCCCTCGGAACGCTGTTGTTCACGATGAAATTAACCAGGCTCATTTCCTTCGCCAAAGCTTTGTTCGTATGCAGCAGATAACTTATTTCATTTTGGTACTCGTTTTCCTTCGCTTCCAAAATAGTACCAGCTTTTGACAACAATTTCTCTTTCTCTTCGATTTTCCTATCCAGCTCCCTATCTTCTTCTTGCAACGTAGCAAATTTCCTTTCAACAATACCCTTCTCTTTCTCTTTGTAGAATAGTATTTCTTCCAACAATTGATGTGAACTGTCCAAGTGCTGCAGTTGTTTCTCTGTATCCTCTAACATCTCCATTTGTTGGTGAGCTCTCTCGATCAAGTTTTCACCACCTACCAGTATTTTTTTCTGAATCGTTTCGATTCTGTTTTCTATCATACTCTTTTCTAGTTCAATTTCATCCAGCTCCCTTCGGTTTGAAGAGGTCCTGCTTTTTTTACGTTCTATTTTCTTCTCCTTCTGCTCTTCCAAGAGTAACCTCTCGAGCTGTTGTTTCAGTTCAACGATTTTAATTTCAAAGGTTTCTATGAGACTTGCTTTCTCGACGTTGATCGTGACACGGTTTTGGATGTGTTTAACTCTGTCGGCATACATGAGCGTGTACAAACTTTCTTCAGAGTCTGAAACATTGGGACTAATCATAGCGATCATGGCAGTCAGGGAATTTCCCCCTAAGGAATCTTGAAGTAATCTTGTCAGTTTTGAGTTTCTGTAAGGAATATGTGCACTCTTGCCATCTACAAGTGCTGATATAACATTTCCCAGAACTGAGAGGGAGAGGTTGATTTTACCAGCCTCTCTCAGCCTGTCACCAGTAGCTAGTGTCTTATTGACCCTTTCAGATCCAGCGAGATCCACCAGGTTCAGTTTACCAAAAGTCGATTTGTTGGTGATTTTATTTTTGGTTTCAACGAGTAAACTGAATATCGCGTGTGATCTTGAACTGGCATCGTTGAGTTTCGTCGAGCTGGTTGCACGGTTTTTGTTACCTTTGGCTAAAATCTCCGTGACGGTCTCTAAAGAATGCACTGTGAATCCCAAGAGATCTTTGATGAATACACCAACACCGGGTTTTTCTCTAAGCATCAATTTCCTTTCTGGCGTTTCGGAAAGCAAGTCTCTTATTTCCTCGTTATAGATTTCCAAGTAGGTAACAGTGACGGCATAGGAGAGATCGTTGTTGGCGAGACTTATCTGAGCAAATATATGTGAGAATATATTTGGTACGATACCTTTGTGTTCCGGTTCTATGATATTTCCAATCATGGTATACGTTTTGCCCGTTCCTGATTGTCCGTAAGCAAAAATAGTACCATTGTACCCCCGTAAAACCTGTTCTACTATAGGAACCGCGACCACTCTATACACTTCTAGTTGGCAGCTTTTTCCATCGAAGACTTCTGAGAATTTGAAGGTTTTAATTGATCCGCGTTTATTGAAGGAAATTGTATTATTGTTGAGTTCGATGGTGGTTTTATGATTTCCAGTTTTATCTTCATCTTTAGATGGGCGAATTCTTATGAATACACGCACGTTTTCTACGTTCTCATCGGAACAGCTATCATCCCACAGCATAATATAAAATCCTTGCTAGACATTGACATACGTGTCAAATTTTGCATAAGTTAATTTTTATGTGCTCTCAATTAGACTACTTTTACTAGTAAGAAACCTCTATAACTCGAACATCCAAGTTGAAAGAACCTTGCATCAAATTTCATGGAAAGTGGCTCTTGGTGAAGTTGGCTGAAATTGTAGAATATTTTAGATAACGATGTCCTGATTGAATATTCCTATGGGCGCAATGTCCAAAAACAGACAGTTTTGCGATAATCAAGGTCGAAATCTGCAAAATTGACGTTTTTAACTATCCAGTGTTACTTATATACGCAATGAACAGATCGATTGTTCCAACGAGGCGATAGTTCCGAAATTTGATGGAAACATCAGTTTTTTTTTTGGGACGATGCTAACAAATCTAATGTCAGAATTGGAAAATGTACGTAATTGGTCCCCCAAAAAAGGCCCATTTTTCGATATTTCTGATATTTAATGAAAACTTGACCTAGAATCGGAAAATTCATGGAGCCGGAATTGGAATATTTAGGAAAAATCGGATAATGGTGCTTTTTTGGTTGGGAATGTTGGAACCACTAACGTGAATCTTCATATTCTCGTCCCAGGTAGCTGAAAATGTCAATGTGACATCCCTTCACCTTGATAACCTCAAAAACTATCCATTTCTGGACTTTGCGCCCATATGGAAATACCCAATCAGGACATCAATATATATACACTTTACCAATTTCACTTTCCATAAGGTTTGGTGCGGGGTCCTTACTATTTATTCCTTGTACATTTTCAGTTCTTGATTGAATTTTGATTGAACATGAATTTTTCTGACTCAAAGTTCTACAACTCGATGCAAATAAGAGGCTCCGTAGTATTGAGAGAATTTCCGGCCACGAAAACTAATGAGTTTGACGATTGAGAAAAAAATGAAGATTCTGAAAAAAGCAAAAAGAGGGATTCAAAAATAGCATTGTTCAAGAATTTGGAAAACCGCCGAAGTACGTTGTCCACTGTTAATTAAGCCCCAAAATTAGAGATAAAACCAATTTTAAGAGAAAGTGTCAACATGGATTTTTCCGATGAAGATCTACCAAAAGTGCTACTGCAGCATTCTTAGAAACTATTAGTGATGTCGACAAAGGAAAATTTGTTGCCGTACTTTACTTCGGCCTTTCTGAAGCATTGGATTCCATAGACTTTGATTTACTCGCTTATAAACTGCACACTATAGATATTCGTGTGAAATGTCTAACTTGAGTACTCTGCTGTATAATAATAATAATACAGGAAATTATATGTAAGATGGGAACAATACTGACTCGGATATAATATGTGAGAACAACGTAGAAGTTCCACAGTGCTCAGTTTCAGGGCCTTCAATATTCTAATTTTATATAAATCATCTCCCACAATATTTAGGTATGAGTTCGATATCACTATAAACCGATGATACTTGGATTTCACAAGAAACTGGTAGTCTTGTGAAACTCAAATTAAACTCAATATTATTAGTGTATGATTCACAGATTGATGGTCCATAAACAGGCTTATGGTCAATCCATTGAAAACAGTTTTGATTAAATATTTTGGCAGCAAACATGTATATGAACCTCTAAATATTGAAATTGGTGACATGACAATATATCCATCAGAGACAAACAAATTTTTGGGATACCATAATTATTCGACAGAAAATCCCCACTTATTAAGGCAGGTGGATTATCAACATAGGTGATCAATAATTATGTGGGGAAGAATCGTTGGATAATATATTATTAGTCCATACTTTTTGAGGGACATCTGAATGGGTATGTCAATTTCCTATGAAATAATTTATCAGGTTTGTTGGAATATATTTAACAAAGAACTATCCACGTATCTGAAAAACAATACATGTAACAATGCTAGACATATCTGGGTGGGTGATATCAATATAGATATCTTGAAGGACAGCGAAGACAGCAACACATACCAAAATACCATGAACGAGCATGGATTCGTGTCGTGTATAAACGGTGAAACCGTTCATGCATAGATCACTTGTTTTCAAAAAATATCGATAATGACCCTGAACCCTATATACTAGAATCCCATATAACTGACCATTTTTCTATTATATTTAGATTTACATTTGATACTGAAGTCATGAAAATAGACACAGTCACGAAGAAAGTTGGCAACTACCCCAAACTAAAAGAATAAATCTCATTTGAGGAATGGGAAAAGTTGTATGAATGTCAGTCAGGATGTTGATGAGGCAACAAGTATAATTACAGACACAATCAAAAAATATGTTGAGAAAAACACGAAATTGATTCAATCAAAAATTAAAAAAAAGAAAATGTGGATAACAAAAGGGCTTATACATTCAATGAAAAAACGGGATGCACTCTATAAAAAATGGCAGACTAACAAAAGAAACGTAATACTATTGAATGACTTTAAAAAATACCGGAACACCTTGAATTCATTAATCAAAAAAGCAAAAGGCGATTACTATAAAAACATTGTTGAAAAAAATAAAGACAAAAGGGCTAAGGAAAACTATAAACGAAGTATGTTCAAAAACCAAGAAAAGTGAAAAAAGAATTGATGCATTAAAAAATGAAAACAACGAAATGATCCGAGATAAACTGGAAATTGCAACCACTGCTACTGATATCGGACATAAATTAGCAGATGATATAATACCAATTAATAATAAAAACTTCTACGAACACGAACTGCCGAATTCATTCTATGTGGAAAATGCGAATGAAAAAGAAGTCAATGAATTTCTCAAAAAACTAAAATCCCATAAAGCTCCTGGAATTGACAACATTTTTCCTAGAACATTGAAAGAAATCGCAGATCATGTTACAAAACCCCTATGTTTTCTAATAAACTTAATACTGAAACAAGGAGTATTCCCTCAAAAATTAAAGGAAGCATCAATAAAACCTCTTCATAAAGATGGGGATAGATCATGAATTACAAAAATCCGAGAAACGGTCATACTATCTAGGCAAGTATCACATTCTCAGTAACAGACAGTATGGATTCAGACAGTCTAAGTCTACACAAGATGCATTTGCAGGCCTAACCTTAAAAATATGCAGAGCCTTAGATGAAAGTTAAGCTGCAATATGTGTTTTTGTAGATCTAAAAAAATCTTTCGATACAGTTAGTCACTCGAAGCTTCTTCAAACTTTAAGAAAAAACTGGATTTAGGGGAAAAGCGTCGGAACTTATGAGGAGTTATTTAACTGACATGTTACAATAGAAGGGGTAAGTAGCCAGAAAAGACTATTGAAGTATGGAGTCCCCCAAGAAACGGTTTTGGGACCTATACTGTTCAACATATACTTCTCCAACTTATTCCGACAGAACTTCTCAGGTCAGATAGTATCTTTCGCTGATGATACAGCAATTTTGTACACAGGGGATGACTTCTACACTGTTCACGAGCAAGTAAAGAATGATCTCAAAATAATCTTCGAATGGTTCACTTCAAAACTTGAAAAAAAACTAAATATTTACCATTCCACATACAGGATATCGACAAACACTTTCCCTTACTCCGGGTAGATGATCACATGGAAATTGAACCTGTGAACAAAATGAATTACTTAGGAATCATACTAGATAGTAATATAAAATGGGATAAACACATCGCCACACTCGTACAGAAAGTAAGGAGTTGTCTTTATAAATTCAAACACTGTAGGCAAATAAAGAATATCAAACAACTTGAAATAATGTACTACGCGTTTGTAGAATCTCTTTTGCAATATGGTATCATAGCCGGGGGAGGAGCCTATAATAACTGAATCAAACATCTAGAAACAGCTCAGAAATGGATATTGAAAATTATGCATAAAAAAATTATCGACTTTCCCACAGACTGTCTCTATAAAATAGCAAATGTCCAAGCTATCAGACAGCTGTTTTGTAGTACTATAATAACTCAACGAAAGTACTGCACAGACAAAAACCCAATTGTTCATGCTTATCCTACAAGATACAAAAACAACTCTTTTCAAATACCAGTAGTGAGGAAATCAGTCACCCAAAGATGTTTTTCCTACTAGGACTACGAGTTTATTACATGGTTCCATATGAAATTAAAAAAATAAACTCCATTAAGATGAAGAAATGGCTACTGAGCAAAAAAAGGCTCTATACTCACCAAATGATAGACCCCAAAAATATCTATTACATCTAAATATCGTAACAATCTAAAAATGAAAAATAAAACAAAAATAAAAATAAACTCACCTTAGTGATATAATTTATATGGTGTATATTCTTAGTGCATTCTCTTCAATTTGTAGATTTTTTCTCAACCTAGTATATTGTAGATAACGAATATGAAACCAGTGTATTGCATTTTTTCCAGTGTATTTAGTGTATTTTTTTTTCTCAACCTTATTATTGTAGTTGACGAACAGGTGTCCAGAAACTCACGAGCTAATATTTTCCACAGACAAGGTTAACTAGTTGATCTTTTGTGGTACTCTGCTAGTGCGTTTCATACAATTTTCATCACGTACTGCTACTAGCAACTTCCAGTGATTACAGTTTATTCAGAATTTTCAAGTTTATGTTCAAACTATGTTTGTAGTTGTATTGAATGAACATTATTATTATTATTATTATTATTATTATTATTATTATTATATTCCTCTTGATCTTCGCCATAGATTGTGGATACAACATGATAGCGCCCCTGCTCACTATTCAAGAGAAGTGAGAGATCATTTAAATGACGAATTTTCCAATAAATGGTTAGGACGGAAAGGGCCTGTCAGGTGGCCCGCTAGATCACCAGATTTAACAAACCTTGATTTTTTTCTTATGGGCATACATAAAAAATATTGGTAGTTGAAAGAGATAGCGACCGTTTACTAATATCAGAATTGTTGAGTTGGTGGGAATTCGATCGGGATGTTGAAGAAAACGTCGACAATTTAAAATTTGGTTTTCTTCAACATCCCTACAGAATTCCCACCAACTCAACAATTCTGATAAAAAATATTGTTTTCGTTGAGCCACTACGGAACGGTCTTTCGAACACAGAATTAAGCTCTGCATTCAAGAAAATGGAAGACTTGTTGAGCAAATTTTGTAAAAGTTTCATCAATAACTTTCATTCAATATTAGAGATTTGTAATTTGCATGTTGACAATATAAATAACTACCGTAGACTTTATAATTAATGAAAATCCACCATTACATGAAATACATTGATTTATTAGTAATATTCAAAACTTTTTTTATTATAATCGTGGCTAGTTTTATATTGCACGATTCATATGTAAAATTCTGGATCCAATGTAAAAAATAGGTTTTCCATTTAGAAAAATGTATCATACAAAAATAAAAAACATGTTTGGCCACGTTATATGAAGTGTACATAATTGAAACAAGATATCTTTTGTATATCCTTATCAGTCGACTCAAATGGGTTTCGCCATAAAAAAGGTCGTTCATTAAAATCATGGCGAAGGAATAGAAAGAATTTCCAATTTTCGAAAAAAATTGCTTTTTAAGAAAAACTATTGATTTAAACCATAGGGAATATTCGATGAAATTTGTAGAACCTCTGTTGGCGTTTCTTATGGAACGATAATATACAAAATATACATTTAAAAATCACATTTTTATTTACAATGTTTGGCAAGCTGTTTTTCGCATCCAGTGTATCAAAGGTTGATTTTAGATATATCGTTTAAGAGAGTCACCAACGTACATTATTCGACCAAGAATATATTTTAATGGGACTTTGCACCACTTTATAATTTCAAATATGATGAGTGACCAATTTTGGAAAAAACAGCAGTCTTGCTAAAAATGTCGAAAACTGTCAATGTTTTCAAAAAAAGACTCACATAAAATACATTCCATTTCTCATGTAGAAACCTGAAAAACTGATTGAAAATGCAGGTTGCCATTTAAAGAAACAAAATTGGGACCCGCCCAGAAAAATCTGGACACCCTTTGTAAGTTTCATCATTTTCATTTTGTAGAGCTCAAAAAATAGTATTATTTTGCCCATAAAATCATCCATCTATCTATTACCATAATGGAGATATGGAAGACCGCGCCCTTGTTGCAGGACCCTGTATACTATGGAAACGAATTAAACGTTTTGAAACAACTGAATTAACTGGGTTTGAATTTTTTATTTTAGCATTGTTTTGTGGGCATATTAATTGTATTTATTGAAAAATGTTTTATACTGTGGGTGTTGAAAAAAATTATGTTTTACATTAGAGTAAAGTGTATTTTCCTTCCTAGTTAAATAAATAGATATTGTACCTCAAAAACGTATTATTCTTGTACTACATGGTCTTCGTTACACAGTTTTCTGTAGAACAATGTTCAAAGAAAAAAAAGATTTCAACATTATTCTCCATTGAAGATATGAGGAATATTATTGGAATAATTCTTTCGATATTTTTTTACTCACTGAATCAACACACACTCTAGGGTGATATCCTTGTTCCATGTTTATGACTGTATCATTGATATATTTTTGTTATTTTGAGTGTAGTCATTTTCTGTTTGAATTTTCTTTTCTGTCAATTTTTTTCTCTTATTTATTGGTGACACAAACTTGTGAGTATTATAGTTATAGTACATAATTATAACTTTTCTTCAACTTATACAAGCTATTGAAGTTTGGTCGTTGATTCTTAAAACACCCTGCACGCCATACACAATTGCCGTTCCATTACCTCGATGTTATACTCTTTTTCTACTGAAATAATTCCAGATTTCATAAAAGTGTGTGCCACACATCATCTGTGAAGTAAGGCCGCAAAATATTATTTTCTTTCGCCTCCCGCAAGCCATATTCGATGTATGGGAATATATTTCCTGCCTACGTCTTCGAGCTGCAGGATCAATAGTTTCGAATTGCCTGTTGAATAATTTCGTAGGAAATTACTCCTGCAAGCTAGCCCATCAACTGTATTTCGAGTTCAAATAGGGATTAACATTTAATTCGCGGACCTCAGATTTGAATTCATGTATGAATTATAACTCAGTATATTGCTTGGCTGGGTGCAAAATTGTTGATCGATACTTTCATCTTCAGACTGTCCGAAGTTTCATGTACGAATATTCGAAACAAGAATATTCAATGTCTTGGAGAGAGAACTAAACTGATCCTTTGTACAATGATTGTTTTAACATAGGTATTCAATTGCACAGATCACTGAATTTGCCCAAACGATTTTATATTCACTTAGTAAATTGTCTGCTGATGAATTTCCAAAACGCAAGAGAGGCCATCAAAATTTGTACAACAGGAGACAATCAAACGAGCTTTTCCAACCAGCGTTCAGAGATCGGTGATGAAAAATAAAACATGCTACAAGCGTGCTTGATTGACCCTCTACCCGCAAGAAATTTAGTTTGGAAAGTGTCACTTTCCCGCATGAGTGCGTGAAAAAATTTCCTGCACGGTGAAGTTGTTTCAGGTTGTTCAAGTTTGTTTCCGGTACACAAAAGTTTGTTTGAGAGCGCTACATTCGATTCTTTAATGAGCTTGTGAAAACAGTTTGATCCTGGCTCATACGAAAAGGTATTTTTTCTGAAATCAAAGCAATTACAGACCCAAAAATACGCTAATCTAGTATTTGAGTTCGTTGCTAAGCAACGAACTCTCTCGGATTGAAAATCGGTACCTATCGATTTTTTATACACATTTTAGACAGTAAACAAGTAAATACACTCAAACAACCAATTCACATAGAGAACATTTATTGAATATATCATTACACATATTGAACATTTATTACAATTATCTATGTTGCAATTTGTACAGTCATTATCTTTGTTAAATCTTAATTCATCTTTTATGTTACCTGAATAGTCAGCTACGTTTATACTATTTTCTTCTTCGGCAATAATACCAATAGGATTTCTCTTTGTCACTTTCCGTACTCGCTGGGATGATAACTATAGTTGTGAATGAATTTCTCTGACTAAAAGTGCCAGTCATAGAGCAAATGAACAAAAACTTGCGGTATAAAACTAATAAGTGCAGATTGGAACTACATTCAGAACACTTACAAACTGAAATGTTCACGAGAAGTAAATCTGAAATAACGACCCTAGTTGAAGATTCTACAGTTTGGGCCATAACGATAGCAGCATATGGGAAAAAAATTTATTATCACAATCACCTAATAATAATTTATTTTAACATGACTACAAACACGACGAAAATTTGGAAAAATTGATTACGAACTCGGAAAAGTGGGGTGATTTGTTAAGATAGCAAAAGAAGTTATTTGAGAAATTTGTTTATCATTTAATTTAAGGCCCACATGCGAAATTTGAAATATCTATTCGAAAATTTTCCAAATATAATAATAATAATACTCCCCCATAAACACTCACAGAGTGTACCCAAAGGCATAGCATGTGCGGGTAGAGAACGGCTGTTATTATTATTTGCCTTGTTTTTATAGATTAAAAAAACGCTCCTTTTTTGGTATCAACTGATTTCCAGGTATTATTATAAACTTATGTTTGTTCCCAAATGGTAGAGCAAAATTTCAAAATCCAGTTTTTACTATGACTCCTGCTATTGCAATGGTTCATATCTTCCAAATTCGATAGATTTTTTTGAAACTTTTTAAACTTAGAGACCGTAATCAAGTTTCGTGGAAAAAGAAGGAAAAAATGTGCATGCCGCAGTACAACGTAGAAACTTGACATTTTCTAATATATCTACTTAATTTTTACTATTTCCCCAAAAATATTGTCATTTGTATATCCATAAAATATTTTTTCAATAAAGTGAAAAAGAAACAAACAGGTAATGTTTCATTTTACGAACCAGAACAAACATGAAAAGTAAAAAGGAACACGATATTTATCTATCAGACTGCTGAGGGCTAGAATTCTACACTAATTAGCAAATTATAATCATTATCATTCCTAATTAACATAATTTCAAGTGTTATCATTGAACAATAATATCACTTAAATTTCACATACATGTACACCTTCTCGCTCCATACAGAACATTGTCCTGAACGACATTTTTGTGTGATAGAAATTAAGTCCAATCAGCCTTGAAGTAAACAATATTGCTCGACTGTTTGTAAATGTCAAAATAAAATTTGTCTTCGTTTGTGTCAAATAGTAAATAGTGGGGAGTTTTTGACATTTCTATTTACAAAGAGTAAGAAAATTTAAATATTTTTCAAAATGCCGCTCACAAAACAAAATAAGATTAAATTGATTTTGATATGCGGGGAACACTACAAAAGTAGTACAGAAGTTACCGAAATAATCATTCAGAGGGATCCAGACAAGAATGTTCACAGTTCTACTGTGTCAAGAGTTTTGAGAAAATTCAAAGAGACTGGTTCTGTAGATAATTTATTGAAAGTTCCCTATGAAAAGACTGTTGCCAATGAAGAAAACGCTTTGAATATAGCAGTTGCGGAGAATCCAAAAATCTCAACAAGACAACTTGCTGTTGAAACAGGCATTGTTAGAATGTCTATTGGGCGAATTTTGAAAAAGGAAAAATTCTTCCCTTATCGACCCAGATTTGCGCAAGTTTTAAAAGACTGAGATTACGATTTAAGGTTTGATTTATGTGCCTGGCATCAAGGTTTAATTGAAGATAATCGAAATTTACTTAAAAATGTTTTCGTCACGGATAAAGCCACATTTACTTCGAATGGACATATTAGCTCACAACATTGTCGGTGGTGGGCCACTGAAAATCTCCGTTTCATTGTGCAATGCAAAGACCATCAATATTAGGTTTATTAAAGTTATGGAAAAATGGATTAGGCGATATTCAGTTAACCCTTGGTCAGCTAGGTCACCGTATCTAACCCCCCTAGTTTTTTTTTGTGGAGATATTTAAAAAATAGTATTGACAAGTGCAGGCCCTTCAGAGACACACACACCATTTGGAACAATTACCCCCTCTATGTTGCAAAGTGTTCGGGAAAAATGTCGTCTAGGACAGTGTTATGCATGGAGCGCGAAGGTGGACATGTAGAATTTAAGATCATTTTTGTTCAATGATAACACTTGAAATTATGTTAATTAGGGATGATAATGATTATGATCTGCTAATTGGTGTTGGATTCTAGCCCTCAGCAGTCTGATAGATAAATATCTTTTTACTTTTCAATTTTGTTCTGGTTCCTGAAATAAAATATTATTTGTTTCTCTTTCACTTTATTGAAGAAAATTATTCGATGGATATGAAAATGAGATTTTTTTTGGGGAAAATAATAAAAATGGAGGAAATAAATTAGAAAATCTCAAGTTTCTACGTCGTACTGCGGAATACATATTGTTTTCCTTCTTTTTCCAAAAAACTTGATTACGGTCGAAAAAAGTGGTCTATGTTAACTCTTCAAGTTTGAAAAATCGAATGAAGTTGGAAGATATGAACCATTGCAACATGTAACGAGTACTTTGTACTTCGTTATGAATTTAATTTAATTTTCGTAAAATTCACTTATATTTCTCTTATAGAGACCCTCGTATACATCGTTGTGTTGATCAGTCGCCTGAACAATCTAACCTTGTGTTTCGTTCACACTCTGAAGTTTATTTGTTTTTCTCAATACTACACTTTAGTTTGAATTCAAATATTGATTTTCAAAAGTTATGTTCATTAAAATTCCGTTCAATTATGGATTTTGTCGCGATATACCAGGGTTGCACATATCAAACTCGAAGATTCGAGAAGACAGTGCGACCGAATAATGTCAGATTGACACCACCTCATGAAAAACAGCAATGTCAATACTTTATCAAGATAAGAATTTTTCGAGATATTCAGCGATTACGCAGTACCTTGCCGTCGACTTTGCATAGTCATCATCTTTCCAAGAAGAACAGCCCAGGAAGTGTTTTCCTTATGCTGCAATTGTTGTGGCCCACACTGTATGATTGGCAAATGGTAGTCCTTGGTGGATGAGGAGATGCAACAACAAATCCATGTACATACAGTCAGAAAAATATTAAAATTGTGGATAGTATAGAAACGATAGATAGCAAAGCAAATTTTATAAATTTCACAACTATTCTCGATTCATGTTCTGAAATTTTTACTTGAAAAAACTCTTTTCCAAAACTCTTGGAGACACACAGTATATGCTGAAATCAGACACCCACATCTTGCAAATTCAGTTCAAAATGACGACTTTTATTCGACAAGTTTTATCTTTGCAGGAAATAAACCATGCGAATGGACTCGTGGGGAATACCGAGTGAGAGCCATAGACTACTGGTATCGACCTGGAAAATATTCCGAAATTATTCACTATCCGTAAGTGAGACATAAAATGGAAGGAAATCCTTTAAGAGGCGATTTCGGAGCAAAGTACTGTTAGTGTGAGTAGACGGTCGAGCTGTTGGGATCAGGTAAAAGGATTGAGTCGCTTATTTCTTAGAGGCCACCTACGTGAGGCTAAAGTTACAAGAAACTTCAGTGGACTAAAACCAGTGCACTGCATAATACTAGGGAATATTTTTGTTATGTATGAGAGCGTTGTAGATTTGAAATGCGTCATTATAACTGTATTCGATGTGATTGTATTGTTTTTGTCAAATAGTGTGCAGATACATAAGTGGAGAGAAATGTACTGGTACCGGTTTCCTTCCTAGATTCTTCTATATGTATACGTGATGCTGATATTTGCCTTTTCAAATAGAGATATGGTTTGTAATGATAAATATTTTATACACTTTATTTCTAACAATAAACTTTATTACCCAAATAAACTAAATATTCATAAAAAGGTTCAAAAAACGTAAATCTTAAAACTGACATTAACATTATCTGATAATCATTTTTACAAAATCAATGAAAAAAAGACTCCTATGATGTTGTTTTGCTCTTGTTCTCGAAATTACCCCTATTAAAATTGCAAGGAATCTTGATCTGATTTTCTATGATGATCTGAGATTTGAAGAACATGTTAAAAAACACGTCGATTATCTGTTATGAATTTGAAGCTGATTCATTTCAACAGAAAATTCCTAAACCAAAAAGTGAGAGCCATTCTTTGTGATGCATTAGTCCATCCTGTTCAGTTCAATCATTGCAATACTGTTTGTTGTCCATGCTTGGATTATGAGGACAGTAGAACAATGCAGGTCATGCAAATTTTTTGTCGATTTTTTACGGAGTTTGACGTAAGTAACGTATATCTCGTAAGCTGAAAGACATAGGATGGCTAGGTATGGAAAAGAGAAGGTTACTACACTCAGCATGTTATCTTCATTAGTAATTGAAACACCGTACATAGCTGAAAAATATCATTCAGTGAAAATATCCGCAACATTTCATTCAAAGTAACTATCACTCCTTTTCTCCAGAAGGTTTGGTCTCTTTTGTTTTTTTATCTTCAAATGTATTATGTATTATAGATATGAAAATATGGAAAATAAAGACCTATTATTATTATGAATAAATAAATATGCAGAAAATGTTATCAATAAATATTGACAAATTAATTCTGATAATTAAAATTTTTTCACGTGCCAGTCTGATCGGGCTTGATTTAAAATATCGATCAGGCTCCTCCACCATTTCGTACTATGCACTTTCACCAAGTTTTTGTTTCATTATAATTTTCCCTCTAATGAAACCATCTTCTCCCACCTTTATAGTTAGTTATGTTACTACTAACTATATTCTATTCTATATAACTGTTGTTGTATAGCGCCACTTGAATAGACCATAACTAATGTGAGAGTGGAAAAGAGAAAAATATGTAGTTATATGTAGATTTTAGTGTATCTCAGGTGGTGATATGTTTTAGTTGTTTTAGTGTTTAATAACCTAATGTTAAAATGTTCGACGTGATTATTCCAAGTGAGATTGCTGTACACAATGACTCGCAAGTTATATTACACTATCCACGTCCGACGTAGCAATGCTAGTTAAATATATTAGTATGAGTTTTGTCAGAATTCAGTTTGTTTGTTTGCAGGAAACCTCGTTTCTACTTTATACTATTTACCTCGTCAGTTACTCTCTCAAGGTCTGATAAGTTCTGTTCTCATCGGAGTTACTAGAAGTAGTATCTTCAGCAAATGAGACAGATTTATGTGGGTTCATAAAACGACTGATATCATTCGCATAAATGATAAACAAGAGTGGCCCCAAGACTGATCCTTGAGAAACACCATGCTTCACAAGTTTTTACCACAAGGAGCGTTAACATCACTTCAGCGCGATTTGGAAAAAGCCCTAGTTACCCAATTTCAGTAAAATTTCTTCAAACCTGGCCCGCACTCAGACATTCTTTCAATGATTCGTTATGATGGCCGAGAAGGAGCTGAAATGTTATGAGGGTGTCATATTTGATACATCATTGAACTCAAATTCAAAAAAATTCTTTAAAAAAACGGCATTTTTCGAATCAGGGGAAAAAAAAAATTGGTGATGATGGTTGCTCGATAACGAAACGTTGGACAGTAAAACTAATATCATCACAAGAAAACGCTTGAAAAAAGAAAATACCAAAAAAGATAAGAAATAAAAAAATCAGTGGCAGAAATAAATTTAAAAAAAACAGTTAACCAAAATTGTATGTACTACTAGTTTTGGAAATCCCCATTGGGTGCAACCTCATCTTGAACTCACTGTATTTTTCCTTAAATATATTACAAAGTCTATAGACTTCCTAAAAGACAGTTGCTCCATCACAAAATCACCATGAAATGGTGGTAAACCTATTCCTCCTTTCTCCTTCACCATTTACTGGAAATTTGAAAACGAGCATATAAAAGCACTTATCTCTAAAAACTAGTCGATCGAATATATTACGGCACGTACCTTTAGCTAAATCAGTGAAACAAATGAGATCGTTTTTGAATAACCCCAATTGAGCATTCCTCGACAAGAACAATATACTTCTAGTTTCTGAAAGCACTATGGGAATGCAGGAATGGAGAAAAAAGGAAATATTTTAGTGTAGAATATTTTTACCGACGCGCGACGTCTCTATGTCTCTATAGGGAAATCCTTCAATATTATCAAGAGGTGACTTTGAGAGCAACTAGCATCATTGAAGCCAATCAAGTAATATTAAAATTACACAATTACAATAACACAATTCATATTTATTAAGCTTCTGACGACAAGTCTTCGTTCTCCCACATCAGACAACTTTGAATTGCAGACTTCCTTACTTATTCCCTTCGATGACAACGAAAACAGAATCTTTCTGTCCACAGATAAAATGGAGTGTTTCATTTGCAAGAATCCCGGACACATCGCCTCAAATTGCCCTAATCCTCCAACTTACATTTCACTGCCACAACCCCCTCCGCCCGAAATAACCGAACTGATACCTCCAACAACAAACCTTACAGATCTGATACAGAGCAATGTTGCGACTCCAGAGGTAGACCTGACTACTCTACAAGAAAACCAGTAACTTGCAGATATGACAGCAGCCCAAAAACGTGGCTACTCCCAGATGACAACTTCAAGTGAAATCTCAAGTTCACCCCTAGAAACAGAAGCGAACGCTATGCCCCCCCCCCCACCCAGCATCCTTAACACTTCCCACAGCAGGTCATAAAGCAACAAAGAAGAAGCGCAAGATAGCTGATCTTACTGAATCAAATCTCACAACACGCATGAAAGAATGCATAACAAAATCCTATCAGAAAACACCCGATGCCTTCATTCTTCCCATAGAAAATATTTATGACTTCTTAGAAAATACCTTTGGTAACTTAGATCCATGCCGGGAAGCTCGTAAGCACACTGATGACATTACCGGCCTAGTCTCAAACTTAAACCGTATTTACCCCCACATCACAGATAGATCCTTAAAAAACAGAATAACCCGCATAACAAACAAGATAAAGAAGAAACTCAATTCCGACGCTGAAGAGACTGAGAGCTTGGACATGTCTAATGAACCTACCTACGACGAATATAGTTCCGATTGCTCACAGCAGTCGCATAAATCAACATATTAAATTTCCCATTACCATGCCAATCTCCTTAATACAGTGGAACTGCGACGGTTTTTACCCGCGTCTGGAACGATTACAACAGCTCATCTCAGATTCCTCCCCAGACTTCATGTGTTTACAAGAAACGAATTTCACTAAGTCTCATACCCACACATAAAAAATTGTGTAGGCCATCACCACATTAGAACGACTCATCTACGTGCCAGTGGCGGATCCTCAGTTTTTGTCTCTAGTGATATCTACCACCAAGAACTACCTTTAAATACAAGCTCAGAAGCAGTTGCCATTAAAGCGTGGTGCCCCAACAAAATTGTAATCTGCAGTGTAGACATTCCTCCAAACTATACGGTCACAGACCCCGAAATAACAGACCTCATAAACCAAATTCCTACACCTTTTATCTTGGTGGGTGACTTTAACGCTCACAACACAATGTGGGGATCAGAACGTACGTTTGGCCGTGGCAAAATGATTGAAAATATCATCAACAATTGCAACATGAACCTATTAAACACTGGCAGCCGTACATATTTCCACGCACAGTCCGGATCCTTCTCCGCAATAGACCTCAGTTTTTCAGATCCAGGAACAGCACCTTTACTGACATGGCACACCCTTGATAGCCTCTATGATAGTAATCACTTCCCCATCCTAATCTCAAACAACATACCAAAAAAAGTCAACACCAAAGAGAAGTGGAAAATCGCAAAAGCAAATTGGGAACTGTACAGCCACACGCTCAAAGAAAATACAGAAAATATTGAATAGTCGAATGACATAGATGAAGCTACTGGCCAAATGACTAACGCTATAATTTCGGCAGCCAATATATCGATAGGAAAGTACTCCATTAACCCTTCTAAACGGATAGTTCCCTGGTGGAATGAATCCTGCAGCACGGCAGTGAAGGAGTGCAAAAAGGCGCTCAACAAATACCGAAGAACCAAAAATGACTCACACTTGATAAACCTTAAAAAAATGAGAGCAAAATCAAAAAGAGTACTAAAACAAAGTAAACGAGAGTCGTGGAATAAGTTCTCAAGCACAATAACCTCTGATACCCCTCCTTCCCAAATCTGGACCAAGATAAGACAGATGAAAGGAAGAAACACCAACTACAAAATTTCCGAACTTACTCACGATGGCCAAGTCATTACCAACGATAAAAAAATCGCTAACACCCATGCCCAACACTTTCAAAATAAAACAAAATCCAACTACGAACCTCCAAACCCAACAAACAATCCACAGCCTAAACAAACTCCTCACATTTGCCACTTTCTCAACGTCCCTTTTAGTCTTTCCGAAATAAATTCAGTCCTACTCTCTCTGAAGAACACAGCTGCAAGACCTGACGATATACCAATGATGTTCCCAAAACATTTACAGTTAGAAACAAAAATTAAACTTCCCGAACTTTACAACAAAATTTGGTGTAGCCAACAATTTCCGACTTTTTGGAGAGAATCCATCATAATACCAATCAAAAAGAATAACTCGAATACCAATCTTCCAAATTCCTATAGGCCAATATCGCTAACATGCACACTATGCAAAATCCTAGAGAAAATGGTCAATAGGCGCTTACACTGGTACTTAGAATCTCACAACCTTTTAACGACAGCACAAGCAGGCTTTCGTTCAAACAGAAGCACACTGGATAACCTTGTTACCCTACACGCAGATATCTCACAAGCTATTGGAAGTAAAAATGACATAATTGCCGTAAGCCTTGATATTGATAGCGCCTTCGATACGATTTGTAGAACTACCATCTTCGAAAAACTCATAGCCTTTAACCTAAGTGGAAACATCCTCTCCTTTTTACAAAACTTCCTAACGAGCAGATCCTTTAAAGTTACTACAAATGGGCAGTCATCTATACAACATTTCCCAGAAAATGGAGTACCACAAGGCTCGGTACTTAGCACTACCTTATTCCTGATGAGTATTAATGACATATGTTCCTCAATAATTCCACCTGTCAAATATGCAATATACGCTGACGACCTCATCCTCTACTGCCAAGGCAAAGTTACAACCAGTACCTGCACCTTACTTCAGAAGGCTCTGGATAGCATCCACAACTGGTCTCTCAATCTGGTTTTAACTTTTCAACAACCAAATCCAAAGTAATCCAGTTCAGCAGAAAACTCAATCCTTTTCCCCCACAACTAGCTCTCAACGGAGATCAGCTACAAGTGGTTGAACACCATAAATTCTTGGGAGTAATCTTTGATAAAAAGTTCACATGGAGACACCATATCCAGGAGACAAAAGCTAATTGTTTAAACCGGATTAATATTTTGAAATCCTTGGCACATCACCAATGGGGAGCAGAAGAGGAAATACTAATAAGGACCTATAGATCATTAGTCCGCTCCAAACTGGACTATGGAAGTATCCTTTACATGAGTGCCTGCAAAACGCACCTCAAATGTCTTGACACTATTCAAACCACAGCATTACTTATATGCCTAGGTGCTTTTAGATCCAGCCCGGCGGAAAGCATTTATATTGAATCTTCTGAACCACCTCTTTTCTTACGGCGGGAATACCTACTGCTATCCTATTTTTCCAGGATATCTGCCCACCCACAAAACCCAGGATTCAAATTAATTGATTCCATACAACCAGCTCCCGATAACAGATCCAGAACGCCGCTTTCATCTCCACAGTTATTATAGCCCATTTCAAGAAACATTATTCTCACAGTCACAACTCCGATACAACTTTCCAAAAACTCCTCCATGGACCAAAACACCGCCGATACTGAACATAAGTCTAAGTAACTGCAACAAGCGCGATACGCCTAACATAGTCTTCTTACAAAAATTCAGAGAACTGATAAGTAACCAGCAGTTTGACAAAATCCTTTACACTGACGCCTCCAAAGCAGTTAATGGTACCGGATGTGCTGTTACCACACCAGATACAACAATAGCAACCCACAAACTTCCCGACCTATGTAGCATACATACAGCCGAACTTTATGGAATACTACAAGCCTTGAGGACTCCAATACAGGATAACAGTAAAGTCGCCATATGTACTGACTCCCTTTCATCAATACACTCCATGAAGAACAACTTCTCACAACATCCCTTGGTTCAAGATATCCCAGACACCAGCCACCATTACAGCACTAGAGGCATCCGCGTGACTATCATATGGATCCCTTCCCATATAGGAATTACAGGCAACGAACGTGCAGACCAGGCAGCGAAACAAATTTGTTCCTCCGATTTGCCAGCAGAGCAAATCCAACTCCAACCAAGACCTAAAATCAGCAACTCGACAAATGATGATACAAACTTGGCAAACACATTGGAACACAAGCAACACTAAACTGCGTACAATTCAACCCACAGTGTCCCTGCAGAAGATGCCTTCAATGACAAGAAAAGACAAAAGTGTTATAAGAAGACTCAGAATAGGTCACTCCCGGCTCACCCACGGTTACCTTATGTCTTCACACATTCCCCCTACCTGTGAATTCTGTGACGGCGTGAGACTTACAATCGAGCACATACTTTTAAATTGCACACACTACAGCCAGACTCGCTGCAAACATAAACTCAGTGGAACCCTTAAAAACATTCTCGGTCTACCAAACCAGTTTAAAACTGTAATAGAGTTCCTCAAAGACTGTCGACTGTTCAAGTTAATTTGATTTTTACTATGTTATCCCAGATATATAATTTGTTATAAAATGTATCACAGATCCCGTGTCAGTGGCCATTAGATGCCGAGACACGTTAATTTCAGTAAAAAAAAGCAATTCATATTTTCATGAAATAGACTTGTTCTTCCTCCAAATTGGACAAAACATGAACATTTTCATAAAAAAAACGTTTCAATGAAGATGAACTTCTCAAATGAGTAGGAAATTCAGGCAATATTAACGAGTATTCGTGTCCTCACATGCTGAATGTGACAAAACGAGTATATGTTATTATAACGAACGGTGAAAAATAGCACCCATGGGTGCGATTTTTGACCGTTCGCAATGATAACTTGTACTCGTATCGTCACATTCTAATGGCCTGTGCATGTCGTTGACATGCTAACCGTAACTCAGAATGCAGCAACATGTGTACTCGTTGAGATTGCGAACAGTCAAAAATAGCCCCCAGGGATGCTATTCATGACCGTTCGCAATATTAACGAGTACTCGTATCTTTACATTTTAAGTTACTGCAACGACATGCAGAGGACATCAGAATGTGACGATACAATATCATGTTAATAATGCAAACAGTCAATAATATCACCTCAGGTCGCAAAAAAGTATAACAAATATCAATAGCATTATTTCTGAATTCTATGAATGATTCGTGATTCAATTACATATAAATGTTCATTTTCATGTTGAATCATCAGATTGTTATTCTAGAAATGGTCAATGACTGCTGCAGTACAATAGTTTAAAATTATATTTTGAACAAAAACTTGTTTGAAAAGAAGTGTCAATGACTTCGAATAATTCGGCAAGAAACACTGTGTTTAACTTACATCGAAAGAAATGGTGGTGGAGTTTCGATTGCCATAGTTTATAAGTTGCCATTTACAGTGAGCGGATGATATTTAGACGGATGAAAAATTATATCACTATTATTTACCAACAGATGTAATTGTGCTTTAACATGCTTTAACAATCAACTTCAAACAATTTCCCATACAATATCTTACGATGTGGTATTGATCGGTGGTGATTTCAACATATAAAAATGGTTGTCGATTCAACGTGAAAAATGATGATGTATCGAACTGAAGAGAAAATGTTTTATTTCTGACCGCATATTTTCCAATACTACAGAATTGTCGGCAAACGTCCAACAGAAATGATTCAACAGCCCCATACGATTGCCGAATCACGTCTATCCAACGCCTGGTAAAGTTTTTCTACTACAATATACTTTGCAATACTTCCTGTAACAACCACCAACTGGCAATCGAAAACATGTAACACCTGCAGACTAGTTTCGCGATTCAACTCGCTCATCAGTACAGACTCGGCCACAATATGTAATCGATTTCCAATCGGTTTTGTTAACAGGCACTACGATAACTCCGGCACCCACTTAGAAAGTGAGCAATAGAGCCATCTATAGAAACCACAAAAAGATTCCGACCAGTACCCAGACTTTGTTTAAAGCCGAAGATGTAAATTTCATCATGAAAAATATTTAAATATTTCTAATGTGGAACTGGGAGTACTTGACGGAAGGCAATAAATTCAAAAATGAAATTTGATTATAAAAATATGCGAAAGGCTGGGTTATGATTATGAGCCTTAATAACCTCAGGCATTGCTGTCCCTCGCGCCAGAGGCCCTCAGCACGCAAACTTTGACATCGGTAATTAAGGCCCTTATAATTAATTCCCTTGATACATAAATAACTATTTTGATTATATTTATAACATATCAGCGATGGATAATTTTTTGCGCATTTCATCTCATTATTGCATATAAAATACTCATTGAATGAATAACTAACCTATACATTCAGAAATATCAATTGACAGTAAATAAAATTCATACATAAACTTAAAAGCCCCTTTTTCATCCCAACCAACGTTTCAAAAAGCTCACGGCGTTCAACCATTACTAACTCATCGATAAAGAAAAAAGGTCAAACCTCTCGCTTCCCGTGTTTCACCAAGTTTTTGCAAGCAACTTCCTCTTATCTTTATTGATAAACTAGAAAGTTTTTTGTGTCCTAAGGGCTTCCCTCAAGACACAATCGATCTTTGGACATTCTCGTGTTTTCGTTAAAATCCTCCAGTGGCGGTTCAGCTTCCCGAAATCAGAACACTCCTGCCTATATGAATAACGGGATGGCTATACAGTGTGTTTGTAGTATTCATTCATTTATTTATTTAGTATTGGTAGTGAAATTGTTAATTTATTTTAAAACTCGTCTTAAATAATAATTTATATCACAGTCACTATTTACAAATTTATCTTCACTGTCAGTCTCTATCTGCGAACTCTGGAACTATATTTGTAACTCTCTGTGGCTATCTCTGACTATGGTGCCTTCTGCTATACAGCGGCTTATACAGTGTCTTTCAAAAGTATGTCTCCTCGTGAAATTTAATACATGCTGGTTTTTGGTGATGCCCGATTCAATTGTGATATCGGAAATGTTGCCAAATCAACAGTTTTTCAGATATTAAGGATAAATCAATTTTTTCATATGGAACACATTATTTGTTTTCATTGTAATCAATTCAACAAAGCCTCGTTACTTATGTCTCCGAATATCAGATTTCAAATTGATTTAGTTTGAGCAACCAGCAAATTTAGAATTCCTAAAAAATAAAATATGTCAGTCAGCTCTTTCAATTACGCCTCAAATGCTAACTAATACCTACCATGAGGAAATTTTATGACCGCTTGGGTTATTGTTTAGCAAACGATGGCAAACATTTTGAGCACTTGGTCAATTATAAAAAAATTGTTTTAACGAAAACCATTTTGTATGAAATTTCATGAGATTTCCTCGAGTCCTTGAAAATATTGGACCATTCGCAGACATTTCAACGAACTATGTTCTCATATTTCAAACACCACATTAACCCAGATAGCCATGTAGTCAACATTACCGAACTGGAAATGATATCAGACTACATGTTACCTAAATACTCATACGAAAAACCATTCAGAACACAGCTCAAGTGGGACGAATGGGACTCGGGAGTAGAATCACTATCATCTGGCAACATCATCTGGTACACAGATGGCTCCAAAACAGAGATAGGAACTGGAGCAGGAATACATGGAGTGAAGCCAAATAGGAACGTAATACTTCCACTTGGCAACAACACCACAGTATTCCAAACTGAGACACATGCCATAAGATGAATCTAGACAGTGGGTACAAAAGAAAACACATCTACATTCTTTCTGATAGCCAAAGCGCAATAAAAGCTCTGAATTCAGTACAGATTAAGTCAAAGCAGGTATGGGAATGCCTTCAGAGCCTCAATGAACTGGCAAAACACAACAAGGTAACACTTGTGTGGGTGCCTGTACACATAGGAATCGAAGGTAATGAAAAAGCAGACCAACTTGCCAGACGAGCTTCTGAACTACCATTCACAGGCCCAGAACCAGTGTCTGGCATCAGCAAAACCCGATGCGGAAACCTAATAAATGAGTGGAAGAAAACAAAACACCAAACATATTGGGACCAAATCGAAGGGCATCGACACAACACAGCCATGGTGAGGCACTTAAGCCAAACACTGACGGCTGACATTATCAACCTGAACAGACCTAAGATACGCATACTTACCGGCTTACTAACCGGACATTGCGCCCTTAGGAAACACCTGCACACCATGGGAATAAACAGAGAAACCGTGGAGTGCAGACTTTGTGGTGACGAGGAGGAAACAGCCTCTCACATCATCTTCGAATGCGACGCGCTGTACAACAAGCGCTACAGAATATTCGGACAGACCAACCTAGAAATAGACATGAATCCGAAACACCTAGTGAATAGATTGCTAAACCTGATAAAAGACACGGGCCTATTTAACTAGGAACTACTGACGACAGAATACAATAGACCCCAGTTGGTCTCAGTGTTAAGGGTCACTCTCACGGGTAAACTCTGCGTCTGGCTCGTCAGCCTCAAACCAACCAACCAACCCAGATAGCCCTACCGTCCTTTCAAAAGGACGCACTACTAACTATTTCTTTCCAGCTAATTCTGCTACTGGAGTACAGGTGGCAGATGATCACCTAGAGACAAGTTTCCAGTAACTGTAAGATTGCCGACAGTTAGACGCGTGTGTTTGTTTGTTATTTCAGTGACCATTGATGATGAGTAACTCTGGGTAGGTGATTGCTATTGATAAGAGTAATTACGATCGTTAAATTTCATTTCTAAGCAAACTAATGAAAAATGAATCTTTTCATTATGATAACCTCGACGTTTCATTTGAATTTTGCAAAATAAATGGCAAGTAACAACACTGTCCTTTTAAAAGGACAGTAGGTCTATCCACTGCTACTGACTATCTTTTTTTCTAGTTATTGGAAAAATCCGCTCACCTTTTCAGAGTTGCTGGCAGAATTGGAAAATGACGAGGATGCAGTGCTTCCAGAACAAAGAGTGATTTTTCCCCCAGAAAATGCTAACGACGGTTGTGATACTAATGAAGATTCAGGTGATGAGAACGTAGTTGAACCTAATAATTTACCTGGAGCACAACTGCTACCAGAAATTGAAGTTCAAATGCCATCAGAATTAGAAGAAGAACTTCGGCAGGCATGGGATAATGACGACGACAAACCTCTATCAACATTCGTGAAAAGGTGACCAAAAAAAGTAAAAGATGCTCACTACGAAAAACAAGATTTGGTCGTGACGGATTTTGCATAATGGGAAGTTCCATCATCTGCGGCAATAGACCTTTCACCTTGCGACATTTTTCGATTGTTCTTTGATAAAGAAGTGATAGATTTGATTGTATATTTTACGAATACATATGCACAACAAAAAAATCGTACAGGAGATATTTTGTTTCATTGGAGTTCTTCTACTTAGTGGTTACGTGTCTTTACCACGAAAAAAGATGTATTGTCAAAATAGGGATGATACCAATAACAAATTAGTATGTGAAGCTATAGCGCGCGACAGATTTCAATATATTATGAGTAATATTCATGGCAACGACAATACACAACTAGATAAGGCAGATATATACTCCAAACTGAGGCCTTTATTCCATATCCTCAAAAGAAATACAAAAAGGGGTCCTTCAAAATCGCCTAAAAATTCTCATGAGTTTTCTCGTTATGACATATATCATACAAATTAATTATTATCAATATTTTGCATTGTATCTATGATGATAAAATAAAATAATTTTCATTAACATTAATTTTATTCCATAGCAGTGGATAGACCTACCGCCATTTTAAAAGGACCACTTGTCTAGGCCAGTCATGACCTTTAGAATTTTTTTCATTATTTTTGTGAGATACTACCTCCTTCAAAAAACAAAAATCACAAGAAAAACTTTGAATTTTCGGAAAAAATTAGTTTCAGGGCTGTGTGGGTTAATTCACAATCTGGTATTTGGAGACACAAGTAACAAAGTATTGATTGTAATGAAAATAAATATGGTTTTCCATTTGGAAAAACTGAGTTATACTCAATATCTGACATACTTTTGATTTGGCAACATTGCCGATATCACCGTTGAATCGGGCATCATCAAAAACCATCTTGTATAAAATATCACGAATTTTTCTTGAGCGTATTGAAAATATTGGAACGTTCCCAGACTATTGAACGAAAAAGCCATGTTGTCATATTTCGAAAACTGCATTAATTTAAAATCTGATAATTGGAGACATAAGTGATGAGGCGTCGCTGAATTGATTGCAATGAAAACAAATAATGTATTCCATTTGAAAAAGCTAGTTACCTTCAATATCTGGAAAACTGTCGATTTGGCAACATTGCTGATATCACCGTTGAATCGGGCATCATCAAAAACCACCCTTACAAAATTTTCGAAAATTTTCTCAGTGCCGTTTCTGAAATATGAGACCGTTCCGATACTTTTGAAAGACAATGTATAGTCGCATTTACAGTTCTAGATAAATCGAGTCTATACGGCGACTTCTTAGATGTCCCTAGAATCTTCGGTTAGAAAGTTCGCGTTTCTTCCACGTGATTCGTATGGAGCTTAGAAATGTTTTCGTGGGGTGCATATTTAATGAGGTGAATGCGTAATGAGATGATCAGGGCCGGTCTCGAGGCTGGTCTCGAAATCGTTACAATATCTTAAAGCCATAGGGGCAGATAAAGGATACATTTTAAAGTACAGGATATACCACGATAAGCTGAGTCGATATGTACAGGGGTTTGGTAAACATGCGACAAAAATCCAAGGGGTTATTCCTTGACCTATTCTAAGAATATTTGGTACCATGGCGAACAAAATTTAAATCATTAACAAATTTTTTTTATCAAAAAGTATCTACATGTAAAGATGCTTTATCTACAATAAATATTCGACATGACTTCCTTCAGCCTGGATACAAGGACTCAATCATCTCGTCACGAACTTCCGAACTCTTTCAAACACACCAGTGTCGTTTCTAATTTAGTTACACCCAGCAATTATCTGATTTCGTAAACTAATAACTCCAGACATCCCCAGAAGAAATAATCAAGAGGGTTTAAGTCCCAGTATCGAGCAGGCCATGCGTGTGGACCACCTCGATTGATGTTGAAAAATCTAATTTTTTGTACTGGATGAATTCATGACGTACACCTTTCGTTCATTGCATTAATGATTTGAACAAAAATCGAATATGGTTGCAGCAAATTTTGTTCGTCCTGTATCTTCAAAACAAAGGGGTTTTTCAAAAATCATCAACGGACAAAATATTCTTAGAATAGGTCAAGGAATAAGCCCTTAAATTTTTGCCGCATGTTCACTTTACACCCCGTTTATGGGAAACTACTGGAAATTTGTTTAGTACACTTTTTTGTTTGGAGTATAATAGTTATTTATGCAACAAGTGCAATAAACATTTTTTGCACGAGTTGCATACAATATTTTTTCTACTTCATGCAAAAAGCAAAAAATTATTTATTTAGGTGCGGCACTAGGTGAAGGAAAATGAAATACGCAATTTAAATAAATAATTATTACTATCGATTTCATCACCATCATCTAGTTTTCCATTAATATTACTCATTTTAAAACTTTCAGTTCTGTAATTGTCAGAATTAAATTTTGACTGACGTTTATATAACCACAGTTGCATTATAAAAATCAAAATCATAGTAGCCATGAGCGCGTATGTTATCACGAGGTGTGGTCATAGTACAGGCAGTTTGCTCTATGCAGGTAGACGGTTTAGAACATAGCGGATCGGTTTTGATTAAAGAGTTATTTTCGGGAAGGCATTGTTTGTTCAACTCTGACATTAATACAAAAACAATATAAAATATGTAGCTGTTTAAAACGTATGGCCAATTTCACAGAATATCTGCTAAATATGTAGTGGGTTTGAACGTTTATGTTTATCATGATGACAGCACGTTGAAGTAGAATGACAGATGAGTGCAATAAAAACTTTATTGCACTAGTGCAATAAGGAGCTTCTTTTTCCACTGAATACAGTTCAATAAAGTTTTGCTTTTTGCATGAATGTAGAAAAAAAATATTATCTATGCTGCGCCGCTAACAACAAAAGAAGATTTCCAGGGGAAAATTAGGAATGCATTTCGATCTCTTTCCCATCAAGTAATTAGAGTGTCATACATGCCGGATTTATGAGAAGTATTCATACATATTTTTTTTGGCCTGTGTGTGTTTTACAATTGTGGATGAATTGCGTCCATTATCTACCACAGGTTTAATATTATTGTTGTACTTTTCTCATGGAAACAGACTCGTATCTTTTGTAATTTTTAACGAAAAATCATGAAATTTCCACAATCGATAGATACACTAGAGATGAACTCTCTGCACGAAAAGGGTCATCTCACGTGATATACACTGCACGCCAGCAGAGATGAAACCACCTTTTTTCCGGAAATTTATATTAGGGGGCAAAATTAGTATGAAATTCCTTCGGATTCGTGTTTAGGATTCCCAAATTACTACTAATACACCTGTGTTGTGACAAAATTTAATTTCTGAAAAATTACAATTAGTTTCCCTTCGCATGGAAACGCCCCCGTTTATATCAAGTATGATGACCCTGTTTGTGCAGTTAGTTCTTTTTTCGTGTATCTACATCGAGAATTACGGAAGATATGAGGGCGTTTCCATGAGAAGGGATACCAAATAAGAATATTTCAGAACTGAAAATTTTTCAGGAGACAGGTGTAATAGTAGTTATTTGGGGATCCTGAACACGAATCCAATGGAATTTTGGGTTAATTTGTCCTCTAATATAACTTTCCGGAAAAATGGTTGGTTCCATCGCTGTTGGCGTGCAGTGTATACCATGTAGGATGACACCTTTTGTGCAGTAAGTTTATTTTTAGTGTATCCATCGATCATAAAAATTTCATGGTTCTACGTTGAAAATTACATTGTTTCCATGAGAAGTGAAACACTGTATTTCTTTCGTGAAATAAATTTTCATTGAAAAATTTGACAAACATATTTTCTCCTTGACTTGACCTTGACCTTGACTAGACGTTGACTAAAAAATTTTTTGGATTTTTTCTTCAAATTGTAAAAAAAATTTGTGCAAATATATTTACATAATACATATTTTTATTCAAAAATATAAATATTTTTAATTTTAATTTTTTGTTTTGTTAAAATAAAATTTTTTGTGGAATATTATTTTCGTCAAATGAAAATTAAATAAAATATTTTCGTCCTATCGAATAAACGGCACGACCCTCACTGCATTTTTTTGTATCACAAACTCAGTAAAAATAAATACATATTTTTCTGAAATAAATTTTAATTCAAAAATTGTTTAAATATTTTTCTCAATGACTTGACCTTGACTCGACATTGACTGAAAACTTTTTTTTTCAAATAGTAAAAAAACTTTTTTGTTTGAATATTTTTTTCATGATAAAAATTTTCATTAAGAAATTCAATTTTTATAATTTTTTGTTCTTTTTCTTTTGGAAAAATGAAAATAAAAAAAAATTAATTAGCAAATTATTATAAACTTCTGTACCTAAATATTTTTTGTTGTGAAATAAACGTTCTTCTTTTTTGATAGTAAGTCGATTGTCGATAGTTGATAGAAAAAATAAAAAAATTTTGTTCTACAATAAAACAAAAAATAAAAAAATTTGAATTTTCAAAGGACAATTTTTATTATGGAAAAAAATTGCACAAAAAATTGTTTTTTTTGATATTTGATTTTGGTTTCTCGTCGATAGTCGATAGTCACTGAATATTTTTTTATCACAATCGTTTTTAAAAATATATTTTTTTCGATAAATTAATTTTCATTCAAAAATTTTTTAATATTTTTTCTCCTTTCATATTTTTTCTCCTTGACCTTGACCTTGACCTTGACCTTGACTTGACGTTGACTTTATTAATTTTAGATTTTTTTCCCAAGTTTCTAAAAAAACTTTGGTGCAAATATTTTTTTAATAATAACAATTTTCATCCAAAAATTTAAAACTTTCATTTTCATTTTGATTTTGTAAAATGAAATTTCTTTTTTTTATGAAATTTTCTTTATCAAGGCCTTGGGTGTAATCTTTGATGCTAATTGATACCGCACACACCAGAGAAAAGATCAACAAAAATTCAATGCCAGACTTGACTTTGGACTTGAAGTCCAAAGAGACGAAAGATTTCAAGGTCAGTATGTAACAAGGAAAGTTCTCATTGAAACCGCCTCAGTTCGACGGGAATACTCCATGGGTCGTAGAAAAAATAATGTTCCTAATTCATACGTCCTTCAATGGCACTCACGTGCGGGAAAGTATCACTTTCCGCACTTGTTTGGAAAATAACTATTATAGGCCGCCACTGAATACAACGCTTATCTTTCTTGAATAAGGTTCTGAAACGTAAAGCTGACATTGTTTATAATATAATGGAACTGAAATATCTCCGAATGGAGTGAAAAATTGTTTATGCGACAGCAATGTTCTCCAAAAGTAGTCTGCATTCGAATTTCTCTCACGGAAACACAATAATGGGGAGAATGTTGCTTTCTCTGCTTGAGGGAATTGTAGCTTTATGTTTTGCGGTAAAAATATATGACGTACGCACTTGTTTAACATTGTCACGAAAAGCGAATAAGAATTACAAATACGGGAACATGGGGGCGAAAGAGCTATTTCTGTTGTTGGTTGGATATTTCGTGAGGATTCACTTACGCTAAATTACGGAATATTCAGTTTTCTGCATATTTTCCATATCTGGGACTTGAAGGAAGACGTTTTATTTTGAAAATAAAGCTTTTTCATTCATTGTCATTTTGGGCACATTTTTTGAGGGGTAGAAAAACAACTAAAACTCTTGTCTTCATTTCCTCAATAGGAAATATTTCCCTCCAGGCTGACTGATTACATCCATAATAACAAAATTTGTTGTTGTTTGTATGAAGAAATGGGTTGAGAATCATCATCGATCTTCCTGAGAAAATTTCTCTGGCAATAGTTGAAGAAAAATAGTGATGATAGGGCCAACCAATCGGCTATCAAGATACCTTCTGTGACTAAACCGGAACTCTCTCAGGACAGGACACTATCACCTAAGGAAACATCTGCATCTGGATGGGATACGTCAAGAATCCACACTATGCAGTTTCTGTGATAAGGAGGACGACACAGCCTCCCACATACTGTTTCAATGAGAAGTTTCAGCTCGCATGAGGATGGATATCTTCGGACAATGTAGTGCAGAAAATATCATCAAATTCAAATAATTTCCAAAAACTTCGAACGAAATGGCTTCAGGATATTCTTCTCCTTAAATAAGTCCATCTCAGAGTCTTTTTTGGAGTGAGGCCTTGTTACCAGTTGTTTCGAGTACCATTTCATCCAATTCCTGCTTCAATTCCGCGACCTTCAAGTCCTCCAGGCGAACGTTCCTCAAAAACATTTTGTTTTTCAGTGTCCTAGAAGAATTTATCAATCTATTTCACACAAAAAGTTCATCTGCTTATTTTCCTGTAAAACGCAAAACCGTTCACTTCGCAAACACGTATTTGTTTAACGTGTCAATAGTCTATTTCGCGTAAAAAAGATTTAGCAGTTTTTTTTCATGTAATACGGATACCGTCCACAACGCGAGCATTTATTCATTTCAAAAATCTCACTTCTTATATCCGTTTTACTAAAAATGCACTCAGCTCTTGTCTATCTTATTTCTTTCTACGGAAAAATAAATAAATCATTCCAGCAACTTGAATTGTCCGATTGTCTCACACTGGTACTGTTAGATATGCAGCACTGTTCATATTAAAGTCTATTAACCAATTGTGTTGAACTGCATCTGGCAAATCTCGTCACGGGCTCTGTATTTATATGCGCAGTAAACTCCTTTTAGAACTGATAAAAATACTCCCTCAGAACAACCCAAAAGCATAGCCTGTGCGGCTAGAGGACGTCTATTATTACTATTTGCCGTGAAATAATATTCTTTGGATTCAAACGAAGTCTGGGTGTCAGTCTTCGTGGGTGCTAGAGTTATCGTAGAGCTAGTTGACAAAAGCAATCAGATATCGATTGCTTTTTGATGGATTCATCATTTGCTCTCCATACTGGCCGGGTCTGCACTGATGATCGGCAGAACCGTGAAATTAGTCTGCAGAGCAGAACATAATTTGTCATTTCCGAGTCAATCCGGATTGCCAGTTTTCGTTGGGCAACCCTGTATATTCATTCAAAAGCATTATTCGATAATGAAATTCTCGTTTACTATAGTAGCTCAGGTTGACCGAATAATTTCTGATATTTTAATGAGACAAATCCATTATTCATGATTATTATCCTTTGAACTATCTACTGAAGTGTGAAGGGATCATAGCGCGAGAAACTTAATGCTGCGCAAAAGTGAAAGTCAAGAGTCAGCCATCATGAATGAAACATTCAGATAAGGGAAAACAGCCACGTTTCTCTTCCGGAAAGGTATTTTAAGCGGATTTTTCCAGTCGAAACGGTAAAATTTGTTAAGTCGACCATAAAATAGGCCGAACGATTCGGATGAGCAAACCAATTGAAGCTCGATGGAAGATTCAAATAAGCTTGGGCATTATGTGGCTTCGATATTTCAGATCCATAAGTAACCGTTAGGATAGGACCGGGATCTGGATTGGATAGCGTTGCTCGTCCCTTTTCAAATCTGTTACGGCAAATTGGTCGTTAGGGATTTCCAAATCAATTATGGGTATTGTCGGTATTAGGGCTAGGTGTTCGGTTATCAGTGATGGACTGGTTCCAGAATTGTGCCACTCTGAAATTAAAAATAAATCTTAAGAACTCAGTAAGTGTCGCTGAAGTTTTTCTTGACACTAGCGCAAAGTTGTGCAGAATAAAAAGAAAAAATGTTTAAGGGAATTACGCTATTGAATTGAATGAAACTAATTCTAATGTCACGAAGTCTGAGTGAGATGATCAGAAGTATAACACATTGCGTCTTCACGAACTTTCAAATCACTCTTAGAAAACATGAGGAGAGAACGGAGGAGAAATAGCTATTTTCCTGACATATGCGGAAAGTGATACTTTCCCGCGAGCGACCGCCGTTGACCTGAATGACTCGTAGCGGAGTTTGGGCAAGCAGACAATGACAGGAAAGACAACTCAACGCATGAATTAGGTACATTATTTTTTCTACTACCGCATAAAGATTCAAGAAGCATATTAAAAATGTATATTTTATTTCAACACAATTTGTTGCATACTGCAAATGAGTCAGAATAGCCGGTCCAGATTAGTTATTTGGTTAGTTAGTTGCTGACTGTAAAAAGTAACTGTCGTAGATTGCATAAGAATGGCGGAGATTGTATTAGCTCCAAGTTGTCAGTACATGAAAGAATTTCATTCGAGATGGGTTTCTTTTGTTGTACGGAGTCCTCCAAATAACCTTCAGCAGTTGACCTCCAGCCTTCGCCTGAATCTGATAGAAACGTTGCTGTGGATCGTCTAAAACTGTGACCTGTATAACGTTCATATCTAACATGTCTAACCCAATATTCCTAAGTAGGTAGTGATCTCTGCCGGCATTTTACCAATTGTGTTCACGCCTACGCACTGAACAGAGCATTTGCCTTTTTTATAATTGAAATTTTTTGAGTATAAGGTAATATTGTAGATTGTAGGGGGTCGTGCAGGCTCTGCAGCCTCACGAGCAACTCGACCTATAAGGTCTTTGGTGCGTGACCCTTTGTCTATTCGAGGCCCGGGATTCTGAGTCACTTTCCGTTATAAAGTTAGTTTTAGCAACTGTAATCACTATCCACCAGTTAATTGGCAGCGCACCCATAACTGGGATGGTTTCTTGCCATAAATGATTAATTTATTTTGACTAATCACCAGTTATACTTGTCGCTGAATCACTGAATATCTTGTTATGTTGGGAATAAACATAAGTGAGCAGCTATCTCCCAGTGATTTAGTAACTATCTTGCATATCATTACAACATACTTGATATATGTGTCCCCAAATTCACTAATTTATACAGGAAAAAACTACCCTATATGATTCACCACAGCAATAAAAGTAAAAATAAAAACAAAAAACTTCATCAGAAAACGAAATGGGCGTTCACTATTCTACATGAATAATTGCAGGAGAATTCGCTCCGAACTGAAAAATGAAATTAAAAAAAGCCCAAGAAGAATATATTGTTGATGTCGAGAAAACCACAAATAATGACCCCCAAAGTTTTTGGAATTCCATCACAAACACTAGACGAAACAGAAAAAGTCAGTCGGAGTTTTTTATAAACGAAATACTAACCGATAACTCGTAGGAGATTCCTGAAGAGTCCGCAAACTTATTTAAGACTATGACAAAAATTCAGCCAGCAATGATTTTACTACCATGAAACAATCGTCGAGCACCTTATCAGAACGAAACCCAGGTAAGTCAAGTTTTAAAATTACAGAATCCTCGGGGCTTGCTAGCCAAGTGAAGGCATGTGGGGAATATCTTCTGTATCCACTGATGATCATATTTCAGAAGTCTCTTAGCATCCAGAAGAGTTCAAGATGACAAAAACGATTCCAAGATATAAAAAAGGAGACAAACAAAGTATACCTAACTATTGCCCGGTAACAATTCTAAATTGTATTGTTAAGCTCTTCAAATATATTCTGCACGAAAAAATTATCAACCATATAAACAAAGCAATCCACTTAACCAACATGGACTGCCGGGGTAGATCAACTTCGCTAAAGCCTTCGACAAAATAAACCATGATATTTTGATAAAGAAACTCTTTTCTTATGGTTTAGAAGAGACAATTATACGGCTATTAATTTTCTATTTGTAAGGAAGATCATATTTCATCAAGCCCAGATTTTCATTGTCTTTTGCAGTTCCGGGCCTAAACTTCAGTCTATCCAACCATGGGCTAAATTATTTCATTCAATACATGTTTCATTAATTTTCCTCTACAAAAATTCTCATCGCTGAGTTTATGACTCTGACAACTTGTTTATTTGTGCCTTGTCTTGTTTGTAGTTACCGTATATGTCGAATCGAAAGAGTATTTGTGTTTTAAAATGTATGTCTACAGTCTGATTTACGTGAAGTTAGCCACACTTTTCCAGCCACGGTTTCAGACTTGAGGACCGCTGACATTCGGATGTAGCGTGAATTGCACACAGTGTTGCCAGATCAATAACAAATACGTAAATAGTTTTCGCCCAATAATAGTTGGAACCATTGTGATCTTTCATGAAATTGTAAGTCATCCATGATTTTGATTGGGGATACAGATCAGGAAAATTTGAATGTGATCAAAAATTGAAAATGTCGAGGTGAAAATATTGATGAATGAATTGAAACCGAATTTTCGCCGAAATGAGCTAAGAAAGGAAGAGAATAAATACTTATGTATACATTAATTATGAATCCAAACATATTTTAAGATATTTAAATTCGGGTTCCTAGTACCTTGTTAATTTCTTCACCAGCACAACACAGCATTTCTCTACACATTATTAGATAATGATAACATGGTTATCAATTCGCGTATTAAGGAAAGTATCGATAAAGAGTTGGGCTGCCGATAAACAAAAATTACTTCAAGGAAGAACAAACACATCCAGAAACCTATGAAGCCGTTTTTATTTTGCTTTGAATGGACGTCAGGATGATATAAAAAAAATAAAATATTTTCTCGGGCTATGAAATATCGATAAAGACTCGCGCTGTCTGAAAACAAAAAATACCACAAGAAAGAACACATCGAGAAACATATGAAACCATTGTTATTTTTCTTTGGATGGCCGTCAGGGTGATATAAAAAAAATAAAATATTTTCTTGGGCTATGAAATATCGATAAAGAGTTGCGCTGTCAGAAAACAAAAAATACCACAAAAAAGAACACGTCGAGAAACATATGGAACCATTGTTATTTTTCTTTGGATGGCCGTCAGGGTGATATAAAAAAAATAAAATATTTTCTTGGGCTATGAAATATCGATAAAGAGTTGCGCTGTCTGAAAACAAAAAATACCACAAGAAAGAACACATCGAGAAACATATGAAACCATTGTTATTTTTCTTTGGATGGCCGTCAGGGTGATATAAAAAAAATAAAATATTTTCTTGGGCTATGAAATATCGATAAAGAGTTGCGCTGTCAGAAAACAAAAAATACCACAAAAAAGAACACGTCGAGAAACATATGGAACCATTGTTATTTTTCTTTGGATGGCCGTCAGGGTGATATAAAAAAAATAAAATATTTTCTCGGGCTATGAAATATCGATAAGGAGTCGCGCTGCCGGAAAACAAAAAATACCACAAAAAAGAAAGTATCAAGAAACATATAAAACCATTGTTATTTTTCCTTGGATGGCCGTCAGGATGATATAAAAAAAATAAAATATTTTCTCGGGCTATGAAATATCGATAAAGACTCGCGCTGTCTGAAAACAAAAAATACCACAAGAAAGAACACATCGAGAAACATATGAAACCATTGTTATTTTTCTTTGGATGGCCGTCAGGGTGATATAAAAAAAATAAAATATTTTCTTGGGCTATGAAATATCGATAAAGAGTTGCGCTGTCAGAAAACAAAAAATACCACAAAAAAGAACACGTCGAGAAACATATGGAAACATTGTTATTTTTCTTTGGATGGCCGTCAGGGTGATATAAAAAAAATAAAATATTTTCTTGGGCTATGAAATATCGATAAAGAGTTGCGCTATCAGAAACCAAAAAATACCACAAAAAAGAACACGTCGAGAAACATATGAAACCATTGTTATTTTTCTTTGGATGGCCGTCAGGGTGATATAAAATAAATAAAATATTTTCTTGGGCTATGAAATATCGATAAAGACTCGCGCTGTCTGAAAACAAAAAATACCACAAGAAAGAACACATCGAGAAACATATGAAACCATTGTTATTTTTCTTTGGATGGCCGTCAGGGTGATATAAAAAAAATAAAATATTTTCTTGGGCTATGAAATATCGATAAAGAGTTGCGCTGTCAGAAAACAAAAAATACCACATAAAAGAACACGTCGAGAAACATATGGAACCATTGTTATTTTTCTTTGGATGGCCGTCAGGGTGATATAAAAAAAATAAAATATTTTCTCGGGCTATGAAATATCGATAAGGAGTCGCGCTGCCGGAAAACAAAAAATACCACAAAAAAGAAAGTATCAAGAAACATATAAAACCATTGTTATTTTTCTTGGGATGGCCGTCAGGATGATATAAAAAAAATAAAATATTTTCTCGGGCTATGAAATATCGATAAAAACTCGCGCTGTCTGAAAACAAAAAATACCACAAGAAAGAACACATCGAGAAACATATGAAACCATTGTTATTTTTCTTTGGATGGCCGTCAGGGTGATATAAAAAAAATAAAATATTTTCTTGGGCTATGAAATATCGATAAAGAGTTGCGCTGTCAGAAAACAAAAAATACCACAAGAAAGAACACATCGAGAAACATATGAAACCATTGTTATTTTTCTTTGGATGGCCGTCAGGATGATATAAAAAAAATAAAATATTTTCTTGGGCTATAAAATATCGATAAAGACTCGCGCTGTCGGAAAACAAAAAATACCACAAGAAAGAACACGACGAGAAACATATGAAACCATTGTTATTTTTCTTTGGATGGCCGTCAGGGTGATATAAAAAAAATAAAATATTTTCTCGGGCTATGAAATATCGATAAAGAGTCGCGCTGTCGGAAAACAAAAAATACCACAGGAAAGAACATGCCGAGAAACATATAAAGCCATTGTTATTTTTCCTTGGATGGCCGTCAGGGTGATATAAAAAAAATAAAATATCTTCTTGGGCTATGAAATATCGATAAAGACTCGCGCTGTCGGAAAACAAAAAATACCACAAGAAACAACACGTCGAGAAACATATGAAACCATTGTTATTTTTCTTTGGATGGCCGTCAGGGTGATATAAAAAAATAAAATATTTTCTTGGGCTATGAAATATCGATATAGAGTTGCGCTGTCAGAAAACAAAAAATACCACAAAAAAGAACACGTCGAGAAACATATGGAACCATTGTTATTTTTCTTTGGATGGCCGTCAGGGTGATATAAAAAAAATAAAATATTTTCTCGGGCTATGAAATATCGATAAGGAGTCGCGCTGCCGGAAAACAAAAAATACCACAAAAAAGAAAGTATCAAGAAACATATAAAACCATTGTTATTTTTCTTTGGATGGCCGTCAGGATGATATAAAAAAAATAAAATATTTTCTTGGGCTATAAAATATCGATAAAGACTCGCGCTGTCGGAAAATAAAAAATACCACAAGAAAGAACACGACGAGAAACATATAAAGCCATTGTTATTTTTCTTTGGATGGCCGTCAGGATGATATAAAAGAATAAAATATTTTCTCGGGCTATGAAATATCGATAAAGAGTCGAGCTGTCGGAAAACAAAAAATACCACAAAAAAGAACGTATCAAGAAACATATAAAACCATTGTTATTTTTCTTTGGATGGCCGTCAGGGTGATATAAAAAAAATAAAATATTTTCTTGGGCTATGAAATATCGATAAAGAGTTGCGCTGTCAGAAAACAAAAAATACCACAAAAAAGAACACGTCGAGAAACATATGAAACCTTTGTTATTTTTCTTTGGATGGCCGTCAGGGTGATATAAAAAGAAATAAAATATTTTCTCGGGCTATGAAATATCGATAAGAAGTCGCGCTGCCGGAAAACAAAAAATACCACAAGAAAGAACACGTCGAGGAACATATGAAACCATTGTTATCTTTCTTTGGATGGCCGTCAGGGTGATATAAAAAAAATAAAATATTTTCTCAGGCTATGAAATATCGATAAAGAGTCGCGCTGTCGGAAAACAAAAAATACCACAAGAAAGAACATGTCGGGACACATATGAAACCATTGTTATTTTTCTTTGGATGGCCGTCAGGGTGATATAAAAAAAATAAAATATTTTCTTTTTTTTATATCACCCTGATGGCCATCCAAAGAAAAATAACAATGGTTTTATATGTTTCTCGACATGTTCTTTCTTGTGGTATTTTTTGTTTTCCGACAGCGCGACTCCTTATCGATATTTCATAGCCCGAGAAAATATTTTATTTTTTTTATATCACCCTGACGACCATCCAAAGGAAAATTACAATGGTTTTATATGTTTCTCGACATGTTCTTTCTTGTGGTATTTTTTGTTTTCCGACAGCGCGACTCCTTATCGATATTTCATAGCCCGAGAAAATATTTTATTTTTTTTATATCACCCTGACGGCCATCCAAAGAAAAATAACAATGGTTTTATATGTTTCTCGACATGTTCTTTCTTGTGGTATTTTTTGTTTTCCGACAGCGCGACTCTATCGATATTTCATAGTCCGTGAAAATATTTAATTTTTTATGCATCACCCTGACGGCCATCCAAAGAAAAATAACAATGGTTTCATATGTTTCTCGACGTGTTCTTTCTTGTGGTATTTTTTGTTTTCCGACAGCGCGACTCTTTATCGATATTTCATAGCCCAAGAAAATATTTATTTTTTTTTTATATCACCCTGACGGCCATACAAAGAAAAATAACAATGGTTTCATATGTTTCTCGACGTGTTCTTTCTTGTGGTATTTTTTGTTTTCCGACAGCGCGACTCTCTATCGATATTTCATAGCCCGAGAAAATATTTTATTTTTTTCATATCACCCTGACGGCCATCCAAAGAAAAATAACAATGGTATTATATGATTCTCGACATGTTCTTTCTTGTGGTATTTTTAGTTTTCCGACAGCGCGACTCCTTATCGATATTTCATAGCCCGAGAAAATATTTTATTTTTTTTATATCACCCTGACGGCCATCCAAAGAAAAATAACAATGGTTTCATATGTTTCTCGATGTGTTCTTTCTTGTGGTATTTTTTGTTTTCAGACAGCGCGAGTCTTTATCGATATTTCATAGCCCGAGAAAATATTTTATTTTTTTTATATCACCCTGACGGCCATCCAAAGAAAAATAACAATGGTTTCATATGTTTCTTGATACTTTCTTTTTTGTGGTATTTTTTGTTTTCCGGCAGCGCGACTCCTTATCGATATTTCATAGCCCGAGAAAATATTTTATTTTTTTTATATCACCCTGACGGCCATCCAAAGAAAAATAACAATGGTTCCATATGTTTCTCGACGTGTTCTTTTTTGTGGTATTTTTTGTTTTCTGACAGCGCAACTCTTTATCGATATTTCATAGCCCAAGAAAATATTTTATTTTTTTTATATCACCCTGACGGCCATCCAAAGAAAAATAACAATGGTTTCATATGTTTCTCGATGTGTTCTTTCTTGTGGTATTTTTTGTTTTCAGACAGCGCGAGTCTTTATCGATATTTCATAGCCCGAGAAAATATTTTATTTTTTTTATATCATCCTGACGGCCATCCAAAGAAAAATAACAATGGTTTTATATGTTTCTTGATACTTTCTTTTTTGTGGTATTTTTTGTTTTCCGGCAGCGCGACTCCTTATCGATATTTCATAGCCCGAGAAAATATTTTATTTTTTTTATATCACCCTGACGGCCATCCAAAGAAAAATAACAATGGTTCCATATGTTTCTCGACGTGTTCTTTTTTGTGGTATTTTTTGTTTTCTGACAGCGCAACTCTTTATCGATATTTCATAGCCCAAGAAAATATTTTATTTTTTTTATATCACCCTGACGGCCATCCAAAGAAAAATAACAATGGTTCCATATGTTTCTCGACGTGTTCTTTTTTGTGGTATTTTTTGTTTTCTGACAGCGCAACTCTTTATCGATATTTCATAGCCCAAGAAAATATTTTATTTTTTTTATATCACCCTGACGGCCATCCAAAGAAAAATAACAATGGTTTCATATGTTTCTCGATGTGTTCTTTCTTGTGGTATTTTTTGTTTTCAGACAGCGCGAGTCTTTATCGATATTTCATAGCCCGAGAAAATATTTTATTTTTTTTATATCATCCTGACGGCCATCCAAAGAAAAATAACAATGGTTTTATATGTTTCTTGATACTTTCTTTTTTGTGGTATTTTTTGTTTTCCGGCAGCGCGACTCCTTATCGATATTTCATAGCCCAAGAAAATATTTTATTTTTTTTATATCACCCTGACGGCCATCCAAAGAAAAATAACAATGGTTCCATATGTTTCTCGACGTGTTCTTTTTTGTGGTATTTTTTGTTTTCTGACAGCGCAACTCTTTATCGATATTTCATAGCCCAAGAAAATATTTTATTTTTTTTATATCACCCTGACGGCCATCCAAAGAAAAATAACAATGGTTCCATATGTTTCTCGACGTGTTCTTTTTTGTGGTATTTTTTGTTTTCTGACAGCGCAACTCTTTATCGATATTTCATAGCCCAAGAAAATATTTTATTTTTTTTATATCACCCTGACGGCCATCCAAAGAAAAATAACAATGGTTCCATATGTTTCTCGACGTGTTCTTTTTTGTGGTATTTTTTGTTTTCTGACAGCGCAACTCTTTATCGATATTTCATAGCCCAAGAAAATATTTTATTTTTTTTATATCACCCTGACGGCCATCCAAAGAAAAATAACAATGGTTCCATATGTTTCTCGACGTGTTCTTTTTTGTGGTATTTTTTGTTTTCTGACAGCGCAACTCTTTATCGATATTTCATAGCCCAAGAAAATATTTTATTTTTTTTATATCACCCTGACGGCCATCCAAAGAAAAATAACAATGGTTTCATATGTTTCTCGATGTGTTCTTTCTTGTGGTATTTTTTGTTTTCAGACAGCGCGAGTCTTTATCGATATTTCATAGCCCGAGAAAATATTTTATTTTTTTTATATCATCCTGACGTCCATTCAAAGCAAAATAAAAACGGCTTCATAGGTTTCTGGATGTGTTTGTTCTTCCTTGAAGTAATTTTTGTTTATCGGCAGCCCAACTCTTTATCGATACTTTCCTTAATACGCGAATTGATAACCATGTTATCATTATCTAATAATGTGTAGAGAAATGCTGTGTTGTGCTGGTGAAGAAATTAACAAGGTACTAGGAACCCGAATTTAAATATCTTAAAATATGTTTGGATTCATAATTAATGTATACATAAGTATTTATTCTCTTCCTTTCTTAGCTCATTTCGGCGAAAATTCGGTTTCAATTCATTCATCAATATTTTCACCTCGACATTTTCAATTTTTGATCACATTCAAATTTTCCTGATCTGTATCCCCAATCAAAATCATGGATGACTTACAATTTCATGAAAGATCACAATGCTTCCAACTATTATTGGGCGAAAACTATTTACGTATTTGTTATTGATCTGGCAACACTGTGTGCAATTCACGCTACATCCGAATGTCAGCGGTCCTCAAGTCTGAAACCGTGGCTGGAAAAGTGTGGCTAACTTCACGTAAATTACAGTCTGCAGGTCACCTAATTTTCAGTGATAATTTAATTCATGTATAAAATCGTCCATAAGAAACGTCAGTTTTGGCAGTTTGATATCGGTTAAATGGGAACGTAACTGTTTGTAAGCAGATAAACTGTTATTTACCTTCAACAACTAATAATTGTCGTATAACTTTATTGAATTCGACGCTGTACCCAAGGACGCGTTGCTATCAACAAAGCCAAATCACAACAAATTTTCATACTTTTTGTTGCAAAGTGTTGTTTTTAATTTCAAATGAACGGTAGATTTGGTAGTGCAACTACTCAAATAATAAATTCTGCAATAGACAACGCTACTCCAAAAAACACCAAAAAAACCAAATCATCAATTTGGAGGCGGGTTGAATTATTGTGTCGAGAAAAGGGGTATGAACTATTACCTTCAACTTCGCAGCCGGAAATCTCAAGCATATTGGCAGATTGGGCTTATAATATGAAGAAATCAGACGGAGTACGTAGTTAAAACCATGTGGAATACTGTAGCCAAAATTGTACAAGAAAAATATTACATGGATTATAAGATTGTGTTTGACCCATTCAAAGATGTGACATTTCAAGCCGCTAGAAACGCTAAAAATGCTAAACGCAAGCAACTTCAGAGCAATTTAGATAAAAGATGACAATGTTCTATAGCATTAAGTAAAGAAGAAGTTATAAAAATAGCAGAGCAGTGGAATGAAAATAATCCAATGGGACTTAAAAAAAAAAACTTTTTCATGCCGCTTTTGAATTAGCCTGGAGAGGTGGTGAAAGTGCGCAGTGTGAAATTTATTATTTCAAAGCCGAAAAATACAATAATGGAACATTGACAGACAGAGTGGAGTACAACACGGTCTTTTCTAAAACAGCTCAAGGTGGAGATAAAAGGTGCAGTGAAAGTAAGTGGTTGACTACAAATAAAGAAAATCCGAACGTGGGTCCTGTAAGATGGTTGAAAATGTTTCTAGAAAAATTAAACAAACATATTTCTTCAGATAGATTGTTTCTAACACCAAATTCGTTTTGGAAAAATGAAAATTCCAAGGGATGGTACAAAAATGTGCCCATTGGTGTAAACGAAATTTCAAAGTGGACCAGAATTTCTGCAGAAAAAATTGGTCTAGATCTGAAAAATAAAATTACTAATCACTCCCATAGGGCTAGCACTATTTCTACTTTTGCCAAAGCAGGAGTCTCAGAACAACAAATTATCAAGCTGACCGGACATTCTAACGCCAATTCTCTGAAGCCATACCTTCAGTTAGACTCACAGCATCATTCCACTTTAGTGACAAATCTAAGAGAGGAAAATAATCAAATTCAGCAGTCTTCTTCGGGTAGGATTGTATACCAAAACTGTACTTTCACTAATTGTTCATTTAAATAATATTTCCTGTTAAATGTACTCTTTGTTCAATGAATTATTGATTTAATTTAATAAATTATGTTCTATTCACTTTTGTCTAATAATTCATTTATTTGATTCGTTAAATTATCTCACTAAATACCACTCGAGGTTTTGTTTTCATCGTATAAACTTTAATTTTGTTCTACTCAAACTTGGTAGCTTGTAATATGACTCGACCAAATAACATCACCTTCGGTATCGTGATTTTGTAATGGTATTTGCTCTCGTCAATTACCAAAGAAACCAAGTTTTCGTGCAAAACGAAAGTTTATCCCTTAAAATAAAAACCTCTTGTGTATTACCCTCGATAATTTTGCCGAAAGTGCAAAACCGTGAAACTATAGTGACTATATCACTTGAGTGGTTGTTGCCACTCGGGTAGAGCCCTCGGACTATACTAATAATAATATCTAACTACACTAATTTTACAGTACGCAAATATCATAAGATTTCCTTGAATTTATTATGATATACAACATACATTCCATAAATTTATGAAATCGAATATATTCTAATAATGTTATTGTATTTAGGCCCCACTACCTAACAGTAATTTACGAATTTGTACCTATCTGCTGATCGAAGGGGATGATTAATTACGGCCAATTTCACATATATTCTCCAATCTAGACCTAAATAATTGATAATTGTGTTTCAATTCTACGTAGTAAGTGTGATTTCTCTGTCAACGAAACTGCTTCAAAACATAGTTTTTGTCCAGAAGTAATCTGTAGCCATGAGGAGTTTTATGGAAATGTTTATGAGGTCAGTATCACATTAGGTACTATCTTTTTAATTATTCACTTATTTCAATGCTAGTTGTATAATTCCAATATATTAAGGAGAATTTGCAGATATTCTGTTACTAAGTTCAGAATTTTTTGTTTCAGATGTGAGCCTGTCTCCGCAAAACACACCTTGGATAAATTACAATCAACACAAACCGCTTCAAAGAGTGCAAAGTGCGGCGATTCCATCATCACATTTGTCCAACGGGATATAAACAAAGTGAAGAGATGAAGGAGGAAGAGTCATGTCAAGCTTCGCCAGATTATTTTGTAAGATCCAATAAGAAATTATCAAGCAGATATTTGGAGCCTTTACTGACATCGATAGATCTAGAGGCGGTTGGATTTTATCACGTTTACTAGCGAGGCGTCAAATCTGTGATTCTGTGGATCGCGTTAATGAAGCCAAACAGCTAACGTGAATGATGGGCCATCGGCAAGATCAACGGTGTTTTATCCAAAACCTTCGGAATTAAGGGAGATGAACTTCTGGTCCCCAACATCGTTCTAGTTCTCAGATTTATTTGTCTGTATTTTTTCTTTTTGATGTCACCTAATGCAAATTATTCTAAGACTACACTTCAGTACGGAATTAGTATTATTGCATACCACTTTCAGTTAAGAATATTCATTTAAATAGCGCCTTAATACATATATTGCTTGATAGATGAGATTGCCAGGAGGTTACAAAAAGTAATAATCGAGGCTTGCAGTACTGATGCTAAGTGTCAGCCCCATGTATTTTATCGTACCTCGATCGGCAAACAATAATAATAGCCGCACAGACTATGCCACAAACAAATATTGGTATATTACTGCCACAAATTTGTTGAAGATACAGGAGGTATTCTTACTTGAATACATATACCTTTTGAGGTTACTTTCACGCATAGTTTGCTGTGGAAGAATATGTATTGTAATTATTGTTGCGAAGTTCTTGCGGTGAGCAAATAGGTCTTTTTGAACGCTGATTATGCTCGCTGAATCGCCTGAATAATCTCGGCTTTTTGTTCAGACGCGCCTGTCCTGTTGATTGACCAGCTACCTCATGGATCATGCCTCCTCAATCCGTTGATTCTGAACAATTAATTCCATAAGTATCCTCAAATTTTCTTTGAGGAATTTATGAGTTATGTTTTCTTTGTATTGAACACTATATGGTAATAATAAAAAATATGCTACTACTCTTAGTGTACCACTGGCACATATATTTAAATCCTCGTTCAAGAACTCAACTCTCCCCTCGGCGTGCCTACAAGCATCTGTCACCCCAATATATAAAAAAGGTGACAAAACGGACCCAGATAACTACAGACCAATCAGTTTAACATCAAAATGTGTTCAGGATAGACTTTTACGCTTCCTTATAACCATCAACATAATCCCACCAACCTAGCACGGTTTCACCCCTGGAAGGTCCACGGTCACAAATCTTCTGTGCTGTCTAGATTTATGGACATGAGCTCTAGACGAATCCAAACCCGTCGATGTCTTGTATCTAGATTTCTCTAAAGCTTTCAACAAAGTTCCTAAAGACACACTCATTTTCAAAATAGAACATTTTGGGGTACGAGGATTACTGCTAAAGTGGATAACTGCTTTCCTTTCGCATAGATGCTATAAAGTCAAGGTTGATTCCAGTTATTCCAGGTGTTACGATGTCGTATCTGGAGTACCTCAAGGGCCGGTACTGAGACCAACGCTCTTCCTTTTCTATACATCGGACTTGGCTTATGGTATTGGCTCCAATCATGCGTTTTTTGCCGATGATAGTAAGTTTTTCGGAAATCCAATCACTGACGAAGACCAACTACAATCTGATCTGACCGCTGTGGAAATCTGGTGAAATCCCTCTCAATACAAATAAATGCAATGTGCTTCATATTGGCAACAACAATTCACATTTTAAGCTATACTTTGTCAAACTCCCCCATTCCGTCTGTGAAGCAACAGTCTGATCTTGGCGTCATCGTAACTGATAAATTGTCATGGTCCGATCAAGTAGCCGCTGTCGTATGGAAAAGCAATACAAGAACTTACCTGCTGAGGAAATGCTTCACGAATCCGGATCCTAAATTATTCAATACCCTCTATAAGGCATATATGTACAGTGTGAGTTTTTATAAAGTGCACATATTGAAATGAGGGAAACTATGCTCAATTTTATCGACGGAAAAAGTATTGAAAAAAAATAAATTGATTTTTTAGTGAATTTAAAAAATGTTGTTTTGCTACCGTGACCCCTGTGTGAACAAAACATTATATCTTTTGAACTAACTGACCTATCACAATGAAACAAACTCCATAATGATTAGAGGTAATTGGGCGTCCTCCCAAAATGAAAATTGTGGGAAAAAATACCCCCAATTGAAATTAAACATATTTTTTAGCAAAAATCTGTTTGTTTTTCATAAATTTTTACAAAAATCATTATGGAGTTTGTTTCATCGTGATAGGTCACTTAGTTCAAAAGGTTTAGCGTTTTGTTCACACAGGGGTCACGGTGGCGAACAACATTTTTTTAAATTCCATATAAAATTCAATTTTTTTTTTCGATTTTCAATACGTTTTCCGTCGATAAAATTAAGCATAGTTTCCCTCATTTCAATATGTGCACTTCATGAAGACTCACACTGTATAAGACCGCACTTGGAATATGCTGTCCAGGTTTGGTCACCACAGCTAGCCAAGGATATACAACTCCTTAAAAGAGCCCAAAGGGCTGCCACTAGAATGGTCTATGGAGCCAGCACCCTCACTTACGAAGAACGCCTAAGCCAGTTACGTTTGCCGTTCCTGAAGGAAAGGCATTAAAGAGGTGATGCCATATTAACCTATCGTATACTCCACAACAACTTCGCCCTGGACATGACCCATCAATTTGATATGAACTCTGACGGTAGGCTGAGAGGTTACCCCTTCAAACTCAAGAAAGAAATGTTCCGGACAAGTCCAAGGCAACAGTTTTTCGTAAATAGAGTGTTTATGAACTGGAATACCCTTCCTGACAGCGTGGTTACCGCACCTTTAAAAACAGATACGATACTTATAAAAGAGTTACGAAGTGAATAGTGGTTCGTGATTCAATCTTTTTTGTTTTCTCGCATTTCATAAATTTCATTCATTTGATATAAATACTTTCTATTCTACTTAGGCAAAATAGGTTTTACCTCTGCCCTCATTTTAATGTAATAATAATAATAATATTTTGCGTGTACTCGCCTCGGTGTACAATGACGTGTTATATATAGCCGTGTTATCGATGTAGACGGCTGTTTCATTTTGAAAAACTTCAGGAAATTCATATGTCTGCGTGAAGAAAATAGTGGGGACGCAGGCTTGATCCTGAGACAAGGCACTCACCTGTTCCGGCTGAATATGTAATTGATTTGGTATTATTTGCTCCTAATTGGAAGATCCTAGGAACCAGATATGAACCTAACATTTTGGTCATGTCTTCAGGCATACCTGTCCTTAGCATCTTTCTGACGAACCCCCCTCTATCCCAACTTTATCAAATGCTTTCTTGATATCAAGCAGGACCATGATAGTGTACAGCTTTTCTTGGAAGTCTTTATTTATTCCTTGAATAATTCTGGCTACCTGTGAGGACGTTAAGTGTCTTCTTTGCTTATCTGAAGCAAGTTCCAAACCTTTTCCTAATTGGGATAGTGTTGATTTACATGAATTGTCCTAGGGACTTCTTCGGAAGGTTCCTAAGCAGAATTATATCAACTTCATCCATCACTGGTGCTTCATTTTTGGGCAGCCTCTTCATGACGTCTACTACCTCGTTGTAATAAGTCATCAGTTTGGAGAAGGTTCGACCGTCAAGTTTTTCGTTCTCCTCTTCGTGACACCTGCAGTTGTTTGGAAAAAGTCCTGAAAATATCAAACAACTCTGCTTTCCTCTCTGCCTCTTAACGGTAGGCAGGTTCTTGAATTTATTTTGAATTATTTTAGAAATTATCCACAGAGAATTGCCTCTACATTGAGATTTTCGAGTTTTCGCCTCTAGACACCATCCCTGTATCACCTTAATTCGTAGATTTATAAGGTGTCTTCTGATGTACAGGATTTCTAGTATTTTTCCACATTATTCTTTCTTGATTCTTCAGCTTCATAAAGGTCGTGATCGTATCTAGGAGCAACCTTCTTCCTTGTCGTTTCATTTCTTGTTTGTAATATATTCTCAATACACTTCTGTGTTCTGACCTCCTCTTCTGCCAGATTTCGGTCCAATTAAGTTTTCTGTGCAGGAGGTCCCTGTATTCTCTCCAGCTGGTGTTGGCGGTATATGTCTTTCTCTCTTTTTGATCTACGTCCACTTTGAAGTGTACGGGTTCGTGGTCGGAGATGACTCGACTCATCCAATATAGCTGTTTTCTTGATACTTAATTTCTTAATCATTGCTTTTCCTGGCTGCGCAGTAAAAAACGCCCTATTAACAAGGTTCATATTTTTTTTAATTCCGTGCATTTTTGTTTAATAACATGGGAGTTGGTTTCATATTTGTTGTAATGGGTTAGGGTACGGTCAGTATCAGGAAGTTTGACAATCTCAGGATGTTTGACAATCCAAGGGGGTGTGGGGATGTTGTTGGCACATACGTTACATTAGAGGAGGCGGCCGTTGCATAGGAGAGTTTGCGATATCTCTTTCTGTCGTGTATGAAACTGGTAACTGGACTTGTACAGAAAGCCCCTGTAGTGATCTTCAGTGCAGTATTATATTGTTACGAGATTGATAAAATCTTCCTAGCTGCGCCACTGAGTCGACTCGCAAGCGTATCGTCGATAACTACTTCCTGGAGAATCGTAGACGATTTTCGGTATGGAATATTCGGGATAACCGAACCGTCCCGTCGCGAAGCATCTGGTGCACAGCTGGACTATATAAAGCGAGAGTTAAGGGAAGCTGAATTAATTAAGAGGATTAAGAAGAATTTATGAAGAAGTGATAAACAGTTTTTGAAGAAGTATGTAAGTGTTCGGAATATTTAGCTAGTTGTATTGTTGTTTAGATCTAAGTGTTTAATTAGTCAGTGAAGTAGTTGTATGTTTTTAGTGAAGTTAGAAAATAAACAGTTTAGTAGTGTGCTCGGCATTATTATTTAGCAAATCGTAACAATATGTATCATACCACCGTTTCTTAACAGTGATTTTTTTGCAGAGTTTAATATTGAACCATGATCCAATTTCGATCTCATCAAAGATCTTTGAATTAACATCAGACTACTGTGGTGCTGACCACCGTTTCTGTTTGCTAGGGTTTTCATCAGATTGCAACTTTTTTGACACGAATTCTTCAAGTAATCGATGTGGGCTTTCTAGTTGAGTATTTTGTCGAAGATCATTCCTAGAAATCTGATACTGTAGAGGCTGGCCATTCATAGTCAGTTGAGGTGTTTCGTGGTGGTGCTTCTTGAAGAAAATTATGCACTTCGTTTTTTTGCAAGAAAACTGGAGACTACTGGTATTTGTCTACCTTACAAGGCTATCGATCGCCCCTCGTGAGTGATTTTGCATGATTAGGTCGTCAGCGTAGTCTTGCTTTAATTGGGGACTTGAAACTCTCAAGAATGTTGTTTTTAGCTACCAAGAAGAGAGTGGTGCTTAGAACAGAACCCAGTGGGGTGCCATTTTTTTGTGTTCTCTGAGATGAAATGGTGCCGTTAATACGCACATGGTAGTAACGTTCCTTGAGGAATTTCAAATAAAGGACCACGCACACCCTTATGGGAAAAAAAGTCTTTCGGTGAAAATGGCTGAATTTTTGATATGTTGTAGCTGGAGCCATTCTAAGTAAAAGTCTCCATTGGCCCAACTTGATCGTATGACTAGATTCGGCGCTAGAGGGCGCCAAATCATGAATTTTGTGATTTTTTGAGAAATTCACCTGAATGAAAAAATAAAAAAATATCAATATCTCATTTATTTTCAATATTATGTGCGACTGGGCATTCCTAATGTTCGCGAGAAATATTTTTCCATAATACAGAGAAAAAGTACGCCGTTATTTTTATACAGGGTAGTCAAAAATATACTCAATTCTTCAGTGTTGGAATTCGCTTACGAGGATATATATATAACATTGATGAAATAGAATCGAATTTTTTCAAATCGTTTATTAAACAGAGACATGAATTTTAAAATTTTTGTATTCGTTGTTTATCATAACGAAATGAAGGTGAGCCATTTATGGACTCACAATGATTGAAGTATCTGGGTACCAAAGAATCGCAAAGCATTTTTCTCAAAGTTTTGGTCAGAAGATTTTTTCATCAAATATTTCACATGTTCAGAGAATCTGAGATTCGAATCAAGCACAACTCTAAGTTCCTAGCTGAGTCAATGAAGTTCAAAGATGTTTTTTTTTAATTTCATATTTACAATTTTGCTATTCTTGTCCTTACCAAAACACTTTATGACAGTTTTATTCAGGTTGAGCTTCAAATCGTGTTCTTTTGAAAATCTATCGATCAATTCCAGATGCGTGTATAATAATAACAATAATTTCAGCATCTGAGACGAAATATCATGAAACCCAACAGCTTGACTTGCTAGCCGAAAACAAAAGTTATTTTCGTTGTTGGTTTTATTAGTGAAAAAAATGCATCACAATGATTTGAATCGTTTTGCACATATTGTGCAAAATAACTGTATACTTCATTAAGATTACAAAGAGTAGCAGGAACTGTACAAACAATTCTAATTGAATCGAATATTCTATTCAATAATAAATGTAGATCGAGTAAATTCCTTTCCTTATATCTACGCCACCCTGTATAAACTACAATAAATTATGAAAGTCTCCAGAAACATTTCATTATTTTTCACAGCGTTCCGTAAATAATTTAAACCGCCTGAAAGCTCATTCTCTTCTTTTACAATCCTTCATTTCACTAATACGTCCCAAAACTCTCTTTTTAAGGCCTCTGTGAATCTTCTCTTATTAATATTTGAACAAAACAAAATATGGGAGCCATAGAGAGCTCGCGACCTTCCTAATCTAATCAGAAGGAGGATAATTTTTTCCTTCGAAAGTGTAAAAACCCAACGGCGCGGTTTAATGAAAAAATTCTCGAACCTTATAATTTATACCCACTCTCTTCTGTTCAGAAATTTTTATAACCCTTTCTAATGACATGAATAATCAAGTTATCACCTCGGTATGCTGCTATTGCTGCTCAGGTACCTACAAGGCTGTTTTAAATATGCTTACCAATTAAGAAAAAAATGGAGGCTATTTTCAGATTTGAATGAAGACGCAAAAAACCTGAGCTACCTTTTGAAAGAGTTCGTAGATGAAAATGCCAAAGTCGGCCATTGCAAAATCTCTTTTTAAAATTCCTTCAACATACACAACAAATATCTTAAAAAGTATTGAAGGAATCGTTTCACAGTCGATGGAACTTTTGTAGAGAATCGAAAAAATATACAAAATAGTTGTTTGTGTGATCTGATCGGTGCATTTGATAGAGATCGAAATCTATAGTAGAATATTTCACTTGAAATTGTGAACTATAGTTGCTCGACCTATAATATCAGTGGACCCCCTTTTTTGGTTTCTATTGAGTTTTCTACATAACCTTCTGCCATGCTCTTGAACTTCCAACCTCCATGTTGTTTTATTTTTGAGAAGTTAGCCCCAGAATCTGCTAGTGAAGTGGTTGAAGACTCCCTAAAGTAATGTCCAGTACATCATTAAAATCAACAATACATATATCTCTTATTTGAAGTCCAGTGAAGGATATGAAGCAAAGTAAGTACGAAACGTTTATGGGTTTCAATATTATTACGTAATAACATGATGAATTGAAGATACAAAAAAGGTACTGTTGAAGTAATCATTGTGGACATGAAGAGGTTACAGTATCAACAAGTAACCATTGTAGATAATACCTAGAGTATTTTAATATAGTGTTGGTAGGTTTTGGTAATCTAATGCTGTCTTGTCATGTGTTGGGAATCTACCGTTTGAAGATTTTTGTTTCTGTTGAAAATTCTGTGTTATTTCAATAACTCTTTACACGAACCTCTTGGTTCAACTTCACACATATTGTTCACTCCTAGTATTAGTTTTTTCTAAACTTATGTTATTTATTATAAGTTCATTCATTTAGGTACTTAGCAATGCTTAGATATTACAATTTCCTCTTTTAAAACTACCCAAATTACAATATATTCACTAACTGAGAGCAATCAGAAGTCTGTCAATCTTATTTCCCAATTTTCGCGGTAAAAATACAGTTGAGGTGACACCTACGCCCTCTATGATGAACCGAGGAGAGAAAGCCGGCAGCTCAGAAAAAGTTATATGAAGGTGTGTTCGTAGCTCTTTACCGCAATTTCGCATTCGTTACAAGTTCATATCTCTCGCAATCTCAAGCACTCCAACATTTGATAACCATATCACCAACTAACCAAGAGGGCATTCAGAAGAAGGAAAATTCACCAGGTGAGTTGTCTCTTTCAACTGTCGCAAATTCCAAATTTTATTTCGCAACCAGCGCTTCGACCAACACATATATCTAGAGTTTTTTTTGTAGTACTATTACGAAGTAGTTATTGGCTGCATACTTTCCAAAAAGCAATGCCATACCTCAAATGAGACTTAATTAGTATTATTATTAGAGCATAGTATGCAGTCCTTACTGGTGAGTATTCTAACTCATTTGAGATTAACCCTATGGCGTAATATCCAGATGCCAGCTTGTTACAGAGAGTTTTAATATGGGTTTCAAATGTCATTGTATTATCGATATTAACGCCGAGAAACATTGATACTGTTGTTATTGATAACGAACCAATGGGTCATCACTCTTTCAGAAGTCAACACATTCTCAACACGAAATAAATCCATCCTAGTTATACCTAGACACAAAAGTGCTATATTTACTCACAGCTTTTCTCATTCTGCTCCCAAACTTTACAATAATCGTTCCAGCGAATTTAGATTGTATTCAATAATTAATTTCAAAAAAGGCTGAAGTGACTTTTCATCAGTATTTGGTAGGTATCATTCAGAAAATTATAAACTATAATTCATTGAAATACTATACTGATCTCTTAATTTCATGAGTATCACAGGGCTCCTGGGTCTACTTTTATGGTTATAGCTAGAATGTAAACTATTTGATTTTGGTATGGTATTACTAGGTTTGTTTACAAACTAAAATTTCATTCGAATCATCATTAAGGTTAACTCCAAATAGGCTTAAAACATTTTAAAAACTATATTTCTTTTTATTTTTAATTTTTGAGGTAGTTGAAAAACTGCTATTAGCTGACACTTCGCCATTTCACCACAAGTCTGTTGCCTTCTTATGCTTTTTTCTGTTATGTTATCTTAGTTTTTTTAGCTTACCTTAGACATTAAGAAACAACAGTCATTGGCCTCACTCAAGAACTAAGAAAGAAATATTGACAAGAAGTTATATGGTGATATTCGCTTGATCACATTAGGATATGATTTTATATTGAGTAAGTATATAACTTGCTCATATAGAAAGCTTTTCTGAACTATTCCAATGCGCATCAGTTACAAAGAAAGATCATGAAAGATGGATCATAAAACTAATAATGAATTATGGTGGATTACGTTATCCAATCTTCCGCAAAAAAACCTATACAATAGGTATGGTCATTGGCAAGTATTCAACAGAAAACAACTACTGCTCCCTACGACCATTGAATTATATCTGTTTAATACTTGGCAAAGTTTTCTACAAGAACCACTTTGCAATGCATTTCAAATATCAAAGCTGAAATTATTTTTCGATTTAATTGGGGGAACACCTCCGTACCGGTTTCATGGTCATTGCCAATCATCAGCGAAGGCTAGTTCGACCCAATTGAATCGAAAAATCCTTTCATCCTAATTGGAAATCCCTGAGACAAACACTGAAGTATGAATTCAGCGCCATCTCTGGGTTCCAGATTAAAATGCACTCCGACTACGTGTCGACTTCAATATGAAGCCAGAAACATCATGAAAGATGGGCGACACTACTTGACGGAAGATCATAAAACTAATAATGAATTATGGTGGATTACGCAATCCAGCATAATTCATTATTAGTACAAAGAAAGACTTATTAAAAGTCAATATTATAATGTGTAATACAAATTATTATACTAAAAGTGGTACATTACTATACTAATATCATGAAAATATCTGAGAACTAGAACGATGTTGGGGACCAGAAGTTCATCTCTCTTAACTCCGAAGGTTTTGGACGAAACCCTGTTGACATTCCTTCATTTACGTTATCTGCAGAAGAGATCCGCTCTGCTAATCCTTTGGCTTCAATAGGAACAGAAGATACACAGACCTGACGCCTTGCCAGTAAGTGTGATAAAATCCAACAGCTCGCTCCCTTGGATCTGTCAATGTTAATAAAGGCTCCAGTAAAATATTTGTTTGATGTTGTCTTATTGGACTCATCTTCCCTTCTCTCCTCGCTCTGTTTATTTTCCGTTGGACTAATTGCACGAACCACACTTCCAGAAACCATCTGACTCACTATCGTGAAGACGGTACTGATGCCTTTAGCGGGCTCTTCTCTGAAGCCGTCTTCAGTTCGTGAAACTGACCTCGAAAACATTTCCATCATACTTTTCATGACTACAGATATCTTCTAGACAAAAACAACAGCACTATGAATTTTAGCAATTTCGTTGTCAGACGAATCACCCACACTTTGTAGAGTTGAAGCACAATATGATCCAGTTCGGTCTACTTAGGCCGCTATATATATGAAATCTGTCGTAATTAACTAATCCTTTCAATTGACGGATAGGTAGTAATTTATAAATTACTAAAAGGTAGTGGGGCAGATTACAAATCCAAGTCTACCACAACATAACATAAGTAGAATATATTAAATTGATAAAATTGTTTCGATTTTCTGAACGGTGTCATGAAATCTGTAATGACAAGGACTAACTTAAAAAAGTTTGATATCTTATTTGAAAAAATATGTAATCTAAAAACAAATGAAATGAATAGTAAAAATTATATTTAGTGTTTAAAAAACAAATAACTCATGAACAAATTAATATTTTCCTAAAAGTATATGTCACTATCCACCCCTAGCAAATATTGTATCAAAATTGAATCTAAATTTATGGTGCAGTGTGATCCTAGATAGAACAGATTATTCAAAAAATTCCACGAATATTTTTATACTTAGAGATTATTATAAGACTGTCAGACTGAATGAAATATTCTAAAAAATGTACCCAGGGATTTTACTAAAATATATTATCATTATATTACGCCAGAATATTCAAAAATATTCAGAAAGATTATCGATGATGATAAGATCAACTAATCCCTCCGAGAATATTGATGAAATATTCATATAGATCATTTTCATCATATAACTCCAAAATATTTTTGAAATATGTCAAAAGGATCAGTATGGGCTCCGTACTTAGTTTTCAAAATAAAATGAAACTTCAGTGATTTTTTTGAATTAGAGCTCACGGTTCCCAACCTTTCGGTAATCCAGTCTGTGCAAAACCTACTCATTCATCACCTGAGAACCGAATACTCAGCGGGTGATAGTCAAGTGTATTGCCGAATATGTACCAAAATAACCGACAGGTATAAAATAACGAAAGCACCTGCAAATTTAATTCTAACTCTGAAATTCTTCAGTTATGATTCAGTCACTCACAGAAGTATCAAATTATTACATCGTATCAAGCTGATTGGCTGACTGCCGTTATGAACTTTATGACGTCATCGTTCACTTCGTTTCTGGAGCTGATTCTGGGCACTATTATACGTTGTTACAAATTTGATGATAGTTTCTTCAATAGGATTCATTCTTCAGAATTGGAGCCTCTGGAGACACCGTACATCCTATTTTACATAAAAGCAGATAATCCTGTTTTTCTTCAATTATTTCCAACTCTTCAGATGTGTAGCAGGTTTTTCTGGATTTCTCTGCAGCTGCAAAAGCGCAGATTAATTATTTTTCGTGTTGATTTTTTCATTTAAATTTTTTAATAAAATTGTAACAGAAAAATATATTCTTTTCAAAATGAATAGAATATTTTTTAGGTGTAAATGATGTGAAATGAATATTCAAGAGATATATTTATTCTTGATGATCATTGTTAGGTTGAAGGAATATTCTGACAGAATATGAGCACTAGCTAGAAATATATTGATATTGAATAATTACAAAAGTAAGTCGGTTAATTAGGAATTATAAGTAAAAGATACTTCCGAAAGATGATTAATAATAAAGCTTCCCGAAATAATTGGCAATACTATTTTGGGGGAACAAATTCGTCAGTGCGAGTGGAATTCAGTCCAAAAATATATTGGTTTTGTTGCTTAAATATGTATTTTTTGTTATTCCTCGAAGAAATTTGTTTTCATTCTGAGTTGTGTTTTCATTATATACCAAACCTGATTTATCATTAAAATATTTTATAGTAAAACCTCTTCTTTTAACTTTGGTAGGCTAGTCGTACCGTAAAAAAATTGTTATGAATACTCCTAAGATATTCTCAGATGCATGGGGACTTAAGAATCATCCTAAATGCATTTGATAATCGTGATATTACCAAATAATATTGAAGGTTATTCTTAGCAAAATGTAAGAATATATGAACCCTTCATATCATAAACGATCGCGAAAAAATTGTTTTGTTTTCCTACCCGAACAGGTAATAACTAATAAGTGGTTTTTCCGTATATAATTATATTATATTTGCAAAAATGAACCAATACATATTTTGTTTTGATTTATTACACAGGTATAATGATGATATTCTGTAAATATTTTACAGGACAGGTAATCTAAGCAGTCCAAGTATTATCCAACAGAACTCTAAGTCATTATTCTGTTCTTTGTCATCACATTAATAAATGTCATTAGGAAGGCAATTTGGAATCGAACCATAAATATACTTTATGATCTAAACAACTTGCCGCCCTTGAAATGTGTCCTAATCCGCCACTGTTTGAATGAAAATTTGTTTCAATAGTAATAGACATCTCATGAAGTTTTGGTTACGTGAATCGCTTGTCACAACTGATGAGAGAACCGAAACGGTACTCATCAAACCTCTTTAAACTAATTCGTTATAGTGCAACAACCAAAATAATTACGATTTTGAAACTAAGTTATAACAAGTCAAATGAGTCGAAATATTACCCTGTACACCGGCCTGAGTTGAGCTAAGACCTCTATGAATATGCAAGAAAACGCGGGAGCACTCAACACAAAGCTTCGGTGTGGAGAGTGGGCAAACATTCTGAATCCAAAATTTACAGCAAAGGACTAACCAGACCATAATTTATGTATACTCACTCACCTGATGAGTTATTCCTGTTTGGAGTCGAACTTTTGGGGAGATGCTCGTACTGGCATGAGAAAGTACAAACTTATTCATGCCAGTACTCATTGTTAGTGTTTAGAAATTGAATAAGTTGTTGACAAACTATTTATTTTGGCAACCAACATCGCGATAATTGATAAACAAATTAATAAGTGAAAAACGACTACAGCATTTGCTTCGGTCAGAGTGGCTATTGCACTGTGGCATATCGTCGGCTTAAGGTGTCAATCTGCTAACTCCAATTTGTGACAAATCATTAATTGTTATAAATACCATGAAAAAAACAGAAAAAAATTTCATTGACTGTGAAAAACAGCCAAGTTATTAGTAAACGGATATCAAGCGATTCTTATTGATGCGTAAAACCATTCTATTTTATTCAGTATTTTGTCCATCCCTTGAAAATTTTACTCAAATTGGGTTAGCAGGTTAACACTCTAAGCCGACGATATGCTAATTTTTATACATGAGTTGAGTTGTCAGTGTTAATTTGTTGGCGAATACATACTTATAACGCTACGAAATGGCGAAGGTACCGGGAGAGTTTACTCTAAAAATAAATTCAACATTTTGGATTGTTTTGTACGAAGGCGTAGAAGGGCCACGAGCAATTTTTTTTCAAATCCTGACTTTATAGTCGGACTCCCGACTTTAATCTCGGACCCCCGACTTTAATTTCGGACCCCCGACTTTAAAGTCAGACTCCCGACTTTAAAGTCGGACCCCCGACTTTAATCTCGGACCCCCGACTTTAATCTCGGGATGCCGACTTTAATGTCGTGATACCTCAAATACGTTAGGAATAAGCAGTTTGAAAAATGCTTACGTATGTATTACTCCACGCCATAAAAAAAGTTACAAAAAGACTGGCAAATATCAATTTTGAGCTCATTATTAAAAGTATCTGTGGAAATTATAGCAAATAATAATACTCCCTCATAAACACTCATTGAGTATACTCAAAGGCATAACCTGTGCGTGAAGAGGACAGCTATTATTATTATTTGCCGTGGCGCTCTGGGGTGACTTAAAGATACGTGGAATTGGCATCCATACAACTCACAACACATTTGCTTTACAAGTCATGTGGCTGCCTGAAGAGACCTATGTTATTGAAAAAAGATTCTCGCTTATTGAGGCCTCCAACGTTTGTCCAATGCAAGCCAGAAGCTCCACTGCCAGATACCTCAGCTACTGATAAATAATGAATTAATTAAATGTGATTGAATTTTTGTGTGAGCATCAGTATGAGTTCAGAATAAAAATATTCAATCTGAGTCATGTCATCTGCTCAGTTATGCTCATCGACAACTTGACATCAATAAGTTTGTGATCTCTTTTATATTGGATCAATTGAATGGTTTCCATACCATGTGTTTCCAAATATTCGGTATCAAGCTATCGCCTCTTGGGATTCTTATTAATATTGTTGACTGGGTGAAATCATAGATGACGAATGAAAAAAAAATTATAGTAAAGTGCTACGATTAAAGATCAAATGTATATACAATGTGCAGTTGGGTATACCCTAAGTATCAGTTCTTGGACCCCTTCTTTTTGTACTATACGTGAATGATGTACCCCAATATGTTACAAATGCTCATGTACCAAGATATGCTGACGATGCGATGATCACAAATCAAGGAGACCATGTAGAAGACCTAATGCCCCCGAAACTTATTCTCAATTTACACAGATCAATGACCATAAACTTTCGTCTATGGAGGGACATAACAATCATCCCAAGCAATTATAATCCTAGCGAAGAAGTAAAGTTCTTAGATCTTCATTGAGATAAAAGACTAATTTGGGGCATATTGAGAATTTGTCGGTATCGGTGACACCTTTCTACATTGTCTCCTAAAATTGTGACCATCGTATCATAGGCATATATGACAACATAGGCGATTCTAGAAACGATGAGGAACAAGAACTGATCCTTGCGGGAAGTATATGCCTTGGATCTTACACCGTTGCTACTCACTATCATTTTTAGATTTGCTGTAACATGACGCAAAGTCGGGGGGTCCGAGTTTAAAGTCGGGGGTCCGAAATTAAAGTCGGGAGTCCGACTTTAAAATCAGGTTTTGAAAATTGCTCGTGGCCCTTCTACGCCTCCGTAGTTTTGCGACCTCACTAATATAGGTCAAATAATCGAAACCACTATTGCTCCGTTGACGACGTATCAAGTTTTATGACGAATTCTTCAATGCCGTTATTTAAAAAATTAAAATGTGTACTCTGGTGTAGCTTTTTATGCTGAGCTCCGAAAGCTTGCAACTCGCTATCTACTCACTTCAAGAAGAAGGAAGTCGTAGATAAAGTGTGTTCTACCGGTAACAACCCATCCATGATTGTTTTTTTGACTTCGATTCAAGTGCCTCGTGTTCCTGAAATATAATTGCAAGAGATCTTTACGAATGAGTATCTCATCTTCCGAAATGCTTTTCATAGGAAACAAACAATGACATTTTCTTTATTATATTGTGTCGGTACCACACAAATGTATTCAAATAATTAAAAGATTGATATCAATGTTAGAATGGAATCCACTCAAAGCCGTTTTTAAAAAATAACTTTATTTTACAAAATAATAATATACTTTAAATTTAAATTATTTTACGTGAACTTGCATATACTAACGCTTGAAGCAGTGATGCGTCGATTCCTGGAGCCTTCAATCCATGATTGTTTTTTTGACTTCGATTCATGTGCTATATTAATCAGAGATATGGAACCGATTACAAAGAAAACACTTACTGAAAGTCAAATATTTTATAATCATTACAATTAATATTCTTATAGTGGTATGTACATTTACTATACTAGAAAAATCTGAGAACTAGAATGATGTTGGGGACCAGAAGTTCATCTCTCTCAACTCCGAAGATTTCAGACGAAACACTGTTGACTTTGACGACACCCTATCATTTACGTTTGTTGCAGAAGAGGTCTGCTCCGCTCCTCCTTTGGCTTCATTAATACGAAACCAAGATACACTGACCTGGCGCTTTGCCAGTAAGTGTGACAAAATCCAGCCGCCTGCGCCCTTAGATCTGCTTATATTAGTAAAGGCTCCAGTGAAATATTTGTTTGATGTTATCTGACTGGAAATTGAGACGGGGATAATGTTACGAGATTGATAAAAATTTCCCTGTCTACGCCGCTGAGAGATCCATAAAAAACAAATCGCATACAAATGTGTTACCGCAGGTATTATTAATCGATTTGGACGGCCCGAGTATTCTAGGAAATTTCGCGAAAGATCCAGTCGGACTATATAATGAGATTTCACTGGGATTAAGAGGATGAAGAAGTGATGAGCAGTTTTTGAAGAAGCATAGAAGTGTTTGGAATATTTAGTTAGTTGTATTGTTGTATAGATCTAAGTGTTTAATTAGTCAGTGAAGTAGTTGTATGTTTTTAGTGAAGTTAGAAAATAAACAGTTTAGTAGTGTGCTCGGCATTATTATTTAGCATATCGTAACAATATTTAAGTGTTGTAAAGTGCCATAATTATTTGTTAGGTACTGTAGTTTCATTGAAGATAAATTTTTTAGTATCAAATTTTCGTCACATCATTCGATCTTAATGAAAATGATGTTACAGAAAGAATGATTGAATGAAAAATTGTTATTATATTAATATAGGTATTCGATATCTCGAAAAGTTTTGAATTATGATTACGTGAATCGCTTGTCACAACTGATGAGAGAACCAAAACGATACTCATCAAACCTTTCAAACTAATTCGTTATAGTGCAACAACCAAAATACTATCGATTTTTAAACCAAGTTATTGAAATAACAACTCAAATAATTCAAAGTATTACCCTGTACACCGGCATGAGTTGAGCTAAGACGTCTATGAATATACAAGAAAACACGGGAGCACTCCAAAGCTTCGGTGTGGAGAGTGGCAAACATTCTGAATCTAAGATTTACAGCAAAGGACTAACCAGACCATAATTTATGTATACTCACTCACCTGATGAGTTATTCCTGTTTGGAGTCGAACTTTTGGGGAGATGCTCGTACTGGCATGAGAAAGTACAAACTTGATTTCGAATTACAGTATGTCACTATACTGTTTTTATTAATCTTTGCCATTTTTCTCTTATAATTGCACGAGAAGTTTGTATTTTATCGGGTAAAAGACCCCGCATGGAATACATGGGAATTTGGTTGATTGCGCAATTCAATGAAACTCGGGTATGTTGCAGATCACGATCTGTCGGTAACACTTCAAATGGACCAGGGTGATTTTGAAAGATGTTACGAAAACAAAATAAAAGTAATTTATACAAATTGAGATTATTTCGTGATTTTGCTGAAATATGTCATGTCTTTGTAAATGCCATACTATTATGTTCCAAAACAGTATTTAGCTTACCGGGGGAACTCAAAACATATAATTTCGACGTTGTTCACTCCACTTAGTATTATTGAGATATTTTCTAATTCAATTTCGAGATAAGGCTCTGTAATGATTACAATTTGAAAAAGTTATACTATCATGATGACAAACACAGTATTTTACTATATCGGGGTAATCAGAAAATTACTTGAAAATATCCTATTAGGAAGTTATGTACGTCATTCATTTAATAGAATCCTTACAGAACCCATGGTTTTCGACTTTCAACATTAATTAATATGTGGAAACCCTTAAACCACGTTTATTGAAAAACCACAAGCAGCTTGTCTGAAAACTATTTGAATTGAACGATATTTTAGTTTTATAATGAAATCAGCCTTTAAATGCCCAATTTTGCCTGCAAAATTACATTCAATTGCTCGAAGGAAGTATATGGCGTAAATTTACATCGCAAAGCATAGAAAATTGTTGCCAGATCGAAGATTGCGTCGCAACTGTGTCAGTACGCACACCGGTATTAACAATTTGACTAGTAAATTTCGGCGTTTGTACTCATCGAATCGACTCATTGTTAGTGCTTAGAAATTGAATAAGTTGTTGACAAACTTTTAATTTTGGCAACCAACATCGCGATAATTGATAAACAAATGAGTAAACGAAAAAACTACTAGAGCATTTGCTGCTGTCAAAGTGACAATTGCACAGTGACATATGCAATTTTTTATACATGAGTTGAATTATTGTCAGTGTTAATTTGTTGGCGAATGCATATAATGCTACGAAATGGCGAAGGTACCGGGAGAGTACTATAAAAATGAATGAATGCAACATTTTGGATTGTTTTGTGACCTTACTGACCTTACAGCAGCAATAGAAGTCATTCTAGACCTGACTCCTCTCCATATCATGGTGAGAACTGCTTGGGAAGTAAACCTCAGGTTGGCTAATGTCGGACTCAACCCCCACCGAAAGTGCATATCTTGCCGCTCTCATAACTGATGAAATTACCAAGAATTTTTTTTTCGAACAGAATTTAATACCAAGAGAGAATGGAGCATAGAATCCATTCGAGCACTGAGAAAGAATACCATAACATGACACACGGGCGGGTCCAATACTCCCGACGGAACTGGAGCAGGAGTAGGGGAAGGGTGGGTAATGTGGCCACGGCGGGTAAAGTAACCATCTATATTATCTCTGCCGAACTAGTACGTAAAATGGTGGGGAACACGTTAGACCGTAGAGTTAATCGCAGTCAGTGTTCTCACAGTCATTGAAGGTGAAAGCTGCGCTTGTTCCGTTTCAGTATACATTTTTGTGTTTTTTCACGTGTTTGATGTAAGGTAAGTAGGCAATATATTTGCTCCTAGATAAGTTTAAAGAAAGGATATAATTAATTGCAGTAGTAATGTTGAAACCGCGTATTTTAACCTTTGAATTGCTGTGTTTTCGATCGGGGTGGGTGATTTAGTCTTAGTGCAGACCAAATTTTTTCTAATGACGTCTAGTCGGACAAAATGACCAGCCAACTCGTCAGGCAAAATGACCATCCAACTCGACCGGCAAAGTGACCACTTTAACCTGCTTTATTTTTCGCTTATATAAAAAACCACTCCGGTCTTGTTGCAGTCATTTGTTTCTGTTACAGGGCGACATCAAGATGCCGTCGAACTACGTAAGGAAGTCAACCCAACAGTCATGGAATCCTATAGCAATGCAACAGGCTATAGCAGCAGTAAGAGGTGATAATATGCCGTTTGCTACCGCAGCCAGACAGTTTAATGTCCCACGAAGTACCCTCAAAAGGAGGGTTCTCGAGAAAAATCGCGATGCCATTGAAGATAAAAAGATTCTAGGAAGCTGTCGATGTGTATTTAATCAGGAACAAGAGGAAGAACTCCTTAATCATATCTCTGATATGGAACAACGATTTGGCATTTCAGCTTGCTGAAAAAAACAATCTACCGCATCGATTCAACAAAGAGAAGAGAATGGCAGGCAAGGACTGGGTAACATGTTTTAGAAAACGCCACCCTAATATTGCCCTAAGAAAACCAGAATCCACGTCGATGGCCAGAGCACAGGGGTTTAATAGAACCATTGTTAACAATTTTTTTTAACATCCTTCAAACAGTGCAAGACAAACATTTCCATCCTGCTCATCGAGTATATAATGTCGATGAAACTGGTCTTTTGACGAGGAACACTAGGAACACTAAAGTTTTCTCGCTCAAGGGGAGGCGTCAAGTTGGTGCTATTACGTCAGCAGAAAGAGGTTTGCTGTCGACATTTGCAGTTTGCATGTCCGCAGGAGGCACTTTCATCCCTCCATTTGTGACTTTTCCAAGAAAACGAATGAAGATTGAACTTCAAGATGGAGCTCCCCCAGGAACCGAGTTTGCCTGCAATCCCAGCGGATTGATGCAGATGGATATATTCATGCAATGGTTTGATCATTTTTTGAAACATGCCAAACCATCCAAACAAGATCCAGTGCTGCTAATTCTGGATGGTCATTCCACCCACACCAAAAATATTGACTTTATAGAAAAGTCCAGAAAGAATTTCACAACAGTCGTATGTTTACCCCCCCACTGCAGCCACAAGATTCAAACTCTGGATATGTCATTCATGGCACCTTGCAAAACTTTCTACGTCCAAGCTTGTGAAAAATTCCTGCGTAACAACCCGGTCAGAGTTATTACACAATTCCAGATCAGTACACTTCTTGGAGAGACATTTTTGCATGCAGCTGTGCCAACTACGGCTATAAATGAATTTCGCAAGTGTGGCATTTTCCCTTTGGACGAGAACGTGTTTTCTGACGTAGATTTTGTTGCTTCAGAGGTATCTGACATTCCCATGATTCCTGAAAACAATAATCCCCCTAATGCTGAATACGGTGTATCAAATGATAACAATGCAGCAGTAGATGGACGAGCAGCTGCAGCAGTAGATGGACGAGAAGATGCAACTACTGATGAAGGAGGAGCAGTGGTTGGACCAGAAGCTGAAGTTGCAGATGAAGAACATGCTTCCCAAGATGAAGTTACGAGAAACGGAAACAATGTAGTAGACAGTACTCCGACATCACAACCCAAATCATTTGCAGTACTAAGCCCAAAAGACATTATTCCTTTGCCTACACAAAAAAGCCTAAAACAAAGAAAAACAAACCGAAAAAAGGTTAAGGCAGCGATAATAACATCTAGTCCATACAAAAATGAACTCTTACAAGAAAAATTGAAAATAGAGGTTGAGGATAATAAAAAGAAAAGAAAGCATGATGAAAATGACGTGAAATCTTCCACATCCAAAAGTGTCCAAGTGAAGAAAAAACAGAAAAGACGAATTAAAAGGGAAATACAATCAAAAAAGGAGATTGCAAAAAAACAGCTTTTTCAATCAGATGACGATGAATCAGATGATCAACCATACGATGAACAAGATGTGGAATGTTTTTATTGTCGTGGGCCGTTCTCGAAGTCTAAGGATAACGAAGGTTGGATTAGGTGTTGCAAATGTAAGCAGTGGGCATACGAAGAATGTGCCGGTTGCAAAGATGACGACGACGAGTTTGAATGCGAATTTTGTAAATGATCCATTTAGTTTTAGTTTTGTAATTTTTGTTACTTCGATCTCATGAATCATACCAAACATTAGTTTCCGTTAACGACAATGATTTTATTTGATTTTTAAATTTGTTTCAATGCTTTCTCCTATCTGATTTCTCAATAAATATCTCACTTCTACATGATATTATAGATATCATCTGGTATTTATATCGTAAATTATCCTATGCGGGTAATATAGCCAGCCCCAGCCTATATGGGTAAAGTGGCCATTTTGCAGCTTGCAGAGTCAACTCCCTCCTATCGAATATTACAATTGTTCAACAGAAATAAAAAATATTACGTATTTCTAGACTGTCTACAGTTGCTACCTGGATAATCTTGTAAGTTTCCTACTTTCAGATATCTCATAAAAAATTATTTTCCATTATTGTGGCCACATTGCCCATCCTTCCCCTATTTGGGCCTCGCACCAAATACTCCGAGTATTTTTCAAGCTGAAATTCACGCCATAAAAAGGTGCATTCAGTTTAACTTCGACAGGAAATACCGGAACAAGGAAATCGCAATTCTCTCCGATAGTCAAGCAGCCATCAAAGCGTTGAGCTCATATAACATCAACTCAAAGATGGTCTGGGAATAATAATAATAATACTCCCTCATAAACACTCGTAGAGTGTTACCCAAAGGCATAGCCTGTGCGGGTAGAGGACTGATATTGTCGGTGGTGTATTCACTTTTCAGCTGTAGGAAAACCCGGAAAACCTACAGCACCACCCCAGTTGGTCGGTGCGCACTTCAAGCTAGCACCAGACGTCGGGATTGGCATCTAGGCAACTCACATTACACTTGATTCACAACAAGGCATGTGGCCACATAAAGAGACCCGTGTACTTGAGAAAAAAGATTCCGTACCAGAGCCTCGAACGTCTGTCTGATGCGAGCTAGAAGTTCCACTGCTAGAGACCTTAGCCACTGAGCCACCGATGCCTAGACAAACTTTATGATTACCATAGGTGTAGATGGTGTACATGAACATGTACAATATTGCTTCATTGCCGACGTATCGACTTTTATGAAGTATTCTTCAAGGCCGTTATTTCAAAAATTAAAACGTGTATTCTGGTGTAGCTTTTTATGCTAAGGTCCGAAAGCTTGCAACTGGCTATCTACTCACTTCAGGAACTTCAGCTTAATCAATTTCAAAAGGAAGTGAAAGTTTTATTTTTCAAGATAAATTGTGTTCTACTGGTAACAACCCATGATTGTTGTTTTGACTTCGATTCATGTGTCACGTGTTCCTGAAATATAATTGCAAGAGATCTTTACGAAGAGTCGTTAAAATCGTCACAGCCGTCTGTCTCAATGATCAATTACAGAATAATGACTGAGTATTGTTCAAATAATAATGAATCACTAAAACAAAAATATCTCTCCTGAAACAAAATAACTGAAAGACACGAGTACCCCATCTCCCGAGATGCTTTTCAAAGGAAACAAACACTGACATTTTCTTTATTATATTGTGTCAGTTGCTCACTTTCTTTGAAAGGACTCGGCAGTAGTCTAGACGTGGAATGAAGAAATGCGTGCCTTAGCATTATTGTTTCATTATTAACGTCGGTAGAGCAAAATAAAAACCCACGACGACGTTGTGAGAATATATATTTCCATTTCATACTGAAAGTTTCACGAACTCATACATGCTATGTTCGAAATCAGCCAAAACAAAATAGTTGGTTGGACAACGAGGTATTTAAATTGATTCCTTAATTCCATCAGAACTATGGGATCCGATTTTTGGCATGTTTTTTGCAATTTTGATCATTCTACAGTAAAGTGATTTAGCATTTTTTCATTTTCATTTAATAGAATGTTAAAATTCCACGAATTTCCCCCACTAGTTCAAACTTTCAAATAATACTCATGAGATTCGACTGATATTCTAAAATAATATAAGTGATGACTTATACAGTGCGTTCATAAAGTATGAAAACGCTCTGTTATCCTCCGAGTTATTTATTTTCGAAGGTAAAGCTCGGACAGATCGTTTCTGTATTTTTGTTTTTCATCTTTTTTTACAAAAAACTGAATCATGCCCCTACCACCTCACACGATATAACGTCATCGATATACTTTTTAACTTGAAAGGGTATATTTTCATATTATAAAAATAATTCCTTATCAAACATCAAATAGGGGAGACTAGGGAGGCTTGATACTGTGGGAGGTATGATACACGTTCAAATCAACCGTCTAAAATATGTTGCCATTACCAGTTTTGGCAACAGCTGAGTCCTTGCACGTGGCCGTTACACTTAATATCAGTTTGTTTTCGTTAGGCGCAAAGATAACTTATCGGTGACAAAAATTCGTTATTGGTCACATATTTTGTACATTCTGTAAAGGTAAGTGTAAATCTTTTGCAGACAAATGTTTCAGAATATCCTGTTTATTCAATATATATGTGATAATATATAGATTTAGCTTTAATTTATCATATGATTTAGATTCGCAATTTAATAGATTTCCTAATATGATGTTTTGTAAAATATTCCACATTAGGGAGGCTTGATACATGTTGTGTATGGGAGACCTTGATACATGTATCATACCTCCCGTAATAGTTGCATTTAAACAATAATATTCCTTATCATTTCAGATGCCATTCAAATGGAAAAAGAAAACAAACAGAACAGTAACATCGCCTGAAATAGCTCTTTCACTTACTGAAGAGCATACCCAAAGGGAACGTACAGCAGAAGTAGAAGCAGCATACTTGTTGAATATCACACACACCATCAACTTCAGATCATGCAAACTATACACCGTAATCTGATTTTGGACAGATTACGCATAAGAAGACGCTTGAGGGCATACGACCACTTCCTCAGACCCCGCCAAGGAAACAGTACAGCTCAAGCAGGAATCCCAATAACTCAAATTCTAACTGACACCCCTAACATGGAGGAAATTAAAGTACAAAGCATGAAAAGAGGTCAAAATGAAAGAAACATAGAGCGCAATATAAAAAGAACTTTGAAAGAAAAATTGTGGACGATACGGTAAATAAGACAAAAAACAAAGTTAAATGAACAAGAAACAAAAGAATATTGTTGACGAAGATTCGACGGATTATCTGATGAGCTCACTGATATAGATACACAAATTGAGAAAGAAATAGAAGAAAATTTTGTTGCAGGAGTAGTAAATGAAAATAATTACGAGCTAGTATGATTTGCCACAAAAAAGACAATAGCATACTACATTGGCCAAGTCTTACAAAAAGTCGAGGATGAATATTTTATGAATTTTATGCGTCGCAGAAAATCTGCTTTCCATTTTGTATATCTTGATGTAAAAGATGAATTTTTTGTTCCCGAGGAAGATGTCATTAAACTACCACCACCGAGTTTTGTGGGCGGAACTGCCACATCTTCAAAAAGTTGATATATCCCATTAATTTTTCAAAATAAAATAATGTTCTGTAAAAGTTTTGCATAGTAATTAATAATGTTTTCAAGAATAAAAAATGTATTGTAAATAATTTGTCGAGTTCACTTAGAGTTACCCTTACCCACAAAAATTTAAAGTGCTAGATGATTTAGATTATTTAAAACTTTCAGAGGTAAAAGCTGCTCTACATAAAGTTATGTCTATAATAATTGTAAAAACCTAGTCAAATATCAAAGCTCCCATATATTGTATCAATGCTCCCTCACTATGGGACGACTGATACACTTTGCATATTTTAGTAAAATAGTTAATAACTCAATGCACATTCTGAACTGACATCTGTAAAGTATCCGAAATTGACTGCAAGTTATTCAGTTGTGTAAGTACCCATTGAGAGAATTTGCACGATGAATAGTTTTTTTGTTATTTTGGATGGAGTGTTGAGTGTATCAAGCCTCCCTAGTCTCCCCTATTGGGTATTCCAAACTGATTTTCGCTTCATTCTCATATTCTGTCAACCAACCGGCAAGATCACCTCCACCCCCACCTCATCGCCCACTATTTTCCAGTTTAGCAATTAGTCTCTCGTTTTCATTTCTGATGATCATAAAATTTACGAAACGGCGTTTTTATTGACCGCTGAAAAAACTACCTTCGAGCAGGACATCGTGCAAGATAGCACTAAATTTCCGATAGTTTTCTGTCTATAAAACTTCCAAAAACCAATCCACTCGTTTGGCTAGACGTCTCAGTAAATCTTTTGTTATTTATCTAACCGAATCTTTTGCTTTCTGTTTGTTTTTTCTCTAACTGACGTCAGCCGAAACTTTATTGTTGTTCGTTTATATAACTGATCTCGATTGAAATCAGACTTGAAGTTTTTATGTTAGAGGAATTAAATTCTTCGCTTTGTGGAAGTCGGATTGAGCTGAAAGTTCGATCTGCATCGGGTTGGCTGAAAAACAAAGGAAATATATTTATCTGGCTGTATCTCTCTCAGATTTGGCAAACTGAGTACACTGCTTTGTTTTGGTGATTAAGGTGGTCAGACGAAAATTATGGAATGCGTTTAACGTCTTCTTGCCGTATGTGTATACCCATATAAACAAATCTGGATGATGTTACTTCAGCTTTAACGATGAAGCCACATTATTTCAAAGCAAATTTGAATGTTGACCAAATTAAATTCAGATATAGTAAATTGTACAGCAGAAAAAACGCATGGCTGAATAGAAACCAGGATAGAATAGATTTAATTCGGGAAACATGGTAAGTATACAATGTGTGGATAACATTTGAGTTAGTACGTAGAATAAGTTGAAACAATACGTATTGATTTCAGATTGAAAATAAAATATATACAAATATTGAAATTTTTATTTACAGATATTATATTACTTACAAAGAATCGTTTTCAATGAATTCTCTATGACTGAAATATTCATTTACTGAATAACAAGCTTTTTGATATAGATTTTCTTTGATTTCTCATTCCAAATTTCTGAACTTATAATTTTTCATTTCCATCGGAAGTTTGTTGTAGAGTTAGTTCCCATGTAACAAGCACCCTTTTGGAATGAAGTGGAGAGATTTGGGGAAAGGAATATTATATTAGCTGATTGACGAGTGTAAGTTCCAGAAATTATGCAAGTAATCATTGGCATTTACAAAATGTCAAAGCATGTGGATAGATATATACTTGGCATCGAAATTATCTCTATATGACTCTCTTTTAAATTTTTTCATAATTGTAATTAATACCTTCTTTTTCTGACTCCCAATCCACTCTATTATAAAGTATGCACGTAGGCAGTAACAAGCTCTACTGAGTTTTATATTTGTTAATTTGATTTCTCTCATTAACAAAATGTGTCGAAGATAGATTATCAATATCGTTAAGTTCAACAGATTTGTAATGAGTTTTTTCGGAATTTAATTTCTTAAAAATCCCTAGTTACCTTTGAAACATATTTTCGCACTACTTTCGATAATTGAAAGTGCATCATCGCTATATAATACAGCTGTTCTTCTGGAGATCATTTATGGAAATCAAGAACAGCAGAGGACTCAAAATCGATCCTTAGAGCACCGCCCTTTTGATTTCACCCTATTTTGACGATAGTTTTGATTTTTTAGTAGTAGTTAGTACGACACTTTGTTTCAAAAACATTTCAAAACAGTCAGTTGAGGGAAAAACTACTAATGCCAAAGTGTTGCAGTTTTTCCAACATAATGTTGAAGCAAACGGTTTCATAAACAATCTTCCTCATTCCTCTGGAAAGTTGATTCTTCCAATGAAGTTTCATATCAGCCATTATGATTTTCAATTCAACTTTTAGTGCATTCATTGTATTTTATTTGAACAACATCACTGCTTACATCTCGTTGAGATGTCAATAAATTATCTTGCCTCACAATTCAGGTTCAGTTCCTACTATAATCCAATATTAGTTTCAATGATGATCAGTTGCTGAATGTCCCCAATTAAATCTTTGATCATTTGTGATTATTTTGTTGATTAATTTAATATATGTAAATATTTAAGTGTTGTTAAATCATGTCTTTCATTTATAAAAATTCATATACTGGCTCTTATAGCCTTGTCAGATCGATGATACAAATCTAAAGAGTTGAAAATAGAGCAAGTGTTACTTCGCAAATATAGAACATTTTGCGACGACTTTCATATCCATCCTGTGAAGAAAAAAAAAAAAAACAGTTTTGCATTTGAAGGTGGCAGAACGATAAAGAAATCAAGGTGAGAAGAAAATCTTCAGTTCTGTTAGGTATAATTCAAATTTCTTGACAATAGCGACCAGCATTCCCATATATTTATAAACATTAATGATTGGACAGAGGTTCGTGGCCTCGGTATGTGAGAATCCTTTTTCTCAAGTGCATCGATATCTTCAGGCGGCCACATGTCATGTTGTAAGGCAAGCGTGATGTGAGTTGCCAACGTTTGGTGCTATTTTGGAGTGCGCACCGACCACCCGGGGTGGTGCTGTAGGTTTTCAGAGATTTTCTACAAATCAAAAGTGAAATCACCACCCAACATAAGTGAGTCGCTCCGGAGCGCCACGGCAAATAATAATAATAATAGCTAACCTCTACCCGAACAGGCTATGTCTTTGGGAACACTCTATCGGTGTTTATGAGGGAGTATTATTATTATTTTATTATTCTGCTAATAATATTCTGCAGCACAATCCTTATATTTCATTTTGTAAAATACGATAGTAGTTACATGCTGCATAACCAATAGTTTTTTTAAACACAATTTAGTTTGTAAAAACTTATTTTCTCGCACTACTGTGGGAAAAACTAATTTGACAAATCTTTAGCTATAGTTTCCAAACTTAATTGCCTGCGGGTATGGGGTGAATTACGAACGCTTGTGGGCAAAAAAGAAGAAGAATAAGATGAAATTTTATCTCAAGCAGAAATTCATTTATTTGAATCTTTCAACCTGTACTCTTATTCACCCAAACACCTTCCGCTGCACATAATGATAATAATAATACGATACAGTGTTGTTTTGTTATTGTCGGTGTAATAGTCTATATGTACTGAAATGCCTCTTCATGGAAGTTTGGTGCAACTGGTCCAATTGCAGAGTTACCACTTCTCAAAAAAAAAAACTTGCAGTCAATTTCAGTGTGATTTTGTCCCCCTATTTTCGTTGCACCTTCCGTATGTGATATTGTAGCAACTTTTAATTTCGGAGGTATTCCTTGCACAACAACAATTAATACGCTTCAGTGCTAGGATTAATTCGATAACCACGATCAGATTCAATACATCTGTACAATAATAGTGCATTATGATACCTGGGAAATAAGTACTCTTTATCAGTCGATAACGATTTTTTCATTTACATCCTACAAGGTTAGGTATGAACGTGAGTGTGCCCATATCAGGCCCTCCACTGCGGCCAATGGCCTATTGTGGCTCACCCGTTGGTTATATTTCTCCCAGTATATCCAATCTCTTAACGAAATTAAGGAGTATATTAAGAGAACAATATACCAGGTTCTCTGGCCTTACTGTTGTATTGCCAAATGTTGAAAATCTGGTTCTTGCCGCTGCGGGGCATGTACATAAAATGTGTTCAGCCGTTTCATCCTCCTCCATGCATAGACGGCACTCTGCATCTTGTGCAAGTCCGATTTTATGCATGTGGTGTTTGAGTTTGCAGTGGCCAGTGAGCAAACCTTACTATAACTCTGAGATGTGCTCAACTGTGTTCTAGCAGTTTGTCGGAGTCCTGTTTTTTCCTTGTGCAAGCAATAAATGCTTTGGAATGGGCTAGGCCCGGTAGACTACGCCAATACTCGAGTCTTTTATTTTTTGCCCAGGATGTTATAACATTCTTGGCAGAGCTATGTGCTATACCAATTACTGGTTCTGGCCCATTGAACGTTATTTCGCCCCCCCCTTTTGCTAGGACGTCCACTATTTCGTTCTCTTCTAGGCCTGTGTGACCTAGTATCCAGACTAGGTTGCGTTGTGCCAGTCGATTTGAGGTTTCTCCGCAGTTCCATACTGCTCTGGATTTTAAGCAGTTGGATTTAAGCGCTTTCAGTGCTGCTTGACTATCTGAATTTTTTTTTATTGTTTTTCATGTGTGGTGTCGATTTTCCAGCTTATTTGCACACATTTGAATGGCATATACCTCTGCTTGGAATACCGTGGCTAATTTACCCATACTGAATGAGCGTTTCACTACTGGGTTCATCCCATATTTTCCGGCTCCGACGCCTTCCAGAGTTTTGAAATCCCACGTATATTTGCCCTACATATGTCAGTTTCATTCCAAACCCAGTCTTTTCTTTCTTACGTGGAGCATAAAGTTTAATGTGTTTCCACAGCTACGGTTCATGGAATTGGAAATCAGATTCAACCATTCTTGATCAGTTTATTTTGACAGTGACATTGAGTATATTTTATAAACTAATAGATGTTACGTTGGCGATTCGTTGTTTCTGAACGAATTTTTCCCAAGAGAGGTAAGTAGGATAGGTACCTCAATTACCTCCCATCATCACGGAATTAACACTTTCTCGAGTAAAACAACTTATCGGCTTGAGAACAATTGTAACACAGATATATTTTGGAAGTTGAGATGCCTCAAGGAAATTGAAAGGAAGCCGCGTTGATGACTTTCGATAAATAGCCGAATTTTGTACATTCAAGGAGTAACAACAGACAACCAGCCTATTTTATTATTCAAGAAAAAACACCAAACACATGAACTTCTATAATTTGACACCCAATTGATTAAATCTGTACACAACCAATGTTATGAAAAATCCAATACCCCTAGGGATACAACATTCACTTTCATTTGATCAGTTTCGTATGCCTCCGCATAGTGTGTACAAACGATGTGCAGGTGGCCGTATTCGCAGCGATTTCGAGTTGGCTCTGAAAGCATTCATATGTTCTCGGTGCTTCTTTGTCGATATAAAAGCCTTGGGCTGTCAAAATGATATACTAAGTCGTTCATGAGCGAGATAAAATGTTCAACGCGTTTCCTTCGTTTTACAAAGAAAAGTGACTTTGCTGTTCGAGAGTGAAGTAATCATTATTTTATAGAGCTTGAAGTGCGAAAGCTCCGTCTGCACACGTCTGGTTTCAAAGAGTTCAAACGTTTTGTCGATGATGAATAGATTTGGAATCATTGTTTTCAAATTGAAGTTGTAAGTCTGTTAATACTGGAGTAGGAATGAGTGTTTTGTACGAAACCAGAATTGTGAACAGTTCGTCTCTTAATAGAATTTTCCAGATAAGGAGGAATGTCATTCGGTACGATTTTTTTTACAGACTGATATTCTTCTAAATAGTATTCCAGTTTGAAGGAAGCAGTTATCATAGGACTAAAATTTCCTATAAATATATGTTTATGACTATATTTTCAAGATATACAGTGTCTACGTTTTTATCCAGTTCCACGAATATCAAACAACCAATCAAGATATACTTTATTGTCGAAAGAATCGGGTTCTTGAAGACAAAGCATGTGTATACAAAATATAACTAAAAATAAGATATGGTGTATAAACATTTAGGGTATTCGAAACGATATAAACATTCGATAAATTAATTTCAAATGTAAACAACAAAAAACAAGTAAGTCAAGTGTACATAATATAAAGTATTTAGTTTCTAAATTCAGTCATAAGTTCTTCAAAGATTATGAAATAATTCCCGAGCAAGGTTTGAGCTAGTCTAAAAGTTAGAAGTGAAGTACTCTTCCATTTCATAAAATGATTGCTGTACCAGAAGGTTTTTTGTATCTCTTCTGAATTGCCTCATATATAATTTTTCCCTAATGTTTGTGGGCAGGTGATTTTACATTTTGATGCCGTTGTAAATTATTGAATCTCTTACAATATAATTAGATGGTCTAGGTAATGTGATGGAGTTGCTCTGACGTGTGTTATAGTGAAACTCATGGGTTTCAATGGGATTTATTACAGTTAGAATTTTATGATCCTTGAATAACTGCCAACATGAATCTCTTGGCCTTTTTTTTACAGATATACCTCAGAGCTCTTTCGTGGAGTACAACCACTTTTTTGTTTGGGTAAGAGCAGCATGCGTCCCAGAATGCAATCCCGTATCTTAAATGCGACTCATTTAGGGCAAAATACGCGGTTCTAGCTGATGAGTAATCCAATTGTTTCGATATTACACGAATTGCGTAGCATCCAGACGGCAATTTATGACAGAGCTTATTGATGTGAATATCAAATTTCAGTTTATTGTCGATAATCAATCCAAGAAATTTTGTTGTAGTTTTGTTAAGAATATTTTCATTGTCCATAGGTTAGTCTGTAAGATTACATCGAAATGTGATTATATTCTTTTTTTATTGTCAATTACCGAGGAATTGGAGTCGCACCATTGTTTTATTAGCACTAACTCAATGTAAATCTTTTCGAGAATATTTCACTCTGTTTTATCATGCCAAAGGAAAGTTGTAACGACTGCAAAAAGAGTGATCTTAGCAGTGATATTCGGTTGAATTATATCATTGATTTATAGCAGAAATAAAATGGGGCCGAGTACTGAGCCTTGTGGTATTCCCAATGCAATGTCAGCAATATTTGAGTCAGTGCACTATTTGACTGCGGTTATTCAAGTAGGATCTTATCCAATCTAAAATTGTATCTCTAAATCCATACCGTTCAAGCTTGTGGAGCAATGTGTCATGATTAACGCAATCGAACGCTTTGGAGAAATCGCAGAATATCGCAGCAGCGCACTCACCTGCATTGATATTTTTGTATACCTCTGACATGAATGAAAATAAGGCATCTTTGGTCCGTTTGTTTGACTGAATATTTGGGAATACATGGGCCGCGGTGGTGTGAGGGTTGAGTCCTCGCCTCATAAGCCAGAGAGCGTGAGTTCGAATCTCAGCATTGCCACCGGTCTCGTGCATGGCATCACACGTATTAAAATGTAATGGATGTAAATGGATTATTAATAATCTAGTTTTTATTCCTTCAGCCTTTTGCAAATTTCCTCTACTGCTATACTAGTCTCGTCGCCAAACATCGAACCGAAAATGATCCAACATCCCTTACGACTTCCGATTCACCTCTGTCCAACACCTGGCAAAGGTTCTACAAGAACCAAACTGCAGTGCTTCCTGCAAAAACTAGCAAATAGCAAATAATCAAAACAGGTGACTATGGCCGATCATCATTCAGACCTGGTCAGGACGAAGAGCCCAGGTCAGATATGTCACGTGTTGGTCTAGCTGTAGAGGACGCCCGCATCATACCATCAGAACCCGCAGGGCGCTTCAAAACACTTAGCATCGACGGGCTGTCGAAGGCTTGAAGAACTTTGCTGTTCTTGGGCAAATAACTTTGGTGGAAAAAAATTCCATGTACTCACCACCATCTAGGAAGAGTTTTCAACTTATGTCTAGATGGAGAGCAGCAGATTCTGGATTGGTTTATCGAGGGATGAACGGTGCTGATCTCAAAAACGGAAATTTGTTTGAACGCATGTTATAAGATATTTACACGCATCTCACTCATGCGAATACTCTCCACGGTTGATCCGGTGTACGAACGGATATATGAGCAAAAAGGATCTTCATCAGTCCTAAAAGGTGGTGCAAGAGTACACGCATGCTATCGGAATGTAGTTTGGAATCGACAAATGTACCACGGTTCACCTCAAAAGAAGACGATGCAAGGAATACAGAGAGACGTTCAGCTCGAAGACGGAAACATTCTACATCATCTGGATGCCGAAGTGACGTAAACTACTTACCTAGGGGTGGAACAACGCCACACCTAAGAGTGCTCTCTCAGCGGCAATAAACTCTCTCAGATCTGGTCATCTGAACTGTCGGGGAGGAACAAAGTTGCTGCAACTAGTATGGTTGACGTTCCGATTCTACTTTAATCCTTTGGATTAACGAAATGGACTCAGGATGAGCTGCGACAAATCGACCTAAGAACTCGCGAAATGATGCATCCTCATAAAAGCTTCTTAACGGAATGGTACTGGATGGAGCCTGTAAAGTCAGTAGGAGTTTGGATCCCCTTCTCTCTACAGTATGTGTTCATGAAATCATAAGGGATTGGAGCATTTCTCTTGAAGGCAGTATTCCTCACTGAACGGACGAATCCAAACTCTGTCACCGAGTTAAAACCCGTTCAGCAAAAAGCCTACGTCAAAGCTGCGGATAGTGAGCCTGCAGCTACATACATAAGGATAAGCCAATGTATGGGGTCTTCTTCAAGAACAGTGAGAATCTTGGCTTATCCAGAAATCTGACCTTTGCATTTCTGAGGTCAAGTGAGCTAAAGTCGGAAACCGAGGGATTCATAATGGCCTGCCAGGATGGTGTCTTCAACACCGTCGTCTAGCGAAGTCGCGTGATGGGTATAGAGGTCGCTGACACTAAAAGAGGAGGGGAAAATGGACCAACTATCGGGATCTACTGTTTGAACCCCACAGGCTTAACCGAAACGATTCTGTTAAAATAGGGCCCTTTGTGGAATTATGGACACTCTCAAACTTCAAAACTATACCTGCTTTCCGTAATATGGCAGAAATCTTAGCCGGAGTAAGGCCGTCATTCTTGGTGAAATGATTTAATTTGTTGAAAAATTTCCAAACGGGAAATTGGTAGGCATAAAGGCTCCTAAGGTCAAGTAGTAATTTGGTTTTAATATTGAATTGTTTGGTATCGAACAGTGTAGATTTTGTAAAAATCGTGTTCTTAGAGAATTTTGAATTACTTGTGTATTATTCGGTTGTTTTCTCGAATGCCCCTCCCCCCTTGCCGTGACTGATTCAATCAGTGAGTTAATACTGTTCTATTGAAATACTTCTTAAGTTATATAGTTTATATGTTATTTGCCAAGGAATTTCATTCATATGCAAAATATGCTCATCCCATCTCATATGCTAGTCTAAAGATATTTAATTTTCTTAATCTTATCAATTTTTGGGCATTTACAAAATATTTTTTGACGAATATGTTTATAAATATGAATTATTTGCCTATTGGGTTGTTGGTTACTTTGTAGAGAAAATGCTATAAATTTTGTTTTTGAGACATTGAGGTTGAGGATATTGCCACTTTTTTACTTTCAAAACTTTCTTCGGCATCATTTTCTTCTTGCCGCCATGTCTTAGCTTTATATACAAAGGCCGTACCATCATCATATGACATGAGATGGCCTTTAAAGTTTATAATTTTGGGTATGCTGTTAATATATACTAAAATAGTATGGATCCCAAAACTGTGCCCTTGGGTACCCCCATAGAGATCTCACGAGGAGAACTGATACTGTTGTCAATTTTAACAGTTTGTTTTCTGTATCATAGGTAATTAATGAAAATTTCAATTACTGGTCCTCGACCTCCTTGAGTATAAAGTTTGCTTATTAATTTTTCGTGATAAATCATATCAATGGCCTTGTTCAAATCTAGAAAAAATGCTAGGTATTTGTGGTAGTTACTCAAGTCCTTTGTTTTTTGAGAAATGAAATTCAATATAGCGGCTTCCGTGTTACTTTTATATGAAACCCAATTGTCTACGTGTAACTTTGTTTTTGTTGAAGAATTCGACTAGACATGATTTCAAAGCATGTTCTAACATCTTCGCAAAATTCTCCATCACCAAAATCAAATGGTAGTTTTATATATGGAAGTCACCCTAGATTTTCTCCATTGTTTTGGTATATCTCCTGTTTTGAGATTCAAGTTGATTATGTTTGTTAGTGGTTTGACCTGATAAAACTGATATATTTTCATCGGTTTTATGTTACTTAATTCCGTCGGGTCCAGGTGCACAGTTGTTTTTAATTTGGTAAAGGACCATTGGCAAAGCTACATAAGTGAATGAATCAAAAAATAAAAACATATTATAATATTTCCATCTGAGTTATCACAATTAAAGACATATCTGGAAACATCTACCTAATATTATTTGACAAAGTAGGATAAGAAAACACATTAAATTTCATTGCATTTTTAGAAATCTTGACATATTGATGTCTATGTGAACATGCTTTTTGTACATTGTAGAAATGGTACATAAAGTAAAGTTTATTTTTGAGCAATTTTTATAAATCAATATTTGCTCATGAAAATTAATAAAAAATACGTACATTCTAATACTCGTAAACTCCGCAAAGGAATACAAATCTCAATATAGGAAACTCCTCCATTTATACAGTTCTATAGAATTTGAACTGTTAAGTGATTAAGAGTTTAAGGTAGGTAGTCGAGCTTATTTTTGACTTGAGTTAATAAAGGTCATTACGCAATCAGTGTTCAATTATTCAAGAACCCTGATAGACACGTTGGCAATACAGTGGTTCCTCATATGTTCCTCTGCGTATTCTTTTGAATTGACCGAAAGTAATAAATAGTGAGAGAGGTAAAACTGATCTATTATTGAAAATATGGCGAAGGAGCTCATGCCATGCTTAGGATCAATAAAATATGTTTCCTCCAAATCGGGTAGTTTTTTCGTCATCCAAAACCAGTTCATTTTGTTCAGAACATTTTAAACAGACCGTAGAAATATTATTGAAAAAGTTTTTGGGCCCTACCCTAATTTTGTTAAATAACACTGAATTTTATGAGCTGACTTGAAAGTTTTAACGTATCTCAATAAAGGATGACAAGGTAATATTATTGCAAATGTGGTTGATAATACTTCTAGGAAATAGGAAGTGATATGTACAATACCAGTCATGAACCTACTATTAGATGATGTGTGGATAAATTGAGTAAAAATCGAATTAAACAGTTTGATATGTGATTCATAGCTGAATATAAAACAATTATATTTCGAATTGAGTTGAACGTGAAATTTTCCACTAGTCTCCGTCTAGATCTTATCAAGATCTCAAGGATGTGAAGGTGGAATTTTCCACTAGTCTCCGTCTAGATGTTATAAAGATGTTTGAAATCGATTGCAAATTTTCCATAATCAAGACTTGAAAGTAGAAAATAATAATTCAAATATATAAAAAATAGCATTCCATGTTTTGAAAAAATGTCTCAAAGGAATAAAATGATTTCCCCTAGCCTCATATAAGTATTTTTCTATCAACATACCCAAAAGTGCACACCTGAGTTATTCGGAGGTGGATATAAAAAAATTCCGTCATAGCCGTACAAAAGGCAAGACATCAATTTTTTTATTTATATACATAATGAACTCGCACAGACAATATAGCTACTAACATCATAAAAACAATGGCTTAACAGAAATGTTTTTATTACAGTTTTGAATGTTTGAACTCCAATGCTCTGACAGAGCTATCGAGGATATTATAAACGTTGAGATTCAATTAATTTTTTTCAGCTAACAGCTAGTCTGTAACGAGGAATAGTCAGTAGATTGACTGATCTTGTGTTGTAGCAATGCGAGTTTTAAAAATTTGTTCACGCTTTGATGAATTTCTAGAAGAACTGTAAATATGTACAAAGTTGGCAAGGTCATGATACCAAGTTATCGTCGGCGAAAAGTAAGTGAACATTTTGTAGGTGCTATGTATTGACACAAGGCATTGCTGTAAACAATGAATAGAAATGGTCCAAGAACTGAACTCTGTGGTACCCCATATTCAATTTTTTTTGAAATCTGTCTGAGAGGTAAGAACGAAGAAAATCTAATGTGGTGCCTCTTATTCCATAGTAACTCAGTGTTTTAATGAGTATTTCATGTGATATACAATTAAAGACCTACGTTAAATCAGTTACGATTTTGAAGGTGGCCTGTGCTGAGGATTTGTTTTTTCGGAAACCATATTATGATTCGCTGAAATAGAATCTCTTTTCGAAATAGGAGTACAATCGTTATTTGAAGATATATTCAATAATTTCTTCTGACCACTCTTCTTCGGCCGATCATGTTTGGTAAAACTGCATTACTTCATTCAGTCAATTCAGTACATCTAGTTTCCATATTCTGATTACTATTCCATTTCGTGATTTCACGATCCGAATTGAAGTTATTCCACACACGAACAAGGACAAATTGCTCATTCTGTTTCTAGCAAATATTTCACAACTCCTACATCTGCTCATTATCTCTCTCACCTAAGTTCACAACGGGAACATCGCCTTATCCTCTTGAATTGAATATCTCAGTTCATTAATTCACACTTCTTTGTTTAGGCTAATGAAGTTAACAAAGTAATTTATATTGAAACAGGGTTATGCTTTGGAGAGAGCGAACTTTGTAGTTGAAATTCTTTATTGGAGGCGAGAATGTGTGAGAGAGATAAAAGTGTGATGATTATTCAATCCGGCGTCGTACAATTAACTAGAGATAGCAGACCGCTGTAGTATTTTTTATGCTGTGGTGAATTGAATCGTAACTGGTATTTACCAGTTAACATCAAGACTACCATTGAAACTGTATCGTAGGGAAAGTACGGTATTCTCACGTATAATACCTTGCATTCTTTCAAATAAACCTGAAATTCAAAATAAATGAATAATGAAATATCTCTTATTTTCATAAATGATATTTAGATTGCATTAAAACTCTGACTACCATGTAGTCGTAAAAAAAGTATAGTCTTCTACTCGCGTATAATGGGTAGTATTATTTATTATCTCGGATGATTCCGAAAGTCGCCTATGGCTTCTTTCTTTCGTATTCTAGGAAATAATAGGCTAATTATACGCTCGTTGAAGTATACACTATTTTCTGTTTTTCATCAGCTTTAGACCGGAACTTCTCTAATTTGTAGAGTAAATTATTTGGACATGTACAAATTAGAAGGTCCTGTTCGAAATCCAGTTGGCGACTGCGGATATTGGTGAACATCTGTGATAGCCGCAGCTAGCTTGATTGAAAACCACATACAAAATAATCATTTGATAAATTGGGATCGACGACATGATGGAGGGTTCCAGGACATTGTCAGAGGATGCAAATTGAAAATTAATTGGACATCGAAACCATTGTAAACCACCCTCCATGTTGGTCGTTGTATGTAGGTAGAAAACAAAACACCTACGAACAAATGACGCGCACGCCATCGCGATGATTAAAATTTAAGCGATAGCGTGTCCAACAACTTGTTTCATCAATAAAAATGTCAAAACATATTTCCAAACGTGTAACAAAAGGCTTTAGTTTCGCAAATTCTTGACGGATACGAGGATTACAGAAACTGAGGAAAATATTTGCCCTGAAGATCCGCACAAAGTAAGTCAACAAATTCTGAATACAGATTCCTCCATACATCAATTCTGGATGGCTGACAGTATCAAAATCATTCTCGAAATCGACAAAAATACATATTGCGGGTTCTTCACAATCCATAGCTGAATATATTTGTGAAGAAAGGTCAGCAATTGCATCTTGTATCGATCTTCCCTCCATAAATCCAAATTTTTGGTTGGAAATGATATTTTACCTTTTGAGAAAGTCCAGTATTCTGATTAATTTCTTTAAAATTTGACTGGGTGTTGGGAGTAATGCCTATCGTTTGATATTGTCATCCTGCTACCAGACTTGACAAGAGGCTCAATAACTTCTATTTTTGAAAGTTTCGGAAGACTACCAAATTGAATTACTTTTGTTTGCGATGTATGTTATAGGTTTCACCAGGTGCTGGCAACATTATTTTAATGCATTAACGATTGTAAGCACCTCGTACTCTCCTACTTCGCGTAGGTACATATATTTTTATACATGTTTTGCTGTGCCCTTGTTCTCGTGTTTCTTTATCAATCAATGAAATATTACAATGTTCATGTTTTTTTTTTGAAAGCTGCATTTGTATAAAATTCTTGTGTGTATTTCAAATACAAAGTGTTATTGCAGCTTTATCTTTGCACTATGAATACACAAATAACTATTAGACGCTGGTCAATCCTGGATACAAATGATTATATGTATAACCTTTCACCACTTCAGAGTATTGTTAGGAAATGGAAATGATAAATCAAAAGCAAACAGAGAAAGAAAGAAATATAGCATTGAGCCGACTGACCGAATTCAAACATAAACGAAGGATTATAGATATTGGGTTGGCACTGCGGCCTCATGGAGAACCTCATTTGTCAATGACAGTATTACAAGCTGCTAACAAATCAGCGAATGTCTTCCAGTGGGGTTCGTGCGAATGAATGCAATTTAATATTCGAATTGCACAAGATCTCGCTAATGGTATGGAAATGACAAGACCATTTCATTTCCTCAATTGGAAAAAGCCCTCTTCTTAAAATTTCTATATACCGTGTGACACATTTTAAATAGAAGCACCCTTTAAAAGATATATTTGACAATGAAGTGGATTGAAAAGCCTATTAAAACACCAACATTCATGAATCAATCTTCATTTGTAGTCTGATTTAATTTTATTTTTGGTCAAATATTAAAAGAAGTTCATCACCGAATATTTCTATTTTAAGTTACTGTAGTAAAAATTCACTTGGCTATATTTCTAGTAATATATTGAAATCTCAATACAACTTACTATTTATAACTGTTTTAATTCATCATCACTGTCACTGTCGCTACTCTGTTTATTTGCAAATTCTCGAACTATATCTGCAACTGCAACTCTGCGACTCTGCCTGCCATCTCATGTTAAGCGTCTTAAATACCGGCAAATAGATTCTTTCATTCTCGAATGTGGATGGAACGACTATTCAATTCTTTAGCTAGTTTTGATGAGTCATGGGTGTGCTGTTAGCGAGCAGAAACAAGATCATGCGTTGTTTACAAGCTGAGGTCAAATAATTATGCTATCATGTCCGGCCTCAAAATCATAACATTGCCCCATTCTTAAAGACGTTTCGTCCCGAAATGTCGTTCTTGGATTGTGGAGATATCTGCAAGATTCTCCATATCTTCACCTTGATGTTACAGTCTTTATGTTAGGTCGAGGAAGATGGTTACAGCACACCAAAATCTTGATGCCGCTGGATCTGCATATCGTCTCCAACATGCCTCTTATAACTCTCCAGTCCAGCTCATAAATCCCACAGGCAAATTTTGGGATTGCCAGGTCCACAAGATTCTTGTCCAGCATCGTGTCTCTTTATCTGGTATGGCTCTTCCAGACATCTTCATAGAACAGTTTATCTCGAGAATGCTTCTTGGTAAAAAGAAAGTAGATGTTTCTCTGGTCCTTCTTCAATTGCAGCACCCCTCTGACTTCTGAGTTCTGTTCACGTAGTTCCTGGAGTCTACCAAACTTCTTTGAGAATACCATGGCGATTCCTTTGGGAAATTTGAAGGTCTTGGGCCACACAATGAGCTAGTGCGTATTTGGCAGACACCTTAAAAAGGTCTCGTGGCTCTTCTCGAGTTACCCCTGTCGATTTGTGTACAAGGGCATGATCTTCTGGAACACCATTTCATCCTCCGCTAGTCTGAGGGTGCAAACGTGGTCATGGTTTTCAGCCTGAGGCGACAACCTATCAAAAAGAACGATTCTAGGTTTTCCTCGGGTGGCTTGTAGATTCTATAGACAAGATCATTTATCCTCTTCACGATCTGGTACGGACCTTTCCACGAGTTCTGCGCTTTTGGTGATAGGCCATGGTGACGTTTAGGGTTGTATAGCCAGACTAGGTCACCTGTCTGAAATCCTTCAGCATCAGCCCTGATGTCATAAGTTTCCTTCATTCTGTCGCTGGTACCCTGGATGTTCAATCGGACTCGTTCATTGATGTCGTCCATTATCTGTCGTAGTTTGCTGACGTCCCCGCAGTGTCTTGCTCTGGTGGTGTCCCAAACTTCAGGTCACAGGGAAGTCGCAGCTCTCGGCCCATTATAATACAAGCAGGAGTTTGACCGTTTGGCTCGTGTACTGCGGAGCTGTGGTTATCGTCTTCCAGATGTTCAGCATCTGACACATTTACTGGTTTGATTAAAAATTTTTGCCCTGGCCCGAATGCAACTCCATCGGATCACCGAATCGACATATCCACTTCTTCAACATGATGTCGGCATTGGGTTGGGCATAGGCTTCGACTCGTTTAGATGACTCTCGTACAATCTCGAATGTGGATAGAACGACAATTTTATTCTTTAGCTAGTTCTCGTTCCTTCTTGGATGTGATGAATAATGAGTGTACCGTTAGCAAGCAGAAATGAGATCATGCTTTGTTTTCAAGCCGCGGTCAAATAATTAGGTGGTCAGGTCTGGCCTAAAAATTGTTACGAAACTGAATCGATGAAGTTTTCTTTCTATGTGTTCATCAATGAAAAATCACGCTGAAATATACTTTTAGAAATACACTCTTTGAGGGCGTTCACCAGATACGGAGAAATGGAAATGCATTTCACTCAAAAACTTCTCAGTTTGATTACAACTGCCCACTTCTTCCTATGAGAAATTTTTTCGAAGGTCTTTCCCAAATCACTTTCCCTAATAGCCTGATCGATATCCAGGACATTCGGGTCGTCACTAGGACGTGTAGTTTTGGTACCATTGATACCCATCGTGTTCCAATGTCTGAAACAAAATTAGTTATTTCATGAGGACGTTCAGTGGATATCCTTCTGGTATATTCACTGAACGTCCTCGAAGTATATAAATATGAAAGACTTTCCATTTTGATACTGCAGTCATCCATAGGACATCTTTGGGTAGTGCATATTTCCCAACCTCCCATTTGAATAAAATGTTCCAGGGTATATTCGAAGGATATGAAATGGACATCTTTAGGGTCGTCCTAAGCATGTGTTGCATCGGTATCTTGGGCCTTCATAGAACGTTTGTAAGGATCACAACTATGTAGACTTCTAACCAAGAAGGGACGTTCTTTTGCCCGATTGGAGACTTGAAGAACGTACGTTTGAATATATTAATTAGACGTTCTCTTTAGTAGATAGTCCCTAAGAAGCATACATGTTTCGATGGATTTACACCAAATACATTAATTGGCAAAGTTCTGATATTGATGACGTTCATCATAGTGAGTCTGTAGGAAGCACAAATAGGTCGCCTTCTTACCAAAAAAGTGTATTGTTCTGATTCCGAAGACATAAGTGAAAAAATAAAAGTTGATATCCCTCCAGTGATGTTTCAAAGACTTTCCTGAATGAACATCCTTATAAAGGCTATAAGAAGTATTGTTTTAGTTTGTACCACTGACATCTCACCAAAATGAATATACGTGCGTCTTTTAATATTCCCCCCTTGTTAACTTTTAAACGGTTGACAAACATAAAAAAACGGTTGGAGGGTATCACCGATACTACTTTTTGAAATGAAACACATCAATAAAAAATATGTAAATGGCTTGGGGGGTCATGTGTCACATCATTGAGAAGATAATTCAATTCTCTTTTCAACCATCGAAATTTTTTCGAATTTCATTTCATTTAAAATAAATCTGTCCCGTTATTTCACATCAAACCATTCAAAAGTTATCGTAGTCAGGTAAGGTAAGGGATTCATATCCGCGCTTATTTCTGGAATTTCAAATGCATATTGTGAAAAAACGTAAAAACGATATTGTAAAAAACTCAGATGGTTGAAAAGAGAATTGAATTATCTTTTTAACGATGTGACACATGACCCCCACATGCCATTAATTTATTTTTAGTTGATGTGCCCCCCTGTGCCACTTATCGAGCAAACACAATGTGATTTAAAAAGTAGTATCGGTAATACCCTCCAAATGATTTTTTTTATGTTTTTACATCAAACCTCGTTGTCTATGATGGTCCCATGAACGTTGTCCCTTTAAAATACCTAATGATTCTAATAAAAATCATCATCCGAAGATCAATAACGAAAATCGCGTAGATATAAATCTTTACACAATGTTTTTACATCCATTTTGCGAATCTGAATCAATACGTTTGATGAATCGTAACCAAAAAATCGTCTAGAACTGGAGATACCCATGTTTTTAATAAAAAGAGTTTTGCGTATCATGTTGAAACCGATACTTTTTTAGTAAATCTGTCCCACAAAGCTTCTCGAAAGTTTTCGAGTATGCTTTCCTAAAGCGCTTAAAATACTTTCTTGAATCACATAAAAATTTTGATATTCATGCAGCATGGTTTTCTTAAATCAACTCAAACTGCTTCACTTAACTTCCATGGAAACCTGATGGAACTTATTGAAGCAGGCGAGTGCCCTGCTACAATTTTATGCGATCTGAGTAAGAGGTTTGACTGCATCAATCACCTGAAATTGGTAGATATGCTAGAATGTTATGAACTGAATGGAAATGTACTTGCCTGAGTATCCTCAATTCTTCGAAAGACAATGACAATGACATTGGATCAGTGGGATGTCAGATCAGAAATTAAACTGGTCCGGACGGGTGTGCCTCAGGGATCCATCTTGGAGTTTGTGTTGTTTCTCTTATACATCAACAACATCGATAAAGAAATATCGTACTTATTATTTATTGCATATGCAGACGATATTATTATTTTGATCTCGGATAAGCAAAGTGACATTGTAACACACATATGTACGGATGTATTGAACTCAATATCTGGATACTTCAACAAAATAGGATATATTTTTCAATTTTTCAATGCTGAGAAATCTAAGCTTAGTTGTTTTCATAATTATCAGAATAAAACCGAAGCACTACAATTGAATGTCATTAATATCACCTTACAAAGACATAATGCAGTAAAATTCTTGGGAATGCAAATGGATGAATTTTTAAATGGGTTCTCACACTGCAATCAGCTGGTTACGAAATTGTTGCTCCCTTAGGAATCTAAGAGTAGTTATGAATGAAGAACAACTCATCTGTGTATACTATGCTCAGGTTGAGTAAAGGTTGCATAATAGTGTATGCTCGTAGGGAAACTCCACAATGAGTAGAAACGTTTTTATTGAACATAAGGCAGAAGTTTTCAAGATACTTTTGTTGATCACAGATTAGAGGCAACAGCATTCGCAAACCATTCATTGTCGGTGAGAAACACACTGCCAGCGGGCACCCACGCTGTGGCCTGGAGAATCATACCAGTACCTACGAAACAAAGGTAAGTAAAAGGGCCAATATTTTGAAAATTTTTGATTTCTCCAAAAACAAGAATTTATGTTATTTATTTTTATATCCCAAATAACAACCCGTTTTTTTTATTACTCCAATTTCGGAAACACCCTGTATATGAACTGACAATTTTTGTAGTCATCAATAAATCCGACGTCATTCATTCATGATAAGACGGCAGAAATGAATGATACATGTCAATGCTGCAAAATACAACGAATATACTACTTGAAACTCCCTAAATGCATTGGACCTAAAATTATTAATCATCTTTCAGAAATTATCAAGAGATCAGAAGATATAACGATATTTGAAAAAGACTGTAGTCGATTTTGTTGATCAATTCTTTTTTATATACTCGATGAGTTTTTATCTTATCTTATCCAAGCTGTGTTTGTGTCACACTGCTTTGACCCGACAGTACGTATATTTGTTTTTTTTAAGCTCTAGTTGTTGGTAATGAGTGTTGACTATTCCTATACAGAATGAAAATATTAAGGAAAATAAAGGATTGATTCATTGAACAAGTTCTCATTTCATCTTTAGAGTCCTACGGTAAAACATACAGAAAAATGTTTAGGCTTTTGTCTGTATTCTCTTTGAGAGTCACCATAAACAAAATATACCCATATAGAGAAGGTTTCGGTGTTTTCTTCCAAAATGTAATATTTTTTTGTTATCACAACATATGTTTGACATTTTCATTATGATTCTGGCATTTCGTTTTGCTGTTGTAATTTCTTCAACTTGTTAGTTTGTCTTTTTATTTGTTGATTTTCTAATTTGGCTTCTCTGATTTTTTCTTTGAAGAACGTTCCTTTCTCTCTACCCTTTCAGAAAATTGAATTAGCATAATTAAAAAACTATGTGATATTTATACATTCAATAACTTTTAGTTAGTAAGCTGAAATTTTGTTAACTTTGGTAAACGAATCTAAAAAATCATGAGAGAGGACATATGGAATACGCTGAGGGTATCAAAGTAGATATTGGAACATCCCATCTTATCTGAGTTTCCTTTATTTCCTCGAACTCAATAATTGTATCGCATGATTTTACAGAAACTTACCACTTTTATTTCTCAATGAAATGAATAATTTTGACAAAGTCATAAAACCCTCATCTCTAAACATTTTCACAAAGTGGAAATTTTAAGGCAAATATCTGTCAGGAAACAACTACTTCCCCTTACGGATACTAAATCCTTATACTCCATGTATTCTTATTTTTGTAAAGAAGGACGTGGAGTACACAATTATTACTAGGCCTGTGTAACTGAATCTGAAGGGACCATAGACGATAGTAGGTGGTATTTTGAAAAGATCAGAAATCGAAATCCAAGCACTTTTGCTGATGTTAAGTATTCCTTGCAAAACAAAGTACTTAATCATATTTCACATTCATGTCCGAATTCTTGACTTCCATCCTGTTCGATGTCCGTTAATTTCACATAACTGTTTTTCATTGGGTTTTCCTCGACGCAGAATGGCGTAATGAAGGGAAATATGGTGCATTCCATTCTCCTCGAAACCCTAAATTCAAACATCAGCATTTCTTGTCGAGGTATGTCGTTAGCCCAATCTTATACGGACCCTGTTAAAATATTTATCAGCTTTCGGTTCGGTAGGGAATAAATTACGGAGGGATTATTGGATTACCGAGGGCCTTAAATGAGACCAGATAGCAATTTGCTAAATATATGTTTTATATGCTCGCATAAAATGAGCTCAATTTCGGAACCCTGTCCCCATAACTCATGCAATCGGTATGATTGGTTTGTTGGGGTGAAAGTGGATATGAAATACCTGTTGGTAAAAACATTGTGGGGCGCTGCAACGCTACTGAAAACTCAAGTTTGACAAAACGTACGTGAAGGATTATGATCACGATGAAATGTATACAAACCCGTGCAAAAATAACGCTGATTATATGAGAAACAAGAAACAGAATTTACTTGAAACAGACGTGTATCTTGTATTTGTTCTAAACATCATCCGGTTGCACCCCTACGATCAGCTTCCGAAGTCTTCAGAAGACTTGGACAAGCAGGAGATGACGAGGGTACTTTTTTCGCAGTAGTGAAGAAAACCCTTTATGTGAAGGTTATGGAGGTATAATTCTACTGTGAGGGTCTCCTGTCTCCTGAAAAAATTCACCCGTATTGATGCACGTCTGCCTGTTGCCAGTCTCCCAGAAAATTTCACCCCCATTGAAGTACATCTGCCTGTTGCCTCCGGTGATAGTTAGGCCTGATGGCTTATTATAACTAACCTCTGCTATATGATCACATTATCCACTCCAGTACTCTTTTGCCTTGTACAAGTTTCTACAAGTCCTTCACTGGGTGAGAACTTTATAATTCTAGACTGCCAGATGACTGTTCAAAAATTGTCTTTCGCGGTATAGTGCCTTGCAACAGCACGTACGTGTGTGACCGTTTTTGGGTCGTTGCCATACAATCTGCAGGTCAAGTCTCCATTATACAGTCTCATTTTGTTGAGATGCTTCTTTACCGCTGCATAACCGGTCAGGAGCCCCGTTAACGATTCTCAGCTGGCCCCTGTTCATCGCTAACAGGTCTGCCGTTTTTTTTGTGGCACGATCCTTTGATGTATTCTTCCCCTTGCTTGTTTCCTGAGATACTTTTCCAGTCTCCTACAGACGCCTTGCTTGTACACTTCATTTTGCAGTCCCATACCAGTTTGGACGCCACTTCCTGCTACACAAGGTCGTAAGTGCAGCTTGACTGCCCGACAGGACTTTGATATGCACGCCTCCAGCGTTTCTCATATTGTTCTCCTTCGTGCATTGGAGGAAGTCGTACACCTCTGCCTGAAATACAGAGTTATGGGTGCCTGGAACACTCCCGAGCCCCCCTACTTTTTTTTCTAGTATTGGATTCAACTGCCTGTCAGATATTTCCCTGTATAATATTATTGAGCTGCAAGTCGTCCCACCCAGTTCTCAATCCCAGCGCGTCCTCGATCACAATCCTGACGATGCTCATATGCCCTGTTCCGACGTTCAAGTTGTTTCGCGTGTACTGCAGTTTAAAAGTACCAAGTTTTGCTTTCTCCTGCACCATTAAATGGAGAAAAAATAACTCCGGTATGGACTTGGACATGGCTGCAGTCGGTGTTGATTTATTTGTGATTTCATGACAGACAAGCCTCTGCACCTTCCCTAACAAATTTATACCAGAGAGGCATAATAATAGAAGGTATGACGGTATGACCACCGTGCTTTAACAACCAGTGCAGTATATTAGTTTCGGATCTCATTTTTTCCAAAAGGACGTCTGGCCATCACTAGTGACGTCACCGCTATTTTGGTTGTATTTTCTAGATGCTGGTTCCGGGTCAGCTTGTAGTCAAAATTACTTCAATATATTTGACTTCGGCCTTTCTGTATATCTTCCGTCCGAAGTCATATGGGTCACAAGGCACTCTGTTTTTCATCTCGGGTGAATGTTACTATGGTTGCCTTGTTGGGGTTGACGTTCAGGCCTTCTGAGTCCGCCCATCTCGTAACCAGGTTGATAGCCTTGTGCATGCCATTTCCAACCGTTGTGTTATCTTTTCTCTTTGAGATGACAACTATATTGTCAGCATAGCCAAAGGTTCGATATCCAGTGTCGTTCAGAATTTCCAGCAGCGAGTCCTCGATCAGATTCCACTAAATCGGGGATAGTATTTCTTCCTGTTCATTATGGCTACTACGGTCTTCTCTAATAAGATGATATTTATCAGCCGGTTCATCAGCTTTGAGTCTATCCAGGCCACATATGGTTTTTTGATGTCTCTGTGTCTAAGAGCTCTGGTGATTGAGTTTATAGAGGTGTTGTCGAAAGCCTCTTGATGAGGGGATTACCTTTCAACCAGCGATCCCAAGCACAGCCTCGATAAAGATTTGGGTACAGAACACCTAAACATTCAAGGGAAATAAAAAAAGGTGGCAGAAATGGCTCGTGATATCTTAGTTGAATAACTCCATTACCATCCGCAAAGCAGCACAGTGTTGGATTATCCAAACTTTGGATCTTTTCCAAAAGTATATGTAGGCCAGACAGGTAGACCATTCAAAAATGCATCGTAAGAGTTATGTGGAAAACAAACGAATTTAATATATGATAGTCATATTGTAGAAGATCACAACACTTATGAAAATTGCGAAATTATTCATGTCGAATATTAAGGTATCGATGGCCAATTTTATAATCTCATTGAAGTTTATTTGCAATTGAATGAACACATGAACGTGACATCCAATTGAGTTTCAGTCGACAACTTTGTAACAATTAAACAGAAAACTGAATGATCGGAATTATCAATAATTAACTCTACAGAGGATTTTTTGGATTTTTATTGAGGTTCATATTGAACGAACTTTTTTAAAAGTTTTATTTTTGTCTGGATTCTTTAACCTTTCTATGCTGTTTTTTCTAAGGGCTTCACTCCAGTGTGAATTATGAGTGAATATGCATTACATTTTGCGTAATTATAAGAACACATTACTGACGGTAAAAAAAATTTGGCACCAAGCAACTTTTTCAGTAAACTGTGGCTTCTTCCATTCCAGGCCGTTCGAAACTCCAGCATAGCGATAGTCGGTTCGAGCCCGATCTAGGTACAAGAGATTTTTTCTCAAATACTCTATATCGGATCGATAGGCGACCGTATGCCTTTTTGAAAATCAAGTGTATTGTGAGTTGCCTAGATGCCAATCTCGTCTAATGTTAGCTTGGAGTGCACACCGACCACCCGAGGTGTTGCTGTAGGTTTTCCGGGTTTTCCTCCAGCTGAAAAAGTGAATACATCACCTAAAACATCAGTTAGTCGCCCCGGAGCGCCACGGCAAATAATAATAATAGCCGTCCTTTACCCGCACAGGCTATGCCTTTGGGTACACTCAACGAGTGTTTATGAGGGAGTATTATTATTATTATTATTACTAAGAGCATTAATGGAATTTTACAACAGTGTATAACTACGACTTCTTTATCAAACCGCTCCAGTGATTCAGACAATCACTTCATTAGTGAATTTTCAAACTGCTAGTATGTACACCATCAGGCCCAAATAAAAAATAATGGCAATGCTCGTTTTATGAACAGTATAATCCAGTGTTCATCGCACACAAGATGGTTGTTGAAGAACGTGGTTCAAGTTATTGACAACGTTTCATTCAAAGATTCGCACCCAGATTCATCGGTTGCATCCTGCAAGATGCTCAGGACTGTTTTAAATACCTGCTGGAGGACATGAAGACGTTAATAGAATTATGAAGCAGCCTGTAAACATGTCCACAGAGATCGATGAGGAATTAGGTGACAAAAAAGCTGAAAAGGCATGGTCAGTAATATTCTTGAGGATGGACAACTCCAAGATTTTGTAGATCATTTTGCTTGCAATCCACATTGAAGTGTACACATTATGGTCGTTGTTCAGTCAAGTTTGGAATATTGAATTGAATTTTAGGATTATACTCGATATAAGCCTACACATACAAGCACCATTTTCAACTGTACTATAGAAATATTATCAAGTTGTTTATCGAATGGAATGCCACTTCTGTCGCAGATTTATGATGTCCTCTTGACAGTGAATGAAATTAAAACGCATGAGGGAAATCTACCGCGAATCCAATGCATATTCCATTTCATCTATTATTCAAATCTTTGTTGGTACGCGAAAAAAAAAGGGGAAAAATTGAGGTTTTAATTGTGTATTCATTGTACTCCATTTAATTGCACCCTGGGGGTGCGATGTAATGTGTTCCGTTGTAATTCTTTTGCAACCGTATTCCTTCGTTAAATGAAATTAGATGGAACAGGGCAGAATTTACGGCTGCGTTTTTTATGGTTCTGCCGGTTATAAAACCGTGTTGAATTAGTATATTTATGATGTACTGCAATGAACGTATTGGGATGTGCGAGTATGGTGAAATATATGAAAATTGGAAAGAATGTATAAGGTTCTTCAGATAGTGCGCACAAAAAGCCACAGGCTTCATAAAACATGAGAATCCCCATTATGGTATAGATAGATTGCTAAAAAAATAAATTTTCATTGGAAGAAAACTCATAATACATAAACTCAACGAAAAAAAAAACTTCGAAGTTGATAAAATATCTCATAAATAGAACCTATTTGGATATTTGGAAGCACAGAAGCTACGTGTCAAATAATAACTCAGAAAAAAATACATCGGTGAAATCACAAAAACTACAAAGTGAAGGAATAGCAGAGAGACAAAAAATTGTAACAGGAAAGTTTGCCAATGATAGAGAATAACTGAAAATAGTAATAGAGAAGAAATGTGAAACAATTTCAAGGAAATAGTTATAGAGACATCCCAAAAAATAAGTGGCACTGGTAAAAAAATGAATACAAAAAATAAACAGATGAAATAAAACGACAAGTAAAACTGAAAAATATGTCATGTCATTGATCTAAACAACAGAACAAATCAAATTTATAAAATATACAAGGAGAAAAGAAAAACTGTAAAAGAGATGGTAACAGCAGCAACAAGAAATCAGTAGAAAGAATTTGGCGAAACAATGAAAAAAGTCGCTAAGTGGGATAAAAAATTAAGACAGGAAAACGATAACAAATAAAAACGAAATAACGAATGAATGAAAAGAATTTTTCCAGTTAAAGAATGGAAAGTCATCGGGAACAGATAAATTAACAACAGAGATGGTCAAAAATTTAGGTGATATAGGAATGAAATACTCTCAAGACTATATAATGAAATGTGAAACGAAAAACAGATACCGGACTATTGGAAAGCCTTGATAGTGCCAATATACAGGGTGACCCAGGGTTAAACCGCCAAACGTTCAGAATCGATATTTTAGGTGAAAATATGAACATATGAGATACAGAGTGTCAAAGTTTTCATAAAAAATCAGTTTTTTATTCATTACTCAGCATGTTTATTTGCGGTGATGGGAGGCTTATTTTAATGTACCTAGAATTGGAAAAAAAATTTACTTTGACACCCTGTATCTTGAGAATGAATCAAGTTTTACCATATGCTTATATGAAGAAAAAATGTTATTTTCACCTAAAAAACTGATACTGAACGTTTGGGACACAGGCGTGACTGTAATAACTATAGAGGAATAACTCTCTTTGGTACAGCAATGAAAATATATGAAAAAATTATGGACAGTAGGATAAGACAAACAATAGAGAATATATTCTTGAATAGTCACAAAGTTGATTTAGAGAAGAAAGGAGTATGTCTCGTATAAGTACGTCTTTCTTTATATTATATTCACAGTGAAACAAATAATTCAAAAGTTCTCACAGCAAGAAAAAGAAGTTTATATGTGACTCATAGACCTTGAAGAGGCTTTCGATACAGTAAGACGGCAGAAGCTGTGGAAAATATTGGAAAGAGGGAAGTCGACAACAAAATAACAGGAATTATATAAAAACATCCACAATAATAACATAAATACAGTAACAAAACATCAGAATCTTTTTCAATACAAGAAGGATTAAGGCACGAGGAGGCCTGAATCCATTATAATTTACAATTTTTATTGATAAAATAATAAAAAAATCTTCTAGCAGAATGGCAAAAATACCCGTAGGACATTGAAATTGAAAAAGAGTGGATACATCATAAGAAGCTTTTGCAGATGGTGTTATAATTATGGAAGTAAAAGGAAATTATTTACAGAAAAACATGAAAATTTGAAATGCAGTTTTCAAAGAATTTGGAATGAAAGTAAATAGAGAAAAGACTGAAATTATTGTCATTGAGGATGTACAAAACGAAGGAATCACAAACAGAGATACGTTGTATTTGTAGGAAAGCGTAGCCCCTTGATCTGAATACGTAGACAGCTAGAATCAGTGTTCCTCAGTTTCTCCTCCGTGCTGAAGCTGGTTATTCAAAATTTCCATTGCAAAATTGCAAAAGTTAAATATTCTTGCAGAGCCCAACATAGTCAAATATGAAAGATGAAGTAGGTAAATAATGTTGGTGATGAATGAATTTTCCATGTCGCGGACACAATATTCTTTCGATCACAAATTATATTCAAACCTTAGGTATCAATGCCTGTAATGAAATTAAAATAACAGACCTTTTGCACAGTTTTGATGTGCGTGGAACCACGATCGGTCATAGATCTTGAAAATCGAAAGATCGTTAACAGAGAGTCAAAACATAGGTGTTTGATTCAGTGGCGTACCTCCAGAGGCGGCGACAAGAAAGGGATAGCTCTAAAATTGTCCTCTCATGTGTTTTCCACATGATAGACTAGAAAACCATTTTATTCCCATCATAGTTCATCCAATGAAACTATCCTGCTTTCATGAATTCATTCTTTTTCAGTCAAAATACGGAGTAAAGTAGTTTTCACTAATGATACTTTGTCTAATCTGTTGATGAGTGACCATTCCGAATAATTTGGTAATGCAATTCAGTATATATTCGATTAATGATTCATTTCAATGAATCACATCAAAGGGCCTAGTGTGTTTCACGATAGTATGGAATAAAAAATTTACAAAAAAAATTAAAAAAAGTTAGCAGAGCGTGGTTTCGATCCACGGACCTCTGGGTTATGGGCCCAGCACGCTTCCACTGCGCCACTCTGCTCTTATAAAATTCGTGGAAGCTGTAAATATACAACCAAAACTTATAGAAACACAAAATCTTTGATATAATATTCAACAATAATTTACGTATTTTTGCAAATTTACACATGAGTTTACACACCAGTTATGAAGAATTGATTCATGTTAATATAATGCATACTTCAGAACTAGAACACAATAGTTACTATCCTAACAAGTACAGAAAGAGTACCTTTCCCGCATGTGACTGCCGTTACCCGAACGACGCAAAGCGTAGTTCGGGTAAGCAGTCGAGTGCGGGAGAGTACCTTCCCGTATGATTTAGGATCAATATTTTTTCTACAAGCAAATTAAAACAAATTTTGTAACACATCTGAACAAACTTTCGTGTGCGGGAATAATTTTTTTCTGAAATCGTTCAAGAATGCCCACTTTCTCGGCCTCAAAATACGCTAATCTAGTATTTTAGTCCGTTGCTAAGCAGCGAAATTTCCCGGACCGTTTTCGGCACTAAACTGTACGGGAATAGTATATTGTGTATCTTGTAGTAAAAGCAATACATTCCCGGACGACAATGTAAATTGTTGGTCAAGGCGATAAGCCGAGGCCAACAAGCATTGAAGTCTGGGAATGTGCTTTTACTACAAGGTACACATACTATTTTTCTGAAATCGCAATCAGCATTATCATAAATTAAGGAATTATACTTATTGTTTGCGTGCATTCATTTACCATCTAAAATGTATACAAGCCGTCAAAGATTTTCCCGGATCGTTAACGATACGGGAAAGTACCTTCCCGTACAGTTTAGTGCCGAAAATACTAGATTAGCGTATTTTGAGGCCTGAAGTTGCTCCGAGAAAGTGGGCATTCTTGAACAATTTTAGAAAAAATCGGCCAACAATTTACATTGTCCTCCGGGAATGTATAGCTTTTACTACTAGATACACAATATACTATACCCGCACTAGTGCGGGAATAACTCACTTGAAGTGACTTAAGCAAACTCAAACTAAATTGCGTGCTGGTATAGGGTGAATGACGCACGCTTGTAGGAGAAAATAGTTGAATCAGTTAAATATAATTACCTAAATATAGGTATCTGAACTTTTCTACCTAATTCAAAACTTTGTCGTATCAAGTTTCATTATAATGCATGTGATGAAAATATCAACAAACTATACTTTGCTTTTCATATTTCACAGTTTTTACTAGTTTCAGCGGCAACATCGTCATACTTTTTAGACTAGTGCGGTAAAGTACCTATGTCATTACGAAACTCATATTAGTATCGTAGGTAAGCTCATTTACACACCTTAATTCAGAAACTATTTTCATATTGTAATTTCAAAGTTATAACGAATGAAGATTACGATTACGAGAGTGAAAGAAGGGAAAGTAACAACGGAAAACTTACTGGGATTGAAAGACGTCTGAAAAGTTATAGCACAGGGGCATAACACTTTCTGGAAAAGTCTTCAGCGTTAAAAGTTGTGAACGAAGAAATTATTTGCAGCTTTCATTACAAGAATACAGGAAAGGGGAATGTAAGTGTTATAAGTATTCAGATGAAATCGGGCAAACTATCAAGGCACTGTTGGCATATTTTTGCCTTATTATTCTTCGAATACATATTAATAAGTATACGCTTGAGCTATACAGTGTTATTTCCGAAAAGGGCCCAGCCTGAATACACCAGATAATAACTAGACAACATAAACTCACTAAAAGAAATTAAATATTACTGAAATGTTTATAAAATCTAAATAGGGTGAATTCATAAGACCGCCATAGTCCATATAGGCATTTTTTGAGAATAAATGTTTTGAATTTCATTGTTGGATTCTCTCAAATTAATTGTTCATTGCACAGCGTGTTTTATCGAGATTCAATGATCCAAAATTGTATTGTACGTGTGTTTAACTCAAATTTTTTTTATATTATGATATACTTTTTTTTCTTTTCTTTTTGTGTTCCCAAATAATTTTCTTTTCTTTTTTGAGAATAGTCTTAGTTTCGCATTTCGAAAAAAATGACTTTCTGAATTGATCATTCACAAAGCTGAACTCTTCTTGGTCTATCACCTATTTATAGGTTTCGAAGTCATGATGCCATTCAACTTTTGAAAATCTTCATTGCAAATTATCAACGATCTGGTGATGATGTTTGCTTCAACAGTATTTTCTCTGCATTCTCCATAATCATGTCGAACTTTTCATCCTATAGCTATTATAATGGAAGTGACATATTTTTCTTATGAACCGAAAGTGAAAATAAAGGGAATTAGTAATGTGTATAAATTTCATTTCGATAAACCCAAAGTGACGAAAATAAAATACTTCTTTTTATAATTACTGCTACAGAACAGAATTGCTGGAATGTAGGTAGTTCTGCCTAGAACCTTTATCTGCTCTCTATTGATAGGTCTACCTTCTGGGTAAGTTCTCTAGATATTCAGATGAACTCCTAGCAAGAGCTTGGAATTCAATGTGGGATACTGTTTCACCACAACCACCATAGAACCTGCTAATGAGGACTTAGTATATCTCCAGTGGACACTGATGTTTTCTCAGGTGGCAGTACCTTTTCAAGAGTCCGGCTTAAACTGAGTCTGTCTTGATAGCTGATCTGTTAGCCCCAATACCTTTATTTTTCCATGAGTATTGCCTCTGATTATTGCAGGTCTCCATACTTTATCAAGAGTTTCACTATGCTGTGTATAGCCGAAGAAACGTCTGAACATCATTAGTGAGGTCATCGTCCAATTTTTCAGATGTTTGTACCGCTTGAGTCTCAAGTCCAGGTGTTAGGAATCTTCTTACACGTTGAAGCTTTCACCAAATATTTGTAAAGCTCTGTAAAGCAACTATCACTTTTTTTTTTTGGTTGACTTTGAGCTTCTTCCTAATGCACTATGTCTGTATGTCTGTGGGGGTTGATTGCATCATATCCAACTAAACTCCCATGTACTGTTATGTCAATAACGTCAGCGTAGCACTGAGGAAACACCTCGGTTCAGGCCTACAAGAAGGCTGACTTCTACGAAGTTTGATAGTAATTGGCATCTTCCTCTGGGGGCTGAGGTGATAGACATACGATATGTTATCAAACTACCCCTCTACTCTGACCAGTTTTTCCATCGTTTTTAGTAAGAACAATGAAAGGCAAGTTGGTTTGAATGCCTTAGCCTGGGCGAATGATAGTCTGGGAGCCGACCTTTACCAGGTTGTAGTTATAGGTCATGATGAATCACGCTCGCCTTGACAAACAAACAAAGTACCGGGTTTGCTTCCCGCTGTAGTAGCATGGTTGGATTTCATATGACCTTACCATAAGTGAAAACATCTTGCATTATTTTCCAGGTTTCCTTTGTGAGTCTAGCCCCAACTGTTTCTCCTCTCTGAGGTTTGACTGAATCCTTCAAGCACCGGAAAAATAAGGGTTGAGGAGTTTCTTTGGAGGTTAGTTTCCATTTTTGATTAATAATCCTTTGGAACGCGTGCCGACATCATTCACCAGATATTTTGACTAGAACTTGATCAATTGTGAGCGTTCAGCCGTGCTCCAAATTCTTCCAATTTTTTTCTTCTCCTTATGGCTGTTTCATACAGAGAGAAGGCTTCATTATATTGGTTCTGTTCCTTAGGGTTTCCATGTCTAAATCTGCACCGTGTTGTTTTGGGTCCTTTGGATTGGAGGGTAGCTTCTTTGAAAAAATGAGGAGACTATCGCGTCCTGAAGAATTATTTTCGCTTTCTCAGTTTTCTTTGCCCCTATTTTGGAGAATATCTCATACATTAGGTATGTTGACCAGTCGGTTTTCCTTACGTTTCGGCTATACACAGCATAGTGAAACTCTTGATAAAGTATGGAGACCTGCAATAATCAGAGGCAATACTCATGGAAAAATAAAGGTATTGGGGCTAACAGATCAGCTATCAAGACAGACTCAGTTTAAGCCGGACTCTTGAAAAGGTACTGCCACCTGAGAAAACATCAGTGTCCACTGGAGATATACTAAGTCCTCATTAGCAGGTTCTATGGTGGTTGTGGTGAAACAGTATCCCACATTGAATTCCAAGCTCTTGCTAGGAGTTCATCTGAATATCTAGAGAACTTACCCAGAAGGTAGACCTATCAATAGAGAGCAGATAAAGGTTCTAGGCAGAACTACCTACATTCCAGCAATTCTGTTCTGTAGCAGTAATTATAAAAAGAAGTATTTAATTTTCGTCACTTTGGGTTTATCGAAATGAAATTTATACACATTACTAATTCCCTTTATTTTCACTTTCGGTTCATAAGAAAAATATGTCACTTCCATTATAATAGCTATAGGATGAAAAGTTCGACATGATTATGGAGAATGCAGAGAAAATACTGTTGAAGCAAACATCATCACCAGATCGTTGATAATTTGCAATGAAGATTTTCAAAAGTTGAATGGCATCATGACTTCGAAACCTATAAATAGGTGATAGACCAAGAAGAGTTCAGCTTTGTGAATGATCAATTCAGAAAGTAATTTTTTTCGAAATGCGAAACTAAGACTATTCTCAAAAAAGAAAAGAAAATTATTTGGGAACACAAAAAGAAAAGAAAAAAAAGTATATCATAATATAAAAAAAATTTGAGTTAAACACACGTACAATACAATTTTGGATCATTGAATCTCGATAAAACACGCTGTGCAATGAACAATTAATTTGAGAGAATCCAACAATGAAATTCAAAACATTTATTCTCAAAAAATGCCTATATGGACTATGGCGGTCTTATGAATTCACCCTATTTAGATTTTATAAACATTTCAGTAATATTTAATTTCTTTTAGTGAGTTTATGTTGTCTAGTTATTATCTGGTGTATTCAGGCTGGGCCCTTTTCAGAAATAACACTGTATAGCTCAAGCGTATACTTATTAATATGTATTCGAAGAATAATAAGGCAAAAATATGCCAACAGTGCCTTGATAGTTTGCCCGATTTCATCTGAATACTTATAACACTTACATTCCCCTTTCCTGTATTCTTGTAATGAAAGCTGCAAATAATTTCTTCGTTCACAACTTTTAACGCTGAAGACTTTTCCAGAAAGTGTTATGCCCCTGTGCTATAACTTTTCAGACGTCTTTCAATCCCAGTAAGTTTTCCGTTGTTACTTTCCCTTCTTTCACTCTCGTAATCGTAATCTTCATTCGTTATAACTTTGAAATTACAATATGAAAATAGTTTCTGAATTAAGGTGTGTAAATGAGCTTACCTACGATACTAATATGAGTTTCGTAATGACATAGGTACTTTACCGCACTAGTCTAAAAAGTATGACGATGTTGCCGCTGAAACTAGTAAAAACTGTGAAATATGAAAAGCAAAGTATAGTTTGTTGATATTTTCATCACATGCATTATAATGAAACTTGATACGACAAAGTTTTGAATTAGGTAGAAAAGTTCAGATACCTATATTTAGGTAATTATATTTAACTGATTTATTTATTATCTCCTACAAGCGTGCGTCATTCACCCTATACCAGCACGCAATTTAGTTTAAGTTTGCTTGAGTCACTTCAAGTGAGTTATTCCCGCACTAGTGCGGGTATAGTATATTGTGTGTCTAGTAGTAAAAGCTATACATTCCCGGAGGACAATGTAAATTGTTGGCCGAGGCGATAAGCCGAGGCCACCAAGCATTGAAGTCGGGAATGTGCTTTTACTACGAGGTATACACATACTATTTTTTCTGAAATCGCAATCAGCATTATCATAAATTAAGGAATTATACTTATTGTTTGCGTGCATTCATTTACTATCTAAAATGTATACAAGCCGTCAAAAATTTTCCCGGATCGTTTACGATACACGAAAGTATTTTTTCTAAAATTGTTCAAGAATGCCCACTTTCTCGGAGCAACTTCAGGCCTCAAAATACGCTAATCTAGTATTTTTGGCACTAAACTGTACGGGAAGGTACTTTCCCGTATCGTTAACGATCCGGGAAAATCTTTGACGGCTTGTATACATTTTAGATGGTAAATGAATGCACGCAAACAATAAGTATAATTCCTTAATTTATGATAATGCTGATTGCGATTCCAGAAAAAATAGTATGTGTATACCTCGTAGTAAAAGCACATTCCCGACTTCAATGCTTGGTGGCCTCGGCCAACAATTTACATTGTCCTCCGGGAATGTATAGCTTTTACTACTAGATACACAATATACTATACCCGCACTAGTGCGGGAATAACTCACTTGAAGTGACTTAAGCAAACTCAAACTGAATTGCGTGCTGGTATAGGGTGAATGACGCACGCTTGTAGGAGATAATAGTTAAATCAGTTAAATATAATTACCTAAATATAGGTATCTGAACTTTTCTACCTAATTCAAAACTTTGTCGTATCAAGTTTCATTATAATGCATGTGATGAAAATATCAACAAACTATACTTTGCTTTTCATATTTCACAGTTTTTACTAGTTTCAGCGGCAACATCGTCATACTTTTTAGACTAGTGCGGTAAAGTACCTATGTCATTACGAAACTCATATTAGTATCGTAGGTAAGCTCATTTACACACCTTAATTCAGAAACTATTTTCATATTGTAATTTCAAAGTTATAACGAATGAAGATTACGATTACGAGAGTGAAAGAAGGGAAAGTAACAACGGAAAACTTACTGGGATTGAAAGACGTCTGAAAAGTTATAGCACAGGGGCATAACACTTTCTGGAAAAGTCTTCAGCGTTAAAAGTTGTGAACGAAGAAATTATTTGCAGCTTTCATTACAAGAATACAGGAAAGGGGAATGTAAGTGTTATAAGTATTCAGATGAAATCGGGCAAACTATCAAGGCACTGTTGGCATATTTTTGCCTTATTATTCTTCGAATACATATTAATAAGTATACGCTTGAGCTATACAGTGTTATTTCCGAAAAGGGCCCAGCCTGAATACACCAGATAATAACTAGACAACATAAACTCACTAAAAGAAATTAAATATTACTGAAATGTTTATAAAATCTAAATAGGGTGAATTCATAAGACCGCCATAGTCCATATAGGCATTTTTTGAGAATAAATGTTTTGAATTTCATTGTTGGATTCTCTCAAATTAATTGTTCATTGCACAGCGTGTTTTATCGAGATTCAATGATCCAAAATTGTATTGTACGTGTGTTTAACTCAAATTTTTTTTATATTATGATATACTTTTTTTTCTTTTCTTTTTGTGTTCCCAAATAATTTTCTTTTCTCTTTTGAGAATAGTCTTAGTTTCGCATTTCGAAAAAAATGACTTTCTGAATTGATCATTCACAAAGCTGAACTCTTCTTGGTCTATCACCTATTTATAGGTTTCGAAGTCATGATGCCATTCAACTTTTGAAAATCTTCATTGCAAATTATCAACGATCTGGTGATGATGTTTGCTTCAACAGTATTTTCTCTGCATTCTCCATAATCATGTCGAACTTTTCATCCTATAGCTATTATAATGGAAGTGACATATTTTTCTTATGAACCGAAAGTGAAAATAAAGGGAATTAGTAATGTGAATAAATTTCATTTCGATAAACCCAAAGTGACGAAAATAAAATACTTCTTTTTATAATTACTGCTACAGAACAGAATTGCTGGAATGTAGGTAGTTCTGCCTAGAACCTTTATCTGCTCTCTATTGATAGGTCTACCTTCTGGGTAAGTTCTCTAGATATTCAGATGAACTCCTAGCAAGAGCTTGGAATTCAATGTGGGATACTGTTTCACCACAACCACCATAGAACCTGCTAATGAGGACTTAGTATATCTCCAGTGGACACTGATGTTTTCTCAGGTGGCAGTACCTTTTCAAGAGTCCGGCTTAAACTGAGTCTGTCTTGATAGCTGATCTGTTAGCCCCAATACCTTTATTTTTCCATGAGTATTGCCTCTGATTATGGCAGGTCTCCATACTTTATCAAGAGTTTCACTATGCTGTGTATAGCCGAAGAAACGTCTGAACATCATTAGTGAGGTCATCGTCCAATTTTTCAGATGTTTGTACCGCTTGAGTCTCAAGTCCAGGTGTTAGGAATCTTCTTACACGTTGAAGCTTTCACCAAATATTTGTAAAGCTCTGTAAAGCAACTATCACTTTTTTTTTTGGTTGACTTTGAGCTTCTTCCTAATGCACTATGTCTGTATGTCTGTGGGGGTTGATTGCATCACATCCAACTAAACTCCCATGTACTGTTATGTCAATAACGTCAGCGTAGCACTGAGGAAACACCTCGGTTCAGGCCTACAAGAAGGCTGACTTCTACGAAGTTTGATAGTAATTGGCATCTTCCTCTGGGGGCTGAGGTGATAGACATACGATATGTTATCAAACTACCCCTCTACTCTGACCAGTTTTTCCATCGTTTTTAGCAAGAACAATGAAAGGCAAGTTGGTTTGAATGCCTTAGCCTGGGCGAATGATAGTCTGGGAGCCGACCTTTACCAGGTTGTAGTTATAGGTCATGATGAATCAGGCTCGCCTTGACAAACAAACAAAGTACCGGGTTTGCTTCCCGCTGTAGTAGCATGGTTGGATTTCATATGACCTTACCATAAGTGAAAACATCTTGCATTATTTTCCAGGTTTCCTTTGTGAGTCTAGCCCCAACTGTTTCTCCTCTCTGAGGTTTGACTGAATCCTTCAAGCACCGGAAAAATAAGGGTTGAGGAGTTTCTTTGGAGGTTAGTTTCCATTTTTGATTAATAATCCTTTGGAACGCGTGCCGACATCATTCACCAGATATTTTGACTAGAACTTGATCAATCGTGAGCGTTCAGCCGTGCTCCAAATTCTTCCAATTTTTTTCTTCTCCTTATGGCTGTTTCATACAGAGAGAAGGCTTCATTATATTGGTTCTGTTCCTTAGGGTTTCCATGTCTAAATCTGCACCGTGTTGTTTTGGGTCCTTTGGATTGGAGGGTAGCTTCTTTGAAAAAATGAGGAGACTATCGCGTCCTGAAGAATTATTTTCACTTTCTCAGTTTTCTTTGCCCCTATTTTGGAGAATATCTCATACATTAGGTATGTTGACCAGTCGGTTTTCCTTACGTTTCTGGAGAATGTAGAACCTCAACTGCTTTCGGATATAAGGGAGCCAATGGTCTAATAGGGATGGATCATCGAATACGTATTGTTCGTGACCTCGGACATCCGGCCTGGTTTGATCAAATTACATATTTTTATTTTTACTCGGAATCGTTCAGGACCTTAAGAATTTCAATACTAACAATGCGTAAACCTTTTTCCTTCCTTCATTCTTGAAGAGAGTATTGTGAAAGCCCTCTGTACTCGATCATATACATATTCATTCAGTTCCATTTTAATGTCAGGAATGCTAAAAATATTAAATGCCCTCATTCCGTTTACGCTAAATACGTTAACGTTGAAATGTAGAATATGCATAAAGGAACCACGAATGAAAAACTGAGAAATCGCTCCAGAGCGCTTTGAAGTTCACTCGAAGGAAAAAATATACCCTTCAGCATTCAAGTAAAATCTTTTCCTTCCGTTCGTGAATGTATTCCGATTCGATAACGTAAAGCCTGTAGTGCATTGTTTCACACTTCCGTGGGATTACTATCAGTCAGGCGAACACCACTGAGAGGTCAGCGAGATTTATAGTTTCAAAGACCAGAGGATTTCGTGACATCATTCGGGGATATGGGATCCTTGATTCGCTCTTTGTTTCATATGTTGTTGGCAGTTTGTAGATCGTCAGATTGCTCTACGCCCCTCATCATATAAATCTCCGACAGAAACACGAAGTGGTATATCTCACGGAAGAAGGGGATCGACCAGCTTATTTAATACAACTACGAGGTAGTAGTTATGCTGTGTTATAGTTATTACAAAAAATAATATCATGGTAAATACATACTTCGACAAATTTAACTTTTCGATTGACGAACACAGGAGAAAACTAGTGTAACATATAAATCATTCGTCCCAATAACGTCATGTGCATAATTGAAATTTCATTAATGGGATTTTTTTGTAAACTTTGTTTTAACGAATCACCTAGATTTTCATTGAAAGTCCCTCAATAGCAAAGCTTGTCCGAGCAAGGAGATCCGGGACCGACAGCTGAACGAATTTTACATTGCCTTCAAAGTAACAATGCATTCTGTTCTTTGCCACTCCTTTGGCAAGGCAATCTGCTTCTTCGTTGCCTTTAATTCCTCTGTGACCTAGCATCCACATCAGGGTGACCTCACTGTTTACTGCTAGTTCTCTTAGGATTGTTTACTGTCTCAAGTCAACTTAGACTCACAGGTGTATGATCTCAGAGCATTTAGTGCTGCTTGGCATGTACTTCTGCTTGAAAGATGGTTGGGGTGTTACCAAGGGGTTTTGAGAGCCTGAAATTTGGTCCTGTAATGCCCACTCCAATCCCTCTGTTCGAAACTCCAGCATAGCGATAGTCGGTTCGAATCCGATGTAGGTACGAGAATTTTTCTCAACTACTTTATATCGGATCGATAGGCGGAAGCATGCCTTGTTGAAAAGCAAGTGTATTGTGAGTTGTCTAGATGCCAATCTCGTCTAGTGCTAGCTTGGAGTGAACACCGACCACCCGAGGTGGTGCTGTAGGTTTTCCGGGTTTTCCTACAGCTGAAAAGTGAATACATCACCTAAAACATCAGTGAGTCGCCCCGGAGCGCCACAGCAAATAATAATATTAGCCGTCCTCTACCCGCACTCAACGAGTGTTTATGAGGGAGTATTATTATTATATTATTATCTTAAATCCATCTGTGTACCACACTGATGCATCCCTTCCCAGTTGAGGTCCGTTCTCTGTGCAACTTTGGTGGCTGTTTATGACCACTTCAAACTGCATTTTGAAGTCGTACCTAACTGGCATGAAATCTGTCGGTTTAGACATGGCTTCTAGGGAAATATGCTCCAAAATCTTTAGGTGTCCGATCAGACCTCCTGCTTTTAAGTTTTTTGTCTGGCTCAGTCTGAAGGCACTGTTTGCTGCTTCTTTCATTACACATAGGTGCAATGGCGGGAGGTTGAGCATTGCCTCTAAGGCTGCAGTAGAGCACGTAAATATTGCCCCTGTGATTTCCAGACAGGCTAGCCACTGCACTTTCTGCAGCTTGACTAGTGCCGCAATTTGTTGAATTTTTGGCCACCATACCAGTGAGGCGTAGGTGACCATGGATTTAATGATTGTTTGGTATGACCAATAAATCATTTTTGGTTTCAGACCCCTTGTCATACCAAAGACTTTGCGGCATGCTTGCCTCTATAGCTTTGGAAAGAAGGTGGTTGATTTGGCTGTTCTAAGTCAGTTTTTGGTCTATTATAACTCACAAAAATATTTCACCTCTTTGGAAAATGTTCCATTATTAGATTCCATTCAGAATTGGGGCTTTAAGTTCGTACTTTCGCCTCTTGGTGAATGGAACCAGCACTGTTTTGCTAGGATTGACGTTGAGTCCTTCCTTAGCGCACCAGCTTCTGATTGTGTTTAAGAATTGCATGCGGTCGGGGATTACTCCGTCATGTTTGCCCCTAATGGTGACGACTAGGTCATCGGCATAACCTTGAGTCGTGATACCAGATTTGTGTAGGTTTACATAGCAAAGGCGATAAAACTCCCCCTTGGGGGCAACCTTTCTCTGCTGTCATCTCGGCTGTCTCTCCCTCAAGGGTCGTCACAATGATTCTGCTTTTCATCATTGATTGTGTCCATCTGATCAGTGAGGCGTCAATATTCCTTTCCTCCAATGATCTGGTTACGAAAGCATGTGAGGTGTTGTCGAAAGCACCCTCTATGTCAATGAAGGCGCAAAGAGCCATTTCTTTTGCCACATATGTCTTCTCAATGTAGAGTATTGATCGTGGATTTTCCTGCTCGATAAGTAAACTGTTTCTTGTGGAGCGGTCTTAACTCGAGGAGTTCGCTTCTGTCATAACAGTCTATTATTTTTTCCAGCCTTAGGTATGAATGCCACTACAGCCTCTCTCTAGGTCTTTGGTATGTAGCCAAAGATGAAGCTGGCTTTGAATAGCCTTTTCAGGAAGGACTCTATTAATTTGCAGTAAAGAAGGGAGTATTCCATCCTTTCCTAGTGACTTGAATGGTTTGAAACTTTTGATAGCCCATCTGATTCTTTAGTTTGTGAAAATATTCCAGCTTGGTTTTTGCTGGCTCTGTTGGGGTTGTGAATGACCCCTTCCAGGTGAGAACTTTGCTGTTCATTTTCCACAACTGCTTAAGAACCAGGAAAATGCGTCTGCAAGAGAACACTCAGACTCTCCTTAGGGTTATCAGTGTATTCTCCGTTCGGTTTTTTGATCAGACCGATTCCGTAGGAATGTTCTTTGAGAGAACTTTCTGGAGACGTTGTGCTGGGGCCAATTCCATGATCCCCTTACACCTCCTTTTCAATTTTCTTTGTAGTTGATGTCGGCATTATTATTAATAATGTTCAATAAATTGTGGAGAAGTTTTCATATTTTTACAGTTTTCTTCAGAACAAGCGAACAATCAGGTACTCTGTTTAGGTGCGAATACCTTTTTCATTTTCACACAATTTTCTCTGTACGGTGTTCACAGCCACTCCATTTTGATTCCTCATATTAGTATTAAGTATTCGTTATCTCGAGATATTGCGCGATTGCACTGACTTCATCAATTCTTAATGTTGAATAGTTTATGAACGCCAAATTACCACAGCCAAATTACCACAGCCAATAAAATACAAAGTGTTCAATTTAAAACTGCAAGAAATCAGTTTGTTACTCCTACATACACCACTCGGTCTGAAAGTATTTTCAGATGGTAGGTCGCATGTATTTGTGTATATCTACAACTTTTACATGAAACTTTTTCTACGGAATTCAATGATAAAACCGTAATCTTCCACCCTCGCCCTATGCCCACCCTGTATATGGGTTTTTCTCGAGACGGTGGTTCTGTTAATTGGTTGTTGTTTGAAGTTGTAAATTGACTGGTTGATCTTAAAATTCCCTAAGAACAGATTGGTTCAAATGTGACAGTTTTTTTGTTGAATACGTATGATAATGACTTTGACGCAAGCAATGATGAATTTGTAAATCTATTAACAAAATAATTATCTACTGTATACTCTGATGAAAAAAACAAATCCCACTTTTTCATTTCATTTAAAAAACCTGACGATTTTGGTAAAAAGTACCATTGATATGATAATAATAATAATATTCCCTCACAAATACTCCAAAGTGTTTTCAAAGTACGCTAATCCTAATAGAGCTGGTTCTAATAGAGGACGACTATTATTAATTTCCGTAGCGCTATGAAAGATTCCATAAATGTGGTGATATCATAAATACAGTTTGACTAGTTATTCCTTGGAAACTGTCATTTGGTTAAAAAATGTACGTTCACTCTAGCAACACCACTTCAAATATGTAGGTATTGTTTAACTTGTCAGTGAGAGGTGGTGAATTTTCCGAATTTTGGAAGAACATCTGTTTGATACCAATTCAAAAATCTGGGGAGATAAGCACTGTCCAGGATTATGAAGCGTGTGTTAATGAAATACTGTTACCTAATATGATTCATTGAAAGTGCGGTGACTCCCTCCACTCTCGTTTCGTAATATTTCTCCACTTACAAAATAAAAAGCCACTTTTAATTTAACACTTCTTTCATAAATACACTATTTCATACCCTGAAAATATTTCAAGTCACATCTAGCGAACCGTATAATACGTTCGGTCTTTCTTCATTATTTTCTTCTTCATAATACATCTTCATGTAAAAGTAGGGCAACGACTCTCAAATCTTGTGAGTCTAATAACCATAAAAGTGATGGTCTTATTTTCTGCGATTGCTCCTGAACAATTTATGTGGATGGCAAATCAGAATTGATAGGTCATAAATGAAGAGTTATATTTATATCTATCAAAGAACACAATCGCAAGCAGTTTTCATACGTAATCTTATACACGAAACGATTCTCCGACAAAAGCGAAAGTGAGCTGACACAAAATTTAAAACACATGAATTGATAACAAGTAGAAGTTGAGCGTTAGGTTACAAATTAGAATTCAATTATTTGGTCAGATATTTCTCCACTCTTCTGTCCTCTCGCGAGTGTCCCCAACCGTGCACGGTACTATCTGATTAATGTTATTTGTAATGAGAAACTATCACTTCCCTTGACATAATATGTTGTTTTGCGATTACGTAATTTTTGCGATAGTGAATATATATTTAGTACAGTTTTCTTGAATATTATTTGGTTACCTATTGTGGATTAAATTTTATAGGTTCGATTTACCAGTGGAATTTTTAGGAAAGGTTAATTTTATTGAATCTGTTGGCGCCCTTTGAATATCATTCCGACTTTTTGTAACTCACCCCCTCTCCCTGTTTCAAAGCTAGTCGTGAGCACAACCCTTTTCAACCTTGTGAACGTAACCAAAAAAATATATTTCTGGCCGTTTGTAATACAGCTCTTATAAGTAAAACTAAATATTTACGTAACACAGTAATGTTAAACTGACGGTTATTGCACAAAGTAAATAACGTCATCGGGATTATTGAAATCAAGATATTTTATGAACTTTTCATATCTGAAACCACTGTAAAAAATCAAATTGATTCATGTATATACCAATGGTGGAAAGGAAATCCAACCATCATATGAAATGCATCACTGTCGGCAATTAATAAAGGAAAATCAAAGCTAGTGCATTACGAATCTCTGCCGGTGGTTTTGCTTCGTAGAAAATTAAAGCCGTCTCCGATTGGACGGAAACGTTCGTTAAAATGTCGGAGTGTAATTGTTCTAAAGTATCCTTTCCACGCAAAACCCAACAAGATTTATTTCGTTCGACAAAGATTCAGTCGGAAAATAAATACCCCCATTGCTGTTGTCGGAAATTGAAAATTTGGTTTTCCTAATGGATATTCGTGAAAGCTATTTCAGCATTTCACCAAGTGCAGAAAACCATTAATAATTGCCGAGTCGGTTCGGCGAAGTAATTTCGTCTGTTCAGCTCCATATAGTAGTGTAACTTCTCAATCACAAATCATGCCGGAGGAAAGAAAATTTGGATCATACAAGTGGCAATTTGAATATTCAAACCAGCGTCATATTGTTGGCAAGGGGCCCTACCGGAAAATTCACGAATGGGGCCTCCCAATTGGGGTTCCACTTGGAGTCATTCAATAACTTTTTGTATGTTGTAAGGCCCTGGGCAGGAAAAGAAGGGTTATTATTATTATCATTCACTGTAGGTGACCAGTAATTATATTTGCTGAAAATAGGCCCTGATTTTGATTTTAACGTCAGCAAACTTTATTTTTTTTTTCAATATGTTGATTGATTTCATAACATAGAAACTATGAAGAATAATTTACATGAAATAAAACATTTCATTATTTATTTCAGATATTTTTTTCCAAACTTGAGAGAGGCAAATGACATAACAAATATTTTCCACGTCCTAAGTCCCGGAATAGCTATTTATGTAACCAATTACGAAAAGCTGCATTTTGTGTAACGAATTTCACAAAATGCTATTTTGTAACATGTAACATACTAGATTTTTTCTAATTTTGAATACCTGGAAAGCCTGTGAAAGTAAATGAAATATGAATATGTATTTTTTATTTAAAAATCTGGAATGGTCTAACGATGTGCCCACTTACACCAGAGGTAATGTGCTTCAACACCAGCTCTTAACATCTTCTGGACATTGAAACGATTCAACTCTCTGCCTGACCTTTTCCAGATTCTTATTAAGTCAAAGATGTCCCCGATTTTTCCCTCGTGAATCTCCTTCAAGATTTTACAATTTGGGAATTGACCTTCTCTCAGCTGACACCAGATACACTCCATTAATCGTTTCCCGACAACCCAAGAGGCCTACATTATCCACATTGTTTTAAAAATTGGAAATGTCTCAATATATTTTTCCAGGATGGTTCACTAGTTCTGGTTTTCCTCCAGTGGTCAATATTTACATCGCTTTCTTGGCCATTTCTTGTGTATACAGAAGTATGTTCTTCTAAAGTTTAGCCTTGTTCGTCTGATACACGCAACTAATTATTATTATTATTTTTGTATTTTCATTGTGAATTAATGCTATCCTATTCATTCACGTTATTTAGTTAATTGACATCAGTGCTCATTAGATTCTGGACACGGACTCCTAGATTACGATTTAGTTTTTCTGGGTTATCTCCAATGTTAAAATAGTTCTGTTCAGATTTTTCTACCAATGCTCTGCCGACTCATTAGAAGATCCTATTCTCGTTAAAGAGCGATGATGTGAAGGTATCTTCGCAGTTGATGACAATAATAGTGGCACCGTCAATTTGAAATCTCCCATAAAATGGATACAACTCTCGATCTTGAAATGTTGATAGCTGCTTTTCTAGATGATATTACCAAAGGATGTATTTCATTCTACCATAATTTTGTGAATAATTTTTATGCATCACTTTTATGGTTATTATACTCACAAGGTTTGAGAGTCGTTGCCCTACTTTTACTATGAAGAAGAAAATAATGGAGAAAGACAGCATGTATTATAGGGTTCGCATGAATGTGACTTGGAATCTTTTCAGGTCATGAAATCGTATTTTTATGATAGAAGTGTTAAAAGTGGTTTTTTATTTTGTGAGTGAGGAAATACTGCGATAATCCTGGACTCTTCCAATCTCCCCAGATTTTTGAATAAGTATCCAGAATTTGGGAAATCCACCACTACTCACTGACAAGTTCAAAATCCTACATATATAGAGTTATGTTACCAGAGTAAAGGTATATTTTTTCAACAAAACATCTTCAAAACCAAATGACATTTTTCAAGGAAATTAGTGGGACTGACTCTATGATATCGCCACATTTATGAAATCATTCATGCCGTTACGGCAAATAATAATAGTCATCCTCTATTAGAACCAGGTAACGTACGTTGGATATACTTTGGAGTACTTGTGATGAAGTATTATTATATCAATCAACTCTTTGTATAGCTCTTGTATTTACTAGTTGTACATTTCACCTTGTAGTCTACTTGTGGGCGTTGCCCTCTGATCAGTCAATTACTGACTGACCTGGTTCCACTTTGGATGCCACTTGCTTTTGGATCGCTCCAGCCTATCAAGTTTTTGTCCACCATACCACCGAACAGAGTCTAATGACCCTGAAATTTAACCATAGGATAATTTTTTTTGTACCCCCAGGTTTTCCAGCAGATTCTTCAGCGCAGGTTGAGGGCTATCGTGCCTTTTTGGATTATTTTCTGTGGATTCCAACTTGTGGTCAAAGATGACTCTCAAGTATTTTGCCTTTTGTGAGGAATTCTTATCCTATTGAGAGTTGGTTACTTCAGTACTGTCAGTACTGTCTTCATGCTAAAAAGTACTATCGTGGTTTTAAGAGGGTAATCAGTTAGTTCTTTTTCTTCTTGTAATTCCTGATGATGCTAACTTTCCTCGCGAAACACGCCAACATGCGTCGAGCGATATTAGCGTAATTTTGGTTTATAATTGTATACCCTTTCAATTTGTATTCCCAATAAAGGTTTCGAATAAGTGATGACTTTTTAGGAAGTCTTTCTCGCTCTCAATATGAAAATCGGCGGATCTTCCAACCTTCCATTATTGGGGATGATATGTTTTCAAATTGACACCCTGTATGTGTCACAAGTGAGGCACTGGAGTTGATGAACATGAAAACCGACGTATCTCAGATACTATTCATTTCATTGCCTTTTTAGGGCTGATTCAAATTGACATTTAACTTAACAACACGGTAATATTCATTTCAAAATAACGTTGTTGGGTCACATGACTGAAAAAATGAGAATATCTCCAAATTCACTCCATCGATATGAACTTCTGGAAATAAGATACTAGAAAGGAGTGGAAGTTATAGTGGTACTCGAGCTAGTTAAAAAAGCCCATTCGATTGCACCTCGCGTGTCTTCCTTGAGAAATTAAATGAGGAGGTCGATATCGAACGTCAGATGTTGCTTCTGGCATGTTTCCGCATTTCGTGGATTCCACGGAGAGGTGAGAAAAGTGAGGAATTCGAATGTCAGATTTATTACTTGAAGCCCGTAGAAATTATTCTCGGTGATGATTGAATGTTCAACAGAAAGAGTGATAGAGTAAAGTTAGTACACTGAGGTAGTTCAAACAGTAATTTGATGGATAGGTATGGATACTCGGTTCGAAAACATTGAACTCTGGCCAAACATCAAAACTACTAGTTCCCTCGCCATACGTTTTGGAAACAAAGTTAAGCATTATAGAAGGTAGAACATTAAACCCCTAATTGTTTGTTCTATGTTGTTGGCATCTAATATGTGTTAATTATTCATGATTGATAAATAGAGAGGAATTGAAAACTTCCAAATTTACACTGAAGAATACACATACATTGTCGCAGGGCAGGCTCGCCGCGCTCCTACGATGATTTTTTTTGTGTATGGTCACCTTTAGTGAGCCATTTTTACACTTAATAACTCTCAATTTTCACCTAGAAGCCAGTCGAATAATATTAGATTTTTGCATTATATTCAGGTCACTAGTCTAGTCTCACCCTGTATGATGTAAAGTCCCAATCTCCAACCAGTGGAACTCCACTGTACGTAGTTTTACCGATTTACCGGAAATTCCTGACTAGTTTTCAATTTTATTAATTTGTGGCCCCAAACAGTCGAGCACCCGGTATACAGAACACTTAGAGCAAGGTTTCGACACGCTAGTCTCTTGTTGGGTGGAAAGATTCCGTGGCTCCATTTGTTTTCACAAATTATTTTATTTCAATTCGATTTCTCATCAGGTTGGCCAAATCGGAAAACGGGTATAGATTCCTCGGCGAAGGAATACGTGTATTTCTTCGGCGTTCAAGAATCACGTTGGTTTATGGTTTTTCTCGGGGCTCTCCGAATATCGGACCGCCCTAGGAATCGAGATATCTGAAATTCTGACTTTCAATATCTCCCTAGATCTGGGGAGTATTTAGTGACTTTTGTCAAATACTCCCTAGAAAACGCAGGTAACGGGACTTTAACGGTCATTTGCCCAAATCCCGCGCGTTTTCGCGAGCTAGGGTTTTGTTCAGCCAAGGGCGACGCCCACTTTGGCCCTCTAGGCCAATGGGTGTCGCGGATTTAGCAGTCAGGATTGCATAAATATGCAAGCAGCGAAGCAGCAGACAGCCACTCTTTCTTGTCGAATTGCAGTGTAATAATCAATTTCGTGTTTCCGTTAAATAACTTACGTTTGTTTGGCTTTGCCTTTTGTCTCTGCAATTCATCGTTTTGGCTAGTAGTTAGAGTCAGGTTCTCGGTAATAATAATTCAGTTCACAGTAGATTCATAACGTTTTGTTTCTATCTTAAAGGGGGTTAGACTCACTTGTACGGTTTACAGGTGTTTTATTCGCGCTACGAAAGTACGTTGATAGGCAGTTTAACTCTCGAGCAATAATCAGTGTAAAGTGATCTTTTGCAACGGACACTTAGGGATTTAACTTCATCAAAGTTATTTCCCGACTTAATACCTGTACGCGACGTTGACGAAAAATCCCCATCGTATGAAAAGGGGTCAGGCACCAAAACGAGATCTCACCTGATACAATCGGCTCGATCGTAGAGTTCCACGAAGATTGTATCGTTCGAGCTTAAATTCCTCGGCCTGTCAAGACATCATTAGCTGCGACTTTGTCGTTGGCGAGCCACATTTCCTGTGGTACCTAGGGGTTTCGCGTCCTTCCCATACCTATTTCCTGCGGCTGTTCTCGGCTTTTCCACCTGAGACAGTCTGGTTAGGCTCCGTGATCCTTTACCCAAATCTCTGTCTTGGTTTTTGTCACATCCAGTTGTAATTTTTAAAGTAAAATTTTTCAAGTTTAATTTTCCTTTTTGGTGCTTCACACAATTTTTGAAGTTAGGAAATTTTATTTAGATAGTTTTCTAAACCGTGAATCCTTCCTCCCTCGTCCATTTCCCGGCGAGGTCTTGTTAGGTGTTAGGTTAGTTAGCTATAGGGTGACCCTTCTCATCGTCACACTTGAGTTGGGTCGACGCGAGGTCGATTTTAGTGCACTTCTCCTTTGCCACACACTTGCACACGCAAGTAGCCCGACAATACATTACAGCCGTAATTGTTGTCCTTTAGAGCAATGACGAATATGAGATTGAGATCTCATATGCTCGCGGAGGAGAATACCCAAGCCGTGTTCGCCGGCGTTGGGCTTTCTCGGACACCTCCGCCGTCGGGTGACTTAGACGCCAGGCGTCTATTCCCCGAAGCGTCGCGACGCCTCGACGGAGACGTCCCCAAGGTACGTACTACCGGGGAAAATCGTGAGTTGACGATGTCAACTACCTTGTCTCCGAGAAGTGTGCTGGACCAAGGTACTTTAGAGTCGAGCTTAGACGGAGGGAGGCAGCCTTCCCCGTCGGCTCAGTTAGAATTAGAAGTTGATACCGCGGGAGTTGTCACAACTCCACCTCTGGAAGCTCGTTTTGAACGTTTTCATTTAATCAGAAATGTATCTGTTCGCAGGTCGGAGGGTTACAGAGGAGTCCATGCTGGCGAAGCTCGCGAGGTACGCCCCCTCGGAATGCGCCGGAGCGCTCCGAGGTCATTGGGTGTGCCCCACGCACAACAGCTGAGGCCACGAGAAGCAGATGTGCATACCCTAAGGGAACCGGGTGATGCTGAGGCCCTAGTTGACGAACTAGGGGGTGGTGGAAGGCTCTCGGAGGGAGTTGGGGATGCTAGCATTCCCATATCTCTCCAGGGGCGGGTTCAGTATACCTCCCAAGGGAACACATATGCACAGCCTGATTATGCAATAAGAGCTAGTAAGGCAGATTTCGTAACGGGTGTCGGCAGGGACACGGGAGTTGCCACCCGAAATCCCTGGGTGACGACGTCCTTGCCCTCCAGGCGACATGGAGCAGAGCGGTGGGTGGCTGAGGATGGTTTCGGAGAAATCCGAAACTTTGCTAAGGCCGTCCACCCACACCGTGGAACGAGACATGGCGCCCAACGTGGGGCTGCTGAAGACAGACCGTCTTCAGGGATCTGCGGGTGTAGCCTTCCTCCTGCAAACAGAATTAGAGTTCGGGATCTCTCTCCTGAGAGACTCCCAGTCAGTGAAATGGTTATGGGTGAACCGGAAACCCTTTGGCGCCCATATGGCACGTTTACCCGGTTGCCAACCGGGAATCGGCATTATAGGGAATCTGAGGATGTCCCTCGAGTTGCTCGAAACGTCGCTTCCAACCCCGGTGATGTCCACAGGAGTGGATATTACCCATCGAGGAGGCCAGTGCCCACAGTCCGGATTCAGGAGAATCCCAGAAGACCAGTGACGGGGGTCGACGACGTGCTCGTGCGACTCGCGGATTTGCTGGAGGATAGACGTCGGGGAACCCTAAACGGTGTTGATGGGGGTTTAATTAACAACAAACCACATCCCAGTTTCAGTGGGCTTCCTCACGAAGATCCAATCCAATTTATCCAATCCTCTGAGGATTATTTAGGGGGCTTTGATCCAACCGTCTGGGTGAGCGTTGCAGCTCAGTGGCTCAAGGGAGCAGCCCAGCAGTGGTATGCTCCATATCGCAACTCACGCCTAAACTGGCAGTTTTTCACAAACCGGCTCCAGGAACGGTTCGATAACGATCTGTTGGTCTCGAGCTTAGAAGCGGAGTTCTTTGGCACTGACCAGCCGAAGGGAGAGTCAATAACTTCCTTCATCCTGAACAAGTGGAGTCTTTCACAGAGGCTCTACCCAGAGATGGACGAAGGAAGGGTTGTGCGATTAATATTGAACCGGATCAGACCGGATATCAAAGTCCATTTGCAATTGCATAGATTTGCAACTATTGAAGAGCTGACACAAAAAGCTGTTGCTGTCGAGACGCTACTTCGTAGCACCAGCCAAAGTGTACAGTCGGGGCCGAAACTTGTTTCGAACACCAACCGTCCTCATCAGGCCGACGATGTGCCACCTAAACGTCCTCAGGGACAGCTACAGGACAACAGGGGTTCGAACCATGTTAGGTCCAGTAACTTTAATAACAATGGCACTAAATTCCAGAATTATGATCAATCGAGGCGTTCTGGAGGAAACAACGCTCCTTCGAGCGGATGTTTCACTTGCGGGGGAGCTCATTGGAACAAAGATTGCCCTCAGCAAAATGACAACAGGAACGGTCCCAAACGTCAGAGTGCGGGAACAAAACCGTTAGATCAGGCCAATAAGGCACATACGGTCAATACCGTACAGGCGAGTAAAATCTCGCGTCGTAAGACGTCAGCTAAGGACGCAGACAAAATCACAGTTTGCGAAGAATCAAAAAACTCCAACAGGAGCCATCAGGGGGCTCCATCGGAGTAGGTACTCCATCAACACCGTTTTGCGGTTCTGTGACAGTGTTGGACTGTCATAGAAATTATGCGGCATGTATTCCCAACAAGGAGGAGGAGAAGGAGTTCCAGGATGTTGAAGCTGGAGTCGTTTCAGCCGAAACGCCACCGTCATCAGGCAAACTACATTGGGCAGACCGGTCAGATTGTGAATCCGTTTGTTTCAGTGTGGTAGATGAGCGTGTGGATCGCGCCACTGGTGGTAGGCGGAAAAAAGTTCACTCGTCAGCAGACGTTAAACGTAGAGGGTTGAAAGTCATTTCCAACATGGCAAGTTCTAGTTTTGGAACGAATGGAAGGGGTTATGAATCATCTTCAGGTTCATGGAGTTGTGAGATCATCGAGGTACCCCAGGTCGTTGTTGGTGGGTCGTTCCATCCGCCACAACACAAGGTTTCGGAGTTAGTGATCGGTATACAGAAGAACCAGGAGGGGCCTGTTGTCAAAGAGAGTGCTAGGGCACTGCAAACTGGGCACAGGTCCGGTATAGGCACAAGTCGAGATGAAAAGGTGTATCCAAGGGAAGATTGCGAATCAAGGTTTCGGAACGAAAAAGTCGTCGAGAGTGACGTACTCTTTTCGGTTCCACTTCGGGGTAGTGAAGACACCGAGGGTGGTGGTCTGTCACTCACTCCCACACAGGACGCAGGTTTCGAGGTCGATGCATGCCAAGTCTCAAGGACGGTATCGAGGGGCAGAGCAGATGGGATCGCAGGTGCGAATCGCCATTCCCCGTTGGTAGATACCAGAGGCGTGGTAGGCATGTCATCTGAGAGAGTTACACGTCTTAGTCGGGGCGGAGGCGAGGTTCCTGAGGGATGCAATCGCCGAGTCCCATCGTTGGCTGCAGTTGGTGCTGCAGTACTTGATGTCAATCGCAAGTCGGAACTTCTGAGTTTCATTGAGACCGACCCGCTTAGGAAGAAGTCGGAGGTGGATCTGCTGGATCCATTGTGTCTATATCGTCGCTGTGATACTAGCTTAGCGAACAACAAGGTTGAGGGACGATTGCATCAGTTGCCGCGAATCGAGGCTGAACTGATGGGTCGTCGAGTTAGGGTTTTGGTGGACAGCGGAAGTTCGCTAAATCTCCTGAAACGTAGTTTGTTGCCTGTCACCTGGAGGGTGGATAGGAAGCAAGTGACACCGTTGCAGCTTGCATGCGCCGGTCGTGGCATCACCAGTCTAGGGGAGACAATAGTCGAACTGTTAATAGATGGTGTTGTTCACGAAGTTGTCGTGCAAGTGGTGGATGATCTTGTCGAGGATCTTCTGCTCGGGTGTCCCTGGCTGGCATCAAACGAGGCTATGGTCGACTTTGCACGTCGCACCATGTACGTTGGAAAGGGGCCTAGGCAAACTATTTTCTGGGCGGAGGAGGTCTATCTTCCACCAGAAAAGTTCCCTGAACCACAGGTAGCGGACGAACAGCTACCGGCGTTCTCGAGAAAGGAATTTCGGAGTCTTATCCGAGAGTTTGGAGACGTCTTTTACGAATCTCCAAGGCAACCAGTGACGAGGGCTGCTTGCCACAAAATCCGATTGAAGGAGGAGCTACCCTTCAAGCTCCGTCCGTACAAAGTTTCCGATCAGAAGAGGGCTCTTATCCAAGAGGAGGTGGATAAGGTGCTCGCTGCAGGTGTCATAAGTAGGTCCCATTCTGCCTTTATTAGTCCGGTCGTTATCGTCACGAAGAAGGACGGTACGGCTCGGTTTTGTGTCGACTACAGGAAGTTGAATAGTCTGACAATACCCGAGTCGTCGGTATTGCCAGGTATTCACGAGACTATCAAAGAGCTCGGAACAGCGAGAGTGTTCACTTCTTTGGATCTGAAGTCTGGGTTTTGGCAGATACCCATGGATGAGGCTAGTAAAAAGTATACAGCTTTTGCTACGCCTGATGGAGCTTGTTATGAGTTTAACTCAATGCCGTTTGGTCTAACGAATGCACCTGGAAGTTTCCAAATCCTTATGACGGAAGTGTTGGTTGGTTATGTCGATAAATTCGTCAAAGTATATCTAGACGACATAATCGTTTACAGCGAAGATGAAAAGGAGAACCTCTACCATCTCCGCCTTGTGCTGGAGAGGTTCAGAGCACATGGCCTGTGGTGCAGTTTAAAGAAGTGCAACTTCGCTCAGCGTAGGCTGGAGTACTTGGGGCATGTGGTGACGGAAACGTCAAACGAACCAATGCCAGGTCATGTGTTAGCGGTTCAACAATTCCCGCTACCCAAGAATGTCTCTCAGCTCCGAGGATTCTTGGGCACCGTTGGTTGGCTACGGGAGTTCATCCCGAACTTAGCGGAGTTGGAGGCTCCGATAAGTGACATGCTCAAGTCGAAAAAAGGGCGAGACCTTAAGTGGAACTCTCAAGCATTGGAGGCGTTTGAGAGGATCAAGGAAGTCGTGGGCCGTCCTATGGTCTTGGCCAGGCCGGACATGACTCTCCCGTTTTTCCTGCAGACCGATGCATCTGGGGTAGGCATCGCTGCAGTTCTGTATCAAGTCAATTGTCACGGCGACAGAAGGATCGTTTCACATGCTAGTGCCAAGCTCAAGGGCGCGGAACTAAACTATCATGTGAACGAGACTGAATGTTTAGCCATTGTTTGGGGTATCAAGCGATACCGTCATTATCTCGAAGACCGTCCATTCACTCTTCGAACGGACAGCAAAGCGTTGACTTGGTTATCCAAGTTCAAGGACGCAAAAGCGAAGTTAACTCGTTGGGCCTTACTTCTACAGGAGTATTCCTTCACTGTGGAGCACGTCGCAGGTCGAGACAATCAGCTAGCTGATTTCTTGTCCCGTAATCCCTCGGGGTCTCACAGTGAAGACTTGGATGCTGATGTAGAGCGTATGGGGTTGCCACCTATGAAGGTGCAACTGTCTGAACACCAAGGTGTGGTGAGCGTCGTAGAGACGCCGGCTGAAGTGGTCATGCGGCGGCAGGCCATAGATAGGGAGACGCAAAGGTTGAGGGCGCGTATCAGAACGATACAGGAGTTAGGTCCTATGTCCAGGGACGATCTTCGTTTTATCAACAAGTTTTCAGATGTCCAAGGTGTTGTATATGTTTCTTCTGCTGGTAAACGGCTATTGTATGTGCCCGAGGCGCTCCGTGAGGACGTGTCGGCTTATTACCATGAACACCCGACCGCTGGTCATCCTGGTCAAGAGGAAACCTTACGTGCCTTGAAACGGCACTATTGGTGGCCGGCCATGGAGGACTACGTCCGGGCCTACGTGAGAGGTTGCCTAGTCTGCCAGTGCGTTAAAGCCGTACGGCATCAGGAAGCGGCACCGCAACGGCCTAGTGTGCCGAAGCGACCGTGGCAGATGCTGGCTGTTGACGTCCTGGGGCCCTATGCAGCCTCAAGGAGGGGAAACAGGTTCGTGGTAATTGCCGTCGATATGTTTTCAAAGTGGGTTGAAGCCAAGGCCACTAAGACATGCACGTCGAAAGTAATTTCTCGTTTTCTAGACGAAGAAATCTTATCTCGTTGGGGTTGTCCAGAAGTCGTCATTTCTGACAACGGCCCGCAGTTTCAGAGCAATCGTCTGCTAAAATACTACGATGCGAAGAACATTGAGGTCAAATTTTCACCTGTTTATCATCAACAGGCGAACCCTGTCGAGCGAAGGGTCCAGGAACTGAAGAAGTGCCTAAGAGCAAGGATGCTGGAAACCACTTCGGAAGGGCTTTGGGAAGAAGGTCTGGCTGCAAGTCTCTATTGCTTACGGAACCGTAAGAATAGAGCAACAGGGGAGACTCCAGCGGAGTTATTGTTAGGATATACACCTGGTCGTCCAGGAGATTGGAGGCTACCTATGTACCGAGATCCGGTACATAATAGCCCCGAAGATCGGCAAGAACGTCTTGCAAAGGCAGCCAGACGTCAGGCAGTTTATCAGAGGAATTTATTCCCCGATAAAGATCTACCGTCGCCACGGACCTACGGGGTCGGCGACCGCGTTTTAGTTAGGAATTTCGTCAAAGGAAACTTCGGAGGTACACTGTCAGGACCGCATCCGATCACGAGGGTGATGGGGCGAGACAGTTACCTCGTAGATAGGAACGGCACCGAGAGGCTGGTGCACGTAGACGATATCCGTTCTTGGGTAAGCAGGACTTTGCCGGCTGGCGCCCGCCACGACGATGGTGGCCCAGGTCCGGATCAGCCAGAGTCCAACGACGCTGACCAAGAAGTGACAGGGGAAGTCACACCTAGGCCGACGACTGGGGGCGGTCCGAAGCCACCTTCGTTAATCCGGGTACGAGCTGACGCACCCAACTCAACGAATCCACGGGAAGTAACGGTCAGTTTCGATCCAAAGGACAAAGCGGTCCGGCGGACAGTGAAAAGGTTGAGGAGGAATCCACAAGGACGGAAACGCGACTCAGACTGCGCGGAGAAGAGAGGAGTATCCCGTAGGAGTCCGTTGCCGGTGGTGAACTCTGGCCTTTTGGAGATCAGAGATTCTGAACTCCCCGTCGCAAACTCACCAGTAGGGGGGCGTGCTACTACTGAAGTAGACGCTCTTACCCGTCAAGCGGTCGTTCCCGACCAAGGTCCTGCGTACGATTCAGATTCGGAAGTGGAAGCTGCTATCCGAGAGTTAGCACTTCCAGTAGGGGGGTCTCCATTATCATTGATGGTCGACCCGGGAGAGAATGTGAGACAGGAAGGCTCAGTAAGGACTGAGATTCCTAGTAAGAGTACAGGACGGCGAAGGAGATGCCGAGCTGTGGCGCTGGACTCCGACAGAGCTCCGATCCAGCGGCCACCGACAGACTCCGCCCGTCAGTATGTTTCGGTGACCGGGTCTGACGAAGATCCCGTACCAGCCCAGAGCTACAGCGAAGCTCCTAGAGTTAGTAAAGACTGTACTGAGAACGATTCCGACATGGAGGATGACGCTCCAGTAACTTTGGTGGTTCCAGCCTTGGTTCATCAGAGTGCGGAAGGTGACTATTAGGGAGTTAACGTAAAATTAGCTTTTGTCGGTTGTTTCGTTCGGAAATAACTTCGACCAAGTTAAACTCTTTAGTAGGGGGGTGTCGCAGGGCAGGCTCGCCGCGCTCCTACGATGATTTTTTTTGTGTATGGTCACCTTTAGTGAGCCATTTTTACACTTAATAACTCTCAATTTTCACCTAGAAGCCAGTCGAATAATATTAGATTTTTGCATTATATTCAGGTCACTAGTCTAGTCTCACCCTGTATGATGTAAAGTCCCAATCTCCAACCAGTGGAACTCCACTGTACGTAGTTTTACCGATTTACCGGAAATTCCTGACTAGTTTTCAATTTTATTAATTTGTGGCCCCAAACAGTCGAGCACCCGGTATACAGAACACTTAGAGCAAGGTTTCGACACGCTAGTCTCTTGTTGGGTGGAAAGATTCCGTGGCTCCATTTGTTTTCACAAATTATTTTATTTCAATTCGATTTCTCATCAGGTTGGCCAAATCGGAAAACGGGTATAGATTCCTCGGCGAAGGAATACGTGTATTTCTTCGGCGTTCAAGAATCACGTTGGTTTATGGTTTTTCTCGGGGCTCTCCGAATATCGGACCGCCCTAGGAATCGAGATATCTGAAATTCTGACTTTCAATATCTCCCTAGATCTGGGGAGTATTTAGTGACTTTTGTCAAATACTCCCTAGAAAACGCAGGTAACGGGACTTTAACGGTCATTTGCCCAAATCCCGCGCGTTTTCGCGAGCTAGGGTTTTGTTCAGCCAAGGGCGACGCCCACTTTGGCCCTCTAGGCCAATGGGTGTCGCGGATTTAGCAGTCAGGATTGCATAAATATGCAAGCAGCGAAGCAGCAGACAGCCACTCTTTCTTGTCGAATTGCAGTGTAATAATCAATTTCGTGTTTCCGTTAAATAACTTACGTTTGTTTGGCTTTGCCTTTTGTCTCTGCAATTCATCGTTTTGGCTAGTAGTTAGAGTCAGGTTCTCGGTAATAATAATTCAGTTCACAGTAGATTCATAACGTTTTGTTTCTATCTTAAAGGGGGTTAGACTCACTTGTACGGTTTACAGGTGTTTTATTCGCGCTACGAAAGTACGTTGATAGGCAGTTTAACTCTCGAGCAATAATCAGTGTAAAGTGATCTTTTGCAACGGACACTTAGGGATTTAACTTCATCAAAGTTATTTCCCGACTTAATACCTGTACGCGACGTTGACGAAAAATCCCCATCGTATGAAAAGGGGTCAGGCACCAAAACGAGATCTCACCTGATACAATCGGCTCGATCGTAGAGTTCCACGAAGATTGTATCGTTCGAGCTTAAATTCCTCGGCCTGTCAAGACATCATTAGCTGCGACTTTGTCGTTGGCGAGCCACATTTCCTGTGGTACCTAGGGGTTTCGCGTCCTTCCCATACCTATTTCCTGCGGCTGTTCTCGGCTTTTCCACCTGAGACAGTCTGGTTAGGCTCCGTGATCCTTTACCCAAATCTCTGTCTTGGTTTTTGTCACATCCAGTTGTAATTTTTAAAGTAAAATTTTTCAAGTTTAATTTTCCTTTTTGGTGCTTCACACAATTTTTGAAGTTAGGAAATTTTATTTAGATAGTTTTCTAAACCGTGAATCCTTCCTCCCTCGTCCATTTCCCGGCGAGGTCTTGTTAGGTGTTAGGTTAGTTAGCTATAGGGTGACCCTTCTCATCGTCACACTTGAGTTGGGTCGACGCGAGGTCGATTTTAGTGCACTTCTCCTTTGCCACACACTTGCACACGCAAGTAGCCCGACAATACATTACAGCCGTAATTGTTGTCCTTTAGAGCAATGACGAATATGAGATTGAGATCTCATATGCTCGCGGAGGAGAATACCCAAGCCGTGTTCGCCGGCGTTGGGCTTTCTCGGACACCTCCGCCGTCGGGTGACTTAGACGCCAGGCGTCTATTCCCCGAAGCGTCGCGACGCCTCGACGGAGACGTCCCCAAGGTACGTACTACCGGGGAAAATCGTGAGTTGACGATGTCAACTACCTTGTCTCCGAGAAGTGTGCTGGACCAAGGTACTTTAGAGTCGAGCTTAGACGGAGGGAGGCAGCCTTCCCCGTCGGCTCAGTTAGAATTAGAAGTTGATACCGCGGGAGTTGTCACAACTCCACCTCTGGAAGCTCGTTTTGAACGTTTTCATTTAATCAGAAATGTATCTGTTCGCAGGTCGGAGGGTTACAGAGGAGTCCATGCTGGCGAAGCTCGCGAGGTACGCCCCCTCGGAATGCGCCGGAGCGCTCCGAGGTCATTGGGTGTGCCCCACGCACAACAGCTGAGGCCACGAGAAGCAGATGTGCATACCCTAAGGGAACCGGGTGATGCTGAGGCCCTAGTTGACGAACTAGGGGGTGGTGGAAGGCTCTCGGAGGGAGTTGGGGATGCTAGCATTCCCATATCTCTCCAGGGGCGGGTTCAGTATACCTCCCAAGGGAACACATATGCACAGCCTGATTATGCAATAAGAGCTAGTAAGGCAGATTTCGTAACGGGTGTCGGCAGGGACACGGGAGTTGCCACCCGAAATCCCTGGGTGACGACGTCCTTGCCCTCCAGGCGACATGGAGCAGAGCGGTGGGTGGCTGAGGATGGTTTCGGAGAAATCCGAAACTTTGCTAAGGCCGTCCACCCACACCGTGGAACGAGACAACATATATTCTTATTATACATATATTCTGCAGTATGAATTTGGAAGTTTTTATTTTCTCTCTATCAACCCTAATGATTGTTGTGAAACATGCGTCAAAGTGATATTGACGTTATTTTGTTGTTTAGTTTTCCCATTATTGATTTGCATTCAAATATGTGACGAATTTTTTGTAATCTTTGCTCTCCACAAATATGAACACTACGTAGGTGCGAATAAATTCAGGACTTGGCAGAGTGGTGGAATCCCTACAGATGAAATCTTGGAACCAACTTTGTATAACAGATGATTCAAAGACAGCAACAAACGTGTTCATCGAAGAAATGAAAAAGTTAGTTGTTGATTATCCAGAACGAATACTATTCAAACGCAAAGAGAATCCTATTGCACCGTGAATCACAAAAAGATTATTAAAAATGACTCACAAGAAAGACAAGACGGCTGAAATCGACAATTAAATAATCTGATATTGAAAGAACAATACACGTATAGAAATAAACTTACCAATGAAATAAAAAATGCAAAAAAATACTGCTCTCAGCAACTAAAGGAGAATAGAAATTAAACAAAACTCTTATGGAATATGTTGCAAGAACTAGGGTTGAGTTGAAAAACAGCTCCCGCTGACACTACGCCCATTCACCATACCCCATTTCTTGGTATGTGAATAAAGTCGATTTATTATTATTCCTATAATGAGGGAAACCGAATTAAAGGACATTGATGCAGTTGTGAATGAAAAAATGAGGTGGTAATAGCAAAGCATTACAATAAAAATCCGCCAGTTACGGAAAAAATCTACAGAGAGAATTTCACTAAACCCTCACCACATCGAAGAAAGACTTCCCAAACAACACAATGGTGATGATTCCAACTAACGTCAAAGAAATATGCGACATCATTAATGAACTCAAGAACAACAAATCAACTGAGCATAGAATGATGGTTCTGACGATAGAAGAGCTGAATTTTATACATAATTAACGAATGGATTGGAAAGGGAATTTGGCCTGATGCTTTCAAAATTGCAACTGTCATACCAGTATAAGGAGAAAATAGAACATGTTCTAGTAAGCCAATTTCACGATTTATCGAAGGTTTTTGAGAAATTGATCAAGAACATACAGGGTATTTCCGAAATTGGTGCATTAAAAAAACCGGTTTGTTATTTGGTACATAAGGTAACAATAAATGGAAGAATTCTTGTTTTTTGAGCCTGTAAAAGTTTCCAATTTATTGGCACTTTTACTTGCCTTCGCTTGGAAGGCACTGGTTTGATTCTCCAGGCCACAGCGTGTCTGCCCGATGGCATTGTTTTTCTCACTGATAAGAAACGGTTTGCGTATGTTGTTGCCTCTGATCAGTAATCAGTGATGAAAACTTCAAAATTCATTATCTCCCAAAATTATTTTTTTTTTCGACAAAAAGTATTGTTTCATTTCATTTTGTTTTGTCATATACTACTTTTTACTTAATTTTTTGCTCCAATTTTGAAAACACCCTGTAGAAAATGGGGTATTGGACGCCTGAGGTGTCACTTGATGAGAACAAAATTAGTATTCCCCTTCACCACACTAGTAAGTTCATTCCTAGATGCGCATTTCGTTAATAAAGTTAACTTCATCAGTGGGATTACTAAACTGTTTAGTAATCTATCGTGAACAGTACCTACCCTGCAAAGATTTCGAGACTTTACTCGTGAGTAACCCTAGTGGAAAGCCATTTCCGATATGGAATACCTGATTGGGGAGCTGCTTGGCGGACACATCTAAACCAGCTAGAAATATGTTAAAGAACTTTTCTTAGATTTAGCAAAACGCATCACATACCCGTCAAATGATTCATATCGAGAATCAGAAATCAGAATAGACCTCCGAATATTCTTCTATCATAACACATGTGTTGAATATTATTCTGACCACAATAAAAGCCTATTTCCAGCCCACCATTATAACACAAGACAGAAATCACACACCACACCGTTCGTCAAAAAGTTAATTTCGTACAAGTCATTTACAAATGTTGCATCAAAAATGTACAATACCATTCCAGAGAACATAAAATTGAAAACAAATAATTTAGCATTCAAGAAGTAATTGAAAAATGTGTTCTGCAAAATGATAGGCAACTTTTTATTGATTTCATAAAGAATAATAAATGATTCCCAAAAACCCTCACATAATTTATTACACATATTCATTTTTCAAATTAATTCACTTGCTTCTCGTATCAAGCATGTAAATTATTAATTATTATTATATATAAACCATTACCAGAAAACCCCCACAGAACCACCACTTGCAATATCACGAGAGGGGTGCCATGATAGGGAAGAAAAGGAGTTTACATTAGTGGCTATATACCTTTTTTCAAATTATTGTTTCGTAAACCATGCAGGGTAATTGGTAACCTAACTGTGCACCAGTAGGTTACATAAAGGTCATTGGTGACTTCGATTGGTGGGGAGGAGCTCAGAACTGGCTCAAACCTCCTACTATATTCTTTTATATTCAATCGTGTGCGGTATTTTTCAGTTTCTGATTTTCACAGAACAACTGTTATGTTCAGAAATATAGAGAGAATTTAATAAATGAAAGTGGGAATTCATGTTTTTTTCGAATTGCTTGAAATTATGAAATTAACTTAGTTCCGATATCTGCAAGTTTCACTGTTATCAAGATTTCCACGAGGACAATTGAATTTCAATCAAGCTCATCATGAACCACCTCAAATAAACCCTGATCCTAGACATGGTAACTGAATTGAAATGTGCTCGTAGTTGTAAACTGCCGTCGAATCCCGAACAAGTTTTTAGGTACGTGGAGATTTCAAAATATTCGAATTAACAATCTCGGTGAAATGAAGCAGAATATCTAAATTAATGGTGAAAGTTGAAAAGCTACGATTGCACGCACACCTTTTTAATTAGTTGGAAATTGGAAAAGCCTGGAACAAATAATCGAACGAGTAAATCACAGTAACAAGACAATGATGAGCCACTTTGGCGTGACCATTAATCCTGTGAAACAAACGAACGCTTTCGCCGTAGGGTCCTTAATGACCCCACGATCAGTAGCCCATCAGTGGGGATAGAGATTTCTGCTAGGTCTTTAATTAAAGTGAGGGGAATGGAAAGGACGTTTGGACGCCAACATATTTGTGCTGACTGATTTGTATTATGAAGTTAATTTCAGTAGAGTTGCACATTGCGTTTTTAAACCACTTTTAGTAAGAATGCTGATATAATTCAATTAGATTTCACGCTTTCTGGTGGATTCTGTTACGTAAGATCATGAAAATCAATATATTGTAATGAAAATACACTTAGCTCTGTTGAACTGATTGTATTTCCACCGGTAAAATATAATATCAGGCCAATTAATTTTCACAAATTTCACTGAAATTTTATCCATATTAGTATGCAACATTATATGCCAGCTGTATTTTAACAACTGTATCTCCCTTGCTTCGTGCTCTCTTTTCATACCTGCAGTAGTGTTTTCAAGTCTTCTAGAACTGAGGAAACAAAGAGTTTGTTATTTTGCTACCGTTGAAAATCTTTACCGAAAATGCAACACAACACAACAAGAAGTAGATATTTCCCCTTTCTTGAATACATTTTGTACTGAAATATCATCCTTGGAGTGTGTCGATACCACCAAGATTCTCCATATCTGCAAAGGAAAGTCTGATAAGAGTAACACTCTATGGTCTTTATGTGTGATCACGGAGGATTATAGAAAAACACATACTCCTTGTAACTCCTATCCAGACCACGAGGCTCTGGCCTGTATTATTATCTGTTTATTGTTGATAAAATAAAATATACTTTATTTTATTTTGGCTTTTATTTATCAGGCTCACACGTGGCAAGTTGTACAATAATTATCCTAACCCTACTTCTGTCATGTCAAACACACCCAAGATACAGAGTGCGTTCAGCAATGACAACTATTACTACATCTTACCCTTTACAAAAAACACAAATACAAAAAAATATATAAATACTTATAACAGGCTTCAGTACATTTCATATTCATTAAACCTACAGGGTTGCTTTACACTGCGTGTAGGCCTTGTACATATCAAAGTCTCAACTTGTGGGCTACTCTTTAAATTATTTGAAATAGTACAAGGAACTACAATAGCATCATTTTCTTGATTATAACTAACAGTTCCAAGATTAGAAGACTCATGCTCAGAAACTGGATTCTGCACTATATCATATTCACCTGGATTAAATTGTTTACCAGGCAAGTCATGCTTAATTTCTGATTTACGCAAATGATTACATTTCGTCTCAAAACATTGGAACCATTATCTATCAAGTAAGACCTTGGTGACTTATGTTTGGCTAGCACAGTTGCAGGACGCCACTGATTTTCAAATCTATACACAACATCTTTACCTTCTTTAAATTCTGTTCTTTCCCTAGTATGTTTGTCATAATACTCCTTATAGTTATTATTTCTATGTACTAATTCTTTTCTGAAATCTTTAACTTCAACATTGGTTCGTTCAACAAGAGGTAGTTTAGTTTTCACTTTCCTAGAGAACATAAGTTCAACTATAGATTTCTTAAGACTAGTAATAGGTGTATTACGATATTCCATCAAAGCAACCAATATATCATCTGACTTTCGAATAATATTCTTTGCTGTCTGAACAAATCTTTCAGCAAGTCCATTAGAACTCGGATATCTAGGGCTACTTGTCTGGAATTTGAAGTCAAACCACCCTATCATTGTAAAATGCAAGATTATTGGTTACATACAAGTCAGCTCTCGTTATGAAAAATTCCAATCTCTCCATCATATAATTTCTTTTTCCAACCATTCACACAGCAATCCATAACTATAGTCAATATTTCATCCTTCAGCGTCTCTTTTCTAAACTGTTCCTTTTTCTTTTCACTCAATCTCAAATATTTCTCTACGGTATGAACCATTTCTTTCATATCCTCATCATTCTCTACTATTTCACTACTCACATTTCTGGACAGATAATCTGCAACAAATGAATATTTTTCAGGCTGATACATAACTTGTATATCATATTTATAATACTTTAATTTTAGTCTTTGCAATCGAATAATTTATAGACTATATCTATTTATTCATAACATTCACATTCGGTTTATGGTCAGTAACGACTTTTACAGGGCGACCATATATAAAATGATGAAATTTTTTGCAAGCATATACAATTCCCAACAACTCTTTTTCTATAATCGCATAATTTTTTTCAGTCTCTGTTAGGCCTCTAGATGCAAAAGCTACTGGTTTACCCTCTTACATCAAACAACAGCCAAGTCCACTTTGTGATACATCCGCCTGAATGATAATATCTTTTTTATAGTCAAAGTTCTTTAATGTAATCTTCTTAGTCAATCCATTTTTATTATTCTGAAGAGCTTTATCATGTATACCTGGCTACTGAAATAAACTATATTTTTTAAGAAGCTGATATAGTGGACTTGCAATCTCACCTAAATTTTTAATGAATTTCCCAAGTTCACTAAACCCAGCAACATCTGCAATTCTTTCTTATTGGATGGTGGTTTAATATCATTTATGGCCCCAATTTCATCATCATCCGCTTTCATGCCCTCATTATTAAACACATGTCCCATGTATTTAACTTCACTCTTTCTCGACTACAATTTTTGTTTGTTGAATTTCACACCTTTTTCTCTAGCTCTTTCAAACACCTTCCTCGTTGTCTTGTCATGTTCCTCCTGACTATTACAGGCAACTAGTAAGTCATCAAAATAAATTAAAACATTTTCAATATCCCCAAAATGTTTACAATTAATTTTTTAAAATATTCAGGTGCCAAATTCAAACACACCAAGATACAGCAATGACAACTATTACTACATGGTCTGGTCTAGCATCGTGTCTTTCAGTTTAATGAGGTTCTTCCAAACATCTTACTAAGACGGTTTCTCATGGAGTTACTACATAGGAGATGTTTCACTGGACTATTTTCAATAGTTGCACCCCTTCAACTTCTGGGTTCTGTTTCCGTAGATCCTTTAGATCTAGATAAGTTAACAACTCTCTGTTTCCCACGGGGGCTGCCACTGGATTTAAAAACGAGATCATTTATCCTCTTCGTGATCTTGTCTGGACCTTTTCTTCGGTTCTATGTGACGTCAACGCAAAGGGTTGTCCATCTAAGTTGTACCGCACCTGCCTTGATGTCATGGGTGCAATCATGCTGTCGGACGCACTGGATATTCGAATGGACTTGTTCACGGATGTCGCCCATTTTCAGCCAAAGTGGAGTGGGCGTTACAGGATCTCAAAGCCCCTTGGTAGGACCCCAGATAGAGATATATGCCTAGATTTCCCAGGAATGCCTTGAAAGGGGCATCCGGAGGGCAGAAATCTATATACTATCAGATAACCAAGCAGCACCAAAGGCTCTGAAGTCACACATTTGTGAGTCTGAGCTGACTTGGGACTGTAAATAAACCCTGAGACAACTGGCTGCGCAGGGGCATTAAAGGAAATAAGGAAGCAGACTGCCTTGCCAAAGAAGAGGCAAACACACAACTTTCCAGCCCAGAACTCTTCTGTGGACTCTCCAAGGCACACTTATAAAAAGATTTTCGACGTTGGGAATTCGATGAAATGAGATCTTACTGAAATAAAGTACCAGGACAAAGACAAGTGAAAAGGCTAGTCAACGAAAGCTAAACACCTTCTTGAGTTGGTTAAAAAAGACTTGAACTTGGCAACTAGGTACTGCTCTCTGAGGTATCACCTCAAAAAGGTGGGCAATTTAGAGAGTGATAGTTGCCGCTACTGCGAGAACTTTGCGGAAACTGCAGAACATCTGCTATGCGAATGCCCAGCGCTCTTCTGCACAAAGCTCAAATTCCAGGAAGGGGCATTTGTAACGCCTTCCGGCATCAGGAACTCAACTCTCAGGAAACTGATAAATTTCGCAAGAAGTTAGATAAAGGGTTACGCAAAAAAGACCTTACAGGTCGAGGTGCTTGTGAGGCTACACGACCCCCTACAATCTACAAGATAGTACTAATTTTGTACTCTAGAACTACTCCCAAATATATGTTGTAAAATTTCGTTCGTATTGCTGTATCATTCTCCAAGTGAAAGGAAGATTGAGTAACATTCTCTGATAATTATAATAATAATAATAATAATTTGTTTATTCAAAATATAGATATACAGATATACGAATAAAAATATTCAGGTATGAATTAATAATAATAATATTTCTAAAATATAAATATAGGATATAAATATAATGTATAAGTTACAGCCAGATGGTTTGGTGGTGAAGATAATATAGTTGGTGGGGTTATTAGACAATGTATTATGACAATATATAATACGCCTTCCCCTTTTGCCTGAATAAACATAGAGGTCGCCTATTTAAACCAATCTTGGTTTCTTTATGGGTTGTGTGATTAATTAATCTAGTATGTAGAAGTGAGTTTGACAAAGTATCAAGCAATTGTTCTTCTGACTCGTGTTCAATAGTAATTATAAAATATTTTAATAATTTTGTATAAAGGTTGAATGGGTTTAGGGTATATAAATATGTTTTGTACATGTTTTGTAGAAAATTGTATAATCTTGGTACTATATAAGTGAAACATCGCTGTCGTTCTGTTTTCTTTGGAGTGTTGGTGTTCTATATTTCTGAGACATCCTTTATTCCTATATTATATCTGATTATTCAAGATTTTCATTCTTATCTGAATATCGGAAAATCATTCGAAAACTGGAACGCTGTAAGTTTCAAGCTCGGTAAACAAAATTATGACTACGAGTTGAATAGCTGACAAATCCCCCAGAAACTCAAAAAGTTTTCCCGAAAGTTGGGAACACACCCAATTGAAGCGCTAATTAACGCCTGAAGAAAAATACAAGAAATAGAGCTAATACAAGTAGCCACTTCGGCCCGGAAATTATTTAAGTCTTCTCGCTTCCAATTTCCCGCTGAGGAAACCACTTTTATTTTTTCTACCGCCCGTCATCGATCTAGCCTGATCAGATACCTAATTGTTATCGAGGGTGCCGGTAAATATATCTTAGGGGGCTGATTTCTCAGCGAACCCTCAACGATTTCCGTATTTAGTCATTAAAAACTCGTTATTCCTACAGCGCTTTGGTTAGAGACATATTTTATTTAATTTTCAATTAGGTGTAGATTGGAATACTGAAATTGCTTTCCTGATAGACGTTCGGGCAGGAGGGCGATTTATTTGCTTCGAGGTTCAAGATTTCTGGCGGGGAAGATATTTAAGCATTAACTGTGAGAAACTGGATTGCAATCAGATAGACTGGATTTGCTGACATGACGGCAGTGATTGGAGTAAACATAATAAAACGCTGTCTATTTACTGTTGGAAACAAAATCTTGTTGATGAACTTGATTTGTTTTTTATTGGGCTAGAATGAAGGCAGTCCAGAATAATAATATTTTAGTGATTTAACTGCAAAGACAAGAGGTTACTATTTTTTTATGTAGTAGAATAAAGTTTTATTGGAACGAATGTTTTTGAAATTAAGATTGTTCTTATTTGGTTGTTTTTTAAAATTGTTTTTTCCGTTAACCAGCTGTCATTCACCTACGAACGACAGCCCTCAGAAGTCGAAACTTGTACGAGCTAAGGATTAACGAGGTCATACCTTTTAACATAACCTAACATAACATTCGAAAGTTATCAAGCACCCCGTCGGAAATGACAATCAATGTACAGGGTGAACTATGACCGAATTCGAAAAATAAAGTGGTGTATCTATAAGACCATGAGTAATGATTAAGCAATCCGTGATGATTAATGATTAGTTTTTGTTTGTTAACCTCCGAAGATGCGCCACTGAAGTAAACACATCTATATGTGTTGTTGTCACAACACGTTCCCTAACTACGATCTCGTTTAATTTTCTATGATTATTCGTGGTTTCAGTGGTTTCAATCACATTACAACCATTCACGGTCTGCTGCCATGTTCCAGTCAGTCGGGAGTTTACAGAGAAATATTCGATCGTTTTGGTTGGTTTCCGGGTTTTGCCGTGGTCTTCTTTGGTTTAAATCTCCAAACGTTTCGACTGCAACTGCGGCAGTCATCTTCAGTGGCGTGGTCGAAGTACTCTTCTAGACGTATCAACTGAAACTTGAAACAATTTTTCAGAAATCACAACAAAACTGGCTAACATGGACTCACCCCGTATATCGAGAGTTCGTGCAGTAACTGATGCACTTTATAGTGGATCCGATTCGGCCTCTCGAACAAACGATGTGATTGTAGTTGAAATGTTCGAAAAGTGAACTTTAGCACCCTGTATAATCGAACCTATTGAATTTAGAACGTTAGGTCAATGGAGACATTTGATCAGCATCATGATGTCTATAACATATAAAAAAATCAAGCAAATTCACCGAAAGCCAATTTCCAATTGATGCGGTGCGGGGTACGTTCATTTTCATATTATTTACAAATAATTTGAGCAATAATGTTTTGTACTTCAGTTTTGACAAAATACAGAAAAATCGTCCAGGACAATGTTCTGTATGGTGCGCGAAGGTGAACATGTAGAATTTGAGTGATATTTGTGTTTGATGATTACCTACAATTGAAATTAATTAGTAATGATATTGATTATGATTCACTAATTATGTCTGTAATACCATCTGGTAGATATCAGGTCATTTTTAATTTTAACATTTGGTATGGTTTTGGTTCTTAAAAAATTATTTGTTTCGTTTTTTACTTTATTAAAACAAAGAAATAATTTGGCGGAAATAAAAATGGGAATATGTTTCGAGGAAATAATAAAAATGAAGTAGCTGAAGTAGAAAATCTCGTTTCCACTATTTGTACTGCGGAATATACTTATATATTATTGTTTTCTTTCGTTTTCCACAAAACTTGCGGTTACCAAAAGGAGTTTACGTTGGCTCTTTTAATTAAAAAAAAAGATGAAAAATTGAACGGAGTTGAAAGATATGAACCATTGCAACAGCAAGAACGAACACTCTAGTATTTGAGATTTTGCTGCACTACCATTTCGATAAAAACCTAAGAAGTTCCATTTTATTGATCACAAAAGTTTATGATGAATGATCCCTAAAAGTTATGAAACACTAGAATAAAACCATTTTTTTAATAAAAAATATATTTAGGAAATATTTAATTTTTCAACTTTTTCAGATAGATAATTCAAATTTCGCATGCGGGCCTATCATTGAAGTTTCAACAACGTTTTTGAATAACTTTTTCTGCTATCTCTACAAATAACCCAACTTTAACACATCCATAAGGAATTTTTTCTAATTGTCGCCATATTGGTATTCACTAGACGTTACTTTTTGACCATGTTGGTTATACAATGTAAAAGATATTACCTTCACCAGAAACTTGAAATATAATATTTTGACATAAGGTAAAAATTAACTGACATTCTATTTCAACAAAAATATAACAAAATAGGAACACTTAGATGAACAAACCACGTTGTTTTATATTGTCCAACAGACCACCTAGTACAAAGTTATGAATTTCTCAGTTATAACACAATAAAACGATCAATATTTCAGTATGATACTTGGTTTGATTACTTCTTCATTTTATAGAAACCAGACTGAAAGTACGTATGGGTAAGCAATATCAGTCGAACATTTAAGACGTTTTTTAAAAGAAATATTTCTAAAACAAAAATGCCACTTTCCAACTTTAGCAGCCGGTATTTCGAGAACTATTCATAGAATTGAGTTGTGCTCGAATAGACTTTTGTTGTTTTACCTCTTATTTCGTTAGATGACTTTTATTCACAAAATTAAAATTTATTGAAAATAATTGAGCCTTTCGCTTATTCTCTTTAGAGTATTAGGTCAGCAAACACACAAACACAGAAAAATTCAACAGCCCCATAGGACTGCCACGCCTAAAGCTAAAGAAACATCATTACATCATATTTGATTTTTTTTTCATGATGAAATGGTGTTTTTTTTTGTAATGTACATCGAGAACAAGAAGAAAAATGCATATATTGCTCAGAACAAATATTCCCTCACTAATTTGATGGCAATTTTATCTTCCATTTTCGAATAAAATCGTCACTTGAAAAATCCGCTGAAACCGTTCGTCTAAATACCGCCCTTTGTATATACTCGCCAGTTCTTTTTGAAATGTATCTGATCCACTCGAAATCCAGTCAACAAACAGCTTTTCTGCGTGCAAATTGCAGGCTTTTGTTTGAAAAACATGACTCTCATACAGTGAATGGGCTCATCAAAAATTTAAAATTAACCTCCCCTCTTGACTTTTCTCTCGCGTATTCATGTGGACTTGAAAGAGGGCTCGAATCTTCAAATAGACCTTGATTGCTGTGGGTGGTATGCATTTAAATCCAACAAAAGGAATAAACCCACCTGAAATTTTCCCCGAGTAAGAGCCTATCCATCCGAGTATAAGAGTATATGGGTCACGACCTGAGTTCATCAATGGAAATTACAATGAAGCGCGTCCTCGTTCCGTAAGAAGGAGAATACACAATACAATATGATTTTGTGGAAAGCATTACTGCGACATTACGATTTTGTTTTAATATCGTGGATACGAGAACATTTCGAAAAATTCTCAAGTTACTGGTTAAACACACGCCAAGGGTGCACTCGTATAAACAAAGCCAGTATGTAACCAAACGCATAGACAAAATCAATATGACCAGAAATATTATTTTAAATTATCCAGGGACACAGTGGAATATTGTCTCCGCTTGAAAAAAATATACCCTAAGCGATCACATGTTTAGTGCCTGGCTCTCAATATTTCAATCCCCTTCAAAATACATGTTACAAAGGACCCTTTTGATAAATAAACACTTGTGACATTATTTTCAAGTATTGGAGTGTGAAATAAATATTTCTAAACAGGAACATTTCAAAAGAAGAGATAAATGTTTATTTATTGTTTGCATATGTTAATGATTATGTGAGAGGTTAGATATCTTAATAGACCAACCATCCCGTTTCTCTAAAATTCGGATGATTCCTTGAAATAACAGTTAGTCGTAGTTTCAACTCGAGACCTTCTTCTGTTTATAAGGTTTATGGTTTCAACTCTGCATTTCAATATGAGAAAGTACTCAATTTTCATTAAAAATTATTTAGTTTCATAAATAAATCTCTCTGATTGTTCTGGAAAGTCGATTCTTTCAATCAACCTTCATATCATCCATTACGATTCTTGTATTCAACCTTTAGTACACTCAATGTATTTCAGATTTTTGTTTTACAGATCCTTAAGATGTTAGTGACTTATCTTGCCTCATTAATATTCATTCATGATCAGTTCTTGTTGAAATTTCATATCAGTTTCAATAACAATTAATTGATAAATGTCCTTTACTGAATCTTTGATTATTTGTGTTTATTTATTTTGTTTATTAATTTAATATAAATATTTAAGTGTTGTGAAATCTTGTTTTCCATTTATAAAAGTTCATACACGAGCTCTTCTAGCCTTGTCAAGTTGATAGTAGCAATCTTAAGAGTTGTAAACCAAGCAAATGTTAATTCCAATTCCATCCTACGAAGAAAAAAAAATAATAGCATAGCATCCAAGGGAGGCAGAACGATAAAGAAACTGAGGTGAGATAAAAAGCTTTAATTATGTGACGTACGTATAACTCTAAATTCTTACATATCATTTTATCAATCTAAAATATTTCCAATATTTCGATGTTACCGCTTCTATCAAAGTCCTAGCAACTTAATTTTTTTCATTAGAACATTCTGTGTAAAAACAAATTCTTAGAAACGCTATTTTATTAGAGTACTATTTTGTTAATAATACCCTATCAGCTATTGAGATAAAAAATGATTTCTGTCAAATATGGTCCAAAACATAGCCCTGATTGAACTTCCGTGAGGTATTAGGTAACCACTCTCAATGCACGAAGAGTTGATATTTCGATGGTAGTTTGGACAAACATGATTCATTTAATTTACATCCAGAAATCGACTCCATATCGTACAGAGCATACTAAAGTTTATATGGATTCATTCATTTTACACGCACAACATGATATATGAAATAAACATTTTTCTGCTCATCATAATTCTTTCATGGCGAAAGAAATGAGCTTTCAAGAAAAATTCGACCTGAATGTTTCGAGTACTTCAAAAAACCACTGAATTAGCTTTTTCATTTTTAATGACACACTGAATGCTGAAACATTTCTCCAAATACTAAGGACGACTGTTACCGATTTCCTCGAGAATTTGCCTCTAGAGGAATATAGGAATTCCTGGTTTCAACTGCACGGAGCACCAGCTCATTCCACCCAGAAACTTTTCGGGGAACTTTACGAGATGTTTGACGATCATTGGTTTGGACGTTTAGGGCCGTGGGATTGGCCATCGAGATCACCCGATCTCACGCCTATTGACATTTTATGGAGTGAACTCCAAAGAACAACTGCAACGGCGAATAGTTCGGTGTGAAGATCATGAAATTGAAAAAGCAACTACGCGTTGATTTCTTATAGTCGCAGAGCTCGTTTCTGTAACACAAACACACTTTTGCACTAGAACGTGCCAACCTAGGTAGATAGTTAGTGACGTGGAAAGGCCAAGTTCACGGGAGATGACATTAATAACAATGTCTGTTTTTCGAGAGCTATATCAGATGAGACTTACCTCGAATTGCTATCAATGTGTGTGCTAAATATGAAATGGGTTTTACGTAAGTAATCTGTTGAGAGTCTACTGTTACCTATACTAAATGCCACTTGAATGTGATCAGATTGTTTTTCGAAATATTCAGTGCCAGTATATTCGCATCTTACAAACTTTTGATTTTTTATATCTTCAGGTTGATCTTCATTGTGTAATAGTCTAGCCATATTGTTAATATACAGTAGAAAGAGAATATGGCCTAACAGTGACATATGGAGGCTCCAGGTAATTTTTTTTTCATATGTATTAATATTCTTCGATTACGGTCAATAAATAATTATCTGAACTAATTGAAAACCATTATGAAAAAGCCTCTGCAATAGAACTTTGTGACTCACACAGTCAAAGACGTTGGAAAGATCATAAAACTGCCTTCTATCAATTGAGGTTTGTATAGATTTTGTCGAGATAGTCGAAAATGGCGCCAACTGCCCATTTTTGGTTCAAAATACGAAATGCTCTGCAACCATACACCTGTAAAAAAATAAGTCTCAACTGTCAAATATTCCTGTAGCCATGAACTCCAGAAACACTATTTTTTATTGTGTTTCTTATGCCAGTCATCAATTTATCGTAATTCGGCGACCTCTTCATGAATCGCCCTATGTGCCTTTTTCCAGGGTAACTAAAGAAGTCATAGTAAAATGCTTGAGCAAATATACAACTCACTAGGATATGTGATGTTAAAAATTTGAGTATCTTCAGAACGTTCATTTCTATAACATTGAAAAAACTAAAAGCTCATGTAAACATGAATATTTTGTGTACATTATTAAAACACCAGTCCAGTACGAACTACTTTAATTATCCCTAATAAAAGGAAAAGATGGAACATTCCGGTTCAAAAACTTTTGAAAAATTGTCCTCTGTAAATTATGGTTATGAGCTATAAAAGGAATAATATTTCATTTCTCCACATTTATTTTTCCATGATGTAGTTCTGTAACATGGAATAACATTTTCATTCAACATATTCATGTTTTATTTTGGTTCATTCCTTTTTTACATCTGTACTGCAAGATTATTCAAACCATTGTTGAAGCTGAAGTTGATGTCCTCATTTCATTCGTATTTCAGACCGTACATTATCCTCCACGTATGGTTTATGTTCCATGTGAATTGAGCAAGCTGTTCGTTGTTTACTTCGTTGTTTAATTCTTTGAAGTATTAATTTTATGATTACGCTGGATAAGCAGTTGATGTGTTTGTTGAAAACTCATTAGTGATGTGTACCTCACGGATTTATGATGTGAAAATTGTATAGGTCAGGGTCGCCTTTTTTTAGCACTCAAGAGTATGATGGCTAGTCAGATGACACCGTGTATTCCGAATAGCAACTCCGATTACTTTCTCAAAGACTTTGATTGAGTAATTTATATTAATCCATCGTGGAGTCTTTAAAGTTCCATGGTCACGTAGGTATTCATGGAATCGATCTCAACAGCAGGTCATGATGGTAGAGCGCTTGTCTCTTAACCTAAGGGTCATGGGTTCGATTCATCGTTCTCGTGCATGGCATCACACGTTAAAAGGTAAGGGCTGCGTCTTCCCTAGCTCGGACAAGTCTTTCGAAGACTTTTGAGGATTGTACTCTTAGAGGTGTGCAGCTGGTTGACGGAAATAACAATAACAAAAAACAAATATATATCATATGAGCGACATCTATATACTTTGAACCGTGTTTTATGTCCCTATTTAGTTTGACTAACATATTTTTTTCAGAATCCTTAGCTATTCTCATACATTTGAAGCATAATTTCTTCAAATGAATGAATCATTTTAATATTTGTTTATAATGTTGTAACTTTCAAATCTGCGACCAGCTACAGACAGATTTGTTGTACGTCTTCTGGACTAAAAAAGTAGTACATTATTATTGTAAAGAAATTGAAACTGACATCGTTTTGGATGATGTATCTTGAGAACCAAGGTTTGACTCAACGAAGTACCGAACTTGGTAACATTGTTGTCAGTTATTCTGAGAACATTGATCTAACGTATGTACCAATTCAGTCGGAAAAGATGAAAATACGGATGAAAGTGTTTTTGGACATTTGACTACAAAAAAAATCAATGTTCAGATTATATTATTAGTTATAGTAATACTTTTTTCATGTTCATCCTATGATTCTTTTTTCCTTTTCTTTCATTATTTTTGTTATCGAACCATTTTGTTTGGTCAAACACTGAATATTTTTTGAATTACAATCAAATTGTTCATATTCCTAATTCAATTATTCATAACCCACCGCTTGAAATATTATGTTACTTTTGTCAGGAATAAGAGTTATTTCAAGTGCCCGATTTTTCGGTGGGCCTTCGGTGGACCATAAAATAGCAGAATTATTTTCGAAAAAACGATGAAGGTGAAAACCGTTAATATATGAAACCAATAAAATTGTGGATCGATTAGTGATCAGGAAAACTTTTTACAAGACTTAATGGCAAAATGAAATAATATAAAGCATCTAACGCAAAAACAGTAAGAATAAATTATTATTGATCTGAATTCGTAATGAAACGAAAGTGACCAAAATGAGAAAACTACGTAATTGCAAAACTGAATAGTCTAAGCTGTTCATGAAATGGTCAAATTCAAAAACTAATGAAATCGAATTTTATTAAAACATCATTTAATACTATCTAAAAACGTAAAACCAACAAATTGTCTAAAAATAAAATAGTTTTGACGTAAAATCTGTGAAACCGAAACGTGTAACTTTCAAAATGATCAGACTCCAAATCTTGCAGAAAGTGCGAATAATGAACCAGACTTTTAGAGAACGATCGACGAAGTTATAGAACCTATTCTATTATCTCCTACATGGTGCTGACCTGTGACCGTTGGACTAATCGAATGATGTCTTATGAATTTATAACAAATCGTTCATTTTGTATGTTGTTTTCAAAATTCATTTGAAGATTGTGAGCTTTGCGATCTCGCTAATATCAGGCGATGAGACAGAAATAAAAAGTAATTTGATCCCAACATTAGAATTCATTTATACTGACCGCACGTTGCGCCATCTCTGAGAGAGTAGAGCAACCCGTGATCCACGTTCTGATAATTTTTGGTTCTGTACATTTCGGTTTTACCATTATTCTTGTGATGACTTTAAGTATGTCAACTTATGTCTTGTGATGAATTCATTCGACGTTTGACCTTATGACTTTAGAATAATGTGCTTTGCAGACTTACGATATTCAGTTACCTACTAATAATATTTTAATATTTTTTCATAAATCAATTTTTGTAATTTGCAGGTTTGATCGAACATCCGTCTTAAAATTTTCGGTTATTCTTATTTTATGGTATTACAGATTCAACTTCTTGTGATGTTCAGTTCATCGATTTTGGTTCTTCACAAATCTGATGTGATCACTTCGGATTCCTCATATCATCATGAAACATATTCAAATAACGTCCCCAATTTTGAAGATATATTATCACAAAACCCAGTTTGCAGTAAATTTCAATTGAAATTGAACTTTGTTGAACCTTTCGCCATGGAGATTTTTGAGATTGAAGGAGTCGGACAGACAATAAAAATATTTATCTTTAGTTTTTGAGTATTGCTGAAAAGATGTTTTTAAAATATCAAAATTCAATCCATCTTTTTTTCCAATCCAAGCATTCTGAACCTTTTAAACTCCTAGAAAATGAATTATGTATAATTTTAATTCTTGCATAAAAGCCATTGGTTGCATTTTACTGAGGTTTTCTCTAGACAAATGAAGCAGCTACCATGTATAAATGATAACTTTGTCAGTTTTCATGTTAACGACTTTAAAAGAAGCACTTTGAAAAATCTCCCAAGCGTTTTTTCTCCTCTAACTAACTTCGGTAGTTGTGCTAATTTTCTAATTCAGTTTTTGGCAAAAAACCAGGCACCTTCGATGAGCCATAAGTTGGTTCGTATTGCATCTACAGAAATAAAAAATAATTGTCGATATATTTTTTTAAAGATTCATTTTTCCTAAGCTTTTTTTGATAAGACCAAGTTTTTGAGACATTCGTTAAAATTAGTTATAAAAATAATAATTTTTTAACGAAATGTAAACATTTTCAATCGCGAATAACTCGAAAAAAATTGATTTATCGGGAAAGCTTTATGAAACAATAGCCTAAGAATAAGTACTCCAATATATCAATGTAATAGCACACATTGGCACTATATAATTTTTAACCCTTATGCCAGTCCTTTCTCACTTGATTACTGCGTAAATTTCACGATAATCCGTTTTAGTCTGAAATAATCTAGAGCGAAAACCGTCGAACACTGTCATGACAAAATAAATTTTTTAAATATATTAGTCTCTTAAAATGTTTTTATGTCGTGGGTATCTGATTATTATAGAAAATTCATTGTGGCGTCTATTATAAGAATAAAGTTGATGTTGGTGACTAAAAGCCGAAACGTCGGATGTTAATCTCGAACTGACATCGTATAGCTAAGAATCGCACGTTAAAAGGTAAGACCTCGTTAATCCTGAGCTCGCACAAGTTTCGACTTCTGGGGGCTGTCGTTTGTAGGGGGATGACAGCTGATTAACGGTAAAAAAACAAATTTTAAAACGATTTTTTTAAAAACAATAGCGGAGGAAAACGAGTATGTGACTGTGGAGCTCATTTTAATAGGTATCCTCGTCAATTGAGGCCAGAAAAAACTTTAATGATTTTTCAAACTTATGTTTATTTTGATCCATCTCCACAAATACCCCACCCCGTATTGAAACCATTTTGGTGATTACCATGTTTTCTTTTTGTACTATTTCAAACTTTTTTTTCCAGCTTTCATTCGCAAACAAAAAGATGACGTCAAATTTAATTAATGAACGTGGACATTTCATCCGTTGTTCAAATTAATTCTCCAACTAACCCGCTTTGTTTTTAAACCTCTCGAATATAATGGAAAGTATTAAAATCAAGCTTGGCCGACAAAACAATAGATGGCTATAGTTTATGAAACCAGCCAGCTTCATCCCATCGTAATTCACCATTTTACTTTGTTCCTTGTTTCACTTCATTTCCGATAATGTAGTAGCCTAGAGGATGCCTGAAACATCATAGGCGGAACACCGTGGCATCTGAGAAGAAACATATGTTCAAATACATCCAAATAATAATAATACTCCCTCAATTCGCTTACCATAACATCTGGTCAAGTCAGAGTCCAAACAAACAGAGCAGGTCATCTTTAGAAGGGGCGTGTTTCAGGGAGATTCCCTCAGCCCTCTTCTCTTCTACATCTCACTACTACCATTGTCCGTTGCACTACGGAAAACCCGTGGATACAACTGCGGCATCCCCAGCAACCGGAGGCATAAGGTCACCCATTTGTTTTACATGGATTACCTTAAACTTTATACCTCCGGAGAAAAGGACCTTCATCAGTCCTCAAGGGTGGTGCAAGAGTACACGCATGCTATCGGAATGGAGTTTGGGATCGACAAATGTGCCACGGTTCATATTAAAAGAGGACGATGCGAGGAATACGGAGAGGACGTTCAGCTCGTAGACGGAAGCATCCTACATCATCTGGATGCCGGAGAGACGTATACCTACCTAGGGGTTGAACGACACCACGACCAAGAGGTAGCTACTGTCAAAAACTCTTCTTTTGGAAGAAGAAACACTCTGAGGTTGGTATAAGAATGTGTCGATTGGATGTAATAAAATTTCAAAATGGACTAAATGCTCAGTACAACGCATTGATATAGATGTCAAACGTGTCAAAATTACGAATCGATCAGAAGCAGTTAGCAAATTAATTAAAAGCGGAATTGAAGAACAAGTTTTAATGAAAACAACAGGACACAGCAATTCATCATCAATAAAACCATACTTTGAAGTTGACAAAGAGAATCATTCGAGCATTGTTCAGTCAGTTCGGTTGGAAAAAAAAACTTTAACATCTACTACAGAAACAATTAGCTGTGGCACTCGCAGCGACATCAATGTTCCTAGTATGAATTTCAATAATGCGTTTTATTTTTTAGTTTCAGAATGCATCTAAATAATTTTTCTATTTTCATATTAAATAAAACAAACTGAATTTGACATCCTTTTTTACCCATTTTTATGATACCCCGCTGACAAACCTATCAATTTAAAGGCATTTGACCTTGAACAAAAAAATTTCACATCCGGCGCTTTTCTATTTTCTGTCACTTCTGCACCACGAATTACCCCCCTCTATGGAACAAATCTGTATATGCACCTGTTTGGTTAAAAAAAATTATCAACTCATGCCCCCCCTGAAAAATTCCCTAGATCCGCTAGTGCCTCTCTTGCAATTATAAGTGAAAAACAAGTTTTATAATTACTCAGAAGCTATCTTCTTCGAGAGACTTGTGCTCAACAAAACAGAAGTTACTGAGGAACTGAAAATCCGATAATGAAAACTGTTCATACTTTTTCAATATAGTTATTTGTTTCTCTGAAAATTGAATATTTTCTACCATATTTGGCACCTCACTGTTCAATACCTTGGCTTCTGCACCCATACACTTTTTCCAGTGAAAAAACTTCGAGAGTTATTTTTCGTCATGAGCCCCTGTCACATCATTGTACGAGAACCGGCTTGAATGTATCGTCTTCTTCTTCTAGATATTCTTAGCAAGGCAATTATGACTCCACAAACGAAATGATACGACACTGATCAGTTTCCCAAACCGCAACCTCATATTTACTCTTACTTATCGTAACGTATATAACCTGAAACCGTGAAATATGATTTAAATGCTCCGAATATTGCCAACTAATACGTTAAGCTTTCAATTTATACCGTTATTTGTGTTCAAGAGCTTTTTGTTGGCGTTTCAATTTCCGATTCCGGTTTGCAAGTTCAGAAGAGGAAATTATACCTTGAGTACTCACATCTGCATACCTACCAGTTTATAATTTTCAGGCGTTCAGGAATATACGAAGTTGGGATAAGATTGAATTTGATAATATTATAACTCAATCTTTGCAATTTCGTCTCGATCACAATTCTGCTGTCAAAATGTAGAAAGCTTCAGCAGTTATGTTTGGAAAATGTTGATTCATATTTGTCTATTTTTCTCATAAAGTTGAGGATTTCTTAACTTCAGAATTCTTTTAGGTGATTTTCATGTTTCTTTTTTTATTCAATTCTCTTGAGAAAAAGAAGTTGTTAGATTAGTCACTAGAGTGTTAGCTGAAAAAGCAATAAAGGCACTAGAAAGCATCAGTAGGCTAATGCGCAATGTTGGGCGACCCCGAGAAGAAAGTAGAAGAATATTATGTACAATGGTTCAGTCCATAATCCTATACAGTGCCACCATCTGGGAAAGAGCCATGAAAAAGAATATTCATGAAAAGATACTACTCGGAGTACAGCGGAAAGCGGCAATCAGAATAGCAGTGCATATATATAGAACGACCTCAACGAAAGTATTGCTACTAGTAGAATACCACCAATAAACATTCTGGTGGAATAGAAGACTCGATTAGAAATCTGAGCTACGGGGGCTGAGGCAAAGGGTAGTATACTGACATTGCTGCAAGAAGAATGAGGCACTGATGATGACAAGGCTGCGTGAAGCAGAGCAGGGATGTGGAAGCATGGGTGGACAGAAAATTGAGGGGAGGTGAACTTCTATTTAATACATATTCTCACAAAACAGATTCAGGGTAAAAAACGAGGATGAATGTACATACTGTGTGATAGAATATGATGGGGAGCACACCAGATGGGCAAACTGAGGAACTGACGCCAGAGAACATGATAGATGAGATGCTGGGACCCGAAGACCACTGGAATGCAATAGGCAAGATAATCATGATACTTATTTCCACAAAAAGGAAGGAAACACTACGACAAACATAGAAAGAAAACAAAATTCAGCCCGTCTTCTTTGAAGTAATGCCCGATGGACTTTCATAATGGCATCAGGGTTGTTTGTCAGTAAGAATCTGACACTATCTGGGATGGGCCACCGGGTCTTTTGAAGATTTTCCACTCCCCAATATACTGGTTTATCGCAAGTACTGCCTATAACCAACTAGCATAATTTTATTTTGATTCTGACTGGGGTGTCACCTGCAGACTAATTTTGAAGTTTTTACCTCTTCTCAGTACGGGAGCAAGACAATACAGACAGAATTTCCTGTTCCCAGTGGGTGGAGCAAGAAATACTCATAATAGGTTCGGAGTGTTTGAAAACCACCAACTGATCACAGTGCCCAAAATTTTTCTGATAGATCGATAATAATTGTTAACAGAGATTTCGCCACTTTCTCTTCCAGTTTTCTTCTGTAGCGATGTGGTGGCAGAAACAAAAGGAATTGATATTGCCCCCTGCAAAAATGTGCTCCTTTCGAAGATACGACCATGACTTCCTTTCCTCTGATCTTGCAGCAACTTCAAAACTGAATTCCCAACGAATCTGATAAGAGCTCCTGCTGGACTTGTATTAATGGAAAGACTGTACATATTGAGCTTGTCATTATTCATTCAAATTCTGCTTACTGTAAATAATATTTACTGGGATATTTCATCCGGTTGACGGATATAACAAAAAAAAATCCACTTGCAGCTTTTCAACCCTATTAAACTTTGCAAAGTTTCTTTGATGAATCTGAACGTTCTTCGTCGTTTTCATGTCTTTCGATTCTTTTTCTTGTAATTTTAAAGTGCATAAACCCAACAACATTTTGCTAGTATCTTTATAGACACTGGTGGAAAGTTTGAGAAGGTTCGGGTAAAATGGAGAAGATTTTCAGTTCTTGATAATGAAGGTTATTATTATAAGGGTGAGTAAAAATTGAATTGACTGACCCGGATTTTATCGATATTTGGTGTAGTCATTTAAATGCATGGAAAACTGAATCAATTCTTGATTGGTCTCTTGAACGAGGCTCTGTAGCAGAATAGTGTCAGTCAAAATAGCGCCGGACCAAATAGCGCTACGAAATAGCAAAGTTTATAACAATTAACAATTCCAAAAAATACATTGACACAGATTATAAATACTGTTCAATATTCCTGAAAGCATTTGTTTGAACCAAACTGTTTTTTAGCTAGGCGTATTTATTGTTAGGACTCTCTTTTTTCCGAAATGCCGAGTGTAGGTAATGAAGATTTCTGAAGACTTTAATTCTTTTTTCAATTGATTGATCAATTTGTATACATGAGGATGCTGGCAGTTTAGACCTTTTTGTAAGTAATTGTGGCATACTTCAAGAGAATAATTTGGCTTTAGCAAATCGTTTTTCACCCGCTCATATTGATTCCATAAATTTATACCGAATCAAGGCTTGATATTTATGAATCCTCTTACCAACGTAATTATCTTCCCAATAGTCGATCACCGACTTCATCAGGAACGTTTTTACGAATGATTTCTGGGCAAGCTGCACATCTTTTTCGGGGAAATAGCTAAGAGCAAGAAGCATATATTACATTTTGATCATATGTTTTTGTTATCTCTGTATAGGTTTGTTATTTGACAATGTTGTATTTTTCTCCATAAGTTCTGAGCTAGATAAAACGAACAACCGACAATACGCGTGTTGGTGAATACTTTTTTCACTGCGTTGATAGTTTCTGGCTTAAGTTCAGCATCTAAGGTTTTGAGAGTATCGAACACTTGAACGTAGATTTATTTAGAAGTCTATTTCGGTTTTCTTTTCCTGAATTTCGCAGTAAGAAAACTTCACCTCTGTCCGTTTTGGAATATTTGTCGTCAATTCTCACTTCAGAAATATCGTTAAATGCTGAAGAACTTAAAAAATCCTTGTTTTTTTCTTTGAACTATTTCTGCGAGATGCCTCATAGCTTGGAAGACTAACAGCCCCTTCTTCTGAAGATACACTGCTGCAAGCTTGTTTTAAGATTCCTCTTGGATTTGTATCCGTTTCAGAAGCCCCTTCGCGTATAGTTTCTTTCAAGCTTTCCTTTACAACCGGACTTAGAACATCGCCATGTGCTGTGACTTTTACTTTGCTTGTCCTTTCGGTAATAATAATGTAGTACGTAGATGTATTTTTCATGACTTTAAATAAATATGACAATGACAACTAGTTGTTTCCATGCTTTCGTGAATCTATAAAATATTGTTACTTTATGCTTTAATTACTCGACTTTTTTTCAATAATCCCCAAAATAAACCGTTTGTCGTGATCATGCACCGAAGACCATTTCCTAACTGTTTTGTCAAGTCGCGTCGCTAGTTTGTCTAGCTATATTTTGTCCGTCGCTGTTTTTGTTCTGCGTTATTTTTGTGCAGCGCTATTTTGTCGAGCGCTATTTTGTCAGATGCTGTTTTTGTTCTGCATTATGTTTGTGCGGCGCTATTTTGTCGCCGCGCTATTTTAGAAGCTACAGAGCCCTAGAACACACGCTTCTACATTTTAATTATATAATTTTAAGGTAGATCGCAAGTATGCAACTGACTGAAAATATAGTAATGAAAATGCAACTAACGCTAATTCATTTATTTCTACCGGTTAAATATAATAGTCTTTCTAATTTATTTCAACAAACATAATATACCTAACTTCTTCCGTACCGATATTGTGTGGTATGCAACAGCAGCTGAATATTTAACGTTGTGTATCCAATTTATCTCGTTGCTACACGTTTTGCCATTGTACCCAGCAGAGTTCTTTCCTATGAGTCGCGAGTCTTCTAGAACCGACGAGAGAAGTTGCTGTTAAAGTTATTTGGCAGATACAGCCTATTTTATTATTTGTACTACAATCCCCCTGATTATTATCTTATATAGAATCTTCGAATCCATTCCTAGAGAAGTATGACGCAGGGTGGCTTCAGAAAGTATCGATTTCGTACTGAGAGAAATTCATCGAAATCGTTCCGCCTCTGCTCCTAACTAAATAACTAATACTAGCACGGCACTAAGCGAACAAAAGCTAGCGGCGATAATGATGAAATAATATTTTGGAAACTTTCTGCTCTCCAAACTTTTGCATTACATTTTAATGTTCCTGCGAAGACAACGTATAACACTGGATTACCTTCGGGATAATTGAATTTGTGCAGAATTTTCTTGAGTTGAAGAACAAAATTTGCATTTTAGATTATCTGGTGAAAAGAAAAAGCTTGAAATAATGAGATAGACCATGGATTATGCATGCATTTTGTTGACACAATTAAGGAAATTTTTGGGATGATGGAGGAGAAGAGCTTTGTCGGTCCCGGAGAAAATATTGTTTGCCATCTTTATGGGAACGAGTGAATATTGTGAGACGTAGTGTTCGGAACAAACTTTTTTCCTACGAACTTCTTTTAAATAAGAAAAACTTAAACAGTAACATAGAATTCATTCACTAGTTTTTAATTAAACTTGAAAGAAAGAACTATATAATAAAAAATTATATAAAAATAAAAAATATTAATAGAAATTTGAATTTTTCTTTCATAATATATCTGACTAAATAACAATTATCGACATTTTGCAAATTGATTGTAGGTATATCCGGATTTTTCATTTAATTTTCCGGTAGTGCTGAAGGCCAGTTCGATATATGCACTTATTTTTGCTTGTTAATATAATAATCATTATTCATGGTAGATATTTAAAAAATATGATATTTTTGTTTTGACTGAAAGACAAATATCAGGAATAATTATAAATTTGTGGATCACAGTTGAGGGCTTCTTCATTAAATTTATGTTAGAAGTCGGATTTTCGAATGAATAAGTGTTCGCTTAGTGAACAGTCTTCGTGTTACAAAAAAGCTGTCTTTTTCGCGCAAAATAGACAGTGACCCGTTAAAGTGTTGTCAAAGTGAACAGTTTTGCGCAAAGAGAAAATTAAATGATTAACTTTTTTATGAAATAAAATGATATCTCGGTTGAAAGCACCGAAACACAGAATGTTTTTTAATGAAAGGTTTTCTTGGTGGATTTGAAGGTGACGGAATTGAAGCTGAAGCTGAAGGAACGGAAATTAAAAACAACAGGAAAGAAGGCCGTACTTCCGAAAACACTTTCAGAAGGACTGATTCAGGGAGGAGAAGACCCTGAAAAGAAGAACTTCAACAAAATTTGGTGAGCTTGAAAGAAGATCGATAAAACTCGAAAACTTCTAGAAAATTTGAAGAGTCTCAAGAGGAACTTCAGAACAACTTCTAAAAAATTCAATAGCCTTAAAGAGAAACTTCAAGAGAGTTCGATTATATTGAGAGGAGAGATTCTGGAAAAGTTGGAGGGTTTGAAGAAAGAACTTCTAGAAAATTCGAAGAATGAAAGAAGATTTTAGGGATATGGTAAACCTAATAGAAAAGAGATAGGGAACCGTCGAGATAGATATTGTTGAAATGAAAGATGGAATAGGGGCTGAAATAGACAAAGTGAATGAGTCGATCGCGATGAAATCAAAGGCGGAATCGAGTCAAAAATCAACACAATAAAAAAAAACAAATTGATACCGCGCATATCACAAAAGGGGGAACATCAATCCAGTGCTCGACTTAAGTTGGAACATGCCACACATTCCGTAGATGCCTTGGCACGCGCATTGAAGTTTAAGATCGCGTACAAGTGCCAGAGTGAGGTTCGAATACTTAAGGAAGATCGACTGAACTAAAAGAATTGGTTCAACCTGAAGACTAAAAAGATAAACATTCTCAATTGAACATTACAAAAATATGATTTTTCCATTTGCATTTTAATTCATTTAGTTTTTTGTTAAATGTCCAGTTTTTATTGAAAATGTATGAAAGAATCACTCACAAAAATCTGAAACTTCAAGATTTTGTCCATGATGCCTTCGCTTACATGCTCGCTTACTTCTATGAAACACCACAGAAGTTAGTGATTTTTCTCCATTTTATAGATATTTTTATGGATGATGCTCTTCTGAAATATTATTTTTGCAGTTGTCCATCCTCAAGTATACTGAAGATGCATTTTCAAATTTTTTATTGGAATTCGTCATCGACATCTGTGAACATTTTTACAGATTTTTCCATAATTATATTTACGACTTCATGTAGACCCTCCACCAATTATCTCGAAAATTTTACTTCATTGAGACGGTGTCAATAACTGTCAATGACCATAATTTCTTGATCATCTATGCAAATGCTTTGATCAAAACTCCATTAGATTCCTCAAGTAGGTATCCTTTTTCAAATATCGTTAAAAATTCGAAATTCCAAAATGAACAAATCTAGCTGAATTCAGCTCGGAAATACGCGCAATTTTCCATAACCTATAAATTAAACAGCCCATCGTTGGGGTAAATTCATTCGCGCTAGGTTTCAACATTTCCCGAGAGTTCTCCAGCGCCGGTAGCTATAACCCAAGAATTATTGGAAAATATTACGCCTAAGCGCAGTCGGATGTTTGTTCTATCTTACTACTCCTTAATTCAAGCTACATACCGCAGGACTTGTACAGGAATAGATTTCTAGTTGAGAGTGAGCATAATAGTTTTATAAAATTGTACGTGGTTTTAGACTACTTTTCACTTATAGAAAATGTTTTGATATAAATGTTAGTGGTAACTCTATAGTGCGTTGAATATTTTCAATTAACAATTGAATACCCTTGACAAAGGGGTACATTTTTTCAATGGGAAATGAATTTCTTTAAATCCAAGCGAAACAATAAATGAAAACATTCCCAGAAATTTCAATTATATTCCTGGACGAAGTATAAATGAATAAAAATCATCGACTAAGAGAGAATATACCGGGTGTCTCAACAGTGCGTATATGCTCGATATCGATTATGCTGACATATATACAAAAAGTCCTATTCAAGAAAGTTAATCGGCACCAGAAACGGTTGGAAAATGGTTGCAGATGTCCAGGGTGTTGCTTTGTTCCGTAACAGCAAAAAAACATATACAGTGTGACCCATTTAAGATGGAAGCACCCTTATAAAACTTACATTTTTCAACCGATTGGAATGATTTTTTTTTGTTAGGTAGATATTCAAAAAGTCTATTAGGACACCAAATATCATGAATAAATCTCAATTTCCAGGGCCAACTCATCTTATTTTTCAAGGTCAAAAATCTAAAAAAATTACTAGCGATTTTTTTAGAAAAAATCTGACTACACCACTGGATTCGCGACATTTTCAAATGATTTACATGTAAATTACGTTGGAATGCGTCAATCAATAAAAAAGTTATAAAGGAATGAAATTTGAAAAATATGCCGTTTAATCAACCCACCAATTCATGTTCAGGAATTTTATGGAAATTCTGTATACTCCACTGGATTCAGGATGTCTTGAAATATTACTGATCACAGTTTCATCGAAATCTGTTTGGTAATAAAAAAGTTATAAAGGAATAAAATTTGAAAAATATGTTGTTCAATGGAATTTTAGCAACGTTCTTACTACACCACTGGATTAGGGGCAATATTCAACAAAATATTATTCAAATAAAATTCATGAAACGTTTATGGGAGAATCAATTTCCATATCAATCAATCAGTTTATCACAACAAACTTTAGTGTCAATAATTTCAAATTAATCTACAAAAAAATAACTGTAAGTACATTTTTCTAATTGCTACAAACTAGCGGAAAACAATCTTTTATTCACAATCGATGTAAAAATAGAAACCAAGAAGATACTGAATTAAAAAATAAATGAGTGCAATTCATATTCTGGTGGCCTCCACCAAACTTCCATCCAATTCAATGCATTTATCATATCGCTTACGAATATTTTTTAAAGTATTCCTCAATTGTTGTGGAGTAATTGCATCGCAAGCTTGCTGAATTCTGGTGCACAGTTCCACTCGATTCCTTGGTCGTGATTTGTAAACCTTTTGTGTAACATAACCCCAAAGGAAAAAATCGAGTGAAGTAAGGTCAGGCGATCTTGGTGGCCATCCAATTAATGTACTCCCCCTTCCTATCCAACGATTAGGGTAATTTTGATTCAGCCAATTCTTCACAATTCCCGCATTATGTATGGAACAACCATCTAACTGAAAATATGAATTTCTTGTTTCTGCAAGGGGAAGTTCATCTATTGCGTCCGAAAATTCATTCCTTAAAAATTGTAGGAAAATTGCGCCATTCATGTTGCCGTCGAAAAAGAATGGTCCAATTATCCTTTCATTCAGTATTCCACACCAAACGTTCACTTTTTTTGAATACTGCCTTTTACAGTTTATCACCCAGTTAGGATTTTCAGTGGCCCAATAGCGAATATTTTGTGATGAAACCACTCCATTTGTTGTGAAACTAGCTTCATCACTAAATAAAATTTTCTTTAAAAATTGCCTGTCATTAAGATACTCGCCCTGGGCCCATAAGCAGAATTCCAATCGTTTTTCTTGATCACCTAGTTCCAGAGTATGTAAAAACTTTGGTTTAAATGGCCTCAATTTATTTTTCTTCAGACATCGCCTAATATTCTCCCTAGGTAAGTTTAAATCTAAGCTGGCAACCCTCAAACTACTATTTGGATTATTTCTGAAGTAATCTAATATAGTCTGGTTATTTTCGTTCCTTCTTCGTATATTGTTCTTTAAAATATATGTGGTTACTGCTCCAGTCCGATTGAAAACTTGGTTTATTTTATGTACCGTGCTGTTATTTATGGCTGGACGATTTGGGTGTCTTTCATTGAATATTCTAGTTACTTCTCTTTCACTCCCGTAATCATCACCGGAAAGACGTATAATTTCGATTTTTTCTTGAATTGACAATTGAGCCATTATCTGTTTTTATTTTGGAACACAAATTATTCAGTTCACTAATGGTGCGTAACAAAATGACAATTCATGCGCAAATAAATAGATGAGAAACTGTAAGTCACAGCTAACTTGTTTATTTCATTAATGCATTCTGAATAACAGGCAGTTAAAATTGCAACTCTCATTTTTTGCTATTCAACAAAAGGAAAAAATCACAGCTGATTTTACCTACTGGAATGATAATAATTATTATCCATTGCATATTTTTTTCGTTATAATTTCTATTGGGAGTACATTAGACTTGTCTTATATTGTTGAAATTGTTTTCATGAAGATTAACCAGGAGTTCTCTCCTGATTGTACTTGTTAATGTATCCACTCCACTTCAAGAAATACCTATAGACTATTTTTACCATCATGATTTTCAGATGTTATAATTGTACGACATTGCAATAATCACCCCAATAATTTTTTCAATAATCAACAGTGGTGTAGTAAGAACGTTGTTAAAATTTCATTTTATTACTGAACAGATTTCGATGAAACTGTGACCAGTGATATTTCAAGACATCCTGAATCCAGTGGTGTATTCAGAATTTTCATAAAATTCATGAATTCGAATTGGTGGATTGATTAAACGGCATATTTTTCAAATTTCATTCCTTTATAACTTTTTTATTGATTGACGCATTCCAACGTAATTTACATGTAAATCATTTGAAAATTTCGCGAATCCAGTAGTGTAGTCAGATTTTTTCTAAAAATATCGCTAGTAATTTTTTTAGATTTTTGACCTTGAACAATAAAATTAGTTGGCCCTGGAAATTGAGATTTATTCATGATATTTGGTGTCCTAATAGACTTTTTGAATATCTTCCTAACAAAAAAAAAATCATTCCAATCGGTTGAAAAATGTAAGTTTTATAAGGGTGCTTCCATCTTAAATGGGTCACACTGTATATGGAACAACCAGTTAAGTTTTCTATCATTGAAATGGTCTTTTCTTCTTCTAGTCAGCACCATTTCTTTCAAGTCACAAGCACCGGTTTCAAGTTATCAATTTTTTTCGAAAAAATAAGAAATTATGCAGGCTCTGATTGAAACTGCGATTGAGCTGTATTTTCAAAGGCCTGAATTGTGTCTGATGAGGTGACATAGAAAACATCAAAAGGTAACGTGTATTGCTCTGATTATCATGTATGTTCATACAGGGTGCTTCAAATGTTTCCTTCATTTTTGTCCACTTCCATTAGGATTTGCATTTTTTAAAAGAACACGTTTCATGTCAGTTCGTCTCCGAATACTACATGAAATTATCTAATTGAAAATACCAAAGAGTTGAAGATATTTCTAACATGTCATGGATTATTTGAATTTATTCAATTTTGGAAATAATGTTGACTTCGACTGATTCGATGTAGAAGTTCACAATGTTGCTGCAATAATAATGATAATAATAATAATTTAATACTCCCTCATAAATACTAGTAGAATCTATCCAAAGGGATAACCTGTGTGGGTGGAGGACGGCTATAATTATTTTTCACAGTGGCGCTTCAGGGCGACCTACTAATTTTTGGTGGCGTATTCACTTTTCAGCTGTAGGAAACCCCAGAAAACCTACAGCACCACCCCAGCTGGTCAGTGTGCTCTCCAAGCAAGCACGAGATGTTGGGATTGGCATCTAGACTACTCACCTGGTCCAGCAATAGTTGAAGTTTCAACTGCCGACAGGGATTAGATGTCGAATGGCTGGATAGTTCTACTTCTTATTTTTTTTTCATTTCGAGTTGCTGGAGAAGATCTTCTTGTTTCTGTTTCCACCTGTGTTCTTCTTCCGCTCGTTCTTGTTTCCTTTTGGCTTCTTGTTACTCTTGGTCTTAACTTCTTTTGGATTCTTGTTCCTTCAAAAACTGAAGTATATCCAATAAAATAAGTAATTATCGGCATAGTTTTCAGTTTCATAAACTTCCTTTGAATACTCTTCGATTACTTAAAGAAAATTGAAAAACACTTCCGTAAATATCCGATAATAACTCCCAAATGGCATCCTGTTATGTTTTTTTTTTCAATATTGATTTCTTCATTTTAATCATCTGCTACATTTTGCAGAATCTCAAGGAATTCCTTGAATGTCGATAATTTGGCAACGTTGCAGAAGATATTTAAATTTTTTTGACTCTTTTGGGGTTATTTCGAACTACTTTCCACTAATAATCGACTGACAAATATTGACCAATATGAACGTCCATTATACAATTAACTTCAATGAAATGACACTCATGAAAGTGTTCAGTTGGCATCTGAATTGAAATGAATTGAATTGATATTGAAAGTTGGATAGTTAGGAATAAAATCATCAGTTCTGCCAAATTTTCTAAAAATATTTCAATGGAGAATATAAATTCAAGAGTACAATAGAATGAAAGAGTTGTATTTCGTTTATAAAATACACTACGCTTTCGATACCTGCAAGGAAGTAATAGTTTGAAATATTGTTGAATGGTTGAGAAAAAATATTTGAACAATATACTCGTCAAGTTCTTAGACAAAAATGTCTAATATAACTCGATATAATCACTGTTAGCATTAATCTAAACAGAGATATTATCTAAAATATTTTCATTTAACTTAAAATACTTTTTTGGGATAGGATCAACGAAATTATATCTCGAACTGTAATTTCCATTTTCGTTCTGGGCTACCAGTCACGAGAAACTGACGAAAATGAGAGAAGAACTTGAAATGTGACAGACATAACTAGGTAGGCTGAAGGTCCATGTCCATAGATATTGAACAGTTACGTGTATAAGCTACAACAAATTTCGCCGATACATTCGAAAATATTTCACATTATAGGAATACGTTGTATTCCTTATGTTTGAAAGGGGATGATATCGTTCATGTCTGGAATCGTGCCGTCAAACATCCAATTCAATTCGGAACTATCAATAGTCAAGAGATATCTGTGAAGAATGCTATCTCATCTACTAACTGATGAGAGAATTAACTGAAATGTAATAAACCTCGTGTGTGTAGCAACTATTGGCCATTTCTCTTACAGTTTCGTTAACATGTGTTCTAAATTGCTTTTTGACTGAGTTACAGCAGGGTTTCGAAATCACGCACTTACACAATAAATTAATTTAATTTCCCTTATCCCAGCTAGAAAGCAATTCAGAACACGTGTTAATGGACTTTTTTGTGGTAAAATAGAACAAGAACTGAAACTAAGAATTTTAAGTTGAAACCCAGTTCTTCAGGATTTTCCTGAATTTGAAACTCTACCGATATAATTGCTGAATGATGACTATTTGAAACTATGTTCGATGGAAACACACATCGCTTTTACTACTGATACTATCAGGTGTAATATACTCGGAGTTGCTGAAGCTTTTCTCGTTCCTGCCTCTGACAGTCCTGGAAGATATAAAAGTACTGACAAAAGTTATGAAAATTTCATTCAGAAAATTGAATTTTCGTTATCATCGAAAGTGTTGTATTTTAGTGATTAATGGAGGTATTGCAAAGTCTGTGGAATTGGAACGCTAAGAATTAAGGATCTAACATCGATGGAAACCAAAATTTAACCTTTTTACAGATTAATGTCTTGTGTATGTTTAGAGTGTGCATTTGGGAAGAAAATTTAGTTTTGGCACTTTTGAGTTGGAAACTTGTAATCTCCTTTTCAGTTCAGGGGTAAGTATATTCTTATAATTTTTCATCAGTAATCTTCAGTAATAGGTTCCTGGGTATATCACGATGAGTTGAGTCGATATGTATATACAGTGCCTTCCATTTAAAACGAGCCACCCTGAATAACTGTTGGTACAATGATTTTCAGAATAAATAAAAAAACACGTCAACAATAGTATACAAGGGGACATATTTTGACATATTCACATTTGATCTAACTTTCCTTATCGCACTCCAAGAGCATGTCACCAATTTTTTTTTTAATGGATCACCCAATATTGTTTCGCATCATCAGATGCTCCATGATGAGCAGATTTCAACGAAGTATAAAACATATGGTCTGAAGCTTATGGTTCGCGAGCTACAAATTATTTGAGTTGAAAAAGAGTTACTCAGAATAACTTTTGAAGCAATGATTTGCAGTAAAAATAAAGAAACAGGTCAAAAATTATACAGGAGGCCACATTTTGAAGTATTCGTTCTAGAAACAAATATGGAAGCAATAAATCAGAAAAAGAGATTATCTATTAAATCCTTGAATCAAAATCTGATGACTTGACAATGAGGAGAAACAAATTTTCTATTGTGAATGTTCAAAAATGTTTCCACCAACTTCCATATAGTGGTACAAACGAGCTTCCATTGCCGCCCTCACATGGTTGAGAATCTCGGGAGTTATTTCTCTGCAATGCCTCATGATGTTCTGTCTCAAATCTTCTGATATTGTTGATTCTATTTCATACACTATAGACTTCAAATGACCCCATAGAAAGAAATCCAAAGGAGTGAGATCCGGAGACCTTGGTGGCCATTCTGTAAGACCTTTTTTGCCAATCCAGCGACCAGGAAAATGATCATCTAAAAATTATCGCACTGGAGCTACATAATGAGGAGGTGCACCATCTTGCTGAAAAACTTTTTTGTTTTCGAATGAATTCATATCCTCCTCAATTGTCCTATTTATGCACGGTATTGATAGATTCTCCAACATATCCAAATATTTCTCAAGAGTCAAATTATCATCGATAAAAATAGGTCCTATGATGTGGTCACTAAAATTCCTGCTCACATGCACATTCAGTTTTTGAGGTCGTTGAGTATGAACTTGACGGTATAAATGAGGATTTGTATCACTCCAATATCGACAATTTTGCCGATTCACCTCTCCATTCAAACTAAATGTACTTTCATCCGAAAAACTAATTTTATACAAGAAATTCTGATGCAAGTTGATCCGTTCAGTGAGACTTTCACAAAACTCGATACGTCTATCGAAATCGTCTTCATTCAATTCATGAACAAGTCTAATCTTATATGGATGAAATTTGTACTTATGAAAGATCCTGAAAATATTTATACGACTAATTCCTAATTCTCGAGATAACAAGATTGCGTATATTCCATTAGTCCAAAGTGCCCTAAAACTGCAAAAGAAATAGCTTCATCGTTGACAACTCCTGACCCGTCATGCTTTTTATTGTTAAGAGATCCAGTTTCCATAAATTTGTTCAATAATTCCGAAACGTATTTGTGTCGTACATTTCTTCCAGGATGATTATCATTGAACATATGGGCAGCAGCTCTAGCACTATTTCCAATCTGGTAGTACAAATTCACTAATTCAATCTGTTCACGAAGCGTATAAACCATTGCTTCTCAAGAATTTACAAAAATAGAAACACCAATTGTAACTTCAACTGGTAGGTAATCGTTATTGTAGAATGAGACAAATACAAAATGAAGAGAATATCGAATTCAAACTTAACTAGGCAAAATAAGACTTTTTTGAAGTATACTTCATCAGCTCATTGAGATCAGTCAGGAACGTTTATAGCAACAGGTAGCTAGGAAATCATAGAAAGTAATCATAAAAAAATTATGGATAATGTTTGTGGATCAATATCTAACAGTTACCTTCACAATTAAAAGATAGTTGATTATCAAGACTAGAATGTACTAGAAGGTACTAGAAGATACTAGAAGGTACTAGGAGGTATCTACTAGGTAAAAATAGTAAAACTTTCTTAGATTTGTTTTGGTTGGTTTCCGTTTCTTAGATTTAGTTAATATATTTTCTTCCTGAAGATGGTCACTTAGTGACTGAAACACGTGCTTAGGTGTAATAATAGCGGTTTGGTGTCGGATAAAACTTGCGTATATTCTCGAATATTTTGTTTTCTTGTTGATCTGTTCACATGAGGAAGTTTCGATCGCTATTTCTCCTATCGTTAAGGTATTTTGAATTTTTTTTTCGCCTCTGAACTTGCAAGATAGTCCAAAGAACTTACACCGTTCTCTACTGACTAGCTCGGGTAGTACAAGTAGTGCTGACAACGTTAGAACTTCCATAAAAATTAAGTTTCCAAATAAACAACAGCAGACATTCAAAATGTTCAATTTAATAAAAAATATATTTTTCCTTTCTGTATAATTTCAGTGATCACATCATTCCACTGAATGGCTCTCCAGTTTGGTTGGAGGACCTGCCAAATACTAGCTTATTTTTGCGGATCAACCCCTGGCATTTTTCACGTTATTTGTTTTTCAGGCGCTCTCCCATGTCGATACCAACAAGAAATTTCATTGTGCTGAAATGAACATTGCAGTTGAGTAATTGCCACTCTCAGTAATACCGGTTGGTCTCGAACCATTCAAATTATTGTGAAGGTAGAACTAGAGGGTGAATTTTTTGGGGATGATATGGAAGATGATGAGAAAATCTGTAAATCGATCAGCATGGACGTTTTCTTGATATGATGATTTTGAAGTACTTATACTGGGTGGAAGCTTGGTTATCACCGACTGTTACCCAACTATCAAATAGTTCTTTTTGTACAATTGTTGGAAAAATTGACATTTCTGCATCTCTATTGATCACTGTAAAAAAATAATTCATAAAATAGACATGAAATATTTTGAAGGAATAATTTTTAACATAAATAGTCAATTATTAATTGATTATTCATCATAAAACAATTTCGTTTATTGAAATAATAATTGATAGTAAAGTTTGAACAATATATTCTAACATAAATTCCCGAAGATGTTCCATGTTGCTGCTGATCAGGAACGTTAGATATTTCTTGAAGAGTTGACTGCACAATTTTATCAGAAATTTTAATATGTTTGGGAGATGGACAATTCAATATTTTGTTAGAAATCTCAAATTTGTTATTCATACTATCTTCTATACATGATTCTGCTACGGAAGCAGATTTTCAGCCACCGTGACGTTTTATGGATGTAATGTTGCCCCCTGCATTGGCGACAAACACCATTGATACCCAAAATTAGGACAATTTACAAATATAAAACACTGAAATTACTACTAATCTTACAAAATTATAATTATATCTGTACTTAATAAAGTAAATTTGTTTCGTTATCAGAATATTTAATAAATTTATTTTTCTCTAAATGACGTTGAAAGCGGCATTTTAATGACACTTGGCAGGCTTAGAAGTTGTACTTTTAATTCCTAGGCAGAAAAAGTCCACTTTTACTGCCTAGGCAGAAAAAGTTCGTTGCTAGGCAACCTTCCAAGTAATAATTTTAAATCAAACTGGTTATTATAATTGACAATGACAAAGTAAACAGTAAACAAACAAATTCAACAAACGTCATCAGCGGTAAACATAGTAACGCAGGGCCCAGTTACCTTTGATGAAATAATTTAGTTATTTGGATATTGATAATGAAACGGAATTTAAATATGAAAAAGTTGATTTTGCGTGGAATTGGAACAAATTTGAAGAAAAAAGTATATGTTTCACACGGCAGAAAAGCAGATTTAATGCCTTGGCTGGTTTCATAGTCTCGCTACGCTCGGCTATGAAACACCAGCCGCGGCATTAAATCTTGTGCTTTTATGTCTAGTAAAACAAATAACTATTATATCATCCCTTGATAAAACTTTGGATTTCTCTCTTCGGTATCCGACGCTTTTGTTCTTAATCAGCGGAATCAATTTTGAAAACTTCCTTACATCAATATTTTCCCTAACATTCAATGTACTTTTCAACATTGAGTAGACACTCCATAACGTAGGAGGTTTTAAATTTTTTGATTTTTCCTCAAAATAGCATATAAGCACATTTTCAGAAACCTTTTTTACGTGTTTCTTGTCGTACCATTCGCGAAATTGTTCTCATTGTTTCTCATATACTAACTTGGATTTGGCCGATAACTTATTAGATACTATTGCATTTGCTTTCTCAGATATATCTGATGGGGTATCACTACCACTATAATAATCAACTTCCATCTTCTTGAAAATAACTTGAAATTGAAGCAACTACGAGCAATCACAGTCAAACAGTCAAAGAAGCGGCGTTCCAAAAAACCGTTTCTATAATAATGACAGAGAAAGACCACTGGATGCTGTGAAATTTTATTGGAAGTATTGATAACATTGAGGATAACATGTATGGAAAAGAGAATTATTATTTAGATATTTTTGACTAATTTTTTTCAGACAGAAAAAATATTTGAATACGATTTTACTGAAAACATTGAATATTTTTAACAGTCGTTTAAGAGCAATAACTTATCGGGACAAAATACCACGTCAAGATGTATTGAAAGTATTTATTTTTAATATATTTCAGACGATGTGAATACACATTCACAGTTGTACAAAAAGTGTTGTTTGTATTACGTGTATAAATTTCGTGTTTTCATGGCACATTCAAAGATTTTTTGGCCTCGACCTGCGGTCTCGCCCAAAAATTAAGAGTCTCTTGTGCCATTGAAAAAACACACTCAATAAAAAAATAACTATTTCCTACAAGCGTGCGAGATTTACCCTATAGCCGCACGAAATTTTGTTTGAGAGGTGTCATTTTCCCGAACTAGTACGGATAAAAATTTCGCGGTGCCAGTTGTGAGGAAATATTAGTTAAACAGTTGATTATTGTTCATTTGGCTGGGACAGGACTGTTAAACTGTTGTCTGACCTACCCTGCAGGCAAAACCTCGAAAATGCATGTCTGCAGGTGATCATCTCCAGCCAAATGAAGAATAATCCACTGTTTGATTGCAAGATGAGCACTTGCAATTGGGTCTTATTGGAAGAACGTTGCACAAATTCCTGTTAGATGTAGTTCAATGACCGTTGTGATGTTTGCCTCATTTTCCCACTTGGTGGAAACGAGAGGAAAATATTAAGGGTCTCAAAATGTGGTGAGATTATTAACTCCATGATAATTATTATATTTGTTCTTCCAAAGGGTTATTTATCTGAATTACACCGTAACTTATCATTGTAGGTTATAGCTCTACTAAACTTCTGTTAGTCAGACCTTCAGGGGTGCGAAACAACCGGATATAAATGCCCGAAGGGGTAGAGGGTCCGAGAGCCTGGCCGGTGGATCGTTGACCTACATTGTCTCATTAATTTGGAAACTGAAATTGAATTAATTTCCAGAATGAATAAAATATGCTGATGTTTCCATGATTCCAGATGTTTGGTTCAACATAAGACCCTCGATTGAAAGCTTTGTTTTCACAATAGTACCAACAGTGATCATCATTCATTTGTTCTTCTATACCTGTAAACATTTTCTTGGATTTATATGTTTCTTAATCTTTAGATGGCGGAACGTTAAAAGACTCAAAAAACCATGTCAAGAAATCATTCACTTCATATTCAAAATGGGCAATATAACTTACATACAGTAAATATAATCAGCAAAGGTGATAATTTACATTAGTCATTACCGTGAAAGAAAAAGCAATAATGAATGATATTAAATTCATTGACAATTTTAGTTTGGATTAGAATGCACCCAAATTCAGCGCTCATTCATGACCCATAGAGCTGAAATCACTTTTGCCATCCGATGATGAAATGTATTTTTCCTACGACCACATGGGAAAGTATCGTATATCGCACTGTATAGTTATCTACACGGAAAGAGGCTTATATCGCAAGCGTGCGAAATATTTTCCGAACAAACGCGGAAAGTAACTTTTTCTGAAATCGTTCAACCACTTTCTCGGAGCAACTTCAGGCCTCAAAATACGCTAATCTAGTATTTTAGTCCGTCTCTAAGCAACGAACTTTCCCGGACCGTTTTCGGCACTAAACTGTACGGGAATAGTTATTTGTATACTAAGGCCGCAAAATGCTTTTTCGCGTTCCGAGAGAGAGATTATCGCCGAGGCCGCTCCGGCCGGGGCAAGATAATCCCGAGGTCGCGAAAACATTTCGCGGCCATAGTATACACAATATTTTTCGTGCAACCGTGAAAATTACATAATTTCAATAAACATTATGTCGTTTTAAAAAGACAGCGTTTCAATGCGAATAGAGAAAATTACACCTCAATATCACAATGTTTCTATGGAAATTAATTATTTAGCAATTTGACATTTCTCGAGAAGTCGAGAAGATGTCCGATAGCGATAGTGATATTTCAGTTACTTGCACTCCTCCTGAGCTGAGAGATCTCATAGACTCAGCACTTTCGGATTTGATACCCGAAAAATCTAAACGCAAATATGAAAAATGTTACAGCAACTTCAAAGATTGGTGTGTCAACCAAAATGTCAAGACGGTGTCTAGTCTAGTCTACAAGTGCCATTTAGACCAACTTTTTTCAGCAGTCTCCGAAAATTATGATTGAGGTGTCATTCGATTCGGAATGACATCCAGATGATTTTTGAAAAAAATGAAGTTCCGCATGAAAAAATTGTAAAAGTTATTAACAATTAACTAAAAAAAAAGATGGCTTTAGTATTTTGTAAATATCTCAAAAACTAATTAAAATTTTTCAAATCTAATAAAAGATTCAAAAAGAGGAGGAAATTTCCTAAAAAAAAGCTCAATTCCCGGAATTGTAGCATCAATATTTATAATTTTCCCAGAGGGATGAAAATACGGCCGAAAACGGGTACTCTGGCTCGGGCAAGCCACACCCACTTTGGACACTTTAACAATAAAAATTATTTTAAAATACTAAATATGAAAATAAAAAATTGGAAAAATTCAGGCACTAACTGAATAGATTAATGAACAATAATCCGCTTGAAAAATATTTTTATCACAATTTTTCAATTAGTTAATCAATAGTTAATTAATAATTTTTTTCTGCTTGAACATGAACATTGCAAGTGTGATAATTGTTAAACTATAAATTTAAGATTTTTTTCCTCTTTTGGAGCAATTCTTGAAAGGCTTCAGAATAGAACCCCGTTGGAAAAATTTAAAAGTTTTTATTTTTCAGTTTTTTATTAACAATTTTCGTTGTTGCAAAATTAAATACTTAAATTAATCATTGAAAAAAAATTTTTTTTTAAATATTATCAATAATCCGTTTTTATGTTATCAGGAACTACATATAAATAATTTTTTAAATTTTTATCTCTAATTGTTTAAAAAATTGTTATAAACAAATGCGTTGTTTATAAGATAATTGAAATTTTTTTTATGGAATTTCAATCTTTGATACAAATAATGATTTTTAAAAGAAAAATTGTTCCTTAAAAAAATTTTTTTATTGCTTGAAAACGCATTTGTTAATTAACAATTATTTTCTCCCGCTTCTAATTAATATTAAGGAACCATTTTTTTTTAAATCATTATTTGTCTTTCTTTCTGAAATAAAAAAAAAAAAATTCCATTTTATTTAATTTTTCATTGTTTATGCAATAAACAATTTGTTATAAACAAATAAATTTTTACCTTATATTTTTTTTTCTATTCTTATTTCTGTCACAAAAACAGTAGGACAGCAAAGTATCTCGGCTTACCAAATAGTGAGGTATACACATGCCACAGTTTCAAAAGAAGTTCTGCCACCTTGCTTGTTAATACAGGTGCTGATATATCAGTTCTTAAACGCCACGGTGGATGGAAGTCCACTACTGTAGCGGAAGGATATGTCGAGGATTCCATCCATAATAAGAACAAAATTTCTGGCACTGTACCATCTAGTTCAAATGTAGTCAATCGCGAAATGTTAATGTCCAGAGAAAATAATACGTTTTTGTCTAATGTAAATAATGATTATTCAGGAACAATAGATTCAGTTGCTTCATCTTCAGGGATGAATATCAGTAATAATATAAACATTACAATCAATGTTAATATATATCAAAAATAAAGTGTTTCTGTTGTGAATTTGGAAAATTTGGTGCAAAATACATTGTTATTGTCTTAGTTCAGAAATGTCAAATGCTGTAGTGGCGTTCAGTTTGCCAGCAGTCACTATGGGGACGGTAGTAAAAATTTTTGCCGGCCGTCACTCTGGGTAACGGCCGTAAAATATCATTTTGCGGCCTCTTTTGCGGCTGCAAAATGCTTGTTTTGCGTCCGGTTGCACGAAAAGTACTTTCCCGGATCGTTTACGATACGGCTTTGACGGCTTGTATACATTTTAGACAGTAAATGAATGCACGCAAAAAATAAGTATAATTCCTTAATTTATGATAATGCTGATTGCGATTTAAAAAAAAATAGTATGTGTACCTCGTAGTAAAAGCATATTCCCAGACTTCAATGCTTGTTGGCCTCGGTTTATCGCCTCGGCCAACAATTTACATTGTCGTCCGGGAATGTATTGTTTTTACTACTAGATACACAATATACTATGTTGCACGCTCCGTTGGCTAAGTTCGTAAAGCAGCGGGATATATTGACTTGTGATGAAGAGTACGCGGGTTCGATCCTCGCCCGCGGATACTTTTTTTTCATTATGATATTGTAAAAAATTAAACTTTTCAAATAGATTGCTTCAAATATTCTGTATTTAAAAGTACCTGGTTTTTTGCTCTTAGCCTTTTCCGGGGTTAGCTCGCAATAATCAGCCTCACACGAACTTAGACAATAGCAGTATCCAATGGAATGCAATGAACGACACGCATAAGCTTCGCAGGAGGCGTGTTTTTCATGTCACCTGCAACCCTCATAAGCTCTACAGCTCGACCAACTGCCAACATCAGCGGAGGCGGCTGTCAGCGTCCCTTGATCGGGGCCCTAGACACCACTTGGCACAAGCGCTCGCCCTCCTCCTCAGCAATGGGGTGGAGGGGAAGGCGGCTCTTCGTGCGTCCAAGTCCTCATTTCCCGACATCCAAGCCTACGTGAGGCGAAGAAAGAAGGCTATGAGATTTGTAATGAATTGTAGAACTTGGTGGAATATTTTATTGTCAATTTTACAAAATAAACTTTTATTTATTTATTTATTTATTTTATTTAATAGTAATTATTAAAAATAAATTAAGTCAGAATGGTTCTCAGTCGGACTATTCATTAAATTATCTTGGACACTTGTCAATATCATTTATATTTCTTGGAGTTTGATTTAAACAAATATCTATTCAAAAGCATTCTGAATCATCTCAATAAAGCAAGGAATTTTCAAAATTCATATTTATTTTCGTTAAATAGTTTCATATATCAAATCTCTACTTTAGTCAGGCAATCTTGTAATCGTCTTAGTAGTTATTCATTGTATATAAGAAGCAGGCTTTGAAAAATTTGTGTGAAACGTCAAAATATTTTTATACATCATTTGGTAAAATTATAATGTGGTCGTAGGAAAAATAGTGTACATTACTCGTGCGAAAGTGATTTTTCACACTCGTGTGATTGCCGCTCTCGGCTTACGCCTCGTGTCACAATATTTCCCACTCGTGTGAAACATGTCACTTTCCGTAATATATTATTACTGCAACTCCATAATATAGCCAGTGTGTCATCTGTCAAAGATTACACGATCCCTTGAAAAATAATAAACCTTTCTCCAGGACCCATCGAGCTCAAATTCAGTAAATGATATGAGATTTTGGGTATGGTATCATGTCCCCCATACACGAATAAGAAATTTACAGATCAATAATGATAGATCTGCATTTTAAACAAATATTCCGACAAAACCGAAAATACACAGCCAAAAGTGTAAAGTATGAGGCAATATGAGCGCCACGGCAAATAATACCAATAACCATCCTCCACTCGCATACTATGAGTTTGCACTGTACGTGTGTTTATGAGATATTTTTCATTTATTTTATTGCGTTGATGATTTCTCAGTCGGCCTTCAGTGCCCCAATTCAGCCAGAGGGTGCTGTTATATCATTAACTCCAATAAACAGTCCCCAGGACCGTGGTGTGAGTGATTACTGGGTGCCTGGGTAGCCGATATGAACCTTGATTAACGGTCTTCTGCCGAATAAGATTTCTGCCGTATTACGGCAAGTTGGTATGATTTTCAGATTCAAGAGCATTATGTCCATCATTCCACCAAGTGACCTATGAACAGAACTACCATTTCAAAAGAATGATTTGGGTAAAACCTGCGGAGTTCAAAGTCTTAATATTTAGTAAATTTTTTTCTCCTCTTTTCGGACGTTTCTCGTTTCGTCAGGAGATGAAAACCCTAGGATGAAAATCATCCCACTTCCATCAGGCTCATTTGCTTATATTTACCTGGGATTGGTGAATGAGTAGTTCCATTGGATTCGGCACTCATTCTGCACAACATATTCAATATCGCAAAACAATCACTTTGCAGCATGCAGCAAAGTAATTTTTTACGCTTGTTACCCAGAGTAACGACCTTCTAAGTAACGGTCCCTAGAAAATTTTACGTCTTAATCATAACATGGTAATTTTTTCGGTAATAAGCGATCAATGGACTTACAAAAATATCAAACTTATACCAAAGTTGTTAGAACTTTGAGAATCTTTCTAGAGGGTAGACATCTTTTTCCTCGTTTTCTAGAAACACTTCCTCAAGAACCTTCGCGATTATTTTCTACTCCCTGCTGGTCTGTCTGATGATGGTAGCTACAGGCCCATGAGGGTATCGGTATCTTAAGTTCTCGCAAATAACGTGTTCTGCACCCAGCTAATCATGAAACAAAAACTTCACTATTGATACCTTCAATTTCTAGTGTCCTACTGACTGCGCCAAATATAAGTTCAACCTGTCAAATTTATTATCATGATATCTGAATGACGAAAACATGTAGATAATGACTTCAGTCAGAGGTTCACATAGGAACGGTCTATATAATTCGCTACTCATGTCAAGGGTTCCATGAAAATGAGACAAGATGTACGGAATTTGGTAAGAACAAACTCATTCTTTTCAAAAAATATGTTTTTGTGGAAAGGAGGAAGATCTAGGAATACTAACGTAGAGTAAAAATTATTAACCATGTTTCTAAAATCAAAATTTAATTAACATACTGCCTTGATACTCGATTCTCTTCAATTTCGAAATATGGAAATAAAAATCCACAATGAAACTATTTTTAGAAAGTTCAGAAGTCCGTACCTCGTGCATTCCAAGTTGAAATTATTATTCCTACTAGCTGAAAACTGAAAATATAAATTTCATTAATCTCCTCATTTGTTGAATCAGAATATTAGGAAATCCGGATTCCTCACAATTTATGTGTGGTTCCAGAGTTTAATTAAATTTCCCAGAAAGAATAATAGGAAAAGTAGAAAGAAAAGAAGGTAATAAGGGTTTCAATTAAGTCTTGTGAGGATTCAGAATTTGTCCTCATTCCAGCAATAACATAACGAGAAAGAAAATTCATTTTTCTTTTTCTCTCTTAATAAATGTCGAATAAGGGTGAGCAATTTCAGATTAAAATCACGTAGTTTTGTGAAATGGAACTCAAGCAGCACAAAAAAACTCAAAAATTACCTGTTCTTCGATTACTGAATCAATTACTGATGTTTGATTTCCTAGTGGACTGATACATTGGGCAATTATCTATCGAAATCGTTCCGTTAATAAATTAATTGATTATTTGACTGCCTGATTGATCGATGAATTGTTCAATCGATGGTTCTACTGGTTGAATAGTAAAAGTTTTGTCTTAGTATTCAAAAGATAAAATTCATTGCTAATTTTTTTTGTCGAAAGAATATTACTTTTTTAGTAACGAAATGATTTTACGATCAAGATCAATGAACAACTGTTTCAAATTGAAATTGAAGTTTCAGAGCAATCCGTGATGATTTATCTGACTTTTTTGTCAATCAACCTTCTAAGTAAAACGGTACATCTTACCATTGTAATCGACTCGTTAAAAATCCCTGACGTCATCGTTCAAGAATCATTCCAGTCACTTCGAAGAATTAGTTAGGGTCATCTAAGAATCATCTAAACAAAAACGAGGCACCGAGTGTTCGGAACTATGCTAAATAAGGGCGCCCCCTTTTGTTACATTTCGGCGTTTCTGGAATGATCTAACAGAAGCCTACTAGGAATATAAATGTGGGTGTTCGACCAGAGATGGCAGTTAGTAATTTACAGATAGTCGAGTTCAACAGTCAGCATATAGACAGAAATGCAATGAGATCGAAGGACTCACACGCTCCCGACAGCTTCTCTGCAGCCTGGAAGGAAGATTTGCATGCCACCACTGCAGAGATGATCCACAGCGAACAACTCCGTCTTCCTGGCGAATTTCTGGTACCTACCTCCGCCAGAGACATCGATGACTTTGCAGACTGTGTTCATGAGCTGCGTCAACATTTCCGGGTACTTTGTCGAGAATGTTTTGCAATGAGTCCAATTCTAGCCAATGGAGACACAAAGAAGTATAGCAACCAGGAGATGCAGAAAACGATAAAGAAATCAAAGTGAGATGAAATGTTAAATTCTGTGAGGTATGACTCTAATTTATTGACAGTAGAGCTCAGCGTTCCCATAATTTCAATATCATTAACAATTCCACTCGGTCGTATCAGATGTGGCAAAACGCTATTCAATTAAAAGGTAGCTTTTGTTGTAACTATTCGTCCGACAATGATAATGAATCCCCTCTAAACTACTAGCATGACATTGAGTTACACTCTGTACATGTCCTCAGCCACACTATATTTATTTTCCACTAGCTCCTTTTATTTTCTTCCTGCCACGCTTGGAAAATTCCAATGAATTCGTCCCGTCACTTCCTAACCGATTCGAACTCTCCCTTCGGCGGTCAATTCGTAACAAATCACCGAAAAGTGTAAATTGTTCCGATTCTGTCAAGCTGTCCCTGAGCCCGTGTTTCTCTGTGTTGGGTGTTAAAATCAATTAGATGCCGGAGAGTTATGAGCCATAAATCTATCAGATATACTATCAAAGCCATTGATCATCCGGCAGAATGGTCACTGGTCACCCTACAAGGACCTTCTCTAGTGTCATCATTCAATTGTTATCGTACCGTAGTGCGGGTGTTTATGAAGATATCGTTGAGTTAGTAGCGAATCTAAGTACCTCTATTATTTCAACTTATTGAAAACAACTTCGTTTATTTTCCAAACATTTATATCGGTAAAATGTAAATGTCATTTGACGTTGCGTTGAGCAAATATGGGGATGCTAATTGAAAAAAAAAATGTTACACAATTTTCGAGTTAGGCAAATTTGCCACCAATTTCTGAGCACCCCGTATATTTTTTTTTAAAAGGTACTAAAGATTCAGGAATATTCAGGTCTTATTTTGGAAATTTTTGACCTGACACTTTTCGTTTCCAGAAAATTATTTTTTGCTGTGAAGGACTGCAACACTATTTCAGGATAATTTCTAAATCGTAGTTCTTAAATTTTTTTCTATTGTGGAAATATTGCGTACCTACAGTATTATCAAATTTCTGTATGAACCATTCATATATTTTTGCGATACGATCATTTACAGGCTTTCCAAATCTGAATTTTAAAGAAATAGAATAGGTTTTGAAAAATTGATCCAAAATACTACTCATACAGATTTTTTGCATTACACGTGTAATGTCCGGTCAAACATCTCCACAATCAAATATACCTTAATTTTAATTTTGATAATTTCTCACCATGAACACGTGTAGTTATGGAATATTGTTTGTATTGTAAGGTGATCGGTGGATCAGCGGTCTAATGTACAGGCCATTCGAAACTCCAGCATAGCGATAGTCGGTTCGAGCCGGATGTAGGAACAAGAGAATTTCTCTCATATACTTTATATCGGATCGATTGGCGACCGCATGCCTTGTTGAAAAGCAAGTGTATTGCGAGTTGTCTAGATGCCAATCTCGTCTGGTGCTAGCTTGGAGTGCACACCGACCACCCGAGGTGGTGCTGTAGGTTTTCCAGGTTTTTCTGCAGCTGAAAAGTGAATACGCCACCAAAAATCAGTAAGTCGTCCGGAGCGTCACGGCAAATAATAATAATAGCCGTCCTTTACCCGCACAGGCTATGCCTTTGGGTACACTCAACGAGTGTTTATGAGGGAGTATTTTTTCCATAAGGAATGTACCAGTCAGACCCTGTCTCCAGAGCTCCGATACTATGATTATTATTATTATTATTATTGTAAAAGTTTCCAAATAATACGTATTTTGTGTTGAGATGTTTTTATTCGAAGTATTCCAAATAATAATGTTGAGAAAAAAAAAACAAGTACTTAATGGACGAATTGAAGCAAATAAAAAACTATTTCTATTACAAAAGTTGTTCGAAATGTCTTCCAATCTGATTAATATGCTTCAAATCGTTTTTCAAATTTTTGGCTCATGTTGAACAACATGATCGGTGTTGTACGTCGAAATGCATCCCGAATTCTTTCTCTCATATCATCAATGGTAGTAGCAGGTATGCGATAAATGATAGATTTCACATAACCCTATAAAAAATGTCCATACTGGTCAAGTCAGAGGATCTCGTTGGACATTGAATTAGTCCTCCCCGACCTATCCATTTTTGACGAAAATTTTGTTCAAGATGGCCCTAGGCTACTCTATGATAAGTATACAGGTGCACAATCCAATTGAACATACATGTCATGTTGAATCACCACTGGAATATGCTGAAGTAGGTTGGGCAGATCATCTTGTAGAAAACGTAAAAATTTCTCTCCGGTTAAATGCTGCTAGAAGAAAAACGGCCCAATAACGTAAGCATGGAATATAACTGAGAAGACCCGTTATAGCCCTTAATTGATTCCTGCTTAACTTAAGCAGTTCCTCAGTTTTGTGTTTTGACGGTTCTCTAAGGAATGTTTTTCCGTGGTGCATAAGAGTGGCTTCGTTCCACCTTTTTTTTAGTAACTCCGAGTGTGGATTCTGAGCCAATTTATGGAGTTGATGAGCCCATTCTGGTTTATTCATCAGCTTTTTCGTTGCCATCGATGCCACAGTGTCCCACATCAAGGTTATTTTGTTGTGTTCTGCAAAAACACTAGGTTCTTCGTGGCATTTCCATGCCAGCCTTCTTGTCACTTTTGGGTTCATAACAGCCTTTAGTGACGCATGACAGTCTGTACATATTTTGATCCATGCATTGCACATTTTCCTCTTATTGTTCTTTCTCATACATTGCAGGATAGCGTACATCTCCGCCTGAAATACGGAGGTTTTGCCCCCACTGTATATTCCAGCACCAGTTCCTTTGATGTTGTTGTTTGTCGCTTCGATGTTGTATGATAACCTTGAAGTTAATGTTGAAGGAATATCTGGGAGTCATGTGGCCTGTTGGATTCATTTTGAGAATGTTACCTTTCACTTTTTCCTTTATCTTGGGTCCGATCTATCACTCGTGTTTTGTTGCTCCAGAAGTCTCATTCTCGTCTCCCCCATGATTGTTATGTCAATCGAGGGAAGATCTAACAGTGCCTCCATGACAGTTGTTGGTGTTGTTTTCATAGCTTCCGTTATGCTAAAGCAACTCAGCCGCGGCAATTTTTTGGGTTATCTTGGTCTACCATAACAAGATGCGTATGTGATTATGGGTTTCACCACAATGTTGTATGTCCAATACACCATTTTGGGACTTGGCTCCCATATTTTTCCATCTGCTCGTCTGCCCCGGCTTTCTTCTTTACTTTTGTCAGCTGTTGGTTCCAAGTGAGTTTCGAGTCTAAAATCACCCCGAGATATTTGACTCTCCTTGACATATCCTACCTTTAAAATTTTCTCAATATCTCAAAACGAAGCATTTGCGAATACATGTTTATAGGAAAAAAAAGTTTTATTTTGATTTGAAAAATATAATAATAATAATAGATTTTATTGATAGAAAGCATATAAATTACAATGATAAGTTACAATAAGCATATTAAGTTAAAATGTACATGCCTCTATCAAAATGCAGAATTCAATTTCCGATTTCATCCGGAGATTTGATCGGAACTTGCTCTTCTATTCAACCTGGGAAGATATACACGCATGCACATGCATACTTATATACACATATGAGCATGCATACGTCTATCGTACACACCCACACACAGATAAATATAATTTCTACGCAATCAAATTAACAATAATTGAGTCGTTCTTAATATAAGTGAAGATTAAAAAGTTAAACCTAAATGCAGTAAGTATGTAAATTAGAAAATATAAATTATAAGTATTCCAATACTTGAGGCAACTTGATGCACAATCAATCTAATTTCAACTTTTTCTTGAAACTTGCTCTTGACAGTTCTGTCAGTGAATTAGGTAGTCGATTGTAAAGCCAGGCTATGTGAGAGAAGGAACCACGGTAAAGTCTGTTTTTGTGAGCGGGTATAGTGAGCTGATTCCTGAACCTTAGATTCAGATTGTGTATATCTGTTCTAAAAGATAATTTCCGGTGGAGATATTTTGGTTTCTTCAAAACTATGATTTTGTGGAAATTGACACTAGAATGTAGGACACGCCTAGCTTTCATACTAAGCCAACCGAGTGAATTCAAGAAATGAGCTACACTTTTCCTTTTCCTTATCGCTGTTATTAGTCTCATACATGAATTTTGTAAAACTTGGATCTGTTTTTGATCGCGCTTCAATAAATTAGGGCCTTATACAATATCTGCGAAGTTTGCATGCGATAAAACTAAAGAATCACAAAATATTTTTTTACATCTTTTGTTTAATATATGCCGGTGAGAATATATACTCTTTAAATTACAGTACCTCTCTTCAGAATTTGAGATACGTGTGAAGAGAATTTTAAGGAGTTGTCTAAAACTAATCCAAGGTTTTTAGCATGGTCTGTAAGTTTTATGTGTGAATTTTCGAGCATGATATTGATTTTGCTTTCACATCTTATTTTCATGGCATTTCGACCTAATAACAAGGCGACTGTTTTAGAAGAGTTAATAGTAAAGCAGTATTTACTGGATATTATCTACTAGGGACTTCAAGTCTAGATCTATTTGTTGACAAGCAGTTGCTAGTGACATTTCGGAGAATTGTTTATAGATCTGTGTGTCGTCTGCATAGCTATGAATGTTTGTGAATTGAAGGCAGAAAGAAAACTGGAATGTATAAATAATAAAGAGCAGAGGTCCAAGAATTGAGCCCTGGGGAACACCGTTTGTAACGTCATGATATGTTGTTATCAAGAATAACGCGTTGCATACGACCTGTTAAATAATTATTTATCAGCGCAGTGGAGTTCTTAGAGAATCCTAAGTATTTCATAAGAGCTATGAGAAGTTGATGGTTAATCCTATCAAATGCTTTGGAGTAATCAATCAGGACCAATATGCAAAGTTCGTTACGGTCCACAGATTCATGAATGTCATCAAGTACTTTCAGAAGAGCAGTTGTGCAACTGTGATGCGATCTGAATCCTGATTGACTGTCCGGTATGATTTGTGCTTTGTCAAGAAAACCACGGATTTGCTTGTTTAATATTTTCTCAAATACTTTTGAGAGTGCACATAATATGCTTATGGGACGGAGGTCATTGAGATGCTCGGGGTTGTTTATTTTTGCCAAGGGGATCACGTGTGATTTTTTCTACATTATAGGAAAAGTGTTGTTATTAATACATTCATTGAAAATATGTTTGATGTACGGTAGAATGTGTGGGCAACAATGTAGCAACATTTTAATGCTCAATCCATCGGGACCGACTGCGTTTGATTTAACGGAAAGAATCATTTTTGAGATTTCGATGACAGTGGTTTCTTGAAAACAGAAGTTTAGAGCGGGATTGGATAAGTTTTTTGAATCTGAAATCTTGATAAGTACTGAAGTTTGAAACATCCTGTAAAAAAAGTATATGAACCTTACTTTGAGTGAACAGTTAATAACATTTTCTGTAAATAACGATAGTGAGCACATGTCACTCTCATGACCTCTGAAAGTACAGTGAATCTGACGATAAGAGTTGAAGAACAAATCTTTACAATCAGATATCTGTCTCGACGGGTGTTTTTTGGTACATTTAGAGACTATTCAACATACCGTTCATGAACTAACCCGTAGATAGGTAGATTTATAAACATCATGGTTTGATCACCCTGTATCCGCTCATCGTTACGGTTTCACACATCTGCCACAAGTCTATGTCCTGTTAATAATTGATGCAATTAGACAATTAGTCGGGCAGTGCATAAACTCTAACCATCTTGGACAGATAAATGTCCTTTTGGAGAAACTGGAGAGTCGGCGAATGCTTTATTGGCTAGCAATTCAAAGGAGCTTCTTGTGAACGTAATGTCTACCAATAAAGTAAATGGACCTTAATGATCGAATGATGAAAACGCTGTTCGTCATATGTCTTCGGTTTTATTGATCAGATACACGTTATTTCTTTTCAGAATGAGAATCTGAAGGTGAATATCAAGTGACTTTAAGGAAAAAGAAAACTATTGGCAAGTACTTGGAAATATAGATACATACAATTTTTCCGCACGTTAAGTCACTTCAAGTGAGCTTCTCTCACTTGAAAATATACTCTTTTCGTACTTGTTAGGAGTTGACAGTGATTTATTTCTTTCTCATACAAGGTGACCCACATAAACTAGTCTATTTCTAGAAAACATTAATATGAGCTGAAGTGGGATTTCCGAGAAATATTTCTCGTAAGACTTTATTCAAGAAGAGTACTTTTTGTTGGTAACTTCCAAACGGTCTCATTAACTGACATGATATTTGTTGGGTATACTGTTGAAGGTTCAGTATTTTTCAAGGAAATTACAATAATAGCAATGAAGTGAAAATCAGACGAAAGCATACAACTCTTCTTTCAATACAGACAAACAGGATAACTTCAATTACCTTGGTTGAATTTTTTCCTCTGAATATGCTTTCAGAAGCATATCGACTACCTTCTCCACACTTCCTTTAGTTTGCGCTGTTCCAATGAGTTGTCTTCATTTACTATCTTAGTATATAACTGCACAGAAAGTAAATAAAACAGAAGTAAGCAAAAGCTTACCTAACCACGATTTCGACATCTTCATGGGAAAACTTTCCTTCGAATTGACAGATATTTATGCAACGTTCTTCAAAGAAGACCCAAGCAACTAAATAGTTCTTCCTCTTTGGTTTTGGATCAGAGCATGTGAATAGAATCATCGCATTTGGAGGATTTTGACAAAGACTTTGTGTTTCAAATTTGAAAATTATTTTGTCTTGGTAAAGATATTTAATCATCAACATTAGTTGCATAGAAGGTAAATCTTCGGCGAGAGTAAGCATCTAAATTTTAAAAAATTTGCAGCATAGTAGTTTGGTATCCTGAACGAAAAATCTGAATGAAATTTTTGGCGGTCACGACTATTTTCAATAGAATGGATTTTTGTTATTGAAAATACACAAAATTTGATTTTCTTTCAATCAAAACACCACACACGCCTTTATTTACCACATGTGAGTACTTTTTAGTGGAAAAAACTATTATTTCTTATAAAAAGTCACTTTTCGAAACGTAAACAAAACATTCGAATTCATTATGTTGAATACCATAAAAACTGAATATTTGTTATCTTTTGTTAATGCAAGACTGATTGTTCGGGTTCAGTCGAGTCGAGTCGGTTTGCAAAGTAAAGGTGAGTTTATCGGCAGGTTGTGTGCGAGCGCAGCGAGCGTCTGCTTTGATTTAACTTTTTCATACCAATTAGTGATCGAATTAACAGAATCTTGAATAGCTTGGATAGCTAGGCTAGTTAGGTTAGGTTAGATTGTGTCCCATTATTTTACGTTAAGAAATCATGTCCATAACTGAAAATGTGGGCAGCCTCCGGCGTGTCTCTTTCTTCTGAGAATTTATAAAATGTGAACGCAGCAAGCATTCGTTTTGATATCACTTTTTCATACTAACTAGTGATCTTATTACCAGCAACTTGGAAAGCTAGGTTAGTTAGGTTAGGTTGTGTCCTCTTCTATCACGATAAGTAATTAGGACTATGGCCTTCGGATTCGTGTTTATGAGACAAAATGAGGGCGTGTGTGATGTTTTGATTGAAAGCAAAACGAATTTCATGTATTTTCAATAAAAGAAATTGAATCTATTGAATGGTGAAGTTCCACAACAAAAGGGGGGAATATCTTCGAGAATACTCGTGACCGCCAAAAATTTCCTTTGGATTTTTTTTCAAGAGACCAAACGACGTAAGTTGTCAAAAACTTTTTTTTAAATTTGGATGCCTACTCTAACCGAAGATTTGTCGCATATAATTTTGGTAACTGGCATATAAATCTTCAATTTTAAAGTATTGTTTGTCGAAGGACAACGAAAACCCCTCAAAAGGCCACTTTCAATCCACGGTACGTACAAATACTGCTTCCACTTTCTCTTCCTTTTGTTTTTTCTCCGATCCCTTTTTACCGCTTCGCTGGGAATGGTCCTGTAGTTTATCAAGTCAACTATCTAGCATTTGCTGTTACGTTCTGTTTATGCTTATAAGCTACGTATAGATGAACCAAAGTCATAGTAACTTGAAACCACACTGGAAACTGGACATACCCGTTTGGGAAGAACCGCAAGGTCATACTTCTAAAAGATATAGAACCCCTTTTGGACATACAATATAAACACTAGAATAACGATATTGACAGTACAACCACTGGTGTCGCATGGTTTACACGATAGCAGGATCTCACCTTCACGATCATCAGCTTGTCCCTGGTAGAAGCTCTCCCAAAGCACTATAACAAACTATTCAAGCGATTGTGATCATAGTGATCTGTATTTTTTCTCATTTGCCTTAGAAAATATCAAATTAGCCTGATAACCGGTGATATGTGTACTGAAGGTATTTCATGAATTCGTGGTACAATATACATAGCAAATATCTACTATTTTCGGTATTCTTTAAAAGGCAAACCATAATGATCACATTATCACTTTCTTTATTTTCTAAATGTGAATCTGCCAAGGATCAATGGTGTCCATTTGTTCTTCTCTATAAAATTTCCTTATTCTTTCACTATTTTCTTATCCTGGTGGTTACGATTATTGGAACCATCAGCCCTTCTTCTCACTTTTTTTCATCAATTCTTCTATAAAATTCTTTTTTTTTTCATCAATTCTTCTTCTATAACTTTCTTATCCTGGTGATTACGGTTGTTCGAACCGTCAGCTTTTCTTTTCAGTTTTTCTTGTAAATTGTTCATTATCCAGTATTAACTTAGGAAGATCGTAGCAATACTATCATTCAAACAATACATGGAACTAGGCACTCGCCATTAGCCTTTTCTCAAAGTAATTTCTGAAGTTTTGCAATATTTTCTCCAAACAATCTTGATGAACTGTAACCATCCAGTTGATTCTCCAAAAAACATCGCTAAGTCTTTGGAAATGGATTTTCTTGCTAAAAATTCCCTATTTGCTTTTTTTCCTAGGACAGTTTGTGTGTCATTTATTTTTGCTCTCGCACTTCTAGTGAAATTGACTTGGCTTGAGAGTTTTGGTTGTCTCAAACGTTTTTAAATTTTATGTTTTCTCCAAAAGTTCCAAATATTTGAACATGAGAACCTGAAAAGACAAAGCAAACTCAAAACATTTTAATCACCAGGTTTATAATTACTTACATACCAACTAGATAATGTCCTGTTACACTTGTGAGAGTAGTTTTTTCACTCTTCCCCTTGCCACATTTCGAAATCAATATGCGACCTGAAAACATAAATATCAAATGGGTTCAGATAAGTTAATTGCTAAACTGCTGTTCAGAAAGGTTCGTAGGAGTCTGAATACAGAAAAAATAAAGCTGGCTACTTGAAAACATGTGTACGAAAATTGACTGCAGCCAGATGTTAACACTTCCGAGTATGGGATAGTGGATTTCTGTATTAGAGAACAAAGTTTCGAGCGCGCTGTTAGACACAGTGTAACTTCGATATTTAGAGCAAGGTCCATTTAGAAGGCGGACCGAAAGTGGAATAGCACAAGTACCATTAAAACCACCTCCAAACGGCCGGTTCATCAGGGCAAAAGTAATAATCATCCCACGTGTGCTGTGCTACATTAAACTTTGTAGACAGGACCGTTACTAGAATATTGGTGAGGGCCAGAGGCACTGTATTATTTTCCTCCGCTAGAAAGCAACTCAAACTGAGCTTTATACCATTCATGGGTGGATTCCAGAATATTTCGAGGATGTATTGATATCTAGTTAGCCTAGACCGGCTCCATGGAAGCCATAGCAATAACTCAGAAGTTTCAAAGTAAAATTTCATTTCAAAATGGCAAACCAGTTTTGCGCAATAAAATTTCATGAAAAGGATGTCGAGGGAAATTATGAGTACCAAGCCATCTTCAAGTACCTGTATTTGTAGAAATTAAGAGGTAGAGAAGATTTACGACGATATGCCCTTCTTATGTGCCCTTGAAATATTGGATTGCAAGCTTCAAAACAGGTAAATTTCCATTGAAGCTAAGGAGTGATCCGGAAGGCCAGTTTCTGTCACCGGAAATATCACTGAACATTATTCGATATTTCTTCAATATAATTTGTTGAGTCTCAAACGGAATTATAATAAACATTTTCATAAAGACCCAATTGACTATAAAACACTGGGTAGGTAGGTACATGAAAAGTTTGTGAATGAAAATTGTAGCGAATTTTATAAACTGAACAATTCGGATGACTTGACAGAATATTTGATGAAAATTAATCAAATAATTTAATACTGAAAGTAGATTATCATCTAATAAAAACCGACTAAACTGTGTTAGTAAAGAAGCTTAGAAACAGCATCATCAAAAACAGATGGCAGAAAGTAGTGATTCACTTGGAAGTTTATGGAATTGTAAAAGAAATATCTGTCATGCACATAAAATCGTCGAAGAAATTGAGTGATAATTCAGATTATTTCAGACCAATTCATAAGATTGGAAACATTTTACCTAGTAAGTAGATACAAACTATTGAAAAAATTTGTTGTAATTGAAAGAAAGGTATTGACAGAATCTCTTCGGAAATTCTTATATTCTCAGGTAAAATTATTTCACAACCATTGACTCATCTGATGAATTTCATCATAAATTCAGGTCACATTCCAAAATCTTTCAAAGTGGACATTATCAAACACCTAGATAAATATTGTGATGAATTGAAAGTTACTGGCCTATTCCACTTATATCAAATTTAGCTAGAATTTTTGAGATAATTTTAAAATACAGAAAATGATTTATTTAATAAATAAAAATCATCTCATTCCAAAAAAAAATTTGGAATGAAAATAATAAAAGTGTTTCGAGCCAGGATGCTGTCATCTGACTGATAATATGAACATCTTGAATTTACTTGCGGCTATATTTCTTGGCTAGCTGAAGCTTTTTATACAGTTGAACATAAACGACTATTAATGAAACTAACGAATATTGGATTTCAAGGACAATTTCCCTCATATTATATAAAACTATCAAATGCCATAATTTTCTCATTTCGAACCAATGAGAACAAGACTTTTTGAAAACACTTCCTCCAGCCCGTGGTATTTTTAAAACGGTGTTTCGTTTCTAGCTTGTGTATTTCCCATAGTTACGACAATCACGGTAAATATAGTAACGTCAGTTTGACGGTTCAACTCTTCAACTGACATTAATGACACATGATGAACACATTTGTCAATAATAATTTATTGTATTCGTGAAATTGTCTGATCGAATATCCCTTCAAAATGCAGAGTTCTCTCGTTGTGTTTCTAAACAACACAGTTTTCGTGGCAGCAAGGTGAAAGTATTTTTTGAAAATTAGGCATTTTGTCGGGATATTACTACTGAAAATATCAATGATCATTATTCGATATTTGTTCAATATAATTTGTTTATTCCCAACAGGAATTATAATAAACATGTTCATAAAGATCCAATTGACTATAAAACACTAGGTGCATGAACAGTTTGTAAATGAAAATTGGAGCGAATTTTATGAACTGAACAATTTGGATGACTTAGCAGAATATTTGAAGAAAATGATTCGAATAATTGTTGGTGAATGTACCGAGATAGTCAGGATACAAAATAAAGACAGAAAAGTGTGGATGACTTCAGCATTACCAATATCTGACAGAAAAAGAAGAATTGTTAATGCATAGTGAAACTATATTATCATCTAATGAAAACTGACTAAACTGCGTTAGCAGAGAAGCTAAGAGACATTATCAAAAACAGATAACAGACAGTAGGGATTCACTTGGAAGTATATGGAATTGTATAAGAAATATCTGTCATGAACATAAAATCACCGGAGAAATAAAATCTATGAAATTAGATGATAGTTCAGTAACAGACAATAAAAAGATTATTTCAGACCAACTCATTAATCATCACGATGAAAAAGCAGAAAATTTATCGAAAAAATTATTTTGTCTAAAAAACACCCATATTTGAACCACCAAGAACATTGTAAACATTTTATCTAGAAGGCACAAATGATTGAAATAAAACAAATACTAAAATAGTTGAAATTAAAAGAAAGATATTGACAGAATCTCTTCAGAAATTTTAATATTTTTAGGTGAAATTATTTCAGAACCATTGACTCATCTGATGAATTTCATCGTAAATTCAGGTCACATACCAAAATCTTTCGAAGTGGGCATCATCAAACACATAGATAAATGTGGTGATAAATTTAAGCTGAAAAAAAGGCCTACTGCACTTATATCAAGTTTAGCTAGTATTTCTGAGATAATTTTGTAATAGAGAATGCAAATATAAAAATTTGATTTCAAAAAAATTATTTGGATATTAGAAACGAGTTTAAGTTCTACTTATCCTCCAAATTTCTCGTCTTGTGAAGATTTTGAGCGTTCATTCATCTTGTGGGGAAACCATTTTATTAATTACCGTGATATGATTTTATTTGACGTCTATGGTGAAATTCAACTACATAGAGCCCAATAGGCAACAAGCTAATTTAAGCTGGATATAATTAATATCCAACTTCATCTAGCTTCTAATTGATACTGTATTCTTAGTTGATATGTTTCCACCATTAAATGAACAAGGACATATCTAATGAAAACAACAGTCAGAAACGGACCTGCCTAGAGGAAGTAACTATATGCTCGCTATTTTGTATGACACATTCCGTGGAATATGGTTTTGCAGTATTATCTGCTTTAGGTTGGGGTCGGTTAAATGTCAAAAATGAATACCTCTCCAACTAATTCATTTGACTAGAACCAATAGAAAGTTCATTTTGTCAAGATCGGTGTAACCAAGGACGAGAGGTTTATTTTTTATCGGGTGAATTTGGGTTTGTTTAATGAGAAAATGTTGCCTCACGATTAGACAAGAAAAACTGCAACTGAGTATTAAAAACGCGAAACCTTAGGTAGAGCGTTTTTAGGTTGAAAGTTTTTCGAGTCAAATTGTTAAAGGAAACAGTTTACACAATTTCATCTGATATCAATACAAACATCGAGTGTAATTCGGCAGGACAATTTAATGATTAAGAAATGGAGATACATATCAATGCAAACTTTATTTATGAAACATTGAAAATAAACGCATTTTATTTTTATTTGAATGTACAATTATTGAAAACACAGTTATTGAAATTCATACTGGGAATAGTGATGTCGTTGCGGGTGCCACAGCTGATCGTTTCTGAAGTAGATGTTGAAGTTTTTTCTTTTTCCAAACGAATTGTTAAAAATGTTATTGTTGTTATTGTTAAATTGTTAAAAAAATTGTTGTTAAAAAAAATTGTTAAAATTGTTAGGTGGAGCGTTTTTAGGTAGAAAGTTTTTCGAGTCAAATTGTTAAAGGAAACAGTTTACACAATTTCATCTGATATCAATACAAACATCGAGTGTAATACGGCATGACAATTTAATGATTAAGAAATGGAGATACATATCAATGCAAACTTTATTTATGAAACATTAAAAATAAACACATTTTATTTTTATTTGAATGTACAATTATTGAAAACGCAGTTATTGAAATTCATACTAGGAATAGTGATGTCGTTGCGGATGCCACAGCTGATCGTTTCTGATGTAGATGTTGAAGTTTTTTCTTTTTCCAAACGAATTGTTAAAAATGTTATTGTTGTTATTGTTAAAATTGTTAAAAAAATTGTTGTTAAAAAAAATTGTTAAAATTGTTAGGTGGAGCGTTTTTAGGTTGAAAGTTTTTCGAGTCAAATTGTTAAAGGAAACAGTTTACACAATTTCATCTGATATCAATACAAACATCGAGTGTAATTCGGCATGACAATTTAATGATTAAGAAATGGAGATACATATCAATGCAAACTTTATTTATGAAACATTAAAAGTAAACACATTTTATTTTTATTTGAATGTACAATTATTGAAAACGCAGTTATTGAAATTCATACTAGGAATAGTGATGTCGTTGCGGATGCCACAGCTGATCGTTTCTGATGTAGATGTTGAAGTTTTTTCTTTTTCCAAACGAATTGTTAAAAATGTTATTGTTGTTATTGTTAAAATTGTTAAAAAAATTGTTGTTAAAAAAAATTGTTAAAATTGTTAGGTGGAGCGTTTTTAGGTTGAAAGTTTTTCGAGTCAAATTGTTAAAGGAAACAGTTTACACAATTTCATCTGATATCAATACAAACATCGAGTGTAATTCGGCATGACAATTTAATGATTAAGAAATGGAGATACATATCAATGCAAACTTTATTTATGAAACATTAAAAGTAAACACATTTTATTTTTATTTGAATGTACAATTATTGAAAACGCAGTTATTGAAATTCATACTAGGAATAGTGATGTCGTTGCGGGTGCCACAGCCACAGCTGATCGTTTCTGAAGTAGATATTGAAGTTTTTTTTTCCAAACGAATTGATTGAATAATGCTCGAATAATACTCTTTGTCAACTTGTAAGTAGGGTTTTATTGATGATAAATTGCTGTGTCCTGTTCTGTTGGAAATTTCATTAATTTATTTACAAACCTTCAGAATTTTTATTCTTCCAAGAGGGATTTGGTGTTCCGTTATATCTGGCAATTGCAAATACGTGCAGCTCGTGATGAATTGAACTGAACGTCGGTGAAAGGGTCAAATGCAATATTGAATTCGTTATAATATTTACCTTGTAGCATTTTAGCGGTGGTGTTCCAAATTGTTTAAACTACAGCTTCTTTTTCGCATATTAAATGCCCAATCTTGCGATATTACATTCAATTTCTCTGTGGAAGTGTCTGGCTCAAATTTATATCTTTTTGCATCGCCGAATTGTCGCCGAATTGAATTGCTGTATTAGCTGCAGCTAGCATTTGCCGCAGTCAAAGTGACAATAATTGCACTGTGGCATATGCGATTGTTTATACATGAGTGAATTGTCAATTCAATATTATTCGGATCTGGAGTAGTAATTGGAAAAATGTTCAAAGATAAGAGTTAAAATTGATATTCGTGAGATATTCTGAAAGCCATCAAAACAATAAGCGATATTGTTACAATATCATTTGGATATAAGTATTGGTAGATGATACGAAGTGAATATTTTTGCCTTGACAACGATAGACAAATATTTTATGACAACGTTGATTAACTTCAGAACTTCAACATCACAGTTATTCTTCAATTAGTGTCACTTAGAATAAATAGCATTCAATGTATTTTCTTGGGTTTTAGCTGACGTTCTATACGTAGAGCCACCTAACGATTTCTAACCCAAGATCATAATTGAAGAGGCAAGTGGATGAAGGGGTCAAGTAACATTTTCTGCAAGGATTTGCTTCTATTCTTCATATCTGAGGATACACAGTGGTAGAAGGGGCTATGTTACATTAAACATTATGGGCGCTAACATTACTAAAACCTATTTTTCTCAGAAACACATATTTGTAACATAACTCCTTCATCCACTTGCCCCTTCAATTCATTTCAATATTGTTTATTGAATATTTCGTCAATAATCAAACTTCAATCACTTTTTTTCTGCAATGTATCAATATTATTATTTCAATATTGGCATGGAGTTGTCGTAACAATTTTAATCGATCCAGATTGATAAGATTTGTTGAACATTGGCGACATAATACTCAACCAATGCGCTATTATAGAATTCGAATATACGATATTGTTTTCTATTTCTGGAATCGATATGACGAATATTGGGATTGCAAAATTTATTCCAGATATTGCAAACAATATATAGAAAATAATGTTTTCTTCTATATTGGAGGAACTGAAATCAAACTAGGACCTCTATTACTTTTAAGTTATTCCACCAAAGATCAATCAATGAATAATAACTCGATAAAGTGAAGTTACGTATCTTCTGAGAACGAATTCGAAGAAAAGTCAAGGGGATATCCGATACTTTTCAAGTTATGCCCTTCTAAATCTTCAAAATTGATAATTTCCAAATACGAAATTTCTCATGTCAATGAAAATAAACTACTTTTTAATGATTTTTATATTTGCGATTTTCATCACTAACTATTTGAATTCAAATCAAGAATAACTTTTACTTTATTTATAAGTTCAATTATTGTATTCACGTGATTTTGTATTTTATTTTTAACAGAGGAATAATAAAAAAAAATTAATTTAAAGAACACTTTAGTTGTAGCATTTTCAAGTCAGTTTCTTCAATCCATGATTTATTTTTGTCAGTTTTTGAAATGAATCAAATTAAACACTTATGTATGGTATGTTTACTGATACGACTAGTTCGATATTTTATGTGAAACGTTTGATTTTGGTGATTGTAAATATGGAATTTTGTTTACTGAATTTACTGAAATTTTGTGGTGGTGAAAATTGTCGATTTTCAGTATTACGGTTTCGGATTCATATTCAGGAGATAAGACCATGTACCTAAAATCACAAAACTTACCTTCACCTAAACATCACTACAGAAGTTAGTTGGTGCTATTATCAAACTACCAGAATACGATACAATCACAAAGTTCTCATATTTTTCGGACATAACTACTGAATTTTGTGAAAGTTGTGAATTATATCGCACTTCAACATAATAAAAAAGAAGACATGTCTGAGGCTGACATAAACAGTGAAAAAAGTTTGATCCAGTGTATCCCAAAATATAACTACTCGTTTTTTATTTTCTCAGAGTGAAAAAAAATTGGTTGAGGTAGGGACTTCCAACTGAATTTTGATAAATTTAAGTAATCAAGTATCTTTGTACTTCACTCGTTTATTATCAACATGCACAATTATCGACGTTTTCTACGGATCCTCCGAGATCTTTTCCTTTTAGTCTTCCTCTTTCGTCTTCTACTAGCTCTTCGCCGTACTTTTTTCAGCTCACACCTTTCTAAAGATTTCGAACTCCTCCATCTCTTCACACCCTTTCTCACTGGCCTTTGTCTGGATTTTGACCTTCTCCTAGGTTTCGGAGCTTTCATTGCCATATTAATATAAGGAGACCTCTCCCGATCGTTCATCATCTTCCATAACTTTGTGGCTCTTTTGGTGATCTCCTCCATAGCGAGTCGTCTTTTGTGGCGTTTCCTGAAAGTCTTCAGGAAGTTCAAAAAGGGATTTCGGAAATACTTGACTTTGTCAAGAACTTCTATTTTGGACGTGATGTTCCTAACACTGACATTGGCGGAAGGACAACGTTTCATGGCCATGCAGTGCGATTATTGCAAAACTGTAAAATTTTGAATTTTATCCAAATGTGTTTCAAATTACAATTGATTTATGCACAATTTTGTCACTCCCAAATCATGACATCTGTCAAGATAGTTCTGTCAATGATATACGAAGAGCTCTTGAAAATGAGGTCTACCAATTTTCAACAGCGAATATCGACAAAAAGTGGATTTATTGAAGTGAATAAAACAAAATTTTCGAAGACCAGGACATTTAATTTAGACTATCATGATAGAACAAACATTTCACTCAGATATAATCTCGTCTGATATCATCATAATCACCAGACTTGTATCTCAGATCATCATCATCGTCTTCTGTCCTATTTTCACGATTTTCATCGCCCGTGTTGTATCCACTTTTTGGATCTTTGTCTTCCCGGTCGGGACGGTTCTGTTTGGGATCTTCATGCTTTTCGTGTTTCGGTTCTTTTTTGGGTTTTTCTGGCCTCCTTTTATGAGCATGTTTCCTCTCTACACTCCCATCTGTATCCGTGAAGGAGGAGGAACGTGACCTAGCCCTACGCCTCCTTCTACCTCTACTCCTCCTCCTCCTACTCCTCCTCCCACGTCTTCTGCTTCGTCTTCCCCTTCTTTTTCTTCGCGACCTGGACCGTTTGAACTTATACTTCGGTGCCTGCTTGGAAATGTTTCTGTACGGAGACTTTTCTCTAGCACTCATTCCTCTCCATAACTGAGCTCCTCTTTTGGTCACCTCTACACATGATAATTTTTGCTTGTTGGATTTTCTGAAATCGCTCAGGAAGTTTAGGAAAGGATTCGGATATATTTTTGATGGCACTTTCCTGGCTGGTGATCTACTTTTGCGTGTTGCCTGGCTTCTTGAACGTCTGTTCTCCATATTTCACTTGGGATTTTTACAACACAAAACTTTTAAGGGTCCATTAGAGCGATATTTTACTTGTGACATTTAAATCATTTTTTCAAACAAAGTGCGTGTCATTGCTTGTAGACTGCTTTGATAATAATATGGAATCAGTTCACAGGATGTTGTAGGGTGTCCAAAAAGATTTTATGGTGAATTGGCGTTGCTAAATTTGTAGATTTTGCAAATATTTTTAGTCATATTCTCGTGGTTTCATATTTTGATCACGATTCTTGGAGTCAGTTATTGAAATGATGATCCCCACATGAATTATGATTCTTCATGAGTGCTCTGTTCGTATAGTTTGTGCCATTTTGCATTTTCTTTGTTAGAAAATAAAAATTGAAGAAATGTTGAAGTTAACGAATATTTTAATTTGGAACACATATTTCACAATTTGAAAAAGATGTTTGTGACATGTTATATAGTAAATGTCCTGGTCAACACCTCTCAAAGTCTACAATTAGGAATAGAAACAAAATTTCGTGAAACTGGACATGCGTAAGAACTATTCGAAAACCAGATCGAATTGTTAAAAAGGAAAAAATTTAGATATACTGTTGTTAGCAATTGAGGAAAATCAGTATACAGGTAGACAACTTGCCGCCGAGAATGATGTAAGTAAATAATCGATATTGAAAGCTTTACATAGAAAAAATGAAATTGGAGCCGAGAATATCCTCATTGGATGTGTTAGGCTCACACACAGCCTACAATAAAGAGACTTTTTCCATGTTAATGTTTTATTTGTAATGGATATTCGAGTAAAGCAATAGAAAAACCTTGTGCTCCTTCAACAAAAAATAGACTTGAAAGTACAGTTTTTGAATTACGTGTGTTGATCTTGCAGGTCCACTCTATTTGAAAGATGGTAGAACGCTCAGATCATGATTTTTGCTTGAGCTGTTAACAGGGTAATACATTCAAAATGTCACCTTTATGGAAGCATTTTCGTATATGGGCGGCTCATAAGTAGAAGAGGCAGAATATAAGATATTCTGACCATGGTCCAAATTTTTTTGGAGTAAGTAATCAATTTTCGAAACTCAACTAGGAAAAAATTCAAAGATTTTAACAAGTTTAGAGTATGAAATGTAGGTACAATCCCCCCTCAACACCATGGCGGGGAGGATGGTGAAAGAGGATCGTGAGAATCGTGGATGTTCTGCTACGTAGGAACTCAGGAAGAGCTTCACTTTATCACGAAGAAACTGTATACTACTATATGACTGTGAGGCTGTTAAAAACCACCCTGGATTCAGAAAAAGTTCCAGATTTGGACCATATGGACATGAATTATTTCATCAAGAGATTTAGATATCTCCAAACCATAAGAGATAACTTGAGAAATAAAGCTCAGAAGGAATACCTTGCCGAATTTACTCAGACTGTTTGGCCTCGAGGTGTATTGAAAGTTTTGAATATGAAGAAAGGGTTAGTTAGTCATTAGGAAGGGTGATGGAGATCCATTCTGGAGGTGATGGTAAAGGAAGAGTAGCAAAGGTTGAATAGCAAAATGGGGAATCAATTCGATCAGTTCAACGGCTAATTTATGTAGAAGTTACTGCGGGGGACAGGAAAATGGTCAGAAAGAAGGTGAAAACGATGAACAAGGAGAAAAAGACAGGCAAATTGAAGTAGATAAAGGAACTGAAACGAACGAACTCATCGAAAAATAATAATAATATTGATAATCTTTATTTCAGAATTATGTTGACAAATAGATTTGTAAGATGCGACGACCCAGAACTAAATGGTGCGACGAAAAACAAAAAGTTATGAAATTTATATAATCATTCTCTAGCTTTCTACAATAACAGTTTTTCACTTCTTTTTTGAATTCATTCAGTACATTGATATTCTTGATTCTCTTAGGCAAATGGTTGTCACGTTTTATTGCCATATTATGAAACGTTGTTTCTGACAGAATTTATCTGTGTATAGAAAACATGAAATCATTTCGGCGAGTTGGTGTTGGACTATAACATAACTGAATAATTCTCTAAATATTTCCAAGTGGTCACTTCATCACTTCACTGATAATCCCAAATAAAAAACAATTCATAGAGTTTTCCAGTCATTTGCCAATCCGAATACCTGGTAATTAACATCAATTCTCATAAGGATAAATAAAATTCATTGACTGAATGGAGCTCATGATACCAAGGAGTGCACATTTTTAAATGAATATTCTTATAGTTGACAAATTAAATGGCAGCTCTCGTCAAGCAGAGCATCGGATGTCGGATATATTTGATGCGACGCGGCGTTGCCAAGTTTGACAGAAAAATGTAAATGTATGTTATGCGTACGTCCATCCACTAGAAAATTCCGAAATCAATTTTAATGGCAAAAAATACACAAATTTTCTTTTTTTTCGCTATTATATTTTCCCCGATGAAACTCATTGAACTTATCGATTTTTTAATGAGAAAGCTAAGTATATTGTGGTATAAGGTTTCGTCAATTTGTCCTTCTTTTGTCTCCAATGAGTAATTGAATAGCGAGCAAAGCATGCTTTATGTCGGGATTGTAGGCAGGCATTCAAGTTTGATAAGAAGGCTAGCTATAAGAGTATGCCATTTTATCCTTCTTCTTCTCCCATTTAGGGCGAGTTGTACAAGACAAGTTCACTAACAGTTCAAGTGAACCGAGTTCAGTTGCTAGGGATTACTTACCCAACGAAATTCCTAGTTCCTTAGCATCTGAGCTCGGTTCACTTGAACTGTTGTTGAATTCGTCTTGTACAAATCGCCCTATGCCATAGAATAGCAACTGAAGCGAGCTTTGTTAATAGGTTGTAGCAGGCTCATACGCTCTTCAACTGCATTTTTGGAACGCAAGGTTGACTTTTAGGTTACGTCATTTTCCCTTTCTTTTTTATACATTGAGCCATAGAATAGCGGGCGAAGAGAGTTTTATTTCTGGATTGTTTGCAGGTTCGAGATCTTCAACTGCATTCAACTTCATTTCCCCCTTCTTTTCAGTTACGACCGAAGCGAGCTTTATTTTTATTTCTAGATTGTTAGCAGGCTCATAAGCTTTTCAACTGCATTCAACTTGGAACGCAAGGTTAGCGTTTTGGTTTAGTTCATTAAGCCAAAGAATAGCGAGTGAAGCTAGCTTCATTTCTGGATTATTAGCAGGCTCATTAGCTCTTTAACTGGATTCAAATTGGAACGCAAGGTTAGCGTTTAGGTTTAGTTCATTAAGCCAAAGAAAGCGAGCGAAGCTAGCTTCATATATTTCTGGATTATTAGCAGGCTCATTAGCTCTTTAACTGCATTCAACTTGGTAATGAAAGTTACTAAAAAGAAGGTTATGTTTGTGGTTATAGGAAGGTAAAATTTTTGCAAAACGATTGTTTCTGGTGCTAGTAAGAAATTAGGTAGATTACCGTCTGAAAAATAGTATAGACAAAAAGTCGAAGGGAATTCGTATTTGAAAATAGTCGATATTCAGATATACTCTATTGTCAGCTGTCAAAATATCAGTAAAAATCCACAAAGTTTCCTAAAAAACTGTTTTTATCTATGGAATATATATTATATTCCTGCTAATACCGTGCCTACACCTCCAGCTCTCAATTTCAACGAAATAATGGCAGAAATGACAGAACGTGAGTCAAGAAAGAAAATTGTCATGATATTTGGAGTGCCGAAGGATGCGAACACTGAAGACAAAACCACAACTTTAGAAGTTTTCAACTCAATAAGTCAAGATATTACCCCCCAAGCCATAGTTAGAGCATATAGAGTAGGACAGCCAACAAACCAGGCTAACAGACCAAGACCATTAAAAATAATTCTACAAACAACAGAAGATGCGATATCAGTGATCCGGAAAGCCAAAACCATTCGAAACATACGGAAATTTAGCAGACTAATCATCACCTCAGACAAAACTCTAGCTCAGGCTCGGCAATACAAAACCCTGAGACAAGAGTTGTCAGAGAGAATAGCCAATGGTGAGAAGGATATAATGATAAAATATATACATGGTGAAATAAAGTCCAAACAGAACAACAACGTCATCACCTGCTACTACCAAAACGTACGAGGCCTAAACACAAAAACACACGACTTCTATGTATCGGCTGCTGCTTCTGAATTTTACATAGTTGCCATCACCGAATCCTGTGTTTTCAAATACTGAATGTAAAGTTCACCAAGATGAAATTCCATTTGTTGCAGAGGATGCATATCACCCATCATTGAACATAATTATTTCATTGTCTGTACCTAAGCAAAACTTTGACTATAATATCAATGAAAGCAACTACAATTTTCGCCGAGCCAATTTTCCACTTTTATACTCTCACTTATGCAACATTGACTGGACAGTCTTGGAATCATATACAGATCCAAATCTTGCACTACAAGAATTTTACGCGATTCTCCACTCTGTTTTTGATCTGCATGTACCCACCAAACTCAATTTCAATCGAAAATACCCCCCATGGTTCACGAAAAGTATTGTCAACCAAATAAAACAAAAAAAACGAGTATTTGAGAGACTAAAGAAGTCAAATGCAGGGGATGCTCAGCAACTTTTCAAAAATGTAAGAAAAAATATCAAAACCAATATTAATATCGCTTACAAACAATATATTCAACGTTCCGAAAACTCAATAAATACAGATCCATCTAACTTTTGGTCATTCATCCATTCCAAAAAAGGCACCTCTAGAATACCAGGACTATTGTATTACAACGACATTGAACTCAGTACCCCACAAACCATAGTAAATGGATTCGCAGACTTTTATAAAAGTGTATATACACTACCCACTAATAATTGCAACCCTACGCAGTCCTACACAAATAACCCTCAAATTTCCTTAGAAATACTTGATAAAACTGAAGTGTTAACTGCACTTAAGAAATTAAAACCGAAAGAAACGAGTGGTATTGATAAAATTCCCAGTTACTTGGTTAGGGACTGTGCATATGTATTCTCCAAGCCACCCCAAATCATTTTCAATCAGGCTATCAAATCCAATTCATTTCCAGATTTGTGGAAACTATCTATTATTTGCCCAATCTTCAAATCAGGTTTGATAAATGATATTTCCAACTATAGGCCAATACCATTAATACCCAACTTTGCGAAGGCTTTCGAAATATGTATATATAATCAAATATTTCCACTTGTCAAAAATATTTTACGAACTGAACAACATGGTTTCAAAACAAAAAGATCAACAGTCACAAATTTAATATGCTTCACACAGACAATAAGCAACAAATTCAACAAGCTTAGTGACAAAGTCGATGTATTCAACCAACCTATAAATCCTTTCAAAACACAGATCAAACAAATCCTTAATAACAAAAACAAAAATGTGTGAAGAATACCTATACTATTCTAATGTTAATATATTTTCTATATTATAAGTCTTTACTGTAAATAATAATAATTTAAAACTGACTACACATTTAGAGTAATTCAAGATAGATTATTCATTAGTTCTGTTCTATAATTGGGACTTGACCCTGTTTGGACAATAACGTCTTTTTTTTATTATATACGATACCACAGTAGTTTTTACAAATATTGAAGAAGGTTTTTCTTGTGAAAAATCTAGTGGTAACTTATATATAACTCCTTCCATTCCACACAAAAATTATGAGACATACAGATATTTACGATTTGAATAATAAAAAGAGGTGATGTACATAATTAGGACGCCTTGAATAAAGCACGCCAAACATATGTCTCAATCAATTACAATACTCGTGTCTTTCACGATGTTATCCACTCAATAAAAATATCTCTAGCACATTTTTCAGGGAATAAAAAAACTGACAACGTCGCATTGAGCTTTTCCCAATTCACTTCATCGTGTTTGACATTTGACAATTTCACTGATATTATGTTTATGAATTTCATATTTAAAATCATGGAAACTAACAATAATTTAAAACCATTGTACGTATGAATTGTTGCTTGTATGGCTGGAAATATCCATTTTATGTTTACTTATATGTGTTGAAAATGAATAATCAGTCAGCTGGTTCAAGTTGAATTGGTTATGATTAATAATTATATAATATGGTAAGCACTGGCACACATTTTCTCGAAAAAATGCATGAAAATGTAATTTCTGCAAAAAAATTCTATCTCGGTATTAATTTCTCACACAGCTTTATCTATGAAAATTTCACAAAAATCGGGCTTATGTCCAAATTCGGCATTTTTTCCAAGTGTGATAAACATTGGCATCGAACGAAATACATATTGAATTGCTCGTTTTCACATGCATGCATAGCGTGATTACTCAATTTGACGTTTAACGTCACATACATAAATTTGAAAACACCGAACTTGACAAGAGCTCCTGATTGGTTCAATTACCAAGGGCGTGAAATAGTCAGTGTAATATTGACATGATTGGGTGAAATTGTTTCATATGACCCAGCATGACAAATTTTGAAACATTTTCAGAATAATTTTCCTTTTTCGTTTTCCTTAGCAATCATACCAGATCTAGAGGAAGATTGAAGATACTCGAAACATCAGTTTCTATTAATTTCATATTTCCAATTTTTCTTTGGTTTGGAAGGATGTTGGATTAGTTAGTAAATTGTGGATGTTTTGTATTTTACTTTTGATTTTGTACTTTGTTGTCGTGCGGAGTTATATTCAATTTTAAAAACATTGACTAATATGTGAGATATCTGTCACATGAAAAACTTGTGTCACTAAAAAGCTTCGAAAACTACAAACGACTCGTCAAGTAAGTTAACAGGTAAGTTTTTTTACATCTTGAATGAATAATATTTCCTCTACTCCCATGATTCTTGACGTAGTTTCCCGAATCCCAGTCCAATTCAGCTACGGCCGATCGCAGTCAAAGCCTGCTACGATTCCGGCGCGTGGGTCTGGTGGTGATTCCGTGTGATGTTCCTCCGACTCCGACTCCGGCCGCTCCGCTGTTTATAGCGTGCGGTTGCGGCCTTTCTATTCTATACATCAACGTTTTGCCGAAACGACACACAACCTGGAGTGTCTCTGGCGCTTCCTGCTACTTCCAGACGATGCCGGTGCTCGGGCTAGCAGTCAATGACATTTATGAGGTTATCGCGTGGTATACCTTGCATAACGATGTGGACGCATCGTTCGGCATGCTTATTGAAGTTTCGCCGGAATTCATATGAGTACGCGATTTTCTGCAGGAATCTTCATAGGTGTTATATTGAGGTGTGGACTTGCTGAACATGTTAACATCAGTAAAGCTAATGAAGAATCAAGGGGCCAGGCTAGCCAGGGTTGGGTTACTCTACCAAATCGTGACAAACAGTTTTATTGATTTGTTGGAAAGAAGTATAGTTCAATGCTCTACAATTAGATGTAGAATTATTATTGTTGGTGATTTCAACCTGAATTTTTGCGGTAAATCGTTGGCTCTCACCGAACTTGCTCACAGGTTACAATCATTATCATTACACTGAAATTACTGCTGACTCAGCTACTGGCATTGACAACATTCTCACAAATCTAAATGATAATGTTTTCAGTTCAGAAGTTCTTGACCCCAGCTGATCATACCATCTCGCACAGATAATATATCTTTCAACAAAAATGCGAAAGAGCAGAAAACTGACTTCTTATGGATATCAGAACGTGATATTCATAATATCGGATCATCTCTTACAGAAATCGATTGGGATAGATAGTATCGGATTACCTGATTGGGAATTGGGAGTAATCATCAATTGCCAATTGTCTTATCAATACATTCACTCCATTAATTGGAAAGAATTTTCCTTTGAAAAAAATGTCCCATTGTTTAAAAGCCACCAGTGCTATGGTTCAAAGCTGAACTCAGGAACCTAAGGGACAGATTGTCTGAGGTCAAATCCGTATGTAATTTCACGAGAGATTTCAGTACTTATCCTGGAAAAGCATTGTCGCTCTTTATTAGCCGAGTCCAAGAAACTAGCATAATATGATAAATTCATCTGAGAATCTGACAGCAAGATTCGTGACAGCTGAAGAGTTGTCAATTTTGAATGATACAATTCTAAAAAAAGTCCAGTTATTCTATACCAGCCAGTTCTTTCAATGATAATGTTTCCACAATTGCTGAAAATTTGATAACAATAATCCAAACTCAGTTCTCTGATCCAGAGGATTTTTGACAGGGTTGCTTTCACCTTGTTCATCTTTCTTTCTGGAGCCGGTTTCAAATTTTGAGGGTATTTTTGAACCATTCGTGAAACAACAGTAATCTGCTCTCAGTAGTTTCTCTAGGCCCCAAGATTTTTTCCACAAAGCCGTCTACAAGTCCATAAGGACATTCTGACTTTGTGATGAACCTTTTCCAAATGAGCGTTCCATGTGATTTATTTATCAAGGAGGATCTCTAGATATTTTACTTCTGCTGCAAATGGAATAACCTTATATTTAAAGAAAGTGCAGTTTTCCTGGGGTTGAGAGACATCTGTTCCCTCTGGCACCAACTGTGAACGTCATCCAACGTTCTTTGGAGGATATCAGAGGCCACCATTCTCGACGTCGTCTGCATAAGCCTGAAGCTCTACCCCTCTCCTCTCGAGGGCACTAGGCAGATTGTCCATCAGAAGTGACCATAAAAGGGGGAAAAGATCGTTGCGTCTGATATATCAGGATATGGAAGGATGTTAGGTTGATTGGTCATACTGATTTGGGGTGTGGGTCTGTGCGGCCCACTTTTGGTATATATACCACCCTAGCTGCCAACCAACTGGGGCCAGACTAACTCTATAATACAGGATAGATACAACCAATTCCAGTCCGTTTTAAAGCAGAGCTGGAAATATACCATCCTCACCGGGGAATTTGAATGGCTGAAAGGTTTAAATTGCCCATTTGTTGGTCGTTACGAGAAGTATTACATAGTATGGGCTGAAATGATTGGGAAGTCGTACGGGGCCGTTGAATTATTTTCTGTCAGACGTTTGCCTACACTTTATTGTATAGGGATTATTAAACGAAATTTTAAATATAAATCAGAATTCAGTGATTTTGTAATAAATTGCGAATAACTAACGCTGCAGTATGCAACTATGAACCGAATTACATCAACACAAATCACTTTTATAATCGTATTTCACAAGTGTTGGTATACATGGAATGTGGCATCCATTGAGAAATATATATTTTGTATTAAGTGCGTAAAATGAGTGTTTTCTTAACGGCACATGAGAGTGTTAATTTCTGGCCGAGACCGATCGAGGCCGAAGACTCTCTCGAATCAAAACTTGTAAAACCTCCTACGTTATGGAATGTTAGGGATAATATTGATTTAAGGAATTTTTCAAAATTGGTCCCGCTCATTAAGAACAAAATCGTTGGATACTGAGGAGAAATATAAAGTTTCATCAAGGGATGATATCAATAACATTATTGAAGATGCTGATAGCATTTACTTCATAAGGTACAGATATAATCTTAATTTTGTAAGATTAGTAGTAATTTCAATATTTTTTGTTTGTAGGTTGTCCTAATTTTGGGTATCAGTGGTGCTTGTCACCGTGAAGAATTATTGATGCCATTGAAGATGCTAGATATATTGATAGTTAAAATACCTGGTACGAAGACCTATTGCGCAAGAACGTTTACTGTTTCAAATTCTGATTACTTATATTGGGATATACCACAAGTATAGAGCACTACGGCCGCACTACAAAAAGAAATATATTACTGTTGAAATATTCGAGAGGAAAATGTATTAACCAACATGTGGGGATAAATAAAATAGGAGAAATTCCCAGCTTGATTGCAAACTGGCTTGGAAAAGACATGTATAAGAGCTAAACAGGTTACTGTTTCAGAAGAAACTCTGTAACTCTTCTAGCCAATGCAGGGGGTAACATTACATCCATGAAACGTCACGGTGGCTGGAAATGTTCCTACATAGCAGAACCATATACAGAAGATTGTTGAAATAACAAAATTGAGATTTCTAACAAAATATTGAATTGTCCATATTCTTCCAAACAAATTAAAATATCTGATGAAATTGTGGAATCAATAACTCTTTACTTACTTACTTTACTATCAATTATAACTTATTCCAATAAATGAAATTGTTTTATGATGAATACTCTATAATTTTTTTTTTTATTTTGTAACGAATGTTTCAGGTTTCCAGAGAGAAACCCCTCAGAAGCTCCTAGGAGGCTTGTGCGAGCAAGGAAAAGATTCGGGACCGATGGCCGTGCTGGGCTTTGAACCCACGACCTTATGCTTATAAGGCGAGCACTCTACCACACGACCATCGCGGCCCAATAATTTACTCTATTAAAAATAAATCCTTAAAATTTAATATTTCATGGTTATTTTGTGAATTATTTTTGCAGTGCAAAATATAGGGACTATAAATTGAATGTTTTAATTCCGCACGTGATGTTTGGGTAATCACGTAAGGAATAAAATACCTCTTCAATCCTGATGCATATACGCTATTTTTTGTACTTTCCAATATTATATCTTCCAATATTGATACAGTAAATAATTTTGATGAGTTATATAAACAAGATACTTGGATTACTCAGTAGGTAACGTTATAGCAACAGTTCCAACAAAATTTTAAATGCACTTTTATCTCCCTAGGGACTAAAAGATACATTTTAGTCCTTGTTATACGGGACTAAAGTTGGCACTTTGGTCCCGGAGGTGCAAAAAGTATTTTTTTTACGGTGAAAAAAAGGAAACATTTACGCATCAATAGTGATGCAGAAGTTTTTTTGATATTTATACATTCTTCATAATTTATATTCAAATAGGATATCAAGATTATCGTGAGCAAACATAAAAAAGTACGAAATTGAAATTCTCTAACTTTCCTGAAGTTGCTTAAAAAGTTCTACTCATAGTTAGTTTATGATTGACTGTCTTTTCGCAGCATGTTGATTCAGCGGATTATCTTCCGAACTCTACGCCGCAACGTCGTCGACACTCAGTTTCAGCAGAGCTTTTCAGCGGCCGAAAGCCAAGTCGAATTTACCCGTCCTGTTTCAGCCACTGCGCCCACCGTGAGCCGGCAGACTCTGGGTCTCTAATTCTGCTCTCAATCGTATTCGGTTCGCGATCAGAGGTGGATCGTGCGTCACTGGTGCAATGGATCGCGCTGCGTGTTTTGTGTGTTTTGCTATTTGTGTGATCGCCACGGCATTGGGACAGCCGCCCGGAAATCCCGTCGGGGAACCGTGTCAACCAGATAAACTCACCGTTTACAAAGTGGTTTTGCACACTTTCTGGTCCAGGGACACCTTCCCGAAGCACTACCCGGACTGGAGACCTCCAGCTCAGTGGTCCAAAGTTTTTGGTGAGTCCATAACATAACAAATGATGGTGATGGTAGTATTAGTAATTTTATTATCCTGTAAGACAGGGGTCCCAACCTTTTTGCACCAGCGTACCACTTGACTTTTTGAGAAATTTTGGCTTACCACCAGACCTAAATCATCAAACGTATGATATTTACTCTTCTGAAAGTATGCAAAGGCTTTTTGAATTAAATTCCTGAGAAAACTTCATATTCGATGGTTAAATATTTGTTTATTTATAACATGCTTATAATAAAGGAGAAATAAAAAAGTAAAGTGGTATTAATGTACAGTTTCATTTATTACCCATAGGTATAAAAATATACAAATAAAACATAGGTACAAACTCAGCAAAAAATTAATCCTTATACAAAATATAATTTTATAGTCTTTGGTGCGAAACTTGTTATTGTTTGTGTGATTAAAATATCAACATTAGGAGTAATGCAACTTATCTTCACTCTTAAGTCCTTTTCAACACTCATTCTGCTTCTATGTTTATTTTTTATGTACGAGAGTTCAGAAAAGCCACTCTCACACAAGTAACTCGTAACAAATGGCATCAAACATAGCAGAGCTTGCCGGAAGATCAAAGGGTACTCGGTTTTACATCCGATACAGAAGTTAATTAAATATTTCTCTTTGAAATAATCTTTCATGGAACTATATTCTGTAAGATCGATAATACTTTCTTTCAGTTCCAATTAATTTGGTGAGGTTCTCAAAAAAACATTTCTGATCCAGTCCACTTCTGAAGAATCTTCAGAGAAATACTTCTCAAAGCTTTTTTGAACAGTGATATCTGCAACCACATTTGGCATTGGAGATATTTCGTTTTCTTCAAAAAATTGTGAGGCTTTCCATCTTTTGCCATTCTTAAACTAGCAAGGTATGACGCCTTTATACAATGACAAACTTCATCAAACATTGGGTTTCCTTAAAAAAAAATCTATAGAACCATACTTAAGTATAGCTTTCTTCATATTTACCGGCGATTTAGGTTTTTTAGCACAATTCTTTGAAATGGAAGAGGACGTCAGATATCATCTCATAGTTTAGTTTTCTTATATGAAATCACAATTAATTATCATAACACCAACAACGAACCATTACAACAACATAAGAACATTGCAATAGAGACATATTGGGTTGCAAAGCTTAGATGATAAGAAGAAAAAAATGTTATGTAATGTAGGTATACCTTTTCATCGGCTATAGATTTTCAAATTTGTAAAGAAAAACTGTTGCATGGACATACTCGAGCCCGTCAGATATTGATAGTATCAATGTCCTATGTATTTTCAATAATGTACGTATGTTAATCTGATCGTTTGTATGATGGGGGTGGTCGTAGATAAGGGTTGAAAATGAAGAAAAAAAATTTAATCGAGCACGTCAGACTTTCTTAGGGAGTGTTAAGTGAACCTAAAAGAAGCTCCCATGCAATAATCTGACGATGCCGATGTGACGCAAACTCGCGGCCATTATTAAAATATGAAAAAAAAACGCCGTTATGAAATACTCAAGCGCGTCAGATTAAGATATATATGGTTCATCTTTATGTCCTAGATGTGCTGTCTTCTAAGCTGACGATTATCTAGAGAGATTCGCCTAATCTGACAAAAAAATTTAGGAAAACGGTTAACCCTAAAGGCCATCCCTGCAACTTCCCGCTATCTCCTTATACCTCAGCGCTCAAAATTTCACTTATGTTGTTTTTGAGCTCTTCGAGCTCAAAAATATGATTTTTGTGTCATTATGAGCATTCTGAGCTCAAAAGTCTGATAGAAGTTGATACAATTTTTTGAATTTTCAAACCGCAATAACTTTTGAATAAATGAACCGATTTTCACGCGGTTGGCGGCATTTGACGCAGTTTTTCAATTCCCATTAAGAATGTTTAAGTTTGGATTGATCGAACTGGAAATTTCAGAGTGATACTGAAAAAACACTTTTTACGGTTTTCTTTCGACAACGATAACTCACGAACGAATCAACCAATTCTGACGGGAATGGCGGCGATCGACGTGTTTTTTTGGTATTAAGAGCTGATTAGTTTTAGAAATCGATCGATACAATCGATAGTTATTAAAAAAAAACATTGAAAAAAAAAAATTCGTAGTTATTTTGAAATTTCTCAAAATCTACCGGTACAATCGGTTCAAATTATATTCAAAATCTGAGTTTTTTTATATATATATATAGATAGAGAAAGAATGAGAGAGAAATAGTAACGCGGAGAGGGGAATAGAGGCATTACGCAGCTGCGCGCATTAGACTTTATCGACGAATTTTTGTTATTTCGGCTGGTGGAAATCTTCAGATTATACATTTTTCATTATCCTTGAATTATTTCCTTCAAAATAAAAAAAAATTCGCCACGCTCGAGAATGTCTTTGTAGCCTTCCCCTTTCTTTACGTCACTCTCAAATTGTCAGATTAGACGAATATACTCTTTTTAACATGTAATTAACTCACCCTACCTTGATCTGACGCTCTCGAGAGATTCTGGTGATCATTTTTTTTTACTCATCTGATCCTTTATCCTAGACGCGCGGCCCTATTTATGAGGTTCATATTTGTTGGAGATACTTAACCGGCTACAAGGTATCCCCCTATATATTAATCTGACGCGCTTCATTAAATCCCGAAATCCCCGCTTGGGCTCCCCTGCTATAACGTGTGTTTTCTTGTTGAAAATCAATCAAGGTTTCATTGCATATCCAGACGCTTGAAGTTTGAAATTATTTCAAATTTGTTTGGAAGTGACTAAGATCCATCTTCCTCAGTCTTATGTCGGGACTAACGCAATTATTAATTCAAAAACATTCGAATGATTCGAGAAAATAGGTATATTAATTATTTCAGAGTATTTCTTATTACTTAATCATATTGGAAAACATACAATTCTACGTGTATTGGCTTGTGAAACAAACGAGGTCCAAATCTTTCTCTGAGAGAATTCGTAGAAATCTTTTGTGGATTATCTTAATAGGTTCTGCTCGCTAACCAACACTCTGGTTAAATATCATCAAATATTTATAATGATTGAATACTCTACTGAATGTTATCGTGTTATTTATATTATGAAACCTTTGGATACTTTATATTCATAAGACTGACGGAATTGAACCTACTGGAGAAAATAACACTAAGCTCTTCAGTTTCATTGATTATCTTAATCTCTCATAGAGTATTTACTGATAGTGGGTGTTTTTTTCTTCTGGAACTCAATACATGTAATTTACGTATCTTTACAGATGAATTATGATGTTCGAAATGAATACATAGCTCGTTCATGTCCTTCTGAGGCTAAAACTTTATCACTATTGATGAAAAAAGTGTATATCATCGGCATATTTTAGAACGAATAGCAGAGACCCTAGAATGGGACCTTGAGGAACGCTAGAATTTGGTAGAAACTTGGAAAAACTGAAATTTCCGTGTGAATAATTATTATTCTGCATTTTTGGAAGAATCGACGAGAAACAAAGTTTGAAGTGTCAAACAAACATTTATTGCTAATAATTTGTACTCAAGCATAGTCAAATTTTTTGCCGGAAAAATAAGAGATCGAAATGCATTCCTAAATATTTCCTGGCAAACTTCTTTTGTTGTTAGCGACGCAACAAAGACAATATTTTTAATGCGACCCAAAACAAAAAAATCTAATATTGGGCGATGTGGTCCATTATTCGCTACCAAACGATATTCAAAATTATTGTCTAAAAAGGTATTCACAGGTGCAATATTATGAGCTGCTACTACAGTTGATACTACAGTTGATTCCAGTTCAAATAATTTTTCAAGATTTTAAGATATCTTTCACCCTCTGATCTCCAATGTTTTCATCATAAAAATGCACTACAAGCACACCGTACTTTTTTAAATGTAGCAAAAACATTGAAACTTAAATAACCTTTAAACTAACTGTCTGTCTTTCTCGCAATACGTGTGGATTTAGTTCAGTCGACAGGTGAAAAAAGTGGGGTTAGGTGGAAAAAGGTCGGAAGTTAATGAAACTTCAGGAGGTTCTTCAAGGATGGTTAATCAATATTTTCTCAAGTTTTGGACCTCGAGGACCCTGTGCGAAAAAAATAGGGGGGGAAAACTGCAAAATTTTTGACCTCTGTCCGGTTTTTCCTCGATTACTTTTTTCTCTTACATCCTACGGAATAAACATATCGACACTTTTTTGTAGAGCGTAAAATTATAAACAATTTTGACTGAAGAAACATGTTTGTATGTGAATTCGCTACCGAGATATGGCACGTCAAAAATAGGTCATGTTTCAAAATTTGGTTCTTAGTTGAAGTCACCAACTTTGGACACCCTACTCCTCCTTCCCCCACCCAACCCCAATTCTCAAAAGCGAACTTTCTGATGAAAGCCAACCATACCTATTCACATCATTTTGGTATTGATATCAATTACTTTTCGGATCGATATCCCCCCGTTCCACTACATAATTATACCAGGACAGGAAGAAAAAAAGACGTAGTCCTTTCGTGAGAAAAATTTATGTAATTAACAATATTAAGTTATTCTCAAGGCATATATTATATTGAGGAATAAAGATATTATAGCTAATCATAGTGGGTAGGTACTCATTTGTACTCATTACATTTTCTTCCGAGATTTCTTAGTGGCTGGTTCTGCTCGTAACAGCTCGTCGTCCTCCTGAGCGATAGGCTGTCAATAATGTCGCTGTCGTCGTTTTCGTCCAATATTTCTGGTGAGTCTTCCTCGATCAAATCAGTTGCGGGGGCGTTTTTGCAGGAGTGGCCTTGCAGTGCTTGCACATTGCTGAGCATCGAAGACCTGCTTTCTTGCAGCCGCAAGCTCCGCTGCTAGAGCCTTTGCTGCACTTGCAGGAAACAATATGGAGGATGTCATCCGGTGCAGCATTTCTGGTTGTGGGGATTGGTATTAACCCTCGTGTGGTTAGGCTCCAGCCCCATACTGATGGGAGGAGATCATTGCCCAACCATGCCTGTACTTGTTGGTAAGTGCGGAGGCAGTGGTACTTGGCAGCGTCCATTGTTGGTGGTAGGCGGGCTAGTTGTAATTTAGCCTTCGTCACTGATCAGGAACTTTTCTCCAGCGTCGCTGATCTGCTGAGGAGTAGCGTTTGGTGTGAGAAATGGGGCCACTACTGCAGATAGGGAGGTATTCTTCATGTAGGTACTGCAAATTTTCTTTTTCCCCAATCCAAACGGTGCTGAAGTGGTATCACAACCACTCACTGCGTGAAGGAAAAGTATGTCCCATTTTTACCAATCCCTAATTTTAATTTTCTTATTACCTAATTTGACTATTCTACCTGAGGTACTTATACCCTTCTATAATTACTATTTTTCGATTTCTTCTTGGAATTAATTAATAATAGAGTCATGTTGAAAGAATAAAATGAAAAGTGATCATGTGAAAATAACTCGGAGTGAGAATAGCTATTCGTGTATTGAGAGTGCAAAATGAGAAGGAGTTTTTGATGAATATCAATAAATCGAGTTGCATTCGTCAAAATTATTTCAAGAATGAAAACATCGCCGGAACGCATCTTTTCATTCCAACTGACACTCAATTTAAAAAAAAAATGTTTTCGTTCATTCATGCAACAGCCCACAACTCAATTCTAACTGGAACGAGAGTCCCGCTTTCCCGTTTTAAAATTATGCAAGTAACAAAACATCATGTTGAACTCAGTTTGCATGCAGCTGTCTTGTCATTTTAAACTTCCCGCTGTTTTAGATTGTTACCAATCACACATCATTTTGCTGTTATGATGTTGCCCCACTCCCACTATCAAAAATGTTATTAGGTTATGTCCTCGGAATAGTTTTGGTCAGTTTTGGTTTGTGATTATAATAATCAACATGTCTCCAAATTCGTAAACTGCGAAGTTGATATGAATTAATAGTGAGTGCTTGTCACGGTTTTTGTCAAAGATCGATGTTGTGTCACTATAGAAGCTTGCTGGACGGTAAGTTTGTTTTATGAAATAAGCAACGTGAAAACGAGCTACCGAATCGAATACACATCATGTAGTTCTTCAATAGCCAATCAAGAGCCGAACTACAAAATGATAACACGATGTTTTTGATTATCGATATCGATAAAATATGATAGTATCATCTGCAAAAAAAGTGAATTTTTCTGTGGTATTTATGATCGTTTTTGTGAATGAAACGAAATAGAATCAAAAATGTTGAAGTACCCTTTTCTACACATGTTTGTAACAAAGTGAAAAAACGAGCAGAAATCTAACAGAGAACAACTACTTTCCTGGCCAATACCACAAGGGACATTGAACTGTATCTGACAGATATTTGTGCAACGTTCCTCCAAGAGGACCCAATTGCGAGTGCTCATTTTGTAATCAGAGTAGATTATCCTACCTACTGATATGAAAACTGAAACAGTTTTCCTAGTAACGTTTTTTTTAATTTTTCTTATAATATATGAAGGAATTGAACCCATTGATAACAGTAAAATAATTGGTGATCCCTTACCCACCCCATAATCACCCCCAAATCGGAAAAATCTTCGAAACAGTTGGGATAACCCTTGCTGGCAATTTTTTTATGTGAATCAATCATATCACACTTGTCAAACGCCCTCCAGGCAGTGACAAAATTTATTAACCAAAAACTACCCCACAACAATCCTCGCGGAATGAGAAAAATCTTATAAATGGTGAGATATTTTTGTTAAAGTTTTTTTCACGAAATTGAACACGCTCCATGAGGTGAAATAATTTGTAAACCAAAAACTACCCCTCAACAACCCTCCGAAGAAAAAGAAGGGGTCTAACTACGAAATGACAAAAAAGAAAGTGATGGTCATAGCGCTGGTACCGGCGGCCCAATCGCGTGGGCGTTAATCGAACGTGTCGGATAAATAACGAGTGTCGAACGATTTGTTCCACAAAAATGCTTGTATATTCCAATAGTCGATAAAAAACGAAGTAGGCGGTAGCGTAATGCCATACTTCTCCGGTGTGACTTAAAGCCCGCCATTCCGACACGAATATATTAATTTAAAAACAAACAATCCAACCATTTGTACCAGGCTAATCATCGTCGAGTCGCCGTTCACGCAAATCACCTTGCCATACGTTTCCGACGGTTCCCAATGTAATTTTAATTTTTTTGCCAATCGATTTGTACCAGTATTGCATTTGGATTTTTGGAAAGTATTTGATAAAATGTGACCGTTATTATATTTCCCATACGTCTAATAGGGGGAAAAAGTGCTGCCATACTTGAAAAACTTATTTATTCGACACGTTTTGAAAATACTACTGTAAAATACGGAAAACCATTCTTTACATTATAGAATCATTGTATTCTGTTCTTTTGGATGTAATTCTACCTGAAAAATATTATTCCAGATTGTAACCATGGGGCGGACGACTTTCGGACTTAAGCCAAGATGTTGAAAAAATCAAATTTTGACGATTTGTACCAGTATGGCATTTGGATTTTTGGAAATTATATGATACAATGTGACCATTATTATATTTGCCATGCTTCTAGTAGAGGGAAAAAGTGGCGCCATACTGGTACAAATCGTTCGAATTACGAATAAAATCTTAGAATAAAAAAAAAATATTGTACATATTTGCCACGTCCCACAAGTATCGCATAATCAGACTTCTATTCATGATCATACAGAAAACTGTTAAAAAAAATTTTAGGCTGGTACAAATCGTTTAGCAAAAAATATTACTTCTTTGCGGTGGTATTGCGGCCATTGGGAACCGTCGGGAATGTATGGTAAGGTGATTTCTGTGAATGGCTACTCGACGATGATTAGCTGCGCAAAAATTAGCCTGGTAGTACAAATGGTTCAATTGTTTGTTTTTAAATTATTGTATTCGTGTCGGTATATGGCGGGCTGTAAGTCACACCGGAGAAGTATGGCATTACGCTACCGCCTACTTCTTTTCTATAAAAAAATACAAGCATTTTTGTGGAACAAATCGTTCGACACTCGTTATTTATCCGACACGTTTGATTAACGCCCACGCAATTGGGCCGCCAGTACCAGCGCTATGACCATCATTTTTTTTTGTCATTCCGTAACTAAACCCCTGAGGAACCGCCATACTGGTACAAATGATCTAATATTTTGTGTCTATAAGGGTGCAGCCGGTTGACGAATATAACAATTTTTATAATTTAACAATTTTGCAATTTCAGGAATTGTGGTCGGAGGATCAGCGGTCTAATGCACAGGCCGTTCGAAACTCCAGCATAGCGATAGTCGGTTCGAGCCCGATGTAGGTACAAGAGAATTTTTCTCATCTACTTTATATCGGATCGATAGGCGGCCGCATGCCTTGTTGAAGAGCAAGTGTATTTTGTGAGTTGTCTAGATGCCAATCTCGTCTAGTGCTAGCTTGGAGTGCACACCGACCACCCGAGGTGGTGCTGTAGGTTTTATGGGTTTTCCTACGGCTGTAAAGTGAATACATCACCTTAAACATCACTAAGTCGCCCCGGAGCGCCACGGCAAATAATAATAATAGCCGTCCTCTACCTGCACAGCCTATGCCTTTGGGTACTCTCAATGAGTGTTCATGAGGGAGTATTATTATTATTATTAATTGGATATTCTTGAAAGAACGTTTCACAACTATGTATCAGATGTAGTTCAATGCCCGTCCTTGTATCAGCCAGGGAATTAGTTGTTTTCTATATCAGATGTTCGCCTCAAACGTGTTAGTTTCATTCAATTGATATTCTCCTGGAAAACATTTTCGAACTTCGATCGGATTTATCGCAATCGTTTATATATGTTGGCCCTGGTATTGAACCTTAAGATACACTACTATATAGTTAGTCATTCATCCTGGTTTGAGAGGATCCATTTATCGAGTTGTATATAACATTACTGATTTCAGTTACACTGGAATCCTATACTATAACAACTTCTAAACTCATTACTTAGGTTTCGGACGTCCATCGTCTCAATGGGTTTGAAAGATATTTCAATTCTTTCACTTTTTCACAACGTTTCGATTTATTGCATCCGCAATCGTGTTCAGGAACTCAATCAAGTTCACGATGGAAAGGGAACACAATAGTGAATATCGAAAGAACAGACACTGGCATGCGCACCTCTAATTACAGAAAGAAAACCCATACAGGACAATATCTTAACTTCTGCTTCAATCACCCTAATTTCAGAAAAAGGGGGATGCAGATTGGGTCTCATAATTATATAAATAGAAAATCGTAATTTTGATTCTATCGCCAACAACTAGAATCAACAGTGGTATTTTGAGTTGCAAGTACCAGGTTTTATTTATAATTATTAATTATAATACATTTTTCTCTGCTGACATCGGGCTGAATGTCGAGAGAAATGTTATAATTTCGAAGCCATACATTGAATTGCACTTATAAGATTATTAATGAAAAACTCTCGTTGTTTGTATGTTTCATTTTCAGTGGCACTGTTACTATCACTTCGATATCGACTATTATCGACCCTCAATTCAACACAAAATCACTCAGACTGATTCTCGAATTGCAGGTCATCATTAATCACTGTTTTCGGACTATAGATATAGACGTTGTTTGTTAAGTGAATCGAAGGGATGAAAAGTTTTTTCCCTGTCACGGAGAACATGCAACTAAACAACAATTTCGTGCGCCTTCTCTGAACATCATTATAGTCTTATTGAGGACAGCTAGCTCAATGATCCAAACTTCCCCGTGAGTTATTAGTGTTTGGAAAGTTCTAGTGTTGTTTATTGGGGTTGTTTTCGAAAGGTAATGGTGTGGACAATTTATTTTATTGATTGAGGGTTGCTGGACGGATTTCGCAAGTTTTGTGATGAATGGCTACTGATTTATTCCGTGTGAAGATCAGATCTTCCGAGTGACTTGCTCGTACGAGAGGCACATCTTTTATCGTTATCTCTGGCAGTTTTTGCTTTTATTTTCAAATCAGCAGTTCGATAACTTCATTAACACGTTCCTACACTGCTGTAAGGAAATCACAGTCGGTATTCATTCAGATTCGAAAACAAATGGACAAGAAACACAAAATAGTGAGAGGAACATGAAAAAATAATTTTGCCACGCCCACTCATCAGTTTCGACCTAATGGGCGTGGAGGGTGAATACTTTGGTCGGAAGTGATTGTTATACCTATATTATTATCCAATCAATATTTTCTTTTTTTTCATGTTATGTAAAGTCAATAGTTTCTTATATAAGGTTTATAATTCTATTGATCTGCCCGTTCTGGTATCTGCTGACAACTAACTACAATAGCTAATCCGAATGAGTCTTGGGATGAGGGTGAATAATATTGAATTCCGTGAATCATAATCATACCTTTCCTGGACCATCATCATTTACAAACAGTCTCGATTTGTATATATTCGATTTGTTTTACTGAAAAATATTTGTGCCAAATACTTACGAACTCGTGTATTCATTGATCTTTTTGTTTCACCATGACAATTTTTATTGTCTAAAAGGCTTTCAGCTACCAACTGAGTGATGAAATATTTCATTACTATTATCATAAAACTCCCCATAAACACTCGTATGAGTGTACCTGAAGGCATAGCATGTGCGTGGCCATTGTTATTATTTGCGATAGCACTTTGGGAGATCTACTGATTTTTGGTAAAGAGTAATTAAATTAATTAAAAAAATGTTGCTTCTGGTGCCGGTTCTTAAACTCACATCCAATGCTAGCTGAAATTCAAGCGACTGACAAATATAATCCATACTTTATTACATGAAAAGCGGTTGAACATTTATTGAAAATAACTAATCACGATTATATTACCCAAAGAATACCAAAAAATGGTTAAGATTCCTCACGTTAATAATACCTGGTTTAAAAAAGATAGATAACTTTTTTTCCTGTAATGTACTTTTCCAGTTTGTACATGTATTCATAGTAATATTTCGAAATTAGAGTAGCACGAAAAATGACAATCAACTTAGGAAATTGCCGACGTTTCAACGTTCATTCAGAGTCTTCTTCAGGGCTGCAAAGTTTGTATAGCAATAATTCAATTTATGTATTTTTAATACAAGCGAAAAATTCCGGATTAACGTTCTTCAGTATGACTTGAAGTTAGGGTAACAAAAACAAGGTTCAAATTTTGAGGTATACTTCTTATTCTGCTACTCAAATTTCGATTGAAACTAAAGAACATGATGTTCGTGAATCTGGGAAACACTGGAAATTAAATACATCCTGGCTGTTCGAACCTACCTACTGAAAGCGGGGTTCACCCTCACAAACGAAAGATCTTGATAATGACTGACGCTTCAGTTCCAACCCGAAATTCACAGCCTCTACTTCACCTAATTGCGTGTGATACAATTATTATCAGATATTTGTTAACGTGGGAACTCGGGAAGACATTTTCGCTCCTATTACTTCCCACCTTATATCAAAACTAATAAACTCGTCTTTCGGAAGTTTCCAGGCCTGGTATATTTGCCTTGGTATTGTGCCCCTTTGGCACATAAAGTGGTTCGCCGAAATCATTATCAGTTTTTTGTATTTCCGTTATCTCTGTTGAAGTTTCAAAGTCACCCTAAATTAGTTCCTACAGATGGATTTTAATATGGATGTTGAGGGTTAAATCAGGTTGAGTGTATACACGACTTTATGTACTTGTGTAGTCAGGCGATATTTGTGGCATGAAAAAATGGTAGAAGCGCCACTCATTCGATATCTTGAGATATTTGTTGTCAAAATAAGTTTGTGTAAGTTTGACCATCCTGTAACTGATGATATACATAATATTCCTCATACTCATTTCCAATTTCAAAATGAAGATTTCTTAAACGAATTAATTATTTCTTTCTCAGAACGCTTGAAAAATGAAGTGAAAACCTGACAACTATCACAATAACTACTCTCAATTCCTACATAGACAAATGGTACGGAAACATTGCCAAAATGGAAATACTTCTGTTCAAATAGCCTATAAATGCATCCATAGTCATTGCGGATGACTTGAATATAAGCTACTTTGAAAAAATCGCCCCAAAAATACGCCTACCATCAAAACTATTGGACTTTTCCAACTTAGATATTTATATAGAAGTAGCATCAATAATTTGAAGTTTTTCTACCAAAATAATTATTACTTATATGTACACATAATCACAAAATCAACTGTTAGTTTCGATGTGTTTGGAATAATTTTAATTCAATTGCTTTAACCTGAAATGTCCTAAATGCTCTACGAATCTTTGATTGAAACTGCGGCCTGTTTGGCCTATACAACTATTATGTATAAGTAAAGCTGTATGTACCAGGTAGAACTAACCAAATAATTTGAGTAGTCTAAGAACTCAATTTATTTCATTACTATTAGCCGCTACGTTGTCTATCACCGACCTCATCTAATAACGTGACACCGTGCTCTTCTCTGAAGGAAAACTATATACGAATGTGCCATAATCGACTGAAAAAAGTTCAAAGAAACGATAAATGAATACACCCATGTAAACCAATAAATACATGGTCGAAAACTTGGAGACTGATGAAGGACATAAAGATGACAGTAGACTCTCCAACCAGGAAGAGTGTTGTGCGAGAGGACCCAGATCTTCTTCCAGACCCCATCTATGGCGGCTTTTCAAAAGTAATCAAATTATATATGGTAACGTACCCGCTGTCGAGAGTGATCAAGCACGGGCGGTGATCGACCCAAAGAAAGCTGAGTTGTTTAGGGAGAACTCACCACTCCAGTGACTTCCAAAAGTGTACCGACTCCACGCAAGATCACGTGACTGTTAATAGAGAAGCCAAGCCAGGAAAACAGCCATAAGTGGCAGGACCTTCTCGAAGTTGATTACCAAGTTTGAGGAGGTCGAAGAATATTCTCTAGAACAAGTCACCGGGAATAGACATCGAAGCAGTTCCACTAGGGAATCTTTCGTGAAAGGCTCTTATCCAAATCCCTTCATATTATCTATATCATAAAATGACAGTGCTACCCGAATTGCATATAGAAATTATTCAGAATCTGATACCATGAGAGTCTAAAAATATAATAACATAATCGAAAGCGACCACCCGATCTCGCTATTAATAGCCATCACCAAAGTGGTGGACATAATCCTGCTCGGAAGATTTTTCGAAGTGGAAGAGTAACTCAGATGTATTCCAGTGAAACATTTTGGCATTCGGAGGGAACATTCCACAACCTCTCAGAAGGCACGGATTGTCCATGGGGTAAAAGTTCTCTGCATCATTTTCGAATTCTCTGTATTTTCTCAAAGAAGAACGATTGTAGATACGAATGATCCAAACTCATGAAAATATTAATGTCTCATAAATTATACTATCTTGCCAATAGAAGTTTTAGGGTGAGGGTAAATAATATGAGCTTAGGTGTATATCTAGCTGAAGCAGGTATTGACTTTAAGATATACCTAACTCGGTTGGGTATACCGTATTTACAGAGAAGAAGATAGTGTTGAATCTGGATAAAATGGAACTCAAACATTTCTCTGGAAAAGTCACTAACGTGAAAATGGAATATTTAGGTTCCGTACCTATATAAAAATGGACGAATCTGTATCTTTGAGGTATCAAAGAGAAGAGCTGGACAGGCGGTTCGCGTTACACTAGCTTATCAATGTTCCAAGTAGATTTATTCTCTTATTGCGAGAAACTCCAAGCTGATTCTGGACAGCAAACTCCTGATCTACAAACAATTCATCATCATACCAGCTATGACCTACGCCTGTCCAGTGTTCTGCAGTATCACAAAGACTGAAATATTGAGGATTAAAATGCAGAACTTCGCATCATCACAAACATTTTTCGAAACATTCGGCTAGATGGACTGCGTGAGCTGGCAGACGACTTTGGAGAGCAGAGGGCGTAGCCCATACCTTGGAAAAAATGTGCATTAGACTTCTAAAAAAGGTACGAACGTGTTCCGCCTGATTATACCAAGTAATAGTAGTAGTAGTAGTAGTAGTAGTCATGGGGAGGCCGCTGCCGCAGCCAGGCAAGTAGGCCCCAATGGGCCCTGTTTGCTCTCCCCGCTCTCTACATAACTACCTTGCCTCTCCTAGTTTTCCTTTCCGAATCTTTGTGACCTGATGAAGGTCAGTATGTCCGTCCACTTCAATTCGACGAGTTCTTCTTGTTGGAGTTTTTCAACTCCGAAGATTTCGAATCTTAGCCTTCTGTACGCCTCACACTCGCCAAGGAAGCGAGACGATGTTTCTTCGTCTTCTTCACACATATGGCAGGTGGGGCTGTCTTTTATACCAAAGTCCCATTCAACATATACTTAATCCTTTTGAAACGAATTTGCTCGACGGAGTACTTGAATGTCGCTTCGTTCTAATATTTTTTTTCAATAAAAACCAAAATCTACTCTCACTTTTTTCCATGCCTTCATTTGAAGATACGGCATGTATTTGGCGTATTTTATGTTCAACAAATACGTCTAAAAGTGTTCCACGATATATGTATTTTTTTAATTTTTTACCAAAGTTCTTCAGTCTGGGAAGACGGTGCTGGAGGGAGGTGGATTTGCTGATGGCTGCATCTCTTCAATAACGAGAGGTTTCCCTGTAAGCAAAGCTTGAGGACATAAAAAAGAACCGCGTTCTGATTATTCTTACATTTCCTCATGATGACTTCGTTATGATCGGTCAAACAATCCCATGTAGGAGGGGGCTGAACAAAGTTTAGGCTGCGCTTCGCATTGGTTGGTCCTACACTCCCACAAGGGCGTGGCTAAACGTTGATCGAGTCAAGGAAAAATAGAGAGAGCGGGCCAGCCTCATCCCTCTAACCTCTACTCTCGGATATAAGAGCTCATCATAATGAGCCGCGCAAATATGGTATTTGTATTTTTGGATGAAAGATACGTGTTGTGTCGATGACCTTTTTATTTTTTGTCCATGCTTCTCAATGCCACTGCCTATTATTATAATTTTCATCCAAACGTCTTTTTTCTAGGACTTCATTCATCCCATTTTCATCTACCGTCGAAATTTTCTGAGCAAACGACATAATCATCATTAGTTGAACCTGAAGAAGAGATAAAGAATTACTAATCAGCATTGAGAAGATGAAGATACTACATGAACATTTCCTGATTCATGTTATTTTCCTTAGCTTCCTCAAACTTAGGATTTTGACTCTCGGTTGTGTTTTGATGAAAGCGATGGATTTATTTATTGTATTGGAGAAAAGATGGAAATGTATTCAGAAAACCGACATGTTTCTTAGTATTTTAGATTCGGATATCCGATCCTCTAATATCACAATATTATCGGAACCTATACCGATGGAAAAAGTAACAAAAATTTGTGTGAAAACTTACTTACTTACTTACAGAAATGAAATTTTCGGTTTAAATTATTGTTTGCTTATTTATGTAATTAATCACATATTATATGATCATATTCCGTATCGGTTTCAAAATGTAAGTGAACCAATTAGCAGAATATAACAGAGTAGAAATGAGATATTTCATTTGTGGCAGTAACTACAATACAAACAACCTGTGGCAAAGGATCCAAAAGCGAAATGGATGATATTCAGCAAAATGTTTACTTTGAAGCTACTGTTTCATTTTGAAATTATTCGAGAAGGGAGTACTTATATAATCGGGCTGAAATATTTGAAAGCCCCTGAGCGGTTCATTTACGTGTAGAGGCAGTTACATCAAACATATTTCAGGTAAAACCGGGCAAATTTTATAATACTGCCGCGAATACTGCAAACTATTTTCATATTTTCAGGAATAAAAAGCTTTAGTAATCAGGTGACGGGTGACACATACTTGCACCATTGCCACGTCTTGTCACGTTTCTGCAGTGGCGTATCGATTGTGGTTGACGTACAAAAAAAAATTGGTTCAATCATCTCTGAAATTGTACAGGTGCGTTCGCACATGAGAGACCAGTACCCCATTAAATTTTGTGCAGGAGGTGGTAGATCACCGTGTATAAATAAACAGAGAAGGGACAAATTAGAGAATAATTTATTCCTTTCGAGAATAGGTGAGTGGGAAACAAATCACGAAATTTCCGACATATATGTCATACAGGTGACGTAATCCATCTGGGCGTGACGACGTAATCGATGATTTCTTTGGATGAGAATAGGGGTCGTGTGATAGCTCATTTGAAAAGTTATCCAATTGTCTATTCAGTAATATACACATTAACGTATGTATTTATAAAGGAGGGCCAGAAACTATTTATTTTTTAAATGTAATTAATGTATACAAGAAGATTGTAATTTATTTAACACAAATTACTTACTACTATACTGTCGGAAAACAAAAAAAACAGAAAAAAATGTTTATTTGTCAAATAAAAATTGTTGTTCGTTCACATTAAATGTTCAAATTGACACTCACTTGCCTCTTGGCAGTAATTGAACCGACGTCGACATTTTTCTTCCAAATTGAGAATTTCTGGAGTTATATTATTATTAGTTATACGAATATCCAATCTAATTTAATGTTCTAAATCTTGTGAATTTTGTGGTCTCTCGATGTAAACTTTTGATTTCAAGTAACCCCATAGGATAAAATCAAGTGGTGTAAGATCTGGATATCTCAGGGGCCACCCTATCGTTCCTCGTCTACCAATAATCCATCTCCTAGGAAAACATCTGTTGAAAAAATCTCGAACAGGAAGTGCAAAGTGCAGAGGTGCACCATCTTGCTAAACCTAATGTTTTCTTTTGGTAAATTACGATCATATTAATTTAGAAAAATGCTAGAAAAATTGTCTGTAAGGGCAGGTTTAAGTTAATTTTGTGAAAAATTTGCCCCGTAAAAGGCTCATCGAAAAACAAAAAAAAACTGAATTTCCATTCTCGACTGTCCATGCATACGTTCACTTTTTGAGGGTGCTGAGTGTGTGCATCATTCATCCAATAAGAAATCTCCAGACTCCAACATCTGCAGTTTTGCAGATTCATGATGGTTGCTTCATCAGAAAAAAGAATTTGACGAATGAAGCGTGGATTTTGATGACATACATTTTTAATTACTTTACGAAACGAAACTGATCTTCAAAATTTTCTGAACCAATCTCATTGTATGATCGGCCTGATGAGCGAAGATTGCAACTTCACTCATCATCATAATGAAAATCGTTTACTCTCAAAATGAAAACTTTACGAAAACACTAACCACATATCCTGTATTCAGTATAAAAACACGGTTTCGTAAAAACAATTTGGTATTCATTATGATGCATTTGCACTCAAACATTCACAATTTCCAATTTTAATTACCTTGTTTTTCAGTTCATACACGCAATTATAAGCTCCCTATGATCCTGAAAAATCAAACTGGCATAGAGAAGCGGATTTTATGTATATAAATAAAACAGTTGCGGAGTTTATTTTTGGATAGTTTGAGGCCAACGGACCAAAATTCTAAATATTTACGTAAGGTTTGAAAAGGTTGCGCATTCTAGAGAATTCGCCTTTTTGGAATTGACATTTGAAAGAAATTTGCGTTTTATTGAAAGCTATAACTTTTTGTCTGGTTGGTTCCTTCTACATATTATTGTAGATCAGTTCAATTCAATTGTATTATTCAGATTCCTGTGACATCTAAGCATGGGTTGTGGTTTTCCCAAATTTGAGCACAATCATGATAACAAATAGAAAATAAGATTTGATTTCACTCCAGAAAAGTTCGTTCATTAATATATTTGAATCTTTTTTGAATAAGGAACAAAAATCTACTCAATTTTCATCATCAGACTGAATATTTCAGTTATTCGGGCACGGTTTTGTAGAATGTGCGGTGTTATTCAAATTTATTTAAATTTTGATCAAGAAAATTGGTTTGTGTATTTCATCATTTTTCATATCTGCCGATTGAGTGGAGGAATTGACTGATTTGGTAGAAAATAAAAAGGTAATTGCTTGTTGACACATGATCAGTTTCCATGTTTTTCGATTTATTTCGTTTAATATAATATAATGAATACACTCCCCCCACATATAAGTTTGTTGTGGACGCCTCAAATGACTCCAAGAATAATGCTTACCTAATATAAATGAAATCGTTCATTTAACCGAAATCAACCACTTTCTCGGCTAATACCACAACAGACATTGAACTACATCTGTTGCTATATTTTTTTATCAAATACAGTGAAATTTATCATTCACGAAAAAGAGAGTAAAAATATTTTTTCGTTGGAAGTCGTTGAAGAATAATAAAAATATCGAAGGATCAAGGATGCTTCCTTGGGGAGTTCCATTCTTACAAGCAATTATTGTAATCCTATCAGTTGGCGAAAAGGATATTTCCGATTCGATCGCATTACTAACTTACTTCATTGATGATATTACAACTTCCACAGTTATGAAAGATGAACTAAAAATTATCCTTCTGCTATTTTCTCTAGATAGACTTGACAAAAAATCACTAGACAACAATTAAAATGGAAATGTATCGAGTAGAGGAATGTAATTTGAATTTTCTGATATTATTGAACCAAATGTGGCACCAAAGATGAGTGCATCACATAACAGTCAAAGGGGAAATAATAATGCGATATGTTCCTTAGAAAATGTTGTTATCTTGTCAAATAGGATTTAATAAGTAAATTGTGTACATTCATACTTTTCATCTTGAATGGTTCGTTTATTTCTGAACAATAAACTCTGGTTTGCAGCTTAAGTTTGGAAACTTTTGAAGACTCCCTTAATAATTCTCCTCTATAATTTCTTTATTCATTGGGCCACCTGGAGATGCTCAGAAACAGAACATTATCCTTCTTTGTTTAAAATATCCGTAGTAAACCAATATTTAAATTCGGTGATCTCCTGGAGGCTATTCACTACAGACGTATTCCACTCACTCCAAAATTTGTCAAGTTATTCGAAAAATGTAAGAAAAAATGAAATACTTCATCTAACAGACAATCAGCCCTATGCTTTATCACTTCCGTTAAAAATAACGTCACCGTTATTCGCCATTTTCGTTATTTTGCTATTACCAAGCAATAGCAAAATATCGGAAATGGCGGATAACGGTGACGTTACTTTTAACGGAAGTGATACAGTATAGGGCTGAATATGGATTTCGAAGTTGTGTATGAAATGTATAATGCCATGGATACTAATAAAATGCCTTTGGGTGTCTTGATAGACCTTTCAAAAGCCTTTGAAACTGATTGCCATTTCTATTGGAATCTTTGAAATATTTAAAAACTATCTTGAATTAATACACCAATTTTTTGATAGTATCAGAAGTGAGCAGAAAAAAAGTTACCCCAGGCCCAGCTGTATTCAATATTTATTCTTTTCTCAGTGCGTACGGCCTATGAAATCATAGCATACGCTGATGATACTTGCAACTTCTACTGAGAAGGAAATTACGGAAAAGTCAAAATATTTACTGGCGGTTTCTATTCAAAAATGGTTCCATAGCAAATTACTTACCCTTAACATTACGAAAACATCGTTTCTTTCCACATTTATTGACAGTAGACCAGATTTCCAAACATTGAACACTCTAAATAATGTACATATAGGAGCTGTTACTGAATCTAAATACCTGGGAGGTCTTGAATTCAAACATGAAATGGAATAAACAACTCGATTGATGTGGATTTAAAACTTTTACTTCTCATTTCATCCATACACTACACCTGATACATATTATAACAGCAGCATATGATCTGGAATTCCAATCATATTGAGGTTACCATGTGTTTTATTCATTACAAAATGCAGACAGGTCATTGCTTCACGAAAATTGGAATGATTAGTTCAACACTGATTCTTGAAAATATAACGGTGATTTTAAAACAAAAACTCAACCATTCTTCTCAGAAAGCTGATTATTGAACAGAAAATTGGTATTGCCAATTTTATAAAAATATTTGTAGATGTTAGTTCCACCGCGATGTCTGCTTGATCTGGTTGGAGCTGAATTTAGTAGTACTTTGTTTTTTGATTACAAAATTAAAAAGGAATTTTTCCACTCATGTATATGAAAATTAAAGATTTTTCAACAAGATACCCTACATGAAAATTATAGTTTTTTCCAATGGGAATATACTAAAAATAATTTGATGGATTTTGGACACCAATGACAGTTAATCTCACTACTTGGTATTTGAATCAGCAAAGGAACGTCACTTCGTTTGACAGTTTATAAACTTTTCACGATTATATTTCTCTCTATAACATATAGTGATACCATATGCAATTCTTGACTGGATTTGCAGGAGACTAGAAGTGCTCAGGACATTCGCACATGGTATTACTTGGAGTTGAACAGTTTCGCTAAGCTGTCGCAATGGACACTAAAAATTAGGGTGTCATCAAAGTTGATGCCTAAAAATTTCACTGATAGTTTGCGTTCTAGAGTACGATTATTAATGGTGATGTGCATATTAGAAGCCTACCAGGACCGACCAGCAGACTTGTCTCTGAAAAGAATTGAGGTATCATCCGCGTAAAAAGTGGAAAAAGTTTCAAGTATAATTACTGGTAGAGCGTTGATGTAAACTAGAAATAGGAAAGGCCCGAAAATTGAGCCCTGCGTTACCCCAATGTTCGATTTCATTATGTTGGATTCATAATTTTTGTTTCATTTGAGTCATAGTTGATTACTTTCACTGACTTATTTCTACCTTTTAAATATGAACTAAACCACTCATGGGGTTTGCCTCTTATTCCATATAAATGTAATTTATTGAATAATATGTCATGTTGGAAGCAATCGAAAGCTCGATTCAGATCACAGAAAACCCCTGTCCGATTTTCACCTGCGTCCAAAGCATCCAATACCTCTTTATGAAATGCCTCAACTGCTGATGTTGTTGAATCCCCTTTACGGAACCCATGTTGGTTTCCGTTATCTAGTGTGCAAGAGGTTAGCATACTGTCTCAGCTATTAACTCGATTATTTTTCCTGAAATAGCATCAGGTTTATATTTGAAACTGGAAAGTTTAGTATAGCCTTCAAAGACACATTTTCCTCATTTCTGAAAATGAAGAAGCCAGCGCAAAGGAAACATGCCTTTTCGGCCTCTCTCAAATATTTCGATTGTGATATTTTCGATTTCGAGACATCATTCGGTTTCCAGAAATGCATAAAATCCGTCTGATTCAACCAAGTTTCTGATATCCATCGTCGTCAGGACCCGGTTCCACGACTAATCTCAGATGTAAAATAATTCAATGTGTAACAATTGTGAAAGGCAATGAACTTCTAGAGAATGGATGCTGGAAGCCGGGAGCTTTGCCAAATTCATGTAGACGCGTGTAACGTTTTTATGCCAATCATATTTCATGAGTAATTGACACTTTAGGTGAGATCCAGAGTCATTAATCGTAGGTAGGACCTTGTTTTTTATAACCGCTATTGAATGTCGTAATTTTGTCAGTTCGTTGCACAGTTATAGCTGTATGGGGAAATATCGACCATAAAAATATTTAAATTGCTCAGTAAAAGATGTAAGGTCCGTATGGAGCGGTTCATCATGATGAATTTATTGAAAAATTGTGTTATCTATGGAAGTCGTTTGAAAAATACATTTCAAAGAAAAAATGTCATACCCATCTCATTGACACTAACAATTTTAATCGATTAACATCACGAATAATCAATGACCTAATAACCTACATATATTTATTTGACGTGTTCAATTGATGATCTATATATTTTGTGGAAATTCATTATGTGGGTTAGAGAAAATAGCAATAACTTTTTCCGCAAGTCTCTAAAAAATTCTGTCATTCCTGACAAATTTTCTTGAAGAAAAAGTCAAGACTTACTTACTGTAAGGAAATGTCCTTACTGTCGTGTTCTACATAAATGATTGAAAACACATTGTGTATAAGGAATTAATTCATATTTTGAAAACATCAATAGGTTATATTTACAGATATTTGACAGTTAGTACAATTATTAAACGTTGGAGGAACATTATTAGAACTATGAGAATCATTTGAAGAACATGCGGGGTGGTAGGGTTATTTTGTTGAATATTTTGTACTGTGAAAATTATTGTTAAGCGATTCTTCGATGTATCCTTCAGCAACGTTTGATGACTTCCATCCGCCATGACTCTTTAAACGAGTTATGTGGGCACCAGATTCAGCCAATATTGTTGCAGAAGACCGACGAAAGCAGTACGAGTATATTCCGCTTTGATATTCAAAGAAAAATCGGTCACTGGTCATATTTTCTGGTCTTAACGAAACATACTCACATTCGATAAACAACCAAGTACATCTGATCTTGGTTTATTGGTTTTCGAATTAGGTATGCTAATTAAAAGCTTGAATTTTCGTACTTTTCTCTTGATTTCTTTGGCAATAATTCTAATGAAGCCCTATTCACTGCCTCAACTAGCTCTGGGGGAGTCCCAGGAATTGAAATTTCATCATCACTTATATCATTATCATTTTACTTCCGAGAACACCAGCAATTAAATTTATAAGCGTCAAGTTTGACAATTCAACCTTAATACGTTTCCATTGTAACCCAAGTAATTTTATTGCCAATTTCAAAGCATCATTTATTTGTAAATAAAATTATCCGCGATTTTTTTAGAATTAATTAATATCTGCCGAATTTCCTAGCGACTTGCGGAAAAATAGTATGTTTACCTCGTAGGAAAAGCCACACTCCTTGACTCTGTATTGCTAAGTCTCGGCTTGCGCCACGACTTGGCAATCTTAACAGTTGTCCAGGAATGTAAGACTTTTCCAACCCGGTGAACAATATACTTTTGTCTAATTTCCACTACGATTTCTAATTGTTTCGACCGGTTTCGGTTTGTTAAAATATTACCAAGTAAGCTAACTATATTCTTACATGAGGTCTTCATTATATATATAGGTAGATCAAATGAAGTAATTATGTTCGCTAAGTAGGAACATTGAAACCTTATCAGAGATAACAACACATTTTTGAACCTGAAATATCATAAACCATCGATATCAAAACATTTCAGGGTAGAATCCAAAATAATTAGTGAAGTAGGTGTCTGTGGGATGGCGGATTGTCAGCATTCACAAATTCAAGAGAGGAGAGCTGTTCAGTTCTAGTTGGTCATTGAGGATTTTGAAGTTAGGGTTTTTATAAAAGTTTTGGAAATAAATTATCTGAGTTCAGTTTCCGTATGTGCGATATATGTATGACTCTGTTTTGTTACTGAAAGGTGATCATAAGGTGTGGGTCTCCCGATTCGTTCAATAACTTTTTGTTTGTTATAGAGGATTCAGGATGCCATATTGAAATTAAATCATATATTTTCGGAATCTGCATGAAATCTCAATCAAATCTGATTTGTCGAATATTTTTGTTTTTCATAGATTGACTTGAAATTCATAGATTAAACTAATTTGATCATTCTGAAACGATCGGCTTTCGCAGATTCACTTTATATTCAGGAGTCATTTCCCTCCATATATTTTTTTCAGTCTTATTCGTGACATTTATAACGATTTATTTCTTTCATATACCAAACCTTGCATCTCAGCATACAAAAATGGTATATTATCGGAATCTGCATAAAATTTTCCGTATATTGTGCGGATTTCAAGTAAATCTGCCAAATTTGTATTTTTCACGATTTTTAGGAGTCTACAAACCCCTTTGGACATTTTTCAATTTATCGAATGAATTTGATACTCGTATGACTCGAAATTCAGTTTTTTTATTTCATCATTCTGAATCGATTGACTTTCGCAGAATTGCTCTATCTTTACCAGTTTTCGAGTTGAATAGTTCATCTGGAGTGGGAAGGAGTCATTTTCGTCCATATTGTTTTGTACTCCTATCTGTGGAATTTTTGACATTTCATTCCTTTTATATGCCAAACAGAGGCAGAGCTCTAAGCACTAAGCACTCTCGAAAACTGTTCCAAAATCTCGAGCACTAAGTACTTTCATTCATAAGGAATTCTGTACATGGGGCACTGTGCACTAAACACTTCTCAAACTGTTAGAAACTCAAAGGCCGATTCAGATATATACATGCCCACCCTAGATTTTTAATCCTGCATGAGAAATACATGCCTGTCGACTTTCATAATTAGAAAATCTTCCATTTTGAATAATAGAATATATACAGTGGAAAATACTTCGGAATTTATCGAAACGCTCAAATATTGACAAAATTATTAAAGCACCAGACTTTTAGGAATAGAAAGAAAAATTATAAAAAATTGGAATAAAAATGAGAAATTACTCTGAGCGAAAACGTCCAAATATATTCAACCTTTTTCTTTTGTTCCGTTACGATAATTATTTGTAACCACCAAAAATGCTATAAAACTAGTAAAATGGAATTATCATCTTTCAAAATTATTGACAACCAAGACCAAAGGATATAAATTATATTGGGGGCCACTTTTAGGGCCTCCTCCGTAAGAGTCTAACGGGAAATTTCCCGGTTTCCCGTTTGTACAATCCGACACTGGATAACACAGACTCCAGGAAGAATGCATTCATTTTAAAAAAGCCTGAATCATAATGACAACCAAGACCAAAGGATATAAATTATATTGGGGGCCACTTTTAGGGCCTTCTCCGTAAGAGTCTAACGGGAAATTTCCCGGTTTCCCGTTGGTACAATTCGACACTGGATAACACAGACTCCAGGAAGAATGCATTCATTTTAAAAAAGCCTGAATCATAATGACAACCAAGACCAAAGGATATAAATTATATTGGGGGCCACTTTTAGGGCCTTCTCCGTAAGAGTCTAACGGGAAATTTCCCGGTTTCCCGTTGGTACAATCCGACACTGGATAACACAGACTCCAGGAAGAATGCATTCATTTAAAAAAAGCCTGAAACATAATGACAACCAAGACCAAAGGATATAAATTATATTGGAGGCCAGTTTTAGGGCCTTCTCCGTAAGAGTCTGACGGGAAATTTCCCGGTTTCCCGTTGGTACAATCCGACAATGGATAACACATACTCCAGGAAGAATGCATTCATTTTAAAAATGCCTGAATCATAATGACAACCAAGACCAAAGGATATAAATTATATTGGGGGCCACTTTTAGGGCCTCCTCCGTAAGAGTCTAACGGGAAATTTCCCGGTTTCCCGTTGGTACAATCCGACACTGGATAACACATACTCCAGGAAGAATGCATTCATTTGAAAAAAGCCTGAAACATAATGATGATGATGACTTTGAATTTTTTTTTCTGGAATCCCCACTCAATAATTGTTCAGAGTATAGTGATCAATGTAGTGATAAAAGAAGAATTTCAGCATTCAGACCTGCGTTGGTATACTCAACCCTAATTATATGAGGCGATCATAGAAATGGCCATAGTCTACCTTGTAATAATTTTTGCAGTAACTATCTACATTATTCTGAAGGTGTGTCTGTTCATACTCCTGATTTCTTCACCTAACAGATTCATGAAAGACTACCAACTACGTAATTGATCTAATATATCCTTTTTTCAAGTTTCACAGAAATGATCACGAAAAATAAAAAACTTTCCTCTTTCTATTGGAAACGAGTCTTTTTCAGCGCAGCGATAATGAGTCAATTTAATTGAAATTGCTTTTCTATAAATGAGGTTAATGAGCCTCAATCGACGATCCCAATTCGAAGAGCGTTTTTGTGCGAATCTAGGCCGTCATAACTCAGTGACAGACTCTCGATTGCCAGGCGGTTTCTTTATAGTTTATAACTTAATTTGTTTGCAAATGAGGGAGTAAGAATTGATGTCCTAGTGGAAGATACAAAAGTAATGGCACAAACAGGTTCCGATACATCATCCTGCTGTATCCATAATTTATTGGTCGTAGCGGTGCGTAGACGTTTTCGATATTTCTTTACAGTAGTGGATGTTAATAAATTTGCTCGGTAGATTGAATCGTAATTGAATGGTATTAACAGCTTCATGATCTGGAAGAGATTGAAATTCTTGATGGAAAGAATCAATTTAATACATATTTACTTTGTATCTCTCTTCTCACCTCGTGTTAAGACTATGTTATCATCTCCTACCTACTGATCAATAAAAATTAATAGTGATAATAATTTATTTATTCACACATATTCTCAACAAACTAGTGGCTGCAAATAAAAATGGAAGAACCACAGAACGAAGAGCATGTAGGTAGCTATCAACCAAAAAACTAATTAAAATAATAAACTAAAAGAAAACAAGTACAAAAACATGTATAATACAAAATTGATGAGTAGATACTTAATACATGGAAAATCAATTTTAGTAACATTCAAAGTTAATCCATATGGACATTAAATTACATCTGTCATCAATGACACTATAGCAAGTGCTGATTGTAATATCGAATATTATCCTTCATCTGGTTGGAAATAACCACCTGTTCACAAGCATGTTTTGGAATTATTTCTTCTCATGACTGCTAGGCAACAATAGGGTCGTCCTGTTCCATGAAATGAACGGTAACATTCAAAAGCCTTATGGTAATCCCCTACGAATGAAGCCGCGACTTACAGTAAGTCAGTCGCAGCGCCAATGTCATCGTTAATTTTGTGGAACAGGATGACTCCATTGTTGTCTGACCCCTCCTTCCTATTACTGATGAGAGGAAAAAATCTTGGAACATGCATGTATGCAGGTGGTCATTTCCGAACAAACGAAGGATAATATTCAATGGCTTTATTGCAATCAGCACTTGCAATATGTAATTCAATGTCCATTTGGGGAAGTAGTTGTTTTCTGTCAGATATTTGCATCATTCTTCCACTTTGTGGAAATGTGTGGTATTTTCAGGAGAAAGGAAGTAGGTTGCTATAATTCATCATCAATAAATAAATCATAATTTTTTTATATCGACGGGCATCGAATATCTTTTGTTTGAGCTGAGGCATGAACGTTTCTAAGACTGTAAGAAAAAGCCGAACTAATCTGAATAACAGCCACAACTCGAATGTTATTAGATATCATAATAACAATAAATTATAGCTATATTGAAAATGGTAATGTAGTGAATCCATATGGTATGTTAGATCAATGTGCCACCAATTGGGTATATCTAGATCAAAAATAGGACTAAGTATCAAGGATTGTGATTTCAGAAGGTGTCGTTGTGTTCATCTGCAAAAATTATTTTTACTCAGTCTCTTCGTGTTGTCAGGAAATTTCATGGTATGATCCCGTTAGATCAGTCCCGCGAGACGTTATTATTAAAATCTCTGACCTATTAATGGTAGTTTAGATGATTTTCATTTTCAAGTCTATCTGACAAATGCTTTTTTCTCAGTCAACGGGTTGTCACGAAATTTATATCACCCTGTTAGATCATCCCTTCAAGATGTTATTGTCAAAGTCTCTTCGACTTAATTCATCGAAGTTTTGAGGATATAATTTTCTCAACTTTTATCTGAAGAATTATTTAGTCTCACTCTGTACGGGTTGTCACGAAATTTTGTTGTATCTTCTTGTTGGATCATCCCTTTGAGACGTTATTACTTAAATTTCATTGATTTATTCATCGCAGTTTAAAATATATAATTTTTTCAACCTTATCTGAAAAATGTTTTTTTTTTCTCAGTATGTATGGCTTTTCACAAAATGTCCCTGTTAGATAATTTTTTGAGACGTTATTATCAAAATCTCTTTGACTTATTCCTCGTAGTTCGGAAGTTATGATTTTTTCAACTTTTTCTGAAAATTGCTCTTTTCTCAGTGTATTCGGCTTATCTTGTTTTTTTTTATATCACTCTGTTAGATCATCTCGTTAAGACGTCATTATCGAAATTACTTCGACTTATCCCTCGTAGTTTGGGTGATATAATTTTTTTGGAAAAATGTTTTTTCTCAGTGTGTACGGTTTGTCACGAAATGTCGTTGTATCATCCTGTTAGATCATTTCTTTGAGACATTATTATCAAAATATCTACGACTTACCTACTAATCGAAGAAATAATTTTTTCATCTTCATCTGAGTAATGTTTTTTTCTCACTCTGTACGAGTTGTCACCAAATGTCGTTATATCATACTGTTAGATAATTTTTTGAGACGTTATTATCAAAATCACTTCGACTTTACGTAGTATGGAAGATATAATTTTTTCAATTTTATCTGTAAGATGTTATTTTCTCATTCTATAAGGTTTGTCACGTAATGTCATTAATTTTTCCTATTTAACCTGAAAACTTTTTTCTATCTTGACGAAATATTTTTGAGGCATTCACTGTAGTTTGTAAAATAATTTTTTTACTGTATCTGAATACTTATTTTCATTTTTCTGTATTCGTCCTAATTCCTAATCGCACTCTTGAAATATTAGGCGTCCGATTTCATATACGTTTCGACTTTAAACATTTTTTGTCTTATTTATTCTGGTTAGTTGGTCACGTGATTTGCCCTTACATGAAAGAAGGCACTCGATTTACCAAATGATCTGTGAATTGTTTTTCATACCCAGAATAATGTCTGGTAGAAGCCCTGTATGTACGATCCTTTTCAATCAAATCGAAATTTTTCGACAGTTTTCCACACAATACGTTTCGATAGTTCTTTGAATAAGTTTGCTACTCTCCTCTCCAGTTGCAAATAACAAAAAAAAAACTGATAATAAAATTTGCAAAAATTAGAACATATGTGTAATAATATATTGTGTATCTAGTAGTAAAACCAATACATTCCCGGACGACAATATACATTGTTGGCCAAAGCGATAAGCCGAGGCCAACAAGCATTGAAGTCTGGGAATGTGCTTTTACTACGAGGTACACATACTATATTTTCTGAAATCGCAATCAGCATTAATATAAATTAAGGAATTATACTTATTGTTTGCGTGCATTCATTTACTGTAAAATGTATACAAGCCGTCAAAAATTTTCCCGGATCGTTTACGATACGGGAAAGTACTTTTTCTCAAATCGTTCAAGAATGCCCACTTTCTCGGAGCAACTTCAGGCCTCAAAATACGCTAATCTATTATTTTAGTCCGTTGCTAAGCAACGTACTTTCCCGGACCGTTTTCGGTACTAAACTGTACGGGAAAGTACTTTCTTGTACCGTAAACGATCCGGAAAATTTTTTGACGGCTTGTATACATTTTAGACAGTAAATGAATGCACGCAAACAATAAGTATAATTCCTTAATTTATGATAATGCTGATTGCGATTTCAGAAAAAATAGTATGTGTACCTCGTAGTAAAAGCACATTCCCAGACTTCAATTTACATTGTCGTCCGGAAATGTATTGCTTTTACTACTAGATACACAATATACCATTCCCGTACAGTTTAGTGCCGAAAACGGTCCGGGAAAGTTCGTTGCTTAGCAACGGACTAAAATACGTATTTTGAGGCCTAAAGTTGCTCCGAGAAAGTGGGCATTCTTGAACGATTTCAAAAAAAAATTATTGATGTTTACTCCTCAATTCCACCAATGATAAGAAACTGTGAACTTTGTCCAGAAGGAGCTTGGTAATGTTGAGGTTTGTTGTGGTTTTACATTGCGACGTTAATTTGTTCAATTTTATATATTATTGAGAATGTTGCGTTATGCGAAATATGTAGGTATCAACTTTCTACAATTCCATAGCTATTAATTAATAAAATGTTTCTATCTTCGAGTTTCGATAGAGACTTGACCCAAAATTATATCAATATAGAGTAACTACAGTTACAACCCTCAGTTCGTAATACTACAATCTGATATCCTGGTTCCCTGTGTGGAATCTTCATTAAATTATAATCAGAATTCCTCCAGTCTCATTCATCCTCTTTGCAAATTCAATGCCAGGTAGTGGTTTGTGGATATTACACAGATTCAATAAATCACATCTCGCGAAAGCCTTAGGTAATAATTTGTTTTCAACAGAATCGCTAGGAACGTAATTAAAATAAAACATACCTACTACTCAGTACCCAGGAAATGCTCCTAACTTCCGATACTTGGCTTGGAACGTGCACTCCTTTGTTTTCAATTAATCGCATTGGGGAAGTTTCTTGAATCCCAATTATTTCTCGTTATCTCGACTGGGTATCCAAAAATTTTGAAAGCGGTGAATTAAAAAAGCTAATGCAAATGGTGCACGTAACTCTCCTATGCAAGTAGAGTTTGAAAATATCAGACGAATGCCATCCATACTGAATTACTAACTGGAATAAATGTTACAAATAAACTAACTCATTGGCTTATAACAAACAATACGAGAAAAACAATTATAAACAGTAGCTCATTCATATTCACAAACTATGCCAACGAAACTCCAACACCCAGAACAACTTGATACCAACTATACAGATTTTAGCAAAGCAGCTTCTGTAGTACCACAGGGATCTGACCTAGGGCCTTTACTCTTCATCTTGTTCATGTGTGATTTATCTATAGTAATCAAATGCTTCAAGTGTCTACTATTTGCTGATGATTTGGAAGTATTCAAACGAGTCAGAACAGTTAGAGGCTGTGTCACTCCAAAAAGATATTGATAGTATAATTGAGTGGAGTATCAAATTCAAATTGAACCTCAATATAGATGAATGCTCAAGATTTCATTAACTCTATTACAGAAGGCACGATGAATCAATGAAGAGATGTACGAAAGTGAAAGATCTTGGGGTAATGTATAACAACAGATTATCACTTTCTCCTCACATCGACGTTATGGAAAAATTAGCAAAAGAAACGCTAGGATGAACAAAGTTTCATCGATTCAGAAGGGTTTATCACCAGAAAACTATCAATTCGGCTAGTTACAAATGGACCCCGCACATTCAGTACGTAACATGTCTTTTGGCAAATTTTGCTCAAATTTTAATATGTTTAGATCGCATCTTAGTTGTAGCTCATGAGCTAATAAAAATTTAATATCACACAGAGTGTTGCACCACAACATGGCAAGACAATGTTCATGAAAATAGATGAATGTTAATATCATAATTGTTTTGATTTTCACTTAATCAATTAAAACTTAAAAATAAACAGCTAGAATTTGCCATTTTTTTTTTAAAGTATGGATCTTCATATGATTGCATGTCCAATGGTATATAGTTTTCCATGTACAGTGTGACAATTTAAATGTCTCCCCCTCTGATATGTAGCCATCCGCAAATACTTTCAACACTTAGAAATCTCTACTTGTGATACTTCATTGAATAGCTGGCAAAAATACTCTCTCCTCCCTCCCTTTCCACTCCTCATCAAAAAAGTAATTGAATATTATTTCTGAAAACAATGGAAATCAAATGAAAAGACGCATCATGAATATTTTATTCACCTGAATAGGTATTTCCAAACAACCTTTTCGAAAAAATGTCAAATTCTAGCAATTTGTTTTCTAGTTTTAACAGGTTGTTTGAAAATGTTGAAAAATGAATATGGTATTGATGATATTTATCTATTTCTTTCATTCGAATGAAGGGACTCATAAGCTACGTCTTAGATGTAATGAGTTCATTTTTAAAAAAAGTTTCATTTTTATTTAGAACACAAGAATCAAATCGATGCATAGTACCCAAACTAGCGAAAATCAAGTTTTTGACATCCTGTAGCTCAAAAACTGGTCATAGGATTGATCTGTAAATTAGATTACTTGATGAGGATGCCAGAATGTAGAACATTTCGGAATTTGAACAAAATTAGCCAAATTATTTCATGTAGTGAATGTGCGGGGTCCTTTGTACCTCTTGGTGATAATCGATTTTTGTTGTCCATGTTTTCATTTACAGTCAACAATGGTATAAGCTGTAAGTCAGAATTGATTCCTCATTGTGTGCGAAAGGCATCAGATCGTCGCGCAATTCTAGAAGAGTATGGTGTTCTCATTCCCTATTTTTGTGAAATTCACAGATATTTCAGAATTGATCGATCATCATCAACCCTGTCCACTGGTTCAAACTCCAAAACCTATAAACTAATTTTTAGCAGTTTGATTGGGAGAGTTCAAAATCAAAGACTGCTTTTTCATTATTGTTGGCCTGCCTTCTGCAGATTACCTCTGGCTATAGGGAATGAACCCTTCATGTAATGATGTGGTTCTGGTATCCATTCATTGACTACGAACCAATTTCGCGAATCTCTGTGAAAATTTGTTTCTATGGAGCCTTTATAAAGCAAAATTTAATCATTCCTAATATAAACGGTATGTTCGCGATTATATCAAAAGGGTTGGGGTAGCGAATATATCATATGAATGTTCACTCAATTTACGTTTGTTTCAATGTGTAAGCGAGAATCGGGTATAATTGGGAAGGTAATTAATTGAATATCTGATATCTTAGGGAGAAACTAAATCAAGGTAGAATTGATGGAGCATGTTGGTAATTAGCAAATATAATCTTCATTCCATTAATTTGAGGATGAATATATATCCGTAGCTGGGTCGCGTTTGTTCAATTCATGAATGTATATACGTATGAGGTTATTTTAATAATGCTATCCTTTTTTATCACAAACTCATAGGCTTAAACTGGAATTCTGTCATATTCATGAACCTCGTAAAAATTGTCGTTGAAAAAAATTATACCTAATCAAAAAAAATATCCATAGTTCTAGCGCCAGCTCTAATTGGGTTCGATGACTTTCAGTGTTTGGCCAGTGAATACTAAATTTTCTAGAATCCAGATTTGAATGATACACTTTTGACTACATCACATCAGATACATGTTAAAGAAATAAATCACAAGCTTCATAAACATTTTCCTAAATGCCGTTCATTGAAAGATCGAACACAATTAAGAGTCCCCAGGCTTGAAAGACAGTGGAAAGTCTTGAGGTTTTATAGTAGATCCACTTTTCTTATTCGTTGAAGACATCTTATTTTTGTAGCTTTATATGCAGAACATGAAGTAGAAATAGACCGTCTAGAAATACGTTTTTCCAACGTTGTTATGTATTGGGGCTCTTATATACGAAATGTTTTTTCAAAATGCCAAAATACAAAATAACCTTTGTCCAACACTAGGATGATCCCGAGCTATCTCACTTCCTAATTCTGTCTCTCTTCTGATCGCTACTTTGGTTTGTTGTTTACCTTCTATAAATGCCTAATAGTTTACCAAGCCCATTACTTGATCGATGAATTCACTCAAAGTATAATGTTACTACTCATGTTTCATTTCCTGCACTTCGCCAGTTATTTGTCGAACAGCGATCAATCCTTGGGACAACATTTCATTCAGATCTTGGTGTCAACTGAAAGGAAGATATTAATATATGATGAGTTTTTTATAGTGTCCAAACTATATTGCAGCGGGTATATTTCACCAAGAAAGAAGTCAATTGGATAGCATTTCTGAATTATTTCTAAAACAGAATGAAATGATTGATATGGGCATTGCGATATCTGAATTAATTATCATTTTAATATAATGAATCATACTCAAAAAAAGAACTCTAAAACTGCAATCCCATAGATAGGGACCCTTTCAAACTCCTAATTATTTGTTCCGTATGGACTTGATATTTTTTTCAGAAAATTCCGTTACTTTTGTCGCAAGTCATGTCTATTCAGATATTATTCAGCCATAATATAAATTGATAACTGCATATATGAAATAAAAGAAGAATAAGTGTTTCCCCTAGCAACAGAGTGATATTTATTTAATATTAGGTACTGATAAACTGAAGTATGACATAGTAGAAATTAATTTCGATAAAAAATCTTCGTTTTAACACTTGACAATCACTGGTGGCTCCTGTTGATGTAAACGCAGTAACTTATCGGGGTAAATTGGCCCATTTTGTCCATCTACATACCTATGCATAGGTTTTCTTGAATTAATATCTTTTTCATTTTCAGACTGTGGAAGATTAAAATTCCCAAAAACCATGTAAAGACATGAAAATACTATTCTGTAGATTACTTAGAAAACTAGACAATCTCTTCCACAACAACCGTATACAACATCATGAAATAATCAAACTGTGCTTGCGTAGATACATTGTGTATTTGATTTTCCCCTACCAAAGGATCAATACCTTGGTGAATTGGAATTACATTATTGATAAACTGTTTTAATGTAAATACTCACATCACTCATACGGTAGCAATGTGTTAAGTTTGCCTTGTTAACAATAATTGTTAACAAGTATACAGTACATTCCATATTTTTTCATGCATCAGCTGAAACGAAAACCAATCATTTTAGGCGATTTTCAATTATTCCACATTGAAACTAAGATTGCTTTAAATATCTACTTAGATTATACCAGGTGTCCGCGGAAGGAAGTTTACCCTTATATCTTTTTTGTCTTTGCAAATCATGAAGTGAAATTCTACCAAACCGCAATAATTCCACGGACTTATCGGAATGTCATATTTCTGTTCATTAATAAAAAATTATATCTAGCAATAAAATATAAGAAAATTCCATATCAAGTAGTGTATTGAAGGGGGCGGTTAATGATTGGGATATATTTTAGGTTCGTAATAATTATTCGCATTTTGATATTCGTGTTGATTGCAATATTTTTCCGTCCACCTGACTCTTGTCGAAATGGAGGAATTTTCGAAGGGGGTTGAGGCGCCACGAGTAAAATTGACGTTGTTTTGGTGTTTAGAGTAGTTTAAAATTTTTCAATTATTGATACACCAAAAAGTCCAAAAATAAATATTTTCGATGAATTCAACCCATTTAAAATTAATGTCGGTCCAGTGGTGTAGTCAGATATTTTCTGAAAGATTGTTGACCTTGAAAAATAAGAATAGTTGGCCGTGAAAACAAAACTCTTTTTTGATGTATGCGTCATGAAAAAAAAATTCAGTCGCCAAAAAAATTGAGATTTCAAAAAAGTGTTTCCATTTCAAATTGGTACTCTAAAAACTTACTCTGGGTAGGTCAGAAATGACAGCTGGAGAATTCAAAACATATTTTCTGGAGTAAAATGTCTTGTAGATAAAAATACTTTTGGTATCATCAAAGACACTGCCATCGAAAGTTGATTCTGAATAATAAACAGTACTTCATTTAGTAGCAGCTATCTTCCGGGTTTAGAAAATCTCCTATTCCGATTCTCCTCCGTTTTCATTCCAAAGAAACTAGACCATCTCTTTCCACAGAACGCATAGATAAGCAAACTCATTTGGTGTTATTACACTCGAACTCTCTCAAAGTTTCGCTGACGAGGTGTGTACAATTCAAACGTTCGTCAGAGAAAGAATTACTTTCACACGATCGCGCTGTTATCAAACACCAGCGACAAACACAAACTTTTCACCATTTGTATTCCGAAGAGGCGTCCCAGAAGCATTATATTGTCCCTGTTCCACCTATCCCCGGCGTCCCCGAAGGTTTTGTTCTCAGATGAGACTTTCCGAATTAGCATTAAGATTACTTGAGCGCGTAATGGTGATGTAACGGTGTTACACGAAATATTATATGCTATGTTAATTGGAGGAAACTGCAGACATTATGGAAAATGAAAATGGTTTTCCATGTTGAGATGTATGAGGCGTATGTGATGGATAGTCCGGCGGCAAAAAGCCGAGTTGCATATGCATGTAGAGAGTTCAAGTAGCACACATTTCAGAATATCAGACATGAGTATGGTTTCACAGTAGTTCTTGATAAATTTAACATTAACTCCACGATCTCAATCTCAATCTGAGATTCTGAATTCAATCTTTAAATTCTGACTTTTGATGATAAGTGTTTTCAAACGTATAATTTGAAGCAAAAATTCATTAAAATAAATTTTTTTTACTAAATAATGTGTAATGATATTGGTTGAACTGCAAACAAATTAGATTTATTGTACAAGGGGAAAACATCTAGCTAAAATGTCTACAAGACTCAAAATATTTTTTCTACTCCCGTATGTTAATTACTAACGTCACACATCGATAAAAATGTGTAAAGCTTCATTTCACGAATCGGTGTGTGAAGTGCCATGCTTTCCTTATGGGATTTATTTCACGCACCGGTGCCATAAGAGTCAATACAAATTCACACACCGGTCGCTGGTCTAGGTAGCGGTGGCGAGAGAAATTGACAAATATGACAGTTCTCGCAGAGTGAAGTTCAGAGTAACATCAGTTGATAAACCGTAAATAGTAATTAATTACCCTCTGAATTAATAAATAGTACGACGAAATTTTGATTTAAACCGATTAGCCGTGTATTTCACGCAAATTCCTGATGGACAGCATTGGAGTACTCCCATCAACTCCTCCAAATATAACGTTAGCAGCCAGTGAAGCAAGTTCATCGTTATTGCCACAAAAATCGTTGGGAATTTACGAAAACACTTTGGAAAAGTTTATGCAATGGCGCAATACAAACAACGTCCAATCAATCTCCGAAAGGGTAATATTAGCCTACCTATCTGAATTATCAAATCTTCTACCTTATGGAGTCACTACTCAATGTTGAAAAGCACCCTTAGTGTTAAGTACAACGTACAAATAGGTGATTATCCGAAAGTTCGCGCTTTCTTGAAACGGAAAAACGAGGGATACATTCCTAAAAAGTCACGCGTTTTGGAAAAGGAACACGTATTAAAATTTCTCAAAGAGGCACCCGATAAAAAATATTTATTAACCAAAGTAAGTCTATTTGTATAAATATCGATAAATACTAATCTTTAAATTTTTAGCTTATTTTGTTGTTTGGGGTAGCTGGAGCCCTGCGCAGAGATGAGCTCTATAAATAAAAATGGATGACATCCAAAATTTGGGAACAGTTCTTATTGTGTCAGTTAAGGATACGAGGACTAAGGTTTCTAGAAAATTTACTGTTACTGAATACTTGGACATATATCACAAATACGTGGCTCTTCGTCCCAAGGATTATGCCGAAAATAAATTCTTTATTAATTATCAACGAGGGAAATGTAAGTGATTGGTATAAATAAGATAGGAAAGGTCCCTTCAGAAGTTGCCACATTTTTGAAACTCCCCAATGCCAACGAATTTACCGGGCACAGCCTACGGCGTTCATCTGCGTCTTTATTAGTCGAAGGTGGAGGAGATCTCCAAACGCTAAAATAACACGGCGGCTGGAAATCATCCTCAGTGGCAGAAGCCAACGTGGAAGAATCCCTAACTAAAAAGATAGATGTCTGCAATAAAATCTTAACAACTGAGAATAATCGTAGTTATGTTGTCAATACCAACAGTACAAGCAGAACTAATTTTGTAGAGAAAGAGAAAGTGAATGTACATTTTGACAATTAACAAAATTGCAATATAACTGTTCATAATAATTATTATTGTAATAAAGAAAATTAGTCAAATTTTCCTTTAATTCAATCTCTAAGTAAAAGGTCGTACAAAAAGTATAGTGTGCACCACGTGCGTGAAGACTTCACGCATTAGATACACAATATACTATAAAAGACTCGAGACTCAAGATTGGGACTGGAAAGTATCTAAATGAAATTCAAGTGACTCAAAGACTCAAGATTGGGTATTAAATGACTGAAAACCAAATTCCATTGACTGAAATACTAAATATAGTGACTGAAAGACTCGTGGTCTTCACAAATAAATCGACGTAGCCTGCACATACCATTTATTTGACTACTTGAAAATAAAGAAGCCACCACGAACATGTTTGAGAAAATATGTTGGGATAATTGGAGTTACTGCAAAAATTTTCCGCCATTTGTATAAAACAGTACAAGGGAAAATCAGCTGGAAATTAATTTCAGATCAGGAAGTTCCATATATTTTATCATAATAATAATAATATTTATTTCTTTGGTTGGTACAGTTGAAAAATCAGTGCACGATAAACAGAGAAAATGTCAAGTTTTGAGACGCAAGTATAAAGTAGGAATATATGTTTGAATATATACAATTTGTACTCATTTGTATACATACACGATTGTCCATAATAAAATACGTAAAGAAAAACTTAAATTGCCCAATATCAGGGCATATCCAGTGCCCAACAATGGAGAAAATGTAGACTTATATTGAAAGTCTAAAAGATAAAATACATAAATGAATGAATAAATACATCTGAACTTACAATATATCCAACCAAACGATTTTTCAATGAGAAGAAAAAAACTTTCAAATTCAAAACTTGCGACACAGAATATGAATCAGAACCGAACACAGGAGTGTGAAAGATGAAAATGCTAGAGCTGAAGATCTCAAGTTAATTGATCAGTCTCTTGAATGGGGTAACAGACCCTTCGAAGTAACATTTTCTTCAGCTGATTTTTTAAGACATGAATATTGGGAGAATTTTTGATTGCTGTTGGGAGAATATTGTACACCTATTATACTCTGCACTTTTTTCATGCATAGCAGTTTTATGAGCACTAGGAAAGACTAGATCACAAGAATGGGTATTGTGGTTATGTGAGGGACGATTGGAATTATAAGCAGATATATGTTTATACACAGATGCACTGGCTTCTAGTATAGTAGGTGCTGGCAAGTGTGAGTATTCTCAACTCTTTGAAGGCATATACCCCAATTGAGAATACCATATCGGAGGTGTGAGTGGATGGTACAGGGTCAACAGTGTGCTAGGGCTAGAGTGATTTGACATAAATCTGATATACAAGCAGCTCTTCTTCAGTTTAGCACATAATGCTTCATTAAGATCATTCCATATTGATTTCTGGTCAGGATAATGCCCAGCATACTGATAGTTTCTACTAGACTAATTGCATTTATTTATTTATTTATTTATTTATTTATTTATTTACTGGCCTAATTACAAGGATATCGAAATGAAAATAATTGACAATGACACTGCATGTTTCCCTTACTGATGAATACAAAATAAATTAACTATTATAATGATACATATACAGTGACAGAAAATGTAGAGGTTTTCACAACATGTTCATATTGATATATTAACTATAATGTCGAAAATTTCACTACGGAAGGCAGTAGCAGATAGTGACCTTTCTAATTGAGTGAGGATATTAAACTGATTGGCTAGTCGAAGCATGTTCACAAGAGGGGATTTGGATATCTGTTTGATTGAAATATTAAACATAACGGAAGAGCGGGTACGACAGAAAGGTACTCTAAAAGGTATTAGCGATAATAATTATGGGATATCTATTTTATTATTAACAATTTTATACAAGAACACCATACTCGTTAGGTTACGTCTCTGATATAGAGAAAGTATTTTGAAATGTGATCTATGATCATTTGTCCTAACGATCAAATAGTCAGGCCAAACATGATATTCCTTATAATATAAGTACCTAAGCAATTTATTTTGCTATTTTTCAATTCTTTTTAAAGTAGTTTGGGTACACCCATCCAGAGTACCGATGCGAATTCTATCTTCGGTCTAACTAAAGTATAATATAACGTGTTTATGGTATGTATATTACTGAATCCGGAAGTTTGCCTCATGATAAATCCCAAAGTACGGTTTGCAGATTTTACAATATTTTCCAAATGATCAGAGAGAGAAAAAACATTATTATAGAGGTAACTCCAAGATCGCGTGTATCCGTTTTTCGTTCAAGAATTTCCCCGTTTATTTCATACCTAAAAATAACTGGATTTTTCAGCCGAGATATTGTGAGGACAGCACATTTAGTTTTGTTAAAAAATAGTTTGTTTTCAGTACTCCATTTATGTATGTTTTCCATATCTCTCTGAAGAGCAACACAGTCTCTCACTATTTGTACTTTTTTTTTTTAATTTTTAGGTCATCTGCAAAAAGTAGGCAATCCGAATTCATTATAACCTTTCGTAGATCATTGATAAATAATGTAAATAGCAACGGTTCTAAATTAGAACCTTGCGGTACCCCAGAATTAGCTCTGAAATTACCTGATGCATTACCGTTGTATTTAACAAAAAAAAAATCTATTCCCCATATAGTTTTTCACCAATTCCAAAATATTGCGTGCCAGTCCGTATATACTCAATTTATGTAGCAGTATATCGTGGTTTATATATAATTGCATTCGAATCATTTTGATTGAGTTTATTGAACAGTAGGGTGTTGGTTTTGGCTTTATTCCATTTAAAAATGTTTTTTTCTGTCCACGATATTATTTTTCTGAATATACTCGCATCAGTTTTTCCATTATATCTTCAATAATCAATATATTTGCATCGTCAGCTTAACTTGTAACGAATGCTGAGTTTGTATCATAAATATAACAAATTAGGTCATTGGCAAATAACAAGAAAAAGAAAATGCAGAAATTCGAACCCTGAGCTCAATATCAAGTTCATCACTTATGCATTGACCAATCCTCACTTTTTGTCTCCTTTTTTTGGATTGAATTGGTCGTTACTTGATGGAAATCCATAGTATAAAGCACTAAGGTACACGATTAAATTTCCACAAAACTTTATTAAATTCGCGACACTGCACTACACTGTAGTTTTATCAAGCGATAATGGTTTACTAAAATCCTCTTCGTTAGGCTTTACTTAAATATCTAAATAAAGAAGACTAATTAACATAACTATACCAACATTACCTATAATTGTTATGTTAAGTAACCTGACCTATCCCAATTCTTATCTTCCTCATTAATGTTATTCACAAACAACGAAAACAAGATATGCCTGGGAAACAATCGAAGTTACTAAGAAAAAAGGTTCAACAAAGGAGAATTGTTCAATTCCAATTGGTCATTGAGTAGACAATTAGAATTCTTCAATTTATTTATTTCTAGACATTCTAAATAATTGAGTTTGACACCTTTATTTTCCACATGTAGAATTTCGAAGTTTTCATCAAAGTGATGATCTTCTTCTAAAATATAATTCGCATATGTTGAACTTGTTTTCTTTTTTACATAACTCGTGTGATGTTCACGTAGGCGGTTTTTAAAAGATCTCCCGGTCTGGCCTACATATACTTTAGGGCAAGTCCCACAATTTAATTTGTAAACTCCTGATTTTTCTACTTTTTGTGTTTTATCTTTGTTATTTTTAATAAACCTTCCCAACGTATTTTCTGTTCTATAGGCTATCCTTAAATTTTGTTTGTGTAAAAATGAGGCTAATATTTCGGTGGCTTTACCTGAATAAATTAATGTTCTATAATTACTTTCTTTGTTCCTGATACTAGGGTAAACTTCTTGGATAGCCTTATTGTGTAATTTCTTTGCCAAAATATTATCAATCAAATCCACCCGATAACCATTATTAAATGCAACTTGCTTTATTATATTTAATTCATACTGTTATATGCCGATATTTTATGTTGAAATGGGTGTGTTGAATTATTGTGGATGGTAATATCTGTGTGGGAAGGTTTATGATGAATTGCAAAGTTATGTCTATTATTAGAATTGCTTATCGTTAAATCTATTTTTTTTTAAGGTTTTAAGCACAGGTTTTTTTTAAGTTTTTTCAAAGGTTTTTAAAGGTTTTAAGCACAATATCTCTGAATTTAGAATTTGTATTACAATACTTATATCAGTTGTGTTAGCCATTACTGAAGACTGAAATTGAAGACTCACAGATTAAAAGTCTCGAATCAAAGACTCAAACCAAATACTGAAAGACTTGAGCCGGTGAATGAAAGACTATGGCAAAGACTCAAGGACTGAAATTTTCTAATTGCACAAGATTTAAAGTAAAACGTTTTCTGTTCGTACTGTACCCGTCAAACGAGATCCTCACTCCCAAATTCCCTGGGGAATTAGAGCATTTTAGATTTCTCACTGGCTTCTTATGGATCTGATCCAGTCAGCTGAGGTTTGCTGGACAGCGATTTTGTATGTATCGGCAAATTTTCCTACAAAAAAAGATAATGGGTTTATTATCAGAAAAAAATACATCGATCTGAATGTAATCTCTGTCGATTTTTCTATGCTTCATATTCTACATTCAAATACCTGCATTAATTTTACTGACACGAAACTAGCAGGGCGTTGACCTTATTCTAACAGATTAAGTACATTCATTTTATTCGGGACATGTGATTCTCATTTTGCCACCAGACTATTCCTGAAAATCGGCGTTCTGGATGTACGTATAATGACAAAGCTTCATGCGCTCGGATCCCTTGGCTTCAGCTCTTTGACGTCTTGAAATTACATGTTGGCTGGAATTTACCTGCTGAGAATTATTGTCCTCATAGTGAGTTTGTTAATAGAATGATTAACTAGTTGTAAACTCCTTTGTCTCAACAATCTCGGTGAAGCCGTATGGATTTTCCGAAATTTCATAATCAGCCACGAGATATTGACTTCGGAACTTTGTTTGGAAAACATTTTCATTGACATTGAACTTCAGAAATCTAATTTTGGGAGTGAATTCGAAACATCCATAAAATACAAAACTGATTTCTTGATTTCACTCTACCAGAAGGAATTTATTTTGGAAGATATCTTATATGAACAATATAAAACAAAGTCGCTATCCATGTCTGAATACTTCTTCCGAATCACGCAACTGATTTTGATACGGTAATCACCGTCATTCAGAGAATTTTTTAAGAAAGGTTTGTAGGCATAGCATATCCTGATAAGGTTTTTGTATAGTTGAGAAATTTCAATTATTTGTAATAAAATCCTTAAATAAGTCGTTAAATATCGATTTTTGGACACTTACACGGCTTACGCTGCCTCAAACTTAGGAGACACATCAAAATAATGTACTTTCCTCTATTGAAGCAAAATAACTATAAATTAAATGAAAAGCATGTGTTAAAATTCAGCCAACTACTCATTCAAAAACATCGAGTGTCATTTCTTGGCGACCTCATTAGACAATATTCTAAATTCAGAGAAGCATTCAAAACTGCATATCTACCTACATTGAGTTTGAAAAACGCTTTCCCTATCATATGAACGATGGCAAAGTATAAAATTGATCGAAGGTAATACCACGAGTATTCGATCGATAATTTTTTATTTTCCACGAAAACTCTTTGTTTGGCAAAAATAAGAAAACAAACCGATTGATGAAATAACGAATCCTTTAGGACGAGTGATTTTATTTAAATTCCGTTCATTTGAATGTTTTTGCTTAATTAACGTGTTTGAGTGATGAAAATAAAAAATTATTGATAAAATTTGAAGAACGAGTTGTATTTGGAAAGATTACTTTTATCGGCAACCTGAAAATTGAATAACCATTGATAATGTTTGTTATTTCAATTGTTATGAATGAAGGCTGATACGAATGCGAAATTAGTATTTATTATTCTCTTTTGAAAAAAGTTTTTGTTGTAGAAACGTAAAAATTTAATTGACGATTAGTGTCAGTCTGACGGACGAAACAGACTTCGCAGGAATCTTGAAGTCCTCGACAGATAATAAGGTAAATTTTCATTCATTTTGATAATATAATATTCATTATAACGTTTCATATGACCCAGTCAATAAAATTGACGCAGATAACCCTATTTAGTTTTGACAGTTCAAAGGTAAACAACTTTTTATCGAGGACCCAGGGGAGCTATTCTCGAGTTCACGCGAAAACATTTTCAAACGTTTGGAGTAACATAGAACGATACAGACACCGCTCTTTGAAGAGAGATATAAAATATAGAATTCGTATACGTTTAATCTCGAGAATATAATTCTGTTTGAGAAATAGTATATTGTGTATCTAGTAGTAAAGGCAATACATTCCCGGACGACAATGTAAATTGTTGGCCGAGGCGATAAGCCGAGGCCAACAAGCATTGAAGTCTGGGAATGTGCTTTTACTACGAGGTACACATACTATTTTTTCTGAAATTGCAATCAGCATTATCATAAATTAAGGAATTATACTTATTGTTTGCGTGCATTCATTTACTGTCTAAAATGTATACAAGCCTTAAAAAAGAAATCCGGATCGTTTACGATACGGAAAAGTATTTTTTCTCCGATTGGCAGCAAATATTAATTTTGCTGACACATATCAATCAGCAAAGTATTACTTTTCCTGCTTAGGCAGCAAAGTGGTTACTTTACTGCCTAGGCAGCAAAGTGATTATACTCAATGGGAATAAAACATTTGAATTGTCAAACTATAATTATTATGGACATTTCCATAGCAACCAACCATTCCAACAACTGCGATTTCTATCAAATTTTATTGTAATTGAACACTACAGGAAAAATAAAGAGATTGTAGGAATTGTAATAATTTGCAAATACAATATCCTCCTATATCATTATGAACAATCGGAGAAAAATTATATGTTCAACTCGGCAGCAAAGTAGATTGACTGCCTTAGCTGAATTCCTAGCCTCGCTACGCTCTGCTATGAATTCAGCCTCGGCAGTCAATCTACTACTTTGCTGCCTAGTTAAACAAATAACTATTCCCGTACAGTTTAGTGCCGAAAACGGTCCGGGAAAGTTCGTTGGTTAGCAACGGACTAAAATACTAGATTAGCGTATTTTGAGGCCTGAAGTTGCTCCGAGAAAGTGGGCATTCTTGAACGATTTCAGAAAAATTATTTTTTTCTCGTAAATTAACAACTTCCATTATTGATATTATCGTTGGATTAATATTGCTTGAAATTGTTTTTTTCATGTAAATGGGGTAAGGAATCTGTGTACGAAGTTTGTCCGTCTCATTCTGTCTCACTCTGTATATGTGTATATACGTTTCATCTGTTATATTAATGACGAAGTATTCTGCAACAACTATTTCATCCCAGAATATCATCAATCTTTCCACTGTTAGTGGTTCCAAAAAGACTGACTCAACGAGCTCAGTCCTCACGTCCATTTTTCATCAATTTGGAGACTTTTGGATCACCTTTTGCTTTTCCTCGGAAGATGCTCCTTGAGGCAAAAGTTCTACTTGGGAGACATGTTGGGGAAGAAGACTACTTCGACAATGTCAATTTCATTCATACAAATTCATCATTATAATACTAAATTTTGGAAATGCCAATTACTATATAATCGCCCTCTTCGTGATGAAAACCATACTTGTTATCCAAGGCCTCACTTCCTTCATATTGAATACTTGCATGTCAATAGTTCTTAGTCTCTACATTTTAGAGTTCAGTTGGGGTCGGTTGGGGAAAAAATCACTTGAGTAGATATAAATCTATTAACGTCGATGATGAAAGTGCTCGCCTTTCAACTATGTACATAGTCGATCTAATGCCAGTACAACGAATCGATATGAAACCATCACGAATACCAAGCATTCGCAGCGGTTCTGAAAACTTATTGGGCCAGAATGAGTTTACTAGAAAACAAGCTGGAAATAACAACTTTCCTTACACCGCTGTTCGTGAAACCCATCACATTTAATTCGATTGTATAGTTATTTTGATCGTTCTCTCCCGAAGACATCGAGTCTGGAGATAATGGTCAATAACGAAGACTGCTGGCAATTTTTTATGCCAATGATAACAATTCCTTAGTCACGAATGACTGTTTTTCCCAAAACGGACTATAAATTGTCTGTCATCTACGATATTTCCTTTCAATTATAATGTCAGACGTTTCAATTTCTAGGGAACGTCAACAGAAAAATGTGATATTCTATACATGAATTGTTTTCTGTACCGTAACGATGTCAGTCGATTTTTCTTGGGAGCCTCAATGAATTGGAGGTAATCTTTTGAGATATCTGATGAACTTTCAGATACATTCATTCAATCAAAAGAAAATTATCGAAAACTAGATATTTTCCCAATATCCATTTCGTAAATTAAATGTAGCAGTAGAAATATTAGAATGATATGAATCAGAATCATTTATTCTTCAAATCTCTCAGATGGCCTTCGAAGAGCTTTGAAAAAGGAGAGGCGACAATTGAAGAAATAGCTGGTGACATTGAAATCAAGTCAGGTACTCCAGGAACCTCCAGCAGACATTCTAAAAGAAAAAGTTGTGGATTTAAAAAGAGTGAGAATGTATGGAATTCAATGTAAGGATGCATTCAGGACCTTAATGAACTTGTAAAACACAATAAGGTTAGGTTAGGTTAGGTTAGGTTAGGTTAAGTTAGGTGGTTGCGTGCCTGGACACAGAGGAATAGAAGGCAATCCAATCAACTTGCAAATCAAGCATCTGAATAACCTTCCATAGGGCCAAAATCCCAATGAATAAGGATATTAAACATAATTGACTTATTGTACAACATGCACAATAGAACATACAGACAGGTCAACCTAGAAACTAGTATGAATACGAAACACCTTGTATATAGACTCCCACCCTTATATTTCCGAAAGTGCATAAGAATAGTGGTTTGGTGTTGGGATAAGGCTGTATTCATTCATCAAAACACCAAAGGTTTCAAATATTGTATAGTAGTATCAGTTGAAGTTTGAAGTTCCCACCTTGTACAGTTTTTATGAAGAGCCAAAACGAGCATAGTATTTATTACATGTCTGACTGTCTGCTGTTCATTGAGATTGATACCCAAATGTATTCTCAATATGATTATGATTATTTTCTCATTTCCAATGCATATGAATGAATGTTCAATCATGAAATTATACTTCGATACTTACAGCATTCCGATTATGAATCGCATATACTATAATTTTGATTAGTATTTATTGGATTTCAGTTCATTCACCATTTATCTTCACTAAATCTTACTTGTATTCAATAAAGATTGATTCACAACTGATGATTCATTATTGGCTTCATTACGACATTCCTTCGCCGGCCATAGTTAAGGAAATTATTGTATCTCATGAGTATTTTTTGCATTGACGAAATGAAAATTAAACTGGTTGTGTCAAGCACACCTACATGCAGGATTTTTGGGTTGAAACTTACGTGCATAATACGAAATATAATACACCTTTCAACATCCAATCTTTTCCCGATTTTTTGTAGAACACTTCGTCAAGTATCAAACAGATATACATATGTCGTAGAATGCAGTAATTATTTTCGGTTTGTTTGATACAGAAATACCTACTACAGAGGTATTTTGCAGAAGATTCGATTATACATATATTCTGTTTTTCTTTATTAATATTTAAAGTCAGAGTCAAAGTGAATGATAATCTATTAGTTGAAAGTTCATTGATGAGCATCTAACTTGGCCAGGAAAAGTTAATGCAGTTTTCAAGGAACTGCCAATCTACACTTACGTTCTTTGGAAACTTAGGAATAAAGTGGACAGTTGTCTCTTACCACTTTATTACTTTGGATATGTTCAGTCTTGCCTTTCTTATTCCATCATATGCTGGTGAAACTATTCTAGAGATCAAAACATAGAAATGTATCATTTAGACAGTATACGTTTTCACCCCTCTGTTCTTACATTGGTTTTTACGTCAAGAATAAACAAGACAGCGGCCACTTTCCAGCAGCCAAACGACCAGTGACATCAGGTTAAATAAAAAATTCCACGCAGTCTTCAGAAGACCAACCAAATCGAATGGTTAGAGGATGGAGAAAACACTATATAATGCACTTGCCGATTTGTGATGAAGTTGTGCATTTATGGTTTGGTTAACAAAATTCAACAGTTTATAGAATTTAATATTCATTCCATAAAATATTTAGCCAACTTGATTTTTGGTACAGATACTTCCAGATCAGATGGATTTGAAGGCTGTCAGGGGGTCGTTTATATTAATCGAAATTTGGAGAAATTCATCAAACGTATATAATATGACCTCCAAATCATTTATCTTTTGGTATGTTATTCTCGAGTTATCTGAAAGTATCTGTCAGTAACATGAATTAATTGATATTTTTTTAATGTTAAATAAAACCTAGACGTAGAAAAATTCGTTATTTCCCGTGAAAGTTCTTATGATAGATCCTCTGTAAAATGAGAAGGTATAATATTCATAATTTACATTCTGTCAAGTGGCCACATGGCACATATGACTGGTGCACTGAATTGATCAAATCACGTAATCCACAGAATGTATAACAGAGCCACGTATAATTTCAATATCTGTATGAAAAAAATACATACCTTTTTCTTGAACTCAAATGATCTTATCGGATATTCTCAACACATTAACTTCAATTTTAGTACTATCCGATCCATGAGGTTGATCCATCATTTTGAATTAATCTTCATTTTCCGTAACTCTGAAAAAGTAATGATTTACCCTGTATATTTTTCAAAAAAATGCTTGGAAAATAAACCTTTATACTGGCAAAGTGTAATACTGTGGTATAGATAAAAAACTCACCAATAATTTTGTGATATTACCACCAATAAAGTGTGTTAATAAAGGCCTAAAAATGTCATGTACAACTTCAACACTCTGTATCTCGTAAACTATACTTACATAGAATATTTGTGTGTTCAGAAGCTCGAGTTTAACAACATATTGAAATGTTGGACAATTTAACCCAAACACTTTTTGCTTAAGAAGTGTGGGTGGTCTTTTCCAATAATCTGTATGAAGACTAAGGTTTTTTGAAAATTTTCGAGTGTGTTCAACGAGTTTTTCTGAATTTCGATTAATATGTACTTCCATCTAGATGGCCTCCAAATTATTCATCTCTTGTTATAGCAAAACTATAGTTGGCTAAATTTTTTAAAGAGTGTTCAAAAAATGTTTCCAAATTTTGATAAATACTACTTCCTAGACATTCATCTCTTGTTACATTATTCTTGAGTCATCTAAATGTATTCAGATGGTTTTCAACGAAAATTTTCAAATTTTGAATGATATGTAGTACCCCCTAGACAACCTCCAAATGATTCATCACTGTTTGTATCATTTTTTAGTCACCTAAAACTATTTTTACCAGAAATAAAGTAAGCAAAATATTTTAGAAAGTGTTCAAAGCATTTTTCTAAATTTAGATTAGGTATCAAATTCTAAAGTAATCTAGAAGTATATGTATCAAAAATCAAGTTGGCTAAATATTTTAGAGGATAAACACTGAATTTTAGGAGCTATTGACTTTTGTAAACCAACACATAAATACCTAAAATTTGCCACCATCACAAATCAGCAAGTGTATTATACAGTGTGACCCATTTTTAATGAAAACACCTCCCTAAAATTTGAAGTTGTAAACCGATTTAAATATTTTTTTTTTGAAATGTCAAGTACTAAAAGGTCTACCTTGGGACAAAAAACAAATTTAAAGTGTTTATTCTAATTTTCAGGGCATACTACGATATTTTTTCTTAGTAAAAAATCGGGATTTTTTATTGGCGATTTTTTTATAGAAAAAATCACTACGCCACTGGATTCAGAGTGCCTCTAAACAAGTGTGACCAAAATGGCATGAAAAAATATTAATTAATAACAAAGTTATGACAACTCAAAAATTCGAAAATTCACACAGCTAACAGTCACCAAAAAACACCCTATATCAACAGATTTAGCCATGAGAACATTTTTTTAACAATGATGTGCCACCAGATAAAAAAAAAATCAAAATGAATTAATGGATATTTTTTCATGAAATTCTGGTCACACCTGTTTAGAGGCACTCTGAATCCAGTGGCGTAGTGATTTTTTCTATAAAAAAATCGCTAATAAAAAATCCCGATTTTCGACTAAGAAAAAATATCGTAGTATGCCCTGAAAATTAGAATAAACATTTTAAATTTTGTCCCAAGGTAGACCTTTTTGTACTTGACATCTCAAAAAAATTATTGAAATCGGTTTACATCTTCAAATTTTAGGGGGGTGTTTCCATTAAAAATGTGTCACACTGTATAATCATCATCAGAATATTCAGTCTACTCGATTTTCCGAAGAATGTTAAATTTTTCATTTCACCAGTCGCCACTGGTTAATTAGCTGCTGGGTAGAAAAGGCTGCTGGAAAGTGGCCGCTAAGCATAGACTGATTTACTAACTGACAGTCCTACACAAGAAACTTCGAATTTAATTAAAAAGGCATGAAGGCAATATATCTGTGGCTACCATTGAAGTTGTTCTCCTCATAATGCGTAGGCTCAGCGGGAGGCGTGGGTTCTGCCCTGAAACGATCCATTCTCGGAGTATTTACGGACCTGCACACTAACATCGTAGGAGCCTTCTAAAGGGACTTCCTCTAGGAAGATTAGGAAATGGCTTGGCGGTGCAGTCGAGGGAGGTACTGGCGACGGTTCATCGCTCGGTATACAAGTAGCTGCTCTGATCCTCTGCTCCTCGATATGGTGCCGCAAAGTCAGAAAAAATAATGAATTGTAAATGAACAAGACATGTATTGTTATCCATGATATAAAAACATTTGAATTTCTATTTGAATTCACTGTTGGGTTCAAATTAACTGTGTTGCTCCTAAGGTGGCGTATGGAGCTGGTAACTAAGCCTACAGAACACTTTCGGCCATTCGTCACATGTAGATGAATAGAATGACTATACTACTACTATTATTTTTATTCAATTCAAGATACTATACCGTACTACACCAAACAGTGTAGTGCAAGATAGTCACGTTATAATGAACAGATTGAAAACTCAAAAAATGCTGCAAGCGCACATGAGCGAAAATTATATTCATAACAACTGCTTATTATTCCTGTGTAAGGTTTTCTGATGCTTTCACGGAGATTTCTTTTGAAACCGTTTTCCATTCAACGAAATCTATATCGAGACATCCTCGTGGGTATAATTGAAAAACTCTGCCAGTTTATTTTAAAGTTACTCGACCGTAGCCGTAGCTTTTTTCCCATTGCCCCGCTAAATTGGCCTTAATAACAAACATCGCAATCCCAGTAAGCCGATCTGATTCGTGAGCAACGCATCTAGCATGAATTATTTGAGTTGAAAGTTCAAATTGGTGGTAACATAATTTAGAGTTGCCAGCAGTCGTACGTATACGTTCGTTAGGGTTATCCGTAGCGTATCATGTTTGGTAAATTGCCGGTAAACTGTCGGCAATCGAGGAAAGATATTAACATGGGGGAAGGTTCATCATTGCGGACCATTTTAGATGAGTTCATCCATGGCTGGCTTTGATAGTGGTTTTGGTAGAGAGAGCATATCGGTTTACGTCGGAGATTGAATCCGTAACGAGCTTTTCGCTAAAGGTATCGTTAGATGGAACGATTAGTTACATATGTGTTTATCAAAGCATTTGGGAGTTTCAGTATCAGTTACGAACACTTGCTCAAGTTGAAATTATATATTTATTCATTAGCAGACAAGCCAATTGATGTGTACAACCATACAAAATTAAATACACATATGTACAGTGTGAGTGACTGGTTTTTGTTCCCCTTTTTGTTGGAAATGGTCTTGAATTTTGAATTGCCAAGAGCAATAGACATTTTTCCTCATGCAGATATACCTTGTATCATTCATGTTGGTCAAGATAGATTTTTGTGAATATCTTGGAAAAAATTCATTTTGTATGTTGTGCTGATAAAGCATACGAGAATCAATCACCAGAATATTGAAACGAAAACTTATTTTGTAGACCGCAAAGAACCATTTAACGCAGCATAAGATTTTCTCTTCAATTTAAAATTAGGACATATTGAAACACTCAGTGATACTATGATATTAACTAAGTAAAGTGGAAATAAGCATAACACACTTGTATATTGTGTCATGAGCATGGAATGGAAAACATTTTCCACGATTACGAAATAGTCATTTCATGCTCATTGTACACCATACTTTTTCTGCGACAAAAATTTGTTATTTTCATGACAATTTCTATCATAAATTTTTATGCCGTCATCGTTGAAAGAAGTATTGAAATATAGTAATAAAATCATTAAGAAAAAATCAACATAGTCAGGATTTGAATCTCAATTTCTCAAACCCCAATTTACAATACAAGTCAATTGCCAATCAGTCAGTCAGTCAGGTCAAAAAACTTATCAATAAACAGACATTAATACAATCGAGACGATGCTCCGACAGGAACAGAAGCTGAAAATCGGAGGATTCACTACTTTCAGACAGAACCAATGCCGTGAGGGAAGGTGGTGTAACGATCCTTATCAGGACTAAAGTTCCTCATATAATCTTGGCTCTGCTGCATAGCTCGATATAAACGTTATGAAACTTTTCTAGAAATAAAGTCTCATAAATGGATCTAAATAATCTTTGAAACAGTGGACTTTAACGCGAAGGAAAGAAGTGGCAAATCACCTGGATACTCCTAGATAAAGATAACCAACGAGCTGGTTCAGAACTATACGGATATAGTATGGAGGAAGAAACTAGAAATTCTAAGTGTGAGCGACAATTGTTTATGAAGTATGTCCAAACGTATCCATACGAGATTTAAAGACCGTGAGAAATGGTCAAGCACAAGGATCAATAGACAGGGCAAAAGCCAAGATGCATGGGGATTACTTCCAGAGTGCCTTCTAGACGGGTCCGGACTCTATGCGCGAGCACAAGTCAATTTATAGCTACGGCAGAAAGTTCACCGCCACCCCCAAAGGTAGATATCGATAAAAGAGCCTTCTTGAAGTTGATAACCAACTTCAAGGAGGTTCGGGAAAGCATAAAGAAGCTCCCTGTAAACAAGGCGCCTAGTATAGACGGTAAAGGAGCAAATCTACTCAGGAACCTTCCGAAGAAGTCCCCACTACCTACAGCTGATATGTATGAAGAAGTACTTAAAGCAGGTGGAGATTATCCCATCCTAAAATTGGGCAAGTTCAAATCAAGGGTCGAAAGCTACCATCCGATATCGCTGCTGAGAAATGTGCGCAAGTTGATAATGATAATGATTGTTTTTCATAAACACTCAGAGTGTACCCAAAGGCATAGTCTGTGCGGATAGAGAACAGCTATTATTATTATTTGCTATGGCGCTCCGAGGCAACTTACTGATTTTTGATGACGTATTCACTTTCCAGCTATAGGAAAACCCGGAAAACCTACAGTACCACTCCGGGTGGTCGGCGCGAACTCCAAGCAAGCACGAGATGTCGGGATTGGCATCCAGACAACTTACATTGCCTATCGACTCCTATGAAATTGAGATTTTTTTTTCGTTTTTCAGGATTTGAACCTGGCTAAATGCAAGAGGAAGTTTAGAAGGCCGTCATCTAACCGCCTCGCTACCGAGCACCCGATGGATAGATCGAATCCTCATCAAAAGACTTGGCTCACATTCCCAGGTAGCCACAATTGTTCATGAGGTGAAGTCATATCCTGGCAGCCGCGGTTGGTATGCTCATGCACCTATATGAGTTAGTCATACTGTATGTGGAGAGAGTATCCAGCCACACAAAGCTTTGCTACCATACATCAAAGGTGTGACAGACAAAATCAGTAATATCTTGAGAAAACACGAGATAAAAACAATATTCACGGCCAACAATCAAATATCCAAATTTCTCAGATCTCCCAAGGACACAATACCAAACGATTCTCAAGGTATATATGAAATACCATGTTCAGACTGCCCGAGAAGTTATATTGGCCAGACTAACAGACGAGTAACTTCCAGAGTCTACGAACACGAACTTGCTGTGCGTCAGGCATCTTCCACTTCCGCACTTTATAAACATCGAGAAGACACAGGTCACAAAATAGACTTCAAAAACACAAAAACAATTTCCACCGAGAAAACTCTGCAAACCAGGATCATCCGAGAAGCCCTCGAGATAGAGAAGCGCCCCAATTGCCTCAACACTCGCGACGACGGACGTAGACTTCCCAGTACCTGGAAGCCTCTCATTGCACGCATCAACTCATGTCCCACCAACCCAGTTCCCGCACATAGCTCACTTAGCGCCAACCAAGTTCCCGCACACAGCTCATCTAGCGCCAACTCAGTTCCCGCCCATAGTTCACCTCGCGCCAATACATTGCACACGGCCATTACAGCCACGTCCACTATAAATACAGTTCCTCAACCCACAATTCCTCAGTTCTCTCGAAGGAGTAGGCAGATTGAGACCTTAGAGAGAACCAGTGACGAGACATGGGGAGTAGGCAGATTGAGACCCCGACGTCAAATCACAAAAACCGAAAGTAATTATACCTGAGGAGTAGGCAGATTGAGACCTCAGCGTAGAATTACGTTTCAACCATTTATTAATTTTCTTTCTTTTTCAGTTCTTGAAAATGGCTCCAAAATCGGAGCCGAAACGTCGAATTTCAACAAATTCTAGACGCGGTTCAACCCGAACTTTTAGTTTTCATATATATATATAAGAAGGTATTTTTGACTCCGGTCTCACTTCACCGATTTCACGGCAGAATATTCAAGATTCAACATGCCGCGGGCATGCGCATTTGGTAGGGTGAGATGACGCCTGCCAAGCGTTGGCTATTTTATTCAATTGGGTTGAAATAGTATACAATTTGTGCAAATGAATTGGAGAGTGCACAATAGGTGTAAGAGTGCATAAATACTATACAAATGGCCTTGCACAAATATTTATTCAAATTCACAAAACGAGCATGATGAAAGATTGGACAATTGGGTAAAATATCTGCACAACTATGTCTTACACATCGTTGTGCATAAACCTGCTAAAGCATTTTCTCTCTGTGTACCTTTTCTGATTGAACGTAACTTACCTGTATTATGCGTCTTTTTGATAAATCAAGACTATTATTATAAGAGTTATCCATATATATATATACACAGAGAGAAAATGCTTTAGCAGGTTTATGCACAACGATGTGTAAGACATAGTTGTGCAGATATTTTACCCAATTGTCCAATCTTTCATCATGCTCGTTTTGTGAATTTGAATAAATATTTGTGCAAGGCCATTTGTATAGTATTTATGCACTTCTACATTGCCAAAAAATACACAAAAATATGCACATCTACCATTACACAACTTGTATGGAAAACATTACAACGCACTGAACTCAACTTACACCTATTGTGCACTCTCCAATTCATTTGCACAAATTGTATACTATTTCAACCCAATTGAATAAAATAGCCAACGCTTGGCAGGCGTCATCTCACCCTACCAAATGCGCATGCCCGCGGCATGTTGAATCTTGAATATTCTGCCGTGAAATCGGTGAAGTGAGACCGGAGTAAAAAATACCTTCTTATCATTCAGTATTTTTTGCTTATGTGTGTGGGGTTTAGTGCAATTATCTATTCACAAATCTATTGATGAATGGAACTGTTAGAATACTTGCGAGGTTAGGAACTTCCCGAATGAATACCAGTATTACTTAATATAACATGAAATCTACAAAATAACCTACTTATAGTTTGTCATTTGTAAACCTTTGATAAGGGCTTCGTCTCATCTACTTCCTACTTGCTTGAGTATAGTTTGACACGAAAATTACTTTCACTTTTTTATTCCACGTGTATATTTTTCTGTAAAAATAAACTATTTTGGTACCTTAGCACCTACTTTTGGAAAAAAGTCTGGTGCTACATTCAATTCTTTGTCTAGGAATCGCCTTAAATCGATGCTTCAATGCACTTTTGACAAAAACCCTGAAATATGTCGATTTTTATTTTAAAGAACGATTTGTAAATGTATATTCTAAATAGGTTATATCACCGGTTTTGACGTCATGTGTGATTTTTTTTTATTGAAATCTAGGTATTGTGATACTTCATCTTGAAGCTGAGGATACACTAAAACAATTTTGACTGTTTCCACGATAATTTTATATTTGGTGTAATAACCGAAACTAGTCAACAAATATAAAATTATCGTGGAAAATAGACAAAATTGTTTTTAGTGTATCCCTAGTGAACATGTATTTCCACAAAATAAACCAGTCGTCAATCAAAGAAGTTCATCTTAAAGGTTTTTCGATACTGCATTCAGTAATAATAATTCATTTGGTTTGTTTATAGGTACACGGTGAACAAAAATTTAGTACACATCACCTTGCTTTTCGAGTTGAAAAAAATTAAGAATTAGTATACAAGATTGAAAATATTGTTGGTAATGTGCCTTGTCAAATCTATTCAATGAATGGGAAACTACTAATTTCTACTCGCTACGAGTAATACAGGGTGGCCTATTATGATGACCATAGATTTGAAGTGGATTATTTGTTACAAAATAACAAACTGTAACCAAGTATGCCTCAGTAAAATGTTGCGTAACATAATGAACAAGAGTGTTTATGTTTTTTGAAATGATATTTTTCTTGTATTTATACCTAGAGTTTATAATTCAGTTATTTTTGTTATTTGTTTTGTTTGATGAAATAAACATTATTTGAATAACATTTTATTTTATTTCAATCTTCTGGGAGGGTATGGGTATCTCAGAATGCAGGAAATGACACATACCCACAAGTTTATAATTTCTGAACAGAATAAGATAAAAAGATGCCAGAAGGTTGAAAATATTTATTTTTATATTATTCCTATCGGAAGTTATATGCCTTCAGTGTGTCATTCTTTGTTGAAATAATAAATAGTACCTACCTATAAAATTTATACATGCTTTGTACACAAATATGTACAATGTACTTACACAATTCATGTGTGACAATTACACAAATTTTTGAAAATTTTTGCACCATATATTTACAGTAATTGCACAATTTGTATTAGCTAAGTGCACAAATTGTTCTCATGTTTATCATTCTTATACAATTCATGCAAAAACAGTACACAAGTTGTGTCAGTTTTTGAAACAAAACATTTAGTTTTCATTCATTCTTTGTATCTGGTGAGTACATAATATTGGTTGATAATATTTAACAAAACTATTCCGAATTATTCAACACTGAAGTGTATCGTTTATTAACAATAATTATAGAAGAATAATGAACAAATTGGTGCTGTCAACTTTTTAGAAACAAATTGTGCCGATATTATTCACAATTGTGTAGAAAACATACATTTATTTCTCTCTGTGTAATCCAAAAGAAATAACCTGGCTAAACTGAAACGTGGACAGCACATATGGAAAAGTAATGGCAACGTGTACATTTCCAAATGGCGTGATAAACGTGATGTTCTCTCATTACAACAGCCTATCAACCTCAGTTGATTGAAATCAGTCGTTATAATGAGACCAATGTCATGTATTGACAGGGCTGATCAAATGATCAACTACTATCCGTGCACTCGAAAAACTCGATAATCAGATGGCACAAAAAAGTCATATTTCACCTACGTGATATGCTAGTGTGGAACTCGAACTATTTATATAATAAATACAATCAAGAAAAAAAAATGATCAAGGAGTTCAGAAATGAGCTAATCAAATCATTACTCAGAATTTTTTCTGATCAAAGAGATGGCAGTGAATTCGTAAACACTATACCAAAAGGAACTAAGTCCAAAAATTCTGGTCATATCCTTGAGGCCATACCTATACCAGAAGACTAAAAAAAAGAAAAATATTGTAAGCGCTGCAGTGTTACATGATGAAAAAAGGACTTAAACTTTTGTGTAGGGAAATGTTTCCAGCATTGCCATGATGTACTGTTTCACTACTATTAGTTTCTCTTCAATAAATTGTTTTTTAATGAACTGTTTGTCATTTTAGTTTAACATGCGGTATATAACGTCACTGTCATTCTGAAAATAAAACATGATTTTCGCTGGTCATGACGTTATATGACGCAGTGGATTTTTCCAGTATTTCTGATTCTTTGAAAAAAATTTAATTCAAAGCTACCTGTTGCGTTTACCTACGTGTAAAAGTACTTATTCCATCACTCTGACAATTTTAGCGAACCTAAGTTTTTTTTGTGTCCTGATGGAATAAAAGTCAATGACGTGATATGACGTCAGTGTCCGCGAACGTAATATTGGAGACTTCTCTGGACTCAGTACAGGAAACACCGTTTCGACAGTCGATATTTAACGAGAGAATTTTTATGATTTTCTATTCAATGTTCGGCTGGATGAACTTGATATGGAACTACTGGTGATTAGCTAACTAACGGATAATTAACATGGAAAATACCTAGCTAATTATTCTATCGAAATTTAATTAGTTCAGCATTATTTTCACCTGTTTCGTTATGCATCCTGATTATTCTCATTTAAATCATTGGACAAATTTAATAAGCAAATACTGTTCTCTACTACTGGGGCTGCCAATTCACCTGTCAAAACGTAAAAATCATACTGCTTTTCAGAATAATGTAACGAGAAGATGGAAACAAATTGAAGTTCATCTTTCGAATATTCTTCCATGTGGCGTAATAGATAAATGATAATAATAATAATAACAACAAATGTTGGTCTTTGTATATATCACATAGCTGTGTATGGCCGAAAGAAGAAATTTCATTAAAAAAATTATAATAGTAATCGCCAGGGATACACGGAGTGATTATTCAATTTATGACGCCAGCGCATCTTCAGAATGTACAAGATCTTCACGTACATATAAGTATCAAATCAAAAATCAATCCGTGAAAGCGGTTACTGTTTGTAATTATTAGAGGGAATCTGTTATTTTCGTAATCAGTGAGTATACATAGGATGAGTCTAAATCGTGTCTAGAGTTGATATAAGTGACACACACTGCACGACAGAGACGATAAAAATATCGATATTTTCGAAAAATTATGATATGGAAAAAGATGGTCTCAAAATTTGAACGGATTGATAATCAGTACATCAAATTCATTATCACTATAGAATATTCTTGAAAAAAAAATCAGTTTGTAATTATTGGAGTAATAATTGATAATTAATAATCAAGGCATACGATTTATGAGCGTTACATATTTATTTTTCTAATTCTTGACGAATGCCTTGTGCATATCCAACTGAAACAGATTTTTTTTCTCAATTGAAAGCTTTCACCACCATGTGAAAATCTGGTTACATGTGAGAACGTTAAATGTTCTGTATGGACTCCAAAAATCAATCATTTTGGCTATGACATTGCAATGAGAAGTTTGTCAGGAAAATTGCTACTATCTGTGGGCATTCTAGCTAGTACTGCCATTCAGTTATCGAGTTGATAATGTATGGCAGCACTAGTCGAAGATTTCTGAAGGTTTCTTGTAAGGGTACATACAGTCCGTTTAGTATAAAATTTTGGACAATTACATACATATAGGAAAATATTATATTAAAAACAAAAAAATTAACATTTCAATAGAAAACAACGTAATAATAGCAATATATTACTCTGAATTCAGACACCGGTCTAGAGAATGTCGGATAAAATGTTTTATTTTTCTCAACATGAATAAAAGGTTTTGGTTTTCCTTGGTCAGGAAGAACATATGACTGATAAAAAATTTGAAACTGGACAGCGACATAAAATTGTACAGTTGTTTCCTCTTCAAATTGAATTTTGTCATGAAACGATAATTGCAAACATCGAATTATTACTAGCGAAACTAAATGGCACATTTTATTTGTATTGCACGGAGGATTCGATTCAGGCAGGAACTGTTCTTCAGTTTTTCAGTATCTTTCCTATAATTGACTGAATCTTATTTCACATCAGGTAGCCGAGTGGTTAGAATCAATGCTTATCAATAATTCTGGCTTGCCGGTCGTGGGTTCAAAGCCCAGCGGCTAAAGTTTATTTTTAGGAACAAGTTTCGACTTCTGAGGGCTGTCGTTCGGAGGGGAACGGCAGCTGGTTAACGGAAAAAAACAATTTGTTTAACGTGTTCATATTTCGGAACGGGTTGTTTCACAGGGAATTTAATGTATGACATTTGATTTGTATTGAAATAGTATGATATAATGTTAATGTGATATAGATATAATATTGGTGCCGGAATGGATTCTTGCAGAACACCAGCATCTATCGGTGGAGCGTCAGTTAAAACCCCATCGACTAGTGTGATTGAGTGTCTGTCTGGGTGAGCATTGTCAACAATTGTTCTTCGTCTTACTACCGATAATCTGATTGAAGACATTTGACTATATTGAGGTCACTTGAAATCCATGCATAAAAAATAATGTTTATACTATTTTATGGAAGTTAGTCAATATCCAATCAATTATTTTTTGAAATAAAGGTTAAATGATGCAGTTATTTGTCAAAAACAGTAGGTTTTCGTAAATTTTGAGTGACTGAGTCTACAAACTGAGGAAGAATAGTTAAGAAAAATGTTTTTGTGGGAATGATCAAATAAATGAGCATGAAAGTGAAAGCATGTTCATGATGTTACAAATTTTTTGAACTCTCAGTGTTTTTCTTCATCTGAGGCACGATTGCTTGAATTTGAATAAATATTAGTTAATGAATATTCCTTTCGAAAGACCTTCAGAATTAGGTACCATGCACTCGACCTCTAAAATATGTGTCTGTTAAAAGTTTTTGAGAAGGTGGAACACCCTGTATATTTCTGTTGATTAAAATCCGTAGCACAGAACAACAAAACCTGGCACATTGCCGGGCTATATAGTTTCTATGGCATACAAATTGAAAACTGTTCAACGGAAAGTTATGACGTCATTTCCTGTTTTTATGGAGTATATTGCTGCATTTTGCGGGTTCATCATGCAATGCAGGGCATTACAGGCAGCTGCCGATGGTAATAATAACAATTTTTGCACTCGCTATACCTGCATTAGATTCATGTTGTTTCAAAAAATAGTCGAGGTGTTAGTATTAACGAGTAGTGGCAGAATATTACTGGAATTGATGGGCCATATCAAGAATTGTTTATCGTTGCAATTTTGTTTTGATTGAAACTTTCAGCGTTTATTTTCAAGTCTGGGAAATGGTTACATGATGCTTCAAAGAAAAACGTATTAGGCAATAAGTTCCAGAAATAGTTGATTTTGATTGATTCGGCAATTTTCACAACAATAAAACAATGTAACGCTTCTGATGTAACTCAATAAAAACAGCTGAATATGATGCACAAAGTTGATGAATGTGACTCTTTTGTCTTTTGTATAGATGATTTTATTGTCCAAATCAATTTCCCTTGACTAAGGCAGGAAAATATACTGTGAGACCATGACAAGAATGTCCACCTTGGTGATATCTGAAACGACCAGTTGAGTTAAATGGGGTGGAGTTATGGGGCTGTTAACATCTTATTTAATGGTGATATCTTCAGCAATTTCAGAATGTATTTAGTTTCAGGGTTTCCTCCTACCTATTAAAATTATCCGTGTGTACATAGATTTCAATATTTTCTCGTACGACTTTACTTTCGATCAATTACAGAAAATTATACGGTGTGCTCTCCCCACCCGAAAAATCAGAAAACTTGTTGAAAATTGTAAATTGATCCTGTAGGTAAGAATCAGTGTTTCTCCTTCCTTCATCAAACGCGAAACTGAAGCTGGTGATGCAAGATGGAGTTTAGGCCTGATTTTTAATGGGAAAATGTAAATTGAACGATTATAGACAATCAATAAACATCACATTTTAACGTAGGTCTCGAATGCCCTCTAAGTAGAATTGGTACTTCGAAATGTTTCAGTAAAATCATATAAATCATCATGGATTTCTCTAAAATTTTACCGGTGTATTTTCAAATGATAGACCAGCATACTATCTTATTTTTGGTGACCTTAGTTCGCCCTGTATGAATATAGCCCTAGATTCAACTGGGAGTCAGTTCTTCATCAACAGCGGAAATGGAGAAATTTCTGAAGAAGGTAGCCACACACGCTAGCAAAACGATATAGGAAGTAATTCCAAAAAAAACGACGACTTTTAGATAAACCCGGAAAATTATCGAGAGGAAAAATAGTAAGAATAAAAATACATCCTCTTAAAAAATCATCTAGTGTTCACGGAATCATAGCCTGTGTCGTTAAGAACGGCCATTATTAGTATTTTCCGAACCACTCCGAATCGACTTACTTATTTTTAGTGGCGCTTTCGCCTTCTCAGCTGTGGGATAACGTGGAACACTTACAGCACCACCATGATCGGAATTACTCAAAGGACCAGTAATCATTTTTGCAAAATGAATATCAGCCTTTTCTGTACATTGACTACGTGGTAGGAGATGCGAAAAGTGCGAAAAACATTTTTGTCTGTTTTTTATACCATCTGTATTTGTAGCACTAATGTTACTGCAGTTTCATCTCATTCGGACATTATTTTCAAACATCTGTTTTTTTTTCCATATTTTTCATGGCTTTTTCTGTGTTCAAATTACTAACGAAACCAGATTGTCTTTTGATACAATACGGTGGAATTTGAAAAATCAAGTAACTAATTTGACACGCTGTGTTCAAATTATTTTTTTTTTTGAAAATTACTCATTACAGAGTTGTGTCAGTAGTGATGATGGTTTTGTTCACTTTCTGCTTTATGAAGTGAAGTTTCTAGATATTCCTCTACCAATGAACTGGAATATTACTCGTTTTTTATTATATTTCCCAAAGCTTCAACAAGGTACATACTTTTCACTATCTCGATGAGATCAAAAAATATTTTTCTCTTCACCACACAAGTAATTCAATTCCTCGAAGGTCATTTGGATAACCATATTGTTATCTTCATCTACCAAAAATTTTCGATTTTATTATCTTCGCTGGGGTGTTAAATATTTCACTTCCGGGAACTGTTTCTTATGGTATATACCTGATGTCCTGAGCCCAAAACAATTTTCAGTCAAGAAGTTTTGTATCACTATTCCACAATAAAAATATTTGCAGTCAATATCATCAGGGCTCTTTGACATAATTTTTTCATTAGTTGAATATAAAACAAAAATGGTCTGATATCAATAGATTGCGAAGTTTCGAAAACTTTAAGACTAATAATTTGATTTCTCGTTCTACACAATATGTAGAAGTATTTCGAAGTTTTATATTTGGGGGTAAAAATCATATTGATCAATTGGTGAAAATACTTCGCTTTCAATTTTTAAAAGCCCACACCTAATAGTGGAATGCTTTCAAAGTTTCCTAACCCGATCAAATTTTTAGCGCACACCTACTGGTGCTACTTTGTTTAATTTCTGTTATTTTTGTCATTTTCGTATGCAAATCCGGGATTAATAACCGATCGTTCTCAATTGGATTGAAAATCTGTCATACTGAATGACATGACATTCCATAAACGCAACTGATCGAATACAATGACCTAATTGCTTTACTAACATTCAGTTATGTGGGCACCAAAAGCACGAATGAAAGTACACTCTCCATTCCTCATTAGACATTTGAATTTTGTGTAGATGCAACATACACAGTGCAGATGATTTTTTTTTGTCACTGATTTACTTCTTATTCTCCCTTTTCAGTCACAATCTTTGTAGCGCAGAAAAAATAAAAAAGTTAAGGGTGGCCCAATTTGTACGATACTTTGAGACAATCTCTGATGTGAGAAGCTGAAAAAAACTCCAAATAGGTGACTATTTTGGCCTTAGTAACCGTAATAAAGGAAACCTCTGATTAATTGGAAAACCATTCACTAATAAACTCGATATTTTCGATGGGAATCTTTCCTAATGTATTCAAATATTCTAAAGTGATCCCTATATTCAAGAAAGGTGAATATTCTAGCTCAAACAATTATCAACCAATCTCTTTAATTTGTATGGTGAATTAATTGAAATACTCCTAAAGAAAAGACTCACTAAATATTTTGAGAACAATAGTTCCTTAAGTGATACACAGTACGGTTTCAGAGTGGCTGCACTGTATGTGCCTTCGATGGTGTGTCCCATGATTGCCTCCTGGAAAAGTTAGAATTCTATGGAATACTGGGAATTGCTCTATCTCTCATGGAGTCCCAACTTTGAAGCCGCCTACAGTGTGAGGATAAATCAAGTCAAATCTGATTACAAAATGTTTAGTTATGGGGTTCCTCAAGGCTCAGTGTTTGGGCCCCTATTATTCATCTGTATAAATGATTTGTATTGTAGTTGGTCGTGGTGTAGAGTATTTGCTCCCACCCGGACGGCCCGGGTTCGATCCCCGGGACAGCCTGCCATTGAGCTAAAGTGGTTCGGATTCCACTTTTAAACTGTAGGTCCCGGATCTCCCTTGCTCCCACAAGCTCTGCTTTTGAGGGGGTTTCTCCGAAAACCTGTATGATTCATAAAAAAACTGCTTGAATCACAGCAAATTCATCTTATTTACCTCAGAATATACAGCAAAAAATTTGACAAACTTAACAAAAATTGATCAGTAGGGTAGAAAATGGTTCTCAGCAAAGAATCTGAAAATTAAACAGAAATAAATCATCAGATATAACAATAGACGACAAACTGAGCTGGAATAGTGATATCGATCAATTGAGCAGCAGTTTATCTAGCTCTTTATTATTGCGGTATCTGGAAAATTTCATTAGTTTTTCTACAACGGGAACTGTGTATTTCTCTATGTTCCACTCCAAGATGTGCTATGGAATCCACCTCTGGGGCAACTCAGGGTATGCCATCAATATTTTTCGACTCCAGAAAAATGCAATGCGTATAATTGCAAATCCTGAGTATCGTGAAAATTCTGAACAAATTTTCATCAAATTTTAAATAATGTACCTTCCTTCACTCTACATTTATCACACGCTCATCGAGATACACAATAATATCGATAGCTTCATCCTTCAATCAGATGTCCATAAATATCATACGAGACAGGCAAATTAAATTCAAACACCATGCTATATATTAGTCAAATCCCAAAAAAATTTATGAGTATCTAGCCATACAACGTACTACCGGTCACAGTAAAATCTACAGGAAATTGATAGTTCGAATCAATCATGAAACGATACTTCCTTCAGAAATGCTTTCAATCCATCGAAGAATATTTGTCTTTAGTGGATGACTTTTCTAGTTTGGTATATATTTAGTGGAGGAATCCATATACTCTACATTACTTTTATTTATACAATTTCCATTAGCTGAAATCATTATTTTTATCTACACTTGTGAATGTTACTAGCCCATCTTGACTTGATACCAATATATGCCTGTAAATAATGTAGTTAAAAGAAGTTCTATTCTATTCTATTCTATTCTATAATTTCAATTCGCTCATTTGGTTATTCTACAAAAAGTTGCTAAAAGTGCCAGAAGTTTTGAAAAAACAACCTGTACGAGATAAGAAGATACAGACAAAAAATTTCATAATATTTGATTTTTCCTATATAACTCCGAAACTGAAGGAGCTAGATCAGATTTTAAAATTTCTGTAATCGACCTCTGAAAAATAGGAACTTTGCCCCTATTCGACCATTCCTCTATCTTTTACCGTTACCGAGATCCCAATGCCTAGACTCGAATAGGAGTAGCCCTCTATAACAGTAGAGCAAGCTTTTATTTTCTTCATCAGAGGTTGATCATTTCATTTGACCATTTTAATTGTCACCATTATCGATATTTTTGCTTATTTGCAAATATTGTTTTTATGAATGAATTCTTCCGATGATATTCACATTAGTTATTCTCATTTGCACTTTTTTGCTTTGGTAAATAAAGCTGATTCGTGAACATTTATTCACTTCCTTCAACCTCTAACACCTCATGCTAAGGCCACGCATTTGACAAGTCGGGACCGAACCTGCCAATCTACAACAAGCCCTTAGAAATTATGGTGAAATAGGAGAACCAGTAGTTTTGTGAAGTCTATTGTTGATTATTCTAGCTTCTGGGAGGCTATTCAAAGCATGTACGAAACAATACTCTGGTCTGTTGACAGCAAAACTTCAACATGATATAATTATACTGCCTTTAATATTAATAAAAAAAAAATCTCTGGGGTGGGCGACGTAGAAGTGGTTGTTTGCTTTAGTGCACGTTTGGAATAGAAGCACGAATGAAATATACTCGTTGCACCCATCTTAGCGATGTTTTAGTTTTTCTAGGATTCGTTTGTTTGTACATGTTTCTAATTCGAGAATATACTGATCATGTGAATGATGAGACTGTGTGAGTGTACTGTGCTGTTGATGCAGTCATATATTATTTCGATAGTTTTCGTTACAAGTGTGTGATTGTATGTATTTGTTCATAGAATTTTCTTCGTGTCTGAGGTACCTAATTGTAATATTGAGTCTGACCTGTCAAATATCATGTAAATGATATAAAGGTTCAGAGAAGATTACTATCAGTTTTGTTCTTTTGAACAAACAAGTATAAATACAACTACAATAGTAATATTTTTATAACTCTCAGATAATTTAGTAGCAGTCATTAGGCAATGTTAATTTCAGAGTTCCATGAAATATTCATGGTTAATTTGACTCGATAGAAAATGTTTCATTCTGATTAGTGCTATTCTCGTTATTTATTCACTATATTGAATTTTGGAATGTTGCATTCTGTTATTGAATAATCTCTTTGATCGGTACAGAATTCAATAGACACGAATTGAATATATTTGACGTATCAAACAACACATGTCACTAGAAAGCAAATTATAATTTCGAATGAAGCTCTGCCTAACAGGTTCAGTTCAATATATCAATCCCGACTTTGCATTGATATATTTCTATTCGATTTTGTTTGTGTGATTGTAGAGTACGGTTTCATGGATATTCATTGGCTTGGTTACATTTTAATTGAGTTTTCGATCCGTAAGTTCTCTGAAAACTACTCTTTGAAATATCAGAAGAATGCGCTATTCTCTAACGAAGACACTTCTAATCTTCATGATCTGGAGTTGGGTGAATACCTGTGGTACAAATGATAAAAAGTTAGCAGACTATGCTCTGGATAACTGACACAATTGAGCTCATGGAAATAATAGATCAAGATTGGTCTGAATTCAAGAGAAAAAGGGCACCCTCTCACGAGTTTAACAAAAAAATATCTAGTCAATGGTGCCATATATACGGGATAAAATGGGGTATTAAACCCATTGAGCACAGGAACATTAAAATGTGAAATGATTAAACCGAACGTCAGAAAGTGGTTTTGAATAAACGGTTTTTTAACGAAGAATGTCTTCCTTGAGAAATTCCTCTTCAACTAGATTCAAACACAAAATAAACGTTGCCTACAATCGATTTATTTATTAGTCATTGAACATATTCAATAAATAAACTTTGCTCAACTTTTATCGAATAAAAATCTCTTGGTATTTGAAAACGAACATTTGCGTAAAACAAACATCACTTTCTGTTAGGCGTTTTGACGTTCATATAAATTTTCACTCAAGTAGTTTAGAAATAACGGACTATTTCTGTTTGGGGATAGAAATTGAGAAACGTATTATACACGTTTAAAATGAATCGCATTAAACGTGTTCGATTATTGAATGTTTTTGAACTGAAACAACGATTGAGTAACCTCTATTTTTAATTTTGAAAACGTATTACCTATACAAAGGTATTCACGTCAGCTTTCAACGAGTTGTTAGGAGAGCAACGTTGAAAACACGCCATTTAAACGTTAAAGATTACAACCCATTTCCGACGTTGCAATTAAGAGAATATGTCCACCAACCAATTCGAATTCCTATATAAATATAGAAATGTAAAATATGTCAATCATAATTTCACATTTTGTAAGCCCTCATTTTTCTATAACAACATAACCTTGATTGGATACTGTTTCTAATCTACACTTGAATATTCAATTCAGATTGTTTTATGTCATGAAATATGGGATAGCAGAGTAGCAAACATTTTCATAGTTCAGTGGTATACTGTCTAAATGATGACCAAACATACTAAATAGAAACGGAACTGTTTTCCTATTAAACGTGGTGTGAATTGGCAGTAACTTTTGCTCTTGGTCTGAATTTTGTCAGAGTATCAAATTCGCGCACGGTATAAACGTGGCCAATGATACTTGGTGATGAACTGAGGTATTTTAAGTCATTAAGTACAGTTGTTAAACTGACCAGAGTCTACTTAAGGTATCGTGAACAGTGATTTTTGACGGTAGGGAATCAAATCATTTAGAAAGCTCGATCTCTCTACCGCTTTTATTGAAAACGAACGTATTCTTCCACGATGGTAAATAATGAGTATAAAATTCATAGAATTATTAGTAAACGCAGTGGTGTAGAGGGATGGAGTAGCAGTGGAGTATATCGTTGAGATTTTCTAGAATAGAATAGTAACAGTCTACAAAAAAATCTATATCGAAAATCAGAGCCCAATCAACATTTTCTTCAATATACATCCCCCTACGCGACAGTTTGTCTCACAAAGTTGAAAAATGGCTAGCCCAGTTCAACCTGTTATCTATGGTGAAACACTATATGACAGTAAAGACACTTCGATATTGAAGCAGGTGGACAGAAATGGTAAAGTCAGTGAAATATCTCGATTTCAACTTGATAACTGCTTATTCAATGACCATTTCAAGTGTATTGAAAAAGAGATCGCAAAAATTGTTGTTTGTTAGGTGAAACCATTTTTAATGAGCGTGAACACAATAGCTATTTATAAAAGTGTTGACTATATTGACAAATTCTAACAATTGTTGAATATTTTATATCATGAAATTTTAAATTTTCGTCGTATCGGACATACTAATAATCAGTGAGAGACGAATGGCTCTTTTGTACAGAATCTAACCCTGAGTTCTACAAACCGAACTACTACTGTAAAAAATTATCACGTGAAGCCCAGTAAGCCTCTTTGTAAGCAGTGTTCCCGTTGACGAAGAATGGAAATGAAAGAATTTAATGTATAATCTGTATCTTGAAGATGGCAGAAATATTCCCGATATGAAATTGTGGTTTCTTTGTGTCACAATTATCATTTTAAACATTGGTTGCAAAAATTCCTTTCAATGAAAATAACGCAGGAAGTCTTTTGATATTCAAACCACACACTAGGTCGTTAGCAAATCGATAAATCAACCAGTCAGAGGAGAATACGAACAGAAAAATATGTCCCCAGATGTTTTATGGTTTTTAAACCATTAGGCTCGCATTTTCATTTGGGGAAAGCGTTCCGTCCCATACTTCTCGCTTTTATTGTTCGCATTAATATTAATACAAGTTGAAATGTTTTTTTATGAATCGTGCCCAAACCTTTCTGATTTATGGAGCGTGGAAAACCAAGTCGCATTTATTAAGATATAATGCAGAATGCTGCAGACTTTTTAAACCATAATATAGTTTCTGTGGGATAAATTTATCACGCGGGTTTTTAAATTCTGTTTTCAGTAATGGAATTGAAATATGAATACATATTCATGAAATGATGAAGGTGTAATCCTTAAACTCAGTATGATATAGTAAGATATCAGAAAAGAAAAATTACTGAATCATGCATGGTTTTCGAATTCATCTAACCTTAGTTACAGAAGGTGTCTCAAAACTTTCAATCCCAATCCCCAAAATTCTTTTTCATTTCCAAAAATTATTTAATTTCAACATTTTTCTTAGGTAATTTTATGTGCCTATGTTTGTAGATAAGATCTCGCGATAACTCTCTTTGTTGAGGGACAATTTATCCCTTTCTAAATACATAAATATAGCTCTTTCGTTGTTATACGAAACCATCAAAGCAGAGCTTTTTTGAATATTGAATGCTTCCTCCATAGGAATTGAATATAGAAATGAAATTTACATTATTTGTTTTCTTTAGACAGTTTATTTAAAAAAAATTCTATTCAAGACGGATTGTATTGCGATTTATGGTTGTATTGTTTTATTATCAATCGTATTATGGGCAAATAGAGATTACTGGTAATTTTATGGAAATTCTGGAACGTTTCTGCATTGCGATTTCTGCTTTGGATGATATCTGAAGACCTAGTACGCTTTTTGCCAATTAATTTCGTTCAGATTTTTCAGAAGTTTTTCTGTACTATAATTGCAGTATTGGGACCCTAGAGTCAATGTTGGCCGTTTTAAGCTGCTATACAGGATGAACTACGACAACTTTCAGAAAATTATACAGAATGCTCTCCCCACCAGAAGTAGTGAAAAACTAAGAGGAATTTGGCCCAAAAATACCTTCTCTGGATATAGGCAAATGGGCAAATGGAACTGAAGCTGCTAGTATGTGAAATGGAGTTTCAGCATCACTTCCAATAGGAATATGCAAAAAATTACTCTTTCATAGTACAACACCGCACCATGGAAGTTAAAGTGAATGATCGATATATGATATCGAATGATTCACAATCTTATAACAATATTCTTTGTCGAATTACGACAAAAGTAAAAATACAATCACTGTACACCGTATTGAAAAATTAAACTTTCAATTAGTAAATTGACGGATATTTGTGACAGGTGACAAGTGGACGTATACGATTGCCAGTAATTATTTAACAACAGCAGCTAGGACAATTGGTTCCTTATTGATTCATCTGGAGGGTTATATTATAGTATAATTTTCATCTATATACGCAGTAGGTATTCGTTTTACAATGGGTTTCTATTCTGAACTGCGGAAGCATGTCTGTGTTTACGCACATTGTTGTAGAAACATGTTATCACTTGATTCACCCTATATAGTGTATCACATACATTTTCTGAAATCTCAACACCTTGCTAGATTCTCATTTTTTTGGTCGTCATAGAAACGATATATTGAAAGTGTAAGCGTCAGTGGTATAACATATTTTGAACCATCTCTGACACTTAACAAATTATTCACGGCAAATGCATCTCTTTCGTAAAACTCTTGATAGCGCAGATCTCAGTATTAATGTATGATATGGAACAGTACTAATACGAATGGTAATGGTATTTCGTTATTGTTAATTTTGAATGAAACTTCAAAACTGAACCAGTGGATTTGGAACTGCAACTTCTTAGTGTACGGTGCTAATTATTATCAGATTGATTGAACCCCCTGAAGACTACCCCTACACACAACTTCCATAATTATTCAGAGGCGCCTTTATGGATATTGTCGTACAAAAAAATTGTTTGAATCATCAAGGATAGTTCTCAAATATTACAGTTGCTTTCGGACCTACCCCATTTGGTTTGTGGTGGTAGTTCATCCTGTGAAAATATCTATCATATGTTATTATAATATCACTTGAAGATCGTTATAACTCATCTTTTCCATAGTTCATCATGTTTATTTTGTATGTAGTGCTCTCGAAAGTTAAGTGGGTTGATGAGGTACTTCTTTGTATCTTAAATATTCTGAAGTTTCTGAAACTGTCAGTTGTTTTAGAGACTTCATTTTATTACCCTGAGTCTTATTTTTGGGGTGTGATTCATTTGAACTCACCCCAACTACGTTGCTGCAAGTCGGCGCATATCATTCAGTTACACTTAAGCAGAAATTTTATAACAAGTTGATTGGAAACCTTCAAGAACATTTTTCGATATAATACTCAATCTACGTACTGAGTGAGCGGGAAAAAATTAGAGACTTCATTTTCCACAAATTTCGAAGATTCCTTCAAATGAGCATCATATTATTATATAGCTTTGGGCATTTCCGTTCCCATGACGACTGTTATTTGGGATATCTTGGATTTGTCTCTACTCTCTTATTGAAGTTTTGATCTGATTGGTTTATTTTTTTCTTTGGAGGAATATAAGAACTATCTTTCTCCCAGTGGCGGTGATGGATTACTCATTTTTTGTTAAGGCGCTGCTTGAATTCGAACAGTTCTTTAATTGAAATTATTCGTATCATTCAAGGTACTGAGTAATAACTAACAGATGAACTATCAGCTGGAGTGTACGACCTATTTCTTCACTGATGAGTTTGTTGCCTCGTAGAGTGGCTTGCTCTTTTCAACTAGATGATAGATGATAGAAGTTGATAGTGAGAATCCTTGTTACTTTCTACAGTTTTGAATGATGTTTTATTTGTTCAGTTTTGAAAGTAGTGTTCATGAATTTGGTGTAGTTCCACTATTCCGCAATCTTAATACATTCGTGATGAAAATAGTTTCCCCGGAAGTATCTCTCTCAAGTTTCTGCTGGTACTAAACTGTTTGGCGTTTCTTATTGTTCCCCTTGTATTTACTTAAATGATAAAATTTTTCTTCATGAGTTTTTTACTGATTGCTCTATACAGTATCGGAGTTCTATATACAAGCCTCAAGTGTCATTACTTTTTATCCTCTGTTGTTATTGTTTTTCCACAATCGTTGTCAGTAATTTTATTTGGGTACCGATCTTTTGAAATTTTTGGGTGAAATTCAATTTTATGGTCATAAGTAGATGTAAATATCTCCAACCCTTTGATTTTTTTGTACTTGTACCAATCTGAATGATAATTTGAGATATATTATTTCACTTTGGTGTGAGTATTTCAATGATGGTCCTGCATAGATAAACCAACTCTGTAAAATGACTACCTTGAAGGTAGGTTAGGTTAGGTAGGTATAAAATACTATATACATACCTCAGTAGTGAAAATGCTATTCCTAAGGAAAAGCATTATTTTTCTCCCTTGATATGAAATTTGCTATTTTCGTCAAGCAACTTCAGGTGTTCCACTATGCATAAAAAAGATTGAGGAAATTTCAATTTCCTCCAAGACCAGGATGATTATAATTGTTTTTCCATCGCCACTTTCCCGTCTCAATCAACAAAATTCGATAAAAATCCATCAGGAAATTCCGCAACACCCTCAAAAATTTCCTTTCCGGCGACTTCCATTACAGATATCCTATTTACCAAGATTCAATTTCAAACGCCATCAATCTTGATATTAAATTGCAGGAAGAGGTGAAGCAAATCACAATTAACACCGACGTCGCTCTGAAGTGGAATTCGTTAGAAAACTTGGTGTTCTATCGTAAGAAAACTTGGAGCTATTGTAACTTGATTGTGTTTTAAATATTAACATCAATTTCCTCACGTTTGCACAGGAGTCAGCGGGAAAATTACAAACAGATATAGCGGCTGTGAACCGTACTCGGAGTAAAAAATTTACAACACGGAAAACGAAAAGGGTGGATTATTTTGTCTTGGTTTGTGTTGTGGGGGGTTGACTCCGGGCGCTATTTGAATTCCCTTTCGGATGTTACGTTTCATCAATCATTCTAGAAGGAGAGGAAAGATGGATGGCATTACTAAACCAGATTTCCAATGTCTAGAGAATGATGTATTCTCGAGACATTGTTTGCTGTGAATGGAATATCGGTGTGCCTTGCTTGGAGCTAATTTGGTGGGGGGCAGTAACGTCTTCTTGGAATTTATTAACGCCTTGTCGGATACGCATGATATTATGATTAATTCACAAGGAAAACATAATTTTAAATCAAAATTTGTGCAAGTACTGTGACGCCCGATTTTATCAAGGAATGTTAGAAGACAATCATGATTTTTCAAAAAAGGTAGCACCTTCTGTCGTAGCAACTCTCACCTCATACGGTGTCATTAGTTCCCAGAGTTGTAGATGGTGGGCAAATCATCATAATCCTAATTTAATAATTGTAGTCAAGGAGTAATATGGTTTTATGTTGCTGCAGGCTTCTTTGGAAAAGCAGAACTCTTTCAAATATTTATTATCACTATTAATCGACAGTTTTGGTAGGCACACATGTATTCACAATCTGACTGATTTCGACGTTCGTAGACTCTCCGAATCGACTCATTGTTAGTGTGTAGAAATTAAAATTTTTGAAAAACATGTCAAACTATTTATTTTGGCAACCAACACCGCGATAATTGGTAAGTGAAAAAACCACTAATGTATTTGTTGCTATAAAAGTTGCAGCTAACTTTTGCCGCTGTCTAAGTGACAATGGCACTGTGGCATATGCAGTTTTTATACATGAGTTCAATTGTCAAGGGTAATATACTTAACAAGACCTTGATAAATAGTCGACTATTTTGGTATTAATAATCACATGAAAACCTGAGAGCGAAGCACACTGTATAAAACTTATAATTTACCATTTTTAAAGTGGTCACATGGCATATATAACTGGTGAATTGAATTGATCAAGTCACGTAATTCAAAGAATTTTAAACAGATACAAGTATAATTTGAATCTCCTCTGTATATATGAAAAAAATAAAAGTTTCTTGAATTCAGCCGATCCTATCGTATAATTATGTTCCAACACATAAATTTCGATTTTCGAATTATTCTACTCATGACGTTGATGTTTCATTCTGAAATGCCTTCCAGTTTCCGTAACTTGGAAAAAATTCATGATTTACCGTGTTTATTGTTTTCAAAAAGGCTTATAGAAATCATACTGTTGTACTGGACAAGTGTGATACTGTGATGTGGATAAGAAAACACTAATAATTTTGTGATATTACCACCAATAAAGTGCAGTTAATAATGGCCTGAGAGTGACATTTTACAACTTCAACACTCTGTATCTCGTAAACTATTCCTAACATTTTTGTGTGCCCACGGTAACTTCAGAAGACCAAGTTCAGCATCATATTGAAATTTTGGACAATTTTACCGGATGACTTTTTGCATAAGAAGTGTGCGTGGTCCTTTATCAGCAATAAAATAGTCGACAATTAATCAAGGTCGTGTTATATTTATGTAGATTATTTTTTGAATCCATTTCTTTATATCAGTCATGTGAATGACACTGTATTGTAAGGGATTATATCATCGATTACCCTATCTATCTCTTCGTTTTTGGTTTCCCCAAACCGATTCATTCTCAAATACTTATACAGCTTCAACACGATTGATTCTATTTGACGTTTGAGATGTATTTATTTAGAGTACTGTCAGATGTACAGGTTCCTTGAATTCATGAATCCAATGATACCACATAAGTGACATTTCAAAAGTCAAAATTTTTAATAATTCAATTTTTAGTTTTCCATTTAAGTGTGCCATCATGGTACCAATTTATTCCGATTGACCCGTCGTAAGTCAAGTGGAAAAAAAAATAATTTGTAGGTCAAAAAGTGCTGTTTATTATACAGGCCGTTTCTTTTATCATGTGGTAACATGGCTATATTCTAAACCGCAATAGATACAAAGACGATTAAATGGGAAAAAATTTAACTATTGTGTGAGCAGTAAATTGGTCATAGAAAATTTACGGGGATTCTCGCCCTTCGTTTTTTTTTACGAATAGAATTGTTATTTCAGAAAATATGAAAAAATGAAAAAGGAAAGTTTTATTGTATTCAAAATGTACTAGAACTACGTAATGATACAGTTTTAATCAAACGTTTCGTGTCAACACCGCCATCATCAACTATTTTTTTCAAATACGGACTTGTCTATTTCATCACAAATATTGATAGAGCGATAAAATCACAATTCAGTGGTATATCACACTCGACATTTTTATAACGTTTCATATAAAATAACTAGCATCATCAGTGACAACAATTTTTAATTACGGTCCTGTCGTTAGTTTGTTTATGAATTCCACAGAATCTAACGCTTCGATATAAAAATTATCAGTGACGTTTTGAATGAATGTATCTATTGTAACGACCTACAGAAGTATTATTGTTATGACATATGTACTATAATGACATATGTTATATATTATGACTGCTATGATCTTTATCATTACTATCATATTTTCGATTATCGTTATTATTATTATTATTATTATTATTATTATTATTATATTGTTGTCACATCGCTGTTAATGTTGAAGTGATTAGTTCTACCTCAGTACTGTCGCACACTGTATATTAAAATCAGTGCGATTCCGAGCTGGATGTCGCAACTGATGATTAATATTATAAGGCGAGTCATCCCTCACATTATGTGGACGATAGGAATGATGAATAATGATCACTTCTCAGCGAATCGTGTAAGTGGAAGGTGTAAAATAAAAGTGTTGAAAAGTTAGTTGTGTATTAATCAATATAGTGAGGTGAATAGGAATCGTCCTCAACAAGTCAGAAGTGGGATATCATCCAGAAATTTACGCAATTATGAGCAGCGACAGAGAACAAGAAGAAGGCAGAAGAACTGGCAAAAGAAAGCAAAACCGGAAGCATGTCGTCGAAAGGCAAACTTCGGAAGACGACTACTCGAGCTCTGATGACATTACTGATCCTTCTTCTGATGAAAGCACCCCCGAGAGGAGACGAAAACCCAAAAAAGCTCGAGGATCGAAGAAAGCGAGAATCGATGAAATTATTGCCAAGAAAGTAAGTGAAATACTGAGTAGAAACTAACCGATTGGAATCGATAATGGTCCATCTACAAGTTCCCAGTCCCCGATGAAAAATGACATTATCCCGACGTTCGATCCCGAAGCGGGGGACGCTACTTCGTCTAACTGGCTCAGTAAAATCGACCATTTGGGTTCGATCCACCGTTGGGACGATGCAACCAAGTCATACTATATGCAGTCGATGCTTGGTGGTATTGCCAAGCGATGGTATAATGGCCTGCAAGACTACGACAAGACTTGGCAAGAATGGAAGCAAGCAGTGCTGAACGCGTTTCCGTCACACGAGCATTTTGTGGATACGTTGAAGCGAATGATGGAAAGAAAGAAAAAACCAAGTGAGTCAATGATTCATTACTATTATTCAAAAAGCTTGTTGGTAAGGAAATGCGATATATCTGATGCTAATGCCGTGTCCTGTATTATCGATGGGTTGTCGCTCGAACAACAACGTACAGCGAAATCTGCAAATTTCAAGAATCCCGAAGAACTATTTCAAGGCTTTTTGTGCAAAATGGATCGGGATGAATCATTGCCTAGAAGTGAATGCACATTTGGGAAGAAGGATGTAACCAAGTGTAATGTGTGTGGGAAAATGGGCAAAGAACTGCTTCTTCAGGAATGCCCATCAAGCTGCTGGACCATCTGGGTACAAGCCAATGAAGGAATGTACACATTGCGGCAGAAAGGGACATCTGAGGGAAAACTGTTATCACCTAAACCCCGCCAAGGTTCGTCTGTTACAAAGGCAAGTACATAATACCATTTATGAAGTTAAGGTAGCCCTCAATGGGGTAGTGTGTCAGGGATACCTGGATACAGGTAGCCAGATAAATGTAGCCTCTGTTCATCTGATAGAGAAGAGGTGTCAAATTGAGGACCTCTAATGTGACGATCAAGGGGTTCGGGGGTGAAGTCTTTTCCCGAAGGGAATGAATTCAGTTAATTTCGATTTTCAAAATTATTCAATTAACTCTGAAGTGCAGTTCGTGGAGGCCGATATGGGTGACATTGAAGTGATTATAGGTCAGCCCATCATAAATAATGGGAAGATTAAGATTTGTATACAAGGAGAATAAGTAGTGATTCAGAAAGCTGAAAAAAATCAAAAACGTTCTGTCACCCTCAAAGAAAGTACCTTAATAGCACCCTTTAGTACATCCGCTGTTCGGGTGATTTCTCACTCCGAAGATGGTTCGTTGTTGGTCCCTGCCGCAAATAACGAATTTTCTGAACACTACTCTCTTCACACCTCCTTATTAACCGAACCTGAGTCTGTAGTCACTGTCACAAATACAGGCCCCACTCCATTATATTGGCCAAAAGGGCGAGTTTTAACCAGAGGAACCTTAATCGATTTTTACCCTTCAGTCAATCATGCGCTTAGTGATCACACAGTATATTCAATAAAAAAATCTGACGTCAAAGTTAATCTCGATTCTTTGGAAGAACCGAGTCGTTCAAGGTTTTTCGAAATGTTGAGCGAGTTTCAGTGTTACTTTGCCAAAAACACCAGTGAATTGGAAATGACCAATGTTGTGGAATTCGAAAAAAATCTATTTTATAGGCCTTACCGGTATTCAGAATTCGAGAAAACCATTATTCGATCTAAAATTAAGGATCTTATAGAAAATGGTATAATTCACGAATCTAGGTCCCCTTTTGCGAGTCCCGCTGTGTTGGTTAAGAAGAAAAATGGGGACCATCGCCTTTGTGTTGATTACAGAAAATTTAATTCTATTACGATAAAAGACCGATATCCCTTACCGCATATAGAGGACCAAATTGGGCGCCTTCGCGGCAATAAATATTTTTGCAGTTTGGATATGACACAAGGATATTTCATCAAATACCTGTGGCACCGAAGTCTGTCGAGAAAACGGCCTTCGTAACACAAGATGGGCAATATGAATTTTTGCGAATGCCATTCGTGGTTTTCAATGCTCCATCTACATTTTCGAGAGCCTTTTCTCAAATTTACGGCATGATAAAATAATTTTATATCTAGATGATATTCTCATTCCTTCTGAGTCAGTGGAAAAAGGACTCGGTATCTTAAAATCTGTGTTGGAAATAATGAAATCAGCCAACCTAAAATTGAATACAGAAAAATGTTATTTCTTTGAGACCACTGTTGATTGTTTGGGATATGAGGTGAATGAATATGGTATTCGCCCCGGACAGTGCAAAATAATTGCTGTGTCTAATTTTCCGGTACCCAAGAATTTGCATCAACTCAGACAATTCTTGGGACTGAGCTCGTACTTCATATAAAGGATCATGCCCTTATTGTAGCCCCGTTGAGTGATCTCCTGAAAAAGGACACTCCTTGGAAATGGACCACGCAACAAGAGGAAGCTTTTAATACCATAAAAAAAATAACGTCTAGGCCCCTGCTCAGCATTTATGATCCCAACCTTCATACTGAATTACATTCAGATGCTAGTAGTAAGGGCATCGCAGGGATTATTCTGCAGAAGCATGGCGCAGATCTCCGTCCAGTTATGTACTATAGTAGAACGACGAGTAAAGATGAAAAAATATACCATTCATACGAACTGGAAACATTAGCAGTGGTCGAGTCCATAAAAAGATTCAAAGTCTATTTGACTGGGATACACTTCACTGTTGTCACCGACTGCGCTGCAGTACGCTCGACATTTATGAAACTAGATTTGTTACCTCGTATCGCTCGTTGGTGGCTTAGTATTCAGGACTTCGATTTTGAAGTAAACCATAGACCGGGCGCTAAAATAAAACATTTTGACGCGCTCAGTCGAAACGTTGCCCAGCACCCCAATATATTAATGATCGATACTGACGACTGGATTATGTGTATCCAAATACAGGATGGCACTCTCCGATCTATCAAGGAAAAACTGAAAATGAAAAATGTTGATAAGCAACTGAAAAATATTTATATCTTGAAGAATGAAAGACTCTACCGGAAAACAGCGGACGGGAAACATAAACTGGTCATACCAAAGTCAGCCAGATTCAATATTTTAAAAAAGTATCATGATGAAGTGGGCCACATTGGATTAAGAAATTGTGAGAATATTATCAAAGACAAGTTTTGGTTTCAAGGCATGACAAGATTCAAAAAAAAATATGTGCATGCCTGCCTTGATTGTGCATACAAAAGAGGGCAATACGGGAGGAAAACTGGATTTCTGTTCCCGATTGACAAACCAACGGAACCACTTCATACCTGGCACATTGACCATTTGGGCCCCTATTTGAAATGTCCTGGAAATTTCAGCTATATACTAATGATTGTAGACTCATTTTCCAAATTCCTGTTCGCTCGACCAACGAGAACCACTAACTCGAAAGAAGTTACTCACAATCTGAGAGACTTATTCAGTATGTTTGGTGTACCAAACAGAGTAATTTCTGATCGCGGAAAAGCTTTCAAAAGTAAAAATTTCAGGGAATTCTCATTAGAGTTCAAATTCAAACATGTGCTCACTAGTGTCTCCTCACCTAGATCAAATGGCCAGGTAGAGAGATACAACTTAACTCTGGAAACAGCCACAAATACAAGTGTGAACGATGAAAGCGATTGGTATAAAGTGTTACCAGACGTCAGTAGATAATCAAAGGGGGTTCTGGGACCGCATGCGCAGTACGGTCGAGCTTGCCACGGGCCATCGGAAATAGTCGTGGAGGAGATCGGTAGAAGTCGGCCGTCGCTGGTCTGCGTTCATCGTGTGACGTAGTCGAGAGAGATCCAGTTGATTGATAACATTTTGCCAATACAGCGCGCATCTTGAATATTTAAAATTAATTAAAAGAAAAAAAGATTTCCGAGAACGAGGTTTGAACCAGCGGCGAAAGTTTGGTAGCGAGTGACGTTAGCCTTGTCTCCACGGAGATTTCGTACAAGTAGATGTACAAATGTGGGATATATATTTCTCCAGCTACCAGAGTACGGTGTTTGAATATTAAAAAAAAATAATGATTGAGAGTGTGATGATAATAGTGGTGTTTGGAAAATGGGGAAAAAAAAACATGGCGGCTGTCAAATGTTATACAGGTCATAACATAATATTTGAGTGAAAAAACATGGTTGCCTCGGCCATTTGTCGAATTTTCCATTGTGGGTATGGGGGGGATTCAAAATGTTTTCGTGAGGGGGTCCGTCATTTTTAACGTGCGATTTGGAGTGAAAATCAGCAATTTAAATCTTACTCGTTTTTTGAAACGCAAAAAACGCTTATTGCAGTAACATTTTTGCATGTTTGAGCGTTTCAAATTTCAGTCGTTTTATATCCAATTTTACATTTTTGCATACTAATAATTTTCTACGTGCGTCCATTCATCGAGTTCACTTGAATATTTTGAATTGTTTGCATTTAAAAAAATAAAAAAAGTTTTCCGAGAATGAGGTTTGAACCGTCGAACTGCTGATTATGGAGCACCCACTGAACACACTAGGCAAGGTATTGTTGTGAGTGTTGCCAGTTGTAAAATTAATCGTATAGGTTGACTGCAAATAGGTGTTGTCAGTGTTACGAAAAATCATCGCTCGACGGTCTAAGTTCATTTGTGACGTAATCGAAATAGATCCAGCAACTGATTGTACTACATGAAGCGCTCGATGTTGCCAGTTGTAAAATTAAGCGTGAAGTTAGGGGGAAAGAGTGTTGCCATTCAGAGAAATTTGGGGGTTAGGAAACATTATTTTTGGAAAGTATGTAGGTAGCATTGAGCAGAGTTGAAATAATCAGTAGCATAATGACATCGACAGAATACAGACGTACATTAGAGAAATTTGAGAGACGTCTTCAGGAATTAAAAAAAGACATTCAATTTTTTGAAGAAAAAGAGAATGTTTGGAAGCAGTTGAATAATTTAAACATTCAAGACAGGGTTTTCATGCGAAAATTACCTCAAACAAGATACCCGTTACAAAGAATCCAACCTCAGAGTGCAGAATATGTCTCCGCTGTTGAAAACAAATTTTGTACTTTTAACTGCAATAATAAATAATGTTTTGTACGTGAATAAGCCATTTGGTGTGAAATACATGGCAATATGCGTGAAAACCGATGAATTTGAATGCAACCGGACTCAATGGAAAACAATGCGAGTAACATCAGTCAATGATGGACAGCTACTAGTATTTGCCAGTGATGTTCCAGAGAATACAGCATTCAATTATAAGCTGAAAATGATATTTCAAGATCTTCGAGAAATAGACACAAAAACTGAGGAGTTTATTCCAGCAGGGCGAGAGAAAAGCAAGTCAAAAGTGGAATTTGATCTTTATAGAATTTTCATCATAGTATCCATTATATTAGCATGTATATTAATGAGGCTTGTACAGGAAATAATTGTAGAATTTAATAAAAAATGGAGTATTTGGTTTAAATAAAAATTGCAAAAAACAAATCGAATTTCATTTAATATTTTCGCTAGTGAATATATGAACAAACAGCTTGATATCAACATCTGTTATTCATTCCATTATCGGTTGTGAAACGCGCAATTCGAGTCAGCGCTATCGCAATTAGAAACCGCCTCAAACAGGAAATTTAATATGCGATAAGCATTTTAATGACCGAATTGAGGTCGCCAGACGGGCAACGACCGAAGGTTATCGGCAAGGCGTACATGAGAATTGGTATTTAAACACAGCGAGGCACGACGGAAAATCATTTTATGTTTGATTGTGCTAGTAGCAAGTTACCAGTGTGCCAACTTCATTTGAAAAGTAAGTGTTTTCAATTGTTTTTATATGTGTCTGTTGAGTTTCTCATTTAATTTTCAATTATTTTTATGCCTGCCTTTTTTGGTTAATTTTCGGTTCAAAATTTGTGTGTTTTTAGTTTAGCTTTTTACTCAGATGAATTTACGTAAATGTTTTATGTTTGCCTTTTGAGTTTTCGTTTAATTTCCATTTCTTGTGCATGTCTTTGGGCGCTTTCAAAATTCATTGTAATTTCCAATTTAGAGTGGGTTAATAGTTCAAAGGTGCATTTGATTTTTGTGTATTTTTTTGGGTTATAACAAAAACTTTTTATTATGCTTTTCCTCAGATGGATCTACAAAAATTGAACGCCGCCGGGTCAATCGTGAGCAGGAAACCGATAACCAAACTAGCTGATTTACCTGTGGGGGTACCGCAAAGAATCTTAAGTGCGAAGATAGTCCGAGGGAAATTTGGCGAGGCTGTGCTGCTGGATTTGGGGGAGAGCGTCACCTTTTTGCCGCAGAGAGTAACCGAGGTATATCGGCTATATATAGAAGAGTTCTCGAGCAGCACATATTCCGTGATATTCAAAGGACTGATGAACACTGGGAAAGCCAATCCAGCGGCGTCATTTGAGATTGTGGAAAATTAAGGTTAGTATTATTTTTGCCATTCGGGTTCGTTCCTTTGTATGTGACAAAAGTTCGTTTGAAAATAAAAAACAATTTCTTTTTCATTTTCAGATAGTTATATTATACCCCCCCTAATCACAACAGCAGCATTTTTCATTAGGCTTCCCTTTGGGCATCATCCCCGTTCGTCACTTCGCCATTCCAGGAAGCTTCAGTTTGCAGCATCATCACCGAGCTGCCACCGCACCCTGCAAGCATCCGTTTGCCGCCGCCGACACACACACACACAGCTGTTGCCCCCAACCATCCGCCATCGTCATTAGGAAAAATTGTAGTAAGTTGAAATATTTGTTGAAAATGGTGTTTTCAAAAACTTTATCACAAATTGATGGATTGCTTGAAGCGATCAAGCAAAATTATTCAAGTGCCATTGCACGAACGTCTCTGAATTTGATAAGTAGGCATATTAGAAAATGTGAGATGGCAATGAAAAAAATTAAATTTTCAATAGGGGAAAAAAAGAAAATTGTTAGTAAAATTGGGGAATTGAAACGTATTAGATGTATAATAAATGTTATGAAAAATGATAAGTATATTGGATCAGGCTTGAATAGAAGCAGTAGGGTTAAATGGGAAAATATCAATGCAATTTTCAATGGTAGAGTAAGGACGGGTGTAATAATAAATTTAGCTCACAAAGAAGTGCGAAAATTTTTGAGCGATGCGTATTTTGTTTTCAAATCGAGAATTTCCAAAATTTTGAAGGAGATGCAATGCCTCAAGGTGAACATGACACTGTTGGGGGATTTCATCAAAAAGTCAAATGACGGCGAAATAGTTGATCGAAAATTTTTCAATACCCCTAATACAATCATTGATTTGGGTACGGACTTGACGGTTTGGTACAATAAACATGTTGTGGATGTTATTTTGAACAAATTAGAAGAATTTCAAGAGAAAGACTCGGGGTGGGCGTTGAGTAAAATTCTTTTGCTTGAGGTATCAATAAATAAATACGGAATAGGGAACGGTTCAGGGTTTAAATGGTTACCTGAAGAAATTCAAAAGAGGCATGCATGCGTCAATATTGATAATCAAGATGATGCGTGTTTTTTTAGAGCGATCGTGAGTGCTTTGTACCCTCCCAAAGGAAATATTTCACGTGCATCTTCATATCCAAATTATGACATGGTTTTGAATACAAGGGGTTTGGAAATTCCTATGCCAATTCACCACATTACAAAATTTGAAAAACAAAATGATATTTCCGTAAATGTATATAGTTTAGAAATGAATATTGTCAAAGAAAAAGCATTTTACGAAGTAGTACCTGCACGATTGACCAAAAATAAATTGAATAAACACGTTAATTTATTACTAATTCAAAATATATATTTCCCTAAATTGAACGAGTACGACGCCTTACCTAGGGATACAGATGATTCGCAAATTAAATATCATTATTGCTGGATTAAGAATATGTCTAGATTGTTATCAAGTCAGTTGAGCAAGCATAAAGTTAAAAAATTTTTTTGCGATAGATGTTTGAATTATTTTCATAGCGAACAAAAGTTGTCAGAACATATCGGGTTGTGTGAGAATATTAACGAGTGTAAAATTTCATTTCCAAAATTTGATTATGTAGAATTTCGAAATTATGTGTATAAGCAAATATGTCCATTCGTTATATATGCCGATTTTGAATCCGCTTTGGAAAATTGTGAGGAAAAAATGTCTGATAAATCAACAAAATATCAAAAGCACAAGGCATTCAGTGCAGGTTACTACTTGAAATGCTCTTACGATGACAGCTTGTCCAAGTTCAATAGTCATCGCGGAAACGATTGCATCCAATGGTTTACAAATGAAATGGCAAGTATTGCCAAATTTGTTGAATCCAAAATCAAAAATATCGTACCAATGATATGTAACCCCGATATTGTTAAAGCTAGAGTGTGCCATATTTGCGAGAAGCCATTTTCCAAGCAGGATATTATCGTTAGGGACCATTGTCACTTTTCGGGGTTGTTCAGGGGTTGGAGTCACCAATCTTGCAATCTTGCCTTTAAGAAGCTTTTTATGGTACCCATTATATTCCACAACCTTTCCGGATATGATAGTCATTTTATTATACGGGATGTAGCAAAAAAGGGGCGTGTGAGCATACTTCCCATCAACAAAGAGAAATACATTTCATTTACTCAATACGATAGTGAAACCAGCATTAAATTTAGATTTATAGATTCTTATCGTTTTATGGGAGCTAGTCTTGATGAGTTGGTTTCCACAATGGATGCAAAAAATTTTAAAATTTTGAAAAAGGAATTTGCGCAATTGGATGATGAAAAATTTAAGCTTCTCACTAAGAAAGGGGTATTTCCTTACGATTATGTTAATAATATGGAAAAACTCCTCGACACCGAGCTACCCTCCAAAAAACGCTTTTATAATAAACTCAACGATGTTGAAATTGACGATGAGAAGTATGCTCATGCTCAAAATGTTTGGCAGCAATTTGATATTGAAACTTTGGGGGAATACAGCGATTTATACATGAAAACAGATATATTGCTTTTGGCAGACGTTTTCGAAAATTTTCGTGAAATTGACTTGAAAACTTATGGGCTGGATCCTTCGTGGTATTATACCATGCCGGGGTATACGTGGGACTGTATGTTGAAATATACAGGGTGTAAATTGCAAATTTTAAAAGATGTTGATATGGTTATGTTTGTGGAAAATGGTATAAGGGGCGGAATTTCAGTTTGTTGTAATAGATATTCGGAAGCGAATAACAAGTATATGTCAACATACAATCCTACAGAACCGTCCAAATATATCATGTATTTCGATGTGAATAACTTGTATGGGTGGGCAATGTCAGAATGTCTACCATATGGAGGTTTCGAATGGGTTGATACGAATATTGATGTGACTCAAATTCCCGACGACAGCCCTGAAGGTTATATTCTGCAAGTTGATTTAGAGTACCCTGCACACCTGCACGATTTACACAAAGATTTTCCGTTTTGTCCTGAACACCGCACACCACCAAATTCCAAATTGAAAAAATTGATGCCAACCCTGCATGATAAAAAAGAGTATACGCTTCATTATAGGAACTTGAAACAAGCTCTGGAACATGGCTTGAAATTAACTAAAATCCATAAAGTTTTGAAATTTAAACAATCTGCGTGGTTGCGCCCTTATATCGAGCTGAATACTCGATTGAGGGCTGCAGCCACTAATTCTTTCGAAAAAAATCAATTCAAGTTGGCCAATAATGCTATTTTTGGTAAAACCATGGAAAACATCCGGTTGCACCGAATCGTAAAATTAGTTTCTTCCTACGAGGGTAGATATGGAGCAAAAAATCTCATTTCCAGCCCTCGATTTCATAATCGTACAGTTTTCGATTCAAACTTGATGGCTATTGAACTGAAAAAGCCGAACTTGTATTCAATAAACCAATGTATGTTGGGATGGCTATTTTGGATTTGTCAAAAACTTGCATGTTCAAATTTCATTATGAATTTATGCTTCCCACTATGGGTGTGGAAAAATCCAAGTTAATGTATACCGATACAGATAGTTTCATTTATGAACTAACGTGTAATGATGTATACGAAGAAATTATCAAAAAACATATTTCCAAATTCGATACGTCTGATTATTCAAAAGATAACGAGTTTAACATTCCACTTGTGAATAAAAAGGTACCTGGACTAATGAAGGATGAAGCAAATGGCAAAATTATCACGCATTTTGCAGGACTACGCTCAAAAATGTATACCTACAAAGTGCAGGGAGGCAAAGTATGTAAAAAAGCGAAAGGAGTGAAATATAATGTCGTTAAAAATAAAATAAGTTTCGAAGATTACGTGGATTGTTTGAAAAATTGCAAGCAAAAGAAAATTACTCAGTGTACAATCCGATCATTCGCTCACGATGTGTTTAGTATCGAGCAGTCGAAAATAGCTCTTAGTCCGTATGACGATAAACGCTATCTTATCCCCAAATCATCTGATACATTACCGTGGGGGCACTATAGTCTAAATTAATTTTTTTCACCATTTTTGTTCTAAATTAATTTTTTTCTCCCGTTTGCAGGTACAATGAATTTGCAACAGTTGTGCATCAAAACCGTTTGCGAAAATATCAAGAGTCCAACCTTGTTCCTCATCAATTCACATTCATCATTACCTTCAATATTAACAAGACAAATTATTCAAAAATATGCCCATTTCAAATGGCTAAACATTAATCGTCAAGAAATTGTTTATGATGAGGATGAGGACATTCTCATGAATTTCGAATATGGTGGGAGGTTTTTTGGTGGTACACGAAAAAAACAAATACGTGCAGCATTATTAAACATTTATAATTTGGAACCATATTGTCATCACGATTCATGCTGCATTTGGATGAAATTTTACGAAGTTGTTGACTTTAACTTAAGATTATGCAAAAATTGTTTTGAACATATCCAAAGTATGCTTAAAATATGCAGGTGTGACGAAATAAAAAAATTTGAAGTTAAACATTTACATGAAGTTTTCACAAGTAATGAATTACATAATGCCTACCAAGATAAATCATATTGGTGTCAATATGATTTTAGGCACGTTCTTTTCACTTTACAAAATAAAGATGAATGCATTGATCATTTACATAGAACGAAAAGGGTGAAATTTTTTTGAAAAAAATTTAAACTTACTCCATCTATTTGTGATGTTGATAAGAAACACTATTTTCAACTATATTTCAACAATTCATTTTTCATTTATTTTTTATATATATATATTATATTTTTTATATATATATATTATATTTTTTTTCTTTTATTGCTGTATTTTAGGGAGGGTATTTTTTTTTAATATAGAAAAAACAAAAAATATTTCTTGTGTTTTATTTCCAAAATATTTTTTTGAAAAAGTAATGAAAAAATGGAGCGATTTTTGGACCGTAGATGAAACGTCTACGGTCCAAACTCCAACATATTAGAAATATAAGGAGTAGATATTTCATCTACACCCCCAAAGTGATAAAAAACAATATGAAGCAGCACCAGGCTTTGTACAGTGTTGAGCAAAATAAGGTAAGTTGAATATTTTTTTCTTTAATTCCCGGTAAAGTTATAATTCGTTTGATAATCAAAATGCCTCCACTTCAAAACTGAAAAAATTCGACAGTTCATTGACTTGTTTTTTAACCAATAATTGTTGAAATAAAAAACTTGATTTCTTTTTCTCATTTATTACATAAATCATACACAAATTTTTGTTTATAGTAAAATAAATATTCACGTAAAGCATTAGCCAACATACTATCTAAAGATGAGGCTTGACAAAAACCTTCCATAATTTCTTCCAAACTTAAATTAGTCTTATTATCGCGTAACCATGATTGAATAATATCAAAAACACCGCGATAATAGTCACAAAAGTTCATAGCATCCAGCATAGCGATACGGTCAGACAGCACCCCCAAGTGTGTATTTAGAATGTCGGTTACATCTTGTTGGGACAGTTCCATGTTCGTGACATCCTTGGAAATGGAAATTTGTTTGGTATTACTTTCGATGTACTGTGTGATGTAAATATAATCTCCGCAACGTGTTGTGATTGGATCATACTCATCTACATACTCATCGATTTGTGATTCAAAGAAATTTTCCTTTATTTCTTGTAGGATGTCAATGAGGGTTGCCCATTCAAAAGAAGCAAAATTGATAGTTCGAATGGAGAATTGCTGCTTCAAAATGATGCATGGACTAAAATCTCTGGATGGACTTATGCCACATCTAATTTCGTAGGATGGCATAGGGAAGACCATCAACATCAACTGATGTTCGTTCCGAGCTGTCATTTCGTATTGCCCCAATGCTCTGTCGATGGCACTTAGAGTTTCGTTGTAATCTTCTCCATCACTATCGCACATTACTTCAACTTCACTGACGTAACCACTGTCTTGAGACATTTTCGTTTTCAAACTGAATATTCGTCTGTGCTTGCATACGCTTTTATAGCTTCAGATCACGTGGTCAATTTTAAAATTGTTGTTGCATGTTTGTTGACTGTGAAAAAATATTTGAAAGGCCCTCCCAATAGTCTTGCAGAGTGTGCTTCTTTTCCATAAGATTCTATACAAAATCAACGTTTTCGATCCAACTGTTATGTTTGTTATGCAAACCGAGCCATTTAACGTACATTTTTTTGCCTTTCTTCCTCAGAACTTTTTCCACGAGATATATATCTGGATTTGCAGTTTTTTGTAATTCCTCTGCATAAAAAGCACCCTTGATAGGAGCACCCTGCATATCTTCCAGCATGAAGGTGGCAGGGTTGGTGATATTGACTTTGATGATTTTGAATAATTCCGTAGTCCAATTGGGCGTGTAACCTTTTTCGAACAAGTGCTTTGTCTTACTAATCCGCACAACATCGCCCATAGCGAATTTTCTCGGTCCAGCTATTTTCAAGTGTGAGTATGTTGATTTGAGAATTTCTTTTTCGTTGGTTTTATCAATTTCCGAAGGTTTCATACCCGTCTTTGAATGGCGCGTATCATTGTAAGATTTTGTGATTTCAGGTAATATATTCAACCATTTGTAGGTGCCATTCAAACTGAAATACTTGTACAATCTTTCTTTTAAAGTCCTTATAATTCGTTCGGCCATAGAGGCTTTGAGGATGCTGTACGTATTGTAGTGATTTATCTCATGTTTTTTCATCAAACTCTGAAATTTACTGTTGTAAAATTCCGTCCCCTGATCGGTTTGTAGATTTTTCGGGCATCGTTTCGTGTGTGCCAAAATATCTGCAAACGTTTTAGTAATTTCCTCACCCGTTTTCGTTTTCAGCGGGCGAGTCCACACGAATTTCGAAAAACAATCTATAACAACTAGAATGAGTTTGAAATTTCGATTTTGATGGGCGTACGGTCTCATTTCAGCCAAGTCCATTTGCCATAAATCATCTAAACCTTTAATAATGGTGCGACGTCGAGGATAATTTCTTCTAACAGGTTTATGCAGTTCACGGACAAGTTGAATCTTGTCTGAGGAAGCCATCATACGTATGTGATGACGTAACTGTGAAACCCACTATTTTATCATGGTGATGCAAACACAACATTTTGTCTTTTAATAATTTCCTCGACAGCAGATTTTACACTCGCTATATCTGAATTTATTTTGGTGATTTGCTGTAAAATATCAATTCGAAATTGGTTTAGTTCATTCTTGGTTAGCAGCGTTTCCTTGTGCTTGATATCCCATTTTAAATTGTGTGCATGAATCGAATCGGTTATTTCGGCAATTTTTTTCAACAAATCACCACGAATATTTTCAATATCAGTGTTGTATTGTAGGTTGAATTTTTCGAAATTCTGATTGAGGGTTTGAATTCTCTTTTTCAGCTGTTTGTTTGTTTTATTCGATTCATTTTTGATTTCATGTTGCATTTTTGCCATTTCATCATTCACTTGAGCTATTTCCGAATGGTGTTGTTCACTCTGATGTCGTATACTTGCAGTAATTTTTTCATGAATTTCATCAACATATTGTTTATTGGCAGCATCAGTAATTTTGGTGGGGCTCTTTACATTACTCAATTTCAAATTATCAAAATCGATGTTACCATCTGGAGTGTGCAGCAAGCCGCTGCCTCCAGAGGGCGTGGCTAATTTTCGCTTCTTATCGGCGGTGCTGTCGCTACGTCCAAACTTGTCGATAACCATTTTGAAAATGTGTAAATGGAGGAACGTACACCATCTTATACGATTATATTTGCCTCTTTAAGTTCACTCAAAATGGCAATAATCTCATTGTCATGCGAAGTATTTCCAGCACCCCGAGAGGCTATCAATAATTTGAGGCGTTCGCATAGTTCGTTTGGGTCATCCCAATAAACAAACTCCATAGGTTTAGTATTGAATGTCATTGCAATAGGTATATTTTTAGGCAAACCGCTGCCTTTTGCTGCAGATGTTTTAGATGAACCGGTACGTGTCGATATTTTACGTTGATTTGCTGGGGGAAACATCGGTTTAATTATTTCGGTATACTTGTATCTTTTACTACCTTTCGGATGGCCTAGGGAGTTTTTGTGAATGTTTGACAAATCTACAAGTGATTTGTATGTCTGCATATCTTCATTATTATAGTTTTCAGGCGTGTTTAAAAATATGAGTTCATATATACCGGGTGTTGCTCTCCACTGATATCCGCCCATTTTAATGTATCCGCTGCGTTTGTCGAAATCTATTTCTTTGTTACCTAGGAACCATTTTGAAGATACACCATCATATACAGGGCCGTATACTTTATCTATTTCTTTGTCATTGCTCCAGTGTTTTATAATGTACGGTTGAGCCATTATAGGATATTGATCGATATATTCCTGTAAAACTTCTTCATCCATGTCTGACGCAAAGCTCTTATCTTGTTCCTCTTGTGTGCCTATGCTTAAGATATCCTCATCATCACCATCATCTGTACCTGCAACATGTTCGAGGGATTGGAATGGAGTCGTTGTTTCGAATGGAGACGTTTCACGCTCTTTCACTTTCTCTTGTTTGACTTCAGATTTTGTCTCACTTTTCATTGTGGTAGTAGGAGATTGCGATGCCGGCGGTGGCATTGCTGCTATTTTCCTCAATGGGACAGATACAGGTTTAAAGAATTTTTGCAACGTCTCATCTTCTTCAGATCTACCCAATTTCAAAGCCAAATATTTTTTTCGAATAGCTTTTGCAATTTCATTGATTTTAGTCTTTCGAATAACATCAACTTCTTTGCTCAACGGTTTCATGATGATAACTGCGGGATACATCAATCCCTCTGTATACTTATATATTTATCGAATCCTTGACGATAACGTCCAGCATTTATATCAAAATCTTTCATAATCACAACGGTTCCATATCGATGCTGTCGCCAACATTCTGCACACATTTCCTTGAATTCTTCGAACGTCATGTCTGGGGAAACGTGTTCATCGAATACATGTTTCAAATTCATTTCATCCTGCTTGAAAAGCACAATCATATTACAATTGTCTCGTATCAATTGTTTTGGAATTTTTGAATATGTCTGACAAAGATATGCAGCATCAATATTTCGGTGTCTACAAAAGGAGTAGTATTCTCGAATTTTCTGTTGACCATCGCATGCAACATCATCGAAAATGAATATGGAATTTGATTTGGCCTCGTGAGGGCTTATGATTTCCTCATTTTCCCTGAACGGATAATATCCCAATCCCTTGACTTTCCCCAAAATTTCTTGAACCACCTGATATTTGGGCTGGTACATAGATTTTGAATATACGTAGATGTTTTCAAATTTTGCTCCATTCGGGTGGAATAACAGTGTTAAGATGGCATTTGTCTTTCCACAACCACTTGGTCCGCAAATAATTGCACGAAACGAATTCGGTAATAATTTACCATGCTTCCCAGTCATACTGCTATCGAGGTCTCCATTCAAAAAATCTAAATTTTCAATAGGCAGTGTCTTGTCTTGTTGAACGACCTCCATGATGTGATGAAAAAACATGAGTGCGCCACGGTTATAAATAAACGCATTGAAGGTATCTTTCATCATTATCAATGTTGACTTACTCTGGTGCAGGTGTTGTCAATTCAATCATCAATAAGCTCCCGTTCGAATTACATCTACCAGGTTATTCGTTTTGCGGTCCAGGCACCAAATTGAGGCAGAGATTACAACGCGGAGAAACTGGCGTGAATCCTTTGGACGAAAGCTGCAGAGAGCACGATATTGCATATTCTCAATCCGACTCTCTAGAAGACCGTCATAAAGCAGATCAAGTGTTGGAAAATAGAGCTTGGGAACGAGTTAAATCTAAAGACGCTAAATTTGGGGAACGTGCTGCAGCTTGGCTTGTTACTTCCACCATGAAAGCCAAACGTAAGCTAGGTATGGGCGTGTCCTTTCGCCGTAACTTGCTTCAAAAAATTATTAAAAATTGGAAACACAATCCTACTAATATTAAGAAATCTAGTGCTTCGGCTTTGCGAGCTGCTAAAATGGCATTGAGTCAAGCTGGAGGACGTAAAAAAATACGTGTTCCTAGAATAATTCCATTCGATGTCAAATCTGGAGGACTCCTACCCCTCATACCTATATTTGCTGCACTTTCGGCTTTGGGTACGATGGCAGGCGGAGCGAGCGCCATCGCAAAAACCGTGATAGACGCAAAAAATGCTAAAAAGAAGCTGGAAGAAGATCAGCGTCACAATAAAGCCATGGAACATTTAGGATCGGGTCTGTACCTGCGCAAAACCCCTCGAGGATTTGGACTGTTCCTGAAAAAACAACAACGCAAAGGACGAGGTCTTTATTTGAAGAAACAAAAAAACTGCTAGATAAGCTACCCCATAGAGCATTATACGATTCGGAAATTAAAAACTGTGCTCGTCAGATGAAAATACCGCATTTTCGTGGAGTCTTTATGCGTGATACGTTGCCAACTTGTGGTCCTTGGCTGCGAGAATGCGCTGTATTGAACTTGGATTCTCACTTGAATGCGGGCACTCATTGGGTAGCTTACAATAAAAACGGCAATGCCGCACAATATTTCGATAGTTTCGGCAATCTCAAACCTCCAATGGAATTGGCAAGATATTTTGGGAGGGGCGTAAGAATTACATATAACAATAGTCAATATCAAAATTACAATCAGAGTAACTGTGGACATCTTTGCCTAAAGTTTCTACTTCATAATGTCCACCGCTGAGATGTATAAATCGCTGGCTGAAATGCATAAATATAAATCTTTGAGAGATTTCACCGATGCTGAACTGCGAGCTTTGTCAATCGAATATTTGATTGGGAACGCAGGACCTTGGGAGTTGCTGGATGTATGGCATAGATTACCACAAGACTACAAAAATCGATTCGCTTTGCAGATTCGTCTACCGTGTTTCATTCATTACAAAAATGAGTGTGGATTGTCAGCCCTCTCACTAGAAGAAGCAGAGTATCATGGTCCAGTTAGCTCACAATATGAATGTTATTATTGTAATAAATGATTTTTCATCCAAGTTGTTGTTTATTATTTAAAGCGTGTTGCTTCCGACACTATATCAGTCATGTCTATGATATTGACGTTAACGAGTCGTTCTTCAACGCTTTCCATCGATTTCAATCCGCCCATTCAATTGGATTCTGATTCAGAATACAGTTTGGCTTTGCTCAGCTTCCATTCGTACAACAGTATACCAAATATTGAAGAAAATACGAAATTCCACTACTTTGAAAACGGTGGCAAAACTAAACAGAGTATCGATATTCCTGCTGGCTCCTACGAAATTGGTGATATTGAGGCTTTGATTAGCAAACACATCACACCCAAAACGTACAAGGAAAACCCCGAGGAATTTTTCTACCTCAAACCGAATAATAATACGCTGAAAAGCGAAATATTCTGCCTTAAACACTCAATTGATTTCCGACCTGAAAACAGTTTGGCTCGCATTTTAGGGTTTTCATTAAAGTACGCACCGTACACATAGATAGCAACATTACGTTTGGAGCATTCTACAACGACGTACCGTCTCATACGATATACGAATTTGCTGTTGGTGTTGATCCTGGTTACGCAATTGACGAAACACCCAACCACCTCTTTTATCTACCCATTGCTCATAGAGACGAAATAAACAATATTACGCTGCGAGTGCTCGACCAAAATTCTCAACTGGTTGATTTTCGAAACGAAGAAATAATCGTTCGTGTGGAATTGAAGAGAAAATATGGTGCTAACTATTCATAAGAATAACTCACCACCATACCCCACCTCAGTCTTCACCAAGACCTTCAACGTGCGTCAACTGCTGTCACCTGCAAATAAACTGTTTTTGGAATCTCTCGGTTATCATGTTGTCCAATCAAGTGTTCAACATTTTTCGAAAACCACACAACGATGAATCCATACAGAAGGTGGAATGGCGGACTTACTACCCATATGTCAAGTCCTTTCGCAACAATGACGTCATTGAAATCAATATCAATCAATCTGACGCTTACGATGCTTTGTATGATAGTCTGTTATTCATCAGTGGAAAAGTTGTGAAAACCAAAGGAGATGGTCGTGTAACATTCGTAAACAATGCTGGTGCTTTCATGTTTCAATCTGCTAGTTATGAACAGAGCGGTAAGGAGTTGGAGACGGTTCGTGAAGTTGGAATTGTTAGTACTGTCAGAGGCTTTCTCACCTACACCGACGAAGATATCAAGCACTTGGCCAATTCAAGTTGGACTTTTCCCAGCAACGCTGGGGTTATCAACACCACTGATCTATCATTCAATATGCTCATACCCATGAAACATTTTTTGAATATTTTCAATGATTATCAATGTGTTTCCTATGGCAAACATACCATCCGATTTGTACGAGCTGCAGATGATAGTAACTGCTTCAAAATAGAGGAGACCGCTGGATCGCCGGCTGGTACGACAGCAGTCAAGTTGGAAATTGAAAATATTGAAGTCAAAGTTAAGAGAATCTTTCCGCACGATCAAATTAAATTGCAACTCTTGAAGGCCATCCAAGCTGATACTCCTATTCTCATGCCGTTCAGAAAATGGGAACTTCATATGTTGCCTGCTCTCACACAAGGTGCAAAAAGTGAAATATGGGCCGTCAAGACTTCCTCGTTTCTCGAAAGTCCTCGCTATGTGATTGTATGTTTCCAAAAAGACCGTGATTACACCAAATTCAACAATGATCCAACAATATTCGCTCATTCGAATATCGCCAATATAACGCTCACTCTAAACGGCGAGAATTATCCCAAAGAGAATATGCATCTGAATTTCGCAAAGGGGAATTTTTCGCAGGCCTATTTCAACTATGCACAATTCGGTCTCAGCTACAAAATTACTAATCAACATAATCCTCTGCTGAGCTCCACCGAATTTGTTGGCAAGACTCTCTTTGTCATCGATTGTTCCAGAAGGGATGAGAGCATAAAAAGTTCCACTGTTGATGTGAAACTCGAAATCGAGGCATCTGAAGGATTTCCTCAAAATACTAGAGCCTATTGCATCATTGTGCACGACACTGTTATTGAGCACCTCCCACTCAGCGAAATCATTAACAAATTAAACTGAACATATGCTTGTCACTTCAGTATCAATCACAGAGTCAACATGAAAATAGCTGTTGTAGATATTCAAGGCTTTACCATCGAGCAACAATTCCATCCTAAGGAGATTGCCATTAGGATTGGAATTCAATGTAGTAATTTTCTTCTGCCGCCAACTATACCATTTTCCTCTTTGAGTAGAGCAGATAAACGTACTGCCTGGTTCTTGGAGCGAAACGTTCATGGATTGAGGTATTCCTCTGGCTTTGTGGAATATCATCAATTAGATTCCATCCTCAAGAAAAATTTACAGAATGTTGATATCATTTATGTACGAGGACTCCAAAAAACGTGACTATCTTACAGAGAAATTTCATCAATTGAACCTACCTACACGTGTTGTGAATTTGGAGGACTATGATAATACGTCATGGAAGGTTCCCACATTCGGCGACAATGATGGTATATCACCTTGTATGCATCACATTGGGAACCGGACCAACTATAATTGCAGTCTCCGAAACGTAGATATTCTATACAAATGGCTATGTGATATGTTACCAAAATGAAACTGTACAATAAAATTTTTCTCCTCAAACTGTTTTATTTTTTACCTAAATGTTAGGTTGGTCAATTTGAAACTCTAAAACGCACAAAAATGTGATCTATATAGACGTTTTTCACGTTCCAAAAAACAAGTAAAAATACGAACGCTTAAACGCATAAAATATGTGACATAAATATGCGTTTTAGCGCCCCAAAAAAACAAGTAAAATTAGAAGCGGTAAAAATACACTTTTTACATTTATTTCTTATGGGGATTTGACATTTTAAAGCATACAAAATAGTCGTTTTTCGCGTTCAAAAAAACACCTAAAATTTTAAACGTCAAAAACGTGCAAAAATGTTACTGCAATAAGCGTTTTTTGCGTTTCAAAAAACGAGTAAGATTTAAATTGCTGATTTTCACTCCAAATCGCACGTTAAAAATGACGGACCCCCTCACGAAAACATTTTGAATCCCCCCCATACCCACAATGGAAAATTCGACAAATGGCCGAGGCAACCATGTTTTTTCACTCAAATATTATGTTATGACCTGTATAACATTTGACAGCCGCCATGTTTTTTTTCCCCATTTTCCAAACACCACTATTATCATCACACTCTCAATCATTATTTTTTTTTAATATTCAAACACCGTACTCTGGTAGCTGGAGAAATATATATCCCACATTTGTACATCTACTTGTACGAAATCTCCGTGGAGACAAGGCTAACGTCACTCGCTACCAAACTTTCGCCGCTGGTTCAAACCTCGTTCTCGGAAATCTTTTTTTCTTTTAATCAATTTTAAATATTCAAGATGCGCGCTGTATTGGCAAAATGTTATCAATCAACTGGATCTCTCTCGACTACGTCACACGATGAACGCAGACCAGCGACGGCCGACTTCTACCGATCTCCTCCACGACTATTTCCGATGGCCCGTGGCAAGCTCGACCGTACTGCGCATGCGGTCCCAGAACCCCCTTTGATTATCTACTGACGTCGTTTGGGGAATCAATAACACAGTCAATGCTAGTACGGGATTCACACCTCACAGATTAATGTATGGCTATGATCAAGGGAAACATCCTGAGCTAGTAGGAAAACAAATGTCTGTCGACAGAGAAAGTGACAGACGAAAGGCAAAAAATAAAATGGACAAACAAGCAGAGAAAATGAAGAAACGGTTTGATTCCAAACGGAAACCTGCTAAGTTATTCAGAAAACATGATTCAGTACTTTGGTGTGGATCTAAAACAAGTCAAAAAGAGGTTTCCCGAAAAACAGGACTGAAGTTTGGAGGCCCATACAGAATAGTCAAAGTGAAGGGAAATGACCGGTATGAGATCGCGGCACTGAAGGGCATGAAAGGGTATAAGAAATACAGGGCAGTCGTACCCATAGACCAAATAAGAGAATATACTGGGGGCATAATAGAGGAAACCGAATCAGAAAGTGATGTCGATAGCACAGATGAGTTGATAGATCTCTTAGAGGGTTAAAATACCATAAAATGTATCTAGCTATCGACATATCACGTTGGAAAAATAAAAAAATAAAAATGCTCCGGCAGTAATGTCTGTCTGAAGGCGCTCCTTGAGAGCGCCGAGCTTAAAACAAAAATAAAATAAAAAAATAATAAAATTGCTCGGGCAGCAATGCCTGTCTGAATGCGCTCCTCGAGAGCGCAGAGCTTAAAAAAAATAAAAATATTAAAATGCTCGGGCAGCAATGTCTGTCTGAATGCGCTCCTTGAGAGCGCCGAGCTTAAAACAAAAATAAAATAAAAAAAAATAATAAAATTGCTCGGGCAGCAATGCCTGTCTGAATGCGCTCCTCGAGAGCGCAAACAAAAATGAAATATACTCGAACAGCAATGTTAGGTTGAATGAGCTCCTTATTTTTCTACAGATCTAATAAGACTGGTCACCGTGCTGAATTCAAGAGAAAGGAGACGAGGACGTCAATCAGAGGTCAGGATGGCCGAGTGTAACGACCTACAGAAGTATTATTGTTATGACATATGTACTATAATGACATATGTTATATATTATGACTGCTATGATCTTTATCATCGATTATCGATTATCGTTATTATTATTATTATTATTATATTGTTGTCACATCGCTGTTAATGTTGAAGTGATTAGTTCTACCTCAGTCCTGTCGCACACTGTATATCAACATCAGTGCGATTCCGAGCTGGATGTCGCAACTGATGATTAATATTATAAGGCGAGTCATCCCTCACATTATGTGGACGATAGGAATGATGAATAATGATCACTTCTCAGCGAATCGTGTAAGTGGAAAGTGTAAAATGAAAGTGTTGAAAAGTTAGTTGTGTATTAATCAATATAGTGAGGTGAATAGGAATCGTCCTTAACACTATGAAAATTGTATTTATACTATTAAAATTCATAAAAGATTTCTGCAGTTTCAGAGACGAACGATAGCAATTTACCCCAGAAATAAACTTACTTAAGAGGAAAAGAAATCAAACAAACAGAAAAACAATTTATTTCATAATGAATTTGTGGGAGAAAATAAAACCAATACAGAAAAAGAATTCTACATTAGATGCTCGAATTGACGACCTCTTTGTTGAATGCACATAAGTGGTCTGTCCATACAATTTCTGTGGCAATTTTCTAGCATGATGGTTACATGCATCTCTTATTTTCTGTTTGAGATGGTCGATATCGGACTAGGTGTCGAAAAAACTTTATTCTTTGTGTATCCCCAGACAAAAAAATCCAAAGGAGTAAGGTCTGGGGATCGAGCTGGCCAGGCAATTGGTCCATTGTTTCCAATCCACTTTGTTGGGAATATTGTATCTAAATGTTCCCTTACTATTTTATTGGGTAATGACTGAATGAGTTGAATGAGTTTTGAAGAAATCAAAACTATTTACTAAAGAACCACCGACAGAACCGTAATTAAAAATTGTTGTCACTGATGATGCCAGTTATTTTATATGAAACGCTAAAAAATGTCAAGTGTGATATACCACTGAATTGTGATTTCATCGCTTTATCAATATTTGTGATGAAATAGACAGGTCCGTTTGAAAAAAATTGTTGATGGTGGCTGTGTTGATACGAAACGTTTAATTAAAAATTTATCATTACTTAGTTCTAGTACATTTTGAATACAATAAAACTTTCCTCTTTAATTTTTTATATTTTCTGAAATATCCATTCTATTCGTAAAAAACCGAAAACAGCATTTTTAGTTTTCCCTGCAAGTCGGGAAGGGCGAGAGTCCCCGTAGATTTTCTCTGACCAATGTACTGCTCACTACAATAGTTACATTTTTTCCCATTTAATCGTCTTTGTATCTATTACGGTTTAGAATATAGCAATGTTACCACATGATAAAAGAAACGGCCTGTATAGGTATCATGCTAAATAGTCGGTGATCATTGTGTACCATGGCATGCAAATAGCTAATGGAGCGTGTTGATTGGTCCTGTCAAATAGGAAACAAACGTTTGATTGGTTGTTGACTGATATTTAATAGACGAAAGAAATAATCAATATAAATTGCAAATCACGGTTCTCTACTGTAGAGAAAAAAAAATGTGTGACGAATAAATTCATCCCATAAGTCTCTGAATTTGTAGCTATTGTAAATAATTAATTTCAAATTTTAGAATCTTGTCTGAAGAAAAGTCAATTCAAGGAAATGGATATGTTTCTTGAAAGAGATCGTTATTATCTGTATACTCAAAAAAATGTCTTTAAATTAAAACTGAAGATAGTTGCCTACTTCAAATTTCAATAACCTTTTGAATGAATCTAAAGACTGAAAAATCTGAAACCTGAGATTTCTGAGAGTAATCGAATAATGAGAATTGCTTTCCGACCGAAAAGAATACTTTATTGACGATTGCAGATTTCTTGGTATAGGAACTTGAGTTACATTCTTTGTCGCGTTTTGAGGTAATATCAGGACCCATTTATCTTGGAAAATATATAAACATTCGAACTAGTTCGAATGTTTACAGATTTCTCTTCCCGGAGACTGTGCTGCTTGGGAGTGATTTGTCTTGTTCCGTGCGGATGGCCCTTCGATCAACTTGGTTTTAGATCGTGGTGTTATCCGTGGGGAAATATTAGTTAAACAGTGGATTATTAATCATTTGGCAGGGACAGGACAATTATAATGTTGTCCAACCTACCCTGTCACTGATAAGAGGCAATAAACCTCGAAACATGCATGTCTTCAGGTGGTCATTCCCAGCCAAATGAAGGATAATTTTCTGTTTAATTACGAGACAAGCACTTGCAATTGGGTCTTCTTTGAAGAACGTTGTACAAATATCTGTCAGTTGTAGTTCAATGTCCGTCGCGGTATTAGCCAGGGAAGTACCGTAAAACGGGGTTACTTCGACAGGTTTTTGGCATGTTTGTTGCTCTGTAAAGGAAACTATACGCTTGACAACCTTGGCTCCTATTCCATTGTAACAATTGAAGCCTTGGTTCTATTCACTAAAAAAATTATTGTGGCCCTACCCCCTTCACCTTTGGGGGTAACTTCGACACCATGCAGAATTATGCATAAAATCGAAGTTAGCTTTCTCCAGGGTAACTTCGACACCAAAAAATGTAAAAATAAATATATAATAATAATAATAATAACAATAATAATAATAATAATAATAGTAAATGGGTTGTTAAAAATAATACTTGCAGAAAATCATTTATATATTTAGCAACTTTGGTAAGGCATATTTGGCATATAAATCTAAACTAAAAAACATCCTTTTAACTAAACAAAAACTATTAAATAAAAAAAAAAAAAACACTAAAAAGTCAATTTGTATGCAAAAAACATGCATGATATTATACGTGTCGAAGTTACCCCCGCTGTCGAAGTAACCCCGTTTTACGGTAGTTGTTTTCTGACAGATGTTTGCCTTTATTTTCTTCTTTGTGGAAACGCTCAGAGTGAAGTGTACCCCTGTATTCTTTCAACATTGGAAAATAGAGTTTATTATGAAAGCTTTAGTATTTTTTCTGTTTCCGATATTGTTTTTTATTCGTTACAGGTGAGTTGACTGAATGCGAAACAAACCAAATAATCACCAAAGAAAAATCAAGTTTTGGTGAGATAAGGAAAAAGTTTTCCGAAACTTGTTATGAGTAAGTGATACTGCAATATTGTGTGTTGAGAAATATCTTAACTCAACTGAGTGAGTGTTTTGTTCTCCAAAGGAGAATTGATAAAAATAAATGCAAAATATTATGTATCCTGGCTATCCATGGCACACTTAACAAAAGTAAATAAATTATTATCTACTATTTTCCTTAGTAATATTTAATTCATATTCTCAATTTCAATTCAATAGCAAATAAATCAGTAACGTTAGTAAATTGATGGATGTAGGAGATCATCAACTTGTAACACTTTGTTACTGCAGTAAAGTGTTACAAGTCAAAGTGGTATAAAAACATAGATTTTTTTTTTCTTTTTCTTACAGTAACGTTAGATTCGTCATAAAATAATTTGTTCGAAAAGTGCTTGTCGAAAAAAAGATCGCATTTTGAAACAAATTGTGAGACACGACAATATAATTAAGCCATCTTGTGTTTTTCCTATCTGTCATACTAGTCACTAAAATTTGCGACTGTAATTTTCTAACATCACCTGAGGTCCTTAAATTAGTTTACGTCCAATCATGACCACCTAGATGCAATATTAAACGTGACTCCAAAAAAGTTAAGTAGGTGTGAAAAATATTAAAAATGTCACATTCTGATCCAAAATTGTGTCAGAAAACCAAAAATGTTACAATATACAGTGTGCTCTATTTGATAATTCAAAACCAGAGCAATTTCCGGTGAAACCGGAAGTGACCGGAAAGTGAAAAATATGCGAAGACTCTTCTCTTCACATACCATTTAACTATATCAAATCTCATTTTGATACACCTGATATTCTAGAAGTTATGCCTTGTCTAATATATTCGTTGACAACCGGTATATTCCAAGAAAAAATTTAGGACAAATTTTTAGAATTTTAATCAAGGAAATAATGCAAAAAATTATTTAAATCAAGCATTTCAGTCACGATAATATTATCTCTCTTACCAATTACCAAGCCTTCAGAGGGCGGTTGAGGGGGTAGTTTGTGGTTAATAATTCAATAACTTTCCCATATGTACCACATTCTGCTTTCAGTATGTTTTTCATCAAGGAAAAATTAATCAAATCATATTCCTCATTTAGTCTTTTAGACCTCAAGAGCATGGTAGAGGGGTTAGTCTCTAAGATATAATTCATTAACTTTCCTGAATGAAATAGTACCTACTGTATTCTGTTTATAATGAAAAAATAAATCGAATGATATCCCCCATGTTTGTCAAGCTTCCAGAAGGAGGTAGAGAGGGTAGTTTCTAGGAAAAAAAATCAATTAATTTCCCAAATGTATCACTACAGCATTCTGCTTTCAAGATGTGTTTCATAAAGGGAAAATTAATTGAATGACATCCCCCATATAGTTTGTTAGACCTCAGGTGTGGCAGCGGACATGTAGTTTCTAGGAAATAGTTTAATAACTTTACCAAATGAAACAGTATCGCATTCTTCTTTTACTATGCGTTTCATCAATAAATAAATTTATTTGAGAATGTTTTTGAATCATTTTATAGAAACTACTCCTTCTACCCTCCTCTGAAGGCGTGGCAATTGGTAAGAGGGGTGTTGTAAAGTGGAACATCGTATTATTGGTCGACTATTACAGTTTTTTTGAGGGTTATTCAATCAATTTTTTTTGGTGTATATCTGTAGATGTGTCTAACACCAGTCTTTTAGATTTACTCAACTACTTTTTGAACTGTCTTCTTGTGGTTTTGGTAGTTTTTGTACGCTTCCTCATTGCCTGGATTGTTTAATTATGGCCTTCCTAGTCGCTTTCCTTAAGGAACAAATAGACGAATATAAAACAAAAAGATACGTAAGTAATAACCGGAAATAATTCGTGAAACCATTGAACTGAATTCTACAACTGGAGAGTAATTTTGACATGAGAAGTGAAACATGTCCGAAGTGATCCATTATTTGTGAATGTTGAAATGTTTATTTCCGTTGAAGCGAATGGTGGAAAATGTCATTAAATTTCCAACAATATGAAACGTTTTTTTTAATGGTGATAAACATGTATTTTGATGAACTCTTGTACTGAATAAATAATAGATCGCTGATATACTTTGCTAGAATTAAAATAAAAAATTACCCTTAGTTAGTCCAAACGAGGCAATTATCAGTCATTGAAAACTTGACATTTTGATATCAAGTGAAAAACTTTTTTCACTCTAATTGGGAGATATACGCCAGAGCATACCTACCTATTTACTTCCTATCAGTGGTCAGTAATTTTCCCTAACGACATTATCGCCTGCTGTGATCACGTTGCATTGTAATACTGGAAATGTAGGAATGACTGTTTGGCACGCGCGCGCCATAACGAATGCATAAAAAGACAAAAGTAATGCAACAAGTTTATTTTTGGTTCTGGCCATAAGAGTACGACTTTTATCTCGGCGTTTGATTTGTGTAAGCCCCGCATTCGGAAATGTTATGGTAATGCGGCGTCGTATATGGGCGAATTCAATCATGTAATGCCGAGATTGAAATGCTCTCTGCTGATTACGTTACCATTTGAAAGATCGACGACATTTATGGCGATAACTGATCAGCTTGAAAGATGTTTAGGAAAATTGAGAAATATCGTTTCGGTATGACGTATTGGGTGTTAACATAGCAACTACACCGTTTATTCATGTATTACAGTATAATTTGTTAGCAGGGTCCTCCTAAATAGCCTTTTATATCGGCTGATAATGAGAATTGGATTACGTAATTTTATCTTCCGCAAGTATCCAGTAGAAAATAACTACTACCCCCTACTACCGTTGAATTATATCTGTTAAATACTTTCTACAACAACTACTTTGTAGCGTTCTTTGAATGTCGGAACTGGCTTTATTTATTTTTTGACTCAACTGGAGGAATACCTATGACCGGTTCCATGGTTTTTGCCAATCATCAACAAAGGCTAGTCCAACCCAATTGATCAAGTTGTGAATTGATTTTTGATTTCATATTGATATCAACACCTAGTCGAAGAGCTTTTTCCGGAACCTAGAGATGGCGTTGGATATACAGGGGGTCCCTCCGGGAACTGCATCTATCAATATATGGAAAACCATAGGTGGGCCGAATTTAAAAATTTGGGAGTTCAATATTGTTGATATGTGCTATACGGCTGAGATATTTTGAAGATTGTGGCACTTCCGGTTGTACCGGATACAGCATGTTCCATTCAAAATAACGAAGTTGGGGTACACTTCCGGTACAACCGGAAGTGCCACAATCTTCAAAACATCTTATCCGGATAGCACTTATCAACAATAGTGAACTCCCTAATTTTCAAATTCGGCCCACCTATGGTTTGAAAAAAAAAACCGTTTGGAGGGTTTCACCGATACTACTTTTTGAAATAAAACACATTGTGATTGCTCGATAGATGGCATAGGGGGTCATGTACCACATCGTTGAAGAGATAATTCAATTTTCTTTTCAACCATCTAAATCTAGATTTTCGTTAATACGTTTTTTCACAGTATGCATTTGAAATGTTAGAATAAGTGCGGATCTGGCGGTCTGAATCCCTTTTCTTACGTGACCACAATAACTTTTGAATGGTTTGATGTGAAATAACGGGACAGAATTTTTCAAAAAATGTATAGATGGTTGGAAAGAGAATTGAATTATCTTTTCATGTGACACATAAGCCCCCATGCCATTCAAATTTTTTTAGTTGATGTGCCCTCCCACAACTTCTGTCTAGCAATCACAATGTGTTTTATTTCAAAAAGTAGTATCGGTGAAACCCTCCAAACGTTTTTTTTTCGAGTTCGTGAACCGTTCGTCAAACTGTTCGAAAGTTAACAGGGCGGCACAGCAATTCGCCTCGTACAACTATATTCGTATGAGTTAAGCCGGCAACGCTGTATAAATGCAGCTCTACCACAACTCTACCAACGGAACCTCTACATTACTTATGTCAATTTTGAATTTTATTTTGAAATGGCAGTGATTTTGTTGTTGTTTTTGTTTGATATGTGGAGTATTAGTATTAATAATTGTACACATAATTATTTATATTTGAAATTCATAATGAGGGAAAAAAAAGAACCCAGTCAAAATAAGGAATTGATAAATTTTATGGAAAAAAAAATCCACAGCTCCTGTCTGGAAAATTCACCTAAACTTTTACTTAAATTTGATGAAAAATATAAACTGGGTATGAACTTACTTATCGCGACAATCTTTTAATTTATTAAAGTTTCTTGGTAATTTAATGTACTCGTTAAATAAGTCAGGGTTATTCAACACATCCGTTATTTCCCGAACGCAATTGCTGACAGAAGCTTGGTTTACACAATTGCTAAAGTTTTGGCCAATATCAAGTTGGTAGCTGCCTGTATCGAAAAATCGTAACGCTTCTAAAACCTAGAATTCTATTTAGATTCTGTATTCTTAATGTATTTAACCAAGTAAATAACCTTTTTAGCAACAGTCAACCCTTATGATTTTATAGGGACATCTATGTAGGGCTCCACTAAATGAATCAGGTACTGCGTCAAATGCTGAATTTAATATCGCTTAATTCCTCAAAAGAATTTCTTAATTGTTGGTTTTGTCTTCTCCTCGGCCTATTTCCTATAATTTCGGCATCTTCCAACGCTGCTCAACCCGCTAAATTACTCATATTATGAAACATGTCTACTTTTACTATCTTTGTTTCTGTTGAGAATCAAACATTTGGTATGCGAATTCAGCAATTCGCACCCCTTCGACCATGCGATGTATTTTCGCAGAATAAATTCGTCTACGAATATTTTTCGATTCCTTCAAAATACGGTTTATGTCATTTCATACGGAAATACCATAATTCCGTATGCGAAAGTCACTCGCTTGTGTTAGAAAATAGCAGCCCAGAGGTGTTTCCTTCCCGAATTGAATGGAAAAATAATTACAGCTTAATTCAAAGAAGTTCTTGTACAAAACGTTGCCATGTGTCAAACTGATATAACTCAACGGTCGTAGTGGGCAGTAGTTGATTTCTTTTGGATACTTGCCGACAAAATACCTATTGTATTGTTTTTCTTTTGGATGATTGGACTACATCATCAAATTTCCTCCATTATTAGTTTTATAGTCTACCAAAGGAGAGTCGTCCATTCTTTATGAATTCCTTTCATTACATTTAGTGCAAGCCTATTTTTAACGTAACGAATGTAACGATTCACTAAGGTTTCTGAATGGAAATGAACGCCTTATAAGAGGCTGTAAAGTGCAAGCAATCAATCACATCTTACAATTGAAGACATAAGTGAAAAAAGGTTCATGTCACATTTTTTCAAAAAATAATTTTTTTCTACAAACGTCAAAAAATTACAAGGTTTGCGCATTGACGAAAATATGCGAAGTGACCCTTTTTTTCATTTTCCTTCGTTACCATGACACCGTGCGCGAAGTAGTGTGCGAAATACTTCGCAAACTGCATGTAAACTATATGGGATTTTTATATTTTAACCTTTATGTTCCTTAGGGCCGGTTTTTCAATGTACTTTAACTTCGAGCAAAATTTAACTCATGGTTAGAATGTGAGTCGATTCCTTCATTAAGCAAATGTCATATTCATTCCAACCACGAGTCAAATTTAACCGGGAGTCAAAGCACGCTAACACGACATTGATAAACTGGCCCTCAATTAAGCAAAAATCCAATTGTCAACAAATACCATTTTATTTCCATAATTTCAGTAATAACTTGATTTGGAAAAACAGTTTAAGCCAGTTCAATACTATTATTCATATTAAGCTAAGCATATTACTTATTTTGGAACAATATTTTTGACGTTTGTAGAAAAAAATTTGTTTGCATCTCATGCGCGAAATACTTTGGTGATCTCGACTATTTTTTTTTTATTTCGGCTGCGCCTTGTTAAAAAAATCAGTTCTCGATCACCAAAGTAGCATTTCGCGCACTAGATACAAAAATATCTATTTTCTCCGGTATAGATTCAACCCTCAATAAACGGATAATTGTAAATTTCTATTATTTTGAAGGCATTTTTTTGCTTTTTATCCTACTGTATTGTGACTGTGTTATCGTAGGTACAACAAGGTGTATCGGTGATTATCGAAATAGAAATTCGAAAACGAGAAGGAATTAACGATAATCGCCAATAACAAGAGTTGTATTTGTTGAGATTATTTCACAAATAAAATCGAAACCATTTGAACTACTATGGCCAGTGAATTTGATTATTTGTTGTTCTTCGATTCCGGAACTTGCCAACTGAGTGACAGCTGTAGATCTATATACATATCCAATAGCCAATCTAGAGCCGAACTACAAAATCGAAAACATGATGTTTTCATTTATCAACACAAAAATTTCAAACAATCAAAACACGATATTTCAGCATAAATGGAATAATCGGGGGTAACACCACTAGAGACTGATTTTTCGCGATAAGTTTGTCGATTCATTCCTAAACGAAACTGAGTTGCTTGAAAACACCACAAGTCCGCAGGACGAGTGGTGTCATTTCAGGAGACCTAGCTGGCCATTTAATTGCCCTCTGCGTCCAATCTATTTATCAGATGAAGTTTCATCCAGATATAGCCGTACCATACGTCCAAAGTGTGGAGGTGTCCCAACTTTTTCAAATCATGGGCCGCCACCGCAGGTTAAGTGCTCGCTCCATAATCCAAACATCCGTATGAGTTTGAATCTCAGCACTGCTACCGGTCTCGTGCATGGCATCACACGTATTAAAAAGTAATACGTCTTAGCTCGCACAAGTATCTGACTTCTGAGGTTTGTACGTAGGGGTGCAGCCGGTTGACGGATATAACAATTTTAACAACAACAACAATATTACCTCTGTTGGCAAATTAGGATGTTTATTGTTCTGGAATAATTGTCTAAGCTCTGGAATAGTATGCTCTTGCAAAGTAATATATAGTATTAATATGGTTTTATGACGTGTCCACCAATAACTCTACACCAAAAAATTCACTTCTTGTGGTCGTTGAGTTTGCACTTCCCCCATCCAATGTGGATTTTGGTCTGACCAATACCTACAGTTGTTTAAACAAAATGTGGATTGGTCAGAAAACAATATGTGGTTGACAAAGTTGACATTTTCTTTTACTTTATTCATAATAACTTCACAGAACCAGATTCTACGATCAAAATCGTCTTCACTCAATTCTTGTAACGAATGAATTTAATATGGATGGAATTTTTGCAGTTTGAATTTTTTTTTATGAAATATCGACTCATGTTAGGATTTGGTGCCTTTTGTTGTGTCGAATTTATTGGATTTTCCACCACATCAGCTAATTTTCTTCATTAGTTACGAAGTACGCACCTGCTATCTCTTGCTATGAGAATGCCAACGCGTAATTCCACTAACATTCAAATATTTATATGCCGTATTCAAATCATTGAAATTTTATTTTCTAATCTTTTATAGTATTGGTATAGGACTCAGTACATAAATTATTACGTCTTATAAAATGACAACTGGCTTTTCCGATAGTTACCTTGGTTAAAACCTAACATTTGCTGTAATAGTGAAATCGTTTGGACTTCCCTTCAATCAAATAACACAACCTAGATGAGTAACTTGCTGCACACGCATTAAAATATGTGTGTAAGGAACATCTTCCCCCAACGGCAGTGTGCCACCGTCATAAAATTAAAGTATTCTAGTAGGCAAGATCACCACTTACGCTTTTGACAAGTGTCCAAAAGCTGTTAGAGTGACAGGGTAGACTCGCGGCTAAGCTTCAATGAAGAGGGGAGTGGGTTGAACAAAACAAAATGTCATGTGATATTAAAATGCAGGCGCCAGTCATATGAATGCTGAGCCCCCTGTATAGATAATTTTACCAATTCCCATAAAACACGTATAGTAATAATTTAGGCAAATGCCACACACTCAAATGATAATCAGCTTATGATTGGAGTCATATATTATATAAGGTGACAGGGGTTTCACGATCACATAAAAGTCAAAGTAGCTGAAGGCTTAGGAAGTATCAGAGACACTATCAAGGTGAATTATAACAAACAAAATATATATAACATGAACTGTAGAATAGCCCAAGGCTCAAAATATCTAAGTGTAGTTACCCACATATATCTTACTCAACACAATATATATATATATATATATATATATATATATATATATATATATATATATATATATATATATATATATATATATATGAAAACTAAAAGTTCGGGTTGAACCGCGTCTAGAATTTGTTGAAATTCGACGTTTCGGCTCCGATTTTGGAGCCATTTTCAAGAACTGAAATAGAAAGAAAATTAATGAAAGGTTAAAACGTAATTCTACGCTGAGGTCTCAATCTGCCTACTCCTCAGGTATAATTACGTTAGGTTTTTGTGACTTGACGTCGGGGTCTCAATCTGCCTACTCCCCATGTCTCGTCACTGGTTCTCTCTAAGCTCTCAATCTGCCTACTCCTTCGAGAGAACTGAGGAATTGTGGGTTGAGGAACTGTATTTATAGTGGACGTGGCTGTAATGGCCGTGTGCAATGTATTGGCGCGAGGTGAACTATGGGCGGGAACTGAGTTGGCGCTAGATGAGCTGTGTGCGGGAACTGGGTTGGTGGGAAATGAGTTGATGCGTGCAATGAGAGGCTTCCAGGTATTGGGAAGTCTACGTCCGTCGTCGCGAGTGTTGAGGCAATTGGGGCGCTTCTCTATCTCAAGGGCTTCTCGGATGATCCTGGTTTGCAGAGTTTTCTCGGTGGAAATTGTTTTTGTGTTTTTGAAGTCTATTTTGTGACCTGTGTCTTCTCGATGTTTATAAAGTGCGGAAGTGGAAGATACCTGACGCACAGCAAGTTCGTGTTCGTAGACTCTGGAAGTTACTCGTCTGTTAGTCTGGCCAATATAACTTCTCGGGCAGTCTGAACATGGTATTTCATATATACCTTGAGAATCGTTTGGTATTGTGTCCTTGGGAGATCTGAGGAATTTGGATATTTGGTTGTTGGCCGTGAATATTGTTTTTATCTCGTGTTTTCTCTAGATATTACTGATTATATATATATATATATATATATATATATATATATATATATATATATATATATTTACGGTGGAATCTACCAGGTGGAAGGATACCAGTAGTGAAGGTGCGAGGTACAGGTCAGCCTTCAGGGCAGTGACACCTGAATGAACGATGAGTTTTCCAGTCTAACAATAAGGATGCTAACACCAAGATGAGTTTCCCCCCAGACGGCTATTGCTTTGGGATGATGATAAGTACACCGATACAAAAGATGAGTTTCCCCCCAGACGGCTAGTGCTCTGAGATGACGATAAGTACACCAAGACAAAAGACCCTTTATCTAGGAAGGCCTGGTGCTAACTGCGGGAAAGATCCTGTTAGAAGGCTCCTCTACAGATGTTATTTTCCTATCATAGTCCTAGTCAAAGGGTAAACGACGTCAGGCTTGATTTACACGATTTTACAAAATTATGCCTACAAAATAAACCGAATTGCCAAAGGCTCAAAGAACATGTGGTTAGAAAGTGAGGTTATAATCCCCTATTGGGTATGTTTTCCAAAAATTAATCAACTTCCCATCAAATCACCGACGTGAATAAGTACGGAAAACATTAATTCAGTTGAAAAAATAATTCCATTAACTGGATGATTGCAGAAATCAATAATCAATATTCAACTGAAAATATCCATCACTTCTACATATGTCACAGACCGAAGAGACTTTGTCTTCTTCTTTATTAAGACCGAAATCAAGAACCTTAGCGGAGTTGCCAAGTAACTTCATTCCTCGAAGTGTCCAAATGTCAACAAAGGATTCTAAAATGTTCCGTTCAAAATTTCATTACCTAACATTATCTAATACTCAAACATACAGGAATTCGTCCAGACAGATAACTATTATCACGATATGGAGTTTTTTAAATTCATGTCACCGACGGCCTTTGACGGTCATTTCCACCGATACATCACAGAGATGTCGTATCTACCTGGAAAAGTGATCTATGCCCCAGCGACAGTCACTGAACTGAACAGCTGATCTCTGACAATAGACAGCGCTAAAGATACAAAATGACTGTAATATATCCAAAATAAAAAAACTACGGAAGAAATAATGTTTCAATGACAATTAGATTTTATTAAGGTAGGCAAATTCAAGCATCAGTCTAATAAATATAAATCGAATTCAATTTTATAACTAAAACTCTGAGTAGCTGATAGTGGAAAAATAATAATGTTACGTTGTTAGCAGAAATATTGAGGTTCAATAAAATAGAAATAATGGAAACCCAATATGGAATAGAAACCTGAAATTATGATGGAATTATCTCCACAGCATTTTGAGAACAGCCGGATGCTCTAATTGGCATGTTTTTTCATAATTCATTTATTTTTACAGAGATGTTTTGTTGTTGTTTTCTCATATTGTACATCTAATATTTCAAATGCAGCGATGCCGTACTGACCAGACTATATCCACAACGAAAAATCTTCGTTCGGCGATGGAAACACTATCAATTTTCGCCTGGTGGGAATCACTTGAAAACGATTATAGACCAAAAAATCGAAACGCCGTGACTTGGAATATGGAGATATGGTTTCTCTTACTTTTCAGGCAATGAAAGTCCAAACTATTGCTATGAGGTTTAGGTCCACGCCATTTGATCTCTTAATCAATCTCGATCGATATTTAAAAATAGCCAGTTGAAATGATTTTGATGGGATCACATTCCATAGCATATTCTTTTGAATTAATCTGTATTTTTAGTGAAGTTCTAATTGAATTATTCACCTACGTGTTCAGGAACTGGAAGTTTTCGTCGGGATATAAATAGAGAATTGAAACGACTGTCTGAAACTAATAAACAACGAATTCTGTAGTCGAGATTATGTTATTAAAGTCTGTGAGGTGCGAAATTAGTTCCCTAATGGTTTGCCTGGTGACGTTAAAAGCATAAATGCACTCCGTTCTGATTTGAGCTGCAGACCTAATCCAATTCCCACTTTTGCCACTATAATTGACCTTTTTAAGTACGTGATTATTAACGTGTATAGCAATCCAGCGTGAATTTTCTCGTCCAAGAGGGGTTTCGCCAAGGGGTTTCCGCGAATGTAGGTAAGGATGTAATCCTTGTAAGTAGGATACTTATACAATGTTACATTTATACTTTTCAATGCAACGCACATTTCATACCCTTCTGCCATTGTTTGACAAAAGACCTATTTTCACATAAAACCTATTACTCAAGAAAAAAACATACGAATTGGTTGATTGTGATGTCGGTCTCTATCGAACCAAATATAGCTCCTTCACAAGAAACATAATACTATAACGAACCTGGTATTCAATGGAAACACCGTGGAACATCCCAAAGCCTTTTAAGAACTTCCGAAAATGATCTGGAAACAATATAATTTTTGTTCTAGTTCGTAATGTCGAATATGAAGAAATTTATAGATGGTCTGGAAGCTATATTTCAATATAGCGGGTGTAACAGGGTCATGGTACACCCCCCGTATATCCGTAAGATTGAAAGGTAATTGATTGAAATTTGGGATATCCCATGTATACAGGCCGTTTCTTTTAACATGTGGTAACATTGCTATATTCTAAACCGTAATAGATACAAAGACGATTAAATGGGAAAAAATGTAGCTATTGTGGTGAGCACTACATTGGTCAGAGAAAATCTACGGGGACTCTCGCCCTTCCCGACTTATACAGGGAAAACTAAAAATGCTGTTTTCGGTGATTTACGAATAGAATGGTTATTTCAGAAAATATAAAAAAATAAAAGAGGAAAGTTTTATTGTATTCAAAATGTACTAGAAGTACGTAAAGATAAATTTTTAATTAAACGTTTCGTGTCAACACGGCCACCATCAACAATTTTTTTCAAATACGGACCTGTCTATTTCATCACAAATATTGATAAAGCGATAAAATCAAAATTCAGTGGTATATCACACCTGACATTTTTATAGCGTTTCATATGTAATCCAATTTCAGTTGATATGGCTACAACAAATAAGGTTATTACAAAAAAACAACATTTTTGTCTCCCTTAGCTAAACAGAATAATTTATCAAATGAATACATTAGGTACTATAAAGAATTGCTGTCCATATTTCGAAATCTTTAGCTCATATCTTAAACTGGTCAATACAAATCTGAGAATTCCTGGCATCATTTGAAAGGAGTATTATTTTATCAATAATCAAATCTGGACCGAGATTTGATTTGAAACTTTGAGTGTTATACCGCAAGAGACTGTATGAGGGCCGTTATTTCCCAACGTTTATAAGATACAAAAATCGTGACTTATTTTGATGACACCGTCTTCTAATTTAGCACTGACTTCTAAGAAGCCGTAACGAAACGTGCAAAAATAGGAATGACAAACAGATGTACAAGAATTCACTGACTCTTAATTCAGAGAAAAAAGAATTTATCACTCTCTCGTTAAAGGAAGCCAGGCAAATATTTAAAGAAAATAATTGTTCTCATCTTTGTGACTGTGAAAACATAGATTAAATACTTAGGCATATTCATCGACATATTTTTTAAATTGCTACGGTGTGAACTACCAAGAGTAGAAATATTAACGAATATATTATTGCAACGAATTATTTTTGCGATGTTTTTGCACTAGTACAGTCAATTTTAGAATATAAGATGTTCCGAGAAAGTTCATTCTCATAATAATGTTGAGAAAAAATCGGTCAATCCTTATATGCAGAGGCAAATATATCAAACCTCTTCAAATATTGCACAGAATTTGAACATAACTGCGCAACCAGAAATCAAGCAGAAACTCAACTCGAAATTCTAAAATTCCAAAAAACAATTTCCCGAAAACAGGCAATAAAAAAAATAGGTAGTCCCAAACGATGCAACAGGAAATTTGAAAATTGTATCATCAATTAATAATATTTTCGTCTCTGTAAAGGAACCAATTCAATATTCATTCTATATTGAATTAGGTATACCTAGTTCCAGATTTAGCTAGAATGCACATACCACTTTTGGGTCAGAGGGGAAGTCGAGGTAGTCAAAGGAATTGTTTATGACACCAGAATTTTGTTCAAGAAGTAATATGCGTAGTCCAGGGAGTCAGCGAAAGGATTCAAGACTTCGAAAATGAACCGTCTAAGAGAGATAAACTGGTGGCATAGATAGGTTGACAAAATTACGGAAATTAAAGCTGGAAACAATATACTATCCACTCAAGCGGGCTCCCATTGTGGAAATTTCCATCGGTCATAGTACAATTTCACTGTCATCTCCAAGTCCTAGATAAGCACAAATACCGAAGTGGGCTATGTACTAAGGTTGCTTCAAAATGGCACCAAACACAAACTGCTGTTACCAAAAGGAAAGAGAGAAGCAGAAGGGTTATTCCAGTATCGTAGAAAACTTAGATACAATAATGAGCAGCAGTATTTTAAAAGAGAGTTCCAGAGCAGGTATCAATTGAAGGGTCCATTCCAATGTCTCAAAGAAATCCTGCAGGAGTATGTAGTCGATGTGGCTTGCCTCCAAGCAAAGGAGGAATTCAGAGAACAAACTGAAATGCAGATTGTAATCGACGGCCTGAGAGATACTGACTTCCAACTAGCCCTTCGAATAGGAAGTTTTCAAGTACAGTTCAACGCGAGGAAATATAAGTCCCAAGTTACGGGAAGTAGAATTCAATGATGCTCTTTCTACAAGCGAGGTATAGTTGAATAAGATATTGGACTCCATTAGCATTAGGCATACAAGTGCCTTCTATTCTAAAACAGAAAGAGACGCTGCGGAAAAGAAAAACCATCTACAGAGGAGCTGCTGGGAGAGATCAAGATCCAGAAGTCCAAGGAGGAAAGGTCAGCGTTCACAAGCATTGAAGTGAGAATGGGATCTCCGACACCAAGAAGAGAACAAAGAAGGCTTCAAGACGTCACCAAGGCCAGAAGGGAGGTCTCGAACGCCTGAAAGAAAACTTGCTCCCAACCAGTAGGACAAGAATTAGTCGGTACTATCAAATTTGGATAGAACATGATTGACAACAGAAAAGGTGGCATATTGCATATTGAATCGATACTGACTCTTAAACAAATCTGATCAGATAGGACTTTCAAAAAAAATTGACGGCATAGCAATACCTCTGTTGTTTGAGATTAAGTACTGATAATAATTTTCGTGAACAGTATAAACACTGGCATCTGGTGGAATCTTTCCATCCCATCATTTCACTCATTTCGAACACCAACTGGGGAAATTTCTGAAATACTTAATACTGCAGTATCCGTCCATATTCACAAATCATGTTTGTACCCGAAACATTAAATTGGATAATGTGTTATGCAGAGCGACAACCGTCATGATCGGATTAAATATTCTGCCATGCAGGTATCCCAGGTGTACGGCCATTTCCAAACTGAAAACATGAGCTTATTCTAGTTAGCAATAATTTGCTTCCCGTTTTGTGTTGTGAAATTTATAATAGCAGAAATAGGGCCAGTGTTGGATAATCGTTTTAAAAAGATCCTTTTTTTGAAATGCTGCTTCTAAATTCCGTAGTGAAAACGCCTTGTTAGTCACGTTGGATATTTTATCATTCATGATGACATAAAACGTTACGAGTGCATTCAATGGTTCATAGTTCGACTCCGGAGAAAATTTTTTGGAATCTCGCATTTCATTCAAACTAAATGTTCTGAAATGAAATAATACCGCTTTGTATAATGTACTTGTGCCGTCATCATCATTATTAAATACCAGGAGTGGGATTTCGTGCACCATAGAATTCCATAGTCGACAGTTATGTCTCTGTCTCTCTCATGAATTAAACCATAATGTCATTTCACTCATTTGATGAGGAGTTGAATTCTATGGTTCACGGAATCCCACCCCAGAATATGTAGTTTGTTCTACTGTTCTATGGCATACCAGGTGACAGTGAATTTTAATGAAGTTTGGTACGTGGATATGAGACAAAGCTTTGATTTCACGAATATTATGTTTACCGAAATGATATCAGCTTACCGAATGCAGACAGACGAAAGACTTTGTGGCAATAAATGTCCTAATAAGAACACTAGAATGACTGAACAAATCAGGAAATGTGAAGGGAACAAAAATAATGAATTCCATTTTCTTGACGAGTGTGAGGCCTATTTCAGGTAGAATTTGAGATCTTAGAAGTTGAAAAAGGTCAGAAAAGTTCTAAAAGGAGGATTATTATTAATATTTAGACAACAGGAGATGGCAAAAAAGGTCCATGGGGGCCTACTTGCCTGGCTGCATCAGCGGCCTCCCCACAATTATGGACCAAGTCTCCTGTCCGCGACGTCTGGCATGGTAGTACCCGCAAAGATCTCACTTGAAAGACTCAACTTCGAGATACTTCTTGATTACATCTCTTGAAAATTGTACAGAATGAAACAACCACTGTTAATTCATGGATTTGTAAGATGAATGTCTACACTGAGAGAAATCTGGAGAATATACTAATATTTTAAAAAAATATTTTATGGTTCACAATTATTATTGTACAATTTTCCTAAACTTTATGATACATGGAATACAAATAAGCATCATATTGTAATGCATAAAAAACAGGATGAATGATATAAATCACGTGGATGTTATTTTGACCTTCACATTTAGTCGCCTGCATTGTGATTAGTTGTTGGTTGCTACTTGCTACCTATACACATTGACAGTCTGTTCGTTGAAGCATTCGAGGGTGGGGGAGAAACCGAGAAATTATGCAGCAGTAGCAGAGCAGTAGTCGCGCGTAGTCAGTTCGCAACATGCAACAACAGCTCTCAGCTTTCAATCAGTTCAGAGTTCAGTTAACCACAAAAATAATTTTTTTACGGTGTAAATTGTCTTGTATTGTTAACATATGTTTTTAATTTATGTGGTTTGTGGTGTAACTGGTCCTGTCCCTCCATTGTGAGCACGTATGCTGTTTTTTGAATACCTCCATAAATATACATCGATGGACGTTCTTTTAGAAGACATACCATTATACTTAATTCCACAATTCATGTGTAATAGATGTTATCGTAATATAGTTTTATAATTGCAAAAAAAAATATCTCAATGTAACAATCAATTATATTCATATTCACAAACAAGATATATTTATTGTTAAAATAACATTCCGATCAACTAACTGTCTGAGTATTGTAAAATTCATAATATGATATATTGTTAAGACTAAAATACAAATATTTCAATGGTAATAATAGTATTCTTATAGTAGACATTACCATAAATGGTTAAAATATATTTTTTCAAACTTTACCATATTGTATTGCTGTCACATATAGTACCAGAAATTTTTGTAAAAATTATCATATTTCTGGTAATAACCACCATACATTTCTCTCAGAGTAGGGCTCAGGACTCCATGAGTTTTGTTTGTGACATAAATGTTTCCGTAAGCTATCCCAAAGGCACCGGTGTGAAGTTAGCCACATCCACAGATATACTCCAAGAAAAAAGTTAGGAAAAACTTTTTTTATTTTTCTGGAAGTAATAAAGCGAAAAAAATACTTATCAAGCTTATCTATCATTCACTTTATTACACACTTTAACCAATTATCAGGACTTCAGAGGGTGGAAGATGGGGTTGTTTCTAGGAAATAATCTACCCCCTCCACCACCCTCCTGAGGCCTGACAAACTATTTGGGAAATGTTATTCGATTTATTTTTCCTTCATTAATCACATACTGAAAGCAGAATATGGTACTATTCCATTTGGGAAAGTTATTGAATTATTTCCTAGAAACAACCCCATCTTCCACCCTCTGAAGGCCTGATAATTGATTAAAGGTGTGTAATAAAGTGAGTGATAATATTATAATGATAGATTAGCTTGATAATTATATTTTTATTGCTTTATTACTTTCAGAAAAATAAAAAAAAAAATTTCCTTACTTTTTTCTTGGAGTATATCTGTGGATGTGGCTAACTTCTCACCGGTCCCAAAGGCTATTTCATCCAATTAACGTAAGTTGAGAACTAACTGTCAGAGATCCGTTCCAAATAAAACAGATGATATAGAACTACTACTTCCAGTCCTTGTTGGCGAAACGCACGTCGAAAAAAGGTCAAGAAGTTATGGTGTTTGGATGATTTTCTATGTATCTGAATAAAACTTGACACTGCTTGATATAGCATAATGTGGACAGAAAAGAAAATGAGTGTGTGACGGGAGATTCTGGTGGTAAGATCAAGTTTATCAGCAGGCTGGTTGTTCCCTTCAAAAATACACATAGGCCTCTTATAATGATGATTATTTTTTGGTTACACCCTGTAGTTCGAGGCCATCGGTTCTTTTACCAATTTGGACTTCAATGTATTCAAATTTCCCAAGGATGGGCCTGCGGCAGAATTGAATTTAAATCAAACGAGGTTCTTTACTAAAAGCTATTTTCCGTTTTCCATAGGAGAGTTGCGTGTCCTCAGTTTGCCACGTTCTCAACTATCGTCCCCTGCAGCGATTCGCAATATTCTACATACAATTTGTAAATTTTCCTGTTACCGCACCCCAATCGTTTTCTCGAGTACGCCCTTGAGGAAAAGATAATGGAAAAAATGTAGCACTGTGGTGGGTGATGTGGAATTAGTCAAGATTGTTAGTGAGGCGAATACTAATAAGGAATTAGCTTTAAGGTGTCTACAACATCTGTTCTCCTTTGTATAATGAGTTGGATTTGGATGACAAATACACCTGATATCATTAACGAGGCTTGTATTCCACACAATTTTCATGATTATGGTAATACTTGCGGGTACAGTTGAAGTTGATGCCTTTCACTGAACGCTAACAGCAATATTTAACAGAATTATCAAATTATCGATTAGTTTTTTATTTTTGTCCTGAGTCGATTAGCTAATGGCTAATTGCTGTTTTTAAAAGTAGATAACAATTTTCAGAGAAACCGTCATACCTGAATTGGCGTAGATATTGCATAATTCAGTGTAACTCACTGATTAGCATGACCCATATCAAATCCGAACACCTAATAGCAGGGGAGCCCAATATATATATATATATATATATATAGGGTGATACCTTGTTCCCGGTTAAGTACCTCCACCAAATATGAACCTCGTAAATAAGGCCGCGCGTTCAGGATAAAGGATCAGATGAGTAAAAAAAAAGATAATCAGAAATTCTCGAGCGCGTCAGATTAAGGTAGGGTGAGTTGATTACTTGCTAAAAAGTGTATATTCTACTAATCTGACAATATAAGAGTGACGTAAAGAAAGGGGAGGGCAACAAAGTTGTAAAAAATATCGTCATCTCGACATTCTCGAGCGTGGCTAATTTTCTTTAGATTTCGAAGGAAATAATTCAGGGATAATGAAAAATATATAATCTGACGATTTCCACAAGCCGAAATAAAAAAAATTCGTCGATAAAGTCTAATGCGTGCAGCTGCGTAATACCTATATTCCCCTCTCCGCGTTACTATTTCTCTCTCATTCTTTCTCTATCTATTTGGCTTAGATTTTGAATATAATTTGAACCGATTCGTACCGGTAGATTTTGAGAAATCTAAAAAAATCTCCATTTTTTTTTTCAAATGTATTTTATTTGGAATAACCTTTAAACGGTTTCATCGATTGATTTCAAAAATTATTCAGCTCTCAATATAAAAAAACTACGTCGATCGCCGCCACTCCGGTCAGAATCGGCTGATTCGTTCGTGAGTTATCGTTGCCGAAAGAAAACCGAAAAGTGTTTTTTCGGAATCACTCTGAAATTTCTTTTTCGATCAATTCAAACTTAGAGATTCTTCATGGAGCTTGAAAAGCTGCGTCGAATGCTGGAAACCGCGTGAAAATCGGTTCATTCATTCAAAAGTTATTGCGGTTTGAAAATTGAAAAAGTTGTATAAACTTTTATCAGACTTTTGAGCTCGGACAGCTCATAATGACACAAAAATCATATTTTTGAGTTTCGAAGAGCTCAAAAACAATAAGTAAAATGTTGAGCGCTTAGGTATGGAGTTAGTGGAAAGTTGCAGGGATGGCCATAAGGGTCAACTCTTTTCCAAATTTTTTTTGTCAAATTAGGCGAGTCCCTCTAGATGATCGTCAGCTTAGGAGACAGCACATCTAGGATATAAAGATGAACGATATATATCTTAATCTGACGTGTTTGAGTATTTCAAAATGGCGTTTTTTTTTTTCATGTTATAATAATGTCCGCGAGTTTGCTTCACATCGACATCGTCAGATGAAGAAAATCTGACGCGCTCGATTGAATTTTTTTTTTTTTTTCATTTTCAACCCTCACCTACGACCGCCCCCATCATGCATACGAGCAGATTAACATACGTACATTATTAAAAATACGTAGAACATTGATGCTATCAATATCTGACACGCTCGAGTATGTCCAAGCAACAGTTTTTTTTACAAATTTGAAAATCTATAGCCTCTTCCCCCACCGACGAAAAGGTATACATTTCATAACATTTTTTTCTTCTTATCATCTAAGCTTTGCAACCCAATAGGTCTCTATGACGCTCGAGTAAATCCACATTTAGCATTGTGGGCTCCCCTACTATAAGTAGAAGAGTGTTTTTCTCGCATCGTTAGAAAATTGATTCGTTTACATAGTGAAATAACCTTCCTCCGTTAAAATCGTGGCTCATTGGGACCGAATTCACGACTTGTGTTTCATTATGTCGTTATCTCATGTCCTGCTGAATATTCAATTACCGATACCTACTCTTATATTGGCCAATAAACTTGTATCGAAACAAAAATCTATATGAATTTCATGCAAAACAAAATTCAGGTTTGCGTATAAATCGAAACAACTTAGAAAAGGGCTGTTTCCAGAACTACAAAGTCAGTTGAAAATATACAGAAAATGGTATCTTTCACGATTTTTCAATTTCATATATTTCGGAACATTTTGTTAATGGTTTTTACGGTATGCCTAATAATTGTGGACAGTTGAGATCTGGCGCAAACCCAGACTTAAATTTGAGGGGGACAACTAAAATATTCAAAGGAATATACAACGAAAATATTAATAAAAAAATTATGTTCGGAAAGCTGAGTCTTCTACATCTGCACCTGATGGCTAAGACTTCATTCACACCATTTAGGATTTCCTTTTGTGCTTTCAAGTCAAGCTTGAGTATCAACGTATTATTATTACGTCTTTAGTTAGCAAAAATTCTAATTCATAAAATAACAGAGTATACATATATATACCTATAGAATTGCACAAAAAATAGAACACTTATATAATTGATCAAATTTAAAAGGTAACGAGCACATTCAAAAAAAATATCTGTAAATAATATTTCACATCTGTACATTAAACTAATATTGTTAATATTATTTCAAACGTCATTCGTCACTACATGTACAATAAATAAAATATGTTGAAAAAATATTAATAAATAATATGTCACATGTCAGAAAGTTAAAAAAATAGAAAAAAACGTAAATAATATTTTACACTGTTATCACTACATACCTATAAAATGAAAGAATAAGAACATTCAACTGCTTCGTCCATGCCATTGGTCCAGTAGTGTCTTTTTCAACTTTACTTGGAATAAATTGATAGAAACGCAGGTCTTCAAAAATTCCGGAAGTTTATTATAGCAAATGATACCCGTATGCAACAATGATTTTTCTGTGATGTTTTATTTTTTTTTCTGAACGTATGTGTCATTTAATGAGCGTGTATTGTGAGTGTGAATATTATTGTTAAATACCAGTTTAGACGACAAATACGAAGGAGTAAGAGAGATTTTCATTTTATACCGGGTGGCTACGGAAGTATTGCCTACGGAATATCTCAGTTATTGTATGAAGTAGGTTTGTGTAATTAGGAGCGTCGATATAATGACATAAGAGCTAGAATTTGAGCATATTGACATGTCGAAGTTAACTTCCGGTCTGACCGGAAGTAACATCAACTTTCTTATTCCAAATGGAAACCCTATTTTTTTTTCTTTTTGCTTTATTCAGCATTCAATTCCCTTTCTAATGACATATCACAAGTTGGTATCTAACCAGAAATTAGATCAGAAAAAAATCATTATTGAAATTCACCGAGTAGGCCGTGGAAGCAAAATGAAAGCCAAAAATTGAAAAGTTGGCTATGGAAACCATACGTCACTTGATAACAGTTGATACTACTGTGATATTTTATTTTCATTCGTCGGCGTTATAAAAAGCCGCCAAAAAAAATATTGGAAAAATTGGGAAAAAAACAATACTCTGTAGGTCCATAACTTAAATAGGAACATACAACTTTTTCTTGCCTGTACTATTCAGCATAACCATTCCTTTCTAATGATATAATAGAAAGTAGGTAATTTTTTGAAATGAAATACCAAAAAATCCAATTATTATTATTCAAATAACAAAAAAAAGATTTATCGAAAAAAAAAATTCAAATTGATAGGATTAAAGATAAAATAAATTCAGAACAAATGTTCGAAATGCATTCCCTCAGCGTCAATACATTTATTGACTCTGGTGATATTTTCATGTAAAACGTTTCTCAACATTTGGGGCGTGATATCTTGGAAAGCTCTACGACATGAGCTGGAAGTAAACATTCGTAGAGCTTTCCGAGATATCACGCCCCAAATGTTGAGAAACGTTTTACATGAAAATATCACCAGAGTCAATAAATGTATTGACGCTGAGGGAATGCATTTCGAACATTTGCTTTGAATTTATTTTATCTTTAATCCTATCAATTTGAATTTTTTTTTTCGATAAATCTGTTTTTTTGTTATTTGAATAATAATAATTGGATTTTTTGGCATTTCATTTCAAAAAATTACTTTCTATTATATCATTAGAAAGGAATGGTTATGCTGAATAGTACAGGCAAGAAAAAGTTGTATGTTCCTATTTAAGTTATAGACCTACAGAGTATTGTTTTTTTCCCAATTTTTCCAATATTTTTTTTGGCGGCTTTTTATAACGCCGACGAATAAAAATAAAATATCACAGTAGTAGCAACTGTTATCAAGTGACGTATGGTTTCCATAGCCAACTTTTCAATTTTTGGCTTTCATTTTGCTTCCACGGCCTACTAGGTGAATTTCAATAATAATTTTTTTCTGATCTAGTTTCTGGTTAGATACCAACTTGTGATATGTCATTAGAAAGGGAATTGAATGCTGAATAAAGCGAAAAGAAAAAAAATAGGGTTTCCATTTAAAATAAGAAAGTTGATGTTACTTCCGGTCAGACCGGAAGTTAACTTCGACATGTCAATATGCTCAAATTCTAGCTCTTATGTCATTATATCGACGCTCCAAATTTCACAAACCTACTTCATACAATAACTGAGATATTCCGTAGGCAATACTTCCGTAGCCACCCGGTATATAAAAACCAAAGCTTGATACTCTAAATAATGTTCTACTGACATCCAATTTAAAATACACAACATATTTTTGATTGATGTATGTTTAGGAACACCATAAATTATACGCATTGCTCGATTTTGCAGCTTTTGAATTATGTCCTTTTCACTTTTATTTGCCACGTACAGTATTGAAGTGGCAAAAGTTAAATGTGGTAGGATAATAATATGCGGGTTATTAAAATTGAATATAATTTTAATATATATTTTTTTGACTCATTCACTGAATTTATCTCATGAAATAAAATCCAATTATGCACTGAACATACTTGCACTTTCATAGAAGGGGATTTACATATTTTTTCATAATATGTTGAGAAATCGAACTGTGCCAATGACTCTTCAAAAATCCCGAAAGTGAATTTGTAACCTAGTGTTAATTCTTTACAGAAAAAATTGTTGATACTACTTGGCCAAATAACATTGAAGTAATGATGAAAAATGGATTGAATTATCCAGTATCCTGCTTTAATTTATGTAATAGGTAGGTATATTATAGAAAAAAAGTATCGGCTCCTACGACCGTTGAATTATATCTGTTAGATTATTGGCAAAGTTTTCTATAAGACTTACTTGACGATAAACTTCAACCGTCGTAGTGGGTAGTAGTTGTTTTTTATTAGAAACTAGCCGCCCAATAAACTGGATTGATTGATCCATTTTTTTATTATTGAAATATATTTTTGTCAAAACGCACCTGGAGTAATTTATTAGGTATAGGTACAATTTGAAATTGGTCCGGAGATGTTTTTTATAAGGGTCGTTGTATGAACTCCTATTCCTTGGGAAACAAAACTTCCGCAGGCGGGATAATATCACTTTCCAAATTACATTGCGTACGGTTATAGGGTGAATCACACACGCTTGTAATAGTTATTATCCTAACAAGTACGGAAAGAGTACCTTTCCGTATGAGTAAGGATCAAGATTCTTTCTACAAGAGGATTGAAACATCTTATGTGATGCTCTTGAACAAACTTTCACGTGCGGAAAAAATTATTACCGCACTAGTGCGGGAAAAACTCACTTGAAGTGACATTAGCGTGCGGGAAAATTTTTCCCGCACTAGTGCGGGAATAAGACACCTCTCAAACTAAATTGCGTGCGGGAATAGGGCGGAACACGCACGCTTGTAGAAAAACAATAATGTTTCCTTTCAATAGCATTGACATTTCAGCAACATTTCCCAATTACCGGCATTATCAACATATTCTGTAATCTGGCAGTAGTGGAACTCGATACGGGAACTCATTGACATTATTATTCAATCATGCGTAGTTCAGTGGGTGAATTCAACTCCGAAGCTTGTCGAAAAAGACATTAAAAGTCCATCCGACCTTCATTAAAATATCCACGGTCAGACGACCGAAGCTAACTTGATAATTCCGCCAAAGTCGAGCGGGTGCTCTGCAGGAAATTTATCATTTTCGGCCGTTATGATTTTCCCATTTCAGTTATGCGAATATGTAAATGGGCAAAATTCAATCCGATATCCTTTAATTTTCGTCCATGTCCTGTCGCTTTGCAATTAACTTCGGCATTGTTTTATTTTACGGAAACTAAACAAGGCGTGGGTTTTGCTTCGCATACGGTAGCGATGTTCGGTTAACGAATGACATTTTCCTGGATATATTTATTGAAAGTTTACCTTTCATTCACCATTTCGATAGACGAAACACGTAGGATTTGATTCATTGAAACAAAGATTGTTTGTGATAGAAGCCAAGTTAAGTTTCAGACTTACGTATAAAATAATCAAGATATAGAAATCTCCGGTTGGTATTCAATTGGAATTATTTCTGGGAAAGACTTCAAGTAATAATAATAATAATACTCACTCACTCATAAACACTCATAGGGTGTACCCGAAAGCATACCCTGTGCGGGTAGAGGATGGCTATTATTATTTGTCATGGTGACGAATTTATGCCACAGAGTTCTCGTAGTAGTGGTCTTCTGACATTGCTACGTCACCTGTGCCTCTAAAAGTATGTCAAAGCAGGTCCGCTTTGTGTTGTAGGATCTACCAAAGATAACACTGATATATTCTTCAAAATTCTCGACATATTTCACATAATCTATAATAGATGTGACTGGGATCCCCATTATTCAGGTAAAAGACAAATTCATGCATTGACATCTGCCAGAACGTTGAACACTGTATGCAATCATTTATCGAGTAGATGAATTCAGAAGATTCAGGTCAAAATAGTTATTTAATCAAATAGTGTCTTAATGAAGACGAGTTTATTAAACAGACATGTTAATACGAGGTCGACGGAAAAATACATTAATATCAAACTTCAAAGGAGAGCTGTGTGTCAGGAAGAATTTTTGCATCTCGCCCCTTAGGTCCATATTAATATGTTCATCAAGTGGTTTCATACATCTCATACAGATTATTAGGTAAACAGAGTGACAGCCTGTGCTCCCGATTATGGATGATCAATTCAGTCATACCTAAAACGTTGATTTCCAGTGCATAGGAATTAATACGTTTTCTGGGCATTTTTTAGTATTACTGGGAAGCTAGGGCAAATATTCATGAAAACGTATTTTAAATATTGAATTCAATATTTTCTGATGAGATTTTCGAATACAACTACTAAGATTATATTATTTAATTATTTAAGAAGTATCCAAAGCAAACAGCTAGTGTTCAATTTCCTGAAGATACATGTTTTAAAATTGCTGTTTTCTCATAAACTGTATATCAGTGAAAGGAAAGATAGTAACAATCCAACTGAGCTGGTGAGCACTCCTAACATACAAAATAAAAATAAGGTAGATCTATTATTTGTCATCAATCAATGACAGATCATTGAAACTCTCTCAGGCATGATAATTTTCGTCCTCAAAATATATGATATGCTATAGAGTAAACATATTTTGAAAAATTCGGATTTTGAAAGCCACACATTATTCTGATTCATTCAAACAACTTGACATTGAATTACTGAGAGGTGTACATATAAATAACTACACTTGCAATACATGTAGATCACGATTATCGTAGGTTACCCCAAAGTGGCCTAGCACTGAAAAGTTCTTAGAAATGATATTGTCACTCAAACAAGGTGCAAAAATATATTTACGAAAGTTGTATTTATATAGGAGAAATTTGCAAGCACTGAATTGTGCCAACTCATTGAAATGAACCTGAACTAAAATTGAAAGTTTTCAAATTATAATTACCTAGTGAAATTAAGCCACGAATGAATTGTTTGGTGAATTTGAAATTTATTGTTCACTCATAATATACAACGTGATGTTTAATGAGCTTGAAAATCATATTTTAGTTTTACCATCACAGATAAAAATAAATTTGCTATGTACAAAAGTAGTTAACAGCATAGTCATAGTTTTCTCCTAGAGATTGTAATCTCTCAAGTGAATATATTAATAATAATCGATTTGGATAGGATTGGTAGGAACGTAAAGTTTTCTAAACCCACACGACTGGCCGCCAGAATGATTGAAAAGCGGTGATCCTAGCCACTCGGCTACCTTGCTTGGTATAAATAAAGTTTTGTCATCTTTCTTGAAGATATTTTCAATATAAATAACAAACAAATTTGTTCAAACATTTTGATTCAACAACAGCTTTTATGTTATTAATTTTATATCAAGTCCATCATATTAAATCACTGATTATATCTGAAAATACACTTCTGATTGGTCCAAATGCAAATGCATAAATACAGTGCATACCTAAAAAATTATCGTCAAACTAGGCCATGAAGAAACAATTAACATTTTTTGGAGATACATAGCATTTTTTGGCATGATGTCTCCAACAGTCCCAGAGAACCATTTGTCTATGATAGTAGCTCATACGGTTTGGTTCCATGTTGAAACTTTTTTACAGATGTAAGCGACTTGACTGTTGTAATAGGTTGTGTGTGAATTTTTTTATGACATTCTGTCATTGTATCTGAGCCTCTGATTTTTCTGCTAGTTGTTTCTGACTTGTACTTTTTTATAACAAGTTTCAATACATTCAAAATACGTTATATGATAAGTACTGATATAGTTTCTTAAGGGATTCAGAGATGGAAACTTTGGAGTCTCTAGCAAACAGATCATTTTTGTTTATATCTGAAGTAATGCTACAGGAAGCAAGAAGCAAGTTATGCATCTACCATTCCTTGATTATTTCATAGCTAGTTTTTTAACAAGCCGTTTCCTGTGTTGTTTCTTCATTATTGTTGTCTCCCAAGTTTACTGTGGATAATGCAGTTTTTTTCAAATATTTTAATAAGGAAAGGGTTAGAAGAGAGATGTTAGTGAAAACAATGGTATAATCTCTTTCATATTCGTTATTTGTGAAATAATCGGAGCAAATGGCCGATGAGTAAGTATAATTTTTTCCTACCGAGAATTTTATGATTATTTTTTGCAAGAATCCACAGGATAGGTATGAAAATCAACTTGGATTAATAAATCCTAAAACATCTTAATATCTTCAACACGACCTCTATGGATCCTCATTCACCTCAGATATTTCTAGTTGAACCATAAAAAGGCCCAAAAGAAAGGAAACAATCAATTAATGAAGTTCAGAATGCACAAACAGTCGGTTTAATTTATGCCTGAATAAAAGTCCATCAAAACCAAATAAATAAACATTCAAAACGAAATCACTTTAAAAATACAGAAAAAAAAAGTCAATATCAACTTTGAATAAATGTTTCAAAATATGGAATAATACATGGCCACAAACAGTCCAGCATCAGTGGTGACTCCCTTTACTATATACTTTGACACGGTATTTTCCGACAAGAACAGTATGTTTTCGAACAAAAAACATGTATGCCAAATAGCCTAGAGCTCTAGAACACCCGGTATATCAATTAGGCAAGTAGAGCGAGCGCATCATAACAAATTTATTAGGCATTACCGAGGTTGCTAGGTCCGCATTTCGCAGAAGTAGCGAGCATTTTTCCACGAATGGGAAAGCGAACCTATCAAATGAATTAAAAGCAACTTTCATCTGATTCACTATGGAATATAAATAGCAGTGAAGAATAAACATTTTAGTGAAATTAAATGCTGTCGCTCCTGAATTATTGCCGTGTAGACAGACATCTAAGCTGAGTCCACACTGTCGGTGTATTTTTAGTGCGATTGACTGGAAACACATTGAGGGATTAAATTAATACGGAAGTGAAAGGAAAGGTCTTGAGTGAAATGAAAATATGATGAAAGAACATGAAATACACGTATGAGAGGGTAGAATGTCATATACGGGGTAATAATTAAGAACATGGCTTTTGAGCCACTCTCCTTCAGCAACCCATCAAAAAATCTGAAGAGAACAAGGTCAATCAAAAAGTTCTTGCAAAGGGCTTCCTAAACGAATTTTTGGTAAGCATCGATTGAATGAGTATTTGTTGAGGTTGTCGCTTGACAAACTTTAATCCGACAGATGAGCCACCAGTTATTATAATGAATATTTATCCAGTTATAAAGCCTACTGCGATGACTATGGAAATCAAACCTGACCCTAGTCTCATAATTGTGAATTTGATTGTTAAATGTGGTGAAAACATAAGGGCCACGGCTGTAGAAGTGAAAATAAACAAAATATATATTTTTGGTTTTCAAGTTACAGAACCTTTTTATAAGCTATCTTATGATGACATCAGTTTTTCTGTTCGACGTTTCGTTATCGAACAACCATCATCAACTTCTTTTTTGTAAATACTGCCCTGTTTCGAAGAATACCGATTTTTGAAGTATTTTTCTTTCTGAATAATAAAGTTCATGATGATGATCAAAAAGTTTCCGAAACGTATTGAAACCATCTTGAGTGATACAAGATATTTCCACCAATCATTTAACATATCAACCCAAAATATTGATTTTCTGTAGATCTAGGATATCAAATTCTACATTTTTTTTTTCAAATTTTGGCCGTTACTCGAAAAATTCTTCAAATATTCGAGATGATCTGACACACAATTGAACTGACTTCATTGAATTAATATTAATTCAAAAAACTGTATTTTTCGAAAGAGGGCCGTATTTAAACAAATTAAGTTGATGATGGTTGTTCGAAAACAAAACGTCGGACAGTAAAACTAATATCATCAAAAGAAAGCTTACAAAAAGTAACCGTGGAGGAGTATTTTTTATATTGTTCCAGCTCTGATGATAACACCACAAAAAAATAAAATAATGAATCGAAAAATCCATTTTTTCTAAATAACTTTTGTTACGCAATTTTTTCTTCATTCAACCAAAACTGTATCTATTACCGTTTTAGATATCCCCGTGGTGGACAACCGTATCTTGGACTCGAGTCGAAATATGATTTGAAATTAAGTGTGTTGTCTACAATAATATCAAGTTACAGTTACTACATCTATTTTGTTTCCATAAATTTCTGCATTCAAATCATAGACATCAATTTGATTGTGCTTAGATCTTGAAGTTATAATCATAGCTTTAGTCTTTTTATGATTGAGTTTTAGTGTACTCACATTCAGGAACAATGATATTTTTTCCAAGTTCCCCTTCATTTTTCCTATATCAATATTCAGATGCACTCATAGAGCGGAGGCTGGTGTTTATCCTCTCTCCCCCCCCCTCCATGGGAGTTTTCGAGACATACATTTTTTGTTTGTATTGACATGTTTAAGGTTTTAGGTGTGTGCCACTTGCGAATTACAGCATATACCGGAAAAACACAAAAAAATCATGAAAACCACCAAATATTGAGTCGCTCAATAACTTTTCATTTGTTGTTGAGCTAAAGAGTGACCGAAGAAAATAACTCCAAGCCATATTTATTATTTTTCTGTCCGATTTAATTATTATATTTCCCAATGGCATAACCTGTGCGGGTAGAGGACGGTTATTATTATTATTATTTACTGTAGGCTACCAGCCAATATATTATACATATCTACATTATCTTTCTATTAAACTTTTTCTGATAGATTCTTTTCCTGAGTTCATTTTTGTAAGAATTGACTCTCGTGCAAAATAAGTAAAAACATATTTTTTTATTTTTATTTTTTATTATAATATTTCCCTGTGCGGGTAGGGGACGGTTAATATTTTTATTATTTACTGTATAGTCTAGTTCCTAAATTGTAGATAGTGACTCATCGTACATTTTCCGGTTTTTACGGGATTTGAAAGTGCGGAGGGGATGTACGAAAGTGGCAAAGTAAAACTTAATTTGAAGCCAAAGTACCTAGCTTATTTCTGTTCTATTTTTTCTACTTTTATTCGTGACGTTTCCGACATTGTAGTCGTTTTATATGCCAAACCTTGAATTCGAGCATAAACAAATATATTTTTGGTATCTGCATGAAATTTTGCGTACTTATATGCTGCGGATTGCAAGTGAATTTTTGAAGATATTTACTTATAAATTTTTTTAATTTGTCTTATAATTTTGTTTTCCAATGATTGACTCGAAATTCACAGGTTATCCTAATTCGATCTTACTCAATTGATTGGCATTCGCAGAATTGCTTCATCTTGAACCGTTCCCGAGTTAAAAAATTAATTTAGAGGGGGAAAGGAGTAATTTTTACCACTATCCGTGGAATTTCTGACATATTATTTTTATATACCAAACAGTGCTGTGCCGAGCACTTTCAAAAAGTGCTTTGAGCACTCTTGAAATGCGCTCCGAAATCTTGACCACTAAGCACTTCTCAAACTGTTAGATACTCAGAGGCCGGTTCAGATACATGTGGTGCCCACCCTGCATTTTCAACCCTGCATGAGAAATGCATGCCTGTCGACGTTCATACCTTATCCTGTTGGTGGGCGTGAAAAACGCAAGGTGAGCATGCACGGAATTAGGAAATGATCTATTTTAAATAATAAATAATGAAAGATACAGTGAAAAATAAGTCGGAGTTATTTGAACCACTCTTTCAGCTTCAGAGAAAAAAAAACGTTATTAAATTGGAATAAAGTTGAGACATTACTCAAAGCGAAAAACGTCTAAATATTTAATATTGAAACTTCTTCTAATACCGAGTCTAGTACACCTTCATGATGAATAATTTGAAGCCCCCAAAAATGTTATAAAGCTAGTAGAATATAATTTCCCCCTTTCAAAATTATTTACAACAAAGACCAGAGGATAGAATTGGTGGCCACTTTGAAGGCCTCTTGCGTGAGGGCCAACCACAGAACTCAAAGAGTTCTGTGGGACCAACTCGGAAATTTCCCGATATCCCGGTGGTAAAATCCGGCACTGGTTTTGCTTTATTCACATCCTGCCACAGCCAACTACTGATTTTAATAAATCTACACCATGGTAGACAGCGCACAGAAACCTGCAGTCGTACTCAATAATTGAACAATTTTAGGTTAATTCATGTCTTCGGGTTAGTTTTATTGATTTACAAATTAACATTATTCATAATTAATCGTGAAGTTGATAATATGTAATAACAGTGAGTGCTTATCATGGTTCTGGTCATAGGTCGGTGTTGTGCAATTCCCGAAACAAGAAAATATGACTGTTTGTTCGTGGTAAGTGTTGTTTTATACTCAAATCAGACATTGAGGAAGCCAATTTCAAACTTGGAATCACAGACATTTACTTAGATATTCATTAACTAGTCAAGGATCGAACTGCATAATCAAAAACACGATTTTTTCGATTTTATCATCTCAAACATCAGCTAATCAAATGAGGTGTATCTTAGCATGAGTGGAATATAATAGTCAGTGAAGTATCATGAAGTTTCCCTTGGCATGACAGTTAACGAAAAATTGACCTACATTCCTTAAAATTCGGAAATGTTTATTGAGATGTTCTCTAAAAGTAATGGTATTGTATTGAAGAATATTTGGATACACAAATTGAAATTTGTTTTTGTTTGCTCGACAGATTCCTTTCAGAAAATGTTCCCAAGACAGTCTTAGTGACTAACAAATGATTTGTTAGGAACAGTGGTTTATCAAATCCTTCTGCGTATTGTCATCATTGAAAAATTGTAGATTTTCAAGATATCAGGATGGATTATTACTAGAATAGAATTGTTGATATCAGCAATATTTTCTTAGGCGTTTAAAATTTTTCAATTTCAATTTTGTTTGATGGAAAACCTCAAAATTATATTTCATAGGTATCATTATGTTTATGCCTAGGGTAATCTCAGTGATATGACTGTCTATAGGAATGATGTGTAGGGGTTCCTTCCCAATGAGTTCAGATTTGCTAACATGTTGGCAAAGATATACTTAGGCTCTTGGCGAGGCGGTCGTGGCTAAAGTGTTCCACGAAACACCAAAACTGCAGTTAGCAAGTGTTCGAATATTTTTTTATTGTACAGAATTGATTATATCCTGTAAAAGTAATTGTTGCAACAGAAATGTCGAAAAAAACACAAAAAGGGAGGAATAACTATCCAAAATTAATTTTTGTTACTATTTATATATTTTGACAGATTTCTCGTCGTGTGATTGATAACTTCCATATTTTCCTGTTATAATTAAGCATACAGTGAGGACCAAAAGTCCGTCGCCCCCCCTGTAACTTCTTTATTCTACATATTACAGAAAAATGTTAAATACATAAGTTGTAGGGTTTCATTCGATCTCTTTAATGGTTTAAGTTTCATTCATACAGAGTGTCTCAAAAAAACACGGTGACTTAGAAGTAATTTTTTTTAAATGGGACACCCTGTATTTCATTACATTATTACATTCTACGTTGAATTCTGAACAAGTTTGATAAATGTCTCAGCTACTTGCTTAGTTGATTGTTGTGGGTTATTTACCATTTCGGCTAGTACTTGAATTTCAACATCTTCCGTAATTATTTTCGGCCTCCCAGATCTCGGAGCATCTTTCACGGTGCCAGTTTGGTTAAATTTTGCCACCAATTTCTGCAGATATTTTCGACACATCGGACGTTCTGGAAACCGTTCATTGAAAATGCGAATAGCAGCGTGGTAATTTCGGTTAGCTTCACCAAATATGATAACAGCTTCAACTTTGTCTGCTACTGAACGAACCATATTAATCAACAAGAGAAGTTGAAAACCGTTTGAAACAAAGTTTTGAAAACCTACAAAATGTCAATGACATTTGGCAAAAACAGATAAGAGTTTTTTTTCGTTGTCATGGATAAAATAAACGCGCCTAGCGTGCATAGCCTACATCAATAATTTATTCGTGAACTGGCGCAAAAGTATTCGAAATAATTATTTACAAGTGTTCATAAGTCCAAAACTATTAACTTTTTTGATGTCATTATTTCTTCAATAATGCACCCTATTTTTTTGACATTAAATTTTTTGGATTTTTATATTCAAATTTTATTCCTAAATCTTCTGTTAGCAAAAAGACATACCTACTCAACGCTAGGGGCAATTTAGGCGCCATATGAAGTTACTCAGAAATTGATAAAAACTGAGTATGTGATAGATCTTGCTGAAATAAATGACTTTTTTTCATCAAGTTCTATTGAACAATTATTCGTTCTCAAAGTACAGGGTGTTGCACTAGTAAACAATATCATATCATATCTGCATCTCAGAAAAAAATTGTTTATTCTAACGAGAACCATTATACACCCAGTTTTTGTAGGTTTCTGATAAACTTCATCCTCTCTTCTCAAACAAAAAATAATAATGTTATTCACGTAGTTTTATCTCCTGAACTAGAACAAAGAAAAATCGAGGGATCTCCAATACTTTTCGAGTTATGCCCTTCTGAACTTTTATTAGAAGTTTTTACTAACAAACACGAATTTTTTGGAAAAAAATCTCAAAAAATGCCTCTTCCTTTTTGTCGTTCTTTTTTCAGATACTAAACAATTTAAATTTCACTAATACAAGTACCAAAATCAAAGGTTTTACACAAAAATTCGACCTTCTTTTACAAAGGGAAGTTATTGGCTCATATTTGAGTTTGAATAGTAAGCAGCATATATTTTGAGTTACCAACGTATCCGAAGAATGAAACGTATTAAAAATGTAGGTTATATTCATGTCCCATAGGGTTTCAATAAAAAATAAATGAATTTTTGATCAAATTGTGATGTGACTGAATTGATTCATCAATGAGTGGAAAAAAAGAAATTTTCTGAGATTCAATTTTTTTTAATATACAAGGCGTTTCACTTGAGAGGAATATACAGGGTGTATCAAAATTCAGTATCAAGATTTCAAGGGCGTATTCTTCAATTCAAAATTATTCTATTTTTCATATGAATAAGGATCCGCAAACGCTTCATTACCGACCTACGGAGCGTCAAAGTTTCAAGATTTTTTAATATTTTTTTCGTAGCTCTTTCAGTTTTTATTGTGAGTGTTTTTTAAAGTGAAGAATTGAATGTTTGATAATTCATTTTCATCAAGAAATCGCTAACGCACTCATAGGGGTGTTACTTTCCCTCCTGGGGGTACTTAGTACCGGAATTCATTTATAAATTAGGGGTCAGCTAGAATTACAACGTTTTTTTCATACTCAAATACAGTTGAGGGGAGTACTTTTGTTTCAAAGTGGACGTATCTTTGAATCACTGAATGAGATGAAACATGGCATAAATTCACTTCTTTTCCCAACTTTCAGAAGATCGCGCTTACCTGTCTTTTGTTCACATTAATCGTAACAACCCCTTAAGCGATCCCCACCATAAAACTTTCCTTGTGCACGATAAATGATACTTTTCAATATCCACTTCGTCGGCAATACTTTGCCAATATCCATACGTTCTCAAAATTCCCTGGCCCATTTTTACGTGAAACACCTCATTGTAACTTTTGCAATATCGATAACTCTTCAAGCGCATAAAATTAGAGCTCTTCTCCAGAAAGTTCAGATTTAAATTGTTTAACTTTTATCACGAAATGTTCCAGAGTGAGTTTCCGATCTCTTGGCCTCTTTGCCTTACCACCTCTTACAGTGAGAGTTCAATATCAGCTTGGAGTTGAACAGTAAGTGATTGGAGACAGATTTGGACGGAGAACGTAATAGTATTCTATTTTCATAACTGCCTCTTCAGGAATTTTAACATCTCGCCCATATGATTACATATAATTTATCAGAAGGGTAAAATATAGAACTGGAAAAGTCTATGAATTGAATAAGGTTCAGTAATAGACCGGGAGATGGTGACACAAAATATTATATCATTTGTACCAGTATGGCGGTTCTTCAGGAGTCTAATTACGGAATGAAAAAAAAAATTATGGTCATTGCGCTGGTACCGGCGGCCCAATTGCGTGGGCGTTAATCAAACGTGTCGAAAAAATAACGAGTGTCGAACGATTTGTTCCAGAAAAATGCTTGTATTTTCCGATAGTCGATAAAAAAAGAAGTAGGCGGTAGCGTAATGCCATACTCCTCCGGTGTGACTCACAGCCCGCCATACCAACACGAATACATTAATTTATAAACAAACAATTGAACCATTTGTACCAGGCAAATTTTTGCGCAGCTAATCATCGTCGAGTAGCCATTCACGGAAATCACCTTGCCATACGTTCCCGACGGTTCCCAATGGCCGCCATACCACCGCAAAGAAGTAATTTTTATTTTGCAAAACGATTATTATTTTCATTAATGTTATTGAGTGTTACCTGTTGGGCAATGAAGGATAATTATTATTATTATTATTATTTAAAATATTGTAACAGAGTATCGTCTACGTCTTTGTCTACAAAGCGTAATATTCGGAAGTCATGAGAATTAATCAGTATTATTTATAACAATGCGAATTTTGAGTTAATCTGATGATTTTGTATATTTCATGATTTTTAGGAGTATTATAACACTTGGGAATTTTTCTGACTAATTTTTTTGTCCCCTGGTCGACATAAAATTCACAGAGTATAACAATTTTATCATTCTGAATCGATCAAAATTCACATAATTCATCTATCCTTAACCGTTTACGAGTTGAAAAGATCATCTGAAGTTGAGAGGAGTGATTCCCCACAATTTTTTTTTAATACAGAATCAGGTCGTCAAGATACATTTGAGTGGACGTGGCAATTTTTGAAACATTGAAAATAGAAATTTTTGCAATATCAGTTTCGTATTACTTGCCTTTGATTGTTTGTACTCTCTTAAAAATACGAAATCATCTCGTATTTTTTAATTAGACCGCCATATCACTTAGGACAATTTTGTGGATAAATGCACTTTTTCGACTTGAAACCTGCCGAAATTTGTCGATTTGTGACATCGAAATTTATTTTTGCGATATGATTATAGAATTAGCTCGTCGAAATACATTTGACTTTCCAAAATCAGATAACGCTACGGAATTTTTGACGTTTCAACCCTTTTTATGCTAAACCTTGTATCTGAGCATATACATTTTCGACATATGGAAGTTTTTCTTATTAATAAATATAAAGATTTGACTTCGCAGTTAGTTTGTGCTTGAAAAATGAGTAAAATACAGCATCTTTCATTTTTTCATGTGCTACTCTAAACCTGTCAAAATTGACATTTTTTTCGAAAATCCTCTAAAAATCAGTTTTTTTTTGTAAATTTCGAAAAACGCCAAAAAAAGTTGCTCAGTTTCCAATTTTATTAATTTGCTCCAAATTTGGACTCTCTACTGTCACTTCGACTTTTTTCCATTTTTTTTAATTTTTCGAATCTTTCGCTTTATCGATTCGAACGAAACATGATTCAAATTCCATAACTTTGATGAGACTACAATGTCATATCTTGCCCAAATAATACCCACATTGGCCTGTTACCAGAAAATAAAAAAAATGCACCTCCAGAAATTCGTTTTTGTTGTTGCGAAGTTCATCTAGTTATTTCATTTCATTGTTAAACTGATGTGGAGTTTCAATGTATGGACGTTAATATGTCAGTAATCGAATAAACGAATTTCTCTTCATTCTTATTACACTCGTATATCTTTTTTTAATAGATTTTTATCCAGTTAGATTATTCTTCTGACCAATAATTCAGTTACAAATAAACCCGAAATATCATACTTTTCTGTAAACTAAACAATGACCTACAGTTTCATAACTATTCAAAAGACTTTCGTTCTAGCGATTTGTATTAGACATGATATAAAATTTCGAGACTTTAAACAATATAAGACTAATGCAACATCTCAGAAAGAAAATAGTATGTACTGGAGGTGCATTTTTTTATTTTCTATGGTAACAGGCCAATGTGGGTATTTTCTGGACAAGATATGACATTGAAGTCTCATATTCATCAAAATTATGAAATCTGAAACATGTTTCGTTCGAATCGATAGAGCGAAAGATTCAAGAAGTGACAATAGAGAGTCCAAATTTGGAGCCAATGTATAATATTGGAAACTGAGCAACTTTTTTCTTTGGCATTTTTCGAAATTTCGAAAAAAAAAATGATTTTCATTAGAGTAGCACATGAAAAAAGGAAAGTTGCTGTATTTTACCAATTTTTCAAGCACAAACTAACTGCGAAGTCAAATTTTCTTTATATCTATTAATAAAAAACTTCCATATGTCGCGAACTGTATGTGTGACATTTTAGAAATCATATATTTTCGGAATCAGCCTGAAATTTTGAGTATATTAAGTAAGAATTTCAAGTGGATCTGATGATTTTGAGTTTTCTGTGATTTTTTGGGAATTTTTTCGAGTAACTGTTTATTTTGCCGATCGACTTGAAATTCACAGAACATACTAATTTTATCATACTGAATCGATTGGGGTTCGCAAAATTCATCCATTTTTGATCCCCTTCAGTTGGAAAGTTCATCTGGAGTAGAGATAATTAGTTAGTTAATGGGGTATTCGTATACAGACGGAAAACATTTGCACAACTCACAATTGGTGTCACTTTCACATAGCTAGACGTCTAACAGCGCAATGTGCATTCCTGACTGCAGTGCTTCCGGAGTCTCAATGATGGATGAACTGTGTGGGAAAAGATCTACAGTTCAATGTGTTTCATCTAATATGTTGCAAGCAATAGACCACGAACATCGTCTTCCAATTGAGATATGTAATATCGCCGCGGCTTATATGCACGACTATTAGCTAATCACTCATCAAATCGATATTGATTTTGTATCAACATGTTCGTTTAAATCAGCATCGCACCATTAACTTCTGATCGGACACCCGTACTAGGCAGAATATACAAATGTAATTAGCTGGATCGACTTGAAATTCATAGAACATACTAATTTTATCATACTGAATCGATTGGGGTTCGCAAAATTCAACCATTTTTTATTTCCTTCAGTTGGAAAGTTCATCTGGAGTAGAGATAATTAGTTAGTTAATGGGGTATTCGTATACAGAAGGAAAACATTTGCACAACTCACAATTGGTGTCACTTTCACATAGCTAGACGTCTAACAGCGCAATGTGCATTCCTGACTGCAGTGCTTCCGGAGTCTCAATGATGGATGAACTGTGTGGGAAAAGATCTACAGTTCAATGTGTTTCATCTAATATGTTGCAAGCAATAGACCACGAACATCGTCTTCCAATTGAGATATGTAATATCGCCGCGGCTTATATGCACGACTATTAGCTAATCACTCATCAAATCGTTACTGATTTTGTATCAACATGTTCGTTTAAATCAGCATCGCACCATTAACTTCTGATCGGACACCCGTACTAGGCAGAATATACAAATGTAATTAGCTGGATCGAAATTGAAATTCGTTTGAGTTGATTGGTGTAGTACTAATAAAAATTGCGGAAATTTCAGTGGGTTTTATTAGCTTTCAGGTGCAGTGACTTTGTCACTGAATGATTGGAAAGGTTTTTTTTTGTATACATAGGCGGATTTGGTGCTTTATGATTGTACACCGGCATAAATCGCACTTCTGGAGCTGTTTTTGTAGTATTCTGATATCGTGAATGCACGGATGATACACCACGGGTGAATCATGGTGTGACTCTCGGTGCCCAGCCCGGAGTTGTCGAGATGCATCAGTGACGGCAGTGTGTGTATGATCGGAGAGTAGAGAGCAGTGTTTCATTTAGTACCTTACAAAGTATATTACATTTGCGACGAGGAGAACAATTTGGAAAAAACAGTAAGTGCTATTGCTTTGTTGGAATGGTATTTGCCCAGTTCGAATTTTGTTGAGTACAATACACATTTCCAACGTGTGAGTCAGAACAGTTCAGAAAACTAGTGCTGTACAGAAATATCATCTGAATTTGAATATCATAGAAAACTGTATTCAATTCAGTAAAACAATAAAATTTGGACTGGACAATGACAATGAATGAAAGAGTGGAGGTCACAGAACTGGATCAAATGATCTGAAGACCAAATGGTCAGAACAGCCACAGGCTGTGGAGTGTAAACTCAAGTAGACGAAATGTCTGGAGGTCAAAAACCTGGATCAAATGATCCGAAGACCAAATGGTCAAGGCGGCCAAAGGCTGGGGAGTGTAAACTCAAATTGACGTAATGTCTGAAGGTCACAGACCTGGATCGATGGATCCGAAGACCAAATGGTCAGGACAGCCACAGGCCGAGGAGTGTAAACTCAAGTTAACTGAAAGTCCTTTCAACCAATCATAACGCCTGTTCTGACAGCCAATGAGATTCTTTCAATTTCTCGGAATCGGCCATTCAAAAATGAGAAGATTAATACTGGTTTGGTTGAATATGTATTTTTTTAGATTTCAATATTTCCTATTTATTAATTGAATTTTATGAATATCCCTCATCAACTTTTTAGCTGATTTTCTCTAATTCTGAGGAATTTCAGTTTTTAACCATTCACTGTGTTTGTAAAATAATCTAGAAATAGTCTAATGAAATTCCACTCGTGATTGAATTCATCTCATAAGCCTGTTTTTCATTTCTGAACTCAACTGAATTACTTCTTCCTGCGAACTTCTAGTGTTTTCTCAAAGCAATTAGATTTCTTACAGAAACAACTCTCACCCTCTCACTAATAGATTATTTTCAATAACCTCGTATTAAAAAATCAAGATTCGGTTCAGAATCTTTCGAAAATTATAGTAAATTTTACTTTCTTCTAGCAAAAAGTGTCGGTGTTTTTTTGTGCACGAAAGTTTAGTAAGTATTTTCAGCTGAAAACAAAACCAGAGTTTACTAAAAAAAAGTTTATCTTATTCAGAAATAAAAGGAAAATGTGGGTTCAGTGTATTCCTTCTCGAATAAATAAAATGGTACTTTCGTAGTTTATCTCCTGAATCTATAGAAAACTAGAGAGGGTCTCCAATACTTTTCTAGTTAGTTATGCCTATCTGAATCTTGAAAATCGACCTTTTCCAAACACGATTATATTGCACTGAAAAAATCACAAAAAGTATCTTTTTTTTTGTCGACACTTTCATACACTGATGAACTCATTTTTCATATTTACGAGGATGTATTGATATCTAGTTAGCCTAGACCAGTTCCCTTCATAAACAAAATATTGCGTTATTGCAACGAACAATAACTTATTAGAAGTGTCAGTGTAAAGTTTGACGTCAAAAAAGTAAACCAGAGTTACGCAATAAATTAAAAGAAAAAATGTGTCCACCGAAAATGTAAAAATCGAAAAATTGGAGTATCGAGCCATCATCAAGTACCTGTATTTAAAAGGGTTAAGAGGTGAGCAGATTTACGAAGATATGCTTAATACCCTTGGTGATCAATCTCCTTCGTATGCGACCGTGAAAAATTGGACTGCAAACTTCAAAAGAGGTAAATTTTCCATTGAAGTTGATGACCGATCGAGAAGGCCAGTTTCTGTGTCAGTCCCCGAAAATATCGATGCAATTTATGACATGATTTTAACAGGCCGTCAAATTGGGCTAAAACGGATATCTGAAGCACTGAATATTTCATACGAATGCGTTCATCGTATAGTTCACGTCAATTTGGGCATGAGAAAAATTGCTGCAAAATGAACCCCCAAATGTTTGAATGTTGACCAAAAGCGTGCAAAGGTAGTAGCATCGCGTTCGATCTGTGCTCGATTTGAAAACGATGTAGACTTCTTAAACCGAATTGTTACTATGGATGAGACTTGGGTATATTTCTACGATCCAGAAACAAAGCAACAATCGGTGGAATGGCGACACTCCGGTTCTCCAAGACCTAAGAAGATTCGTGTCCAAAAATCTGCTGGAAAAGTTCTTGCTTCAGTTTTTTGGGATTGCCATGGAGTAATCATGATTGATTTTTTTGGATGAGGGTAGAACAATAACTGGAGATTACTATTCGACATTATTGACCACTCTACGGGAAAAAATTTGAGAGAAAAGACGCGAAAAGCTATCCAAAGTTGTTTTGTTTTTGCAGGACAACGCCCCTGCACACAAATCTCATGTTGCCATGCAAAAAATTCGTGATTTAGGGATTGAATTACTAGAACACCCCCCTTATTCACCAGATTTGGCTCCGTCCGACTATAATCTCTTTCTTCAACTGAAAAAAATTTTAAAAGATCTAAAATTTTCTTCCAACAAGGAGGTGATAAAAGCTGTCTGGTTTGCAGAGTAAGAAGAATCATTTTTTTCGAAAGGTCTAGAGACGTTGCAGGTTCGCTGTAATAAATATATCCAATTAAGAGGAGAATATGTTGAGTAATAAAATAGTTTGACATTGAAATTTTGTTTGGTTCTATACTAGGCTAAGATTTTTCAATATATCCTCGTAGAAGCACCAAAACTAAACGTTCTACACACAAAATCAAATTTTTTATAGTAATTTTTGAAAATATTTTTATAAGAATGGCTGAATATATCTACCTTTTGAGTAATTTCCATTTTTTCCAATGATGCAGAAGTAGAAAATAAAATAAATAAAATGATAAATGATATTAGTGCAGACTATTGTGAGCTAAACATTTTATTAATAACGAGAATAAAATTAAATCCGCAAGTGTTCCCGATTACCCAAATATTACAAATGTTATTCTAATTTGGAAGAAGGAAAGCTGAAGAAATATCAAAGCTAAGTCCCAATGCTGCTCACTTTTGTAAAAATATTATTCAAAGTAGCTCTGAAATCGCAGTTTGTGGAATATTTTGAGGTATATAAATTTGTTTGCAATTTTAAGGAATTTTTATAGTTTCATTTTAACACCAATTTGAGAAAAAAATACAATCTAGCCATTTTTTATTTGAAAATATCTTACTTATTTGTTTTAACTCATATTCATCAAAATAGTTTTGAAAAAACCATAAAATATTATTGTATTTTCATGGTTAACATAGTATATTTCATTAGGAGCCGAAATAATGAGCTTTTTTTGTGCAATCACGGAAAAAGCATTTATGGACGTGTAATGAACGATACTTTTCATTATAGCTGACTGAAAACCACAAATTGTAAAGGAACATTCATTTTTAAAGATAAACGTACAAAAGATATATTTTTTATTATTATTAATTGAGTTATTTAAGGTACAATTTGTGTTGTTGTATCTTCACTTCTTGTGAACTTTTTCAAATATTCCCACTAAAAATAGACAAAAATTTTAACAAATTAAGCGTCATTAACCCCGTTGCTAAATAAGTATACCTACAATCAATTTGCGATTTCTAGAGAACTGTCAATCAGCCCTATGCTGTATCACTTCCGTTGAAAATAACGCTATTTCCGATATTTTGCTATGATTGGTATTAGCAAAATAATGTAGTAACGAAAAGTCGTTTGTATTAAATGAAAACGATTTGAGCGTGAAATTTTAATCAAATTATTGAAAACCTTAACTTTCCCAAATTTTCTTCGCTGGTGCTCGTCTAAAATACCAATTTGACATGCAAAGACTTGAAGATCGCTGGTTAATTTTGTATTCTTTTTATTGTATGTGCAATTAATGCAATATTTTGAATTCTTTCAAAAAATGTTTGAGTTTGTTTTATTCTACTGATATCATGTATTTAATAGTTTAGAAAATAAAATTTTGTTTACTTGAAAATTACTATGTAATTAATTATTGATTTTTCTTCTGAGGCACTTAATTCAGATATATCTATTGGTCTTGAGGGTGTCAACTAATGAATATAAAAACAAAATCTGAAGATGACCTGATTTTTAATGTAGAACATGTTTGATACTTGTTTTAAACAGTATATTTATTTTAAAGATACCATAGTCTATCACAGACGTTTAAGATTATTTCACTTGAAATGAAAAGATTGAAATAAACATCCTAATGTCAATCTTTCGTTCTGACATGTGTTAACTTTTAGGTTTTCAATTTTTTTACGTGGCAGTCATTGGCGAAAAAAGTGGCTACTGCAATTTTATTAATATTTCTTAAATCAACAGTGTTTAAAGTCTCTTAAAATTTCATATACAACTTTAGTGAGTAAGTTTGCTTGTGATACCAGAGCAAATTTTGAATATGAAAAAAATTGTAGAAAATACTAAAGATATGTCAATTTTTACCTTAATGTGTCAACCTTTGGGCATTTTACCTTAGGCAGCTAATGACACCAGCGCATTTTAAAAGTTTCCGTGCTAGCGCGCGGAAGAAGTCCTCTTTCGATGCGCTAAATGAGCATGTAAATATAGTGTTGTCAGATAGGTGTAATGAAAAATTATTTTGACACAACCATGAAATTTTAGTGTATATTCACGGTGAATGAATGCTATTCTTTTGTGTTGCAATGTCAGTGTCAAATAATCAATGTTTCAATTGGTTTATGAAAAACTAGTGTTTGATAAAAAATAATCAGAAAACAATCCCTTTCTTGTTTACAAAAGCAATTGAATGAAATTTCCATTTCATTTTCAGGTAAGCATTCTGTTCCATATATCCGCATGGAAATACGGTGAGTGAAAATCCTGTTATTTTTATATTTCCACTCTGTGAAAGTACAAACAAATCCAATAGAAAATTCATCAATTGAAAAAGTGGAAAACGAATATAATGAAACATAAATGTCGAATCCGAGTTGAATTTCCAGTGGTCATTAATTAAGTATTGGGTTACGTTACGTTTTTAGCGGTAATGTTTCATTTTGATGTATTTGATTAATTGAATGGCTGTACCAAACTGAAAAATGGCGTAGGGTTCGTTGCAATCGACATGAAATGTAAAGAAAAATTGACTATAGTTTGAAAATGTACCAGAATATTAATTGGGTTCACACCATTAAAGAAAAAATTATGAATTTATATTGTAGATTGTACTTTGGATATACTATTATCAAAAAATTTAAACCATAAACGATAATTTAAATCTCATGATATGTTTGAGTGACAAGGCTCACAAAATCTGGAAGCGGATTAAAAACACAGCTAAACTGGAATATAAAAAATCATTCGAAACTTCACATTCCTAGCATACAAAAATGATAAAGAAGCTCTCCTAAAACACAAACTCAAACAAGAGTGTACTAAAATATGGAGTGAAAAAAATTAATATAGTGAAAAACAAAAATGCACGGAAAAAAATTATCCAAATAAAACGTTTTCCTGACTTTTTTAGATTATGATAAGAAAATTAATACCTATATTAAACAAAAAAACACCTCAAAAAAAATTTGTATTCTGAACGCATGAGTTTGTAGCTAGAATATTGTTCATCGACAGCAAATAGTTCGATCACTAGGTAATTCACTTTGTATAATGCCAGGTCAACACTTTACTAGCGCTTGAAAAGTGTATTTCCATATTTATTAACTTTGGGTTTCTGAAAAGTGTATCACTACAATAGAAACTCGTGTTACTGGCCTAATACAACAATTCATTTGCAGCAGAACTTGGTTTTCCTACATTAATGTAACGTGTTCACTTACTTGTTTATTTTCGACCAGTTCGGGATCAATCGGGAATAACTACCGCAACTCTTCACGTGATATGGTGTAGTACTAACGGTTTTCCGCCAAACCGGCGTCATTTCAACAATTGAGAGCTGTGAGGATACATCTACTAGGCATCTTAGTCTATTTTGCCGGTGATTTTGTGGTATTTTACTGAACCATCCATTTATTTTGAATTTGGGACAAAAATGGATGTATTGAAAATAAGGCATTAAAAAGTACAAATGATCCTTTTTTTTGAAGAACTAATAAATTAAACTGAGGGCAGGTGAATATTTGAGTCAGGTGAATTATGATACCAAAGATAGAATGAAAGCTATATTGAAGGTAAAACAATAAAAACCACCCTGAAGTGAGTCATTCAATAAGGCCAAGTAAACCAACATTTCTATAATGATCAAAAAATGTTGCTACAGTACAATACTGTATTATAACTACTAATATCTTGATTAGTAGATTTCAGTATATGAGTTATTTGAGAATTAATTATTCTTCAGTAATGGTAAATGTACTAGTTATTTGAAGTTATCAAACTGAGCACCCACTGCAAATAGAAAGTTCATTGAGGCCAATAAAACGAAAAGTCTGCTTCTAATAAAGCTTTTGATACCGGTTATGTTCCTCAAATTACATTAATAACAGCAAGTGATCAAATTCAGTTATCTAATTCTTCTTGTTGCTGATAAAGCGCATACTTGTCCCATATAGTATGCAAATTTTTACTTGGTGTTATGTACATTTTACTTGCTACTATTAATTTATTTTTCCCTGTGACATTAAACCATTTACAGGATGTGAATAAGCTTAATGGATACCGTGTTGGTGCATCACTACGGGTTATGTTAAAAAACAGAGGGTGTGGTGGGTTGTCTGATGTATTGCACCTCTGATACCTCGCCATTTTCTTTATTCATATACATACACATGAATATTACAAATTATTTATATTTATTTCGAAGTGACATGGAAATAAAGACCAGTTATTAATACTATCATCATTATAACATGTATCCAAGGACACAAATACTTCCTGACCACATTACATTCAATTGACTGGCAGTAGATTTTTCCATGAACCGATTGCAACTTTTTTGTAGCAAAGTCGTTAGTACCAGGAATACAAAAATGCGAAAATCACCCAGGCGACACGTCATGTGAAAGCTATAATAACATTACTCCCGGAATTGGTTCTGTACTGGTTTCTTGACTGTTAATGTCGTCATTCGACAAGAATATGGCAACTCCCGGACACCCCAAAGTTTCGAGTATAAAGTTTGGATCGTTTCCTCCGCTTATTTCCTATTTCGTTTGCAGGGGCGGACTCTTCTTTCCGGAAGGAGTTCGTGAGTGGAATTAAATGGATTGGATTCTATTTCGATTTTGTTCGTGATGAAGTGTTGAGACTCGTTTACGAATATTTTGTAGGTCTCGGTTTGAAGTTGGGAAACAAAGGAGGGAGAAAGCTGTGTTGAATGAATAGTTCGTTGCACACATAGCCACGAAAATTAATGATTTTATTGTGTTACTTTCTGAATCACATGAAAACCTGCGAGAACATTGTGCTACCTAGTCATTAATAGATTCCTAGAAGTGTTAAGCATTGAGAAAGAACTCGTTGATCAATTGGTGCCAGCGCTTTGCCGTTGGTTGAACGCCAGAAGCTTGGGAATACTGAATTCGTTTGGACGATATCAGTGAAACTGCTAAGGATGGAACTATGAGCGATGTTTTGGAACTTCATCATTCTTTTTTTTTTCTATCATGTCTCCAGAAGACATTTTGTGTACTTTCCGATAATTTAACATCCGCTTATGATGTTCCAGTTATAAAGTACATTTCTTTTATTGGTTAGTCATAACTTTTACGCTTACACGATATCTAGTAGCCCGATGAATTTTGTATTTCAATGACCAATTTTTTCGGTGAATCAAAATGGGACCTATCCAGGTCGATTTCTAATGTTATTTCATACATTAAATGGAAATTTACGACACGCCAGCGCGATCGTGACAGAAGTTACATGAAAAAAAAAATTAAACGAAGGCGCTATAACTCTTAGTACATTAAAGTTATTCAAACAGTTCTTTTACTACTCAAAAGGCTTTTTTAACGTTTTTGAAACGAATCATCAAAAATTCCAAACACATTTTTTTCTGAATATGATGATTATTTTTTGTTTAGACTAAATTTTCAATAAAATGTTATTTTTTCAACGCGCTGAGAGTCACTCATGACATTTATGCAACTGAAATTATTGTCACCAAAATCTGTGCAATTTCCTATGCAACATTTTGTGTTGATTATGTAAAGATCTATTCTTGATAATAAATTGGCTGCAGCCATTTGAAGACGACGAAACATCACACATGATCCATATTCATGATTTTTTATATACGTTACGGTTTGAAAATGGTAGTAAAAGGATGATTGAACTGAAGTTTTTAATTTTTATGTGGACTTATTTGGACAATATTAATTTTTCGTTTACAAGACGTTACGCATTATACAGTATTTTTTGGTATGCAGTATTGTGAATTATTCAGAGTTTATGAAAAGTTTTTGTTTCGAAAATAATGCAAAATGACGTTTAACATTTTTTTTCTATCGATCGGCTCTTTCAAATCTAACATTACAGAATGTAAGGTTATTTCTCTAAATACTATGTGATTTTTCGGTTTCCTATTTACTCACCAAATTTGAACTAGTTGAAACAACTTTGAAATTTTTTTCGCGTGTTCCTAACCTTACTATTTTTCAGCCAGTTATCTGCTGAAGGAATTTTTCATATTCAAAGATGTTTCTAATTGGGTATTTTCAAAACTATATAAATATGGTAAGAAGTAATTGGCCTATTTCTCGAATTTGAAAACGTTTTTCAAATCAATAGGCTCGTTTATTTTCATATTGTGATAAACACAAATCAAAGATTGCTACTGATACATCTAATTACAAACATTTATGAAGAGAAAAAATCCCTCCAGCATATTGGTGCGTTACATCTCAACTGGTCCTTTCAGATCCAATCGAACAGAAAAATATCAAAGTTGTTCAAACTTGTTCAAATTTGGTAGGTAGCTAAAATACCGAAAAATAAACAACTTTTTATATAATATTTTTTGATTTATGATGGAATAACATCCCATTATGTAATTTTTTCAAAACATGTAAAATTTGACAGATGTAGTTGATCGATAGTAAAAAATCGTGAAAGTCATTTTGCATTATTTAAACTTTTCATGGGACATTCGTTTTTTTCCACCTATCAGTTTCTTTACTGGAACATGCAAGTTTGCAATTGCAGTCATCCGTACAGAACATACCATCTCCCTTGCATAGAAACCTGTTGTTGCACTACTGCAATGGAGATCTAAGATTTTTCTGACATTGGCAGGACTTTGTGGCAGACTCATAAATGTTGGCATCAAAACATTATCCCCTTTTTTTTTCTTCCACAGTCTTCTGAATCCAACTGATTATGTAAGTATGGAATATGCATATCCAAACCCATACCTGATAATAAAACCTCTGGAAACAAAAAAAATTAATTCAAATCCTATCTTAAATAACAAAGACATCTTCTATAGGTGGCATATCGTCGATAGACTTCTTTTATAGAATCAGCTTAGCCCCATCCACAATTTCCAATACTATTGAAGGGCCGACGAAAATACTTTTCCTATGGAGTTTTTGCGAACAATTGGATTATGTAATTCATTTTTCATTATTTCATTTTGTATTTCATTTATGTTGACGGTCGAAGGCTTCATTTCACATAAACTCCAAAAAAATCTACCAGCGACCGAATATATTGCACTGGTTTCACAGTTCAGATATCCCAAATCGTTCCTCCCCTTAGCGGGAGTGTGTAAGCAGATTACACCAAAAATAACGGGAAATTCCTGGAAACGACATTCAATGTAAAAATTCAAACTCCGGGATTACTACGTGTATATGCCCGGGGGATAGATCTCTTTGTGGATGCGTTTCGGAGATTAATTTGCGACGCCGGAAAGCATGAAATTAGTGTAGGTAGCGTGTATCTACGTCGTGCAAACATTTATTTTTGAGCTGGATTAGAGTGGTATGTGAGTTTCAAGTTGGATTGTTCTACATACGCTGAAACATTGTTTATCGGTATAACCGTAGTTTGAAATATTTCTGAGGGTCAGTTAATGAACTTTCAGTGACAGGAAATTAATAAAAATAGTGACAGTATGTTTTTTACTGTCATTATATTTCGATAATAATTAATCAATTCTTCAAAATAATGTTTGCGATATAGGCACGATTTCGTATCCCTCTGACGCTCTAGTAACCCCCACCACTTTTCTTTTCTCAACGGAATCAATGGTTTCAGAAGAGCAAAAACTGAGCACATGAGGTAAAAAGTCTGAATAAATTTTTATTAATTTTAATGGAAATATCTATATGTGCATAAGCGATTTTTTGCCATAGTTCTGCAATCAGAACTTAAGACGACCACAAGGTTATCGTCGGATGTTTTCAGTACTCAGAAAATGGAGAAATGATCGTAGAATATAAGAAAAAATACATAACAATATAACATATTGATCACTGAAATTAGTAATCACACACTTTCATTGTTGTAAAAATGCACTCAACTATAATTTGCTGATTTATTTACACTTCAAACAATAAGTTCATTTATTTAAAACATAGTAATAAGTATCGTCAATTTGTCTATTTGCGGCGAACCCTCGAACTGAGTATAACTTCGCAACTGCAACTCTGAAACTCCCTGCCATCTGAATTCCTTTCACCATTCTCAAACCATCGAGATTACACGGTGACGCGTTCAAATGGCTCCCGTATATTTTCCATGCGATTAGAACGATGAGTCATGTCGATACTTGCAAGATTCTCTATGTCTGCACTTTGAAGTTCGATGGAAGTGACACTTCACAGTGTTGTTCGAGGAAAATGATTACACTACACCAAAATTTTGACGCCGCTGGCTCTGAATACTGTCTCCAACTTGCGTCTTATAACTCTCCAGTTCAGCCCATCAATCCCACAGGATAATTTTGGGATTGCTAGGTCCACAAGATTCTGGTCCAGCATCGAGTCTCTCAATCTGGTTAGGCTATTGCAGACATCTTCATAGGACGTGATGATCATGATGGTAGAGCACTTGTCTCTTAACCTAAGGGTCAAGGGTTCGATTCCCAGCATGGTCATTGGTCTCATGCATGGCATCACACATTAAAAGGTAAGAGCTGCGTCTTACCTAGCTCGGACAAGTCTTTCGAAGACTTTTGAGGGTTGTACTCTCAAGGGTGTGCAGCTGGTTGACGGAAATAAAAATTTTAACAACAACAACAACAATTTCGAGAATTCTCCTTGCTACCCAGATAGTAGTAGAACAAGGTCACCTGTCTGATATCCACCAGCATCGGCCTTGATGTCGTAGATCCCTTCATCCAGTCGCCTGCACTCTGGATGTTCAAACGGACTCGTTTATGGATGTCGATCATTCTCTGCCGTAATTTGCTGACGTATTCCACTCCCGCAGTATCTTGTCGTGGTGATGTTCCAAACTTCAGGTCGCAGGGAAGTCTCGCTGTCGGCCCTTTATAATACTAGCAGGAGTTTGGCTGGTTGACTCGTGTACTGCAGAACGATAGGCCAAAGAAACAAATGAAGATACTGACTGGTCCCAATCTATCTGGTGGTCAGGTAAGAGTTTATCGTCTTATTCATCCGCTCCATTATTCCATCTGACTTTGTATATTTTCGTCTTCAATATTTGCCAATGATAAACCTAATCAGAACTTAGATTATTAAGTTTTTTTGACCATATGCTAGACTCTCACTTGCGAGAATTCTCCCAAATTTTACTGCATTACTAACTCCTTGATGACTTAAAAATTTGAATAATAATGTAGGCATCAAAAAACAAAGATATAGATGAAGATCCGACATCTACCGTTAAATGCTTGATATTTCAATCAAATATTTTATGAACTTCCCAATGGAAATCAACTTCTTCAAAGTCGCTCGATTTGGACCAAATGCGATATTCAAGTTTGAAATCACTCAGTTGAGATGAATGGAATATAAATCATGTCTCTCTATAAATATTAATATCGCCACGTTGAATTGGATTATTTTTTATTTGAATTTCCAGTGAAGATTTATTATTGATTGTGAGCTTCTTGAAAGCTAGACTGCAGTCAATCATGTTGAATAAATCGGAACGATAAAAGTAATTGTTTTATTTTTGACGTATATCTGTGAGTCATTATGGTAATAAAAATAATTTTCTCTGACAGGATGTTCATTTCCAATTGAGGATTCTAATAGAGAATTCAATGTAGATTTATTGGCACAAATCATTCATACATTTAGAAATGATGTTAGTTGTATTGTTATTGTTCAGTCCAGATATCATTAGTCTTGGCGAATTTGTAGATAGAATTATATATATTTTTTTGGAGTTTTTGGCATAAAGACACACAGTGAAACAATTATTTTTGAGTCCATCAATCAGGCACTTGACACAGCCTTGAACTGATGGTGGAGACGTTCAACCATACCGTTGACTGCAGGGTGGTAGGCTGTAGTTCTCAGGTAGTCGGTCCCATCAGCAGGCTCAGACATCGAAATAGATGCAATTCAAATTGTCTGCCTTGGTCCCTTGTGAGGTGAAGAGAAACGCCTTAGCACGCGACCCATTTTGTGTAGAAGGCCCTGACTACGGTATCTGCTACTTGGTTTTGGAAGGGTATTGCTTCTGGCCACTGAGAAAAGCGGCCGATGCAACTGTGGTGATACCTTTTTTACCTCATATGGCGGAATGCGATGGTCTGAGCTCAAGTAGCGTCCCCTTCGAGAAGGGGGTCCTTCAAAACGATGAAGGTGACTTCAGCGGCGTCGTTTCACATATTTGGTGTCTTCCCCTTGATGATGAGATACCAGGTATTCCAGGAAACTGACTTTGGAAGCTTCAAAACAGTATTCTGGAGTGTTGATAACAAATCCCGACTACTGAAGGCGTTCGCACGGTAGCCGGAGATGTTATTTGTTGGTCTTTGTCTTCGGAGGCCAACACTCATCAACGGGAACTCGAACCTTCCAAACAGCGTGGTGATAACTGTCTTCGGTCCTCCAGAAATCTAGTGGTACGTGCACACTAGGTTGGTCGCCGAGACAAATTTCTTACCGCGTACTCTTTGGGCGATATCCTGGATATGGCGAACTGGGTAGCGGTCGAGTATCGTGCGGGCGTAGGTCGCAAGGTCTCTACGCGTCTGTCCAGGGATAGGCGGCGTGGCGTCGTATGTATGTGGTGTATCGTCATCTGTTTCTTGTTCTTCATGTTGTATACACCGTGGGGACACCGAGTGATCGCTGGGAATTTCTTGAGCAGGGCGTGACATCGCGAGCAACCAGTGATTGTCTTGATCTGGTCGGTGGCTCAGTGGCTGAAGTCTCTAGCAGGAAATCCACCTCGACGATCGCCTTCGACACATCCGCGATTACACATGAAAGTGCGGTGGAGACCCAGGTTAAGAGAGAGTGGTATTGAACCGTGTATCGTGTATCCTGCGCCCTTCAATTGCCGGTAGGGTTTTTCATCTGGCGGATCGAACCAGACCTCCTGGACCTCCGGCAAGTTTGAGGCACGCGAAAACTGTGTGTTTGACGTTGCCTGTGATCATGGTGCCGCTTATTTCCGTGGCTGATTCTACCTTGTGTTTATCTAGGTTAGTAAGGCTCACTCATGTTACTGTAACTTCTTGAACTAACTCACGTGCGAGGTCACGTCGGGCTCACCAATATCGAAATGTTCGTAGGTTGTTGAATAAACGGACACAGAAGTTAACAAATACAATAATACTTTATCACAACTTCCTCGCAGCACTGATACAATAAGTGAACACTAACTGATACCTGATTTGCCCGGGATGAGAAGTGACAACTGGGAATAAGAACTCAGATGTAATGCCATCGAACCATTGACCGCTAGCTATATCTATACCCTCTAACCTAATGACTAAAATGGTTCTTGGGGTCTATCTGCTATTAATGTTAATGACAGAAAATATTTATGAAACTGTGTAGGCATATTACGGGATGAGCTATTGAATGTTTGGATTCCAAATATTTGACAAAACTGAACAATAATTTAAGAGAATAACCTACTTGAATTTAAAATGTTTTTGTTGTAGGAAGTGCCCTACAATTGTAAAATTGAAAGGGCGATCGGCATTTTTCATTAATATCCAAAAAGATCCTATACACATAATATTCAATTTTCAGCCTAATTCCACCTGAAATATTAATCAGAAAACTCTAACATATATCCTAGGGTAGGAGTCCATTGCATCTCGAAGTGGAGTGGTATGATTTTATGAAGTAGAAAAACTCAGTCATCTCCCCAATTTATTATAGCATTAATAGATATTTTTTCAGGGAATGTTAAGAGATGACATTTATCTTCATTCTATGCTCATGAACTCTTAGAATTACCCTTACAGTTAGACCCATTTAAAATAAAAACACCCTTTGAAGAAATACATTTTTCAACAGATGGAAGTACTTTTTTTTTCATCCGGCAGAAATACACAGAGTCTACTAGGACAGCAGTATTCATGACTGAGTCATCATTTCCAGAGAAATATTACTTTGTTTTAGACAAAATCTGACTGAGTTCATCATATGAAGAGTTATGAAGCATTGTTTGAAAAATATTCCGTTAAATCAACCCATTATTTTTCATTAAAAAACATATTTTTCAAATATATTCACTCATAACTTCTTCATTGATGGACGATTTTCAATATATCTTGTTTTATACAATTTAATAATGTCTTGAATGCAGTAGCGTGTAAATGTTTTTCAAATCGCTCATAATTTTTTCATAACTTTGAAACATAAGAATAGTTGATCCTAAAAATAAAGACTTCTTCGTGTAATGTTGTGTCCTAGTGAACTTTTTGAATGTCCATCTAATAAAAAAAAGGATTCAAATTGGTTGAAAACTGTATGATGTGTACGGGTGTTTGAATTTTAAATAAATCACAGTGTACATGTAATATGGATGCTGTGGTTACCAAGTTGTGAATTATCTCAGGGAAGACACGTTTATGATCATCTCTTGGCAATGACAGATGGTCAGGTTACTCTGAGAGCTTCAAGGAATACGGGCCGCTATTAGAGGTGTCTCTCAACTAGCAAACTGTCATTAATTATGTTTGTTTTCGTCGCAGAGCTCTCTCCATTGATCTGTCACGTATACTGTGAGCAAAAGGTCGTTATATAATTATGCAAAAATTACAATGGAACTAAATGGATGGTATCACATGACAGTAGAATTGAGTGGGTTAGACAAAACCAATAAAGAAATCAGTGCAACAGAAATGAAATGAAATACTATGAAGAGTAACAAGATAGTGAAACAAACAATTATATGGCATACCGATTGGATCCGATGGGAGACGACATGTAGATGGCGTTTCTGGTCTGCCAGGGTGGTCACTTTCTGGAAAATCCTGGAAAGTCAGGAAATGTCAGGGAATTTGGGTGGTCATGGAAAAGTCAGGGATATGTCAGGAAATTTTGCTCAAACTGTTCAAGAGTCAGGGAATTTCAGAAGTATTGCTTCGGTAACAAAACCTTCAAAAACCCAAAACGAACACCAAACATATTTGGTAACACGTTTATGTAATTTTTACAGAATAAACAGATAGAATTACCCCTGAATTTTGTAATTTTTTACCAGTGTAACCTAAGAGAGTTTATTTTTTATGTTTATATTGTGGTAGTTGTTTTTTGTTCAATAAGTTCTTTGAATTTTGGAGTAGAAATTTATTGCTCATTTTACAAAATAGTTATACTAACTAATAAATGCAATGTTAACTGCAGTGTTAGGATGTTACGAAAACTCATGGAATTTTAAGAAAATAAGACTGGAAAAATCCGGAAACTCAGGGAATTCACAAATTCCTTTTTGGTGGCCACCCTGGGTCTCCCAGTCAGGTCGTAGATCATTGTTTGGGAACAATATCCGTTAGTCGTAACTTGATCCATTTTCAAAATTTCAAATTTCGAAAACTGTTCATTCTGAGCTTTGTAGGTATGGACATTTCCAATAAGCGCATCAGAATCTACAGCATATCAAAAATTCAGCCAGATTCACGAAACTTTAATAAATGTACGGGTCCTGACCTTGGAAATATTCAGCGTAGTATGTATGGTAGTCTTTTACGCTATTTCGTCGTAACAGTCTCTTGAGAAATTCTGAAACTTCCAAAAAAAAGCTTCTATAGTGCACCACTGTTTGAATACATTTTGTATTTCAAGGAAAAACGTGTACGTATTTCTGCAAATGTCTGATATTCATAATGACTATTTTCATCCATTCAAAGTATGAATGTCTCAATTTTCCAAGAAAGAGAACCAAATGTTCTCACCTCTAGTTCTCCTTTCACTGATATGGAAACATTAAGTTCTTTCCAGGAAATTGGATATGCAAATTTTATTTGGCACATTTGTGTACTTCTTAAGGCTAATCGAGCCACTCCCAAAGCAATTTGGATAGATAAAGCATGAAATTATACAATTCTTTCGCAATGGAGGAATTGGAAAACTTCGTTGGATTATAGTATTTTTTTCTTTTTCAAGGATAGTGAAGAAAAGATGAGTTGGAACGTTAGTCTGGATAGAAGAGAACGCAAAAACGCTGACACACGATGAATAACTTAATTGCACTTCAATCAAGTTTTTCGTTTGTCAGTAGAAATTAATGAAGGAGGATTATTAATGATCTCTCGAAGCGGTATTCAAAGCAAACAAATTTTATACCTAAAAAATATGGTAGACTTCGAAAATACGATGTTTCAATACGCTAGGAATGGAAAATATCGTTTGTAGGGACAATTTGAAAACATAATTTCTCAAAGTTTTCAAATATGGTATTTGATGTTCTCGAATATCAATGGACTTCCTAAGAACTAACAGTAGGTAAAGCTGAATTTCAATTTCATGTTGGTCAAATATTAAAAAAAATTAATGAAATATGTTACGGTTTTTTCTTCAAATCAGAAAGTTACAGGGCCGCGAATACCCGATAGAACCCAATTCAATGAAACAAATATTTCGTAATACCAAAAAATATCTGTCTCTTCACGCAATTCCACACAGTGAAAAATCAAAGTGAATATCTGACAGAAAACAACTAATTGTTATACAGTCATTCATTATTATCCTTCATTTTGTTGGAAATGACCACTTACATGCATGCATGTAACCAGTTCTTTTTTTTGATGAAAGTGAGGAGACAATTCACTTTCATTTACATTTACAAAGACAATCCAGGAAAAGCCAATATGTTTTCCAACAAGAGAGTTTATTCCAGATTGGAAAAACAACCCCTAGATATCATCCCTATCCACGGATCTGAGTTCATCTTTCGCCAACTCACTTTCAGATGGTTTCATTGAAAAAGTCTACTATTTAGTCCGAAGCCAAGTAATTTCTTCCCACCCTTTTCATTGTAAACATGAACCTGAAATCATATTTTTTTCCATCATGAATTTACCAGTCAGGTCCTGTCTCCGGAGCTCCGATAAATCCGGTGGGCGCGCTGGTCCGCTGGTGTATCATCAACCCTAGTAAACATTCTCCACGTCCGTGGGGTGAGTGATTACTGGGTCCGAGAATCATGTGTCCTGAGTCTGCATTCGTCCGGCTACTCCAAAGGAGTGAAGTAGAATCGAAAAGGCAGGCACATTAGTTCCACCACTAGGTAAGTATATAGGATTTTTGATGAAAGTGAGGAGACAATTCACTTTCATTTACATTTACAACAAGAGAGTTCATTCCAGATTGGAAAAGCAACCCCTAGATATCATCCCTATCCACGGATCTGAGTTCATCTTTCGCCAACTCACTTTCAGATGGTTTCATTGAAAAAGTCTACTATTTAGTCCGAAGCCAAGTAATTTCTTCCCACCCTTTTCATTGTAAACATGAACCTGAAATCATATTTTTTTCCATCATGAATTTACCAGTCAGGTCCTGTCTCCGGAGCTCCGATAAATCCGGTGGGCGCGCTGGTCCGCTGGTGTATCATCAACCCTAGTAAACATTCTCCACGTCCGTGGGGTGAGTGGTTACTGGGTCCGAGAATCATGTGTCCTGAGTCTGCATTCGTCCGGCTACTCCAAAGGAGTGAAGTAGAATCGAAAAGGCAGGCACATTAGTTCCACCACTAGGTAAGTATATAGGTCTCTCTGGCATCCAGATGATTTATGATGAATCCATCTACGAACTGAACGTCCTCTCACATTTGTCGATCACAAACTTCATTCCGATAGAATGAAGATCCTTTTCTGCTGAGTCATATAGTTTAAGGTCATCCATGTGAAACGGATCATGTAAAACAGATAGGTGACTTAATGCTTCCGGTTTCTGGAGGTGCCGCAGTTCTATCCGCGGGTTTTCCGTATAGTGCAACGGACAATGACAATAGTGAGATGCAGAAGAGAAGAAGGCTGATTTTTTTCTTTACGTGTTCACTATGTGTTCTGGGTAGGCTGTGCGACTAACTCCATACGCCAATTTAGGAGCAGCACTGTGAATTTGAACGCAACAGTGAATCGTGCAGGATTCACCCCAAGCAAGCCACAAGATTTTAACAATCCAATCGGTGAAATTAAATTGAAAATATCCCAGCTCCGAATGTGGCTCGAACCCGGGACCTTTAGCCCCGAACACTTACGCCATACCACTTGCGCCACGCCCCGACGTGAAGGCTGATTATTATTATTATTATTTCTCCATTCTTATTTTTGGTTTTCAAAAACTTCTGTGCTTAATTGAATGAACAAACAAAACAAATCAATGAAGACTTAGCTAATAAAATGTTTGTTGAAGATGTTCATGACGCTATCAGACAAAAACAAATAAGTTGGATTTTTCATTTCGAAAAAAATATATTTTCATTAAAAAAAAAGTTACTTTCGTTTCATGATGGATCGTCCTCGTAAAACACAGCATCGATTTCAAGTTGTAATCATCACCATACACAAATTGAAAACAAAAAATCCAAAATACTGTTTGTTGTGCGAAAATGTACAACAGATTGTACTTTTATTTGTATTGCAAGAATGATTGGAAATTTTACCAATGATACTTTTCAGGAACAAACATACTACCTATTCATTTGAAATTCATCACAATGTCATAAACAGAACCAAACTGAAAATTCATATTTCATGCACTGAATGTGTGCCCGTTCACTAGTGCACTGCATAAATTCTCAACGCGTATCATATAAAACGGCTGAAACGGAGTTTTCATCTCCAATGCCTCATGTAAAATAGCTACTGAAGTAAAATTTTCATTGCCTTCTCTACTCGTACGCTGAACGGAATGGAAAATGCTTAGATATGTATAGTTTGTTTGAAATGTAAACTGAAAGCAAATATATATTCCAACTGATATAAAACAAATATTATGAATGATTGATTTCTGATGCTTCGGGTTTTCGTGTCTGTAAAAGCCCCACATTATTCATAAATATTAGCTTTCTTCAATGATTTGATTTGATAGAGTTATATTTGAAAACTCCATTCTGTAATAAATCGAACAACATTCGAAGTTGTGCCGTTTCAAATGAATGAAATGAATGACACATTCTTACAGAATGAAAATATGAGTCAAAAATCGGACAAGAAATAACCACTTGCCCCTTCTCAGATTGAATCACATATGTTATCCAACAACTGTGCAATGTTTTCCAAGGACATACTAATTGCAAGTGCTGATTGTAGTAAAAATTTTAATATTACCGTTGTCTCTCATTAGTGCTAATATAGGTCAGACAACAATAGATTCATCTTTTCCATCAAAAAAACTACAACGCCCCAAAAAATGCATAGTCATCCACTAAGAATAACGCCGTGACCCACAATAAGTCAGCCGCAGCGCTACCCACGAGAAGAGTAAGAAGGACTCATTGGTAGCACAGACTCCAGGAAAAGCGAATGCATTGAATCTAATCGATTTAGTATACATACATAAAGATCATTCGATTCCCTGATTATACTATTCTCTGATCGATTTTTGTCAAAGTTTGTAGCTAGATGGAGACAGTTAGAAAAAACCTTGAAAGAAATGTATTCGCACTAATACCCTCAATTTCAGTTGGATACAAATTCATGATTCAAACCGTTAACCCCTGAAAACCGCTCTTCATTCATTCCCTTGCAGTCAGCTTGTGGATAAGATGGTTGCAACTCCATAAATGACAATTATATACTGGGTGACCCAGGGTTAAACCTCCAAACGTTCAGTATCGGTTTTTTAGGTGAAAATAAGATTTTTTCTTCATATAAGCATGTGGCAAAACTTGATTCGTTCTCAAGATACAGGGTGTCAAAGTTAATAATTTTTTTTTTCCATTTACATTGAAATAAGCCTCCCATCACCGCGAATAAACATTCAGAGTTTTATCAGAATCAACCAAAAGGTTTTTGAGTAATGAATAAAAACTGATTTCTTATGAAAACTTTTACACTCTGTATCCCGAAAACGAAGCAAGTTGGGACATATGCTTGTATGAAGAAAACATCTTATTTTCACCTGAAAAATCGACACTGAACGTTTTGCGGTTTAACCCTGGATCATCCTGTATAATAATAACTTTATTCAGAATAAATAATACAGTTCCAATAAAATTTAAATAAAATATAAAAATATAAAAATCACATATACAATTACAAAATATAAAATGAAAAATATAAAAGTGTTAAATATATGACACATGATTGTGAATAAGAATTTAAAAACGTAATAAAAGTTGAACAAAATAAAGTTGAATTAGAAGATAAAATAACACGAGTATCACATGAAGTCTGATAAAATTCAATATATCATACAATTAAAAATTAAACACTTCACAGTTCATAAAAATCATATATTTATGTCAAACATTTGATGAATTGAATCAGAATATATTGTTGTTGTTATCTAAATTTTTTTTTTAACGAAATCAGCCATTGTTTGTCTGGATTGACAGTATATAAATGTTTTCAGAGACCTCTTGAAAATGTGAAATACATCAATACTTCTAATTGAATAAGGAATAGTGTTCAACAGTTTAGGAGCTAAGTACGTATAAGTATCTTGGATGAGTGATTTTTGTGCTGGTGGAATGATGTGGTGATCTTTTTTCCTTGTGTTATAACTGTGAGGTGGTAAGATATAACTATTCTTTTTATAATAAGTTATGATGGTGTTATAATAGAAGAGTTGACGAATGTTGAAGATATTAGCTTCGGAAAACAGTTTTTCAGTAGAATAGCGTTTAGGCTTCTATGCGATGATCCACTTATTGTAAGCGAAAACCTTACGGCCATAGGCATGTAATTCACCAGTGATTATTCACCTGTGATATTATGATTTTCTGATTGAAGAACTTACTGTCCTAGACTGACTGCCTAATAGCGACAGCATTATACCTAACTGTGGCAGAAAAACCACCTTCAGCAAAATCGTTTTTGCTGCCAAAGAATTTGAATGTGCTACTTCTATTCTATAATTTGTTATAGTAATAGAATTTCTTATTACAGTAGCAAGAAATATCCCAGCAGAATTTTACTCAGTGTGATATTAGAAACCTTCAGCTCTTGAAGTGAATAACTTTGTTAGCGAAAGGAGCATCGAGTGTTAGTAACAGTTTTGGTTTTTCGGTAATTTTCTGAGGTGGCGTCTGCATCTCGTGGATCAGACTTGTGTTTTATTTGTAACGGAGGAGTTGAAGCAGGTGAACTAACTGTAGTGAAAGCCAGAGGAGTTGCCAGACTGTTGGAGTCCAGTGTTGCCAAAGTTGCCCTTGGAAAGGCGCAATGCTACAGTCAAAGTGACTCTACTCGAAATTTCTAATAGAATCATCGAAAAGGCGAGGATGCGTGGAGACGACTGGGGGAAGAAAATAGAAGAGCGCATTAGCCAAACGTGGGGCGCCATGTCGTATTAGCTGATATGGTAGTCTTGAAATATATTCAAGTTCGAACCGGCTAGCTCCAGTGAGTTCGTCACCTTCAGCTAAACGCTTTGTATTTTCAGAGCCTTCTCTGTGAGAGGGAGAGCTCTGCGAGGCCATAATAACGATTTTCTGATGTTTTTCGAATGTAAAAATTCGGAAAAAAATATGCAAATTTGTAATGGATTTGTTTACGCACTGTAGACGAGAGCAAATCCCGGTACAGTAGCGTTGAGAAAATGAATAGGTTTAGGGTATATATGGGAAAAACACATATATAACTATCACCAATACAATAAAACATATAAAATTACAAGTCCCAGTTTACCAGTGTACACCACCGAAGAAGGAACGAATTCTATAAGCTGGCGTTGCCAAAGCTATTTATTTATCAAAGGAGGAACCCGTAGTGGCTTTTATGCACTGTTTGGGTATGGGTGTACAACTGATATGGGAAACACAGGAACACAGAGTATTCAACACAACAAATCTTAAATCTAAATAACTAACTAAATAGTAAAGCAGCATGCAATATTTATACTTTGAAAATTTAAGTCTTTCACTTTAAAAAAAAAAATATTGTCTTTAAAAATAAATTTGAAAAGTTCAAAATCACTTGAATCTGATAATTTAAATTCACTAAAGAAAATTGTCTGTTGAAACAAAAGTGCTCCACGGCAGTCTGTATGCTATGAGAAGACTTGTTAGCAAACTGAGTTCATCAAAACTTGGAAAAACACTTGAGCTTTTTAGCTTACCGGCTCTCCAAAAAGTCTTCTTTCTTTGGAATGAGGTTCAGGAACGGGTTGCAGCAATAAAACAGGATAAAAGGGAGATCAAATTCCCCTTCAGATATCAGCAACACCAAATAAAGTTCTGGCTGGACATCCGACGTGGATTTCTTGATTTCCAGAATCCAACAGCAACAACTACTGCCAAATATAGCAAAAGCTAGTCGTTTTAAAAATATTTGATATCGTTTTTAACGAATATCTCAGGAACTAAACTCGTTCTCGTGGAAATAAGTATAGTTGCAAAGCTCTTTGCAAATTTATAATTTCTGAACACTCAAAATAAAATAATTTCTTTCAAAGCTTGAATACTACTAGGCAAGTGATCTTGCCAGACCAATTGAAGAAAGAATAATGAACCATGAACGAATAACGAATGAATAATGAACGATGGTCAATGAATAATGAACAAATAAGAAACTTTCGTTTCATATTTATAGTACACGGCTCGCGAGATTTCCCGCGGGGCGTGGCCTATCAGCATTTCTGGCCAATCAGAGGCTCAGGATTCGATAGAGAAGTTTCGCTTCTGAAACAACTCTTTTGATGGATTTTTATGACTTGAAAATGCTGTGGTTTGGAAAAATAGTTTGAAAAATTTGCTTTTCAAACGGGAATACATGGCATGAGGGCTTAAAAATGTTCTCAAAAATTTGAATTTATATATGATGTACCGAAGCTTGTTGCAGATATAATTTATATGTGCATCCCATCTGAGATGTGAATCTATAATAACACCCAGATATTTAACTTTTTTATCAGGGAGGATTACTTGTTGATTACCAACGATTAGATGTAAAGATGAAGATTCGTTTGGAACTATTAGAACTGAATGGAAGGCACTGTGTTATTTTCTTTTCAAATTAATTGTACTTTGAAACGTACGATTCAAGTCTTTTTTTAATGATTTTCTCAAAGATCTTGGTTATGTGCGTTCACTGGAATCATCTTCACCAGCAACCAATGGCGTCGCTACAGGATTGGAATTTTCCTTATCGATTTTTTTCTAATATGTCTCGAATGTATGAAGCTTGGTTGTCAAATACACAACCTGGATGTTGGATAATGTTCATTCCCAAATAAGATTTCTCTTTGCCATGCGTTATCTCCAACCTTTGACTGAGCTTGTTCAAGAAAACTCTCAGATCCCCTTCACATTTTTCTGTCATCAAACCATCATCTACATACAAAAAACATATGATGATTTGGTTTGGTGGTTTCCTCTGAAAAACACAGGAGTCTGTTTCGCAACACCGGAAACCATTTTCTAGAAGAAACACCGTGAATTTCTCATTCCAGATTTGATCAGGTTTCGGTGAATTTCCCACTGATACATCATGCTTCTCGGCACTCTTGAGTATTATTTTCAACTGGATCGTGTATCCATGTATCGTAATTCTATTTCCCATCCAAATTGATGATTTTCGCATTCGAAAACTCCATTTGGAACGCCAATCTGACAGTTTCATTTTCAATTTGATAATTTGCTGTTGTTTAACTAATCTTTTACTACTACCAATACTTTGCTTCGATTCACGTATTCTGGGTCCATAACCGGATGAAAAATTGTTATAAACGACTCATTTCATCAGATCCTATGTTTGCTTAATTTTTTATTTTTTTTTGATAATCCGCTCAAAGGCACAAACTTATTTGAAAGAAAATTCTGAGAGAAATCAAAGTTGAATATTATGGTGATGATTCATAAAATTATTCTGTTAATAGGATTTTCTCGTAGTATTTCGCCCATAAACTAGTTTTTACCCTCAAAACTATTAAATATATGCACGGTTACTACTTAAAGTTCCAGTAATAATTTGTCAAGAGGTCGAGATAATTCAAGACTAGACGAGAGAAAGCATTTCCGTGAGGAAACAACACTGTTTCAATTGGTGGTGAACCATTCTCAACAAGATCTCGACTTGTAAAAAATGAATCCAATCCCAAAGGCATGAAATCAACTGTAATGCATACATATTATTAACGGAGACATTTATTCACATTATCGTTGACGTCTTCCTGGTAAAGCTTTCGACTAGTTGTTGCCGACTTGCTTAAATTTCTATCATTTCAGGGGTATCATTTCAGCGGTGGAAAGTGATGTCTAAAATAATAAATTTATATCATATGAAGGTTGTTTTTTGAGGATGAATTGATTTAACTCCGCCGTTTTTTTGGGTTTTTTACTTTGGCCGTGGAATTCTGAATTTCAAAATGTCAATAATTTATTATTAATGCAATATTTACAAAACAACTTATTAGTTAATATTATTAATGATGCTGCAATTATCATTTATAATCTCCCTATAGAGCATGAATTATTTCCGGAATATTAATTCATGCTTGCGGGAGATTCGGTAAGAAAATTTTATACCAAAACTTATTTTAAATAGAAATTAAATTGGTGACATACTTAAGCCGTAGACACAATGGAAGATTTATGTAATAAGTTTTAAGTTTTGGGATTTTGGATATCAATTTTCAAATTAAAACAAGATGCAAAACAGTATTGAAAAATAAATCTTGAATTTTACCAACAAGATTGTTTATGAAGCGTGATCAGAATAATAAAGGCAATGATGGTTTCGCGTTAAAAAAATATCCAAAATTATGAAAATTAAAAATAAAAACATAAAACGTCCATTTTGTTTCAACCTTTAGGTGACATATTATTATCCATGTACGGACATCAAAGTAGGCCGTTGTTGAGGCTTTCTCTCACAACAGCGAATTGCGATTTTATTTATTTTGGTGAACACTCTTTTTTTATGTTTTGTATTGTAATCACCAGCCATAACAGATAATAATATTATGACTAATTACATTTTTTCCTGCAAGATATTCCTTATCAGTTGCTTCTGCCCTGAATCGGTTCACTTTCGCGTCAACGTTTTCGACTTAATCGCCGTATTAGATTAGTTTGTGGCTTTCGTGCTACAAGCCTCTATACCGCGACCTTTTCAGATCTATCTTGTTTGCCTCTGACATCGTTTAAAGTTCTTCATCTAGCCCTGTCTTCGATGAGATTCCATAGGCTTGTTTTCAGAACTCCCATGTATGTGGGAGATCTTAGTTTTTCTTCTCCCAACGTTAAAAACCTTATCCTTGACCAGCCCTTGCAGTGGCAGTGGTATATGTATTGATGTTTCCTCTTCTTCCTTGCAGAATCTGCATGGCATTTCTTCTGCCAGACCGATTGTACTCATATATTCGTTGAGCCTATAATGCTCTGTGAGAAGTCCCACTAATTTTCTAGCAGTTCTCCTCTTCTAACTTAGTATATATTCTGTGATTGTTGGCTGCGGTTGTTAGATGAACTCATTTAGTTCAATATTCACAGACAAATTTGTGTCAAAACCGAAGAATGAATTGTAACACTATGAAACTTGGCACGTGACTTCTTGACATCATATCATGTTTAGTTGAAAAACAAATTTTTACCAAAAAATCAGGGGTGGAACACAAAAGAATTTTGACTTCAATAAAAATTTAAAAATAATTGGAGTTTTCTCGGAAAGTAAACAGGCTATCGTGAAACAGCTTTGATAGAATGAATGGAATTACAAAGTAGTCTTGTGATACTCTCAGGAGGATGGGTAAGGTTAGGTTCGGTGAGGTTACTGCTTCATATTTGAAGCAAATCCGTCTTTTCGAGCTCTGGAAACAGTGTTAATCGTCCAAAAATTGCGATTAGGAATAGCCGCCATTGTAGACAAACGGTGAGAATATGTATTGAGATTATGGATAAGCCTCACATCTCATTCATGAATAGATATTATGAGAATTATGAGATTGGCCAGTCTCGGTAATATTTTGCAAAAACCGCTACTAAATGTATATGGGCTCTTCATAACTGCTTTCGAAATTTCATCCTAACAAGTAGTTGCCACTTTTTTAATAGTTTCGTTTGGTGCTTTAGAAACTGTCCTGAGCGGTCGATTTCATTCTTGTACACATTTTTGGACACAGATCAAACAGCAATGCGAGGAATCGAAGCTTTCTGAACTGTTCCTGACATTGGATTCCATTGGAGAATATTAACCAATTCGAGGGTCAGGGCTATGAAATTGTTCATTGAACTTCTTAGAGCTTGAAGCCCTGAGTGTGTATATCTGTCGAAATTTTTCATTTACTTGACGTCCGCCAGTTCATCAAGATTTCTGTATGAGAACCCCCTTTCTCTGCTCACAGAAATCAATGTTCCAGCCCTGCTGAAGTGAAAGGACACCAATCCTGGCAAAATCTATCTGTATTGCAAATAAAACAAATTCCCCTTTTTCGTGATATCCTACAATTGTATTTTTAAGATTCAACCATTTAAATCTACCCCTATGTTCCCTTTTATTCGACCGACATTTATTTCTCTCAAACAACTCTAAAAAATTATATATTATTATTATTCATGGAAATATATTGAAAACGTATTCATTCATAATTGTCCTGGGACGGAAAAATCCCTATGATTTGTTTACGTACTCTCAATTCAGCATGTACTAATTTCAAAATCCTGAAAACAGATTTGTTGGCACATAGCTAATATACTTGCGTTTACTTCAGAAATGATCAGTGCATGATAATATAAAAGATTCCATTATTTTTACTTAAAATGCCCCTGGGGAGAGAATATTCGTATGATTTAGTTATCAACTCAAATTATTCCTTTAGGAAAAACTTCTACCTACATAACAAATTCAAATGGAATATCACTTTTTTGGGAGAGAGAAAATTGTGGTATAGGCACTTGACAACACTCTTGTTCTTTGTCAGAATAATTCAATACCCTGACACATTTCCATCCTACTTTTGGTTAAAGATAAGCAATAATAATTTCATAGGTACCACACTATTTGATACAACTCCAATCCACTCTGAGAATTTTTGATGTCTTGTCTGCTCTGAAACGAATTTCTACTAAATTTCGGACGAACAATCGCAGCAGGATCTATTATAATCTCAATTAGTGTCTTTTACCATGAAATTACTCAATAATAAACTCAAATTTTCACATCAAGAACAAAAAACTTCGAATGACAGTAAGGTTTGACATATATATAATAAGCCGGGAACCGGACTCGAGATACTACGCTCTCAGCTCATTATGTGAACTGACATCATACTGAAAAAACTGCTCCAAAAGCGTGGCCATTGTTGGCTTAGATATTATGGCTCGATGATCCTGGACTATGTTGTATATATGGAATGAACAGATAAATTCATCTTCTTTCGTTTCGGATGGTTAGGGGTTTCTGAAAATCCCGTGGTTCGACAAAATTATGTATCGTTTAAAAAGAATGAATTTTTGGACAGCCTCTGAATTTATCAAAATTATAATACATTTTGGAGTTGTTTTTATGAGTTCAATAACAGAAATGTAAAGTACAAACCTTCAGCTTGAAATTGCATACTTTATTTTTCATGCAGGTTGTGTATAAGCGATTATTTTCAACATTTACTAGCTAAGATATCGGAATTTTGAGGAAGTTGAAAATGGGGCGGAAATAAAACCCAGTTTTTTTTTTGGCGTGTGTAAGTGAGACCTGTCTCACTACCCTTAAATCATTGCCTAGTGTCTAAAGAGGGTAATGGTTCCTGCTTCAGAGGAATTATTCCGGATTAACTGAAATATCTATGATTTCTGCAACCTCAGATGGCATACTATATCTGATGGAATTCTAATAACAGGGTTGTTTTCCAACTCTTCGTATAGCTTGTTGTAGTCTCTCTCTCCCGTGCATGATACTTATCGGTGCTTGTCCTCTAAGCAACATGGTCGTGAATATCATCATTGCCTCAAAAATAGAATATTCAGATCAGAAAGACGAACTCTCAAATCTATTCGACTGAAAAATAAAATGAATAAAGAATTAGTTACGGAAGGAGATTGCTTGAAATCTCGTTCAAAAACTGTAGAGAATTACTCACCGAATCTAACAAGTAAGATCACATCTTCATTTACGATATCAACTCTGTTATCCCATATTCACTGACAAAAAGATTTGTATTCTTTGTCTTAACGATGTGTGTCCTGTAGCTTCTTTCGATTTCCGCATAATATCCTCAGGAATAAATAAGTTTTCTTGATTCATTTCACAATTAAAATAACATATACGGTGATGTAAGTGTAAAAATAATAATAAAATATGCTGGAGTTATACATTCAAATCAAATTCCAAAAATACTCGTCGCATATGAAATAATTATTCTTTATAATAATTTCTCACATTTGTTGTTGATTATAAACAATATGAAATGAAATGTTATTCGTAACACGTCCGGTAAATTTTTTCATTACACCTCCTTATAACTTTATCCACTTCTGGTGTGTGAGCGTCTTTTGACGCTTTTTCTCATTATCAACCTCTAAAACTTCCAAATGCATCTACTTGACATCTCACTTTTACGTTTTCTACAATATTCTTCAACGGATTTCTCGTTCATGTTTTACGAGCTCATGTATGCGAATGCATGAAAATGGTATTAAATTTTCTAGAGACTTCGTTACTCATTGATTTTTCTCCTTGTATATTTTCCGGTTTGTAAAAAGGTTTTCATATAAATTGGCATCGTAAGATCAATATTATATATAGGTACATTCACAAAAGAAAAATACGTGAAAAAATATTGAATATAAAACTTATTCCTGGCATTTTTCCAATACCACCGGAAGAGATACTTCCTGAAAATGTGTTGCTGGCAGCAGTAAGCACAATTGATAAAACGGAGGATGATATTTCAGACAGGATCGGATTTACGTTAGGAAATGAAAATCTTCCTGAAAATTTCATTCCATACATTGGGTTGTATGAAATGTGTCAATGTGAATCGAAAACTGCGCTTTTCCAACAAAGTTTGAGTTGTCGTTGTCGATCTGGTGTAATCCAGGTTCCTCTGGAATCATAAAATGGAATTTGTTTGGAGATATAACGGGAGACATAGTGTAGCAGCCTGTAGTTTTTTATTTGAAGCGATAAAAATTTCAAATTCACGGAAAGTACGTATTCAAAACGTATGAACTTCACGCCATTTTTTTTACTACACATTTGACCTGGTATAACCCCAAATTCTTTAATTTTTGAGGTCACCCTATATATTTCTCTAGCTTACCTTATTCGACATATAATTCTTCTTTCAATCATGTATCACAAGTTTGTTGTCGCCTTTCAAGTGGCTATTGAAGTGCATTTTATTCAAAAACATTGAGTTGACCGTGACCAGAATATATAGTTCGTTGCTTGATATTGATGATATTATTGAAAGAAGAAAGTGAGGTTCTGTATCAGATGTTAGCCTCATATCAAATTGTAGAGAAGTATCACATTTTCTTACACTTCAATAATTATTATTTACTTTATTTCATGCGTTTAACTCGAGTATTATTGTGACATCCACAGAAATTTTAATTGGTATAAAAAAACTCTTATCGCAAATTTTCAAAATGAAAGTTTTTCCTCAAACACGCTAGTGTAATTTTGTAGTCTAGAATAGCTATTTCGTTATACTTCTGATTTAATTTTCTAATTAGCCGAATCACAAAAGATTTCATTCGTTGAAGAGACTAAAGGAAAAACGAGAAAGTAATTCTCTTCATCTGGTTATTTTCCATTCAGGAAAGAGTCCTTTATTCCGAACAAAGGTAGAAGGATATTCAGTGATTAGGGTTTCTCTTTAGAAAATGAAATTCTAATTGAAATAGAGCAAATCCTCCGGTGATGTATACCGCTTGCGCGAGTAAAAAAATAGTTGGGATCGGGATCAAATGCATCGCATTTATTTTTTCAAATACGGAGGTGGATCTTTATAGTAGATAATAGACGGTATCGTTCGAGGAGGTAATGAATTTATACATCATTAATTTATTCAGAATTGTGATTAAACAATACGTGAGAGTTATTAAGGTATCTGTGAATAAAGTAGGCAACTAGTGTGGTTGATGGCGTATATCACATATACTAACTTTGATTTCAATGGATTACACGATTTATATATTATGTATATAACTCCAATAACGATAGAGACGAAAATTATTGTTTGATTAACGTATATAGACCTCCTATAGGATTAATAGATACTTTCATAAACAGACTGTCACAAACTTTAAGCCAGTGCACCAAGCGAAATAAAAATATTATTATTTGTGGCGATATTAATATAGACAACTCAAATGCAAAAAATTGTCCCAAAAGGGAAAAAGATAAAAACTCATTTATCGATTTACTGGAGAGCTACCAATTAGTGTTCAAAAATACCAAACCCACAAGACTGATAAAAACGGAAATACTTCAAAATCACAGATTGATTATTTTGCCACAAATATTAGTAACTTATTATTTAGTGAAAATCTCGAAGAACTTGATTTAAGTGATCAATATGGTTTAATATTTAGCTTAAAAATTGTTGACTTCCACAATACTAATGCTGACAAAAAAATCATAACCAAACGTGATACAAGCCTAGATAATTTATTGAATTTGAAACACTTCTTGAGAGCTGAAAAATATCAGTCTGTTTATGAAAGTAGCTCAAATGTTAATGAAGCCTACCCGAGCTATTTTAGTTTATTAACATACACTTTGAACATAACTTGCCACTTTATAAAACTCAAGACCAATGTACAAATTTCAAGAAATGAATGGATAACCAAAGAGCTCAAGGCTGAGGGTAAACAATTGAAGGACTTTCATTGGTTAACTCAAAATAGTGATTATCATAACTCGCTACATATGTATCATACCATGAAAAAACAGCAAAGCCAAAATATCAAAGAGTGTAAGCGTACATATTATCAAAACAAAATTAACAAATCAGAAAATATACATAGTAAGCAGAAGCAAGTATGGGGAACAGTCAATAAACTAACGGATAAAAAAACTAATAATGAGTATCCACAGGAAATGTATATTGGAAATAATTTAATTGATAATAAATCAAATACTTTTGCTGACCATTATGCAAGTCTAATTCCAAACAATTTAAAACAACATTTCCTTAATGAATCGTCTCCAGGTACCACGGATTTGACTTCAACCGTGATTAGCTTATTTTTTCATCCTGTTTCCTCTTCAGAAGTCTTCAATGTTATTGCTGACCTCAAAAATAAAAATTTTACTGGAATAGATTGTCTCTCCACGAAAATTATCAAATCTGTATCCGAGTATATCGTTGAACCTTTAGCATTCATTGTAAACAGATATCTGTTGAAGAGGAATCGTTTCCAGACTTGTTGAAAATAGGAAAAGTTATTCCGCTACTTAAAAAAGGTGATCCTCTTGATACTGATAATTATCGACCCGTGACCATTCCTAGTGTTTTGAGTAAGGTAGTAGAGAGGTCTGTTTACAATAAATTATTACCCTTTTTGGTAAAAAACAATATAGTCAGCAAGTACCAAAATGGATTTTGCCCAGGAAGATCGACGGAAAGTGCGGCGGCAGCTTTCTTAGAAACTATTTATAGTGGTGTCGACAGAGGAAAATTTGTTACTGCACTTTTCTTCGACCTATCCAAAGCTTTCGATTCCATAGACTTTGATTTACTCGCTGATAAGTTGTACATTATAGGTATTCGTGGAAAATTTCTAGCTTGGGTACTTTCCTATATGAAATATAGGAGAATATATGTAAGATGGGACAACACTGACTCTGATATGTATGAGGTTAACATTGGAGTTCTACAAGGCTCAGTTTTTGGATCATTGATATTTTTACTTTACATAAATGATCTCCCACAACATTTGGGTATAAGTTCGGTAGCACTGTTTGCAGATGATACTTCGATTCCACAAGAGGCCGATAGTCCTGTAGAACTTCAATGTAAACTCAATATTATTAGTGAACGATTCACAGATTGGTGTCGCAGAAATAGGCTTATAGTTAATCCAGAAAAAACAGTTTTGATTCAATTCTTTGGCAGGAAATATACACATGAACTTCTCAATATAGAAATTACCAACTTATCAATATATCCATCAGAAACAACAAAATTTTTAGGATTACACGTAGATTCTGGACTAAATTGGAAATTTCATATAAACTATGTATGTAAGCGATTAAACTGCAGTTTTTATGCATTGCTACAACTGAAAAAGGTTTTGGATGAAAACTGTTTGAAGCATGTCTATTATGCAATGCTTCATTCAGTTCTCTCTTATAATATAATTGCATGGGGGGATGGAACAAACATAGAAAGAGATTTTAGAGCTCAAAAACGTATTATTCGCGTATTATATGGTCTTCGTTATACAGAATCCTGCAGACCCATTTTTAAAGCAAAAAATATTTTAACATTACCCTCTATTTATATTTATAGTTGTCTACTTTATGTAAAAAAAAAATGAATACAGGATTGAAACTAACGCAGTGTCACATATATCCAACTAGAAACGGAAATCTTTTAAAATTACAACAACGCCGTACTGCGTTGTTTCGAAAGTCACCTTCTGTAGCAGGTACAAGACTCTTCAATTGTTTACCATCAGCCATAAGAAATATTTCAGAAATTCCTTTATTCAAACAGGAAGTTAAAAAATATTTGTGGGAAAGAAGTTTCTATTCTATTAACGAATATCTGGAAAACTCTTGAAATAGTAATGTGTACGTCTCGTGATAATTGTGATGAGATTCAAAGATGCTTTGTCTGATAAGTTTATTTTAAAATTTTTATATTTAACACCGACGATTTCTATGTTTGATTCATGTTTTGTATTGACTATTTTTTTATCATGAGATTTATTCAAGGAAGGAATATTTTAATATTATTTATATTATAAATCTCACGGCCTCTTTACCGTCCTTTTTAATGTGAATAATTATATTTAAATGTGTTTATGTATATATGTATGTGTATATATAACTTATATCTATTTTTTTTTGACATGTGAAATATCATGTAATATGATCTGACTGGATTAAATATACTATAATTAGTATTATTATTAATAACTATTTGCATAGCATGAAGGATGTGTAACTACTCTAGCTGAAAGCTTCATCAAAAATTCCTTTTCAAATGAATATACTATGGTGCGATACTCGATATTCATTGGAAGTTTGATTTTTTGGAGGAAAACATCAAAAGGCTGCGTTCATAAACTTACTCAGAGTAGGACTGCTTACTTCATATCATTCGTAAACGTACTCTAGCATTATGGAGTATGCATTGACAATCGTTCCGAAACTTACTTAGAGTAAGCTCTACGTACTCTGCTTTCGAAAAGAGTAGTGATATACTCTGACAATGACAAGGAACTTTTTTGATAGTTTGTGTTTGTATGTTCACGTTTCCACGTGCTTTTAAAGTGAAAACAATTATATTCCCATGATATGGATTTTCATATAGTATCAATTGGCAGAGATTCTTTCATTCTTAAAAATAATGGAATGCTTCAAAGTGTAATGAACAATATTTTACTTCATTTTCTATAGTTTCATCTGGTTTTTCTACAAATATTGAGGCATATTTGCTTCTTGCCTTTTTGCCTAGTTCCGCAATTTGATGTTCTTTAGAAATAGATCTTTTTCGTTTAGTTGTAAAGTTATATTCTGAGCATAATGAACTTATTTCTTCAAGAAGGGTATCTTTCTCTGAGCGAAGTTCTTCAACGCCTGATCTAAACAAAAACGGTACCTACTTACTAACACACAATTCATTTTATTTTTTAGTGTATTATAAATAATAAAAACAATACTTTTAGTATCAACCAAGGCTATAGGCGCAATATCAATAGCTGCAAGTGGTGTTTTATTGTTCGAATTGAAAATTTCTTCCTTGTTATAAGTTCCAAATTCCTCTGGATTATTTCCCATCCATCTGTATTCTGCATAGGGTTGTGTACCAGAAATTCTTTCAAAAAAGCTGGGTCGTCGTTATACGAGAATCTAACCCTTGTCAATTTACAGACACCCAAATTTCCCAGACTGCTCACTTTCAACTTGAGTTTTAAGTACTACTTTTACTTCACGATTACCATGAAATGTCAGTTATCCTTCAAAAATTGAGGTTGGGATGGAATATAACGTTACATAACGCAAATCTTGACACTACTTTAACTTGACCCAAATAAAGTCAAGCAGTAACCTTATTTACGCTTTCCTTATTCAAAACCACTAATGCGCATGCTCTCATATCAAAATAACGACAACATAATTACTGATTGACCTTATAAAAATTCCAATAACTCTCTAATATTATCTGCAATCATTGACGTAATATCGAGAACTTGGTGTTTTTCTTGGTTCGCGATAAGCACGGTGGACGTGTGGTAGAGAGAGCTCAATCGATAAAGAACTGATGAAGATGTGGGCCTTATGTTTTTTGCTTTCATGTTCAAATTAACAGGGTACTATTGTTGGAGCTTGCAGTCTTTTTTGAGTCGGTAAGGTACACTAACCGTAGTGATATAGAAGAGAGTTGGACTTTTCCTCGTTCCTTCTGATTTTAGATTTTAGTAATCGAGATAATCAGGTGGGAGGAAAACTTGCAGAACATGAAGGATCGAAAGTGTTGCCGGACTCGATCTTGCGTCAATTGACAAAAACTTGGTAACTCTATGATTAGTCGATGTTTCTTCAAATGGAGATTTAAAAATTTAAATTACTCGTTTTGAATGATATTCTCTCAATACACCTTTTTGTTAAAATCACTAAAGATGTCAAAACAGGATAATGAAATCAAAATTCAACCAAGTCAAGAGACTGAAACAAAAAAAGATTCAGAGTTGAGTATGCTCTCCGCCATAATATTCAAGTCTGAACAACGTCAGGTAATGTTTAAGGTATAAGAGCCCCAGTTATTGACAGTGTTTTAGTAATTGACACTTACTCACTTCCTTCTATATAATAACTATATGCAATGATATAACCAATATTTCCAAGAAACCCTCAAGAACAGAGTATCTGGCATCCCTCTAGCAGATTCCACAGTAATCAGCAGATGCAATTTCCGGTTTTGAAAAGGCGGAGTGCATCACATCAAAATTCTCTGTGATTTTAAAGCAAACTGTTAAGGTACATCCACCAGATGTTTTTTTTTTCAGTTGTCTTAATGTTTAATCATATACAGTGTGTCCCAGCTAAAACTTGTCACCCCCCTAATATCCGAACTCATGAAAAAAATGGAAAATCGCTCAGACCCGTCGATTTGTATTTCAAGGGGGAACACTTTCACCAAATACACCATCATTGTGTTGTCAACCCCCTCAACCCCAGCACCCCTACTTCAGAATTTTCAATGGGACTACTATGCTTGTGATACATCATTTTGAAGGGAATTCAATCCCAAATACATCGGTGTACTGAAATTGAGGATCGATCAAGTGATGTTGAAGTTTTCATGAAAACTAATTTTTTCCAGATATTTTTATTTTTCATCACCTAACATGTTATCATCGTATGAAAGGTTCAAAATGTGAACCATTCAGTTCCATACAGAAGTATAAGCGAACTTCGAAATTTCTTCGCAAATTGCTCAACATTTCTGGAGTCACTGCACGACACTCCACAACAATTCTCCTGCGTAGATCATCAAGAGAAGTTGGCTGGGTAATATAAACTTTGGATTTCAAATGACCCCATAAAAAGAAGTCTAATGGTGATAAATCAGGAGATCTAGCCGGCCATTCTATTGGTCCTCGCCTTCCAATCCATCGCCCTGTGAAATTGTCATCTAAAAATTGACGTACAGGTGCAACAAAATGTGGAGGAGCTCCATCTTGTTGAAAGGTGAGCTGACCGTCAAGTAACCTATCATCGTCTTCAAGTAACTGAGTGATTCTGGGGTTCACAGTTGTATCAAGAAGTACGTTTGTCCGTTGAGGTTACCATCAATAAAATATGGACCTACAATATGGTCTCCCAGAATACCAGCCCAAACATTCAATTTCTGGGGAGTTTGTGAATGAGTTTCCCTGTACCAATGGGGATTTACGTCACTCCAGTATCTGCAGTTGTGCCTGTTCACATGTCCATTTAAATAAAAAGAAGATTCGTCAGAAAAGCACACATTGTAGAGGTAATTATTATCACCAATCAATAATTGACTCATGATTTCACAAGACTCTGTACGTCTGTCAGGATCATCTTCCTTTAATTCTTGTACATTCTGCATTTTATAAGGATGGAATTTTGCGTCATTCAGAATTCGATGTACGCTGCTTTTCGAAACTCCAGAAATAGTCTCAAGTTGTCTTAACGATTGAATGTTGTCCATCACTGCATGTCCTACAACTGCAACAGCGACCCCTTCATTTCTCATAGGCTTCTCTCGTTCATGTTTTTTATTCAGCACTGATCCCGACTCCAAGAACTTATTCATTAATTGAAGCACGTACTGATATGATGTGGTGTTTTCTGAATGACTTTCATTGAAACTTCGAACCGTAGCTCTAGCACATCGTCTATTTTCAAAATACGCAGCTACAATGGATATTCTCTCTTGTACAGTATAAACCATTTTCGAATGTTTTCAAATTGTTGAATGCAGTGACTCGAATACATCAATTACAAAGGCGTAAACAAAGATATGCGTATACAAAAACACATGAGGGCAATTTTTTTTTCATAAAAACGTCTGTCTCACCTTCGAAACTATTATTTCTGACAGCATATTATTTTTCAATAAGTGGCGTACCCACAGTGAACCTTTCTTACGACGCTAACATTTGAGGTGATGAAAAATTAAAATATCTGGATAAAACTTAGTTTTCATGAAAACTTCAACAACACTTGATCGATCCTCAATTTCAGTACACCGATGTATTTGGGATTGAATTCCCTTCAAAATGATGTATCACAAGTATAGTAGTCCCATTGAAAATTCTGAAGTAGGGGGTCCTGGGGTTGAGGGGGTTGACAACACAATGATGGTGTATTTGGTGAAAGTGTTCCCCCTTGAAATAAAAATCGACGGGTCTGAGCGATTTTCAATTTTTTTCATAATTTCGGATATTAGGGGGGTGACAAGTTTTAGCTGGGACACACTGTATATTTTGAGGGTGTTCATTCAACACCTTTGATTCGTTTCTGATAACTTACCGGATAGTTAGATCTTCATACCTGATATTTGTCTGGTTGATAATGACTGGATCAAGAAAAACCTGTTCGTTCCAGTAACTGTCATACGTGTCAATGATTGATGATATTTCGATAACGCTGAACTATTTCAATGAACACAAATGGGCTTCCCTCTAAATATAAGGTCAAGCAAATTTACGATATCAGCCATCCACAGGGGTGTCGATCATTGGTACATCAACTGTTAATTACTGGAGCATCATTCTTTAAAGATATGGCACCAAAGCAAAAATTATTCCAAAGATCAGTTGTACCTAGGCCGCTCTTATTGATATATCAAAATGTATGCCCGTAGCTACAGCTTCTAGAATATACTCCATTCCTAGAACCACAGCATCCAGGAAGCTAGCTGTAGGTTACCTAATGGGACCAAGCACTTCTCTCACAACAAACGAAGAAAACCTCAAAGAGCAGTGAATACTAGCTCTAGCTGACGTTCACCATCTAGTTAACAAAGAACAGATATTACATAGTGTGCAACTCATAATCAAAAGCGAGGAGGAGGAAGAAAAAGAAGAAAAGGGGAAAAAGCTTACAAAAAAGCTATGAAAGAAGAAGATACAGAGAAAAAGCTATGGAGATCCAAAACAGTCCCAAGAAAAAGAGGAAAGTATCTGAAAGTTCTTCTGAAAATAACGAAGAGTGAAAGAGAGTGGTGATAGCCTGAATGATATCTATTAGTATCATTACTTCGGAAGATGAAGAAAAAGATGAAGATGACTTGCAAAAATTTCTGAGTCGAAACTTTTGTTTCCACCATTCGGTTTGCAGACATCATCATAAAACTTTTCCATGTAGAATTACAGAACTCTTTGGAGAGAATTGAATTTTTTTTAGGAACATAGATATATTCAAGGCAAAGTACGAAACCAAATGTTCAGTGTATGTCTATATTATTAGTATAACAATAAAAATTGTATTTATTCCGTGTCAATTATTAGTGTGTCATAAAGAAAATATATTGTCAATAAGTGGCACCTTGATCAAAATTTGTTTAAAAAAATTCTTGGTCGATTTCACATTTTTTTTGTACTCCAAACTAAAGTCTAGACTGAATCAACAAAGCATAAACTACCCAGGAAAATATACAAAACATGCTTACAATCAAAATAATGACCACAATTTTTTTTTTCAAGTCCTCTAGTAGTGTCAGTTACTGCTGCTCTCACCTCATATAATGAAAAGAAAATGTGGATTCAGTGAGCCAATTTCCCGCAAACACTTATGAAATTGGTTGGCAAGTATGCAACAGAAAACAACTAAAGCCCCCTACGACCATTAAATTATATATTTTTGATATTGATAATTGGCAGTTATATTACTTTCAGTTGGGCAATATTTACTTGATTTTTCAAATTCGGTATGCTTATTTTGAATGAATGTCGACCAAGTTCTAATTACTCTACCAAATGCTCTGGAATTGTGTTCTGAAACCAAAACCACATTCCAATGCCAACTCCACCTTATTGAAGCTTTCCAACATCGAATTATCTACCTCAGCATGTGCTATCGTATTGCAGCATACTTGTTGGAATGTACTTTGTGCATACCGATCCGAAAGCCAGACTATTTTATGCCTTTGAAAAGGCTTCAATATTGTTTTTGGTTATTCTGTACGGCAAATCCTCAACGCTCGGCTCATCTTAATTATAGCGTTTTAATTATGTACTACAAGGTTTAATTAACCGTACTGATTAAATTGTGTTGTACTTTGAGCGATCCATACGGAATGGCGAAGTATTCATTTACCAGACTGAAGTTTGTTGAGAGAATATTTCTAGAAGGAGATGACATTGAAAGGAAAGACAACAAAAATGTTTTTCTGTCATCTGTGGCTTTCTTCGCAAATAATTATGGAATAAAAATGTATTTTTGTACCCTGTGTCCAAAAAGTAGGTGTTATGGAATGTTGATGAATAATAGTTATGAACAACCTTAATAATAATAACTCTATTGTCCCAAGAAACATTAGGGCAGAGGCACCACCTATGGCCAGGTTAAGAGAAATATAGAAATTTGATATTGCTATTGGTTCCTGAAAGTGTGGAACAAAAAAATCCTAATGAAATCGTGTACTTGTAAGTGTTCTCTATTGAATTGAATATATGATATAATTTGTTTTTAAGAAATAACAATTTTATAACAATTTTTAGAAAAAAATGTGAAATTCACCACTTTAGGACATCTTTACCCCACTTATTACCACATCGTTTTTCCGCTTATGGCCAGATATTTACCAGAGGTGTTAAATATGTTAAAAAATGAAACTCTATTTCACGAAAGAAGACAATACAAGGCCAACCAGATTTGTGAAATTTAATACACTTGGGACATAAAAATAAAAAATTTTCTCGTGAAATAATGAATTTAATTGACATCTTTCTTTATTGAATGTTCAGCTTGACCTGGAGTGGTATTTTTTCGTGAAATGGATTGTTCATGGTGAGGTGTGAACATTTTCTAATATGTAAAAGTTAAAAACCGTTTGGAGGGTTTTACCGATACTACTTTTTGACATAAAACACATTGTGATTGCTCGATAAATGGCGCGGGAGGGGCACATCAACCAAATAATTTTAAATGGCCTGGGGGGTCATGTGTCACATCTTTGAAAAGATAATTCAATTCTCTTTTCAACCATCTAAATACACAATATGCATTTGAAATGTCAAAATAAGTGCGGATCTGGCGGATCTAAATCTCTTTTCTTACCTGGCCACGATAACTTCTGAATGGTTTGATGTAAAATAATGGAACAGAATTTTTTTTTAATGGAACGGAATTCTAAATTTTTTTAGATTGTGAAAAGAGAGAATTATCTTCGAGGAACCGAAAAGATCTTGCTAGCCTTTGAAACGGCCCTTCCGCCGCGATTCCAATGCCAACTTTACTTTTTCCTGATTGCCCTCTTGTCGGAATTTTTCACTAAAACCGGAAAAACAATTAACATTCATTTCGTCTTGTTTACAATAATGAGTAACATTTTATAGTGTTCTTGTTGTACCGTCGAAAATAAATATCGAAATAACGGATGGCCATTAGTGGATTTTGCAGTTCCACTCATAGCCACCTCTATGGCCATAAGTAGAAACACGTTCATATTTTATTTCCACTAATGGTCATCACGATTTAACCAAAAACAACAGTTTGTGGATTTCTTATAATGAAAATACAAATTCAATGACACCTCACCCACCTTTGTGCAATACTGAATCCTATTTTTTGCGTAAAAATTCACAAAGTAAGTAAGATGATTGAGGATAGATTTCTTAAGGAAAACGTTAACGATTTCCGGCCCTCGATGCATCTGGTCACTCTCACATTTATACTGAAACTAAAACTTATTTCCAAATCTTGTCACGGCACTCCCCCCGCTACAATTATTCAAACGCTTCAATTCCCGCGTGAAATTTGATTTGAAATTTGCAAGGAAGCTTATTATTTCAAGGAACTACCGGAAGTGGCCATAAGTGGGGTGATGGCCATAAGTGGTGCCTCTGCCCTACATGTTTATTATCAGAGATTATGATCTAGTAATACATACAGATATATAGATAAAAAAAAACACAGCACAATTGCCTATACAATGAAAATTACACAATTTTAGTGGTAACTAAAGTTAGGAAAGTATGATAGATTGTAATCATATAGTTATAGTTATAGGGTGGAGGTGAAGGTGTTGATAACAAAGGACAAGAAGTCGCGCTAGCAGAACATCTAATCATTGGTAAAAATTAAATTGAATGATTAATTAACTAACTAGTGGTAGTGCTATTCTACCTAATACTTTTTATTTTCCACCATTTATAGGGTCAAACGTCAGGCCCTCAAAACCCCTTCCATCTTCCAAGCAGAACCTAACGTAGACAGAATACTTCATTCCTATTTTCACGCGTACTTTCTCAAAATATGAAACGTCGCGATTATTAGGAACGTGGTCTTCGGATTCGTACAAATACCTATATGTCGAGGCCAGTGGCGCAGCCAGTATTTCACTTTGGGGGGGGTGCCCGCTGAACAAGACATGGATCATATAATAACAACTCTCACTTTCATTATTTCATTATTCATTTCTAAGTCAGAGGTTGTTCAGTAAATATGCAATAAAGTAACACATGTTTTTCGAAAAACTTTTTTTTTAATATAATATAAACTTACGTACCTACAAAAACAGGACAAGCAACACAAAAAGTGATTCTGTGTCAAATCTATTCATAAAATACTACTGTCTACTCTTCTACCGCTAATCGCTTACTATCAAAAACATTTTGAGAGAAAGAACACGGTATCGGCGTTACTCATGTTGGCGGCAAGCGGCAAATATTCTACTCATCAAAAGTTCAAAGGCGATAGCCGACAGCGGCAGCCGACAGCTGCAGCCGACTGCGCCAGCAATAAAAGGAATACGAAAACGAAAACGATAATGGTGACTTTGGTGACTTGCTTGGGGGGGCTGCAGCCCCAAAGCCCTCCCATGGCTGCGCCACTGGTCGAGGCGCCTCGATGAATATACACGGCCTATATTAAATGAGAATAAAATGATCGAATGCAAAAAGTCCTTTTCTCTACAAGCTTACCTTATACCCCATTCCTATCATTATAATTCATATGAAGCAGGTCAAAAAATAGAACAGAAATAAGCTATGTACCTTGGCTTCAAATTAAGTTTTACTTTGCCACTTTCGTACATCCTCTCCGCACTTTAAATCCCCTAAAAACCACAAAATGTACGATGAGTCACTATCTACAATTTAGGAACTTGACTATAGAGTAGGACAAAAAGAGAAATTAGTAACGGGACTACTCACTGGGCACTGTCCTCAGGGGTATCACCTCAAGAAGATGGGCAAGTTAGAGAGTGATAGTTGCCGCTACTGCGAGAACTTCGCAGAAACTGTTTTGCGATTGCCCAGCAAGCGGCTCAAATTCCTGGAAGGGGCATTAGCGACGACCTCTGATATCAGGAACAGCTCACATCTATAATTCTAATCTAATAATCCCGGCGATAATTTTCAAAAATCCTACATCCTCTTAATAATTCAAGCAATATTGTGATTGTGAGTGAATATTCTCACAAGACTTCATTTATTGGCTATTATATTTCCATAATATCAAGTAGTCTCGGGGGTTCAGAAAAACAACATTAAACTTTATGGGATTCTAATAGTTTATTGCCTTTAGACTATCACATACAGACTTACCTCCAATATTTTGAATTACCTTGAATCATGTCATGGAAAAGACGAAGACAGAGTTAATGGAAAACCTCGCGTGCACGTTCAGTTTCCACGAGAATTATACTCTCAGGATTCCATTGTACGGTTTTCTCTCGATTTTGTTCCTGTACTGAACCTGATCGATTCTAGTAGAATACAATTATGTTATATGAACATGAACTTCATGATTTGATAATTAGCCTTCTCAGTTTCATGGTGATCAGGATGATGGGATGTATTGGTCGCTGCTGTTTTTTATAAACTGCTCAAATATGACCGCTATACTAATTGATCATTGAATGATACCAACTTACTTTTCTTCTACGACCGTGTTTTTACCCACTTTCCCGCACGCATTTTAGTTTAGAAAGTGCCACTTTCCCGCACTGGTGTGGTAAAGTAAAATATGCCAATTTAACGTTATTATATGTACATTTCATTGATTCTACTATAAGCAACCGATTTCAAGACATTTGGACTTGAAAGTTTCAAGTCGATTATTTGATAATCGATGCATGTTGAATATTTTGCATTTTTCACAAGAATGCTTTGGAAATAAATTCTACATTTGAGTAAGTTGTTATCGTAAATACATATTTTGTGACAGTTATAAGTGTTGTTGAAGTTTCCGTAAGTTTTAAAACACCAATTGCGAAAAAATGGATCATTTAGCCGATATGCATTTCGTTTATGACCTTGCGGATGGCAATGCGCGCGAAGTAAGATGTATTTACCAGGAGCGATTTTCCAATCGAGTACTGCATTCAGCTCCAACATTTGCCAGCCTCCACCGTCGTTTGGCAGAAACAGGTAGCTTTAAGAGGGCAGCTGATGATATTGGAAGACCACGAGCAGTCCGAACACCAGAATTGGAAGAAGCTGTTTTGAACGCTCTCGAGGAGAATGCAGAAACAAGTACAAGAATAATTGCTGAAGCTCTCAATTCTACTCAGTTGAGAGAATTATCCACGATCATCAATTTTATCCATTCCATATTCAAAGGGTACGAGCTCTTTTGCCACGAGATTTTCCCCAACGCATTACTAGGTGTCAGTGGTTTTTGAGAAAATTGATTGGAAATCCTCAATTTTTGAGACATGTATTCTTCACGGACGAGGCAAACTTCTCCAGAGATGCTATCAAAAACTTTCATAACAACTATGTTTGGGCTCTAGAAAATCCGCACGCAATTATTAAAAGACATTATCAGTATCAATTTTCTGTAAATGTATGGGCGGCAATAATTGATATTTACTCGATAGGTCCTTTCTTTCTTCCGCTCTGACTGAATGGTGCAACTTACAGGTACTTTTTAGAAAATGAATTGCAGGGACTACTTCAGGATATACTATTAGAAATTCATATCCACATGTGGTTTATGTATGATGGGGCTCCGGCCCATTTTAGCGTTGTTGTCAGGGAATTACCTAACACTGTCTATCCAAATCGATGGATCGGTAGGGGTGTAGAAGAACCTAACCAGGCGTGGGCACTGAGGTCCCCAGATCTAAACTCGATATAATTTCAGTTTTGGGGACATTTGAAGTTACTAGTTTATAAAACTCCAGTAGCGAACGAGGAAGACTAACAAACCGAATAGTAGACGCTTGTGAAACAATAAAAAACAAATCAATAATTTTTGAGCGGGTACGACATTCTTCGCTGAAGGTGGACACTTTCAACAATTTATCTGATAACAATTTTGTAGTTTCCTTTATTTTATTTTATTCTACATATTCAAAATTTCTTGACATAAAATGTTGATATTTCTTGAGAATATTATTAAAACAAATACTGATTTTGCATCCTTGATACTAAAATAACTATTTCGCTTAAGGATGTCATACAGGAACGTACCCAAAAGTAATGACCTCTTCAAACGAGTAAACAGTAAAAGTACGCTCAAAAAAGTTATCAATCTCCATAAAAGAGAAAGACGTGTAGGTGGCGCCCCATATGAGTAAGAGTAATAGTAACATCAGATTCGAATTCGTCACCTTAAAAAACCTCTCAGTATCAATTTTCGTTTGATTATGGATAGTATTTTAAAGGTTATTTAAAAAAAAACGAAAATAAAAATGAAACACCCTGTATCTTGTAAACGAAGCGTTTCCGAACATATATTTGTTTGGACAATTCATATTAGAATATTGTGAGGAATCACCTCCTGAAGTTTGTCAAAGTACTTTTGAATCACCCTGTATAAAGAATACACTGGGTACGAAAAGCATAACTTAATCCCAATTTACTCTCCCTTCCTCGATCCCTATTTGTCATTTCAAGACCATGCGTCCTTTTCAGACTGAAACACTAACTGGACAGAATTAAGTCACTCAAGTATTTATAGCTTCATCTACCAAACTTCTCGCTGGAGATTGCACCAAGAAACAGAGTGATATTTAAGGGTGACATAGTGCATATGCTTGTTATGACATAGGCGGAGGTGAAATTACCATTAGTGAACTAAATATAGCACTCTTAGATATGAGTACTGTGTCTGTTCTGGTGGAAAAAGAAAAATTCATTGAAAAATAAATGTGATATATCTCTTTTACAAACAAGCTTCCATTCAAAAACCTAAACATAAAAGTAAACAACACTATTTAGTGTATTAATTTTGAGTTCTATGAACCATGTTCTATGTTCGTACACCAAATTTTATTTTTACTTTTATGTTAAATAGTTCATAAGTTTTCAATAAGGATATTTTCTGTAATTTTCATAATTAGAATTTGTTCAATTATTTTTTAAAAGGTGCGTGATGTGCACGATAGTGCGATGCATTTGTGGATACCTGTAGCACAACTGAGAGCGGAAATCGGATTTCAAACGCCAGTAGAATCAGAGATAGGACTTGTAATGGCATGATATATTGACGATGTAGTATTTAACAGATTGGGATTTTATACTATTAGTGGCGAACAACATTTCACCATGCACTTTTCAGTTGTTCTATGGTGAATAAGCAAAAATATCGTGAAGGAGATATTACTCCAGATGCTAAATTTTTGCGTTGGAATATTTTACTGAGTGATTTTGGATTGAATTGGTCGTTACTTGATGGAAATCCATAGTATAAAGCACTAAGGTAAATTAAAATTTCCACAAAACTTTATTAAATTCGCGACATGTTTCACTACACTGTAGTTTTATCAAGCGATAATGGTTTACTAAAATCCTCTTCGTTAGGCTTTACAACTAAAATCCTCTTCGTTAGGCTTTACAAGTAAAGCCTAACGAAGAGGATTTTAGTAAACCATTATCGCTTGATAAAACTACAGTGTAGTGAAACTTGAATTTAATAAAGTTTTGTGGAAATTTAATCGTTTACCTTAGTGTTTTATTGCACTGAGTGGCTACAATTCCTTACCACGAAGAATCAATTCATTAACAAATTATATAGTAAGCGAAGCTAGCGTAATGAAAATGCACTTAACTATAATCCTCTGATTTATTCCAACAAGTATTCACACTATGACTATTGATATGACACCAGGCTCGCTTCTATACTTGGGGTGAACTACTGTGCAACTAACTAACTATATCTCATGTCAAGAGTCCCCCATTTATAAACGTGGATTCATCCACCACTCTAGAAACGTTGAGAAATCAAGTGAGAGATAGATAGGTTGGAACACTCAGTGACTCGCCTATCATCGATGTGATTAGAGCATTATTGGGTGGTGATACATCATGAGTCGAGCTCGATTATCCAAACAAGCGGTCAGGTGTCTCTTTTTCAAAGACCTTCTGTACCGAAATGTAATCCTTGTAGTGTGTCCAAGATTCACCATATCTTCACTGGGAAATTTGATGGAAGTAACACTCCACAGTCTTCATATTGGATCGTCGAAAATGGTTACAGCTCATTCCAACAGACAGACTTCTTATAACTCTCCAATCCAGCCCATCAATTCCACAGAACCATTTTTATATTGCCAGGTCCACCAGATTCTGGTCCAGCATCGTATGTCTCAATGATAAAGCTTTTCCAGACATCCTCATGGGTCGATTTATTCTGAAAATGCTTCTTGGTCATCGGGTAGAAGATGTTTCTCTGGCCCTTCTTCATCTTCCGAGCTCTGCTCCTGTGGTTCATGAATTTGACCAAACTTCTTGGAAAATACCAAAGCAATGTCTCTGGAACGTCATCTCATTCTCTGGTAGTCTGAAGGTGCGAACTCGATCGTGGTTTCCAGCGTGGGGAGGCAAACTTTAATAAAATGAATGACCCTAGGTTTCCCATAGGGTGGCTTATAGAATCGGTAAACGAGGTTGTACATCCTTCATTATCCTGTATGAACCTTCCCACGAGTTTCGTAACTTTGATGATAGTCACCAACCTGGAATCCTCTAACATTGGCCTTTTTCTATTGAAGTTTGCTGACGTAGTCTTCTTCCGTAGTCTTGTCCTGATGGCTTATCAAACTTCAGGTCACAGGAAAGTCGTAGCTCTTGACCCATAGTAATACAAGCATGTGTTCGGCCAGTTGACTCGTTTACTGCGGAACAATAGGCCATCAGGAACAAATGAAGGTTCTGGTCCCAGTCTCTTTGGAGGTCAGAGACTACCATCGGACTCTGAATACAGAGCCGTGGTTCTCGTCTTCCGGATGTTCAGCATCTGATACATTTCTTAGAACAGGTTGGAAATGAAATTTCTTTCTTGATCCAAATGCAGCCTTCATGGAAAACCGAATCAACATATCCATTCCTTTACTAAGACGCCGGTGACGGTGATGGCTTCTTGGTTGGGCAGGGCATAGGCTTTGGCCCATTTGCTGAAGTATTCCATTGACACATGTACTTTTTACCGTGGTCGGATTATGGCTATTCATTTTAATGTGCTGCTTGCGTTGTATACTGACACATCGGAACCTGAAGTTATGTACAAGTTCCATTGCTGGCAGCGCATTCAGCACACTTTCTTCACCAGTCTTTAACATCTGCTTTGCACTTGACACAGCAGAACTATTTTCACAGTTTCTGGATGGTTTCCGTTACTCCTAGATATCCTCTGGTGAACCAATCATGGATTTCTCGGAGCACTGCATATCTTTTGTTTCTTCATTCCTTCTGGATCTTGTCATCATTCCAGATGCCACATATTGTCTGCTCCTTTCTCCACTGCTCGTCGACAATGTGAGCAATCATCTGGAAATGTTCTTCACCACAGTGTATATGCATTTTTATGACTGGTCTCCGCTCGATGTTCGATTTCGCATGACACTTGACCATCGAAACTTTTGAACTGTTTCTCCGATATACGTACTTGTAGATGTGCTCTACTTCTTCAACAACAGCCAACAGCTCCCGCCTTGTGACACAGAAGTTGCGCTCTTTCAAAGACTTAGGGCTATTCTTAGAATAGGAACTATACTGGAGCACACATTTGAAACGTGACATACAGAAGAGCTTTTCGAAAAACGTGAGGACTATAATACTCCAAGGGTAAACCGGGTATCATTCGTTGTCGTACCTGAAAACAACCAACCGATGTTTGTAAATTGAGTGCTAGAAACATTCAGAATCTACAAACAGTCAGCATCCCATACTAAAGAATAGGTAGAGTACGCGAAAGGTATGAATTATTTTGAGAAAATAATTTCTAAGTCCGTAAGAGACACTAGTGCTCGTAAGGTCTTTGTGTCGCCCGATGCTTTGTAAGCTCATGCTAGCAGATATCGCAACTGCTACTTTTCGCACTGTGTTCAGTTTTGCAAGCCAAGGTCAATTCTGGAAATACAGTTTCTTGAATGCTATAAAATGTACACATATCGACCCAAGTATCAAGCAATGTATTGAGCCGGAACATTATATTTCATCCATACGTTTAGTGTGTCATTTTTTGATTGTGTATTCCAATAGAAGTAATTTGACTTGAATGTATTTATAGTTGACAGCATTCATGAACTGAAATAATAACTTCAATTGCTTTCACATTACAGTCCCAATCGACCTTGCAAGACTCCGTACTTTCATGCCAAATATCTGAGAGTGAACATAAACCCTTGAGTTGGTAGCCATACAAACCCAATATCTCGAAATGTGGTCCGTACAATGCGAACCACCACTGGCTTTCAAGACTAACTAGTTCTCACTGATTTATTGGGATTTAATGTAGCTCGGAGCAATTCCATTGGCAATATCTCACTGAATCCAGCCCAAGTTCTACATTAAAACTTCCTTTGAAGAGATCGAGAATGGGCATATGCGATCTCACTTGTGGATGGGGACTAATATTTGAGTTCTTGCAGGCATAATTCGGTTAGGAAAAGGGATCGAAGTGGTGTAGGAACGAGTGTGCACATCAGTCATCAGTTTTGATTTATTACCGGTTCATCTAGTGTTACAGGCTTATTTTATCATATACTTTGTTTCTTTCCAGATTCTTATTTTTTCTTCTGCCAGGATTCTGCAGTGGTATAAATTTGTTGTTTCGTTCTTCGAAGACTTTTGAGGGTTGTACTCTCAAGGGTGTGCAGCTGGTTGACGGAAATAACAAATTTAACAAGTTCAACAAACAAACAAGTTCTTCACTTTAGGATTCATGTACTTTTTGATTTTTGATTTCTGTGATCGAGTGATATATTCAAAATATAACCTATACTTTGAGAATTTTCTAATTTTCTTAACTTCTCAATATTCCTCCTGAAACATACAATTGATCATTGTTTTATTGAAACCAATCTTTCGCACTTTCATCTGAACTAGATATAATCAAAATCATTCATCGTCTTTTGTAACCATTATCTTTCCCTCGGCAATCAAAATAACCAAATAAGGTTCGGCAGCAAAACTGCTCTACTTACCTTATGTTGAGCCTTTATGTCCTGTCACTTTTCTATACAGAAGGCCACAGGAATTGAATTTTTTTTGGTACCTTTGAGAGCCATTTTGCCTTTTTGGTTAGATTTTAGATCTAGCTACTAGCTACACGTTTTACGTATTTAAAAAGTAAGATCATCATCTACAAATAAATAAGTTTCATTTCTGGTATTTGGATACTGATAAAACTTTTAACACACCTGTTGGATAATAAATTCGTACAGTTAAATCTTACTGATTTCAAACCCTTTGAAAGACAGTACAGACAACAATAAGGCCATTACATCTAAGGTTTGTACATCTACTATCGTAGTAGTGTAGACATGTTGTGCTACGTCGATCGACGTTGATTCAAACCCTTTTCTAGTTTACTTGTGTAATATATGAAAGAATACCATAATTTCATTTACTTTTAAAAAAAATTGATTGGTGAATTCGGATAACATTTGTATTATGACTATCTAACCTCTAATATCTCTGTATCCACTGTTGTTCTTGGCTTATTTTTGTCAGCTAGAAACATCATATTCTGCGGTTAGCAAACCATTTGCTTACATGCGATTCTTCGCATTCAGTCTCCGTTTTCCGTGAATCTTTCATCTTCTTTCTTTCTCGAGCAAATGTAGTTTGCAAATTTTTCATCTTCTTCTCCACATCTCCTTTATCTATTGCCAAGGCCACCGCTATTTCCATCATCATATCATGTCTTTTATTTTTGTTTCTATATTCCATTTGAGTGGGGTCCCATATAGTATTGGGCGAACTCGATATTAATGAGTGTCAACGTCTGTTCATTGGTTAAACTCATTTTATAAATTCATTTGTGACTTATTCCTGAATCAAGACCGAAATACCACACTCCACACTGCCAAATCCTTCTTCGACGTCTATCAATCCGTCCACATATTTTTCATTCGACCAATATCTTTTGATGAAAACCGACAATTTTGGATTCTCAGTGGACGTCGATCGATGTTGATCGACGTTGACTGGACTGTCGATCAACGTCGATCGATGCGTCTACACATATGCGACTTTTCATTTCAACCAAATCGATCGACGTCGACTGACTTTATGTGGACGCAGCTTTAGGATTCCTGTCATTCACTTGAGAGCTCGTCTGCTGTAGGATTCGCAAGATGAGTTCTGGCTGAATTGGTGGTTTCCAAGATCCCTTCTTGGCTAGTATATCTGCCTCTTCGTATTCGATGACACCGATTATACTGGGTGGAGGTTTCAGTTCAGTTCCTCAGCCATATCTGTGAGTGGTCCTCTACTCCTCTGATTGTTCTTCTCTTCTCTTTGCACCTTCGAGTTCATTAATTATGTCCCGTCTCTTTCGATTTATTATTAGAATTTACTATCAGGTTGTCAAAATAATTCTTCTTTGCCCTAGTTAGTACTACTCTACTACTACAGTACGATATTACTTTTGACTCTACTCACAATTTTATATTAAGGATCAGTTTGTGACAGAAACAAAATCATATGTTCTTCGGGTTATTTAACGTAATCGGTCATCTACGCATTTTTCACCACGTTTTTAGGATATGAAGCAGTTTTACGAAATGGGAAATTAACAGGGAAACCAGCTTTCGAATTTCTGCCTGCACTATCGAAATCCGTAGATTTTTTATACTCTACGCTTTAATAATTGGGTCAATGATAGTAATTTATGTATCATGGGATTTATAAGGGCCTTAATTACCGATGGCAAAGTTTGCGTTCGGATGGCCTCTTGTCCAAGAGACAGCAATTGCCTGAGGTTACTAAGGCTCATTAATTCCCGTGGTAAGTACATAGACAATTTTATTTCTGACCAAATTCAATAAATTTTGTTCATTTTTAAAACGGAATAAATGTACGAATTCATTACCTTCCCACTATATTTAAATCAAGTACCTGCCGTTTATTGAGTATGGGAGTTTTGTTGTTGCTAGGTTGTTGCTATGTTACTTGTTTATGAACGGAACTTTGTTATCAAGGTGTTTGCGTTAAAAACGTGTTTTCTACCCCAAATATAATGGAAGATATTTTGAAAAAAGCTGAAAAAGCAGGAGAACATTAATTCAGAAAAGTGAAACCTTATACCAGAAAGAATACAAGATATATCTGGAGTGGCTGATACTGAAAAATGTTATGCCAAAAGATGACACTGAAACTGTATATCTGGCATTTTTGTTTTTGAAGAACTGATAAGGTAGTTTCGAGACAACTTTAGAGGTTCCTCCAGCAGTGGTTTCAGACTTATTTGTGTGGTTTTGCTGATGACTTATAAACTGGAGATACGCTCGATTCCTCGGTTCACTTTACCGCGGTACCCGCTGTCATATCTAAGTTTGCCGTCTCAGAAGCATCTTTAGGGGGTTCCTTCGGTCAGCACTCCCAGGTTTTCAGATGTTGCTCTTGGAATCCTCTCTTGGGCCATTGGACCCTAAAGCATTGACGCCTGTGAAGTGCAGTAGTGCATGGAACTGAAATTTCATCTCGCTCAGTTGTTCAATCCGCATCTAGTTGCGATGAGGCGACGCCGTTTCTCATCCTAGATTGGTAGATGACTTTCGCTTGGCGTAACTTGAGCCTTATGGGATCATGATCAGTGGACGTCTTTGCAAGGTTTTTATGTTATTTATCTTGGTATCAAATCAAGTTGACTCGAACTTTGATGGTGCAGGACCCATTTGAGTCTCTGCTGTGGTATTCTAAAGCATCCAAAAATTCTAGTAGCTGGTCTACTCTGAAACCAATTTCAGTTTGGCGTTGTCGGTAAATTTGCAGTTGCATGGTCAAATCCGCAGTAGCTACCTTGTAGTAGTCAGCCCTCCATTGTCCGGTATTACTAGTTTTTGAACGCTTGATCTACCTCCTTGCATCCCCTGATGTAGATTCTTGCTCTTTTCTCAAATGTCCACTACTCTTTGTCGCATCCGCCAAAATATCTACATCTCTTTTCAATGCAAATTCACGAAAGACGATGGAAATATTTTGTCGCTTGCGACAGGGGGTGGTAGACATTTGAGAATCCTAGAGGCTTTCTTCTCTTGAAAGGATTATTTTTTCTGTGTTTTTGTGAACAGCCACTGTTGGAAGTGAAGGTTGTAGGTGTCCTTTTCGGAGGTCTTGAGGCATTGGTGGCGGAGGCCGCCAATGTTTTCTGGAGTTCCTTGGTCTTCCGCTTCCTTGCGTATGTTGGGCCTTGTTAATTGGTCCAGCACAAGAGTTCATGTACTTCTGCTTCAGAAACATGTACTACATAAAATTTGCATAGGGGGAATTGAATCATAGGCAGAAATGAACCATACTTTTTTTTCCAAACTGCAAATTAAACCGTACGGAAAAGTGCAGAGTGCAGTAATAGGCAAGTGGGTGTCAAAATATTCATCAGTTGATGCTTATTCTGATTGGAATGATATCTTTTCACTTTCATACAAAAAAAGTTTTAATGAATTCGTTGCTGCACTTTTTGATGCACTTCTATCACTTGAGAAATATGGGTACTAGAAAATTTTCGTATATTTTAGTGACTGAATAATCTATTTGAATTATTATTTTTAAATTTATTTCCCACTTTATATGCCAGACGCATTATATCAACTAACATTCACCCTTTTACCCTCACCAAGTAGATTACCATTCATAAAACCCTTTATTTAAATTTTCATCCGAAACCAGGGCAGATTTGAGATTTTATCTTCTCTAATAAAAACAGCTTTAACTTTCCTCTCTTCACTAACGAGAACGTTCAAAAGGAAATTATAATCTCGATTTCGCAAGTATTTTTCAAACTCATTTAAATATCCATTGATATGTAAATTGGTGTTTCTAATATGAAGTTGGAACACTCGATTTTCAAGGAAGCCATCTTGCGTCTTTAAGGATACATTGGTCCATAAGCTTTATAATAGAGAGGATGCATGCGAGGAGGCAGGCTTGAGAATTTTCATTCATCGTTTGCTACTTATTTTGTATAAGAATCGCGACTCTGCAATAAAGGGTCCTGGGTAAAAGCTTTCAGATATTGTTCGCAAAATTCTTGAAAGGTTCTGGTAAAACGTTTCAACAAAAATGTACGTTGTATTAACGGAGTTAATATACATTGGTATGGAAACATCTGAGCAAATCATTTTAATACATGTTTGATAGGTCATAATATAGTATATTATTACAAAGGAGGAAAGCTAAGAGACGAAAGACCAATCCTCATTAAAATTCAGTAACTGAGTGATATACAGTGTGAAAACCTCTTCTGGAATACAATTATTCTAGGTGATACCAAAAAAAAATATGAGAAATACTCGGGTAGATCGATTTTACTTTAGTGTGACCTCACTTGAACTAGAATGTACAGGGTCACTTACTTCTGTGCAGTACAGTAAAGGCTTCTTTCTTATGTTAGCTGAATCTCACGAACTATAACATTCATAATAATGATGTAATAATAATAATCTCCATAAATAGATGTCTCCATAAATAGATTAAAATTCAGTAACTGAGTGATATACAGTGTGAAAACCTCTTCTGGAATACAATTATTCTAGGTGATACCAAAAAAAAAATATGAGAAATACTCGGGTGGATCGATTTTTCTTTAGTGTGACCTCACTTGAACTAGAATGTACAGGGTCACTTACTTCTGTGCAGTACAGTAAAGGCTTCTTTCTTATGTTAGCTGAATCTCACGAACTATAACATTCATAATAATGATGTAATAATAATAATCTCCATAAATAGATGTAGAGTGTATCCATAGCCTGTGAGGATGGGGGCACGCTATTATTATTAATATTATTATCGAAATTAATACAACTACAGCCCCCTACGACCATTGAATTAGATCTCTTTGATACTTGGCAAAATGTTTCACAAGAACTACTAATCGAATATCAAAGCTGAAATAGTTTTTCGATTCAAATGGAGGAATAGGTGAGTGTCATGGTTCTTGGCAATCACCAGCGAAGGCTAGTTTAACCCAATGGAATCGAAAAACACTTTCAGCTTTTGTTGGAGATGAATACTGAAATGTTATTGTTATCGATAAACGTTCACCCCGCGTTGTAGTGGTAAGGACTGCTGAAAGTTTTTTTGAATATACAGGGGAGACTAATAAATGCTAGGACATACTTCGGGAACATGTAGCATGAGTGAAGATTATTATACAATAGTGCCCCTTGAAGGAGACTCTTTAGTGATAGTGACCCTTGTATTGAATCAATCGTCATTAAATTATGCCCTCAGTCATCAAAAATTCAAATTGTAATTAGCAACCGAAAAAAGAAAATTTATATTTTTCCTATATTATGGGACTGAAATTTATGAATTGAACGTATCCAAAGTCCTCTTGACTGAGTATTGTGCCCTGTACTGGTAGATCAAAGAATATCTCAGTCAAAAATCATTTGCAGAATGCAACAAATTGTATTTTAATCACTGATATTATTAATAATTAGCGGATTTTCATTGAAAGTTCCATGGGAAATGAAACAAATTAGAATTTTTCAGAACTGAATTTTTTTTAGGAGATAGTTGTATTAGTAGTCATTTGGGGATCCTGAATACGAATCCTAAGGAATTTTATGCCAGTTTTGCCCCCTAATATAACTATCTGAAAAACTGGGGGGTTTCATCGTTGCTGGCGTGCAGTATATATCACGAAGGATGACCCCTTTCATGTAGAGAGTTCGTCTCTAGTTTATCTATTAATCCTGAACATTTCATGGTTCTACCTTGTAAATCACAGAAGATACGGGGCTGATCCTATGAGAAGTGAAACACACTGTACATAAATTTTCATAAGCAGTCAAAAGAATTCATTATATATTTCATTCAAAAATCTAAAGTTCATGTCGGTCAAAAAGGAATCAACATGAACTTTACAAAAAAATAAAGTTCTGTATACAGATTGTCCAAATATCAATTCATCATCTTTTAAAACAAAGTACTTTTTTGGGATTCTCAACTTCTGCGGACAACCGGTACATCTCGAACATGACAATAATTCTATAAAGTATTCTAAAATTTTTCTGAAAGTCGTGTTAATTAAAATGACAACGTAGTTGTTTATCTGATTGCGGAAGCGGTATAGGTATGTGCCTCAAAATTGAAGTGCTTCGTGATTTCTTGAGCGATCGAATGATCGCACAAAACAATGGATGAATTTATTCAGAGCGAAGTTAAATCTTTCGTTTATTAAGGTGCAGAATCATTAAAAATGCAAATTCATCCAAATTAAAAAGGGTACCTACCCGTATAAAATTCAAACGAATAATTCACTTTCGAGTTCAAATAACGATGTAGTTTAAATAAGTGATTAAAATTCATGTAGCTGCAGTGAAAATAATCCAATTTCACCATTCCATTCAGAAGTTGAAACGATTATGAATTATCTTTGAGAAACCAAGGATTTTTCTACCATGTGAAAGTGTATAGAGTATATTATTGCTGCTATCTTTTGCAGTGTGAATATCGTGAATTTTTTCTTCTTTCAGATACAGAAATATTGCGAATACAGTTTTACTCTAATTATTGGAAGCACACAAATACAGATGTCAGAAAAAAAAAGAAAAATCCTAATGGATGATATTGGGAACTAAAAATCTTCTTCAATTGAGTGTAGATAGGTTGTTGACGAGTTTGTTTTGTTTATTTCATGTCTTGATGAAATCACTTATCACATACTTGATAGCTGAGTAATAATAATGATAATAAAATCCAAAAGGTGAGACTGCACGCATTATGTTGGGATGCATCTAATATGCATTTTCATTCAGGTAGTTGATTTTTTATCCGAATGAAAAGACAAATTTTCACTTGCAGATTTTCTGTTTCTATAGCAAGGGTCTTTCCACAATATCTGTCAAATGTAGTTCAATGGCCAGCGTGGCTTTAACCGAGGAAGTACTTGCATTCTGTTGTTGTTGGTATTACAAAAAAAAATCTTCATTTTTATCGTAGGTTGTTTTCACTCGAAAACAATTTTCAATTACCAATTGAGAATATTCCTTTTTTCCAACATGAATACCTTCCAAGAGGATATCTTGAATAGTGGAAAATGACAACTGAAGTTTATTTTTCAGTCGCAGATGATTCCAAATCTGACTTTCTGATCATCCTATTCATTCTTTCAATGAAATCAAAGTACAATAATTATCATTCTTTCAAAACACATTTACACTAAGGACTACAAATTTCTCTTCTGGTGTGACAAATCTCGCTTCCATAACAATGGCAGAGGTTACCAACATACCATGCACTACTGACCACTTTCATTTGAGGACTATTGATTTCTGAATTTCATGGAAAATTTTATTCCTCCACTACTAGAAAATATTTCAATTGAATAAAGACATAAGATGTGTTGTTGGCAGCAAGATGGTGCTTTGCGTCAACAGGCTGTACCCTTATGAGTAACTCTCAGAAATCTTCAACAGATTTGTAGTTCAGTGGACAGGTTGAAAAAAGTGGGGTGTTTGACCTCTCTCCGTTTTTTCCTCGATTACTTTTTTCTCTTACGTTCTACGGAAAAAACTTACCGATACTTTTTGGTAGAGCGTAAAATTTTATACAATTTTGACTGAAGAAACATGTTTGTATGTGGATTCGCTACCGAGATATGGCACGTCAAAAAAAAGGTTATGTTTCAAAATTTTCTAAGAAATGACAAACAATGCAAAATTACAGCTTATTTCATCTGTTATACCCGAATTATGATGAAATGTTGTAGTAATTATGGTTCTTAGTTGAAGTCACCAACTTTGGACACCCCACTCCTCCTTTCCCCACCCAAACCCAATTCTCAAAAGCTAACTTTCTGATGAAAGCCAACCATACCTATTCACATCATATTGGTATTGATATCAGTTACTTTTCGGATCGATATCCCCCCGTTCCCCTACATAATTATCCCCGGACAGGAAGAAAAAAAGACGTAGTTCTCGTGAACAAAATTAATGTAATTAACATTATTAAGTTATTCTCAAGGCATTTATTATATTTTCGTCCAATATTTCTGCTTACCGGGAAGTTACAGCCATGATTCCTCCCATGGCGTGGAATGTGTCATGACCATCCAAAGTATAAACATTAAAGTCCGCATTGTCAAATATGAATTGACTGAATGGATTGGCAGAATCCGCAATTTAGGTACTTTCAGCTTGCAGCACGTAAGACCCTTCGAGCCTGTTGGCTTCTTCGTAAGACGATGAAAAGCCCATGGAAAGCCCAGGAGATGTTTAGAGCCATACTTCTTGTAAACAAACACGGAAACAGCAGTCATGATGGAGGATAAAAAAGATTTAGGGCGCACTACCATCATGATTGCATGAGCCAGAGCGAGGCATTTAATTTTCCAAGAGTCCAAGGTTCGTCGTTTGTTAGTCAAAATCAAGACATGGAGTAGAAGAAGCACTGTCTCCGGAACCGCAGTTCGCGCACTATCCAAGAAGTTGTCAATCGGAAGATACTCAACTGTAATGGATACTCTGAAGCGAATGTCTTCCAAAATTATTTTTCCAGCTGCCTCTACAATTCGAAGTCTTTCTTCCTGTGCGTCTACTTTCCTTTCAGTGGAGTTCCAGTTATCGTACATAATTTTGTCACCAACCCTCTTCAGACAGACAATAGGCCCTCTCCTTGATTCTGAAATAATGATTTGGTCCCCATATTTCATTTGAAGACGATTTTTGACAATTTTGCAGTGTGGTCGACGGTCTTCCTCAATCAGCCCAATCAGCTGCTGAATGGAAAACTGGCATTCATCACTATTCTCGTCGATGTATGAAAATATCACCTGCATGGTTTCGTCAACACTCGGCGATGGGCGGAATCCTCTTTTATGCGATGACTTAGGTGGATGGTAAAAGCTTGCGAGGCACTTTTGATGATACTCAGCATTGACGGCGACTAAATCAGTGTCCAAGTTCTGCAACTGGCTGATGCGCTCTTCTATTTTCTTCCCCCAGTCGTCTCCACGCATCCTCGCATTTTAGATGATTCTATAAGAAATTTCGGGTAGAGTCACTTTGACTGTAGCATTGCGCCTTTCCAAGGGCAACTTTGCCTGTTTATTTATGAAATCATCAGTGATAGCTTCCTCACAAAGAAAACACGCATTGGTGAGGTCGAATTTCGCAACTTGTGACCGTCGAGTAGGTGCAGGAGAAGGAGCTTTGGATGTGTCACATCCACGACGTGTAAATGCAACAATTAATTTCTCATTATTGTACTTTGTTTCGCAAGCACTGTGCACTCTTACTTCACTCAACTCACACAGAAACTGTTCATCTGCCGAAAGTTTCCTTTTTACACTGGACTCCAACAGTCTGGCAACTCCTCTGGCTTTCACTACAGTTAGTTCACCTGCTTCAACTCCTCCTTTACAAATAAAACACAAGTCTGATCCACGAGATGTAGACGCCATCTCAGAAAATTACCCAAAAACCAAAACTGTCACTAACACTCGATGCTCCTTTCGCTAACAAAGTTATTCACTTCAAGAGCTGAAGGTTTCTAATGATACTTATCTAACTTGATCTTATATATACTGTGAGCGGTTGAACACTCTCTGTCCCATTTTTACCAATCCCTAATTTAAATTTTCTTAGTACCTAATTTGACTATTCTACCTGAGGTACTTATACCCTTCTATAATTACTAGTTTTCGATTTCTTCTTGGAATTAATGAATAATAGAGTCATGTTGAGAGAATAAAATGAAAAGTGATCTAATATGACCTCAAAAATCGAAAACAAATAGGTCTAGGTGGCGCAGGTAGAATGGACAAATTTAATTTCTATGTTGAATATTGGCTCATCGTTTGCATTCCGCAGTTCCAGAGGAGCAGTGTTCTAACATCTATTATTTTCCAGCTTTTTACTGCTGTAGCTGATCACACACTCCCCTCGGCCCGACACTCTTTTCTCCTTGGGAGGAACGACTTGACACATGGTGGGCAAGCAGAGGTGGGGGTTATCTAAAGTTGGTGATTTCAAGTTGGAATTATAATAGCAACTACATTTCATCATGATTCTTGTATAGCAGAAGAAATAGGGTGGAATTCTGCATTTTTTGGAGAAATTTGAAAAATTACCTATTCTTCGAAGCGCCATATCTCGGTAACAAATTGACACTCAAACATGTTTGAGGCAACAAATTCGTAGGAAATTTGCTTTTGCTGTAGAACATAAGGCAAAAAAAGTTATTGAGGAAAAACCACACCAAGGTCGAAAAATTTGCAGTTTCCCTCCCCCTTACTTTTTTAGCACAAGGTCCTCGAGGTCCAAAACTTGAGAAAATGTTAATCTACCATTACCGATACTGTTTCAGTATGAATAATCACAGGAAAAACGGAGCAATTGAATCGAATAGCTACATAACAAGCTATCTTCTATTCTGTTTTGGATCCAATGGCAACTTTCTTGAAAAGCAATGACTAAACTAAACTATGGGCTGTCTGTTTTTGGGCCTTTAACCGCATTCATACTATTTCTACATTTTGCAATTTTCAGACATCAAGAAGTCAATTGTCATGAACCTGTCTGATCAATTTAAAACTTTTGACATCGAATCAGTGGTCTTGATCCAAAGTATGTTGGGCCACACTCGATTTTTCTGGTCTGAAAGAGTAATGTGCTCTTCAAACCGTACTTTCATGACCCTCATACTTCTCGCAGTCTTCGCATCTCATTTCATAAATCGGCGTGTCATATCATTGAATGTGAAATGGTTAGTTGAATACAAACAATCATGGTCATGCAAATCGAAAGAATTGAGTAGGTGGTGGTTTTTTGGGTTGACATACAACCATGGGGTGGATTTAGTTGCGCTATACAAAAGAGCTTGTGGTGTCCTACCAGACAATTTTCTTATATCTTTTTTTTCTGCGAATGACTGAAATATCTGCTGATCTAAAAGCTCTAGGACACCCGGTTCACAAATATTGTGGAACCTTGGAAAAACTCTTATGCAGTAAATCCACCATGTCAGCAAAATATTTGAGCCCATGTTGTGGCTCCCCTATCCTTTTCTCACAAATATTCCTTCTTGTACTCCAATGAGTCATATTGAAAATTCATCGCATTCATTCCCAGCACATTTTCAGTCTCATGTGGAATAGAAGTCAATAGAACCCCTTTAAATATTCATCAATAACGGTCCTCACTCAAACCCCGCGAGACTTTATTCCAGAATCAAACTGGAGCACGAACTACAAGGAATACAAAAGGACAAGTTCCGCATTAGAACTCACACAATAGTAGTTTCGGGATATGTTGAACAAAATGCATCTGTGCAAACTGTGATCAAAACACTTTCAAACTGCAGTGCAATATATCTTCCAATTCAGTTTCGGATTTGGCCATGGTGTACTTGTCGAACAAGTCCAATAACTTTAAACTTTTATTATGAATTATGTCTTTATAGACAGGCGAATTTCCTGCATGGTTTTACTGTTTGAATAATATTAATGCTTCTTTGGATTTGAGCGAGGGTGAATACTTTCAATATTTGTTATTAACCCATGATTTTTGTATCATTGCTGGCAATAACTGATGATGAAGCCGGTTAATATACTCATATTAATATAAAGGGTCTGGTAAATCATGGATCAAACTGCACTTGGTGATAAACAAGTTCAAATCTATCAGAAAACCAACATTCGCAGAAGGCAGATTTTCGATAGCAGTCATTTACGGTCTACACAAAAAAATTATTCTCTGATTGGGACACTACAAGATTTAATAATAATAGTAATAATAACATACCTTTATTCATCATCTAAAATGTTACAAAAATAAAAGTTTAACACGAATGATGAATGAGTAGGGTTCATCTGTTGAAGCTGCTTTCAAACTAATTCAAACCCAACCTTGGATGAACACACCTAATTCTACAATAAAATATAATATACGTACAAATATATGAGGCAGGTAAATTATATTGATATGAATATATTAAAATATAATTGAATGAAAGAAAGAATGCAAATATGTATAATTTGAGCCTCTCCTTAAGAATACAATAATAAAGTCTTGTTCGAAAGATGACTTTTAAGCTTTTTTTTTATTTCTCAAGATCAGATCTTTGAGTTCAAAGTATTGTAGATATCTGCTGAATTGTATTGCAAGTTATGGGCTTTGGTAAGGAGGTGTATTTTCCTCATTTGCTTCATTTTCAACCACCCAGAGTCCTCAAGGTAGCTACTGATACAGTCATACGCACGTATACTGTAAGCGAATCTGAAAATATATCCTGTATTTTTTCCAAACGTATCACATTATGTTGATCTGGGTCAGGTCCATAAATTATATTGCAGTAAGCAATTCGTGAGAATATCAGAGACTCGTAAAGATTCAATTTAAGTTTTTTTGACTACTGGGATATTATATGAGGCTCTACACAACTGATGTATGTGTTTTATGAATCTCTGATCCGTACATATCCGAAACTTGGTTCTCTCTCATTTACGAACTGAATGGGAATGTCATCAATTCGTATGGAAAGTGGGCTAGAAACGGAATTTCTCTTTCCTTTGGCACCAAATAGCATCACTTGCGATTTTTTTGATTTGAGTTTCAAGTTGTGTGAACAAGATGCGTCAAAGTATTGTTTCAGGTTCCTGTTTATATTATCTTCGGCTATGATGACTTCACTGAAACTGAATGACTTGTTACCATAACAACCTAATATTTCCAGAAGTCATCGTATCAATAGAAATAGAAATAGAAATAGAAATATAAGTAGAAATAGAAATAGAAATAGAAGTAGAAATAGAAATAGAAATAGAAATAGAAATAGAAATAGAAATAGAAATAGAAATAGAAATAGAAATAGAAATAGAAATAGAAATAGAAATAGAAATAGAAATAGAAATAGAAATAGAAATAGAAATAGAAATACAATAGAAATATTTTATTCGTCAATTATGAGACTATAAAATGTATAGGACAAGTCAATCATTCACTACAAAAAGTGTGTTTCAGATTATCTTCAAATTATAACAAAAATATTGAGTAATAAAATACGGACTGCTCAATTAAAAGAAGTGAAGTTTCTGCAGGCTATCATGGAGGTATTCTTTTACACTGTATATAGTAGCATTAACTTGTTATTAGAGATTTTATTGTCTTTTTTAAACAACTAGAGGAATCTATACATCTGATGGTTATTGGAATTGTTTGCAAATTTTTAATCCCATATATCTAAAACTATTTTCCAGTTTCGTAGTTTTGTGTCTGGCACACATAGATGATTTGACGAATTTTATTGGAATTTATCAATGTTTTTCCTCACATACAAAATACAGTGGTAGATGCTGTAGAACGGCCTAATGTTGTATTGAATAAATGTGGGCCTACAGGTTTGTCTGAAGCCTAGGCTAAACCTTTTTCGTATTTTTTTTCTGTGTACAGATATTTTACTGGCATCAATGGAATTTACCCATAGGATCAAATTAAACACATTAATGATTGTACACTAAACTGTGATAGACGTTAATTACTGCACTGGGGATACGATCTTTAGTTCATGAAATTGCATAAAAAGCCTCATTCAATTTTGTGTTATCTGCGTTAACCTACTCAGTTCATCTTAGACTGGAATCAATATATAAGTCCAAGAACTTTGTGGCTGTAGTTGACTCAATTATGTTACTTTCGTCTCGACATGTTGGGGTATTTTTGAAGAGTAAGAATATCAGTGGTTCCAGCACAGATCCTTGAGTAACTCCTCTATTCAAACATTGGATTTAGAAATAGCATTTTTACTTCGTCTATTACCTTCTTATTGCTGAGAAGGTTTATAGTCCAAACTCAAAAAACTTGAATTTTTGATGAAGTTTAAGTCTAAACTGTCGGAAATCGTGATGGGCCAAAAAACAGACCTTCCACACGCCGCAAACAATTTTTCAAAATTTAGCATTAACACTTAGCACTTATACCCGTCGATAATTAAATAGATTTTCGGGATCATTTCTCTTGTGAATAGGAATTTGAGTGACGTTGGAAACTTCTATGATCGATAGATTTATGAGATGACTTAGGTGATTCGACAGAGATTTGATACCAGCCTTCAACATTTTCACTGATATATTATCAATGCTGGTACTAAGATTGGTTTAAAAATTTTTGATTACATCCTCAACTTCCTCTGGTATTATAGTATTGAAAAAGAATGTTTTGTTGGACATTACAGATGTAGTACATAGTACACGATGTTGGCCTCAGTTTCCAAAGTAGGTATCAAGATTGTTTTCCGTTACGTTAAGAAAATATTCCGCAAATGTATTTTCTATATCTGGAGGAAGTGTTGAAATTTCACCGTCAGAGTTGATTGTTGAATCCCGATCCTTTTTTGGTTCGTTTTAGGTTCATTATTAGACTTGTATATAAATTTCTCATTAAAATTGCCTTTTGGTATTCTTGAGCAAAATATGTTCTGTTTTTTAATTTTTATATAGTTTTTGCATGTCACTTACTTTCAAATTTGTACTTTGTTTCCAGTAGTATAGTCATGTAACGGATATAAAGAATAATATTTATTTTAGATTATTGCTAAAACCTTGTTGTACCTTAATACATGAAAAGTAAACAAACTGCAACTAGGACTGCTTATGATTTACCAATATACAGGGTGTTCCAAATCAAGTCGGCACCATTGCCAACTCCGTTATTATTGATGCTACGGATTCGGTTAAATGGGCAAACTAGTAGCATTTTTAATGACCTCGATTCCGAAAACAAACAAAAATACAGTCGCGTTTTCAGAATATTTCATAAAATGATATTTCTTTCAATGGAACACCCTATATTTTTTCATGCATTTCGATTCGTAATAACATTCTCAACAACAAAGCTCATATCACCTTTCCTCCCAAAGTGGAAAATGAGCGACTTTTGTGAAAATATTTCTTTCTTTCACTAGTACAAAAAATTTCTTTGTTTTGGTGAATAAAACCTTACGATTGTCCAAACACCCAATTTTGGTACTTATACGAATGACAATATTTTGTTACTAATAGCAAAATAAGACAGTAAAAAAAAAAATTGCGCTGGGATGTGAACTCGTGAAACCCGTGATCATCATGTCGCACCACTCAGTTGACACCACTCAGCAATTTGGTATTAATGTACAAAACGATAATTTCCATCTTGAAGCCATTCCGCTAGCCGCATTTATTTTGTGAATCAAAATGTGTCTGCTGCTGTAATGATAACTTTGAAACCGGTTTTGTACAGAACAGAAAATACTGGAGGGTCATATGAATGTGGTTGGAAAAAATGTGTTTGATTCGATAAAACATAATTATTATGAACAATCAAGTTGCCTTGAAACTTTGTTGAAATACTATCATTTGTCAAATATTCTCAAGTACATCATAACAATGTCATAAATTATTGTTACTGTCAACTACTGTTCGAATATTTTTCGAAATGCCGTTGGTTTGCCAGAAAAATTGCGTAAGAGCAATTCAACATTACAGCAATTCCTTCCCCGATCGTGAATTATCTAACCGGCGTTTTTTTGCTGTGCATCATCGTCGATTCAGGAACAATGAAAATGTTTTTGAGAAGAGGAAAATAAAAAAAATTCATTATTGGAGTAGGTATAATCCATATCTAGTCCATCTCCACAATCTGCAAAGACGATTTAGTATTAATGTTTGGTGTGGTCTATTTATTTAGGCAGAATTATCGGTCCAGTTTTCTACCATGGTTCTTTAAACGGACCCCGTTACATTAATTAATTAACAAGAGTGTTTGAAGAGTTTTTCGATGATCTTGATCTGGAGGCTCGTTTTCAGCAAAATGGAGCACCAGCACATAATGTCAGTGGCGTAAAAAGAATGCTGCGAGGCTGTTTTGGAAACAGATGGATTGCTACAAATGGTCCTTTTAAGTGGCTCCCTCGTTCACCAGACATGACACCTCTAGATTTTTATTTTTTGGGATTTCTGAAAAATGATGTGTACGAAATGAAACAATAATGGAGATGAACTGAAAAATTATATTGAAACTATAATTAATAGAATCGATGGACGAACTGTGTTGAATGCTTCACGTAGTGTCAATAGAAGGGCCCAAATATGTGTTCAACAAGAAGGCGGTGCTTTTAAACATTTACTCGATATTTTATAGCGCTTCATCAAATCCGTTTGTTATAATAAATGTTTCCTATTGATAAAACTGTCTTATTTTCACCTATACGAAAAAAAGTCAAATGAGATTTGTTGTTGAAAATGTTATTACAAATCGAAATGCATGAAAAAATATAGGATGTTCCATTGAAAAAAATTCGTAGCATCAATAATAACGGAGTTGGCAATGGTGCCGACTTAATTTGGAACACCCTGTATAGTTATCATTTATCACAACACAGGCGTGTATTTCTTTCCTATTTTCTGTAGTATTGTGAAGTTATGTGACATTAGTATAATGTTTTGTACTTTATTCAGTAATCTAATTATCATATCACAAGATCATAAAAGAATTAAAATATTCCTTTGCAACACGAAAAAAACCCTACGTTCTTATAACGACAGTCGCACACTTGTTAGAATAGAAGCTATTATCTACGCATGCAAAATATGGCGGTTTTACAATGAGGAGCAAACTAGAAACTGGAGAATGAATAATCCGAGAGCATCATTTTATCGAAACCCTATCACCTGAATACACCCTTTGTCGACATTTCTCCTCGTTATTCTCGAGAAAATCGGCATTCAGTCCCGTACAGCAAAAACATAATTGGGTGTCACATTCTCTCGGGACATCTACGGTGCATGCAAGTGACAGTTTTTCGCTAAACAAAACCTCATTATCGAACTAAACCAGGATGTACTCACTCTCTTTCATTATCCACTTCTGTCACTCAATGCCGGTCCATATTTCATCTCACGCCAACTCCAGGTTTAGCCTTTCTGCGAGACATCCACTTAAAGCAGCGCATTACTGGGGAGCAGGATTCTATTCAGCTCAAAGAAAGCATAGTCCATTCATGTGTGTATTTGCATTTACTCACCTAGAAGGTGAGTCTGTTTCTCAACCGTCAAATTTGTGTGTAATGAAAAATAGAAGAGTTGGGATATTTCACTTTATTCCTATCGCCAACGTCCATCGTTCCAGAATATAAATATACCCTTGACTGGCATATCATATGAAATGTTTATAAGGAAGGTTTTCAGGGGTCAAATTATATAACTGAATGCGACAAAATTATTATATGGCAATCGAATGGGATTGTATAATGATTTTTCTACTCATGTATATGAAAATGATCATTTTTAAATCGGACACCCTACATGAAAGTGATAGTTTTTCCCTCTAGGGATGAAAATGAAGCAAATGAACATGATCATGCGACGCGATGGGGATAAACTGAAAAAAAATTATGTATTTTTGATACTAATTATGATAGTAACAATAATTAATGGTCTTATAATAATAAATGGTCTTATAACATGCATGTTATAAGATATTTACACGCATCTTATACATACGAAGACTTCCCGCAGTTGAGCCTGTGTATGAACGGATATATGAGCAAAGAGGGTCAAAGAAAGGGGTCGCTGGCTGCAAAGAGAACCTTCTGATCGTCATATGCATCACGCAGGACTCCGTACAGTATGAGTGTAACCTTTCAGTGGCCTGGTTCGCAAGGCATTTGATACAACATAGCATGAGCTCATCGCGCATTTGCTCAGATGCCTTGCTGCTCTGGAGGACTCGCTTTACCATAACATCTGGTCAAATCAGAGTCCAAACAGAGCAGGTTATCTTTAGAAGGGGTGTGTTTCATGGAGACTCCCTCAGCCCTCTTTCAGAACTGTCGGGGAAGAACAAAGTTGCTACAACTAATATGCTTGCCGTTCCGATTCTACTTCACTCCTTTGGAGTAATGAAACGGACTCAGGAAGAGCTGTGACAACTCGACATGAAAACTCGCCAAATGATCTTCATCTTCATAGGAGCTTGCATCCTAAATCGTCTGCTCCACGGTTATACTTCCCTAGACAACAGGGAGGCCGTGAACTTTTGAGTTTGGAGTGTCTACATAACAGAATGGTACTGGATGGAGCCTGTGAAGTCATCAAGAGTTCAGATCCCCTTCTCTGCTTGGTATGCGATCATGAAAAAGCAGGGATTGTAGCAACCCGTGTAGCCGATGAACGACACTGAACGGACGAACCCAAACTCTGTCACCGAGTTGGAACCCGTTCAGTAAAAAGCCCATGTGAAAGCTGCGGAGTGTGACTGACTCCTACAGCTACATACATGGGGTCTTCTTCAAGAACATTGAAGACCTTGGCTCATCCAGAACTTGACATTCGCTTTTCTCAGGGCAAGTGGGCTGAAGTCGGAAACCGAGGGATTCATAATGGCCTGCCAGGATGGTGCCTTCAACACCCTCGTCTACCGTAGTCGTGTGATGGGTATAGAGGTTCCTGACACTAGATGCAGAGCGTGTCGTGGGGCAGCTGAGACCATAATACATTTGCTGTCAGCTTGTCCAGCTTATTCTTATGCGGCTTAGGTGGATATAGGCCCACAGGCATAACGCGGCCCTACGAGTGTTGTACTACCACCTACGACACTCGTACGGTATAGACAAGACACCGATGTTGCCTAATGCTCCGGAGGAGATTGAGTACGTTGTGGAGAATGAGAAGTGCCGAATCTATTGGAACTACTCATTCCCCACCCTCAGGCAAATACAACCCAATAAGCCTGATGTAGTCCTCCTCAACCATCAAAGTTGGACGATTTTCGTCATAGAGTTCTCGGTTCCTTTAGAAATGAACATCGTCCGAAATGAGGAGGAAAACGGAAAAAATATTGAGATTTACTCTTTGAACTCCACAGGCTTTACCCAAACCATTCTGTCAAAATGAGGAGTACTTGGTGGAATGGTGGACACGCTACTCTCGAAAATCATACCGGCTTAATTCACTCCGTTTACTCAGGGCACATGATTCTTGGACCCAGTAATCACTCACCCCACGGACGTGGGGAGTTTTTACTGGGGTAAATGACACACCTGCGCGCCCTCCGGTAGTATCGGAGCTCCGGAGACAGGGCCTGACTGGGATATTCCTAATGGAAAAAAAATTGTATTTATTCATCATAATGATGAAACTTTGCAGAGGTACATTTGAATAAATATGGTTAGGGAGTTGACTTTGATGAATGGGCGAAGTTCAGCTGAGGCTGTTTCTCAACTTAACCTAGTTAATCTCACTACTTGGCACTTGGATCAGCAAACGAAAGTCACTTCGTTTAACAGTTTATAAACATTTCCACGATTATATTTTAACCTCTTTCTATAACTATAATTAATATGGACTCGGATAGCAAAATTCCAGTATTTTATAAAAAAATAGCATATCCTACTAGAGATAAAATACGATAAGTTCGTTCATGAGATTGACACACTCGCATCGCTACGCTCACTCTCACCTCACGAAAAATGCAGTATTTTCATCTCTTGTTGAAAAATAAACTATTAATTAGATTTCATTTTCATCGTAGGGTGTTTTCATTTGAAAAAAAGCAATTTCCAATTTGAGAATATTCCCTTTTTCCAATTTAAGAAGAATGTAACTAACTTGCATGATAGTTGCTGGTATCTAAACCTTCAAAAGAAAATCAATGGTGACATTCAATTATTATCTTCTTGCTTGAATTATTTTTGAGTAAGTATATGCATTTATTGAAATCATCCAGCGACGAGACTATTTTTTTTTTATTATTTTTCGAGTAAAATTTTCGGCACTTAATTCATACACGTAGGCATTAAAGCCATTATTCTGAGTAGTGCATATTTAAAGGTTGTATTTTTGGGTTTTTATAAAGTATTAAACAACGAATTGAATTGAATTGAGTTCGGTAAGGAAATTGTATGCCCAAACTTTTTGAAACAGAATTGAATTGGCAATACTACTCAAATAAAACAGCAATAGTTTACCAAAACATTTTTTTCTGTAAACTTATTGACGCAATATGAAGTCTATTATGTTCCCGGTCTCTCCTACTACACGAACGCTTACATGAGCTCAGCCGTTTTCAGTAATATTTGCAATCGTTTTTCACCAATTTCGCAGCAATGTAGCGCAAAATGAGAATATACATTTCGTGGTACTACCTTCAAAATCTGTTTTAGAAATTGAAATCGTACTATCACTAGAGCACCAAGTACGCTGCAAGATAATGCAAAAAAATCAGATAGCAATTGTGCCAAAACTAATAATCCGAAAGCGCCTATTTTGTGCACACATAAAGTACACATGATTTATTTTAAAAGCAAAAAACTAAAAAAACTCGTTTTTTACAGAATCCTGACAGTTTTGAAATTCACGACAATCTATATCGTTTACTTCGATTACGGAATATTCATTACTTACCTTGTTATAGAATAAAAATACATTGAAAACACATAAAAAGCATGTGATTCAGAATAAATATTTGAACTCTATAGTAAGAATGTGTTGGTTCTATCATTGAAAATGATTTCGGAATTACTACTACATTCTTCAATGGTTGTGAATAAAATGAAATATTTCTCAGGGTACTGTTTCAATAAGCATTGTTCGTAGTAATAAAAGAATAGGTATCTCTTATCTTTTCAATATTTAAAAACATATTCGCTCAAAATTTCAATCGTTTGTAATGGTGAGTAATTCATAAATTAAAAATAATTTTTTTTATGACTAGCATTTCAAGAATATATCGTTTTAGCGATCATCAAATTTAAGACTTGACAATGGTGAATTCTCCACCTGACGACAATCAAGTATTTTCCATTAAAGATCTATAAAACACTGCATTTAAAACACACCGTTTTAACATTTTTCTTTCAAAAAATTATTCAAGTACTTAAAAATTAAAAATAAAATTGGACATTTAAAATTTAAAGGGATTTGTTTCTTTTTCACCATCTGGCAACATCGGCTATAAATTTCACAGCTAAGAAAGGACAACAAATCTGTTACGTTAATGAGTTAAACAGAGATGACAATGTTCCGAGCACAGACCTATAATAAAATATGGGTCGGTGGTTCCGAGTCTTCTGTGACATTTTGTGTTCTGTGTTCCTAACCCCTAACAAAGACAGATATATTGACTATGGTACTTCTTCTTCTAGCATACTACCATCCCCTACGTTTTGTAGGCGCTGTTGCAAACATATTAATTAGAAACAAAACCCTTTAAAATTTAAAGAAAAATTAATTTGAATACTTTTCGCATTGAAATTGAAAAATTCATGAATGAAACTCAACTTTATTTTGTTCAAACTTACATTTGCTCCAATAACCCAAATTGAGGAGAATTCCCCATTAGATACCGTTATTGGAACAGCTTTTCTGTGAATTCAGTTCTAATACTACCCAACCACCAAAACTACCTCAATTCCACTGGACGCGCTTCTAGTACTCCTAATGTTGAAATAAAATTCAATTATATGAGAGAAAACTCGTTCCTAGATAATTTTCTTTCTTAAAACTTTACAATTGTGTAGAAGTTCCCACCATACTACGTGAGAAGTACTTGGGATGATACAAAGTTATCAAAATCTCAACTTAAAATAATAATAGGTAATATAGCTGCCCATTTCGTTTCAACCATATATTGAGGCAGGCGAAGAAGCGAGCATCCGCATTCCTCTAGTATCTAGTTGCAGAACGTGTCGCAAAAGGAAAAACTAAGTATAGAGATATATTCCTAGTGCCACCAACGTAATCTTCAAGGCGCCTCTTTGCGCGTATTTCCACGGCTGTAAGAGTAAAGTGAACCGTTCGCGGTACAGAATAAAACACACTCGACTTCAATTTTACTGTGAGCGTTCTAGATCTCGACTTCAGTTTATTTAATTAGTTTTTGAATTCTAAATACTTTGCGGTTGTTCGAGCGTTATGAGAATATCGTTTCTTCCAGTCGTTATCCTTCGGAATTTTGTGGTATTTTGTAAACCTGTGTTGTTCCGCAGATTTATTTGAATTTGTTATCGTTCCAGAAATAGATGAAAGAAAGTGTTATATTGACACATTTTTTCCCAAAATTGTCAGCCTCATTGAAATGTTGTCAAAAGGTATTTCAAGTTGATCGATCGTATTACGCGTAATCCAACTCATGAACTCTTAAAAGCAAACACTAGCTTGATGAAACGGCAATACGTTGTATGCCTTTTAATAAACTGGACTGGTTTATTTATCAGATGCTTTTCTCGTGCATGGCATCACACGTTAAAAGGTAAGGGCTGCGTCTTCCCTAGCTCGGACAAGTACTTCGAAGACTTTTGAGGGTTGTACTCTTAAGGGTGTGCAGCTGGTTGACGGGAATAACAATTTTAACAACAATTTTTTTTTCTACTTTCACTCCAAAACGCCTCATAATCTAGTGAGTGTCCGTTAGGCTTGAAAATTAAACTTGGTTTTACCTATTTCCTGTCTGGCTTCTTGGCCTGCAGATTCACTCACTGACTTTACTGTCTCTGAGGATGGAGTCCCCGAAACCGATTCTTTGTGGGTTGCTAGAGGAGACAAAAAAATAAGATACGAAAAGCAAAATGCTGTCACCATCCCGAATGTGTGCTGGCTAGGAGATACCAGATGTCTCAGTGATTAAGGCTTACTGTATTTTTTTTTATCTGGAGCTACTTTTCCGAAAGGACAGAAAGTTCGTGCTTCTCGCGCGAAGGAGAAGTCTTGAAGTAATCTTGGTGGTTCGGTGGAATGTCAAATCAAAAACATAGATTGAAAAGATAATATAGGTATAATAATCAATTAAATAAGTGTAGTAATTTGGAACGAGAACAAAACAAAACTAAATCTTTAAACAAGGAGGATGAAAATACAAAAAAAACGTATCTCACATATAGTTTATGAAAGAAAAAAAAAACACAAATAAGCTGTGTGGGATGTGTCTCCTATACAGTGTGCCCAAGATAAGGATGAACAGCATGGGGATCTCGGTAACCGTAAGAGTTACACAGTAGGTCAAATGGGCAAAAAGTTGCGCAATTAGGGGTCAATAAATAGATGTTGGGAAATCCCAAAAATGTTGTTTACTTCCGGAGATATTCGGAAAAAAACGAAATTTGGCGATTTGGTTTTTATTTTTTTCCGAAGTTATTTGACAAGTTTCGAAAAAACCAAAGGCACTTTCTCATTGCCACTTTTTTACCTCTACAAAATGGCGCTCACAAAATCTCCGTACATCGTTTCGTTTGGAAGAAACCATCACCAACTTTGTTTTTTTAAATGGCACGAAAAAAATTTACACCCTGTAGGAGATAGCATTTTTCCTTGCGAATGCATCGACGTACGGCACAATATATTGCCCTATGTTTTTATTCAGTAAAAATGCTCATTACAATTTTTGAACATAGACGGCTTAGAAACAATCCATGGCAACATACATAGCTGTCAGTTTCCATAAATAATTTTCGTCTTGAATGAGTATTATATTGTTATTGTTATTCTTGTTATTACCTTCGTTTCTTCTACAGTAAAATGGAGAGAGGTAATTTTACAAACGAAGAAAAGTTTGATATGCTGTCCTGCTACATTTTATGCCAAAGAAATTGTGTAGAAGCCGAACACATGTATTTGAACAAATACCCGGAGCGAAATAAGCTGGCAAGTCTATTTTTAGGCGTTTGGTACAGAATTAAAAATATTATGGTTCATTTAAATAACCTGTGCTATCACGACAAAAACCGTCTGCTGAAGAAAAAGAACACCTAGTTTTACAATCAGTCATTGAAATCTCAGAAAGTTCAACTAGAGAAATTGAAGGGCCAGACTGGGGTTCCTAAATCAACAGCTCAATTTATTTTAAGAAAAAATAAATTCAAACCAAATAAATTTCGAATTTGTCAAGGCTTAAGACCAGGTGATTACGAGCGGCGTAGACATTTTTGCGAGTGGAATACAAGAATGTGTGATGGCGACGCAAATTTTCCTTTCAAAGTGATCTGGTCGGATGAAACTATGGTTACCAATAACGGTATTCTCAACAGGCGCAACACACATTATTGGTCACAACAAAATCCACGTGTGAAGAGATCATCCAGATACCAACATCGATTCGGATTTACTATTTGATGTGGAATTTTTGGCACAAAGGTTATAGGTCCATTCATCTACCAGACGTTTTTAACTGCTCAACGATACCTTCGTCTGTTACGACAAGATCTGGAAGATGCATTGGATAATTTGCCATTGGATGCTGTGCATAATTGCTGGTTTCAACAAGATGGTGTACCAGCTCATAATGCCATAGCTGTTCGCCAATACCTGTGTGAGCGGTTCCCAAGAAAATGGATTGGCAGACCTAACACCTTTAGACTTTTTTTGTGGGGCCATATTAAAAATGAGGTATACAAAGAAAATTTTGAAAACGAGGAACACTTACTTCGCTCAGTACGATCAGCATTTGATAGAATTACCCCTGAAATGTTGAATCGTGTTATAGATTCCACAGTGAAACGGGCATACTTATGTTTACAAACTGGAGGAAATCTGTTTGAACATATGCTATAGCACTTACTATTTACAATCATTAACAATAATTCTTGCCTTCTTAGTTCTTATTATTTTAATTTCTGTTAATTAAATATTAGATTATGTTGAAACACTAGTCATAACCATTTTTTCTGATTAAAAACATTAGAAAACATATTGTGCCGTATGTCGTTGCATTCGCAATGAAAAATGCTATGTCCAACAGGGTGTACATTTTTTTCGTGCCATATAAAAAACAAAGTTGATGATGGTTTCTTCCAAACGAAACGTTGTACAGAAATTTTGTGATCGCCATTTTGTAGAGGTAAAAATGTGGCAACGATAAGGTACCTTTGGATTTTTCGAAACTTTTCAAATAACTTCGGAAAAAAAAATAAAAACCAAATTGCCAAATTTCAGTTTGTTTTTTTGAATATCTCCAGAAGTAAACAACATTTTTGGGATTTTTCAACATCTATTAATTGACCCCTTAATTGCGCAACTTTTTGCCCGTTTGACCTACCGTGTAACTGTTACAGTTACCGAGATCCCCATGTTGTTCATCCTTATCTTGGGCACACTGTATATTTTCCTACTAGCTAAACGAGTCTACTGGGGCCAATCATACTCATACGCAATCTTGAGCGGTATTCTGGGAAAGTCTGGCCTTGTAACATTGCATTCATTATTCTTGTTATCATCTTTAAATTCCAGCCTTCAACATCAATGTCTCAGTGGTAAGTTACAACAATTTTTCATATCATAGTTCTTACTCATCCTTGACTTATTTATAGCAGCTAATCCTATTTAATCGTCCATGGAAACACATATTTATTATCGATTTCACGTTCCGTTTATTATTTATCACAAGTCTAAGTTAAGTACCCGAGATCCGCACGGTCGCCTAAATATCGTTAAAATTCATCTTCGATGATCAGAACTAACTAATTCCAAAAAACTATTCCCCAAGAACTCTCTCCCAATAGAGATTTTTCTGTCTCCGTCGGCCGGATAGCGGAAGCCTTCCTAGAAGCCCCTCTCATTAGTCAATTCCGTAATTTATTGTTTTCTGGTACTAACGATAAAATTTTTACCGCCCATTTCAAAATGGCTTTGCCGTAATTTTTGTTATGCCACAAAATTTCTGTAGAGTTTCAAAACGTGTCTGAGAGCAAATGATCCCTTTCGTCAAAATGTATACCAAACTGCAGTAACGCTTATTTGACGGTTTTTAAGTCTGTCTGGAACTAAACATTCATTTCAACCTGAAGTGTTTCCGTTCTTTAATGGGTTAAGTTTAGCTAATTGCATAAAAGAGAGCATTCAATTCAATATTGACTATCGCTTGGCCGAATACATTGAATCACAATGAGTCGAGAAAGATTAATCATTTTCGCAATCAGAAATATGTTCGATAATTATTATACAAAGTATATTTCGAGGTGGGCTGTTGTACATACAGAATGGTATTTTAAAAATGTTTTATCATTGAATTACAAGTGCCTCGGCATTTGTTACAGCCTTTTCCTGGGAAAAATTTTCAAAGTATTTGTGTGGATTCAGGAACTTCACTGATTTTTAATTATCATGATTTATTGGGAAAAAAATATGACATTATGAATAGGAAAAATTGAGAGATTGTAGCCACCGACCCCATTCTCTGACCCTGTTTGCTCATACACTGGGCCAACTGTGGAGAGTATTTGCATGTATGAGGTGCGGTTTAACCTAATAGAACCTGCATTCACGTATGTTATCGGTCTGTAGTTCTTCGGATCAAAAAAATCTCCTCTTCTGGGAATAAGCCCAGTTCGTACATTGAAAAACCAGTTTGGAACTCGTCTCTCCCTATGTAGCCATAAGTTGAGTACTCCTGGCAGATGGTGGTGGGTGCTTGGGATATTTTTCCACCGATAGTTGTTCAATCCATCTGGGCTTGGAGCAGCAAAGTCATATAAGCCTTTAACGGTCTGTCGAACATCTTACGTGGTTATTTGGTCGCGCAGATTATTGTGATCAGGCTTACGAAACCTCCTGCAGAAATAATATGAAATATGGAACAATGTTCAGAGCATTCCAATACGCTACGCTCGACGGATAGAAATCACTCTGTACATTTCATTCACACCGGATCAATGTCAACCTCCCTCATTGAAACATAAGTGTAATGGCTTTCCACTATGACTCATTCAGAAACAATATAAAAATTTGCCAACGTGTAACAAACTTTATTCCAGGATAAACCTTTCACGTTTATATTACATACTAATGAATACGCTTCTGAAAATCCAGTCTATGTGCTGTTGAAAAAAACTATCGTAGTAAAAGTTCCATCGATGCAACGACAAGAAATTGTTTGGTGAGCGGAAACTACTTTATGCTCAATTTCCTCCTGTCATTCACTTTGCTTTTCGGGTTAATGATCCGGAAACGACCCCGAAGCTGACAGTTCAAATCTTCTTTTATAAAATTCTCTTAAATTACTTTGTAATCCTCGGGTATTATATTGGAGTCGGCAACTTTAATTACGTGGCTTCCCACACTTTCGATCAATATTCACACAAAGCAGAAATCTGATTTTTTGACCCAATCTCGAGCATCATTTGCCTACAATGTCTTGACTGAAATCAATGAACTATATGAACTGCAGATTCATGTTGTTCGTGGATTCTAATGGAAAAACAGAACGTTACCTAATAATTCCAGAAAATAAAATTATAAATTTCATCATCTGGAACTGATACTAGAGTTACAATGAATTCTAAATGTATTGTTAGTATTTTATGGAAGTTATAGAAATTTTTTTGTAGAGGTTAATCAGAATAAACATATATTTTTCAGCAGCTCAAGTCAGTCTGTACTGTAACAAACATGTTGTTCTCAATTTCCACAAGGAGAGTTCTTGGAGTTTGCCAAATAAATGAATTTTCGAAAGCAATAATATAATTTGTATCAATAGGAATAAAATTTATCAAATGAAATTTTCCAAGGGAATAGACAAAAACTGTAAATGAATCCAAACGGAATGGTTATCATATGCCTTAATATTACCCGAAACTGCGGGAAATAACTTTTTCTCCGATTGGCAGCAAATATTAATTTTGGTGACAAATATCAATCAGCAAAGTATTACTTTTTCTGCCTAGGCAGCAAAGTGATTATACTCAATGGGAATAAGCATTTGACGTAAACATTTATTAGCAATTATTACATAACACTTTTAACAAGAATTTAAAAACATATGTTCAGTTTTTATTAACATTGATGGTAAAATTACTACAATTTTGAACGAATAGGCCACCTTTTCTTTCCTCAGATATCGTTCTTTCTACATTAATTATATTACCAGTTTGATTCGTCTCATAAGTAGTTCCTATATTTGTCAAAACTTTTTCACGAATGCTGGTTTTACTTGCCATTGAATCTTCAATGTACCCTTCTGCTATAGTTGAGGATTTCCACCCACCATGTCGTTTCAACATTGTTATGTCACCTCCTGCATTCACAAGTAAAGTGGCAGAACTCCTGCGGAGGCAGTGTCCCGTATATTCCTTAGCATTCGACAACTTCAAATAGACAGCTATTTCTTGAGGTATTTTACCAAATTTATGGATTCCAACGAATTGCTTCATGGATTTACCTTTTGCGTATTTGAAAAAAAATCTTGTGTCTTTTAATTTAGCAGGCCGAAGAGCTATATATTTTCTAACAACATCCAAATATTCCATTATTACGAAAGACTTCAAATTCTTCGTCTTCGTGTTTAATAGGGATACCAATAGTTTATTGTTCATATCTTCAATAATTTCCAACTTTAAATTCAAAAGTTCGTCGCAGCGACATGCACCCGCAATTCCAAAAATCAATACAACCTAAAAGAATGGATTATAAGTATTTTCACTCCATGGTATAGATATCTTATTCAAAATTTACTTTTGCTAATAAATATTCATCATCTGGTGCATCCAGTATAAAGTTTATAGTATCTTGTTTTTCGAAAACTCGGGACTTCTTTGCCTTGTAGCCTTCAGATGACCGTTTTAAATATGCCCGCAACTTCAAGTATCTCCCTATATATACGCCATTTTTAACATTCATAGTTGCCTTCAACAAGGGTAGAACTCTTCATTGTTTGAGATAATCCAGCAAAATAAGCAAGTAATACATTTTCCGAAAAAGTCTTCGCATTTTTCTCCATACAATAATCCATAAATCGTTTATAATTTCCTTCATATTTCATCCGGGACTTCTCCGGCAACAAATTCAACTCTATATTTTTTGCCACCTCCCATATTTCTGGAGGAGTTAGTACTTCCAGGTCGCTATCACTGTCCATTATATAATAATTTAAATATACCGATATTTTTTCGCACAACTTCAGAAATTTCATGAATTGTCAAACTATAATTATTATGGACATTTCCATAGCAACCATTAATTCAGCCTCGGCAGTCAATCTACTACTTTGCTGCCTAGTTAAACAAATAACTATACTCTGACGAATAATTTTTCCTTAATTTTTTCTTATCTAATTCACAATTTTGTGAAAGTATTGAAATAGAAATTACAGTCACGTTGCTGGTATGATAAACAGAGCTTCCCAGTTTGAATATTCAAAGTATAGGATATACAATATGTCTGTGTCCATTCCTAACTGAATCTCACTTTTATCTTTTTTTTAACGTCTTTGAAATATTTGATAATATATAATGAACTAATTAAATGCTAAATGTAGTTTATAGAAGGTTTTATAAAATCACTGAGTTTATTAGTTTTGAACGGAAAGTCTATTTTGTGAAAATTGAATATTCTGACTCCGTGAAAGTTACTCGTTTGCTAATGGCGGTACCGCGAGCCATTGTATATGAAGATTTGCAATTTTCAAAGATTTTACTTCTATAAATACCTTTCAATATGATGTTTCTAGTCCATCAGTAAAGTTTTTATCCAGGATTTTCTGTCATTGTCTTGAAGAGATAGTATTTTTTGGTTTCCTAACCAACCCAAAAATTAAAATATGATTTTTCAGTTTTCTTTTTTCGAATTTTTTTTTGTATTCCTCTTTCGAGTTATTTCATTTACGGTGGCAACATTCGTTAATTGCTTGTTTACAGCTTGTAAGTTGTCGTCATAGATAGGTTCTCCAGAACCTAAATAACCGATTCAATTTATTTGCTTTGCGAAATTTGAATCAAAATGAGGCAGAAGCAAGGTCCAATTCTGGACCAATGAGCTGAAACCCCGAGAAAAGATATCTCTATAATATGAAACGGAGAGCATAGTTGGATAAAGCCCTCTCTCTTGAAATAGCTATGAAATGAAATAAAAGAAAGATCTAGAAACATATCTGCCAATAAGTCGAGAGCATGGCCAAATGCTCACGGTTGAACAAGATCTTGTCAGAAGTTCTGGTAAATCCTGTTGGTATTCTTTGAGAAGAACCTTCAGAGATATTCTCGATACTCACTCTAGGGAAAGAAATGACCCAGTTGCACCTCAGACAGCACAAACATTCGAGGAAAGTAAACCTGAGATAGCAAAATAAGACATTACCTACAGGAAAGCAGAATGGCTTCTAACAACCTTTATTCCATTCAAATTAGAAGGGCCAGACAAAATCGACTTACAGGTATATATGTAGCAACTGACGAAGGTCCAGGGTGGTTGCCGAGAAAACCACTTACCATTCGTTCTTACTTATAACAATGAAAAAACCAGTTAATAGGGATATCCGAAATAATGATATAGAGTATCCGTTTTTTAGGAGTAAGAATATTCCTCCTCCTCGAATATCCTAGTAGGTAGGACTGAGAAACACCTCTCAGAAAAAAAGTTTCTATCCCGGCGTTCCTTGACGTGATTCAACTCCTTCATCATGAGAGTTATCTGTTGTTCTGGATCAAACTGGATGGCAGTATTATCTTCATGAAAGCTACTACTGTAGCTAGAAACTCGAGTTAATTTGTCAACAATAATATTCTGAGCTTTCCCATGCAAACTTTTCCACATTGAGAAACACAAGTTCGAATTTTGTTCACAATCTTGTAAGCCGATGTAATTACTATGCAAATGACAATATGTTACACGCTCGACATTAAAATTCCTGTCATGGCCACCGTAATTAAATCATCTGCTGCGGTCGACGTTCGTTCTGGAAAATCATATAGCGTCACTCTTAATCAAGGATGCTGCGAAGAGGCGAAGACGATCGTCGCATTGAAATGAGCTGGAGTCTGGGTGTGCGACGAAAAAATTGTTTAGTGACAGTGTCGCACTCTGCTGGGCTGACTTGATGCTAGGTTGGGGACATACATTGTCAGAACGAACTGAGTCAAATGAAGAAACTGTTAGACTTCACCCCATCGAATACCTTCTTGATCAGAAAAATAAATGAACTACTCTATACTTCTCTTTACTACTGGACATATGCAGAATGAAAAATACCATCCTCGATTGATGTTTTATGAAAACAACGTCTCAAAATTCTCACATATGTCTATGTTGGTACCAGTACCGATTGGACATGCGTTCGCTGATAAATGAGCCATTCGATATTTGGCTAAATCCGTACTGCATCAGAATCATATTCAGACTACAGTGTTGCCAGTGTTTGCGATTCAGAAGTAAATTGGGGAACTTGTTATTTGTAATAAAATAAACTTTCGGAAATTTATTTGAATAATGAATATGACATATGGAATGATAATATGGTATTCAATTGAATATAGAGTAGATTGGATCTGGTGGAAATTATACAAAATAAACAAGTCAATTTCCACATATAGAATCAAATTGTGAATGGTTATTCTGTCTACGTTAGGTTAGTCTGCTGAGGTTAGATTGACAATAATTCACGCATATTTAACAATTCAACTGACAATAGCTGTAACTTAGTGTCTAATGATCTTAGCAATCGGTGCCACTATAAACACCCAAGAAAAAAATTGCTGTAACTCTTTCAAAACAATAGGTACTTACAAATTCTTCAGGTGAAATTGCCCTTCCTTCAATATTTCACCACCTCACCCCTCCACCCTCAAAACTGTTCCGATTGGCCCATGCGGGTCGCTCATATGAAGTCTGATCGATAGGAATTCTTGCCCACCATTCTTGTCAACATTCTTGTCAAGACTTAGCAATAACATTGATATATTGATTACGACGATTTTCGCCGTAGAGTTTTTGCTTCAGGTGATATGAGTATTGCCCTCAAAGAAGAGGAAAAACGGATAAAATTTCAAGATTTATTCTTTAAATTTTACCGGCTTTACCCAAACAAAATTCTATTGAAATGGTAGTTCTGAACTTTGGGGTGCTTGGTTGAATGATGGACACACTATTCTCGAATCTACTAACAAAGTGACCATTGAGCCATGCCTTGGTACCCTATGTTCTTCAAGATATCAAAATGAAATATGAAACAGTTTTTCCATTACTTTGATGTCATTTATGATGATTTTCACTCAATCGTATCATATACTGGATGCAAACATTAAGAGTAACGAGTAGGGGTGTTCGAAACTTTAAAATCGGATGGATCGATGAAAAAATGTTAATCCGAACATCATTCGGCTGCACTCTTATGGAAATGACGAGAGTCTAACCTTTTAACGTGCAATCTCAAGCATATATCATAGAGAGTATTCAATTCAGAATTTACATGAGCAAATATTAAGAGCTATATCTTTTTTTTTTTTTCTTGATGTCTATAGTGGCATCGATTACTAAGATCATTGGCAACTATGTGTTTTAGGTAGGCTGTGTCACTAACTCCATACACCTTAGGAGCAGCACTGTTAATTTGAACTCAACAGTGAATCGTGCAGGACTCACACTCATTATTTATAAAATTGTTGGAGAAAAGTTGACCCAGATGAGTGCAAGGGCAATATCTTGTTGTATATTCCAATAAAATATAAGTTGTTGATCTGCCTTTCCAAATTTTTGATGGTTTTTTAAAGAAAGATAGGTAGTGTTCAAGTAATAATTCAAAAAGTTTTGCAGATTGGACCTGAGTTTTTATGTTGTATTTCATGTTCAGATTCTCATTTTTTTGCTTTGAAATAATACATTTTACACTGAGCACTTTCACCACCTCTCCATGCTAATTCAGAAGCGGCCATAAGAAACAGCTTTTTTTTAGTCCATAGAGTATTTTCATCCTTCTGTTCTGCCATCTTTATAACTTCTTCACTTAATGCTATAGAACTTTGTCTTTCTTTGTCTGAAATAGCTCTGCAGTTGCTTGCAATTTGCCTGTTTAGCGTCTGAAGTGACGTAAATAATTTAAACTGCCTCCAAATTGATGTTTTGATTCTTTCAGTGTTGTTTATTGCAGAATTCATTATTTCAATAGTTGCACCACCAAATTTACCGTTATCGCTCATTTTGAATCAGAAGCAACACTTTCTAGGGTCCTAGGTGTCCTGGGGTGCAGCTTGCGGCTACAACAAACTACTCACACGACAAGTATGAATTGTTGACTTGTTGAAGGTAGATAAAAGTTTATCTGCAAAATCTGACGTGTCTTATGGCCGATTATATAATTATATGAGTCAAATTATCATAAGTAAATTTAATTTTCTGTATTACTTTCTCAATGACTACTGAAGTTAGATATCAGTTCTATGAGGTGATAGTTGCCTCCCTTACCATTTTTGTAAATAGCAACAACAGTAGAAGCAGGTAGATACTATCTTCAACGACTTCCAGAGCCAACATTTATTTCAAATGCAACCTTGTACATTCATTATTTCGACAACTTCAAACCAAACCTATGTATTCATCACACATATTTCCCTCGATTACCCCCAACGATTGATTCCCTCTTATCGAAATCAAGCTCCAGCTGCATCCGGGAATAATCGAACCTAACACCACGCTATTAATCCTTGGTCTATTTTCTCCATTTACAGGCATGTCCACCGGAGTCAAAGCACCGAACTGGAGATCCGCTATGATAAGCGCATGCAGCGATATATCTGGCAGTAAGTTATATCCCCGGGACATGGAGTCCTGAAATTCAGAAGGATCGCTGGCAATTCCAGGAAAACGTCCGTCTGTGCATTATGCAGTCGCCCGAGGAAAGGAGAGGTCAACCAGGACAAAAAACGACTCGGAGGGTCGAAGAGTCACGTTTCTGGTACAATTTACTGTTTGTAGGGACGACTGATAACGTGGAAAGATAGATGTAAGGAAATAAATTCATCCCGGAAGGGCAGGTTTATATTACACGTTTTGATAGCGAATGGGATCAATGGCGGGCGGAATTCAGAAGCCACTATGTTACTCTTACTGACAATTCAATTTTGTACCACTATGTCTGCTTTATTATTTGCGGAAATATCACGTATCCTGTCGGTAATAAAATCATGTATTAAATTTCCGTTCTACTATTTCTGTGAAATATTGTCACTACTACAAGGTAAAGAACGAAATATAAATTTTTTGTCTGCCTCATTGTCGTGGCTACTTAATAAGTTACTGTGTGATTCTTTATTTATTCAGTGACATTGCTGAGAATGTGAAATGGTACAAAAATAGAACCAAATGATGTACACGTTTGCCTTTTTTCTTCAGTATCGTTACCAGAAATCGTAGAATATTATGGGAGTTGATATTGAAAAGCATATAACTATTTGCTGAATTTCTTTTTGGAATGAGACAGTTTATGTTATCAAATCTGATGACTCTGAAACGCTAGTGATTGTAGCAGATGGCTCAGTCAAAGGGAGAACCTATGCATTATTTGTTTCTTGTTAAATGTAATACCGACGACTATAGTTGAACAAAATGATTTGAATTATTTTGTTGAGGCAAGAGATAGCATTCATCTCTGATTTCTTCTTTAAAACCTACTGTTTTGTGCGTGGTGAGGAAGTGCCATCAGATTACGCGACCAAGCAGCAGATCCTGGTGAGTAAACACAGTCTACCCTGTGAGAAATTTGGATGCAAAAGAGAACAGCTGCAGATGCACAATATCATTCCAATTGCATGACATATTTTTATGAACATATATCAGGCCAGCAAACAAGCTGTGGTAGACCCAGAGATGACGTGGAAGGTGCAATACGAACAATTTTTAAGTTCCTTGAAAACAGTGAGGAATGCTAATTCACTATTGATGAACTGATGAATCAGATTGAAGATGACGTATATAAAAATTTTAACAAAAAAAATCTCACCCAAGAACAGTAAAATCACGACGCATTGAAAAGTATACTGATGATATATTGGTAACTGCTACTATTCTATACATTGTGTCGAAGGCTACACAAGCTTTACGCAAACTGTTGGTATGATCAGAGGTTGCCATATGCCAAGGAAATAATGAGAGTTATTCAAATAACTGCTGCCATCATCGTCTGACACGAAACGGAACCCTCCAGCCCATAAATTATTGGATAGCCCTGAGGATCTCATTCCAGCATCTCTTAGAGCTTTCCCAAATACCGTAGTTATGACCAAGAAAAGAGAGAACATTGAAAATTAGAGGAAGAAGTCAGTTGCACTAGTTGACTGCTCAGTTTCAGCCGTGAGACCAATGCCATATGTATCTCTTCTGCGTGTGGGGTTTGAAGATGTTTCCTTGGCTGAGAAATTGAATCGCATATGCATTTTGGTTAGCCCGCCTCACAAAGGGTGCCATCTTAAGTACTCCAAGTTTGGTTAGAAAGGGACAAAAAACCAACCGATTCTAGAGACGTCTGTTGCGACTGCAGTCGCCATAGTCATCCATAACAATTCAATTCCCATGTGTGGTTCAACTTACAGGTATATTTAACATTTGGCTTTTCTGCGATCGGTAATCTCTGGGGAATTTTGAGCATAAAGAAGTAACAGGCATATGGGCCGCTATACCAATATATTTAAGAGGGCGTTAAACGTATTTTTAATCAGTATATTGAAGTATAAGTAATTTTTTCTATTGGTGCACTTTTAAAGCATAAATACTGGTATCTTCACAAAGAAAAAAAAAGAACTAATAATGCAAAATGGTTGAATTGGTGATTCACTATATCTTTCGTTGTCATGGAAATGAGAAAAACAGAAATAATTTTGCAATTTTTCATCGAAGATTAGTTGTTGTCGCCGTTGTGCTTGAAAATGAATTTTTATATCGATTCATTGAATAGTGAAGCAGAAAATCTGATAATGGGAGAGAGTTTTGCTTGCTTACCTTCAGAAAATGTTGTAGCAGTACAAGGCGTCGACTAGTCGAAATTTCAATGTTCTTTGAGGAAAAATAAAGGAGTCTACATTAATAAATCATTTGTGAAAGTGCATTTATTGAAGCAATTAGTAAGAATGACGTAGCCAATATGCACTGTACGTATTCGTTTTTGGAAATGTGAGTACAGACCAAGTTTTCTTACCTACTATACGATAATGTACCAATCAAGTGGATTGATCATGTCTCTTGCAAATTGCACGTTATCTCAAATTAGATGATCCGGAGAAATACACGAGACATGCCTTTCAACATACGTCCACTACCATTATGGCAAATAGTAGCAAATCAATAGATCAAATCCAACGACAAGTAAGATGTAAATTGGCAGTTGTGGCGACTGGTTACGTTGAAGAGACCATTAGCAATAAGAAGAATGTTTCAAACATTACTGGGAGTGCCATTAATGGAAGTTCAACCTCATTGAGTTCTGAGAATATTAGCAGTATTAATTTGAATACCTTTCCTCCGATTTAGAAAATCGAAATATTCATATTTCATTAATAAAATCAAATTGTTGAATAATATTGGAATGAAGGTGTGTTGGCTAGTAATACCTACTTTATTTGACGTTACAAGGTACTGTAGTCAGATCGATAATCAAAAAGTGGTGATTTAGACTGGTTTATGTGATGGTACTTTTAAAATACTCGCGTTTTTGAAAGTTCGAGTCAAACACGCTAAGGCGTTCTTTGAATAGCTAAAAATGGGTCGCCAATAAATAAATGTCTTTCTGTCCTCAAAATATAATTTTGCCTTAGAAAATATTCGAAACAGCTTTCTAATTTCAAAACTGTTACTCGAAGGTGGTCCTATGACTTCAGAGTTAGTGACGTTTCTTATTCAGTTTGATTTATTCAATGGAGATGAGAATAAAAAATCTCCTTTATGCACTAGGGAGCGGTAAAGTACACTTTACCGCCCGGTTCGCCGGGCGTAAAGTGGCACTTTTCCGCCCGTGGGCGCATCATGGCCCGCGGGCGGTAAAGTAGACAATATACTAAAATTGTCCATATATACCTACGCACATCATTTCACAGAAGACATACCACGAAACAATGAATTCAGTTCAATAAAGAAATACTCATTTAACAACTTTTATTCATTATCTACATTGCTCCATAACCCTGAAAATTAGAATTTTATATTAAATATGCAATTTTTACAATTTTGAATATTGAGGGTGGGATATTCACTTTTCTCTTGAAAATAATTATTCCCTTTTGAAACATCCTCACCACTCATTTTAGATGTGGATGGTAGGTCCAAATAATTATTATTTGGTATCGGTCCATCACCATCGCCGGCAATTTTTTTGGCAATATTCAATTTATTTGAAATCGATTGTTCAATGTAGCTGCTACTGTAGTTGATTTCCAACCAGCGTTTCTTTTGATATTGGTGATACTTTCCCCAGCATCAGCCAATAAAGTGGCTGAAGAACGCCTGAAACAATGACCCGTATATTCTTCTGGGTCTGGTAGCTTCAAAAATGCTGCAATTTTTCTTGGAATTTGACCGAGGATATTCTTTCCAACAACTTGTTTTGTACATTTGTTGTTCTTATAGAATATAAAAAAACGGCCATGTTCAGTATTTGCGGGACGTAGACTAGCATATCTTCTATAAATATCCAAATAATTAACTGACTGGTTTTCAGTACTGCAGATGGTAAATGTTCGTTGTATTTTAGTTTTTGAATCTCGAATTGTAATCAATAAAGCATAAGTTAGGTCTTGAATGTCATCAAGCTTGAGATTTGTTAATTCTTCTCTACGACAAGCACCATGTACCCCAAATATTAATGCAACCTATAAAAGAATCAATAAGTTTTTTAATTACTTAATAAATATAGGTAGGTAGGTATAACATACCTTCATCATCAGATATACGTTATCTGGAGCTTCTTTTAGAAATAGTTCGATTTCATCCCTATTCAATATTTTGGATTTCTCTTCGGCTTATATCCATCATTCTTCCGTTTCAAAATTGCTATCAATTTTGGAAATTTGCTTATGTTTATATTATTATACAAATTCAAAGTAGACTTTAACATCGAATAGTATGACCACAAAGAAGATGGTTTTCGATTCTTGGACTTCTCAAAAAAATATCCCAATAATATATCTTCTATAATCACCTTCACATTATTTTCATTGCGCCATTTTATGAACTCATTATACGTCATTTCGTAAAGTTTCTTTGACTTTGTTGGTAGCAGTTCGAGTTTGGCACTCTCAGCCGATTCCAAAATTTCCATTGGTATGTATATATTATGTTCTTCATCTGATGATTCCATAATTTTCGTGTTGAGTTCACTCACGCACTTTTTCAGATAAACATGAAGATGACCGTTTACCTTGTTTATTGAATTTGTTGCTAGACAACAACCAGCTTGCTTAACAACGTCATAATTAGGTGGGTATATGGGTATATACTGGGTATTCTGTGTACAATTTGAATAAATGAGTCTATTTCAGTATACAGAGATAATTATTGACACGATAATTGCGATATAAATATATATACAGTGTCCACCAAAATCTTGGAACCATATGGAAAACTTTTTTATTAATAGTTTCTCAGAAAATGTCATTCTTCATAAAAGTTAGTTTCCCATGCTGTTCCAAGATTTTGGTGGACAATGTATAAACCGCTAGTGCATAAAATTTTGTATGTATCACGTACGTAAAATGCGTTTATGGCCTTCGGCGTGTAATGGCCCTCGGCTAACGCCTTCGGGCCATTATCCACGCCGCAGGCCATAAACGCCTACTTTACGCCCTTGATACATAAATAACTATTAAAAAATATATCGGTATGGGATGTTTCATAAAGGTTACGTGATCATCCTCTCAATTTCTAGAGATTGCATGTAAACCATATCTTTCTTAACGTAAGTAGCAGAGTCTCAATTAGTAGATGTTCTCTTGAACCTTACCTTATTTCTGACATAGATTTCAGTATCTTTTGCAAAAGCGTTATAGGGAGTCTTCGTGAAGTTTATTTTCTTTCAGCATGGGATCTAAATTAAAGAATGCATTTTTCACTGTCTCATATACCTGCACTGTTACGTTACAGATTTTGATTTATTTTGATGCCTCTCAATCCATCCGAAAGATTATTCGAAGTTTATGGATCGCTCGCTCTACATACACCCCATACTCAAGCAAGGTTTTATCGTTCACAAGCCTTTTTCAATCTCAGAAGATTCATTATTTCTGAGGTACTCTCTCCGGATGCTCTAGAAAATAGTCAGGAGAATTCTCATTCATATTATTAGTTATATTTTGAGGACTTGTCATATTTTGGAAACAACCATCAAAATTTGCTGTTGCTTTGAACACATGATTCTACATAGCTGGTCAAATATTGAAGTCTTCCACTTGTGAAGCTATACCACTGTCTGGGGAGATTTCCTTGTAGGGTGCTAACATATCGCTGATGATGTTCCTCAGGAATCTATTTCAAGAATTTTATTATATCTTATATTTGCTATCAAGTATTTTATGTATATGTAACGCTTGGAACGAATAACTACATTAACTGATCGGAAGAAATTCAGTTGAAAGCACGTTTTATGAAATATCTGTTGAGGTCTGCCATTGTTGATGACGTGAGTGTTCTTTATATGTTGTATTGGACTAAAAAAAACAACCTTTTTCTATTTGCATTTTCACATCAATTTGAGAAATTTTTAATAATATTGTTATTAATGTATAAGTCTAAAACTCTTAAACATTTCAGTATATTATAATACTGAAGCATGGATTAATTTATAAAATTTTCCGCATGAAACTGATAATAGTTACTAGGAGAACACCTATGATTCGGTGTCATGTTCATTGCCAATCATTGAAAGATATCCTCTGTTGACATAATTTAGATGAGTAACTCACCGTACACGCATTAAGATTCGTTGCCATGAATCTACCCGACAGATATTAAAATCTAGCTGACGTGCTCATTGTATCCTTAAAAAATTGCGACATGGCAATAATGTCATGATTTGGGATATAACATTATGAAAAGATGTTACCTTCAGATCTATTTGAGTGTTACTCATCTTGGTTGTGTTACTTGATCGGAGCTCCGTATATTGAACTAAAAATTCCCAAGCTGAACACTGGGTTATTTTTTGCAAAATTTTATAGATGATACCAATAAAAATTCTTCATCACAAGTTCGTTGATTGGAAATGTTCAAAGTGAAATAGCAGTCTTCAGAAATATTGAGAGTGCATCAATTTTTGCAGTGTAATAACTTTCAGACAACTGCGGCTGACAGAAGAGTCGAAAGTTGCAATATATTTCTATACAACACAGTTTCGTTGTTGAAGATCCTTCCTGTTATTGATTACTTCGAATTCATTCCAGGTTTTCCGCAAAGTTCCCTGTCGAGTTTTCGCATTCCCCACATAACTCCCATAAATCATGCAGAGAGCAGACCTAAGAAATTTATCAATTCCTGAAGTATTTTTACCGCTGCATTTGTAACTTTCTATCGGAAAATGTACATGGTATATCGCAAATAAAAGAGAATGAGAAATGAAAGAACATGGGATTGGTCTTATTGCTTACAAGATTTTCGAGACACATTCGTGAAAAATTAGTTTTAATATTGGATCCTGTATGAAAGAATATTTTCCAGGCGGAGATATTGGGAAGATTAATAAGTTTGTACGAGACTTCTGCAGTGCATGAGTTACGTGTCTTTGGGGGTATTGAAAAATTTCTCGTAATATATTTGATGTATTATACGCCGTGTTTACGCGAATAGTCAGGTAGATCCATGGTATATTTTTTATTTCATTCGGAAATATTAATTCGTTTGAAAACCAATACAGACGTTGAACAAATAGTTGGTATTGAAATAAAACCACGAAAATCAGGTTGTTAGCTAAGGTCAAAATTTAATTTACATTTCAGAATGCTTTGTTAATACGACATTTTTAACGAAATGTATTAGTATGATTTGCCTGTCTGAAAATGCTGGCAATTTTCTCCAACTTCGTCCTTTCTTGCTTTGATTATCATAATAAAATGTTTATATAATTTCATTCCATCAAAATATCGATAGTCGGTAATTTTTTATACAGTTATTTTTCGAGAAATTATATAATTTCAATGTTCATCCTACGGTGCACCGTCAATAATATATCCTGTAATATTTGTTATTGGTTGCTATGGCGACATGTATCAAAGCTACCTAGGAAATAAAAAGGTCTTACACAAGACACTTGATATTTATGGCTTGTACGTTCCCCCGCTTTGGAATGATTTCAATGAACTAGTGAGAAATAACAAGAATATCGATAGTGAACAAATATATGGAAATAATTAGTTCGTTGTAAACACTGGATGAGGTTAGATTTTCCATAGAGAGCGGGCATAAATTTGCGACCGCTCATTAGAGAATACCCTTTTATTTATTATCACCACGCTAACCTGGCACGTTATGTGGAGAAATTGCATATTTGGTGTAGTTTTTGACAAGGTATAAAAAATTTCATCTTTCACTCGAGAAAGAAATATATTGCTAGTTCACTGCGAAAGAAGCATATTTTGAAATTATTTCATTAATTAGTCCGAGTGGCTTGCAACGACTCTATTCGATGTGCATTGATGTTTCGAATAGTGTAAACCTACCGTTGCACAGAGCTATAGATAATAACGTCATTTGACATGAGTTGCAGTAACATTTGTTTGGCAGTACATCATACGCTACCTCATTTGTATAATACACCCGTGAATCTGGCCAATATGTTTTTTTTCTCTCCAAAGGCATGGCACCAGAAATTTCTTTTTGTAATATAATCAATAGAAGGGTTTTTCGGAATTGTATAACAAAAATTTCAACTTAAAATAATAAGTTCTGTACTTGCTGCACTCGAAATACTGATCAGAGGTTTCTATTTTCACGAAATTCAAATGCCAATAACTCGAAAACTATCAGTATTTCACTAAAGTCATATTTTGATATTCTGGTCAGTCACGAGTTGGATTATTAGCCCTCCAAAGGACGACGTTGCATTTTGGGACACCTTGTATAATTTGTATTTGCTGTTCCCAGTTCCATCAACAAATTCTGCTGCAAAAGTTGAATGCTATCGTGTTTTTTGGGATATTTTCTGAAGGTCGATTTCGTGTTGACTGGTGTTGAGTATTTCAACCAACTTTTCTTGAATTTCAATATTGTGGTTTTGTGAGAGTAAACAAGTAGTTTCTTCTCTTAACACTACTTATCTACATGTTTAAAGCAGTTTGTGCTCCGAAACCATACCTGCAACTTTTTATTCAACAATAATCGCAAGATCAGCGAGAAGAGAGCTTTAGCGGATAAATCGTGTAGTGTCTATAACTGAAGTCAAGCAACGCTGACTGCAGCCTCCCATTTGGATGGGTGATCGACGTATTTGAATAGAATTTTGAATTTTCGGCTGTTGAAAGGTGAGGGACCTCGTCTTCCCTACCCTTCGAAGATTTCTGAGGATGTTTCGTGAGGATGCAGCTGATTGTCGAATAAAACAAAAAGGAAGAAAATGCATGCCTTCTCAACATTTTGTCCATCCTCATCCCCTGCTTGCTCTAGCTGTCACTGTGATATCGACAATGCAATTTTGTGGTTGTAACTCTTGTGCCTTTTGATAATTTTATGGATATCATCGTTTCCTTACTCCATTTTGTGCTACGTCAGAAATTCCTCGAAAAGAAAAACAGATACGATCATATACATACAACGCATTTAACAACTTTCATAGAAGTGAAATCATTTACTTTGATGCTTTCTACACTTCATTGGTGAGGAGAAAACCCTATATACTACAATGAATAGTTGAGTATTTCACCACAGATGTGCATCTGAAAAACTCCTACTTCCAATTGTTTTTGTCGAAAGTCGCCCCTTTCAACTCAGTCATCTGTTCAAATACCACACTATAAAAATAAAATCCAATAGTCCTGTGCCTCCGAGACCCTATCAGATTGTAAAATAAAAGATGTTACGGATCATTAGCATGCAATTGAGTTCCAGGGAATTAGATCGCTGCTGATCGAACCCAAATTGGTATCGGAACAGCAAGAGGGTAATTCTAACTGCGAATTAAAGAACTAAGATTGATGCGATAACTTCCCGGAATTTGGTTTTAAAGTTATATTGGGCTCTAGGAGGGTTTTATTGCTTGAAGCTAACATGCTTTCCTGAAGTTGCCACTAAAAAGTGGATAAAGGGACTTGGCAACGAATATTTAGTGTACTTTATTATGGTCAAAAAGAGAGGGGAGAGTTTTTTTTCAAGGGGTGTGTGCCACTTCTGCACATTTGTACACCTGCTCTCAGAGTGCTTTTCAATTATTCTATCTGTCGGTCGTGGGTTCAAATCCCAGCGACTTCAGTTTATTTTTCTGAGTCGATAAGTTTACAAATTCAGATATAATGTGTACTTTCAAAAAGATTTTGTGTATTTTATTGTTCTTTTATCATTTACTCTTTTCAATTTTCTCTTACTTTTACATATTTTTTTAATGATTTCCATATTTTTTTGTCACTTTCCTTGGTTCACATTATTTTTCTTACTCTTTCAAACTATATAGCTACAGCAAGTTATGTTCTGTCTGTTCTGTTCACCTAATTATGAAGGCTTCTTTCGAGCTTCTTCTGTACCGTTGAATGCAGGAATAAATTATTTGCCCAGTATATTCACGGAAAGACTTACTTCATAAAAACATAAAAACATCATCTGAGTAGTCTGGACTAATCAATTCTATTCGGGGTAATTTCTTTTGAGTCATCGCGTCGTTTTTTTCTTCTCCATTATAAATGCCTTCAATATTGTTTTGGTTACCCCTTTGTTTTTCAGAATTCCTTGTATTTTTTGATAGGTTTTTTGTTTCAACATGTGAATTCCATCCTGGAAGCAGGTAGTCTCGAAGTTCAACCTATAATTTACAATTTTTGTGGTTTATGACGTTAGACAATTTCAATATTCAGGTTTCATTTCCAAAGTTACACCTTGTTGCATTTACTGTAATATTCTTATTAGAATTGGAATCTTTTCACTTTTATTCCTCAACTTTTTCCTCGTGAGTACAGAACCCCAGCATTTATCCAATATAGATTCCATTATTGATTTTGAAGAGATCCCACACATCAATTGCATGATAACTCTCAACATATCTATTTGAACTTAATCTATATTCATCATCTTTTAGAAGCCAATATTGGGAACTTTTCTTGACAGTCATACACGTTCCTTTCTCCAGTTTCAATTAGTAACTTGAATAATCTCAAAAACATTGAAGCATTTTTAGAGAGAAAACTGAGTGAATATTGTGCTAAAAGGTTTTCAGAAGCCTAAACTTTTCCTAGTATTTTCGATCAGACTCAATTTCGTCAAATAGTGAGTGCAAGTAACAATCTCTCAGGGCCGGTTTTTCAATGTACTTTAACTTCGAGCTAAATTTAACTCATGGTTAGAATGTGAGTCGCTTCTTTCATTTAGCAAATGTAATATTTATCTTCATTCTAACCACGAGTCAAATTTAAGCGGGAGTCAAAGTACGCTAACACGACATTGATAAACTGGCCCTCAGTTATATATTCCATCGGTATAATATACTGCATTCTGTTGAAATGATCATAATCTTTTCTTTCATCTTCACGCTCCTTATATTCATCATCGGTGTCGTTTTCCTCGCAAATTTCCTTCTCAGAACTATCGATCTCGCTGAATATCAAGTCAATGTATGGCTCGCTAAAATTTTTCATTGGAATCTTCAAACTGATGCTAAGTATGCAGGCCGAGTTCCAAGCTTTCAGAATAGTTTCGTAGATTCGATCGTATCTGGGTTGTTAATTGTTCTGGTAATAGTTCTTATCTCCATTCTTCTTGTGCTTTTCCTCACGAGGAAAATGATAATTTTCAGAAAGAAAAAAATGCTGATACGTGATAAAAAATAAGCAAGTGTTAAAACTCGTTGGCGTCAAAATATGCTTGATATTTGAAACTATTGTTACTTGTTGAAAATCGTCAAGATTTGAGAAGATCACCAGTTTCGTCACTCGTTGTTTGAGTTTCTTTATGATTTTGAATGTTTTTGTTTTGTCAATTTTGATGCAACATGTCAGATAATAGAAAACGAATATAGTTGTCTTCTACTAAATATTTTATTGTGTTTTTTGCACATCCTAAATAATAAGTCAAGAGCAGAATATCAGTCTGTTTTCCCCTACTAATGAATACTATAAAGCTTCTGAATATTATCGTTAATTGACCTATCTTGTCACCGATGAGAGAAAAAATCTCGAAACATACATGACTGCAGATGGTCTTTTTCAATCAGATGAAGTATTATATATTTAATGGCTTTGTTACACTCAGTACTTGCAACTTGCAATATGGAAAGAAGTTGTTTTCTATCAGCTATTTGCCTCAAATGTGTGGAGAGAATAGTTATTTGTTTTACTAGGCATAAAAGCACAAGATTTAATGCCGCGGCTGGTGTTTCATAGCCGAGCGTAGCGAGGCTATGAAACCAGCCAAGGCATTAAATCTGCTTTTCTGCCGTGTGAAACATATAATTTTTTCTTCTAATTTGTTCCAATTCCACGCAAAATCGACTTTTTCATATTTAAATTGCGTTTCATTATCAATATCCTAATAACTAAATTATTTTATCAAAGGTAACTGGGCCCTGCGTTACTATGTTTACCGCTGATGACGTTTGTTGAACTTGTTTGTTTACTGTTTACTTTGTCATTGTCAATTTTAGTAACCAGTTTGATTCAAATTATTACTTGGAAGGTTGCCTAGCAACGAACTTTTTCTGCCCAGGCATTAAAAGTACAACTTCTAAGCCTGCCAAGTGTCATTTAAAGGCCGCTCCTAATGTCATTTGGAGAAAATGATATTTTCTATCATAGTCAAAATTATATCTTCTCATTTATTCGATATCTCTCCGTATAAACACTTGAACTTTGTTTGATTTATTACATTTTTAATGACTCTTTAAAGTACAGGTAGAGAATGTTTAATAAGCTAATTAAAGTAAGTATGCGGAGCTGGAAGAAGTATAAAAAATGCAAGCCATTACTTATAAATTAATATTAGTTCTTTGGGTACTCAGTTAACTCAGTAAATAATGGAGTAAGTGTTTTTCTTGACATATTACATCCAATGAATAATTTTCACTCCACCAGAAACTTCTCTGAGCACGAAACTCTTCCCCCAACTTACGCCTCTGAGTTAGTCATTTCCATGCCATCAACTTCTGATCATGTCGCGCAACAGCTGGACCCCGCGATGATTTAAATTCTCCGAAAGTTTTTCGCCGGAGGGCTTTTGCGGAATACAAATAATAAATTTCGTCAAGTTTCGGAAACGCCTCTCGTTCTGGAAGTTTTCTATGAGGAAGGCCAGCTCGGATCCGCTAACTAATCCGAGGAAAAATACTGTGAAACTGTCATCTGCAGCTGAGATGGACTGCCTGCAACAACATTGCGAATTATCAAAAGAATGGAATCTTCGAGTTGAAGTTTGGGGCCTATTCGAACCCTTTCAGCAAGATATATAAAGAGTACATGTTGTTCAGCTTTTCATTTAATTCCCAACCATATTCGAAAAATCTGTGTGAACTACTAGTTCAGTCGACAGGTTGTTCCTGATAGAAAAAGGTCGGAAGTTAATGAAACTTAAAGATATCGTTCAGGGATGGTTGATTACCATTTTCTCAAGTTTTGGACCTCGAGGACCCTGTGCTAAAAAAGTAGGGGGGGAAAACTGCAAATTTTTCGACCTTGGTGTGGTTTTTCCTCAATAACTTTTTTGCCTTACGTTCTACAGCAAAAACTTCCTTTTACTTTTTTGTAGATCGTCAAATTCCCACGAATTCATTAACTCAATCATGTTTGTGTGTCAATTTACCGAGATATGGCGCTTCGAAGAATACGTAATTTTTCAAATTTCGCCACAAAATGCAGAATTCCACCCTATTTCTTCTGTTATACAAGAATCATGATGAAATGTAGTTGCTATTATAATTCCTACTTGAAATCACCAACTTTAGATAACCCCCACCCCTGCTTGCCCACCAGGTGTCAAGTCGTTCCTCCCAAGGACAAGAGAGTGTCGGGCCGAGGGGAGTGTGTGATCAGCTACAGCAGTAAAAAGCTGGAAAACAATAGATGTTAGAACACTGCTCCTGTGGAACTGCGGAATGCAAACGATGAGCCAATATTCAACATAGAAGGCTGAAATTTGTCTATTCTACCTGCGCTACCTAGACTTATTTGTTTTCGATTTTTGAGGTCATATTAGATCACTTTTCATTATATTCTTTCAAAATGACTCTATTATTCATTGATTCCAAGAAGAAATCGAAAAATAGTAATTATAGAAGGGTATAAGTACCTCAAGTAGAATAGTCAAATTAGGTAATAAGAAAATTGAAATTAGGGATTGGTAAAAATGGGACAGAGAGTGTTTAACCACTCAGAGTGTATATAAGATTAAGTTTGATAAGTAACATTAGAAACCTTCAGCTCTTGAAGTGAATAACTTCGTTAGCGAAAGGAACATCGAGTGTTAGTGACAGTTTTGGTATTTGGATAATTTTCTGAGATGGCGTCTACATCTCGTGGATCAGACTTGTGTTTTATTTGTAAAGGAGGAGTTGAAGCAGGTGAACTAACTGTAGTGAAAGCCAGTACCTACATGAAGAAAACCTCCCTCTCTGCAGTAGTGGCCCTGTTTCTCACACCAAACGCTACTCCTCAGCAGATCAGCGACGCTGGAGAAAAGTTCCTGATAGCAGTTTATGGAAGCAACATTGACATAGACAATCTCGACGACCTAAGATACCAATTATTCACACGATTAGTGACGAAGGCTGAATTACAACTAGCCTGCCTACCACCAACAAGGGACGCTGCCAAGTACCACTCCCTCCGCACTTACCAGCAAGTACAGGCATGGTTGCGCAATGGTCTCCTCCCATCAGTATGGGGCTGGAGCCTAACCACACGAGGGGTACTACCAATCCCCACAACCAGAAATACTGCGTTGGATCACATCCTCCATATTGTTTCCTGCAAGTGCAGCAAAGGCTGTAGCAGCAGAGCTTGCGGCTGCAAGAAAGCAGGTCTCCGATGCTCAGCAATGTGCAAGCACTACACAGGCCACTCCTGCGAAAACGCTCCCGCAACTGATTTAATCGAGGAAGACTCACCAGAAATATTGGACGAAAACGACGACAGCGACATCATTGACAGCCTTATCGCTCAGAAGGACGACGAGCTGTTACGAGCAGAACCAGCGGCTAAGAAATCTCGGCAGGAAATGTAATGAGTACAAATGAGTACCTACCCACTATGATTAGCTATAATATCTTTGACTATAATATATTCCTTGAGAATAACTTAATGTTGTTAATTACATTAATTTATTTTACGAAAAGACTACGTCTTTTTCGAAAAGTAACTGATATCAATACCAAAATGATGTGAATAGGTATGGTTGGCTTTCATCAGAAAGTTAGCTTTTGAGAATTGGGGTTGGGTGGGGGAAGGAGGAGTGGGGTGGCCAAAGTTAGTGACTTCAACTAAGGACCATAATTACTACTACATTTCATTATAATTCGTGTATAACAGATGAAATAATCTGTAATTTTGCATTTTTTTTCATTTCTAAGCAAATTTTGAAACATGACCTTTTTTTTTATCTCGGTAGCGAATTCACATACAAACATATTTCTTCGATCAAAATTTTATAAAATTCTACGCTCTACAAAAGTATCGATATGTTTTTTCCGTAGGACGTAGGAGAAAACAGTAATCGAGGAAAAACCGGAGAGAGGTCAAAAATTTTGCAGTTCCTCCCCCCCTACTTTTTTCGCACAGTGTCCTCGAGGTCCAAAACTTGAAAATGTTGATGAACCATCCGTGAAGAACCTCCTGAAGTTTCATTAACTTCCGACCTTTTTCCACCTAATCCCACTTTTTTCAACCTGTCGACTGAACTATACCATTCACTGATTTCAGTTATTATAAACAAAAATTTCATTATCTATACATCATTGCTTATTTGGAGGGTAATTAACCATCAGTTCTCTGTAACCTCTTAAATAGTCATACAGATTTCAAAATCAAAAGATATTTTTGTGATTAATATGAGTTCGCATATTAACTTCACGATAGATATACCTACTGGTGAAAATACAAATTATACTTACATTTGTTTGAAGGTTGTAGACGATGTAGTACCTTGATTACTTGTGTTTTGGACGTCCATCGTCTCAATAGGATGAAAGATATTTGACTTCTTTCTCTCTTCCAAAGGATTCGATGGTGCTCTATCCAGACATGGTTCGGTTATTCTTATGGATAACGGTGTCTCTGATTTTGCTGTATTTTCTGGTTTCGTCTTGGCGAGGATGTTTCTTGAGGTACTGCCGGATTGAAGGCAGACCTTAATGTTGTACTTGTTTTCGATCCTCCTGATTTTCTCGGAGATACCTCTGAGGTATGGAAGGATGATAACTAGATTCGTTTCTTCGATGGTCTTGGTCCTTTCGAGTTGTTTCTGTACTTCTCCTTGGATTTTCTAACAGTATCCATTTTTGCGTAGGTCCTTTCTGATATAGTATATCTCCGCATCCAGTAACTCCTGGTTATTGCAAATTTGCATCGCTCTTTCCACCAATGTTCTTACGATCCCCCTCTTTGTGGAATTATGGTGACTGGATCGATAGTTGAGATATTGTCTTGTGTAGGTTTTCTTTTTGTTAACAGAATTGCAGATGCCATCGCATGTTCTTTCAACGTTCACATCGAGAAACTACAAGGTACTATAGCTTTACTTTTCCATCATGAACCTTATTGATGTTTTTTATTCTTGAGAGGAAGTCCTCAAGATGGTCATCTCCGTGGTTCCATATGAAGGTGTCATCCACGTATCTTAGCCATAATTTTGGTTTGTGTTCTACCTCTCTAATAGCAATTCCTCAAACCACTCCATGTATATGTTGGCGATAACTGGGGAAAGGAAAGATCCCATCGGCAGTCCATTTGCTTGTGACCGAAAATGGTCTTTTTTCTGAAAGTTTGCAGTAATTCCAATATAGCGTGTAGGGGGAGGTAAGTTCTTTCATGAAGATATGAAGATGGATGTCTTCTTCCAGTTTCCCCTTGATGGTGCTAATGGATTCTTCTATGAGGGCATTGGTGGTGGAAGGCTCTCCACGTCAAAGCCGATAAAACAGTTTTCAGATCCCACTTGTACCTCTTTGACAGTATCCACAAAATGCTTCGAATTCTTGCAGAATGAACTGCTAGTACCCTGCAAGGGTTTCAGCATCGGTAGTATTTCGCTAGATTATGGATCGCTGAGTTCTGGGAGCTGGTGATTGGTGTTAATGACATGTCTGGTTTATAGATTTCTGGAAGTCCGTAGAGATGAGAAGGTTTACTATAATGTGGCGTCAGATGTGTGAGTTCCTTATCTGGAACAAAATATTGGACAGAATACGTTAGAAATTACTACCCTGAAGTGAACTCCCTTACAGTTGGTGATGATATTTTCCATACATGAATACATACGTATGTACAAACATTTATCATAATTTTGTAAGGATATTTTATGCTAGAATATCATATTCTACACCAGATTTAAATTTTTGGAAATCAGAACGTTCAATAATTTTTGGTTGTTGTGGATACCGTCCAGTCAGGTCATTATGGATCTCTCTGTCACCGACGTTAGCCCACCCAACCTGAGGAAGGTTGAGGTCAGATTTTCCGATAAACCACAATCTTTAATATTCTTGCCGAAGAACTCATGAATTCACTTTTTTCTCCATAGATTTTACGTAGGACTTTTGCCAAACGGAAATCAACACGATAATAGATGTTTGGTGTCTGTCTTGAATAAAATTGATCCATTTATTTTTTATATTCGCAGAAGAGGAATACAAACTAAAGTTCACTCCACGGGATACGTCTAGCATAAACTTTTGTCATGAAAACGTTTCAAACGGTATAGTCCACAGTCTTCCCTATTTCGCAGACGTCTTTCGAATAATTCTGAGGGTTGCAAATGAGGCCGCAGTCGGTTTACGAAAATAATTTAAAAAAGACATTCAAATTGAGATTGTATGAACTACTTAAAGCTAGCAAACATACTATAGATTTTTCACTCACTTATCTCAACAAAAGAATAAGTCAAGAAGTCTGAGTAAAGCATTTGCTCGACGTTCATTCAATTTTGCGAGTTTTCATTTCAAGTTGTCCGAGCTGATAGTCATGGACTGTCTGGTCCCCACAGAACTGTAGTAACCATATTCACAACAATAACGTCTTTCTCTTCCTAAAGTACCATGGAAATAGTTCATGACTATAAATACTTCTTGGGGAGGGTACTCTTTGGTCTCTCCGGTATCAAGATGATGCACTATGGACATACTCAACAATTTTCTTCACAAAACAATAAGCTGATGTGACCTGTACCACCGTCCTAGGTCAACTGCCCGCGTGCCCGCACACCTCTCACTCGCGTCGGTACTCCCATTGTTTCGGGCCGTATTGCCATTTTGTTCATAGATAGTTCGCACTGTCAAACGTAACAGGTACAGGAGGCTCGGGACTCTAGAGCCTGTCTTCGGTGCGCCAGTGCTTTGTGCATCATCTAGTGTCCATATATTCATATTGTAGCGATACAAAAAGCACATTTTTCGAAGACCAAATTCCCGATAGTAAATTCATGAATATGATTGTTCAATTTCCTTACGGATATCAAATAAAATACCGTCACCTTGTCTGTTGGTATCTCTTCTGGGTCTATTTGTCCAGCGATTTGCTAACGAGTACTAATTGTGGACTTGGAGTCAGTGTCTGAGCCATTTCTAGCAAGTTCCATTGTATCCTTGCACCTGAAGTCATTGTTTGGAACAAAGCTCTTCTGTCGCTTGACTATCGAAAACGACGTGGATTTGCTTGTTTACATAAGTTCTCTCTATGTTGAGAATATATTTCTCTGAATTGAATCCAGTGAAACAACAGAATAACAGGTGCAGAAATTGGTCTTCGGCAGAAAAGAAACAATTTGCATGCAAACGACATATCCCGTTTCCTTACAATGCAGAAAATATAACAAGCCATTTGTTTTTCCAAATAAGACGCGTTGGTGTGAACCGTATTGTTGGCAACATTATTCTTTGACAAGTAATAACAAATGATTGGGTTGTTGTTGGCAAGCACTGCGCGATATTTTCAGCATCTTAACTGAAATTTTTATTTGCTAATGAAAATAAAGCACAATACTTCGTCCGATACAAAGTTCTTGGCAACAAATATCACATACTTTATAACTTACTATGAAATATCACGACGTTAATAAGTTTTATTTCTTCGGGTGTTTATGTGTTGTATATTCGCGAAAATTTTCAAGGTCGAAGATAAACTAATATATGTTTTTTTTTCAGGTAAGTTTGATGACAGACCGAAACTATTGCTGTATTGGTAAGAAAGCCGCACGGAATACATGAATACACGGAATGGGATTTTGGTTGATGGCGGAATTCAATGAAACTCGGGTATGTTGTAGATCACGATCTGTCGGTAACTATTTTATTGGACCGTAATCAAATCGTATGATTAGTTTCGGAGAAACGGTGATTTTGAAAGATGTTACGAACTCACAAAATAAAAGTAATTTACACAAATTGAGATTAGTTCTGATTTATTCACGTGATTTAGCTAAAATTTGTCACGCCTTTGAAAACGCCATACTATTATGATCCAAAACAACAATTAGCTTACCGGGGGAACTCAAAATATCCAATTTCGACGTTGTTTACTCCATTTAGTATTATTGAGATATTTTCTAATTTAATTTCGAGATATGGCTGGGTAATGTTAACAATTTGAAAAAGCAATTCTATTATGATACAAACACAGTATTTTACTATGTCGGGGTAATCAGAAAAGTACTTGAAAATATCCTATTAGGAAGTTGTACGTCATTCATTCAATAGAATCCTTACGGAACCTTACGTTTTCCATTTTCAACTTTAATTAATATGTGGAAACCCTCAAACCATGATAATTGAAATACCGCAAGCCACATTTATATTTGAAAAATACAAGTGCTCTACAAACACATTTGCCAGTGGCACTATATCTTTGCAGTTTCTTTAATGAAATAAGTAAAAAAACTTTTTAATAAAAGCTAAAAAATAATTAGGTAGGTACCAGGTACCAATCATCACACCACTCTCCTCATCAATCTAAGGCATTGATCAGACTGAAACATCATCGTGGGGCGTAGCCAAAATGGTTAGTGAATTTTATTCATATCAACTTGGTTTCTGGAAAAAAAGTGAGTGAATTTTCTCCAATGAAGAAACTTTCCAAAAAAACATCCCAAAACAATTTTTTTTAGGTTTTTCGTTTTATTTAGTCCAAGATTGAAAATCTTGAATGAATAGAATGTTCCCAATCCAAATGAATATTCCAAATAAACCATTTTCTACCTTGCACGGATTCATTGAATTTGTAAGGAGAAATTTTCTTTAAATAACAAATTCTATTTTCAGAGTCTCAGAAATATATTATCTTCGAAGAAGAAATCGTTTTCATTCGTATACCTAAATCGTGTCTTTTAAAAACCGAGCTAACCCACAGCCGGCATTATTATTATTATTCAGTATTATATTTCATTTCTTACTCATACTCTGGGACATAATCATTTATTCTAAAGGTGAGTTCCACAGCACTTTTGCTTTTCGTGTCAGGAAACGAATCACCATCTACATAGACACGCCTGCTAGCAGAGATGCAAAAAAAAATATTATTTCCACAATATTTGAATTCAGCGTCACCCAATAGGAGATTTGACGCGCCGCGCAAAAAGCAAAATCGCTGCAATGGAAACTGACCTTAACCCAACACTGCTGCCCCATTCCATAAATTCTATGCGATGCTATCAAATGAGTACCGCATCCCGAATCTGCTATCTCCAGCATCACTTTCAGTTATCAGTTACTAATTATACTGAATGCAAGCATGGGCTTGACGCCAAATTGGCGTCGCGCCTATGGCGCCCCGTTTCGCTCCATTATGATCTGTAATCGGGAAGCCTCGCCTTTTCCTTTGTCGGTTGACCAAGTAGATTGATTAAAGAAGGTCCGCAGATTATTCTCCTACCTTGTCACAAGGAAAGTTGAATGAAGTTGTTAAACACAGATTAAAGTATTAGTGGAGTACAAGGGACGGTTCATATTTTTGGGGATGTATAAAACTAGAAGAAAGAACGTTGGGAATAAATGTTGCAGGTCAACAGCAAAGTCCTTTAGCTCTGATAGTCATAATTCAACTGTCTCGTAAACATGAAAAAATCACAATTTCCTCACTATTACTCAATATGTTTGAAATTATTTTGTGTGACACGGAATCAAAAGCAAGAAGTTTCGAATAAAAAAATTGATGGATGTTGTACTGGATTGTTTCGAGATCGTACTCACGGTTGGCTTGAGTTAAAGTTTAATTCGACTGTCGAAAACACATGTAGGAATTCAACATGATATATTATAGAATAACTTTTACAGGAATAGGGCGGTACTTCATGAAGGTATCAGCATTGTTTTTCTTGGAAATAGGAGAAAATATAGAATGCTCCAATCACGAAAGAAGCTGATGCCACTAAAATTATATGACAACGTGCCAAGAGATAGATAGATAAATAGATTTATTCGAAATAGATATCCTAAAATTATGAAGAGATTAATAGAGAGATGAAGAGATGAACGATGGACAACTCAGTTGTAATCATAGTGTGCTCGTAGATACTGAGATAAGGAGCGTTTGAAGAGTTGTAGGGTGTTACTTTGTTTAATTTCATTAGGAAGCTTGTTGTAGTCCAAGAGACCTCTGTGAAATATAGAGTTCATTGTTCTTGCAAGGTTTGTTCGTGAGACAACCAAGTCCTCCCTTCCTCTTGTGTCATAGTTGTGAATCTGATGGTTATATTTAATGAATTCATTAAAGTAATGCGGTGCTTTTCCCGTGAGTATTTTATATATGAAGATCATTGAAAAATATTGTAATCTATCTTTTACTGTCATCCAATTTAGAACATTAATCATTGATAATATAGGAGTATACTTATGGCATTTTAATAGCAAGCGCATTCCTCTGTTTTGTAGTTTTTGTAGAGTAGAGATAGAATTACATTCTAGTAATGATATCAGACTAGTACAGTAGTCAAAGTGAGGTTGGATTATTGTTTTGTAAACCGTCAAATTAGATTGGAAGTATAGTTGACTATTAATTCTAATAAAGAAAAACATTTTTTCGAAATTTTATTACACACATACTGAAAGTGTTTTTTAAAGTTCAAAGTGTTATCATCAATGAAACCCAGGTATTTGAAGTCTTCCACAATTTCAATAGTTTCTCCGCAGATCTCAATATTAATGGAGTTGATATCAGTTAAATTATATTTATATCGAGTTGTCAAAATCATAGCTTTGGTTTTAGTGGTATTCAGTTTAAGTTTGTTTATATTTAAAAACTCTTGACTCTTGTAACTGACCAACAACGGGGTGCGCTATTCTAACATTCACTGTTGCCTAATTGTGTACTAACAAAAAAACAATTTTCGGTATGGAAACCTTTTCGCCATGTTGCCAGTGTTCTAAAAAAACAAAGGTGGGCTTTATTAGGAAAAGGGCCTTATTTGGCGCTGGTACCTCAATAAAAATAAAAAAATATTAACAAACTTTGACGAAACTGAATAACATAATATTCATCCTTCATCAAATATAAGTTAGATCTACGTTTATATCGTGTAATAATGCAGTATTGTATATAATTTTTACATCTAAATGATGTTCCAAATAATACACACAACTTTTTGGCTCTGGGTGAATCAGCGCTCTTCATGATTTGCATCCATCTTTTTCAAATTTAGGTTTGAAAGGAACAATGAAAAAACAATTTTTGGTTGCATTAGTAGTTGTATCTAACCACCTTTGCATACTAATCGGTTTTCTAGTTTCTGGATTTGACATTTTTATCAATTTTCCACGCAGACTTCATATACATAAGGCGAGAGCAGAGCACGTAATGAGCGACTGTTGTAAAGTGACGTCAAAGCGGCCGATGAGTTTGCATCGTCGCATGTCCTAGCTAAACAATTAAATATCTCGAAAACTATAACTTTTATAAAAAAATTACAAATTTGTTAGGTAAAAATAAAAATTTGCTGATATTCTTCATTATACTTCATCTCCTCAAAGGTCGATTGAAATCATGTAGAAAATTCATGAATTCATAGTCAACTTTTCACATGTTGCTAGATTACTGATACTTTACTTTTTCAGTTCTTTTAAATATAATACTTAGGAGGAATAGGGACACACCTAACGATTTTATATCTTGTAAATGCAGTGACCAAATACAATACGTGAATTTAGTTAGTATCAACCACAGAAAAAAAACTCATGTTGGAACTAAAATCAATTTATTCCCTCCAAAAAACAATGGGTTGATGTACCGTTTTTTATCCTGCGTGACTCAAGAGTCAAATTAATTTTACGTACGGCATTATGAATATCAGGGTAGCTTGCTGTGATGAAAGTATAATCTGCAAAGAGGTTGAGGAATTCAGTCAATAATGAAATTTATGTCATTCAAGTGAAGTATGAATAAAACTGGGCCAAGTACACTCCCTTGGGGAACACCTGTATCAATTGCTTTTTGACTTGATAGGACATTGTTTATTTTAGTACATTGAGATCTGTTGAGTAAATAACTTCTGAACCATTGCAACACCCTGCCAGTTATTCCATAATACTCTAATTTTGATAACAAAATAGATATATCTATCGTTTCAAAAGCTCTTTTTAAGTCTAAAAATACTGCTAGTACATATCTGTTATCATCAATCGACAGTTTAGATAAGGTGAGTTGGAGAGCAGTTTCACATGAGTGTTTCGATCTGAAATCTGATTGATAGTCTAACAAAATGTTGTTTTCTTCATTATATGTGCATATTTTGTTATAAGCAGCTAACTCTAACACTTTTTCGCAGAGGCAGAGTGTTTATGGGGCGAAAGTTGACGGCTTCACTTGAATTGTTAACTTTAGGCACAGGAACGACTGTACTCATTTTGAGTTGATCTGGAAATTGTCCATTTATCAATGAGGTATTGACAAAATCAAGAAGTACGTGACCCAGTACTGAGAAGATACTCTTAAGAACGTTGTTGTTCATTATATCAGTGTTACACTTGTTATCCAAACTGGAGATATTTGACTTCAATTCCTTCAGTGACAAACGTTTGAACTCGAACAAATTGCATCCCTTCACTTCAAGAGTTTCACTTGACCATTGTATAGAAGCCGGAATTGTTGCTTTAATATCAAGAATACTTTCAATAAAAATATTATTAAAGCTTTCAGCTTTGTCTTGGTCTAACCTCACTCTTTGCGGGCCAAATACAATTACATCAGGAAGGGGACTATTATTGGGTTTGATAAGTGTTTTCAGAGATTTCCAATTTTCTTTGAGTCATGCGAACAATCATCAATCTTTCGTTTGTAGTACTCAGCTTTTTTAATTTTCAACAAATTAACTACCTACTTCATTTCTATAATTTTTATAAATAGCCCAACTAAGTTGTTCATCATTCCCAGTTCTACAATTTTCAAATTCTTTATAAGCTTTATCCCTATTCCTTGCTGCAACAAAAACATCATACCAAGGCAATTGGTTTTTATATTGTTTGTATGACTTCAATGGACTAATAATATCAACTTGTTCACTTATGTTCTTAACAAGGTTAGCATATATTGTATTAGTATCATTCAAGTTCAAGTATCAGTTGCAATTAATTAATTTTTCATTTAAAAGTAGAAGTTTTGTTTCACTATAATCCCTATATAATTTCAGAGTGCTAAGATTCTGCATATAACATGATTTGATAGCAACAGTTATGATATTATGATCAGTAATCTCAGGAATTCCATGGACTGAACATTGATTTAAGGTTGACGAGCTCAAGACATAATCAATCAATGTACTACTATTGTTAGTTACTCTTGTTGGTTCGTGTATTAGTTGCACGACCCCAATATTTGCAATGAAATTCTTAAATTTTTAACCGAAGAATCATTCTCGTTAAGAAAGTTCAAATTGAAATCACCAATCAATATGCATTTGTTTTGTTGAGAGAAAATATTTTCTGCCCAATTCTCAAAGTGGTCAAAAAAGTCATCAAACCTAGAACTAGGAGAACAATATAAACATCCAATCAATACATTTTCATTATGAAACTTCATTCTCACAACCAAACACCAATAGACCGAATCAACAATAACTTTTTTGACAACCTGGAAAGTATAGTCATCGCGAAGGTATATCACTACTCCTCCTGTATATCGATTTGCGGCGTCACATCATATAACTTTATAGCCCTGAATGTCAATTTCGAAATCATCCATATCTTTTGTTGTTCTTGTTTCAATTAGAAGTAAAACTGAGGGATGGTAGCATCAACATCATGAACTAGATGATCTGATCTGTTTTGATTTTTTTCATAACAACTTCAGTATATCCACTCTACAAAAGTAAGGAATAAACATGACTTGTGTTTATAAGAGGATAACACCACAAGAGGTTTTTATTTGATCAGATAACATGATAAAATTTTATGTGAAATTATTTGCTCTCGTTATAAGCGACCAAGTTTTAGTGGAACAAAATCAATGTTTATCCGATGAAAACAAAATCTGTAGTGGTATTGGCTGAGATAAATTAACAAATCAAATAAATGAATCATAAACAAGAGTACATAGAACATTATTCATTGAATTAAATAGACAACTCATTGAACAGAAAGTAAATTCAACAAAAAATATAATCCTAAAGTACAATTAGTACGGTTTTGATAAACAATCCTACCCGAAGAAGACTTCTTAATTTTATTATATTCCTCTCTTAGATTTGTCACTGAAATGAGATGATGCTGTGAGTCTAACTGAAGGCATGTCTTTGGAAAATTGGTGTTCGTATGTCCGTTTGAAAGTTTGTTGTCCTGAGACTTCTTCCTGCTTTGGCAAGAATAGAGTTAGCCCTAAAAATTCTGGTCCAATTTGAATTTTCGTTTGCACCAATGGGCGCATTTTTATACCATCCCGTGGCAATTTAATTTTAGTGTTTGTCTCAGGGATTTCCAAGTAGGATGAAAGGATTTTTCGATTCAATCGGGTCGAACTAGCCTTCGCTGATGATTGGCAATGACCATGAAACCGGTACGGAGGTGTTCCCCCCATTAAATCGAAAAATAATTTCATCTTTGATATTTGAAATGCATTGCAAAGTAGTTCTTGTAGAAAACTTTGCCAAGTATTAAACAAATATAATTCAATGGTCGTAGGGGGCAGTAGTTGTTTTTTGTTGAATACTTGCCGACGACTTTACCTATTGTATAGGTTTTATTGCGGAGGATTGGATTACGTAATCCACCATATTTCATTATTAGTTTTATGGTCTTCCGTCAAGTGGTGTCGCCCCTCTTTCATGATATCTAATCATTTTCCATAACTCATTCTCTAAAATATCTTTTGAGAGAGCTGTCATTTGCCATTCTTTTTTTATTCTTGAGGATTACTTTGCTCATAAATTGCTACAACTGTATGTTTTACGTATTTTTGGCTTAAGCCAGTGCGTTTCAACCAAAAAGATAGAATGAAATACCGATTCCTATGAATTATGTTAAACCCATATCAAACTGCCAAAACTTACGTTTCATGGACGATTTTAAACATGAGTGTAGAAATTCTATGATTATTTTTCGTGAATGTTCTATAGAGAAGATAATTAAAAAGGTATATTTGGGGCTCATTATCGATTATTGTCCAAAAACCTCCCAATAATCCCATGGAAGCTTAAGTTCCTCATCAAATAAATCCTGACTACAGCTTTCTCAAATTCAGCCTCATCCATTTCATTACTCTCCATTCACCCAATACAAGGAATTCAATAAAGTGAGCTCAGGAGATTTGTCGATACATTTCAGACCTAATAATCTGAAGTTCTGCTCTAATGGACTCGAACAACCAAAACAATGAACGAACTAATTACTACCCAACTGAAATCTCAGAGGGTATTCAGAATGGTTGCCATTAAACAATATGCCCACAGAACTATTAAGTTGGAGTCAGTCCAGGAATCTAGCCGCCTTAAGGCGGTGCACTTCTACTATTATACGAGTTCACTAAGTGATCGTGCAGGATTTGCTTTCATCTGCCAGTCCCTGCAACTTTAGTTACACACAGTTTTAGAATTAGGTGTTCAAATGTATGAATGAGAGTCATTGGCCAAATCTAGTCATTAAGTTCTGACAATTTTGCGATCTAGGAAGTTTTTACTTGCTTTAATGCTAGAAATAATCATCGAGCTTTCGAGATTAATTGATTTCATATCTATGAAGTTTCAAATAAACCAAACGTAGGTGGTACAACTGTTATTATAGAATATAAAACAAATTCAATTCAGAGTTTATCAATCACGTTTCTCAGTGTTTAAGAATTAATATCACATAGATCAGAAATGAAAGTTTTCACGAATAATATAAATAGGGGATTTCATCATTACTCTAGTTCAAGTAGCAACATTGTAGAACAACTTTGGTTGTCGACTGTTCAATCTTGGAATAAGAAATAATATCAATAATAATCAATTTTGTTATGAATTAATTTGTATATTAGTTACACTCAAAATTTTTTGCGTCTATTTGAAGAAATCATTCCGAACCTGTCTAGAAGAATTTGGTTATCCATTCCTCTAGATGGGTAAGATCCATTTCCTTTCATTCACGAATATTTAAAAAACTCTCTTTGAATACCTACTTTCGATCCAGCTTGTATGATATTGGGTTGTAGGATACCATATTAAAGCTTAGATCTTACATACGAGAGAAAAGAAGTTTGAGTGCGGTGTGGTTCCTGAAATTTCTACAATTCCAGATATTACAGTGTCGATATGATTGTTAAATGTGAAAATAAAATACCCAAGTCTTTAGTTTTATTTTTTCGTGAACTACTGTTGATGTGGTAGTCATATTGAGTTTCGTATTGCTTTCTGGAATATGTCATAGTATTGCATTTGGATATAATCATATTGAGGCAATTAACATCACACTATTCAATAATTTCATTTATGGAATGTTGCAGGTTGTCACAGTCCTCGATATCCTTTATAATATTGAATGATTTCAGATCTCCCTCAAAAAATAAGCTGGAACATTTTATTGATGTTGCCAAATCGTTTATGAATATTAGAAAAAGAAGAGGTGCCAAGTTCGATCCTTGTGGAACACCAGATGATACTGTTTATGTATCTGACTTGAAACTCATATATTCGACAAACTGCTTGCCATCCTAATTCTCTAGAGGTAGAAAACCACAACATATTGAGGATGTAAGATTATCAAACAATCCGTAAAACTCCTAATCAAACCACTCCAAATCATAGGTATATGATTTAATGTTGAAAACTAGTATTTATGGCTTGAAGTTGATATGCAAAATGATTGTCCAGTTGCACTGTTTTGTGTACACAGTAAACTTTTCGCATCGATCGTTCATGGGAAATCAATCCATACCTAAGCGAGATGGGTAAATTTCACCCAAGATGTTATTTTCACACGATTTTATGAAAACATTCGACAAGTTTGATCATGGGGTTGTTTGAAAAAATCAAACAGTTTTAGTCCTTCAGATCGACTCTTGAAGTTGTCGCCATAGAATCTGATATAAAGGAAACAGAATGTACTTTATAAGGAAGGGAATTCAAGAGATTTCCCCACCAGATCTGGGGTACCTCAGGGGTCCATTTTAGGGCCTCTATTTTCTTTACTATAAATAGCCTAATTATTGGCATTATAATTTGTTTGTTATTGTATTTTATTGTTATGATTTTGGGTGTTGCTGATATATTATTACAAAGTAGGTATCTAACAGTTCATTTTAGTCACTACTGAAAACGCCCCCTATCCTCCCCATTGACGTAGAACAATGACATCTTCAGGATAGATAAGATACACTGAAAATGAACTAACTGTACAAAAGGGGTCATCATACGTGATATACACGAGAGCGTTTCCATAGGAAGTGAAACAAATTATAAATTTTCAGAATAGAAAATCTTTCCGGAGACAGGTGTATTAGTAGTAATTTGGAGATCCTAAACACGAATCCGGAGGAATTTCTGCCAATTTTGCCCCCTCATATAACTTTCCGGAAAAACGGTTGATTTCATCGGTGCTGGCGTGCTGTATATTACGTAGGATGACCCCTTTCGTGATTTTTGTAGAAAATTACAGAAGATACGAGGGTGTTTCCATGAGAAGTAAAACACACTGTATATACATGTCTATGTGGTGAATAAATATTATTATTATTATCATGATTATATAGATGATGTGCCAGAGGCCGTTCAGGAATGTGTCATTTTCAGTTCATTTGAGGAAGTCGAAAATTAAACAGAGGAAATTTTCCTACAAAATGATTTGGAAAGATGTGAAGAGTTGTCCCTAAGAATTTGCTTGATATTTGACGTTGGCAAATGACAATTACTTGGAAAAAACAAATAAAATGATTTTATAATAAAATATTTCATAATAATGAAGGCAGAATTAACAGATTTGAGAGAAATGCTTGACGAAAAACTCAATTTTGAGCAACATATGACCAACACTTTGTACAGAGCCTACAGAATGCTTGGCTTCATCATTAAAAATGTTTCTAAATTAACATAAATATCCTCAGTATTAACAATTATTGGTGCATTTGTCCGTAGTATAAAAAAATGGCTGCAATAATATGATCACCTCATTATTCAGTTCACACAAAGTTTGAAAAGGTTCAGGAAACCTTATTAACATTTCTACATTACAATAAACATGGTGAATATAATTTAAATATCAGTTTCTTTCTCAGTTCAGATTATGTAAAAAATCGCAACTAGTCACAAAATATGAAACTTTCAGTGAAAACTAGACAATAATGATCCATTATTTTATATTCTTAGTAATCTTGTATACAGTCCTCAGCAAATCTTTCAGTTAGCAAGCTGTCACTGAGTTGATTTTTTTATTAGCAAGATATGAGTAAAGTAACCAAAGCTCAACTAAAGTCGTCTACTTGCGTCTTCTTTCAGGAAACATGGGAGCCAAACTTTCACGATACTGCCGAAGAAGAAAAGCCACGTTGGGTGCATTGTTAGTGGCCCTTGAAAACTTAGTGCTTTATGGAATACTGTTCCCATGTTTTGGAATGCAGCTTCCCAATATACCCTTCAGATTTAGATTCTCAAGTATCGTCGGTGATTCTTCGCTCATAAACTCCCTTACTTTCCTGAAACATCAATTGGGTTGGGACTTAACGGATACTTATCGTTATTGAGTGAGGGATTTTAGGTATTCTTATAGACAATAACCTTCTGTGACCATTAACACGATTTACCAATTTTGAATATATGTCCAGTGTCTTATCTCACAAAGAAGATGATGTATAATATATATGACTAGCTGATCAAAGAAAGTGATTCAGTTGAGTTTTTGATAGGAGAATCGAAATAAAACCGCCATGAAATCTGGGGAGCCGATGGGGACATTATTATTTTTCTATTAGCGTTCAGAGACATGTTGATGATCGAGGATCTAGGCGTTTTCAAAGATGTATCTATATTGTTAGGAGGAGTATTAAGAATTATCAAAATATGTATTGCTACACTCTTTCTGTAACCAGGAGCACCCAATTTTATGGTATTGTCATCCTCAGCATTTCATGTTCAGACCTACTCGAGTATTTCAGTATTCACCTTCTCTTCTGACATGGTCATCACGATGTTCGATGAGGATGATTTCGAATTCCATGTCCATCGAGAATCAGGATTATCTTTCCATGAAAACCTGAAAATCAAAAGATAAAAACAGTTATGTTTGATATTATGCCCAGTCATTATTAATCATGATAATTCATAACAAAAAAACATTTCGGGTATGAAGCACATTCAATATTTATCTTTTCTCTACCTTCCGACTATATATCCAGAAATGCCTCTTTATTAGATCATATTCACGGAACATATTTGGCAGTCTGTCAAGGCAAACTGAGTCTCATATCACTGTCTACCCCACTTAATCAATGACACCTCAGCTGGATCGAGACACATACTATCTCGATAAATTGTATAACTTTTATGAGTACTCTGAGCGAAAAGTTTGTCTACCTCAGTCTCTGGAGTAAATTGAGAAATAAGTTTTCGTAAAGTTTGATTGATAGATTATATTCGAGAAAGGATCCAAAAACAAATGAACTTTAGACAGGGCCGGATTGATCATATCGCATCCGCAATAGACTGACAGGTTCATCATAAATATATAGATTCCAACTGTGCCACTACGTAATGCCAAATTGGTTTTATTCGGTTCATTCTTTAAATTCCATTTGCTCATGGAGAACAAATTTCCTAATTGTATGAGGAATTAATATATAATGCGATCCAAATATACCTAACAGATACATTCCTTTTCTACGTCATGAGCCAGTTTTGGGAAATATACTGAAACAGGTAGATTTTTTTTATGGATTTTGAGGAACACCTCTCCGACAGACAGTAATTTCCAAGATATGGTTGAATTAGACTAAAATTTTTATTCCAAGATTTTTTAATAAATTTTTACGTACTGAATTTCCTCAACTATAATTTATCCTGAAATAGTGTTGAGAGAAATATTGTTGTGAGTATGACATACAATGAAATTATATTATAGTTGAAAGCACGAAAGATATCAATTATAAAAATTAATTTATAAAAAGTCACAATGCATAGTTTAAATTTGATATACTCTCCTCTCACTAGTGACTCTGAGGTAATTGGTGCTGAGCTTGTCTACATAGGGATGTCTACATGTCCAGTTCTTTTAAAGCAAAATCAATGATCTCATTTTTTTAAATCTCTCTCGTTTCAAGTAGATAACAGAATTTTTTTGAAATGTATGGAACGACAGGGATTTTGAGCACTTTCTTTCTGCTTGCACTCAGAACATGAAGGTTTATCATCAGCCCGAGTTTCTTCTATAAAAAAGAAATCCAAACATTGTGACAGATTTAGTTGATGAATGGATCAACAATCTTGGAATTGTCCATCTTCAGGAATCTTGACCATAATTCTTGGGCTTTTTCACTGTCACTCAATTTTTTGTTGATCTCTGAAGATTGTTGTGGCATTTTTCGTAACTCTATTTATGTCTTCATGTAGATTCTTTTGCAAAATTCATAAGAACTCCTGAGAATCTTGCTGGGCGTGACGTTCAAAACGAGATGCACATTTTTTAATTCGACTCTTTAATTCAATGGTATCAACAACACGATCTTGTGAATCATCTGACCGTAGCCTTGCTCACCTCTGCAAACAATTTGATTATAGCTCCTTTCATACTTGAGATACTTCTTTCTTGAGTCTGCATGAAGTAGCACCAAAAATCACACGGCATATGTCAGTGCTGATAGAACCCGAAAGTATAAAGGTGATAAACACTGTGGGTGAAGACGAATGCCTGATGTTGGCTGATGCAGCACTCTCACTGATCTTATCTTGAGAAGAAGTGAATCTAGAAGAACTGGTGCGAAATAGCTGTATCGCCACACGGACATGGTTCTCAGATACTTGAAGTGGAGTCATCTTTGGACAATTGGTTGGATACAAATTCAGGGGGTTTAAAAAATGTGTTTGATCAAAGTCCGCCAACACGTCATTCATTCAAGAAATTTCAACTGCTCCTGACAAATCTACGTCAAAAACTTTATCTGTAATCCTTTCGTGAAACTGCTCAAGATACGTTCCTGTTAATGGGATTTGGATAAACGTTGAATGGCTTGTAGGGAAACAACAGCAGATTTTTCCATGAGTCAGCTGTATTATGCTTCACACAATCTTCAAGAAGAGTTGATAATGTAGCAGCAGAAATCAGTCTTCCAGCTTTTGATGACCTCTTGGTGATTTGTTTTCTTTCTGACTTAGCAAGTCTGATGTGCAGATCCGCAGTATTGTCATCATCCCGAGACAAATTGAGACGTGCTGCAATCAGTACAGGAGACAACGAGAAACGATTTGTTATGAACTTTCATGCGATAAATCATCAATCCAGTGGAATTTTCAAAGGTTTTGCTGCAGAATATTAATGTTGGCAGTGAAAATTGAAACTTTCATTAGGTTGATACGATTTCCTACTATTTGCCTGCAGAATTCAAAATGTTACAAAAAATACTGCCATTAACGCCAGTTTTTACCTAAAAGCAGATAATTAGATGACCAATACATTGAGTCACGAATGAATATTTCCTCAAGAATATTTTTAGTTTGTTGAAACACACGGCAATCCGAATTACAACTCGAACCTTGGCGGTACGCCTATTTTTTCTAACGCGGTGACACTGTGCAATCTATTTTCGTTCGAACAATAATTAGAGTTTGGGCTCTATTTGCGGAGACACTGATGCACACTGTGTGTCACAGACCTTAGATGATGTTATATAATTATTTTTACATGCAAGTTTCTCTTGAGAATTTCTCGAAGTGGCACGAATCACATATTAGCTCAACAAATTGTTGCTCGAACCTCAACAAGTATATAGTTCAAGAAGGATATTATTTTCATCTGAACATATGCCTCTAGAAAATCCTTGTCACTCACCCATTTGGAGCAATAAGTGGACTGACTACATTCCGAATATTGTAAAAACAAAAGAAGAAAATAAACAATAATAATTTTGGTTTTTTGTGAATTAATAATACATAGCAACTCATTTTCGGCTATGACTGTGGTCACATCAGAAGGAAACGAAGCCGTAAAAAGGAGCGATTTATTTAGGTCTGTTTGTGATTATTTGAGTAAGCTTTTACTAAAGTTCCAAACGAACACGATGAGATCGCTTCTATCGACTATTTTTTACTGAATACAATGGAAGTCATTATGTCCAATGAAACCACCGAGTGTCTGTATTATTTTTATTATTATCATCGCTATGCGGCGGAAATGGCCATAGGCTAAAATACCTAGTTCTGCGTAGAGCCTTTCTGCTCCCTGCTATCAGATTTATCTCCCACGAGGTTTTTCTGTAGGATGAAATCTTCTGCACAACATTTTCCGAATGACTATAGGTTGCTCTCTAGAACCTCTCCTATGAATCTCTCTTGTGCAGACGGAAATAGATATTACCTCAGCTTGGAATATGAAGGCTTGAATACCGTGGTTTGGACTGCTGTCTCTGCCCGTACTTGCCAGCCCCTACTCCATTGCTTGTCTTAGAGCCATCTGAGTACCGGATTTGCCCACTTGACAGCATTGGTAAGGCCCTTGATGTGACTTTCTCATCTTGAATGATGGTGGTGAATGTTGCATCAAATGCCAAGGTTGGGGTCATTTTGTCCGACGGCATCTCAGATGCGTCGATTCTTATGACCTCCATTATATTGGAATGGCCTAAGTTGCTGCTTCTTCATTGGCCCAAGTACGATAGTCTGGAGGCTTCTATCCTCGCCTCCGCTACAATGTGCAGATACAGAGGAGGGAGGTTCAAGATCACCTCCAGGCTAATCGTCGATGTGCTGGACATTACACCAATGACTCCAATCAGGGCCTGTCTGCAATCCAACCTGCTTCCCTCTGGTTGTGAGTTGTTCTGCCTTTGACCACTACAGCAGTGCCCTATACGTTGTCGACGGACTCACTATTGCTGTGTACAGCCAAAGCGATTGTTTGGATCCCATTAATGAAGTCCACTTCCCTTTTCAGCACTTTTTCCAGATGTTTGTTCCATCAGGAGAGTCTAAGTTCAGTCCCAAGTATTTCTAATCTCCTGACATCTGTAAGCTTTTACCAAAGATTCAAAGAGCTCTGTTTCTTCTGGTGAAAGGAACAATCGAAGTTTTTTGGGGGTTGATTTTGAGATTCTTCCTCATGCACCACGTTTGTACATCTGAGAGTGCTGATTGCAACAAATTCACACAAGACCCCCATATATTTTCCGTTCACCATTATTACGATATCGTCATCGTAGCATATACCCCTTCCCGATTAAGGTCTATACGGAGGCTGTCTACTACAAGGTTCCCTAAGAACATTTTCCCGTGGCTTTCACCTCCATCTTGTTCCCGAATAAGGAGGTTTGTATTACCCTACAGCTCAGCATGGCTGATATCCACTGGTTCAGGGCTGGTTCGATGGTTGGGTGATTGGATGGTTTCCCTGGCTTCAGTATGAAGACCACCTTGAACCTTGGCCAGGTGTTGGGTACGTACCTGTGAGCCAGACTCGTCTTGAACAGCCTAACTAGGTATGGAATCAGTAGGTATGCTTCTCGCTGTATAAGTACAGGTTGGATTACATCTGGCTCTGCTGATTTGAAAGGACTGAATGTTTTTATATACCATTCTTCCTTCCTGTAGGTGAAGCTTTTTTCGCCATTTCCCAGGTTTCCCTTTTGGGCCTGACCTCGACAATTTGTACTCTCTGGAATACGATTGGGTCGTTTGACCGACTGTTTATGATAATCTCAGTTAACATTTCGAACCAGTCAGGTTTTTCTAAAATCATTGAAAATTCTCTTTCGGAAAATTGAACTGCCTTTTTCATCTCTTGATTGCTAGATTCAATAACAGAGAGAATTATAACAACGGTCCCAACAAAGACTGAAGTTGTCATTGAGGAACACTATTCAAATCTCAACAATGAATTCTGAATTTAACGATGTATCTGTGAACCGGTCAGAATCTACCAGACAACTCTATATATCTCTCGGGGTGGTGTTGTAGGTTTACCGGGCTTTTCTATAGCTGAAAAGTGAATACGCGTCCCGTATCGCCACGGTAAATGATAATAATATCCTTCCTCTACCCGCCCAGGCTATGCTTTTGAGTATACACTCTAGGAGTGTTTATAAGGGAGTATTATTATCTTTTCTGTTGTCAGGAATTTACCAGGCAGGCCCTGTTTCCGAAGCTCCGATACATCCGGAGGGCGCTGTGATGTCATTTACCCCGATCGTTACTCCCCACGTACATGAAGTGAGTGATTATCGTCCGGCTAGGATTTCTGCTGCGTTACGGTTTCATTTCCAAAATGGAAAGTAGCTTGTCATTCCACCAAGTACTTTTATCATCAAAACCACCATTTCAACGGATCGGTTTGGATGAAGTCTGAGGTTTAGATTCGGCACTTCTCATTTTCCATAACGAACTCGATATCCTGCAGAACATAAGAAAATACCGACGTTGCGTCTGTACCATACGAGTGTCGTAGGTGGTAGTATAGCATTCGTAGTACTACGTTATGCCTGTCTCAGGTGACCCAGGACACGTTCTGCATCCAGAGTCCGGGACCTCTATACCTATCACGCAAGTACACCTGTGGGTCTTAGTTGACTTGGGAATGTAAACAATCCCTAAGACAACTGGCAGTAAACAATCAGGTCACCACAGTAATTGAAGGCAACGAAGAAGCAGATTGCCTTGCCAAAGAAGGGGCAAACACATAATTTTCCGGCCCAGAACCCTTCTGTGGACTCTCCAGAGAAGAGTTCCGACGCTGGGAAACCGATGAAATGAAATCTCACTAGAATTAATTGCCAAACGAAAAGACTAGTGTGTCTATCACCAAAGAAAGCTAAACAGCTTATCGAGTTGGACAAGAAAGACTTGAAAATGGTAACGGGATTTTTCACTGGACACTGCCCTCTGGGGTACCACCTCAAAAAGATGGATGAATCAGAGAATGATAGTTACCGCTACTGCGAGAACTTCGCGGAAACTGCAGAACATTTGCTGTGCGAATGCCCAGCGCTTTTCAGCAAGAAGCTTAAGTTCTTGGAAGTTGCCTTCTCAACGCCCTCCGACATCAGGAACTCAGCTCTCAGGAAACTTAAGCAAGAATTCTCGGAATCCCGGGCCTCGAATAGATCAAGGGTCACGCACAAAAGAACTTATAGGTCGAAGTGCTTGTGAGGCTGCACAGCCTGTACGACCCCCTTACAATCTACAATCTACGGTGGACCAGGGTGTTGAAGACACGTTCTAGCTCGATAAGTGTGGGTCACTCGTTCAATGTCGAATAAGAGACCAAGTTCATCGACCGCACTGCTTGCTGTCTTGCTTTTTCATGGTCGTGGACTATGTAAAGAAGGGGATCTGAAGTCTTGGTGACCTGAAAGGCTCTATCCAGACTCTATTATGTGAACCATTATTCCAAATTCGAAAGTCTACGGACTTTCTTTCGTCTGGGGAAGTATAACCGTTGATTCCCATTCATCAATCCTAAGAAGTGTAGTAGAATCGGAACGGCAAACATATTAATTGCAGCAACGTTGTTATTCCTCGTCAGTTCTGATGATATCTGTCAAAATGTACTCATGTTGGTACTTCCGCAGAAATAGTTTTCAACTGTGGTTGCCTCCTAGAAGTGTTAGTGTCCCATTCCATCCCGGCATTAACTATTATGATTATCATTTTCTTTGCTGAGTGGGAGCATCAACGAGTGACTTCTGATAATAATAAAAACCTAATGAAGAATGAAACTTTTCCATAACACTTTCTGATTGAGACGACCGGCTCAATAATATTCTGCCTCTATTAATTTGTTCAACTCCTAAAGCGTTAGTTAACAGAGTTGCTTTGTGAGAAAATACAGTTTCACAGAATTATTCGTTTTTCAAATTCTGCTCTACACTTTCCCGAATCAATATTTGACATCAGCCAAAAAGGTTTCTCAACATCCCCATTGTGTGTATCCAAGCCGTTACAACGGACCTTCATCGATTTCCATCGAAGCATTGGAATACATTATTGCTCCCTTTCACCGCATTAATGCTAATATCTTGTTAAATTTTGGGTTCTTAGTTCCATTAACAGATTGTTTACATAATATACCCCTGGCTGAGGAAAGTGCGATGATGTTGAGTTTACAATTTCATTGGAGAGGTTAATGCTACGATGATCCTAAGAAGTTCGTTGAAATATAAATTATGACGGGAGAGAAATACTGGGTGGAAAATCCACCTACTTACGTTGTTGGATTCTGGATATATTTTCAATCGAAAAGCACGTGTACGTTCAGTTCATTTGTAAGAAGACCTCGTATGGAAAAAAGTTTGATAAAAGGTTATATGAAACCGGAAGATTCACAACTTTAATTCGAACCATTTTTCAGTAACCTCAGTAATGCTGAAACAAGCGTAAAAAAAAATTTTTTTCAAAATTTATTTGTATCTTTCACAAAAATAAGTAATTTTATTATAATGAAAATTTGTGGAAATGAATATGAGTAATTTTTTTTGGATTTTTATTTTTAATTTTTTGCGAATTCCAAATGGAAAAGGGTTAATTTTCATTAAAAAAATTAATTGAATATTATTTGAAAATACAGGCGTATTGCTTGTTTGTTTCTTTGATTCTATTCAAAGATCCTGGTGCAAATCAGCAAAAGCTGTATAAACGAACCTTTCTTTCATAATGAATGAATGTGACAGTATCCCTTCCCCCTATTAGTGAGAATTAAATACAAAATGATAATTTCGATGTGATTTCGATTTGCAATTGTCCACTGGGTAGGCTGTAAAAACAACGATGAGCAGCTGAATACGGTGATTGCATTCTCATCGGATCCTAAATACTTTTTTCTGTAATTTATATACATTTACCGCAAGCTGACTGCAAAACAATGCGAGCACATGCTGTTGTGTAGATTCTGTGCATTAACGTTTTTGCAGTCCCTTGACCATTGTACATTCCTGTACAAGAGACGACAGATGTTGGAAACGGCACTTCCCCTTATCAAGCCAGATTGTACTGGTCTGACTTGATTGCCGTTTTTTGGACGCTGAAATAAATTGAATGAATACAGAGAGAATAGTTTTACATGAATGAAGAGCTTTTTTATCTTGCTGTAATATGTCACGAAAGGTAGGTATTCCATTTGTCATCCTATACGCAGTAGACCTCCTATTGCGATATACAAAATAAAAGTTAAATAATGAAAATCTAATGGCAATACTTGACAAAATCCATAAAATGAATAATGAGATTTGGATTTTGAAAAATCCAAGCCATCTTCAATCAATAGATATTCAGCCCTATGCTGTATCACTTTCGTTGATAATAACGTCACCGTTATTCGCCATTTCCGTTATTTTGTTATTACCAAGCAATAGCAAAATAACGGAAATGGCGAATAACGGTGACGTTATTTTGAACCGAAGTGATACAGCATAAGGCTGATTGTTGACATCTATATATTTGACTCCATGCAATGAAATGAACAAATCATCTTGCAGACACAATGAAGAACAATGAAGTTGAAATACGTCGAAAACCATTTTGAATAAGCACATGAGATAGGTACAATGAAATTAATACAGCGATATAAATATTTCGCACCTCTAACTTCTGAAAACTGAAAGTAGTACAGTGAGAGAAAATCAATAGCATTTTTTGACTTAATCCGAAAACAGAATCAAAGACGCCACTTTGACGTTTAACAAGCTTGTGCAAATGCAGACACTTCAATTAATAACACAAAATAAGGACGAACTCTACAAATACAATTATCAATATTGCTATTGTTAAAAATTGTTAAAATTGTTATATCCGTCAACCGGTTGCACTCCTACGTGCAACCCTCAAAAGTCAGAGACTTGTGCGTGCTAGGGGAAGACGTAGCCCTTACTTTTCAATTCGTGTAATGCCAAGCACGAGACCGGTGGTAATGCTGATATTCGAACTCACGCTCTTTGGCTTATAAGGCGAGAACTCAACCCGCACACCTCCGCGGCCCATTTATACATTTAAACGTTCATAGCGACATCTTGCTGGCACTGGCACTAAACATAGGAAAAGTAAAAATGTTCTTCTAAAGATGAGGGAAAGTCATATCAACTTTCAACATCAGGCATTTAACAAAAATAAAAGAAAAATAAGGTGGAGAAACTTCATTTTGTCCTTGTCCTTTTGACAAGAATAATGGAGAATGTTCTCTAGAGGAGGTGATAAATACAGACCATTTTGAAATTCTCTGAATTTTTGCATCATTTCAAAGTAGAGAGACTACTTGTTTTCAACTGTTTGTTTCTATTTTTATTGTTTATTATTGCTCGCCTATTTCATTTCTTATACTAGTGCAACTGTCTTGTGATACATTTCAGTTTTCTATTAACTTTGTTTAATTTGTTTTTCTCTCCATGTATTTAAGTACAAGCATAACTTATTTCAGGGTGGATATATGGACTTGTTTTTGTTTACATTGGATACAGCTTGAATAGAACTTGCGTCACATGGCAAGATTGTACCTTTGTATATTTATTATATTTTTTGTAGTCAGATTTGACTTGTACATTTATTTCACAATTTCGAATAAAACTATTTTGATTTGAAGATTTAAAAAAAAACAACTCTTGACAAAAAAAGTTTGACATTGGGCATCAAACCACAATGTACAGAGCAGCTGATAGTAATACCAAACACTTGACATTTGTAATTGTTAAAGTTAGAAGCTAGTTTTGGCACTATAATATTTTAGTTTTGAAAATTGAAACATTCTTGGATCTTATTGGCATTAAATCCGCCAAACTATCAGATCCCTTATTCTAGAATCTTCTGTAGATCTTCTATTGCGTATAACATTCACTTACTTTCTCTTTCATTTCTGTTTTTTTTTGCCAATACCTAAACTCTAGAAGAGAATGCTCTAAATACAGTATGTATGTTATTGGGTATATAATTCTAAAGTATAAAATCATGAACGCATATGCAACCTCCCACATATATGACACATTGCATATATTTTATACTACCAAGGTTACTCTAGTTGGCAATAATGAATTTGGAATATCTTTTATGAAGGTTAAACCATTCTCCAATCGAGTCATCAAATGTTTGATGTCTATTATGATGATAATTCCAGATGTTGAAGTTGATTCAGCTTCAGTCTGAAAATGATGTCATTCATTTCATTAAAATGCAAGGCGAAGGTCGTTTTTTTTTGTTTTTACGAATCACCCAGGTTTCGGCGAAAGTCCCTCAAAAGCAGAGCTACGTCTTATGTATAAGTGGATTTCGAACCACTTTAGCTCACAGGCGGTGGGGATCAAACTCGGGCTGCCTAGGCGGGAAGAAAACGCTCTATTACCACGACCACTTCCTAAAGTGGGACAGATCAAAATAAAAGTACTTATGGAGAGTTCCAAGTTGATATGAGAAGAAATTATGCTACCTACAAAAAATATCACACCCTTTTTGAACAAAATGAAACAACTTTCAAAAACTGATTTGAAACATGGCTAGAAAATGTTTATTTCAATTTAAAGTAAATGACCGCTTTAGTGGCCAGTGTTGGACCGAAGATTCGTTATTTATATTTTACAGCGATTATGCCCACTCAAATGCGGTCAATTACTTTTATCGTTATAAACGATGTTTATAAAATTTTACACCTGTAAAGAAACTTAGTGTTTGACCTGTTTATGTCCCGGAAATGACTTAACTTTTCCTTCAGAATTCAAAAGCAAAATTATCGAAAGATTAAGGGAGGTCGTTCTTGTTTGCGCAATGAATATCTATTAACTAATTATATTTAATCACTTTTTCTTCACCCCCTTGCAATTTTAACTTCCTGTTTGTTCAACTGAGGATGATCATTGATAGCATGAACACATGTTTTTGAATTTTGTTAGGCGCAGCCGTTGACATCACCCTATCTCTAATCTGGGGTTTAAATATATAATAAATATTATGTGGAGACCACTTTGAGTTCTACTTAGATTTTGCATTAAAATAAAATATGTTTTTGAGACAACACTCCAACCTATGATCCCCTAATTCAAATGTGATACCACTAGACTCTGATACACTCTAATTTTTTCGCTTGGATTCAGATATTCTACTATTTTCTTATATCTGTACAGTATGCATCTTAGTTTTTGTATCAAAAAGTCAACATGGATATTCCATTCGAAAAAAAAAATCCAACATAACTCTTGAATATTTGATTTAATTTATAGGCCGTATAGCGAATGAATCGCGTATGTTTATGTCATAGTTTGGAAGAGAAGTTTCAAAACAACTGAATCATAGGTAAATGTATTCTTTTTAAATTGATTGATAAAAGCCTATGATCTGCCAAGATTTCATTTTGTGAAATCATTTTCAAGTTTCAGTATTATACCAATAATTCGTGTCCTTATATATATTACCACCGTACGGACCCAACGCAGTTCCCTGAGGCACACCACATGTTATTCTCTGTTTTTCGTTAAACAATGTGCTGGACCTTTAATTCCCACATCTTGTAGTACTTCCAGAAGACTAGAATGATCAACGGCGTCGAACGCCTTTGCCAAATCTAGGAAAATTCCAAATCCTCATATCTTATGGTTTTTCTCACAATAAAGAAGCATACATGCTTGACTCGCAAAGTTCATTGAATTCAACTCGGAAACTTTGGATTCATATATCGGAAACGCAATATTTTCTCAGTGGTTCAAAGAATACATATCTTAGTGCGTTTGAAAATTTACCCAAGATCCAATGAACTACGTGACATATTATTTATTCACTATTGATTTGTAAATTACTGCATCAATGTTGCAAAAGCCTCCATGAACTCGCATGTTTTTCTACCTACACTTGGTTTTGTCCGCTGACTCCCCATCGTATTTCAATGTCTAATAAAATGAATGAGGACATACATACCTATACCGAAGTGAGCGAATTGATCAATGACCATGAGTTAAGCCCCTGCACAAAAAATGTTAACATCGTACCAATCAAAAGAGTCTTTTCCCAAAAAAGTTAGAGTTCGATTGGGCCCATCTTCCTCGCAAAAGCCGTAATTTATCGGCAACCGGACGCCGATTTCATCGGATCGAAATGTTCCGATAGTCGCTTTTTTGCGAAACAAAATTTCTCAGAGCAATTCATTTCAACACCTGCCAAATAAATTGGCTAAACTTTTTACCGAACTCGTTCGAAGTGGGAAATCTATGTTCTGTCCGGATATTTTTTGCCTCGATGGATTTATAATTTATGCAGCGCTAGAGTGCATTTCATAAATTCACACCCAACGTTTATCTTTCGGCCAATGGCATTTTTATTGTCCATGGTCTAGTTTTGATGCATGGTTGGCTGGAAGTTCTGAGCTATATCCCAACAGATGGAAACAAACGGAAAAAAGACGGAGTCAGGAACACAATAGAATATGGAATGTAACATGTTTGAAAATAGAGTTTTGCTCTTGGAAATGCGAAATATGTCTGTAACATTTCCTCTTCCTGAATCGCGATTCAAAAAAATCGAAAACATTACGCCTTTATTTTTACAACTATATGCTATAGATGAAAATTCAAAGTGAAAATATGCTTTATTGTAAGACAAATCTTCATTAACTCAATGATAATAGCCGTCCTCTACCTGTTGAAATGATTGAATCGGTTTCAAATATTGGAAGACATTGATACACCTTCAGAGGATGAAATAACAACTGTGGTTCCATGCATCACCACTCATTCGATTTTTCAGATTTCTACCAGTAAACTTTCCTTTTCAACAAATGTGCAATTTCACGATTATTTTTGTTCTTTTTTTTCAATTCAATTTCAATTCAACATTAAAAGTCCATAACTATGTTTTGAATAAAGATATCTCGAAACAAATAAATTGTGGTGAAAGTTCCTTTACTGTTTACTCACACTTGCCCCAAAGAGAGATTTACATGCATTAATATCTTTAAATTTGGCCAGAGTCACACTTGCTCCAAGTTCGCGGGGAAGTGTGACCTATGGACATGTATATCTGAATATATAAATAAAATTCATAGAATACGTTTTTCAACACTTTTCTGTAGCGTATTACAAAGACTGACCTTCGAAGTAAACACCTGCAAAATTTCATTGTTATATTTGTTCAAGTTCATAAATGCGAACTAATGAAAATCACGGTCACACTTACCCGAGCATACCTTACCACGCATAATATTTAAGTATGGATTTATTGAATTTTGATTGCTATGACCAGTAAATTTCAGCTTGTTCTTCCACACCACTTTTTGTCAATTCGTTAACAGCAGTTCATCTTTTCGAGTGATTTGTTATATTTTCGTCAGCAGCAGATTCAGTCCATCCATTTATTTTATTCCTTCCAACAGGTACATAATCGTACCATTTGTCAATTTAATTTTCCAGTGTCGATTTGGTTTTGAGAACAGTCGTGGTGGGATAACATTGTCGCCTCGTTTTGATATCAGTTTATGAAAAAGACGTACAAGGCAGCTTTTTCTTTCACAATTGGAAACCATTCATTTACTACTTGTACAGCTTTTAGAACCATCTTGGCACGTTTTACTGAACACCGGATTGTATTCAATGTGATTTGTTGGAGAGTCATCGTTATTTTTCTCGATTTTAAAAAAATCCTCCAGGCAAGCAACTGCATCTCCTCCTGGCCACGCTAATTCTAAAGCAGCAATTTGGTAAAATAAAAAAATAGACATTCTGGGGTATTTTCATCCCATAGCAATATTATTTTGTTAACGTTTATATGGATCTGCTTGAAGTTTCTTCCTAATTGCATCGAGGGCATCGAGGGCTGGTTTGAATACTATATTGTTAAACGGATCAATCATAATATTATAATTATTATAGTAATTTTCTTGCAAAAGTTTGTACGAATCGTTCCACATTGTCTTCACCGTTGCTCCTTCAAATTCGGTCTTCTAGTCTTCTAGTATCAACGCCAATTCTTCTAAGCTTCCATTTTCATTTCATTCATATTTTCGTTCGCAGAAAAATTCCATAAATATTCACCAAATTAATTCGTGAATGTAGGTTGTATTTCTTGGAATTTTTTCTTTGATAAGCGCATTTATACTTTGAACATTGGCATTGTCGAGCAAATGTAGTAGTTTTGTTTTTGACTGAAGGTGGCCATGAATATCATATTGATGCATCAGAGGTTGTATAATTCCACCACCGCTCTCACTGAGAATTGGAAAATAAATGGTGTTATACCTTCACTTCACAAACGCCAATTCAGAAGGCATTTCCTTGGGTAAGTCAGTGAATGGCGGTTTCCTCATTATCGACTTGCTTGTATTCACACGTGGAAATAGCTGAGGGATCGTTTGTGGAAATGAATAATTCTAATTGAAATATCATCGAGATTAAAAGAAGATTTATTCGATGTAAGATAGTGATCATTGGATTTTTTCAACAAGTGATATATATCCTATATCTGTACTAGGAAGCCTTCTGTATATATAGGAAAATGGTGAGTCAGTGGTATTTCAAGACTCACCTCTTTGCAATGTCTGATTTCTACAAATCTCCTTTTAGCATAATTCTTCATAAAAGAGATATTTTCCAGATGCGCATTCATTTCGACAGAAGTAATTTTTTTCATGCTATTAAAATGTTATATATTTTTGTAAACTCTCCTATCCGAACAGAAAATAATTACTTCCATGGACGCTTTATGATTTAGCAGCCATTACCTACCTCAACAAAAAAATTCTACAGCGATACAATTGTACAATACATAACTCATGACTTTTATTATCCTGTTTTTGGTGACTATAATGTCTATTTTGACTGGTTTGTGATTTGTGATCATTCCGTACAAAGGATTATGCAGAGCAACTTCCTTTTTAGTATATCCGAATAAATCATGATTATGCGATATGGAATTGCAGAAGTATGGAATAACCAAATGGCTGGAATCCACAACAGACTATGATTTCGATTATGGATTAATTGCATTACTATACTGCGTTGTTTGAGAAATGTTCTGCTCAAAGTTTGGAAATGATTCTCTCACTATTTTCAACCCGAATGGTTGGAAATGACCACCAGCATACAATCAAATGAAGGATAACATTCAATGGCTTCATTACAATAAGCACTTGCAATTGTGTCTCTGGAAGATAGATGTAAATCAATGTTCGTAGGGGGAAAGTAGTCGTTTTCTGTTAAATATTTGCTCCGTTTTTACATTTCTTGGAAATGTGTGGAGAGAATGATATTTTTAACCATTCACTTTTCGTTTACCTCTACCAGTTCATTTCATTTTCCTTTATTCATAGAATCAATAAATGAGACTTGTTTAATGCCCATGTTCCCATGAAATTTCATTTAATCTCGTTCTGCCAGTTAATATTTCATTCGTTAATCAAAATACACTCGTAACGTTTTTATGGAGGCGAACTGTTCACAACACAGGCTTCAATAGCCAAGTTGAGCATTTCATTTTTATCGGATCATTCTGGTTCAATAATACCACGAAAAATTGGTCGTTTATCGGAATTTTTTCAAATGCTCCTGCTTCGTATTTTGCTTGGCCTTTGTTCGGTTTTGTCAATAACGAATTGTGTCATCCGTTTAAAAAGAGGTAGATAATTGAGGGACTGATCGCAATAGTATATTCTACAAGAACTTTATGTCCTTCGTACGATGTCTCGGAAGGTGCAATTAAAATTTAAAAATTTTTGTTCATAAAATTCCCAGTTATAACCCGGAATTTCGAAATGGAAAATTCCGACTTAATTGGAATTTAAAAATTATATAATTTTTAAAAATTTCGTTTTTAATTTAAGGTGTCCCTTTCGAAACTTTGAACTTTCAGAGTGTCAGTTCTACGAATTATAGTGGGCGATAATTGTGGAGGTTATAATAGACGAGTCCTAGACAAGGATACAGTCTTCCATAAATCCGTTATAATAATAAATAAATTGATGATTTTATCAGCGAAATAATACCATATTCTGAGCTCAACAAAATGAAGTTGATGGTAGATACTTACAAAGGGTACATTTAGATATTATTTTTTCGAAAGTATTGACGGTTTTTGAGATTCTCAGCATGGCAGCTTTTTCCCAAAATCAGTCATTCATAATATTTGAAATCATTAAGTTGTTCCAAGCCCTATTATAATAAAATTTTGTTCAAATATTTTACGTTGGTGACTCAAACAATATATCCAAAATTGTACTGTGATGTACAGGGAGCAAAAAATAGCTTGCCAAACATTGTGAATGAAAATTTGCAAAATCTTCTTTATTTTGAATGGAACACCCTGTATATTATCGATCCATTAGAGGCGCCAACAAAGACTTTCCAACTATTCCCTATCGTTAAAACCAGTAGTTTTTCTTAAAAATGCTTTTTTTTTCAATTCTTTCTATTAATTCGCCATAATCCTAATGAACTACTTCTTTTACGACGAAATCAATAATTGATGACTGCGATTGAAAGATGTTATATTTGTAACACATTTCTCGTAAAGAAACACCTCATTCCTTCATTTGTTGCATAGTATTTATCCATATTATTTTTTAAAATATCGAATAATGCCTATAATTACCCGTTTTGAAGATAAACAAGTTGTGAATTCGACCACCACTCTATTATTATTTTCACCCGCATGAAAATGTATGTTTTGGAATATTTACAATAATAAACTTTTCAAAATATTGATTTCATAAACTAATTTGATTTATATGAATCTCATATTAGATGAATCAGACAGGAATTGTTAATTGGCAAGTAGAATATATCACAGTATCCAGATAGAAGACTTTCAGATGAAAGATTCCGATAAAAAGAAATTCATTGAACTTATGGCGAAGAAATAGAAATAATTACCGTGTTTCAAAACGAAAAGGTTCATTCAGAAAAACAGTCTTTTAGGCTTTTTAGCACTTCTTATGGATCCATATTATCCAGGGTGTTCCATTTATAATAAAGATTTTGCAAATGTTTATTCACAATGTGTGGCCAGCTGTTCTTGCACCCTGTTTATCACGTATCACATTTGATAAAAAAATTTATTTCAATGGGATAATGACATAACTTTATAATTTAGAATATTATGAGGGACCAATTTTTTAAAAAAAATGCTTTCATGCTAAAAATCTCAAAAACCGTCACCATTTTCTGTTTGCCTTTTAGAAAACAAAAATGGGACCCGCTCAGAAAAAAATTGAGCTCCCTACCCTGTATGAGTGCCAGCTCAGAAAATAGTATCACTTTGCTGATTACATAATGCATCTGTCCATTACCATAATGTTGCTGGACTCTGTATATCAAAAAACATGAAATTTCCTCAGAAATATGCAACTCGGATAATGAACAAAAAAAATGTATGCTAAATGGGAAATATTTCTCCTCTTTCAATAAGTTTTGCATTAATCTTAACATATCTATCTCTATTCGAAAACTTTAGAAATTCCTCTGTTAAGTACATATGTTCAGAGAGCTCCTGAATATCGGTGTCCTATGACACCACATGAAAATTTTATTGCACTGGAGAGTATCATAAAAACTCGACACTTAGATTCTTTAGTATTTATCAAATTCTACATCGTACCACAAGAGTGAATTGGTTTATATCCTTTCCATAAAATAATTACAAGTAAAAAATCAAGCAGTTTCCTTACTGATATCGGTGATGATTTCAGGCAGTTTTATACAACTGAATACTCTTGCTGAGGTTATAGAAGTTACTATTGTACACACATTGTTTTCCAAGAGCTCTTTTTTTTGCCTAGAGATGAATCTTCAATATCCCAAGATAACTGCATCATACATCCGAATAAAAATCATCTCATTTCATAGGGATTTTTTCAACAGTTATCTACAGCATTTTTTATTGTCCTTAGTCGGAATAATATAATAACTGTAACCACATGAAATCATAATGAAAATTGTTTTTTTTAGAGGCATGGTAACTTTTAATTTGAATATTCGATACTAAATTCGTGTTCAACTCATTGAGTGGAGACGATCTTCAGGTACAGCGTCTTCTCATCCGAGAATCCAGACATTTTTGAAAAAATAAAAGAATCTGAAATTCATTAATTCGTTTATATAAAACTTTTACCTTTTTAAAGTTCAAACGAGTTGAATCAAAAAAGAATTCGTTATTCTTTGTAGGAGTTTGTAATAACCAGGAGTAGAAGAAACAAACCAAGAGAAACTGATTTGTTGTAAGAGCGTAGCTTCTGGAGTTAAAATTAAGTATGAATCATTAGATATGCGTTTGCTCCGGTGATAACGCTTCCTGCAATGCGGAAAAACGATTTCAGTTGAGAGGGGTGAATTATTTTAACAGTATTTTCTCTATTTCCCCATTGCGATTTTAATAATTTTTCTCATGAAGAAGGGACTGGATAAACTAAAAATAATTTGATATACTTTAGTCTTGCTTGCTTTAGCACTGCTTTTCAAGGGAGTAATTAAGTGTTAACAAACATACTAATTGAGCATAGAGTGGAGGCTTTCACGTCCGGAAGTAGAATGAAGAAGTATGGTTTCCGGGCTTTGAGGCCATGGTCGGTTCACCTCCGTGGAGGCGGTTCCCTTGGACGTTTCGCTCACAACTGCGGTGAGCATCTTCAGCTTGGATTTTGTCTTCTCGAAGAGCGACATAAAACTAATACAGCGGTTGGAGAATCTTCGCAAAACAAAGTAAGCAGCCAGGCTGTGACTACAAATTGCGGAGATTCTCCGACCGCTGTATCAGTTTTACGTCGCTCTTCGAGAAGACAAAATCCAAGCTGAAGATGCTCACCGCAGTTGTGAACGAAACGTCCAAGGGAACCGCCTCCATGAAGGTGAACCGACCATGGCCCCAAAGCCCGGCGGAAACCATACCTCTTCAAACATGCCCCTTTAATCCTAGTGCACTATGCATTCTTCGAATGCAAAAACCGCTATAGTATCATTGATTTTTATGTTTGTTTTTTTCTATATCTTGTTTAAAAAATGAGCCATTATGTTACCGAGTTGTTCCAAAATAAAAAAGGAAATTACGATATGAAGTAAAAGTGATTTAAAGTACCTAAGTTGAATGGCTATTATACAGGCCGATTTTTTAGCTGAACCCACTATTGCTATCTCGGAAACGGAGAGACCTACAAGGTCGGTTAAATTGGACAAAAGTTTCCCATTTTGAGGAGCAATAATAATCTCTTTTCAGTTCTTAAATATCAATGGTTGTTTTTGAGATACCTATTCGCCAAAAACTAAAATAGTCGAATTTCGTTTTTTGGCTCTACCACCTCCATTTCGAATTATATGAGTCAAAGAAAGTTTCAGTAATGTTTCATATTCGTTATAACCTGATGAGAACAAATTTTCAATGCCACTCTCGTTTGTTTTATCGATTTTTGTAGCCATGTGTACATGTGTTTCTTGACGTTTTTCTCCGAAAAAAACATTAATATTTGGTCATACAATTCCCGTCAGTATTGTCCAAAAAAAGCCAGGGGAACTTTCAATACTATTTCATATTTGTTATGATCTTATATTAAACAATTTGCATATGCTGGTCAAGATTTGATCGTTCACTACAAACTACAACATAATTCATGAATGATCTCATCAAATCTGTGACAAAAGAGTAAACTAGGTGTGTTATCATAAAAACGTCTTTTCATATTGAAAAATCCATGTTTTCAATAACACTTCTATAGAATCTCACTCCACACTATAGGTACACAATGAATTAATAATCACCACAATGCCAAGGAATATTCTGGAGAAAATCGTATTCTTTAGACAATTTTCCTCATATTATATAAACCAATCAAATGCCATAATTTTCTCATTTCGAACCAATGAGAACAGGACTTTTTGAAAACACTTTCTCCAGCCCGTGGTATTTTCAAAACGGTGTTTCGCTTCTAGCTTGTATATACATTTCCATAGTTACGACAATCACGGTAAATATAGAAACGTCAGTTTGACGGTTCAACTCTTCAACTGACAGATTACACGTGATGAACCGTTCTTGCAATACGCATTTAGTCCATAATATAGTGTATTCGTGAAATTTTCTGATCGAATATCCCTTCAAAATGCAGAATTAATTAAAATACTTTCACCTTGCCAGGCACTCAAACTGTGTTGCTGTACAAAATTGTTTCTAAGCAACACAGTTTTCGTGCCAGCAAGGCAAAAGTATTTTTCGAAAATTCTGCATTTCGTCGGGATATTACAACTGAAAATTTCAAGAAAGACACACGTAGTCCCACTAGCCTATCAGCTGTTTGACAAGTGACAGCTAACGTTACTGACAGTGCTGTTAAAATCAATCAGGAATCACGACGTTCATAAAATATCCTTCATGCATATCCATGAGATATTCGTCGTAGGCGTCTCATGGATATCCATAATACATCCACGGATATCCTGGCCTAATTTGAACATTAGATATTCATAAGTTATCCGGTGTTGTCTTGATAGTTTCTTCAAACAAAACTACTTTGCTAGACCAGAAATTAGGTAAGGCACGATGTTGTATCAGTCAAAAGCTGAACGAAAGTTTTTAACAAATATTCCTTGGTAACTTAATCTCCGCCACTCTCTTGATTGAGATAATGAGGATGAGAATATACTTCAGCTCTGTTGTTGATACTTTTGAGCCAATAGAGAGTCAGATCAATGAATATAACTCACAAGTGCTTTTACTACCAATAAATAAGGAAAATCGAAACATTGTATCACTTATTATTCGTTTTCTTGTTAGTATAACATTGATAGGAATCTGAAGGAGTATTCTGTTACGGCAAGAAAAACAGAAATATGGATATACGTAGATTCAACGAAGTTTTTTACTATAGAGGAAGAGAAAAATACACATCCACAGTATATCAGTTCCATGCCGTGTTCCAAATATTGTGCTCGCTATTATCTGCCTCCTCTTTGAAATGAATAAAGTGTAACATGAACCCAGGGAAGCTTGAATCTTTCAAAATAAATTCCTTCAGGCATTTAAACGCAGCTCTACGTGAGCTAATTGGCCCCACCCATTTCCTTGCAGATGTTAAAATTACTTTTCATAGCGTATTCTTCAGCTTCACGTTATGAAACTTTGTTACACTTCCTGAATGAGTTTTTTTGGGAGAAACATGATCACTTTTGTCTCAACGGACCTGTAATTAACTCAATAAAGAGTATAAAAAGATAAAATTTGAAAGTATTCCCAGGTCGGTAGAGATTGGAAAGCGTTGAAGAATATTTTTCTTGTTCTAACAATTAAACTAAAAATCAGTGCATTGTTTTGAGAAATTCAGTTCATTGTTGCATGCATGGTTGTATGAATTTATGACTTTTGTTTAAACATTTATTTAACAGATTTAACATTTGATTAAAGATAATATTTTTTTCATAATGTTCGGAAAGAGAGGGTATGACGTGGTTTCAGTAAATAACAACATCAATCTGTCATTATGAAACCCGTTGAAGAGTCCACAACTTCTTGTATCTCATTTCTACCTCGATAATCAATTGTCAAGTGTATATACAGTACATGGGCCGTGATGGTCATGATGGTAGAGCGCTTGTCTCTTAACCTAAGGGTCATGGGTTCGATTCCCAGCATGGTCATCGGTCTCGTGCATGGCATCACACGTTAAAAGGTAAGGGCTGCGTCTTCCCTAGCTCGGACAAGTCTTTCGAAGACTTTTGAGGGTTGTACTCTCAAGAGTGTGCAGCTGGTTGACGGAAATAACAATTTTAACAATAACAATTTAACAAGTTCGATTATTTTATCTTTACCCATGCGTATGATCGAAGAAATCACACACCCTCTATCGAACATATCTTTCTATCAACAACCGCTATGAGCGATTCGAAATTGGTCAACACTTGTCTCCTAAGCTAAGAATTAGGGTATTATGATTATCGATTAAAACTCAAAACAGTGAAAAGAGATAGCCATAAAACCGACAGTGTTTTACATTTCAACTACTTCAGTTGCCGAATATTGAATTGACTAGCGTAAAGCGTAGTACCATCAATTGCGTCATTGTTTTCTATCATTGGGGTATTGTTTGTCCCAGTTTTACTTTGTTTTGCAGTCGACCATATTATAAAAATTGTTTTTTTCAAAGCTAAACGTCTCTTGGAATCATTACTTCCAAAGTAAGTATAATACAATGTGTTTTATTCACAAATACTCTTTAAAATTTACAATCTTACAACTGACATTTGTGACTATAATCCCGTACTGCCGGGATATTCTCACAAAAGTAATTCATAGTGTGAAAATCCTAATGAGAGAAAAAAACATTATCTGAATCTATAAATACGGGTAAAAACATTCACAATATATTTTAACTGTTTTTCAAATTGTGCCTGTAACTTATTCACAAGCACAACAATTTGTACCTATTGAAAGGGAAAGAGCGAATGGTGGAACTTTTTTACCACTTTCGTCTGTTCACGAGGTAACAATTAAAACCACAAAACAATGTCATAACTATTCTTTACTGTATTTTAGAGAGTTGCAGATGCACTTGAAATATCTCGAAAAACGGTGTACATCAAAGTAAGAAACGAAAATAAATCCATTCCATCAACACACACTGAATGACTCATTGAAAGATGGTATGAACGAGAAAAGCCCCTTTGTGATATGGTTAATGAACCCATTATTATAAACATTGGTGACAGTTCTGAATCTGAAATTGATTAAATATATTAATTTTGTTTTTGCTCTCATAACTGGTCATAGTTCTACATGCTCGAAATACATAAATAAATGTATGGATACAATTTTTGTTAATCATGTGTTGAGTATTTCATTACCGAATATATTTCAACTGGTTTATTTTTACTTCTTAGATATTCATTTATTTATCATTATTCAGTGTGTCCTTGCATCCATGCACGAATAGTTAATTGAAAAAGTTTGAATACCTATGTTTATAGAAGATTCCTTTTCTGAGTTTTAATCATTTTTGAATGAAAACTCATTTGTTGATATCAAAGTATGCAAAAGTTTTGGAAATATTGCACTCCAACCTAGTTTTTTTAACAACTTTTTTCGTTAACTGTTACAGCTACAGAAATTGCATTATTGTGGATGAAATTAGGATTTGATGGATTTGTGTCAAACGGCTGCGGAGGTATGGATAAAACAACTTCCTTATATGAGTGTGACTGAAATTAGAATACAGTAGGGAGGTCAAAAATTTCTAGTAAACTTGGGCAAATGAGGAAATTCCATGAACATATCTCTGCCTCTATGTTTCATTATCCTATCAAACCTGGTGACACTGGATTCGTAATAATTGGAATACACCGTGTGCTAGGAATCGCACGTTAAAAGGTAAGATCTCGTTAATCCTTGGCTCGCACAAGTTTCGACTACTGAGGGCTGCCCTTCGTAAGGGGACGACAGCTGGTTAATGGAAACAACAATTTTAAACAGATTAATTCTTTTTCGCCTTTGTTTCTCCAGCAGTATTTTTGAAATTTGGAACATTGAATATATATGCTCACTTCACTGGACGGCACTTTTTGTCACATGGTATTCTTTTCGAACTAAAAAAAAACTCTCATTGTCGGGTGGTTCGCCATTTCCATGAATATGAAAATGTTAATTTAGTAATTCATTATCCTATCTAATTACCTACACGTTATAAGTTTATCAGGATATTAGCCACGGCATTCTACATTTAGACCTTATTTTGACTAAAACGCCTCGACTTATTTCATATGCATAACATTGATGACGCACGGGTAAAGATAAAATAATCGAACTGTACCTGTATCAGCGCGTTGTGAAACACAATATCATGAATGGTTTTAAAATACCTTTTTTACTTTTTCATAACTTTATCACCGAACACCTAAACTACACAGAAGGTGACATCAATTGAAAATTTGGCAGTTAGATAGAAGGTACCTACTTACCAAACATACGCATTAGAGTTCCCCAAATATAGGTCAAATTGAAAATTTGAATTTGAAAATTCTATGAAAAGATCGAAACCAAAATACTCGAAATATATGATATTCCAGAGTGTTCGTCATAAGTTAACACAAGGAAACCACTCGTTGGAAGTGTCATTGAAAGGACCGTCATCATGAAATAATGGTGATTTCGATATTCAGTCCTGTTTTTGCAGGTACAAAATTTCATTCTGTCATCTCATTTAGACACCGCTACAGAAAAGTATGGCCAATAAAATAAATCCTGACTAGCATATAAGAAAACGTGGGACACCAGCTGTACTATTAACATTTTAAATATTCACATTTTCATGTACCGAACCGTGCTGTGAGAATCATTTGCTTTCTGTTTGTCAGAAGGAGAGGATTTTGCGCTGCATATTGGAATAAGCGAGACCCCTTGGTCATAAAAGAACGGAACACAACGATAAAAGTATTCTATGCGAGAGTCTCAGGAAGAAAAAGTGAACTGGGTTGGTAGTCGTTGACTTTATTATTGAAACCATCAACATTTGACCGTCGAAAACGAATATTACAATGACGTGCTCTTGACATTGTCGTCTAAAAGATTCTTTTATTACATCTGTATCACAGTAACTTTTAAATGCTCTAAATATCGTGCAAAATCTTCAAGATTGAAACACGCCGTGCTAGAAAGTTTAAGGAAACCCCGTTACACGTGCTTTACAGGCTCATTTCTACTCTCGTAAATAACTACCAGCCATTGTTAGATGAAATTCAGGCAGTTGACTCCTAGACCAACCCTCCACCCCATAAGAAGAAGTCATTTGGACTAAAACTCTCATTATACTATGCCTTTTTTCGTACCCATTTTAGTGCCTAGTTTCAGGGCTATTTGTTGGCTAAATTTCCCCCAATGACTGACCCTATTACACCATGCCTTTTAAAATGATTGGTTGAGGCAATAATGTCAGAGCTGCAAACGTAATAAAATTATTGACATTTACCCAGAGTAATTTTTGAGGTTAGATTCATTGTGTGTATTTTTAAGATATTAGGTCACGAAGAAAAACCGAAATAAAACTAAAGAAAATATTCACCACTGTTACACTGGTAAAACGAAAAAAATATGAAAAGAGACCTTTAGGAGATGGTGTTGGAGTCTTGGATGAACCAAGAATTAGAAAATCTATGCATTACTAATGAATTTATTGCTTCCAATGATTTGAAATCATTTACAATTTTTTTAAGGATGACTGAGGGTACATTTAATAAGCCACTGCATAAACCTGCAGTCTTCGATCATGGTAATCTGCGTAGAATTCTTGAGATGAGTTAAATTTGTATGGATGAATCTTATGCAATGTTATAATTTTTTGATTGAGGTGGATCTGCTTCAGAACTCCATATTCTTTACATTCGACATTGCTCACAGAGATGGACGTTCTGAAATTTTCAAAATCACTTTTACCTAAATACCTCTCATTGAATGGTTCAGCTCTTTTACGCGTATGATTATTTCCTATATCGTTAATCTAAACTATTTCAACACTTGTTTAACATTCAAGAAATAGCTACCCAAAACTCCAAAACTACATCAATTTCACTGGACGCTTGTTTTGCCGACAAAGTTGGCATCCTCAAGAGCTCAAATCTCACTAACAACTTATGATTAGTAATTAGAAACGATCATAATCTAAGTCCAATCAGATGCATCTGATGGGTTCAGTTCATTTTTTAGAAAGCGGATCTATTTGGATGACTTGGCGAACACGCATAATCAGAAGGCTAAATAGCCTGGTGCTCAGGCTTCTAAGCAAGCACCAATTAGTAATAATAAAGTTCTTGTAACTTTTCTAGAGGAAATAGAATGAATGACAGATGCTGAAGTGAAAACTGCCTATTTAGGAGGAGCTTCGAAGTATAGTTTAAAGGACACCTAGGTAGCGGAATAGCCGCTAAGAGACTAGAAACCAAAACAAGCTACAGGTGAGAAAATGCACTGGTGCTGAGCTGAGGAATAAATCAAGACAGAATGTCCTTTCTTGATGACGTGGGGTTGACGCGGGCAGTACAAGAGTGAAATTGAGTCCAATAAATATGAATGTAGTCCAGGACTCAATCTCTCAGGCCCCTGTAAAGATTCTCTCAGAGGATCCCCAAAGGGGTGAGCAAAATGCACAAAGAAAAACAGGATTATGACGTGCTCGGATTACGTAAGTGGAGACTAGCTGAAAGAGGCCATACCTACCATTAAGCTTCTGAAAGTGTTGGAAAGAACAGAGCTTCCATGCGGAAGCTATTTATGTACCCGATGATAAAGGCAAAGGCCAGAATCTGAAAACGTACTTCGATGCCTAAAAGTTGCATATAATGGTCTAAACCCTGACATTTGGACGGTGTCGGACAAAAACGCAAAAATGCAACGGTCAGGTATGGACTTTCTCAATGAATGCAGAATCCCTCGAGACTCCCTATTGAATCGTAGGAAGAAATCAATCCAGGACCAAGGAAAAACATTCACAACAAGCCCATGAGAAATTGGGTGAAGCCTTGAACAAGGCAGGAGACCTCTGAGCTCAATTCATAAAACTGAACTTAGGAATCAGGGTTCTGCAGGTGAACCTCGAACATGGTAGGGCGGCAAGAGTTGTGGTATGAAAGAGGTTCGAAAAGGAGGGTCTAGACGTTGCTTTCTTGCAGGAGCTCTAATTATAGAGAGGCACGGTTGCTGGCCTGAAAACCAAACAAAGAAGGCGCAAAAAATCCACGTGCATGAATACTACGTATTAACAGGGTAAATTGTGTACTGATCCCGGTGCTCTGCATCAATGATATTGTGAAGCTATCCTGACCACGTCATCCGAGGAAGGAGTCAGAAGCTCCATAGTCAGCTCTGCATATTTCTCAGACAAAAAGGTTTACCCACTAACGATAATAGGCGAAATAATCGTATACGCGACCAAGGACAATCTCTAGCTGATTCTAGGATTTGACGTCAGTGCACACCATATCTTATGGGGACGCACCGACATCAATACAAGAGGTGACACTTCTATCGGAGAAAGAATGTGATAATATCGCTAACATGCATGTGTCACAGCAGCTGTCTTGCTCCGACCATGGACAGATCAGGTTTGATCTGGTTACTCCTACTCGAACCTCAGTCACGTATCGAAATCTTGGAGAGACAAACTGGGATAGATATTCAATGTCACTCAGTGAAGCTTTAGAGGATGACACGATTGGGATAAATTCCAAAAATAGCCTCGAGAGAGCACTAAACCGAGTAAATATAAACAGTACTTGTTTCTTACGAGGAAGCTGTCACCGAAGAACAGGGCAAGGGAATGTTCTTGGTTTTCCGTACGGATGGCGCCGCGGCTAACTTGGTGTGAGTCACGACAAAATTTGTGAGGAAATACCTCGTAACAGTCTGATGGAATGAATACTTGGAAACCTGTAGAAGGTAAGTGCGTAAGCTATTTAATAAACGAAAATTAAATTAAGTCTGGGCAGAATAAAAGCCACACTCACGCAGTACGATGAAGATGTTAGAAAAGCAAAAAGGTGATCGTGGAGGAAATGCTGTAAAAGGTAATAGATGCCCCTACATGTTCTAGAACTGATTAGGTTTTTGTCATTCATTTTGGGAAAACACTCTTCCTCGAAAGTTTCGTTAAAAACCGCTTCTCAAGGATCTTTCGCCGGCTGTTCAAAATCTTGAATCCAGTGGCGTATGTCTTATGTTACGAAGTTAAATAAATACGTGATTTCATCTTTTTCGTAATAATTTTGAGGAAGTTGTTTTCAAAAGCGAAACATGAGTGTATTCACACCAAAATCACTTCCAGAAACCCTGTGATATAATACAAATTTATAATAATTGGAAACAGAGTGAAACGAACGAAGACTTGTAGGTCTGCTGGCTACCCAAACATAGATGAGAATATCACCCTCCATCTCCCATGACGATTCATTTTACGATCGAACATTCAATATACCCTGCAAAACTCGGATGTCGTAAAGCAAGGAACAATAAAACGAAACACAAATATCCAGCAACACTCAGAGAAAGGAAAGGTCGTCAATTGTTAACCCATTCCTGGCGAATCATCAACGTTTCTCCGCCGACGCCGATTTCCAATAGGCAACCCAAAACAAACTCAATGACATGCTCTCGATATTAGTAGTCTGAGAGAGTTTTCCATGCCGTAACGTTACATGTTCGATTTTGGTCGATGGTCGGGACAAATTACCGGAAAATCTCGTTGAACGTGAATTATATGGCGGCCAACCACCAGTCACCGTTACTGATATACAATCATTGGAGCGGTGGAGGAGAGTACGTGTGCATTTGACGCCATTAGGAGTTCAGCCATCGTGAAAGGGAACATGCAAAGCCATAGTGCCGATAAAAAGTAATATAACTCATTTATCTTCTTATGTGGAGGGGATTTTTAACATTCGAAGGGTCAAAACAATCGACGTTTGGGAATAGAAGTTTGAGATCCTATGATAGCGAATTCGAATCCTGAAACAAATCAATGTCAGTCAAATTGAAAATCTTGCCATGATGTCATGAGAAAACGAACCCTTTTTCTTTTTCTGATATTAGAGCTTTGACAGAGAAAGTGTTATGAAGGGTACTATCATCCAAAAAGCTGTATATTAGGATGGAACCCTACGGAACACCGTACCTACTTGATTGATCCTCGTCTTCATCCTCTTTTGCTTATTTATTTTCTAGTTTTTTCATATTTTTTCAGCTGAGTAGAAAAGCACTGTTAAGTTGATTCAATCAAAGAAGGGCGAACTGTACCTTTTGCAACGTAAATTGTAGTCGTTTGAAGTTTGTTATATCTCATTTTGGTCATTGCAATAGAAGCATTCATTCTCATTAACTACTTCTAGACACTTTCTGCTTTAGGCAAGCAAAAGCTGAATTCTTGTTGTATAATTATTTTCGTACTTGTGAAAACTTATACTTCTACAGGACAACTCCAAAACTCAACCAATCTACTAATATAGATTCACGTATACACATACAGGCTGATTCACGGTGGATGGCACATTAGACGTTTCTGGTGAACCAGACAACGGATCACTTTGAAAATTTAATGGAGGGCATATTCGGACATTCTCTAGCCAACTAAAATATTTTCGACAATGCGGTGTTGCCGCTTCTATTAGAAAGCAGTAGCAACTTTGATTTTTCAAATGGAACACTCTGTATATAATATTATTTTTGGAATCTCCAACAATTGCCCGACAACTTTTCTTGATATTTCCCTATACCTATCTGTTACCGTTTTCGAAATAAAAATTAATTTAAATTTTTTTCTCCGAAATTCATGACTTCTAAAAATGCCGATATCTTTTAGTTAAGAAGTACTATGATATAGAAATTTGGTTTGGAGTTAGGTGATACTTGGACACTTCCCACACGTCAGCCTAATCTCCGTTACTTCAATACAGGGTGGTAAAAAAATACAGTTTTTTCGTTTGCTTGAAAAAGTTGCTGAAATTTGATTATTTTAAATGGAACACCCTGTATATTATTGAAAATTCGGAAAGCTGCTGAAATTTTCTCTCTTTCTATGTATATCATACCTATACCTAACTAGTCAAGTTTCGGACTTATGAGCATTTATTTGTGAAAATGTCCCTTCAGAATGGTATTTCCATTCGGTATTTGGTAAGCAGGCCATGATTACTATTTGACAGTAGCGTTGTGACATTCTCCTAATAATATCGACATTTTCGTCACTTCAGAAGTTGCAAATACCTTCAAAACGATGGAACAAAACTATTCAAACGAAGTTCTTATGAATTTGTATATTATTTTTGGACAGTGTGACAAAATTATCAGCAGAACATGTAGAAACTTCAATGAAATGTATCCGAATCTACCGCCAATGAACCTCAAGAAATTTATACGAATTCAGAACAATTTCAATATGTTTGGATAAACTTTAAAAAAGCACCAAGAAACTTGAAATTGGAAATATTGATATGAATAATTATAAAAAAGTAAAACAATCACGTGGAATATTTCAAAATATGTTCGAATCGCTGGCCGTTCACTTCCAAGCACTTTAAAATGCAGGTGTTGACTGCTTTCGTGGTGGCAGATCTGATTTCATTGGGATCCAAATCTTCAAATGTTTGGGCAATCCTTTCTAACAATTCATCTCTCGAACGCACGGGTATTTTGTAAACTTTTTCTTTAAACATTCCCCATGAATAAAAATCTAATGGATTAAGATCGGGTGATCTCGCTGGCCAATTCCATGGTCCCAAGCGCCTTATCCACCGATCGTCAAAAAGTCTTTCCAGTTCTGCGCTCACTTCTCTTGTGCAATGTGCAGGAGCTCCGTCTAGTTGGTACCAACAGTCTCGATATTCTTCGAGTGGCAGATTATCCACGAAACTCTCTACAGTATTCTCCAAAATATTCAGGTAGCTTCTGGATGTTAATGACTCCTCGTATATCACGTACCTCAATTTGTTGTCCATCAACATGCAGAAGACATTAAAACTAAATTTTTCTTGAAATCCGGCTTCTTTTGTGACGTGAGGATTTTCACTGGACCAATAATGACGATTTTTTCTATTGAAAATCCCTTCTCTCGAAAATTTCCATTCATCAGTCCAAATAATTATATTTAAAAAAAGTGGATCTTCTTGAATACGTGTCAACAACATTTCACAATATTCTACTCTCTGTTGAGGGTCTTGAGGCTTAATTGCTTGAATTTTGGTGAATTTATAATCATGCATTTTATGTCTTCGCAAGATTCTTTGAACCGATGAATATTTTATACCCAAATCTTCTTCAGCACTTCTTATCGATGACTCGAGAAATGCTGAGACATTAATCTGGTTGTCTTCAGAAGTTACGGGTCGAGGCAAGTTTCTTGGTGCTTTTAAAGTTGATCCAAATGCATTGAAATTGTTCTGAATTCGTATAAATTTCTTGAGGTTCATTGGCGGTAGATTCGGATACATTTCATTTTATCACACTGTCCAAAAATAATAAACAAATTCATAAGAACTTCGTTTGAATAGTTTTGTTCCATCGTTTTGATGACGAAAATGTCGATATTATTAGGAGAATGTCACAACGCTACTGTCAAATAGTAATCATGGCCTGCTTACCAAATACCGAATGGAAATACCATTCTGAAGGGACATTTTCACAAATAAATGCTTATAAGTCCGAAACTTGACTAGTTAGGTATAGGTATGATATACATAGAAAGAAAGCAAATTTCAGCAGCTTTCCGAATTTTCAATAATATACAGGGTGTTCCATTTAAAATAATCAAATTTCAGCAACTTTTTCAAGCAAACGAAAAAACTGTATTTTTTTACCACCCTGTATTGAAGTAACGGAGATTAGGCTGACGTGTGGGAAGTGTCCAAGTATCACCTAACTCCAAACCAAATTTCTATATCATAGTACTCCTTAACTAAAAGATATCGGCATTTTTAGAAGTCATGATTTTCGAAGAAAAAAATTGAAATTAATTTTTATTTCGAAAACGGTAACAGATAGGTATAGGGAAATATCAAGAAAAGTTGTCGGGCAATTGTTGGAGATTTCAAAAATAATATTATATACAGAGTGTTCCATTTGAAAAATCAAAGTTGCTACTGCTTTCTAATAGAAGCGGCAACACCGCATTGTCGAAAATATTTTAGTTGGCTAGAGAATGTCCGAATATGCCCTCCATTAAATTTTCAAAGTGATCCGTTGTCTGGTTCACCAGAAACGTCTAATGTGCCATCCACCGTGAATCAGCCTGTATAATACTCAACTGAACTACATGAGTATCAACACTATAAAAAGAAAATTGTGACACAAGTTATCGCTATATCCATCTATGTTTCAACTCCAGGTGCAGTTTTCTTAACCTTACACTTCGCAATAAAACATCAATGAACGTTATAAAATTTGCACGAATTTGAAACTCATTTCTTTGAATCATCGAACAACTGTTGTTAGTCTGAACGTTAAGATCGTTTCTATCAGAACTCCTAAGGGGGCATCTTTGTCCAATTGCTCATCGCACCTTTAGGATCAAGCAGACATGTTAGGACTACTAGCAAAATTTTAAATGGTAACACCTTTCTATTTACTAGCAACGCCCCAAAGTCGACTCAACTTTAGGTGGTATCCTACTGATGTACTGATATCGTTATCAGCAAATTTATATATTCGTTTCTTTTTTTTTTCATTTTTATGTCCCAGTCCCCACAGAAACCCCCAACTACTTTCTACTTCTCGTTTCATTGTATCATATATATTTTTACGACCTACGTTTCTCGGGTAGGAATATTGAATATACGAACGAAAAGACGCAATTTATATAGATTTTATACACACTGGATGGGGATGGGAATGTAACTCATAATTCTGTTTGGTTTTTAGTATGATCATAGAGATCTCACAGTAGAACAACTGGGACGCGAACGGCATTCTTCATTTTGATATTTTAGCCATTGAGTTATTGAATTCCCACATCCAGGTTTATTGTTTTCTACCTATCTGAAGACAAGTTGAATTTTTCATAAATTTTCAAATGATTACTGTATAGATATATATCACGATTTAACATTCAATAAGGAATTCATGCTATGTAAATAATTATTTTCAGTTATATTCAAATTGAATATTATTTTTCAGGAACGATGACATGAAGTAAACTTTTTATACAAAGTGAAACGTTGCTGTGAAAGATGTTTTGTGGCAAGGTAGTGGCTGCTACATACTAATATCCTCCCAAATGGAAATTATTTCGCATAATTTTTTATTTCACCTGTCATTTAGTGACGAAAATGCAGTATGAAGCCAACAGTAGTCTGTTATCCCTCTACTCCAATGGTTCCCAACCGGTAGTACGCGTGAGTGATGTGAGCAACATGCACTAATAGTGTAGTGTAGCTTGTAGCAACTCTAGTCCGGACCTGTCTCCTGATTTGTATAATATATCACAGCTCTACCGCAGGGACACTCATTTGTAAACAATTATGCGTCACCGCTTCCCGAAACGACCAGAAAGAGACATTTGTGATCCAGAAGATGCGTCGGACGATCTCGAGTGCTACTGGATATATAAGAGAAGCGACCACGAGAGGGAAGGAGGATTCCGAACAGAATATTTGTAGTCAGTTTTAACGGAAAAAGTAAATATTCAGATGAATTAGTTTGTGATTGTGCAATTGTTCTACTTCAAAGAATTGTGCTCAAGAACCTAAATCACCGGCCAACGTGAATATGATGAAAGTTTCTAACAGTACGGTTTTATAGTGGAGCCAGGGACTGAAACCAGTGACAAGTTTCGCACTAAAGACTTTAAAAGTATATTTTGTATGATGAATAATTTTTTGTTGAGTTTGTACTAATTTTTTCTGTATGTTTTCAGACCTATGGGTAATAAATAAAACTGTAAATACCATTATGATATTTTTATTTCTTCTTTATTATAAGCATGTTATGAATAAACAAATATCTAACCAGCATTAAATATGAAGTTTAATCAGGAATTTAATTTAAAAAGCCACTAAACACTTTTAGACGGGTAAATATTATAAGTTTATTAAAATATTTAGGTCTGGTGGTACGCCAAAATTTCTCAAAAAGTCGAGTGGGACGCAGGTGCAAAAAAGTTGGGACCCCTGCTCTACTTGATATATCTTTTGAAAAATTGTTGAATCGCTAAAATTTTGAGGAATTAAAAACGCGGGAAATGTTTATACGTGACTCTGACTGAGTCTGACTACCGATTCCGTAATACTACGGATACCATATTTCAAATGAAAATATGAATTTATGGAATCGAAACAACACCTACTCGGAATATTTTATGATCCCTATGGTATTCAATTGCGTAAATCAAAATTTTCTCCTGGGAAAATTTGAGTACTGTTTGTCTAACGATTGGTTCAAATTGTGTCTCCCACAGCGAATAATGTGTCAGAGTCAAACATAAAACGTTAGGTGCTGTATTACGTCAAGATTCAGAATACACTCATTCAAACGCCGGTATCCCACAGGGATCAGTTTTAGGCCCAACGTTATTTTTTATTTATGTAAACGATACTGTTTGTAGCTTTCCATCAGTTACCATTAAACTTTCTGCTGACGACACGAGTATACTAGTTAATATTATACTCCTCAATGGAAATACTATTGATTACTAACACTCAACCAAATTCCTAGGAATACCTATCGACATCAAACTGAACTGACTAAATTGATCAGGCCAATCTATGCACTATTGGGAGAAATACCAATCTCGCAACAATACAAGTTTTTATTGCATATTTTCCTGGTGGACTACAATGAGGAATAGAATCTATATACTCCAACAAGCACTTATGTATTCGAAAGAAGGTATCAATGCTGATACTACTTACTATTGAACAAACATTCATCAGTGAAGAGTACAACTAGAGCTACAACGGAACTAGGAATAAACCGTTGTATTCCGGAATCAAAGTATACAACCATCTACCGTCCATCATTAAATCTTTGGGCACTTTAAGTTTACAAAAACAACTAAAGATACTATTTAATCAGCCAGTGGCCTAAGAGGTGGCTAATATGAGAAGTATAATGCTTAATAATGCTATTTAAATTACCAAATCGTCAACACTGAATGTTAACTCAAGTAGATGATTTTTTTTCAACAATCTGAAGGTGTGATGAATTCGAATAGTACTACAGAGTTCTATATAACATAATGTTATGATGTGATTATGAATGTTGTTGAAACAGTTAAAAAAATCAGTGATAATTCGTGAATTGAAATTTCAGTAAAGAAGTCAATCACTTCAGTCATCACTCTCACATCAATCTTCGTACTCAAGAGAAAAGTATAGTTGAAAAGGGGGTAAAGAAGATAGAGTTTGTTTGGAAATATGTCACAATATGAAATAAGGGAACAATTTGATGATTCGAAATACAGGTTTAAAATTGAATTTTTAAAAAAGTCATATGAATTCAAAAGAATACTACGAACTAGAAACGTAGTGAGAAGAAAATCTACGAATTTGATATATTTTTAATTTTATTCAAGAAAAATAAATCATGACTGTATAAAGTCGGATGAATTACATAATTTATGAAATCGGATAAATCACATATTGTACAAATTCATTGAAGCATAAGTGTCAAACACTAAAAAAAAACATGACTGTGTAAAGCAGTAATAACATATTAGCTGTAGATACAATTTTGTACTGCTTTTCATGTCTTAGCCTAATTATGGAATTATTAATTTTGAGTATATACCATTTATTTGAGATTGTCTTGTTTGGTATAGGTATAGCATTATAGTTTTATTTCAACACCAAACCAACCACTTTTCAACACCTCGACACGTGTTTCAGTCACCATGTACCAACCTTTTTTTGAAGAAAGATTAATTTTCATCCCTACGTTTTCAAATTTAGAAGCTCATTGGTAATTATTCAAAAGTGCGTCAACATTCAGTTATTCAAAATCTCACATTTCAAACCCCTGTATCGTAGCTTGAGGCTGATAAACGCAATTGCAACTTCAAATAAAAAAGAAATGAACGACGTCACAGTGAATTTCACTAAAACTCTCTTCCACAAGATTAGTAATGGTTCGTGTGGTATTATTGTGACCGAATGCGTCGGTTCAATATAATGGGTCAAGTACTCCTCTTCTCGGCGGAGGCTGTCAACATTTGTCATAAACCGATCCGAGCGGAAGTAACGCCCATCTTGGCCAATTTCTTTCCATGTTTTACTCCTCGGAAAAATTACTCTCTCTGAATGTTCTCTCGCACGTCATTACCCTGTCCTATTATAACCCTCGTAAGATCGTATAACACGTGTTTTGCAAGATGATAAATGTTTGTTCCACAGACTTGAGGAGAACATTTTTTAATGTAATGTACTTACAGGTCTGAAAAAATAAGTAACGGAAATCTGATAATACACACAGTGAGGCAATAGTGCGTCAAGATCCGATTACTCGAGTTCTATGTTAACTAGGAAGATGATTAAAAACCAAAGCGAACCAGGCAATGACTTTTATCTCGAAATTTCGACTTTTATCTCTAAATTACAACTTGACGTAATAATTTCGACACATTCAAAATTCCCTCCTCTCCACACTATCCCACATAGTGGAATGAATCAAATGTATGTCAGAAGACAACTACTTTTCCTTATGAACATTGTACAGTGAATGGCTCCGTAGCGCCACAGCAAATAGAAATAGCCGTGCCCTACCCGCACATTCTATGCCTTTGGGTACACTCTTTCCTAGAGCAAATACATAAATTCGAACAAAGATGGAAAAGTACGTATAAGAGTATTAATTAAATAAATAATGATAATGATAATACTCCCTCATAAACACTCGAGGAATGTTCTCAAAGGCATATCCTGTGCGGGAAGAGGACGGCAATTGTTATTATTTTCCGTGGCGTTCCAGGGCGACTCACTGAGTTTTGTTGGTGTATTCAGTTTTTCAACTGCAGTAAAAATGAACAGAAAATCTACCATCCCGGGTGGTGGGTGCGCACTCCAAGCAAGTACCAGACGTCAAGATTGGCATATATGCATAACACATCACGCACTTGCTTTACAACAAGGTATATGGCCGCCCAAGGAAACCGAGGCACTTGAAAAAAATTCTCGCGTACTGTGGCCTCAAATTTCTGTCTGACGCTAGCAGAATTTCCATGGCCGGATACCTAAAACGCTGAGCTTTCACCTACCCACGAATGAAATGAATAATTTCGATTAAGTCGAAATTTCCTCCTCTCCACCCTACTCCAAAAAGTTAAATTGTTGAGTTAAATATCTGTCAGAAAAAAACTACTTTTTCCTATGAACAATATTTGTGCTAATAGATGTCACATGTCAATGTTCGTAAGGAAAAGTAGTAGAGGAGAGTAGGGAGAACAAATAAAACAACAATATTCTCATTACTGAAAAGAGTGTGGCCCAAGGCATTGCCTGTACGGGTAGAGGACGACTGTTATTACTTGCTGTGGCGCTCCGGGGCAACTGACTGTTTTTGTGGCGCATTTACTTTTTCAATATCCGTAGTATTACTATTCAACTTGCTTAAAATTTCCCACTTTTTGGGATAGTGTGGAGAGGAGGAGATTTGACTGTGTCAAAATTATTATGTTAAGTCGAAATTTTGAGATAAAAGTCGACATTTCGAAATAAAAGTCGAAATTTCGAGATAAAAGACGAAAAGTCGAGATAAAAGTAGAAATTTCGAGATTAAAGTCGAAATTTTGTACAACAGAGCCATAGCTATGTCGAATATACAGGATGATTGAGAATATCTAAAAAAATTTAAAATAATATCCGACAAACAATATGGATTCCAAGAAGGAATCTCAACCCAGGATCCAATAGCACACCTGATGAAAAAAATATATCATGATCTGGATGAACAGAAACCCTCGCTAGCTATATTTCTAGACCTAGCGAAGGCTTTTGACACAGTAAATTTTTCACTTTTGATCGAATCCTTAGAGGATATTGGAGTACGGAGTTTACAACTGAATCTATTTCGAAACTATCTACAGAACAGAACTCAATTTGTGAACATAAATGGATCTCTCAGTGCTCCAGGAACTCTAAAATACGGTGTACCCCAAGGAACGGTCTTAGGTCCCATGCTATTCATTCTGTACGTGAATAACTTATTTTTCTTGGATACAGTTGGGGAAATTATTACATTTGCAGACGATACGGTTACATTATTATCACGATTCAGACTGGGAAAAACTTAAAATAAAAGTAGAAAAAGATTTCCTCCAAATTGAAAAATGGTTTAAAAATAAATTTCTAACTTTGAATTTTGATAAAACCTTTTTTACCCCTTTTAGCTCATACAAAACAAATCTGCCAAATTTCAAGACTCTAGAAATCAAGGAAAATCACAAAACACTTGAGATAAATTCAGCCACGAGCGTTAAATACTTAGGTGTGTATATCGATAGTCATTTGAAATGGGATACTCATATAGAATTCATCACAAAAAAACTTAGATCATTAATTTATTTATTCTACAAATCCCGAAAATTTCTTTCCCAAAATGATCTGATTTCCCTGTATAATGCCTTGGTAGTACCACACCTCACATACGGAATAATTGCTTGGGGTGGAATACTGAAAACCCATTTGCTCCAATTAGAAAATGTATTGAAAGTTTTTTATAAAATTATTTTAAGGAAACCCCAAAATTATTCTTCAGACCAGCTACTAAATGAAATTCAGCTATTCAATCCCAGACAAATATATTTCTATAACGTTGCTCATTACTTGTTTAAAAACAAACATACTCTTGAGATTGCTCACAACTCCAGATATGACACCAGACAAAAATATCCCTTTTCTGTCCCACATATGAATAAAACTGTTGGACAAAGGAGTTTAAATTACTTGGGCCCCAAAATTATGAATTCGCTTCCAAACGAAATGATAAATATACATCTTCCATTTAAATTCAAAAAACTACTAAAAAAATTCGTAACAGAAAATGAAACAAAAATAGAAAAAATTATAGACACTAAAAATAACTGAAAAATATATTTATCTGTGCATATCATATGCTTATATTCCTAAGGTCTTACTTTACATTTCAAATTTTATATTTTAGACTTCAATTTTATATTTTAGATGCAAAATTTTATATTTAAGATTTAATATTTTATATTTTTATACTTTAACTCGTGAATAATATTTTGTATTTTATATTTCTTTGTTTAAATTTTATATCTACTTTTATGTGTGTATTAAATACGTTATATGTGTGTACGGGTGTATGTGCAGATATTGATATATCACACAACATACCATTTTTATCATAAATTTGTAAATGATTCTTTTTATCTTATTTCAATATGTATTATGTTTTCGCACACAGTGTTTAGTGCTTATCCTTTATGAGCGCTGGACACTCGCGAATATATTCCAACGTTTATATAAAACATAGGAAGCATCCTCCTGTAAACCTTGATAAATAAACGTTATTATTATTATTATTATTATTATTACTATTATTATTATTATTATTAATAATCAACAGCGTCGAGTGCTATTTTTAAATGAACTGCCTCGCATGTTATCATATTTCTGTTGGATCAGCAGAAACCCCAACTTTTTCATAATGGTACCTTGTATATTTACCTTATTTGTATCAAAAGTTTCGATTCAACAGTATATCATAAATTGCGTAATTTCTTCGAAAAAAAACATCCTCGGAGAAAACTCATGATATTGTGAAAAAATATTGTCATATTATAAAAAAGTGTTTCCATCTTATGCATAGTCAAAAAAATGTGTTACCATTTGTGTCTTTCAGTTTTGCCATTAAAAAATTTTCATTTTATTTCAAAAACTAAATGGTTGGATGGAAGAGCTAGGTCTAATCAAGGTCATACATTGAATCCTGCAATTTGATAGGATATTTATTCTATTTTCATTGCTGTACCTTGATTTCAGTTGTTATAGCTATTCCCGTCAATGAAATATATTATTATTATTTTTAAATAATTGTTCCACTCATGCTTATTCACGGCAAATATTTATCTGAGAAAAAAATACTGTATTTTTGTAAATATGTCAATAAAAACCAATTATAGATAACTCACACATAACAAAAAGGAGCTTTATGTTCAAAGTGTCGCGTATCGCCATCCGGAAATCTCCTGACTTTCTGAACTATTGCTCTGAGTTCATTTGGTAGCTGTTCTCGGGTGATTTCATTAATGACAGTTCTCATTCTCATTTCCAAGTCGTCGCGGTTACGTACTGGACCTCTTTGAAATGAACTCATATGGAGAAATCCAATGGCGTAATATTTGGAGATCTGGGTGGCCAGCTCTAACGAGTCCATGGGTTCCTATCCAGTTTTCTCTAAATATGTCATTTGAATTGTGTGCAGGTCTTCTATCCTTTTGAAATACAATAATAGGCCTTAAATGCAGTGGTAACTGTCCAATTCCTAATTATATTTGTTTCCGCAAAAATCCACTTTGTGTTACACAGTTGAACACGTTAGTCAAATAATATAGGCTAGATAAATATACAGGGTGCCATTGAAAAAAAAGTTGGTGTTACTGGCGATCAAACAGGTAGCTGAAAAAAATATCTATACTGTTCAGAGAAAGTGCTATCATTGATTAAGTAATTTCTGCAAATTCCAAATTTATATCTTTTCGAATAAAAAAACTGCAGGCTGTTACATGTTTGCTGAGTCACCCTTCATTTTCACCCATTCCATTCAGACGTCAAACCAGAGTCTTTATAAATGAACCAATTAATTTTTGGTATCTGAAAGACTCCAAGCCTGCGATTGTTATTATCAGAGAAAATAAAGCCGATTTATCTGAGGCGACAAAAACAGTTTTTTCTGTAGCCTTGTGCGAGACGTATCAAGAAAATAATAACAGCGATTATCACTCTTGCGCGAGATGTGCTCCTTCAAGATGATGAATGCGACTTTTTATGAGAACAAGAAATATTCTTGACCGTGTAAAAAGGCCAAAAAGGCAGCTGGTGGCAAGTAACGGCGTCCAGATAAGATCTTATAAATTAATGAATTACTGTCGGTGGCAGAGAAGCAGCCCGCTTGCCTTTCTCCTCGTGATGCTGCAGCGGCCCTGTTTCGCAACTTATAAGTACCTCGAGACCACTAATTACTTGAATTACGAGCATAAGTGCTACAGATTAACGAATGAAGTAAGCCGGATCAGCAATTTATAACTTCTATTGATAATGCTATTTGGCCAATTAGGGCAATTGATGAAAATTCTTGGCATTTATTGTTCGTAACATTTTCCTATACGGGGCGATACCAGTTCATGAGACCTATACAAGTAATGTCTATAACATACAGGGGACTTGAGAAAAAGAACCATATCACACTATATTCCTCTCTAGAACGAGAATATTTTTATTTTATTCGACTTTTCAACTAAGATAACTTCAAAATGAAGAACGTTTTATGTAATGATATTCTCACTAAGGCCTTGGTGAGTTGATCTTATTGAGCAACACGTGCAAAAACAAATCGGCAGCTCAGGCGCATCTGGGTGGGAACAAAACATTCCCTCTGATGTCGGCCATTGGCTTACTAGTCAAAGACATGGTGGTGAGGCCGTAAACAGCAGTAGACGACAGCGAAGAAAGAAGACGCTTTGAGTGGACTGATGAATTTAGGGACGACCTCATGATTTGCCACGAGAGCCGTGTGCTAGCAGTATGAGAGACATTCAGAGCATGCCGCCTTCTATGTCTAAAATCTTAGGAGTCGGGGCTGTGTCAGAGCTTCCTTTCAGGCGATGTGAATATGTACCGCGTGTCCATATAGCTGTAGAGAGGGCTTGCATGATGCCTCTAATGCAGGTCATCAGAACCCGCAGGGCACTTAATAATACCAAGCCCTAGAAGTCACTACAACTGGCACGGGTATGGATTCGGAGATTCACCATGTTTTTTCAGAAGAAGTTGACAACTGGCAAATCAACTGTATCGTTTATGATTCTGCTCGAATTGTGTCTCACAAATAGGCGAGATAACAGGTGTTCTGTATACAGTCTATGCGATAAATTGCTAAAAAATTCAAACTAGCTCACGACACATTAAATCAAGCTCAATCAGGATAGAAAAGGATACGAATGTTGGTGGCTGCAAAGAAGTCACTAGTGAGGCGGGTGAGAGATATCGCGGAAAACATGAATTACCTACATAAACCTTCATGCTTATTTCAAAAACCTCCTCATGTTGTGGGTAACTTGTCGGCGGCTTATTGGATGGAAACGTTCCGGAAAAACCTTTATGAGTTTCTCCAACCCGTCAACACAAATACATTTCAGCACTAGCACAGTTCAAAGCCTTCTGCAGGAGGCTTCATTAGCTTGAGCATGATGATCTGAGATTGAAGAACTTTGTTGCTCCAAGACCTGATGGGTTGAACATTGTTTGAAAATATTTCCAAGCACTCACCACCATCTCGTAAGATACTTAAACTCATGGCAAGATGGACAACCACAAATTACAGACCGGTTTATCGGGGAGTAAATCGTGCTTATCACCAAAAGCCAAGATTTGTCAAATCCCAAAAGTTACAGACCAGAACACGTGTTATAAGATGCTTATGCGCATCCTGTACATGCGAATACTTTCTGCAGTTGACCAGGTATATAAACGGATATAAAAACAAGGAAAATCAATAAAGAAGGGGGTCGATGTGAGAAGAACTCGATTATCGACAGTTTTATTATGCAAGGACTCCGTGCACTATAATCTGGATTGATGACCGCTAGGTATTTGATACAAAATCGTATGAGGTCATAAGCTGATAGTGCAATTGCATATGCTTTGCGGTACTCGACCGAATGGTGAGATGCATTGGCCAACTGATGCGGCTCTGGAGGACTCGTTTCACCATAAGGTCTGGTCAGAGTCCAAACCGAGCAAATAATCTTCAGACGAGGCTTGTTTCAGTCCGCAGTCCTGTTTTTCTCTGCATGTTCCTACTATTGCGTTGTATTCAGGAAAACCCTTGATATGCCTCAGGAGAATATAATTTACATGAATCCTTGAGGGTGATGGTAGAATACACTCATGCTGTCGTGAAAAGAATTGGGGATCGCCAATGTTGCATGGTTCATCTGAATAGAGGACGATGCGAGGAAAAGAAAGATGATGTCGACCCGTACACCTCGGCGTCCTACATCATTTTGATGCTCGAGAAAGGTATACTCTTCTGGAGGTGAAAAACGCCACTTCCATCAGGTAATTTCAGTTTAAAACTCTCACTGCGGCAAGTATCAGCATAAAAAAGTTTACGCAGTAAGTAATCTTGGCGTTCCGATCCAACTTGAAATGAAAACAATGATGCATTTTCATAGGAGCTTGCAACCTAAATCGTTCGTTCCACTATTATACTTCCCCAGACAACAGGGAGGCCATGGATATTTTGATTGTCTTCAATCAAAATCAATGGCCCTAGTAGATCCTTCTCCCTGTTCTCCCTTCTTTGGATGGTCCGCCACCTTAAAGAAATAGTGGTCAAAGCAGTACTTTTCAAGGCAGCAACTCGTTTAGCTAATGAACTCGGTGTCGTAGTCGACACTGAACAAAGTGACCAAAACTCTGTCACCAAGCAAAAAGCGGAGAATGAGGTACTCCTGCAAAATAAGCCAATGCATGGGTTTTTTCCACGAACATGAAAGAACTAGGCTTATTCAAAAATGCTTTTATTCCTCATATCAACTGGGCTGAAGTCGAAGATCAAGGAAATCATTATGTCCTACCGTAGCCGCATGATAGGTATAGAGGTCCGGGAGAGTGTCGTAGGGCGCCTGAAACCAAAAAGAAATGAATAGTACTTTATAGTTATTTGGTGTCAGCATGTCAAGCTTATGCAGTCTCAGCCTATAACCTCTTGTGAAGAGGAAGAAAAACGGACTAAATATCGAGAATAACTGTTTGAACTCCAGAGTATTTATCCAAACCGTTCTGTCAAAATTGTGTTTCTGATCATAGGGGTACTTGGTAGAATAATGACGAATGTGAAGGCCGTATTTCTTGATTTACTTCGTCTACTCAGAGCACATGATTTTCAGAAACAGTTATCACTCCACATGAAAAAAACTTGATTCAAACCGTCACACGTTAAAAGGTAAGGGCTGCGTCTTCCCTAGCTCGGACAAGTCTTTCGAAGACTTTTGAGGGTTGTACTCTTAAGTGTGTGCAGCTAGTTGACGGAAATAACAATAACAAATAACAATAACAATTGGCAGGTAAAATTTAAAATAATGTCACACCCTCGTCAAACGGCAGGAATCAATTTTTGACCATGTCGGACAAATCCGCTGTCGCAGAAACTACTCGCAACAACGATACAAAGAGTAAAATTTCAAGAAACCCAAGTCATCTCTACAACATCTGCATATCACCCAAGTGAGCAAAGCTTGGCTACCAGTTTTCAAAAAATACTACCTACATTAGCTCCTAACCCAAAAAGTGACGGTGATTTTTATTCTAGAATCTTTGTATTTTCGAAGCGAACAACGTTTGGTCAAATTTCAATAAGCGACCGCAATGAAAACTGAAAAGAAAATCCCTGAAAGGAAATAAAGCGGAATGCATTTCCACTCTAGCATTTCGTATTTGTTTTTATCGAGTTGCTCTACAATTGTGGAAGCGTAAAGTAACGACGCGGAGATACAATATTCGTTGAGAAAACGACGGCGACGTCCTCAATAGACGCTAATAGAACTGCAAACACGTCGGTGGCGACCATTTCCGAAGCTAAATATACCTATCGAATCATTTCTCGCTGAGGACCAGGAAAGAGTACAGAGATAAAAGTTTGTCCTAGGAAAAAGTGACCGTATAAAATTCCATCGATATCTCGCAGAGAGGGCTGAAGTATTGTTTCAGTTTTCAGAAATATATAAGAAGTACCTATCAGATACAATACATTACATTCATTACGTACTTCTGGCAAATAAAAATAGAATTTCAAGAACTTCACTGACCCTTATTGGTTTTAACAAGTTTTACCATTGACGCAGTGAGAACAATATCGACTGCTAGCTGTTCTAGTGTTTCTACTGCATTTACCACCACTGCTCTCCTAACTTTTCTGTAATTTGGTGAGTCATAATATACCCAAATTCACCTTGAGAAAGCCGCACGCATTTTTGAAAACTGCATAAAAAACTGCCATACAATGTAATTCAATATATTTTTTATACTTCTATAGTTTGAGTTACTTGATATATTTTCTACATATTTATCAGTTCAAACATACCATTTCATGCACCATATGTAATGGTGGTGTGATGCAGTTATAGAATATTAGTTTAGTTGAGTCGAGTCGTGTAAATCGTAGCTCCGAATAATAAGGGCAAGGAGAAGGGCACTTCACCTCGATTTTATTGTTGTGTATTTTTATTTTTGTTCGCAATTATGTTGGCAAACGATATCTTCGATAAGAACTTTTAAGCGACGATGAAGAAGATGCTGTAAATATTGTTGAAGGCCCCCGCCGACCAAGGATATTTAGAAGACGGTTGAATCTTTCACCTTGTGGAATGAAACGGAATTCAAAAACCGATTTCGATTATCAAGAGTCTGTACGGTTGATAATGGAGCATGTTGAAGCAAATTCACTCAAGACTGAAGGCACGATTTGAAGAAGGCACATTTGGTTATTACCTCATTTGACACTTCGCTTATAGAGAGAGAATACTATGGAAGTTATCATAGCAGCTGCAGTTCTACATAACATTGCCATAAATATGAGGGAAGAAGAACCAGGTGGAAATATATTTGAAGGGTTGGAAAACTCCAATCAAAATATTCCTCACAATCAAAATCGCGGTTTGGTGAGACAAGACTTAATAGAGGAATACTAAAAAATTGTATGAATGAATTGGTTTTATGTTAGAAGCTACTACATTTGTTGGGTTCCAAAAATCTTTCAACTGGCTGCACCCTTACAACAACCCTCTAGAGACTTACATATAGTCCCCCTTAACTTTTAACTTGTTATGTCATGCATACTTGAAATCTTTTTAAAGCTACTGTTTATATTATGTCAATAAATAAATAAATAATTGTTTAGGACACTTGATTTTATTTTAGGCAATAGGTATTTATTAACTTGAATACAGAGCCGGTTTTAGGACCACCGCAGATAAGTAAACACTGTTCTTCAACACTATTCAACTGTAAAAGTGAACTCAAGAACTAGTTCTGTTTACTTAAGCCGTAATAAGTTTTAAGTTTTGGAATTTTCCGGATTTTGGATATAAATTTTACAAATAAAACAAGATGCAAAACAGAATTGAAAAATAAAGAAGAAGTTAAGTTGACTGTTAAAATTGAAGCAAAACGTCCGTTTATCTACATACCTTTTTTTGAATACGGTCCGACGTGGTCTTCAACCACCATAGATCACTAAAATATTCCGAATTAAACCTGAGCTATCAAATCCTGCTATGAGTAACTTGGATTACGATCAACTGCTGAGTCTAATAAAAAAGCCAACGAAGAACCAACCACCAATTATGAGAAATTATTCCAGGAACAAACCAAATAATTGGAATATCAAATATCAAAAAATTTCTCAATCTTAAATTCTGAGATAGACAAAACCATCGCTGACGTATGTATTTTGAAAATCCAAAACCTGTGGATACAACAAAAGTTGGGAAGAAACAGCATTGCAGTTTCTGGACTCTATTTTCATTAAGAAGGACTCTCTAACTCAAGGGACACTGGCGCAGCTGAATGGGATACTTGGTCTGAATTTCTGTGAAGTGATATTGATAATATCTATATTGCTGGAAATTCAGAGAAGCCACCAGTAATTATGGAGTTCATTTCTTTTTTGAAAAATCACTTATTTTCCCGAATATTCAAAAATTTAAAGGAACTTGCTTTTGCAATTAATATGTCTCCTATAAAGAAAGAGAACAGCAAACAATTCTGAGGTATCATTTGAAGAAAGCCAGGGAACAAAATCTATACAAGCTACTATCAAAAGTCATTAACTAATTATTGATGGAGCATATTCTATAGAACATTTGAAGGAGCTTGAGGGTGAAGCAACCTTGGTTCCTGACGACCAGACAGAAAGTTTCAATCAAGACAGTGGCTTGTTTCTCCAACTTGGGAATAGAAGCGTTGAAGGAAAATGGAAGCGAAAGAAGGTTGATTTCAGTCCCGAAGCAGCTACCAGTGGCAAAAGCATTACCACCTGTATATAGTCACGCACAAAAGACCTTATATGTCGAGGTGCTTGTGAGGCTGCATGACCCCCCTAATAACTTCACAGCTGATAACTTGAATTATTGGACAAATGAAGTCTTTAAGTTATTCTTTCCGTATTAGCAATTTTGTTTTCTATTATTAAGATTATTTCTGACTAACATTCAAAATAGTTTTGTGAATGCATCATAACAATATACTTCCTTCAGTCCAACTGAATGTTCGTTAGTTCCTAGTATTGTCAATGTGAGAAATGTAATTGATCATTATCACTTTAAAATGGTAGCGATAACAGAATCGTGGCTGCACCCAAATATTCCGGATAATTTAGAGGTTATAATCACCTGAGAAAAGATAGATCTACGAGAGAGGGTGGAGTTGCACTCTATATTCATAATTCTTTTATTTTTTCACATATTCAAATAAATCATGATATCGAACAACTGTGGGTAAAATTAACGTATGGGATAGTACAGGGTTCAATTCTAGGACCGCTGCTATACACAGTATATACTGCAGACTTTACTAATGTTGTTAAAAATTGCAGAACTCATTTCTATGCTGACGATACCCAGTTCTACCACCCTTTCGACGTGAGCGACTTGGGGATATATCTCGTATTGTTGACAATCAACGGAAACAAAACAACAGTCATGTGTTTTGGAAGCAAACAGAACATTTAAAAGACAATAAACGACTTCGAAGTTATTGTGGATGGCTATGGAATCAAACCAACAGATAGCGCGAAGAACTTGGGAATTATCTTGGACAGCTCTCTCTGCTTCAGACCATTCTCTGTGACTGGATCATTATTTCGAAACGAAACTATTGTGACGCTGTCTATTGATTTTTAGTTGAAATTTTATTGAAAAATTATTGAGAGAATGAAAATATCTCTCATCTTCAACTTTAACGAAAAAAAGTCAGTCTTTATTATTAAAACTCCTATTTGAGGCTCATGTGTGGTATTTGTCGGCGTCAAAATCCTCTTGAAGATTAATCTTCCTCCTGAAGATGATCACTTGGTGATTGAAACACGTGTCGAGGTGTTGGGATAAAACTCCAGTATAGTCTTTGCATGAACTGTCTGATATGAACGTAGTTTTTTTGCAATTTGATGAACTGGTCAAAAACTGATTCAAATTACTACGCGTTTCCACAAAAAAAAATCGAATTCATCAGAAAAGAGTCATTCAAAGGATGGATAACTACTGGCATAAAACTCTTTTGTAAATTCAAACGATTCCTCGTCGATATGAAAAAACTTACTACTGATTTGGGGACTTTGGACTATTAGTCCAGGTTTGAATTTTATATGCCCGTAATTTCAATTCAAACAATAAGTAGCAAATATTTGACGAGGTCGATATCGAAATGTATGCACCCAGTTTATATTCAAGCAGTTTATATTCGTCCCGGCTGCTTGCTTTTACGTTGTAGGTTCCGATTTATTTGCTAAACAACATTTAACCTTTCGTGTAGCGTTGATGTTCAGCCATTCGTCATGCGAACATATGTTTGTGATGAAGTTATACGCTTTCTGAATTACTGATTAGGAAATCTCAGAGAACAAATGGTACAAAATAGAAGTTACAAGTCTGTCGAAGTTTATGAATGCAAGGTACGATTCGAGACGAATTACACTAATTTGTGTTTTCTATGCAACTATTATATTGATTGAACCACTGTTATCACTATTGAATATCAGTGTACCTTGCATTTCATCATGATCAAACTTTTCCATTTGATATTCCGGAGTTACATGATTTCTTCAATACCCCACTAACATCAAGGTGTAGAAGCTTACATATGTGAACAGGTTCTTCTTATTTCGGAAAATCAGTGTATCACTCACATAAGCGATATACCTCGTAGCAAAAAAATTCTCTAGAGAACCCACTACTGAAATCGGGTTGATAAAATGTCCAGACGAAACATTCACTACCTCTAGAATAGACAAGTTAGACCCTTGATACAAAATTACTTTCTAGAAAGCCTGACTCTGGATAACGATTAGTTCCTCCCATCTCTGAGGGCGACCAAAACAATGCGACTGGGAAGTTATCACAGCATTCAAATCATTTGTGACCTTCATATCCCCCGAATAGGACGGTATCTTTCCAGCTCTAGTCCAAAACAGACTGGAAATACTTTTGCTCATTCTCATTGAACTGTATAGACCCGGTTGGCTGGCGGCAATGGTGATATACATACCAAAAGTGAGTCGTACAGACCCACATCCCAAGTCGGTCAGACCAATTGGCTTAAGACTTTCCTCCTTAAAGGACTTGAGAGGGTGCTGGAAGGGCATATTGGGCGAGAGGATGTTTACATGTCTATCAAACAGGAAAATAAACAGATTCAGCATTACAAAGCCTCGTTGAGAAATTACCCATTTCCTTAAAAACGAGAAGATGGCTGTGGCCACATTTCTCGATGTCGAAAGAGCATTTGATAATTCACTATCTATATTTAGTGGATCAGCTTTGGCTGAAAAAGGTACAGACACAATCATTATTGGCTCGAACTAGGTCATGGTTATAAACAGGATAGCTACTTCATCTCTACAAGGTTCAAGATCTCCAGGGGCTGTCCACAAAGCGTGGTTTTATCACTCCTTCAGTGGTCACTGTGATGGACGATCTACTCAATGTCCTTGAAGGAAGAGGAGTGAAGCTTCAAGCAAATGCTGATGGCCTTGTAACTTTGGCAAGGACAACGTCAGGAAGGGTAGCTTCTGATATCCTCCAAAAGTAGTGAATGACGTACATAGTTGATGCCAGAGGGAACAGATATCTGCCAACCCCAACAAGACTGTAAAAGTACCCTTCACCAGAAAGAGGAAACTAGAAGATGAAACTTCATTTTCTTCCAATAATTGTTGAGATCATTCCATCCGCAGCGGAAGCAAAATATCATCCTATATAGGTGAAAAACTCACATGTCGAAAGTTTTGTGGAAATTGATATGGTATACCCGAGTGCTAGAAAGTTTTTCATGCCTTGTTGAAAACACAAGTGTAGTGTGAGATGCCTCGATGTCAATCCCGACGTCTGGTGCTTGCTTGGAGTGCGTAACGACTACCCAGGGTGATGCTGTTGGTTAACCTGATTTTCCTATAGCTGAAGTGGATAGGCCGCCAAAAATCGTTAAATAAGTATAGTCCTCTTCTACTCACACAGGTTATGCTTTCGATGGGGCATTATCATTATTATGATTATTATATGCCCCAAACGAATCCACTGGATATATATAATGATTATTAGACCGATGGTCACATATGAAGCAATAGCTTGGTGACAGATAGCGAACGGCCCAGGCCAAGCTTTCTATATCAAAATCTAGCTGACGTGCTTATTGTATCCCTAAAAAATTGCGACATGGCAATAATGTCATGATTTGAGGGATAACATAGAAAAGATGTTACCTTCAGTTCTATTTGAGTATTACCTAGGTTGTGATACTTGATCGGAGATGCAGACACATGTTGGTTCAAAGAAGTCGTGAACCTAGAATAGAAATTTTAACCTTCCTATAAGGTCTTATGTCATCATATTCCAGGACCAATATTCTTGCTGTTGACTCATGTGCAGAGAGATTGGAGGAAACCAAGCTTTCAGACGAATCAATTGAAAATTTCTCGGATATTCCACGGCATAAGAGACTCTGCTCGATAGGAAGATTCAACATTCTGTCTCTGGTCTGGATTCCTGGATACTCTGGTATGAAAGACAATGAAGCAACAGACTCTTTTGCAAAAGAGGAAGTTGCAAAAGGTTTAATCGGACCTAATAAATACTCAATAGCTGAACTGTAAGTAGAGTATCAGACTTATAGATAACTCACCAGGGTTCGTCCATTCCAAGGTATTCATGAATCCATCGAAAAATATCGCCAAGTAATTAGCCTCTAGTACGTTTACAAACAGGCCTACTTACTGGTCACTGTTATCTGAATCACTGCATTTCAAGACTAGGACCACTGGAAAATCCGATATGCTGTATTTGTCTTGAAGATGATGAAACATCAGAGCATAGCTTCGTACCTACGCCGTCTCGGACAAAATTAGGTTTTCGATGTTTGGCGGAGCATCTCTCTTGCCATCGGACCTAAGAGATCAATTACCAGGTGAACCAATCGGCTTCGTCAAGAAGCTGGATTTATTTGATGAATTATGAATTGGTGTGAGCCACAATAGATCACTGGTTGTAGTGGAGGGCCGCAATGTACCCACTCACTTAAAACCTAACCTATCGACTATAACTTGATTTTTCTGTAGTATTTTTTCCGTCGAATTTCTTGTTGATATTCTCACTAACTCTTGTAATTGGACTTAGTCTGTTGGATTAATTATTCTGCAAATTATTTGAGGACAAGTGGTATCGCTGAACTGGGATCAGAATTGTATATTCCATAAACTTGTAAAATTGTAGTTTTATTTTTAAACATATTCCGATTAAAAACATTCAATTTCCTTTAATTTATTGTCATTTATCTTTAGTTAAAAAACTGTGAATTTGTATTTTATCCATGTTTATAATAATCGAATTAACAGCATCTCATATTCCATTTCATATTATGTAACATAATCGTCTATTTTGCTCTGCACGGTACTCGTTACATATGCTTTTTATTACCATATTCTATTTCAGTGAATTTATGTGGATTTAAAAATAGTTCTTGGTGTTCAACAGAATAAATCTCTTGTTAACGTTTTTGATATTCATTAATCTATTCATTCGATTGCAGGGTTTTCAGTTGCACAAAACAAGTCGATTCAACGAAATTCAAACTCACACAACAACATCAATCCAATGTTTGTGTAACTTTATATGAAGGTTTACAATTCATTAGTAGGTGAACTGCACGAATGGACTTGTTTGCCTATTAACAATAAATAACCGTTATAACTGGTTATACATTGACAGTATTGCCATACTAAATATGAAAATCGAAATACAATTTTAATACTGACCAAGAATTTATCGATGATACGACAATATTGGGTGGTCTAGGTTTGTTGATGTTGATACCTGTACATAATTATGATTGTATCATAATAAGCAATATAACGTGAATTTATTTTCAATAATTTTTAAATAAATGTTATTTCATGTGTGCTTTTTATCGGAAACATTATGCTGTCTCAAATGACTTTTGCAGTTTCATCATTTTGAATTAGTTATACACGAGGAATTAAAAACCTCTCTATTTACGTAAAAACATGCAGGAAAATTTCACTAGTCGAGTCATACTAATGTTGAGAGTTAATTTAGGGCATCTCAGAAATTTTGAGATTACCCATAGAAATATTTTTATACTGCACAAAGGAATTTGCTAGATCGGATTGAGGAGCATATGTTTAAATTAAAAGAATTCAGATATATCTATGACTGAGTCATCCTGTCAGTATTGAAATATTTTGCACTGGTATGTATCATCTGCACTGGTTCTCCTACTGCCACTATGAATTTAGTTGATATTTGTTTTACTCCTTCGAAATCAATCTTTCTTGTCGAATATATTTTAATGAATTTTGAAAAATGGGTATGACCAACTACGATAATACTTATGTCTATTCTTTCCTCCGCTCAAAATGAGAATACTTATAAAATCTATTGATATGATTTGTAAAGGATGAGAATATTATTTCTTTTGACTTTGTTTTTACTTTTCCGTAATTGACACATTTCACATTTACTTAAAATATTTTTTGATGTTTTGGAATTTTTAATAATTATGAAATTTTCTCTAAAAACCATCCATTTTCTAATCCCCGAATGTAAATATTTTTGTTGGATCAATTTCTCAATCAGTTGTCTATCTATCTTAACTATTATTTCATTTACGTCTTCGTATATAATTTTTAATGAAAATTGTCCTGTCCTACTTTTGAAAACATTCACTTCTATTTTCAGTTGTCTATTATCGTTTGTCCTGTCAAATCGCATTCTTGTATTCGTGTCAGCTATACATTTTTTCCCCCAATATTTCAAATTTATATTCTTTCAACAGTAGAGCCCACCTGTGTGTCCTATTACTGGCATATTCACAATTATTTATTAATTAATTGAGCTTCAATCAAGTTCGATATAAAACTCTTCCCCCAATAAGTAAAATATTAACTTTTCAAAAAAAAATATGCTGGCCAATTCAAATTCAGTGATTCTGTAGTTTTTTTTTGTTTTTCGATAATTCGAGAAACAACTTATATTTAATTATTTTTTTAATTAATCAACATGCCTAGACATCCACTCAATTGTTCCAGATTTTAATGTTCCAATTCTTCTAGGATCCATTACTATACCAGTACCATTATTGGTGAAACAGCAATATTGGTCAGAACACTATTTATTATAGACGTGACATTCAAACATAATTTCAAATACCGCTCACACAGCAGATTCGGAAGAAATTCCCATTCGAGTCAATAACAGACACGTATTCATTTGTGTACTCAACGAAATAGAAAATATTTCGAGTGGTTGTCGGAGAATGTCAGGAAATTAAATAAACTTTACTGTGCCTGGAAATTGAAATCGGTTCTTGTTCCATTTGAATCCAATCCTTGCCTAGCTGCAAAGCTGCAGTATACTGTAACGAAAATTCGATCAGACATTTTATACAGATATGCGTTGATTCTCATAGCAGATTGAAGCCAACTGGCAATTGAAGCAGATTTCTTTCTAGGGTGTAAGAAATATGACTGTACATGAAGAATTAAACCAAGATGAAAAACAAGGTTGTTGTATTTTTTCTGCATTTCGGGGTAGGTGGAACTGTCGGGAAGTTTTTTAACTTTGTCCTAATCTTCAAAACGATTAAGACAGGGAATATCTCGGAACTCGAGACTAGTGAAAAATTGTAATTTCGGAGTTGTGAATTGAACCAATTGGTTCAGCTTTTTTTGATATGTCACCCAATGAGTTTTTTTTTTTTCGGTCACGTGAAAATTATAATTGGGACAACCTGTATATTTTGCAGTCTAAAACTATTAATTCAAGAACTACAGGTACTTCAATATCCTTTGTCTCATGACGATGACGACACGCGTGATGATCAAAACAAAACAAAATCATTCATATTTTATTTAAAAACAGTCAAAAACCTTTGAAATCTTGAAGAAGATGTTCTCATGTATTTTTGTAGTTTCGATTAAAAAATAGCAGAATGAATTAAAGCATTTGGTCAAGTGCGCTGAGGTGAATATGTTGATATGCTGCTTATTTATGGTGAATGTGAAAGAGATCCTAGACGAGTTAGAGATAACCCCTGTTTTCTCTCGACTGGAAAAGCGAAAGTAGAAACACCTAGCATAAAGTCTGTTCATACTATCGACAATATATCTGATGCTTTGGCATATCAACAAGTTAACCACATACATCTATTACACATTTGGAACATAAACATGGTATCAGTCTATTCACAGAATCCTAAAAAATCACAAATATCACCCTTTTAAGATATTCTAATTACAAGGTTTACTTCTTCAAGATTTTGATCGACGATGTACATTGCAGACATGAATAATATGTGCAGAGAAAAAGATTGATCTTTTTTTCAATAAAATTCTGTGGAGATTTCATAATAACGGAATGGTTAATCGTCATAATTTCCATCACTGGTCTGCCGAAATGGGTGAGAGAAACTCGATTTCAAAGAATATTCGGTGTGGAATGTTTAATGGACCATACTGTTATGAAGGTACAGTGACTGGAGAGAGGTATATGAAGTTTTGCAAAACATACTTCCAGTGTACCTCACAAAAATACTATTGAATGGTGGCAACAAGATGGTGCAACTCCACATTCTGACCACAGAATCAGAGGATGTATGGACAGGATATTTCGAGAACGCAGAATTGGACGAAACGAACCTATCTCCAAAATCGCCAGACCTTAGAAATTGCTCGTTTCAGACTTGTAGTCGTCGTGGGACAAATGATGAGGTTAGTACAACACGAGTAGGCTTCTGCATTGCCTGGAAAAATGCAAAACCGGAAACATTATGTAAAAATCCCTTCAAGGGTACACATTTAGTACTTAATTTTAACATGTCGTATGTATGTCCGATCAAACCAAGGTTAACCATGGTTTTGTTGACTTTTATATTGCTCCTGTATAAATACTTGACGAATATAGCACCGATTATTGTAATAAATTTCACTTACACGAAATACAACTCTTTCATTGAATCAAATGATATTGAAGCACAAATAGTTATTGAATTAGTTATTTCAGACTACAAGTATGATAGTTTATTGAAACCTGTATTTAAAATGGTGTCAGAAGTGGGATTATTAAATTTCATTGTCACAAGAGTCACAAAAACATTTTTGTGTTAATTAAGCAAAATCAGTCACAAAGTGATGTTACAGTTAGTCAAATCCCACGGCAAAAAGCAAGTCTTGGAGGGTCTAATCCACATATGGGAATAGAAGGAAATCAATCTATCAATTGGCATAAATGGTAACAGTCCTTTGTCAATATTGTTCGATATTGTTGTATTGCCATATGGGGATCAATTTTACTGTTCAAGTTCAGAATTTTTCTTAGGATATTTTTTACTATTATTGCACAACTTTCAACTCGGCCATTCGACTGTAGACAATTTGGACTTGTGGAGACGTGATTGATGTCCCACTCTTTGAGAAATGATAAGAAAATTGTGGTGCATTAACTGAAATCAAGTAAACTGGAATTTCATGTTGAGCAAAAATTGACTTGAGTGACTACTAGAGAAACTGAATATCCAATGGACAGTTTCGCCGATTCTAAACATGTCGAATAATTATTAACAACTAATATAATGAATGATATAAATCAACACCACATCGCTCCTAAAGATATCTGATATTGGGTCAAACAAAGATTACTGGATCTGTATTTTGTACACACACCACATTGACTGACAACATTCTGAATATCTGCATTCACATAAGCAAGGCCAGTACCTACACGTTACCGCGATCTGAATTTTTAGTTTTACAAATCCCAAAGTGTCCTTCATGCAATTTTTCGGGAATTTCATGCCACATACTATTGAGAGACCCTTTGAGACTCAAGTCATCTATCACATGAACTTCACCTTGTATATTTTAGGAAGAAGGCCAACCTGACTGATGGTACTTACTCTTTTATGGCTTGCATTGCACAATCATGTTTTGTTGCTTATTTGATAATGGTGAGTTTTTCAGAGGAGACAGCTGAGGTAGCAACTAATGAATTAACATGAACTTGTTCTTCTCTCTCTAGTTCAGTTTCTTAGGTTTTTTCATACCGCCCGTAACAGAGTATCAGCAATATACATAAATATGCCAGGAACATAAGTAACTTTGAGCTGATATGATTGTAGCGTTAACAGCATTCGTTGTAATTTCGTTGGGACCTCTGCTATTGGTTTATCGAACAAGGGTACCAATGGTTCATGATCCGGTTCTACATGCATAAAATGCTCCTATGAAAGTTGATGAAATTTTAGTTTTGGAAGCAAATGCAATAGGTTTGTTTTCTTATAAAATTAGGAGTCGTCAAATCAAATATAACCTTCCCATCATGAATAAATATTTGAAGTCAAAGAAAGGTATCATTTCAACAATACCAGAACAATATTGAAATAGGACGAGATCTTATGAGAAAAAATTGGAGAAATCAAAAGAATTACATTTTCTCAATGTAGGTGATGATGTATTATTCAAAAAGTCATCTGTAAGTCCTTGGTTATCAGCAGTACTTTCTGAAATATGTAATGTATTCAACAACAAAAACAATAGAATTCTCTGTAATAAAACTTCATTGTTGATTTTCAAAAATGTTTGGGTAACAAAACTGCTACAATTGTTTCGCCATACACTTCGGGCAAAAGTATACTGAGTACTGAGTTCAATTATGCGATGGTATTCTCGTATAATATCCAATCTCAATTAATTATGGGGCAGTTTAATACCGATCCTTCAATCAATCGACGGCTGCCAATTATTTGTTTTCGATCATCAACCTAATTACAGTTACCTATTATACCTGCAAAACATACTCAATAATGGGGAGTTAGTCTATTCTGTTTGGTCTTTAATTAAGATCCTCTATTAAACTTTCTAGCAGATTCAATTTCATTCCTTTGTTTTCAACATGAAATATGCCAAAATCATGTTTGAGAGTATGATTTTCTGTGAGCAGATGGGCATCAAAAGTTGAATTTGTTCTGCTATTTATATAGCATCTTGTTTCATTATGAGAAATATTTTCAAATATTCTTCATGTGAAATTGAGTGTACTTATGTGTACTTATTTCTAAAATGAAAATTGAATATAAAGAATGTTGCCTTTCGTCAATTTCCTATACTTACCATAAGGTGTATGCAAACAGAAAATAATTCAACAACCCCATGCGACTGTCGAATCACTCCAGCCCAACGCCTGGCAAAGTTTTTCTATACAATAGTATACTTTGCAATAGTTCCTGTAACAACCACCAAATGTTAATCGAAAACAGGTGATGAAGGTATATTGCTCCGTGATATTTTCAATATTAGTAAAATGCAATCGGATGAACTCATTATAAAACAAGATAAGTTACTTTTGGGATATTATAGAAGTACCGGTCCCAAAAATTATATTTTAGCAACAAATCACAACAAAATAATGTATCCAAAATTTACGGAATCATTTAGAAAATGAAAATGGTACTTACTGAAATAAATGGAGGTTCCGAAATATCTGGAACCTTTGGCGATTTTTTATTGAACCTGTAATATCCTTGGTTAATGTAACAAATCCGACTGCTGGTGATTAAATTGATCTCAATTTGAATTATTCACTCTTCCTCTTTCCATCGAAAGAAGCTAATTTTTTTGATTCATCCAAATCGATTTCGTCAAAGAGCTCCAGTAGCGTAGACGAATTACCAGGTACTCTTGCTGAACGTCGCATCAAATTTAATCACACCACTCACTCATTTAGTCATAATCTGTCTTTTCCAGAAGGTGTATTTCCATCGTGCCTCAAACATGCATTAGTAGTACCTACATGTTCACAAAAAAATTATTGCATTGTTGTCTTAATTTTCTAAAATTTACGAGAAATCCTATCAATCTCGACTTATGTCCTTCCATAGAAAGTACAACATCATTTTTAAGGCACAATATGGATTCCAAGTTGGTTTTTCAACTCAAGATGCCATTTTTTCTTCAATCAATAATCACTTTATCCAAAATCGAAAATGGTAAAAAACAATAAACACTCTTTTTAATCTGACACGAGCGTTCGGTACAATCAACGATAAACTGCTTCTGAATAAACTTCATAACTTTTGGTTTCGTGGTTCAAGACTGAAATAAATTGAAACCTATTTGACCGGGAGAACTCAAATTGTCAAGATGAGACTCGAATCTGGATCATATTTCTCTGAAGAGCGTGACATTGAAATATATGGGTTCCACAGAGTAGTGTCCTTGGACCTATTCCTTTCTTTTATTTGTCAACGATATTTTAAATGTGAATCACCAACATTTTACTTTACAGTTTGCTGACGGCACGTAGCCGTAGTTAACAGGCAAAATTAACTATGAACACTTATGTTTTTTTTTCTTGGAGAAATGGAGAATAGCCTATTGGTAAAAGCAAATGATAAATCTATTGAACAGAAAAAACTGTCGAATTCTTAGGATTGACCATCGACGTGCAACTATCTTGGAACGAACATTCTCATGAGCTACCTACTTTCCTTGCAGTAACTCCAGTAGGATAAATAATATGTTACTATCTCAAAAGAGGATACTGAGAAAGAAGCTTCAAAAAATGTAGCGATTCCTGTAGAGAGTTGTATTCCGATTGTGGAATTTTAAATGTTGCTTCTATGTACATTTTCAATTGAGTCAGTGACCTACATCAAAACTCATTTAGATAAGTATATAAATAGATAGATTCTGGTAGCCGTGTCAAATAAGCCTCGCATTATATCAATTAGGTTATAAAATAAACTCCCAATATCAATAAAAAAAATTACCAGCTTGTATTCTTTCATTTGATGCATAGTTTCTGCGCAACCCCTTCTTTAAAATATTGCTACATTCCCATAATTACTCGTTTATAAGATTAACAAGTTCTGAATTCGACCACGAAACTGTTATTAATTTTTTTCTTCTTGGTGTTTTGGCATCGACTGCTATGGTCATTAGCCGTGTGTTCTGGATAAGCCTTGTTACTAACTCCAGACGCCACCTTAGAAGCAGCACTGTTAATTATCGCAACATTCTGTTATTTCCGTTGAAATGTATGTTATACTTATCAATAATTTCAATTATCTCGAAAATGCCCTTATCTTCCGGTCTACAACATCCTTTCGAAAAAAAACGAAAAGATTGTTTGAAAATCAATAAGTTTGGCAGGTTTGCATGCCAATCTTCATAGAATGGCAGTAGAAGAATTGAAATATGTATAGTGAATGTTGCCGTATCGAGAAGTTTCGATACAATAAAAGCAAAATGTTGATTTCAAAAACTGATTTGAATGATATTTATTTTTATAGAATTTATTCTCAACAGTATCCAGATGAAAGATCGCGGTGGAAAAAGTCGTTTATTGAGATTGCGGCAAAGAAATAGGAAGAATTGCAATTTTTCGAAAAAAAAAGGGCTTTTTATGGTAAACTATTGATTTCAATGAAATTTGTAGAGCCTTTGTTCGCGCTTCTTATGTATCGATAATATACAGGGTGTTCCATTCTAAATGAGAAAAATATTGCATATTTTTATTCACAATGTGTGGCAACTGTTTTTAGCTCCCTGTATATCACAGATCGATTATAGATATATTGATTATAGATATATCGTTTGAGACAGTCACTAACGTATGATTTTTGTCCAAAAATTAAATTTTAAAGGGACTTGGCACAACTTTTTAATTTCAAATATTGTGAGTGACAAATTTTGGAAAAAAAGCTGTCATGCTAAAAATCTCATAAACCATCAATATTTTCGAAAAGACGATTCATTCAAAGTACCTCTTATTTCTCATGAAGAAATCGAAAAACTGATAAAAAATACAGGTTGCAATTTGAAAAAACAAAATTGGGACCCACCCAGAAAAATTGAACAGTGGGTATCATTTTCATTTCGTAGAGCTTATAGAATAGTATAATTTTGCTGACGAAAATATCATCCATCTATCTATTACCATAATGGATATATGCAAGACCTTGTATATTAGTGTGATATTTTCTTTTTCTTATATACTTACTCAACCTCTTTTTATAATTTTTAATTGATGATTTCCATGCATGTATTGTTTGAGGCAATCAAGTAATTGAAAGGGGGAAATTTTTGTATAAAGTGTATTTTTTTCATTAAGGCAAAGTGCTTTCAAATTTCGTAATCTTGTGCTTCATGTCAGGTAAGAGGAAGTTTTATAATAGAAGTTATAGACAGAAATAATTTCGAAATGTAAATAACTGAAGTTCTAACAACACGTTGGAAATCCATGTGGTTTGTCAAAAGTTTAAAGGACGAACTTCCCTTTTTCAATTCACAGAAATGTATTCAGCTTCCCACATTCTAATGAAGTAATTGTATTAAGCCGGGGATACATCTGAGAAACGTTGCCATTCGTTCGCATTCGTCTGCATACGTTCGCATTCGTTCGTCGAGTGTAGACGGTCATTTGCAACGAATAAATTTTTGGTGAAAGGCCAGCGATGCGAACGTAAAACTCAAAAGATCAAAAGAAAATCCGAGTTGCGAATGTCTGCGAACGTTGTTAGGCGTTCATATGTGACAGTGACGAGAATAATTTGTAATATTTCGCTGTAATTCGACGAGAGAGGTTGATTTCGATTGTGAAGGAAAAATTATGAGTGAAAATCAGTTAATAGTAGCCTGTGTCTCGTACATCATAATACATATAATCATAAAGCGACGAAAACAAAAAAAGAAGAGAAAGTAGAGACTTGTGTGTATGAGTGCTTTATATTGTTACGAGATTGATAAAAATTCCCCTATCTACACCGCTGAGAGATCCGTAGAAAAACAAATCGCATACAAATGTGTTGACGCCGTAGGTATTTAGGTAATCGAGCAGTTCTAAGAAGTGATTATTTGGACGGCCTTCTGTCCCGAGTATTCTAGGAATTATCGCGAAAGATCCAGTCGGCACAAATGGACTATATAAAGTGATTTCACTGGGATTAAGAGGAAGAAGAATTTATGAAGAAGTGATTAGAAGTTTTTGTACAAGTAAATAAGTGTTTGGAATATTTAGCTAGTTGTATTGTTGTATAGATAGATGTTAGTGTTTTATTAGTCAGTGAAGTACTTACTTAGTTGTATGTTTTTAGTGAAGTTAGAAAATAAACAGTTTAGTAGTGTGCTCGGCCTATTATTTAGCAAAAACGTAACAATATTTATGTAGAACTAGATCTTAGAATTTACAAGCAGATTTTGGCATCATTCTGCAAAGTATCAAATTGTTAAGCAGAATACATACATATTCGAACTCGTTCGAATTTTTACACACTTCAGAGAAGCTAACAAACACTTCAACAAACAAATACACTTTTTTATTGAAAACTAGTAAATAAACACGTGCACGAGATGTTTGTTTACACCGTCAACTAATCTTCACGAATGAGTGGAATGCTAGTGAATGATTTTGGCAAAAGGAAATGAGCAGAAACTTCGTTGATGTGGTCAGTACAAAGCAACTTTGCCGCGAATGACTACGAACGAGCAGCACTGATGGCAACACCAGCGTATGCGAACGAATGGCAACGTTTCTCAGATGTATCCCCGGCTTAATATTTGTATAGACCACAGAAAGCACTCCGACTGGTATCCAGATTTCGTTCGAAGTAAAAAAACTTCGCCAGGCGTGGGGCAGAGGTGATTTGGCAGTTGTATGGGGGTTGATTCTTTTTCTGTTTGACGTTAGCCGGCAATACTTCAAAGTAGAAAATTAGCGAAAAAGTAGATTATTTTCAATCAATTTTCATTTTGAAAATTTATATAGCAGTTCCTATGTTTATTTAGGCCTTTTTCATTTAAAGACCCAACACTTTTATAGTTTTTAATTTTTTTAAAATTAATTCTGAATCTTGATACAACAAATAACTGTTATTTAATTTTTTTAAGAAGTACAAAAATGATAAAGTTTTCCATTGCTTGGCAACAACTACTTAATACATGCATGGAATTAGAGTGTATAGCCTTTTTCATAAAAAATGTATGCATAAATGCATACATCCAAAATGAGTTTTGTCCATTATGGGCGCATTTAGGATCATTTATTTTCAAAATTCCTGGATTGGCTATCAAAAGGAGACTTTTGATAACAAGGTAATATTTAAGGACATATTTTTGCAATTTTTCCGGTTTCCTCAATCTCACCGACACGTATTCGATTCTTCATAGTAAACTTTCTCATTTCCAGAAAATTATGCAATTTGGACAAAACGCATTTTGGTAGTCTGCTCCTCAAATGTCAAATATCCCTGAAATATTTGCAGAAAATTAACATTTGTTCATCGAAAACTTGAATATTCGGGGGTACGTAATACCACGAGTGATTGAATTTTAGCGATAAGTTTGTCGATTTATTTCTGAACGAAACTGAATTGCTTCGTGAAAACACCACGAATCCGCAGGACGAGTGGTGTTTTCTCAAAACAATTCAGTTGAGTTCAGAAAGACAGACTTATGAGATAAATTCAATCACGAGTTGAATTTTAATAGGCTATTTCATGAATAAAGTTTCTTCATTAATATAAATACGAACAATGTATAACAGTTATAAACAAATTATTAAAATCGTCAATATTATAATGTTTCGTTTCATAATTTCATTTGAATTTGCGGTGAAACGACTCATTTCGACACAATCAGGTACAATTAATATTGATAGAACTGCCAAACTTTGTGTTGCCATGGTGACGTCGTTGAAAATACCGAAGCTGATCCTCCAATCAGAATTGAAAGACAGCTGGTGTTATCGCGATAACACGAGTTGTCTTTGGTTTGCGATTGGTTAGATTATGTGAGAATTTTAAGATGAGTGAAATAGTCAGTGTAACCGGCATCCTTTTCTCACGAAACAAATTCCTGTGGCGCCCTAGTTAGAAATGAGTGATGCTGACAGAATTATTCAACAGTTCGATTGTCTGTTAGGAACGAGCCCAAACTCTGGACAGACCAGTGTCATCGACATATCTACAAGTGAAATAACAAATGAAATTCTCCACCATTCCGTCAATAATAACTGATATTTATGGCGGTCGGGCCAGCCCAATTCAATGAATAATTTTAATTCAAACAACTTTATGGTAATGACTGGAACAGAGCCCCCATTAATATCCGTCCAGTCCCACACCCCTTATTATTAACGATATAACAATCGTAAATTATGCACCCACATGACAAATCGATAGCGATCATAGCCCGATGTGTTCACGTGTATTCAACGTTAACGCGACAACTACTATTGAATAGTCATTTTGCCCGGTAGTCTGCCTCAGCCTGCTGACCCTCGGTCTGTGACCATTCAGGTATGACGCGCCCAGAGAGAGACGATTCGTTTCCTGCGGAGCGGAACAATGGTTCAAAGCCAACTTTGCACCCCGTTCGCTTTGAATTTTAACCGAACGACGCCAAAACGCGGCCGTGTTTTTCGTAGCAGGAGACAGAAATTGGAGAATGTATTATGTGTAGTCTCGTACAGATATGGTTTATACTGCGACAATGTAACAAAACATAGACTAATTTGGAGTTATTGTAGCACGGTTGAGTTTTGCAGGAGTTACACAAATGAACTATTTTATTGCTCAAAACTCTCGCATAAGCAGACGTGAAGATATGCACATGTCCCTGGTCGCTCAAATGTTCTGAAACTTTGAATATTCAGTAAAAAAAACATGTCTTCCAATTTGTAGTAGTATAAATTATTCATTGAGTTTAGAATAATCGTACATAAAACCTCTATATACCAGACAGGTTCAAACAGGTCCTTGCTTAATAACGATAATGGTCCAATGAATTCAAAACTGTTTGAATTGATAATTACAAATTGAATGATAACATATTATTATTGTGGGTGGTTGTCATTATACCTGGTCGCAGACATGTTTACAGGTTAGGATACACCCATAATTGATTAGATAGGTACGGCAAATAATGATAATTACTAGTCGTCCTCTAAACACACAGGCTATGCCTTTGGGTACCCTCTGTGAGTGTTCATGAGGTAGTATTATATAAATACAACTGATTCAGTATTCATTATCAGTTTAGTAATCTTACTGACAAAGATGACTTGGTTAACGAAATACAATCTTGGAATGAAATTACCAGTGTGGCGAAGGGAAAAACTGTTGATTGCTTCCATTGAGTAACACCTCAGCAATAACCCATTTTCTATATAAAACGTAGTTGACAGGATGAGAGAAATTATTGGTAGACGGAAGCATCCTATATCATCTGGATGCCGGAGAGACTTATACTTACCTAAGGGTGGAACAACGCCATACCTAAGAGATAACCACTGTTTCCGCGGCTAGTATCAGCATAAACTCCGACAGATCTGGTCATCAGAACTGTCAGAGGAGAACAAAGTTGGTGCAACTAATATGTTAGGCATGTTTCGATTCTACTTCACTCCTTTGGCTGCGACCACTCGACGTAAAAACTTGTAAAATTCATCTCCATAGGAGCCTGCATCCTAAATCCTCTATTCCACGATTATACTTTCCCGGACAACGGGAAGGCCGTGGACTTTTGAGATTGAAGTGTAGTCATCAGGAGTTCAGATCCCCTTCTTTGCTTAGTATTCAATCACAAAAAAGCGGGGATTGAAGCATGTCTTTTTAAGGCAGCAACCCGTGCAGCCTATGAGCTCGGTTTCGTATTCGACACTGAACGGACGAACCCAAAACTTGTCACCATGTTGGAACCGTTCAGCAAAAAACCCACGTCTGAGCTACGGATAGTGAAAGTCTCCTACTGCTGCAGAAGGATACTCGAGTGATGGGTCCCTGACACTAGATGCAGAGCGTGTCGTGGGGCAGCTGAGACTCATTGCCCAACCTCAGGCAAATACAAGCCAATAAGCCTAATCCAATCCTTCTCGACCAACAGACTAAGGCGATATTCGTCATTGAGTTTTCGGCTCTTGGTGACACGATCATCGTCCAAAAAGAGAAGGAAAAACAGACTAAATATCGAGATCTACTCTTTAAACTCTGCAGGCGTCACCCAAACTATTCTGTTGAAATGGTGGTTCTGATAATAGGGGTTCTTGTTGGAATGATGGAAACACTGCTCTTGAAATTAAAAATAATGGCGGCTCGCCGTATGATGGCAGAATTCTTAGCCGGACGGATGCAGAAGGCCGTCTGCTCAGGGCACATGATTCTCGGATCCAATAGTCACTTACCCCTCGGCGTGGGGAGTGTTTATCAAGGCAAATGATCTAGTGCGCACTCCCGAAGTGTCGGAGCTTGGGAGACAGGGCCTGACTGGAAAAACGTAATACATACCGTATACCTATAACGAAAGTTATTGGAACAAGTTGTGATATTCTTGTTTGTAGTGAGGCCATATGACATCTATGGAGACGTGTGATAATAAAAATAATACAGTTGGAATTCTATGGACTAGTGAACTATTTGTCATTTAAGACTTCGAAATCGAAATTATAGTTTCTCTGCCAATGTAAACTTCAAAATCCTATAGTCCACATGTTTTATTATTACATTTAAGTGACTTATTTTTATGCATTAAAAGGTATCATAATATCATAGAGTTCCTCATGTTCATCTATGAAAGGTCTCACTCTGAACAGTATTTCTCATAGTTTGGATTAGTTCGTGCTTATAAAATGAATATACAGGGTGAGTCAGAATAAGACCGACAAACTCCGACTACAGATTCCTCACCTCATTTCGAGGTGAAACGTTTCTATCAAGGTATGTCCTAAAACGCATCCCCTCTGAGATACAGGGTGTCAAAAGTAAAAATAAATAGGTTATATTTTATTCTCCAAAATTCAAAAAATATCAAACTTGGTACACTAATCAAGGTTTATCAACGTGATAATTTGGAGTTATAATACTTAATTTTCGTAAACCAGTGGCGTAGTTACGTTGGTATGTGGAAATATTTTCCTTCATATTTTCTTTGTACAAGTGAATGGACAAGTGAGCGTTTGACATCAGTTAAGCTCATCGATACTCAACTTAAAAGTCATAACATTCCATGTACCTAAAAGTAAAGGTTTCTGAGGAAATTGAGAAAAACATGCTGAGTTCTTACAACATTTCGGAATATTTGTCAACATTTTTCAATGTTGAAAGAATCGGAAACATAGTACAGGTGAGTCATTCATTCATTATATTATTTGATGAAATTGATGTCGTGTAATCACTGAGTTAGGTCTCATTCTGAATCACCCGTACTATGTTTCCGATTCACCCAACATTAAAAAATTTTGAGGAGGTTGACAAATATTCCAATATGTTGTGAGGAATTAGAGTTATGAGATTTTTTTTGAAGGGGAAATTATTTTGATACTCCAGAACATATCTTCAGTTTTTATCAATTTTCTCAAAAACCTTTACTTTTAGGTACATGGAATGTTATGACTTTTAAGTTGAGTATCGATGAGCCTGACTGATGTCAAACGCTCACTTGTCCATTCACTTGTCCAAAAAAATATGAAGAAAAATATTTCCGCATACCAACGTAACTACCCCACTGGTTTACGAAAATAAAAAATTATAACTTCCAATTATCACGTTGATAAACCTTGATTAGTGTACCGAGTTTGGTATATTTTGCTTCAGAAATTTTGGTGAAAAATAAATTAATCTGATTTTTTTTCGTTTTTTCGACACCCTGTATCTCAGATGCATTTTACGACATACCTTGATAGGAATTTTTCACCTCGAAATGAGGTGAGGAATCTGTAGTCGGAGTTTGTCGGTCTTATTCTGACTCACCCTGTATAAATTAAAATCCATTCCTCTCTGTCTATTGCATTGCTTTTTATAGCAAAACAACTTATCTATTTCAACTGCTTGATTTCAAAGTGATTTATATCACGGATAGCCAACTCTGTATTGTCTCTTTATCAACTGTGTTGAAGTCATATTGTATCTCTTCACACTATTCTACAAAGTGGAAAATTTGAGGCAACTGTCAGAAAACCTACGGTATGGTGGCTAAAAATGTAACAAAGTGCCGCTAGCTTGCCTAGGAACTACAGGACCAATATATGCATGCCCAACTGCAGCTCTAGAGGCAACGCCAAACCTTCCGCCATTGCACCTATGTGTAATGAAAGAAGCAGCAAATAGTGCCTTCAAACTGTACCACACGAAAAACTTGAAGGGAGGAAATCTGATTTTGGAACACAGAAGCCATGTCTAAACCTACATTGTTAAAAAAATTGTTAAAATTGTTATATCCGTCAACCGGTTGCACCCCTACGTGCAACCCTCAAAAGTCAGAGACTTGTGCGAGCTAGGGGAAGACGTAGCCCTTACCTTTTAATACGTGTGATACCATGCACGAGACACGCTCTTTGGCTTATGAGGCGAGAACTCAACCCGCATACCACCGCGGCCCATATATCGAAGTGGTTATAAACAACCATCAGATTTAAACACAGGCAACTGGCGGTAAACAATCAGGTAACCCTGATGCGGGTGCCAGGTCACAGGGGAATCAATGGCAATGAGTAAGCAGACTGGCTTGTTAAAGAAAGGGCAAACACAGCACTTCTTGGCACAGAACCCTTGTGGACTCTCCAAAGCCCACTAAAAAGAAGAGTTCCCTGCAAAACAACTGCAGGAAACTGATAAAGGGTCGCGCATAAAAGACCTTGCAGGTCGAGGTGCTTGTGAGGCTGCTCAGCCACAAGACCTCCCTACAATCTACAATGTTTTATACCAATTATTGTTAAAACGGAAGTTGGTTTAGATATTTTGGGCAGAGATCTAAAGATATATTATCCACTACTATGTCTTTTTTCTATGCAGTAAATAAGATGTGTAGCATAAGTATATGAGAATAGATCGCAATATGAAATTATGTTTACTGATATATCATTAATTCCATAAGAAGTGGATTTGATTTGTGAAAGAAATTCGTGGATTTGTTGAACGAATGCCATAATAAAAAAAGAAGATCAATTTGTCAATCTTTTGAAATACATGGTATACTTGATATTATTTTTTGATGGTAACAAACGTTGGATGAATAAAAACCAATCTTGATTTTACTAATGAACCGTTTCAAAGTCAAACGTATTTCCTAGATTCAAACTTATGCTCCTTCTCTCAGTGCTATAAAAGATATAATCGGAATGTATGAACTGCAAAATGCCTCCACCCAAGTCAAAGAAGATAAACTTGGTAATATGATTAGCCCAAGTACTGGATGACTTCGAAGGATTTCCAGCATGTATTGGCATCTCCCCAGATAGCTTGTTATGCCAAAACTATGCCGGAGGAACAACAAACAAATCAGCTTAGAGTAGAGTTAATATGCTGAAGCTGAAGTTGTGATGCATGATGCACCATGACGACCATGTTCATCGTCACTACATCACATAAGGAGTGGTTTTGACGGGTGGAGTTGAGGGTCTGAATGAGATTAATAAAATTTCGAATTGCTGGTGGAGTACAACGAAGTTATAATGGAGTTTGAAATGCGGTTCAACAGAAAGGGATATTCATTACGTTTGAAATGGCGTTAATTATTTTACATGAATTTAATATATTTGTTTTGGACATCTTGTTTCTGTGGCATTTTTCAATCGTTTGAAAAATTTTGTGGTGGTTGGGAGGATGTGAGACCGTTTTTCAGTATTTTATAATATACAGGGTGTCCCGAAACTATGGTGCCAAATTGAAACAGAAGATTCCCCTTGAAAAATAAATAGGACTTTCCTGATATTTCTTTCCCCAAATGTCGTTCGTTGCAGAGATACAGGGTGTTGAATATGAAAAATTAAAAGTTATTTTTATTCAAAACTTCCACAGTTCTGAAAATTTCTCAAAAAATATTGAAAGAGTATTTTTTGTTCAATAGGTGCTTTATTTCGAAAAAGAAAACACATTTTCAGTTGTTACCAGTGGCGTACAAGAAGGGCATCATAGTCCCTTTTCTCCCCCATTTTTCACGCCACTGGTAAAATCAAGAAAATTATATATTTTTGGCATTCCTCATTCCATTTTCAGTAAAAATGTATACTTGGTTGTATCCGGAAAAACTAACCGTTTTCAAGATAATTGTGCTTTTATGAATGAACATATTAGTAACGAAAAATTTGTTCGGCAGAAATTAATTTTACAATCCCGATTACTGGTCCAAATAACATCTAACTGATTTCTTTCAAAAATACCCATTGAAGAAAGGCATACCTTCAAATTTAGTTTTTTTTTTGTAACTATAAAAGTTGCCTTTTTATTTTCCAGTTTCAACGCCCTGTACCTCTGCAAGAAAAAATGCATGTGGAAATGTCATTGATTTTTTTGGTAGATTAACTAGTTGTAAGTTTAACCAGTAATTAGGATTGTAAAATTCACTTCAGCCGAACATTTTTTTCATTGCTAGTTATGTTTGTATTCATAAAAGCGCAATTATCTTGAAAACGGTTGATTTTTCTGGAATGAAACAGGTACACATTTTTTACTCAAAATTGAAAGGGGACTGCAAAAAATCATTAATTTTACTAATTCCACCAGTGGTGTAAAAAATAGATGAGAAAAGGGACCATGATGCCCTTCTAGTATGCCACTGGTAACAACTGAAAATGTGTTTTCTTTTTCGAAATGAAGCACCTATTGAACACAAATATTCGTATATTTTTTTTTCAGAAACTTTTAGAATTGTGGAAGTTATGAATAAAAATCACTTTTATTTTTTCATATTCAACACCCTGTATCTCTGCAACGGACGATATTTGAGAAGAGAAATATCAGGAAAGTCCTATTTATTTTTCGAGAGAAATCTTCTGTTTCAATTTGGCACCATAGTTTCGGGACACCCTGTATGTACACAGAGGTACTCAGGAGTTGGTTTTTAATTGGAAAGTTCCATAAGTCTGTACCTAACAATTATGAAATTTCAATTTAATATTTTATTTGGTGTTTGGTAGCGCAGCAGGTTGATATCGGCCTTTGAAATTTCTGGTAGCGCTAGACCAGGTTCGATATGTGAGTTCAAGAGAATTTATCTCAAGTTTATCAGAATCGATAGACGAACGCATGCCCTGTTCAAAAGCAAGAGTGATGTGAGAAGGTGGTGCTATAGATCATCCGAGTTTCCCTACAGTATGAAAGTGAATTAGCCGGAGGTGCCACGGCAAATAGTACTAGAGGTCCTCAAGCCGCACAGGCTATGCCTTTGGTTACACTTCACAAGTGTGTATCAGGAAGATGTAATCATTATTTTAATTCTGGCAGCTGGTGAACGAATCGCCCGCGACCGCCGCACCGTCCGGCTGGGAATCAGCCCTATCAGGACTTTCATGATTGAGGAAACTCGTAGCAAGAACTGGAAAATCTGCCTCCGATAAGAGTCGACGAGGGGCCTTTGATTGGACGCCAGTGTACGAATTACCCGCGGCAGCTGTAGCGTCCGGCTGGGAGCCAGCACTACCAGGACTTCCACGAGAGGGCAGTTTCAAGGAACTCGCTGCGAGAACTGGAAAACATGTTGCAAATGGGTCCCAAGTAGGGGCGCCAGATCTGATACTGCGGGACTGGTAGCCGGTGATAGATTAAAGAAACTCGCTCCTTTTACATGTACCAACGCAGTATAAACACATTCTCTAAGGCTACATTTTAAGGAGTCTTGAGAGTACGTAATTAGGAAGTTTTTGTCAGAGCATTCCATGAATAAGGAGATCCGAGGATGGCAAAAAGAGCCCATGGGGGCCTACTTGCCTGGCTGCTCTAGCATCCTCTCCACCTATTACTAGGATTTACTAGGATGTAGTTTACATCACGGGTGCGAAAAGTTGAATTTTTCAAACGAGTCGTAAATATTGTACACGAGGCGCATCCGGGGTATGAGAATTCTATCCTTTTACCACATTTGTTATATTAGATTTTTTATATGTTGGGTATAGTGATCGGAAAGCCAAAAATTCACCACATTTGATTCGAAACATTCCAAACTAGAGCTGATAATGAAATTATCTGAACATGTTGAGGATGTCGCTGTTGCCCAGGTAGTTGACTTGATTGTTGAACACAGATCACACACCTTAAAAGATCTTTCATTAATGCTAGATTAGTACTTAATGTAATGGTATTCAGCCAAATCGAAAGCTTTTGTTGCCAAGTGGCATTCGTTATGTTTAAATAGAGCTACTCCTCCATGTTTTGAGAGAGATCTAGTGTAAGCATTTGTCAAATGAAAATTTTCAATAGTGTCCAATTTCCTTCCCAAGTCGGCGCCCATGATTGCTCCTGGTGAACCTAGCGACGTAGAAAACAAAATCGCATTGACGATGTCAGAAAAAATAAATAAGTTGAGTTGTCAAATTTTCACATTTTGTAATTTAGATTCATTAAAAGAAAAGAATTGCAACCAGCGCGTTCATTCTTCAACTACATTTATACAAATAGCTATATTTGATATTTGAAATTCATCCTATCAGTGTTCAGAAATGAGTAAGGAGTGACATTCTCTATCAATAAGAACTTCCTCAATCCTCAATATTTTATTACCTATGCATTGAATGTTTTGATGAAAAATTTTGATATTTGTTTATTTAGTTTCTTGACCTCATCACACGTTTTAACTATGCCGTTTTCATTTATTTTTTTCTGGTTCCTAAAAAAGGAGTGGGTACTTCCATTTCGGATATGGAACTATTGGAGGGTATATTGAGAGTTGTAGAAATTTTACAATAATAATTTCTCACATATGTTGCTAATCCCTTGCTTGATAATAATTTTCCTTTATAGTAGAGACTAACCCCATCCAATTTGTAACAGTTTCTATTGATAATATTATTGCATTCCATAACAGGACATTTTTTTAATCCCAAACTATATTATATTTCTTGTACTAAATCTAGGTTTCTTTTATAAATTCTTTCACTGTCCTTCCTATAACCATAGCTAGATGCTTCTGTAATTATGAGGGGTTGGGAATGCTTGAGTTCTATCAAGAACTCTTTGATGGTTGTTTGATCACATCTGTTTGGTCATAGAATAACCACATCATTGATACTGAAATCCTCGCTATTATTTAAAGCAGATTCTATTATTGTCTCATCAGTTGCATTTCTCTTCAATATAGACTGAACTGCACACTCACTTGGCACCTGGTATATTATGAAGTTTTTGTGCTATATCTCTACCTTGAATTCCAGGCACAATTAAAATCCTGATATGCCGGACATCTCTTTTCCAGGACTGGTTTTCCCAACATATGGCAAAGCAAGGAACTCACTGCCTCTGGAGTTGTTGTTAGACATACAGCTTGTAGACATTCGATATTACCAATTACTACCCCTCTTTTCCTATTATAGAATTGTTCCTTTCCTCCACGGAATAGTTGGTTATTTGGCTCCTCTAACAAATCATCTTTACAAAATGTCAATTCGATTCTGGAAAGGTCATAATGATGCCGACAATAGAGATTTTTTTATTGTTTTTATTTTATTTGATGGGACTGAAACCCTGACTTTCGGTTCTAATGGCCTTTCAATGTCCCTTTGAGTTGTGTTCTTAATATTTGCATAATATTGGTGACCATTCAGATCGCCAAGGCAAGTATTCCTGCATACTTACTGTATTTAGTTGTGCCATTGTTCAAAATTTGCATCAATAGTTATTCCTATCATCCCACGGAGCTGAATGATAGATGAACCCTTTAACGACAATGACCAATTCATTAGGCTGATATTATAATGGACAAAAGGTCTTATAATGTGGGGAATTTTGCGTGTGTATGGAAACGTGATCATCGACTATAGTTTAATCATGGTGTATTGTTGAAGTACTTGTATGCTTCGTGTTATATAAAGGACATGTGCGGGACGTGGCGTTTTCAGTCTGGGATGCCGACAATACGAATTGCTGACTACATAATTTTCGCTAAGTTCTTCGAGAAGATTTTGCTCTCTTTGTTACCAGCTTGGTCAATTTATGGGAATACTTCGAATAGAATTAATTGAAAATGTGCCGTTTTCAAATACAACAGATATTCAAATAAGGACTCAAGTGTACGAACAATAAAATATTGTGTCAATTATTTCATTGTTTTTTAGTCTTATCATAACAATGAATGAAATTTTAATGAGGAAAATTATGGAATGAGATACACACATATCACTAGGCAACAAAACACTGCATCTATCTACCTTACATGGTATTAATTACATTTTCCTATAATGCCAAATAAATCTATAAACATGAATATAATGATATTGCATTTCTGTCCCTTGATGTATAATGTACTATTGTTCACTTGCAATCATTTACGTTCCTATTTCTCTGATATCAAACTGCCAAAACTAACCTTTGGTATAGACGATTTCATATATGATTTAAATAATCGCTATAAAAATGCTTGTGTCCCTCTTGTCAGCTTTGATAGTTGAGTATTATTAATACGTTATGAGTTGTTGAAGCTTCTTCTGAACAAATCACATAATTTTCGGTAGAAAAAAAAATTACGCCATTACGCCTCTTGTGTTTTTACTCTTGATAAAATCTTACTTCAGTACAAATTTACGTTTGATGACATGAAAATATATTTCACCCAAATGAAAATACGTTAGACATATCTCTTCATCATTTGAACCCTATATTTTCAGCATTTTAAAACCATGGCATTTCAAATATTAGTTTTTCAAATTCTTCACATTTACAGGACGAGCAGAACTAATATCAAAATTTCACTTCCGTACTCTGGAAAGAGCTAAAATCTGCTTAGAAAAACTCACTATTTGGCAATTTGAAATCTCAAGTTTGATGATTTCACATCCTATTAAATAGTTTATCTTTTCCTTTTGTGATCACGGCCGACTAACTTCTGTAAACTGCAAAATTATTAAAACTCATCAAATATTCGCGCACGAACCAACTCTCCTATTTTAATTCAATCTCCTTTCTATTGTATAAAGTTCGTGATTAAACCTGTTACCACTGAACTTGCCCCATTTGTGATATCTCATTTTTGTCAGGCAAACGATAATAATAGTTTGTTTCATTTTCAGGTAAGTTTCAGGCGGGAGAAAACTGAGCTTCTCTATTTCCGGAAAAGTTCAAGCTGCCGGAAGCACGAATGCAATATGCTAATTGCGGCAACTTCTTCATTATGATTTGGTATGTATCCAGTTCAAGAAATATTCTGTTAGAAAGGGATTTTGGAACAAACGTAAAGTATCTGATTAATATTTGTAATGCAGGGCATATTTTTGGATACAAACGAAAAAATATATAACGCATTTATTTGGAAGGATCCTGCACTTTTCCTATGAAAATTGTAGTTTTCAAAAATATCCATTAGCAAAACATGATCCTACAACTAGTTTACGAGTTGAGGGGTCTCAAATTGACGGCTATCATATTAAAATAATCTTCATTGCAATCCATCCTTTATCAGGCCTTGAAGAATATTTTTTAATGAAATATCAGAATATCTTGATCAAGATTAGTATATGACAACTAAAATATGGTAGTCAGGATATTCAAAATCAAAGAATATTTGTTGTGGAGTTCCTCGAGGTTCTATACTTGGACCAACTATCTTTTTATCATAGTTAAATGACCCATTGATAAATGAGAGAAGTGAAATGTTGGTGTTTCAAAATTTAACAGAACAAAAACTAACATGTTACCTATTTGATATCATCTTGAAGATCATAACATTGTTGAAAAGAAAATAGCTTTGAAAAACCTTGAAGTTTTTTCTCGATAATTAGAAATTTGAATAGCAAGAGGTCCTTGGTGTAATGTTGTAGTTTTATTGTTGCTTCCCCTCATTTAGCAACGACTCTATAGAGGTATAATGTGGGTTTTGTCTGCAAAATTTTTCTTCTCCTCGCATTAGAAACCTCAGCCTTGACAAGCCCTCGCAGTGGCATAGTATGTGTGCTGATGTTTCCTCTTCTTTCTGGCAGAACCTGCATAGCATTTCTTCTGCCAGACCGATTATGCTCATATGTGTATTGAGCTCATTATGCCCTCTGAGGAGTCCAACTATTATTATAGTAGTGCTCCTTCTCTGGCTTAGTAGATATTCTGTGAATGTTGGCAGCGGTTTTTTAATAAACTCTTTGGCCTGTCTCATTCCTGGTGAATCATTCTACCATTGTTGAGATTTCTGCTGAATTCATTATTTGATGCTGGTTTTCAGTAAAGCTTTCGGTTCTGGGCCATTCAGGACCTGACTTGCTCCTTCTCGAGCTAGTGAATCAGCCTCTTCAGTGCCTCTGTAACCTGTGTGTGTTGGTACCCAAGCTAGTGTCAGTCTGTTTTCTGACTGCCCAGCTTTTTTAGGGATACTATGCAGTCCCAAACTAGTTTTGAGGTAATTTGCATAGAGTTGCTTTTATTGCCGTTTGGCTGTCTGAGTAAATGAATGACAAATTAACTCCAGAGCGCAATGATGTATTGCAACGATTTCCGCTTGGAATATCGTCGCATATTTACCTAAGCTCCGTATATGTCGGCTCCAGAACCTTCATCGGTTTTTGAGCCATCAGTGTAGACGGCGATTTCTGCATTGATGGGAGGTCCCTTGTTCCCCGCATCCCTGTCCGTTTTGTCAAAGTATATCTCGGGAGTATACCATCTGATGACATTCTCGTCCAACTCTTCATATAGCTTGTTGTAGTCTCTCCCGTGCATCTTGCTTCCAAGCGCTTGACCTCTAAGTAATCTGCTCGTGACCGACCTGGTTTCGCCTTGAATATGTATGTGTAGAGGTGGCAGGTTGAGCAAGACTTCTAGTGCGGCTGTTGAAGTAGTTCTCATGGCTCCGTTAGCACTCAGACATGCTTGTCTTTGCAGTCCTCCCAGCCGTCGTACTACCCCTGCATGCTTTGTATTTGGCCACCATACCACCGACCCATATGTTATCATAGGTCCGATGACTCTGGCTTAAAGCCATGTGGTCATTTTTGGTTGTAACCCCCAATTTTTTCCGCACATTCTCCTGCACAGATTGAAGGTTAATGTACGTTATTCTATCACTTTTTGTAGATGTTGATTCCATGTTAGCTTATGGTCGAAGATGACTCCTAAGTATTTTGCCTCTTGGGTAAAAGGAATTTCTATCCCGTTTAAGCGTGTTTTCCTTCGAGTGTTTTCTCTCGTGTGAACTATAGTGGTTTACTGCCACTTCTTTCTCCTTACACAACCAGTCGGTTATATCTTTGGCTGTTTGTGTAAGCTCCGAAAATGTCCTTGCAAATTTGCCTTTTGCAATAATTGCAAGATCATCAGCATATCCTAAGCAATAGAAACCTCTGTATGTTAGCCTTTCTATCAGTTCGTCCATTTGGATGGCCCATAGTAGGGGCGATTGTACCCCTCCCTGCGGACATCCTCTATTTGCTCTAGCTCTCAGTGTTATTCCGCCAATTGTTGATATTATGACCCTGTTTTTCAAGTTGGCGTTTATCCACTGGCAATACTCAACTCAGTTGATGCATTGTTGAAAGCACCTATGTCTATAAATGTTGTCATCTTCTAAGGACTGTAGCCTGTAGAGATCGTTCAGTGCTAAGTCCGTTGACTTGCCAAGTATTTCCAACGTTTTGAGTTGGAAGGACATTAGACTGATCGGGCGATATGCCTTGGGTGTCTTGTCACCGATTCTCCTTACTTTTGGGAGAAATATGACTCTCACCTTTTGCCAAATCGTAGGTATATGTCGAAGTGCTATGCAAGCCTTAAGTATTCGGCACAAGTGTATAATATTTCTTCTCCTTTCAGGAGGAAGATGGGATATATTCCATCTACTCCAGGGGATTTATATGGTTTGAATTTGTTGATAGCCCATCTGATTCTGTTTGGCCTCGTCATTTCGGTAGCTAGCCTCATCGTGAGACATACAATAAGTAATCTTGGAATATGACTTTTGACATTGCATCTTATATGAGTCACTATTTCTAACAAAGGACTACGCACACATCTTCTGCAAAAACTCTTCTGATCAAAATGTCCAAAATTTCAGTATGTTGTTGAACTCGGGATTCTAAACAGAAGTTACCATGCGGGCACACATACATTCTTTATATGGTTTACGAGATACAGAGTGTTGAAGTTGAGGTATGCCACTTTCAGACCATTATTACCTGCACTTTATAGGTGGTAATATCATAAAATTATTAGTGGGTTTTTATCTACACCACAGTATTACACTTGGCCAGTACAATAAACAGGATAAATCATGACTTTTTCCGAGTTACGGCAAATGAAAGTAATTTCAGAACTCAACATCATGAGTCAGATCGTTCAAAACTTGAAGTTTCTGTGTTGAATATATACAAGATCGGTTAAATTCAAGAAATATGTATTTTTTCATCCTAGTATACGTGTTTCTGTTATATATTCTTATATAATTTGATAAAATCAGTGCACCAGTGATATGTGCCATGTGGCCATTGGACAAAACATAAATTATGAATTTCAAACAGTGTGACTCAGGTACACATGAGACTAATATCAAGAAGAATCACAGGAATGTCCTGTACAAAGAAGACGGATTCGTAACGTAATTCGTAATTTTCCTGATTTTTTCTTATTTTACTGAGGATATATCATACAGAATTTTTCTATGTATAGTTTTCGTCGTAAAAAAAACGTAACCTTCCAATTTATGTTTTGAATAAATATAAATATTGTTCGAAAAATAACTAAAAACATACTGGTGTACTGACCAAGTGTAATACAGTGCTGTGGGTGAAAAATCCACTAATAATTTTTTGGTATTACTATCAATAAAGTGCAGTTAATGAAGACCTCAAAGTGACATATTACAACTTCAACACTCTGTATCTCGTAAACTAAACATAGCATTTTTGTGAGCCCATACGGTAACTTCTGTTCGGAAGCCCGAGTTCAACAACATATTGAAATTTTTGGACAATTTGACCGGAAGACTTTATGCATAAGAAGTGGCGTGGTCTTTTTCGCAAAGATTTCTGAGCTATTGTCCGATTACCTATTTTTGTTGCTGCTCCTTCCTATACTTTTTTCTTCTGTATATTTTTTGATGCAATTGAGAACTTGGAAAAAGAGAGATCATTCATGTTCTGATATTTTACTACATATTTTCCTGTATGAAGGAGACAAGGTTATACCGACCCCAATGATTAATCAATTTACCAGCCAGACTGCAAATAGCAAAAACTGGATATACGCTCCGTAATGAAGAGTTACGACAGTCGATTTCAGTATTCTCCCTAGATTTAATAAAGCGAAATGAGATGACACTAATTTGAAAGGCACTATCCCTTGTCATTCTATAATGGAAATCAATCAAGGCAGAAGCTTCCGGCATCCTTAATAAACAGTTGCTCCCATTTTATGGTTTATATGATAAAATTATAGTAGTAACCTCTAGAATGTGACCCATAAACTAGCTTTATGGCTAAGGAATTGATTATATTTCTGTGAATTTGCAAATAGTTTCATACTGAGGTAATAAATAATGTCTAGGTTTTTTGGGCTGAGTGGTTTGAGATTTTACGGAAAAGCACCATAGTGAATTAACTGAATTACAATTTATTCGATATTGAAAAAGAGATAAAGATAATAACTACCACTTCTCAGTACGAATAAAAAAGAAATAGTATAAATATTATGCACATCATTACAGCATTCTCCAGTGGCCGCAAAAAAACAATCCCAAACCAGTTGATTCCCTACACCGTCTGCATTATGTTTTTCTTAACACCGGTTTCGGTATCCATTGAGGGTTCTTCACCACTTGGTACTTGATTCTTTTATCAGTTTCTCCTACACCGTAAAACGCCCTATATTCTAGTAAATGACCTTTAGGCTTGGTTTTTCCTGATTTCTCTCTGGCTTCTCGGCCTGCAGATTCACTTACTGACTCTACTGTTTCAACGGATGAAGTACCCGAAATCGTTTTTGGGATTACCATAAATAAAATAAAAACAAAAGACAAAATGCTGCCACCACCCCGATTTTTGGTTATTAGGGTTATTAGGCTGGCTAGGGAGTACCAGGTATCTGTGTGCTTTAGTATTACTGCTTCATTTATCTGGAGCTACTTCTCGGAAAGGATGGGAAGTTTGTGAAAACAGAAAAATTAACAAAAATTGTAAAACTAGTTTTTTAGGCTGCCTCTTTGAACCAACTTGGGGGTTCATCACTAACATTTACACGTATATTCACTAGAGACAAATTCTAGGTAAATATTAGCTTAGCGATTTCGTTCTGGGCGGATTTGGTTAAAGGAAGTAAAACTATTAGCTCCTTTACAGAATTCAAAGAAGAACGTCCTGAACAATTTGAGAGATTACAACATAAAATAAATTTAATTTATATTTCAAAATATACCATAGTCTTTGAACCAGCTAATCCTTTCATAAATATCGTCTGGATCACTTTATTTTAACCTCCGCAACGCAATCACGAACACAAAAATGTATTCTAGTGACATTCTGACACTTTCACTGAATTCTGTTTTTTATTTAAAAATTTCGTTTCAATCCCAAAGTTTATGTGCAAATAGAATCAGAATATGGTCCAAAAAAAGTCCTTTGTTTCGTCGTCAAATTCTAACTTTTCCAATCTCGTTTGGCCATTGAGTTGAAGCCTGTATGATTGGTCACTTCCATAATTTATGGTTTTCTGGTACTACCTATGATAATATGTATCACCCAAACCCAGATGGCCATGTGGTAATTCGGTAATATTTACAAAATTAATGTTAATTGAGCCAAAAATAATGTCTCGGACAAATTCTCACGGGTCAGTATATGTTCAGAACTACCAGTAGAGCAGAATTGACGTTTTTTTAGTCTATCTGAACTAAATATTTATTTTGAACTGGAGCGTTTTCGTTCCTTACTCAATGGTTTTTTTTAATAGCTGCTCGTATGAAAGAGTTCGTTCAGTTTCGTATCATATATGTTCTCAACCCGAAATGAAATATTACGATGAAGATCACTATCACAAAGTCTATAAGATGGCATGAAATTTTATTTCAATTCAGTGAGGCAGCTTCAATCACAGAGTGCGATACCACGTTCTGTGTCGAAAGCAAGACCAAGTTTATCGGCTGTACGGGCTGCTGTAGACTTAGTAAGAGAAGGCCATCTTCACAGGCTCCGCCCAGTATCCATTCTATAGCTTCTGAGTCCATTTTACCACTCCAGATGATGATTAGAGTAGAATCGTAACGGCAAGCATATCAGTTGCAGTAACTTCTTTCCCGACAGTTCTGATGGTCAGATCTGTTGGAGTTTGAATACTTGCCACGGAAAATTTTTTGATCTGTTGTTCTCTCTTGGAAGCGGGTAACGCCTAGGTAAGCATACGTTTTTCCGCCATCAATTCCATTTCGTTAGCATCTAGTTTGACGCCATCCATGTAAACAGATATTATGTCTCCGGCGACAAAGCCGATAGGGAGGTGCAGGTGCTGAGGAAGTCTCCCTGAAACACGCCCCTTCTAAAGATTGCCTACACTGTTTGGACTTGACCAGATGCCATGGTGAAGCGAGTCCTCCAGAGTGGCATCAGCTGTCCAATGCATCTCACATTTGTTCGTTAACTGCAGGGCATCCATGCTATGTTGTATCAGATGCATTATGATTAGAACCAAACTGCGGAGTTCACAGAACACGTCTTGATTGATTCAGTCCGTTTTTTTCCGCTTCACCCCTTATTATTATTATTTTTATCCAGCAATGATGTTTTTTTCTGATATATTCCTTCATTTTTGGATAGAATGGGACGCAATCAAATTGTAAATTTATACAATTATCACCAACTTCATTCACTCTTATTATTCTTCTATATTTATGGCCTATTTTTATGGAGAAATTAGCCCAGTCACTATTCTGATTATAGAATTAATGTTTCCCTGTTCAAGCAAGATAAGCACCAAAATGAATTTCCACTAATATAACACACTGTAAAGACGTTAGATTATGATTCCGTGATATGTATGCATGAGCGTCTCAACGCATTACATTTTCTGACTTCAGCCTTCAGCATATTTCTACTAATCCCTCATTACGCAGATAAGACTGCAATCCTTTGCAGCTTGAAATATCTGCCGAAATGAACATATCCTCTCCACAGTGAAAAGCTCAACGTCATTAGTCATGACAATTCGAAAATGAACCGAGATAATATTTATGAAAACTGGAAGTTACAGACCAGAAGGACTGTTTTTTGAGAGAATATAACGTCAACTGGGTTGTTATGATGGAAGTGTTGTGTTGATTTCGGTTTGACAATATCTAGGCTTAATCTCTAAATGAAACGTTATGGGAGATAAATACAGTGTCTTCTGAACGGTCTCATATTTCCGAAACGGCCCTGAGAAAATTAACGAAAATTTCAACAGGGTGGTTTTTGATGATGCCCGATTCAACGGTGATATCGACAATGTTGTCAAATCAACAGTTTTCCATATATTGAGGTTAACTCAATTTTTTCAAATGGATTATCCTATTTGTTTTCATTGCAATCAATTCAGCGACGCCTCATTACTTATGTCTCCAAATATCAGATTTCAAATTGATGCACTTTCCAAAATATGACAACATGGCTTTTTGGTTCAGAAGTCTGAGAACGTTCCAATATTTTCAATACGGTAAAAAAATCATGAAATTTTATACGAGATGGATTTTGATGATGCCCGATTCAATGGTGATATCGGCAATGTTGCCAAATCAACAGTTTTTCAGATATTGAGGGTAACTTAAATGGAAAACCATATTTATTTTCATTGCCATCAATTCAACGCCCCGTCATCACTTATGTCTCCAAATAACAGATTTTAAATTAATGTGGTTTTTGAAATACGACAACATGGCATTTTCGTTCAAAACTCTGCGAACGGTCCAATATTTTCAAAGGGATCGAAAAAATATCATGAAATTTCATACAAAATAATTTTTGTTAAAACAATTTTTCAAGAATTGAATTTCCAATAGAGTTTTGAATCAAATGACAGAAACTGAAAACTATCTGACCAAGTGCTCAAAATGTTTGCCATCATTTGCTAAACAATAGCCCAGGCTGTCATGAGATTCCCTCAAAGTATTAGTAAGCATTTGAGGCGTGATTATAAGAGCTGCCTAACATATTTTACTTTTTAAGATTTCTAAATTTGCTGGTTGCTCAATCTTCATCAATTTAAAAACTGATATTTGGAGACATGAGTAATGAGGCGTTGCTGAATTGATTGCAATGAAAACAAATAGGGTGTTCCATATGAAAAAATTGAGTTATTCCCAATATCTGAAAAACTGATGATTTGGCAACATTGCCGATATTACCATTGAATCGGGCATCATCAAACAGCAGCATGTATAAAATATCACGAATTTTTCTTGAACCGAATTGAAAATATTGGAATATTCCCAGACTTTTGGACGAAAAAGCCATGTTGTCATGTTTCAAAAACTGCATTAATTTAAAAACTGATATTTGGAGACATAAATAATGAGGCGTCGCTGAATTGATTGCAATGAAAACAAATAGGTTGTTCCATATGAAAAATTTGAGTTATCCCCAATATCTGAAAAACTGTTGTTTTGGCAACATAACCGAAACTACCATTGAATCGGGCATCATCAAAAACCAGCATGTATAAAATTTCACAAATTTTTCTTGAACCGACTTGAAAATATTGGAATGTACCCAGACTTTTGGACGAAAAAGCCATGTTGTCATGTTTCAAAAACTGCATTAATTTAAAAACTGATATTTGGAGACATAAATAATGAGGCGTCGCTAAATTGATTGCAATGAAAACAAAGAGGGTGTTCCATTTGAAAACATTGAGTTACCCCCAATATCTGACTGTAGAAATTTTCATAAATTTTCTCTGGGCCGTATCTGAAATATGAGACCGTTCCGATAATTTTGAAAGACACTGTATATGACTCGTGAACAGAAAAAGTATACACACTCGGAATTCACCGGTTTTAACTTTGAAATGAATATTTTCCATAGATTCGATGTACCCTTGTTTCCACGCATTCATACAAATTTAAAAATATGAGGCAAATATATTACAGAAAACAACTACTTCCCCTTACGGACATTGAATTACATCTAACATATATTTGTGCAACGTTCCGCAAGGTGGACCTTTTGGAAGTGATAATTGCAATCAAGCATTGAATATTATCCTTCAGTTGGGAATGACTATCTACGTGTATGACATGTTTGAAGATTTTCAGTGCTAGGATAGGTCAGACAACATTAGAGTCATTTTGCACCACCAAACGAATAATAATATTGAAACTTAAAGTCTTCAACGAATGAAGCCGTTACTTACAATACGTGAGTCGCAGCGCCTTCCCCTCGGTAGAATAGACTCCAGGAAGAATAGAAGACCACTCACTTCTAAATCTAACCTCACACTTTTGAATCAGACTGTAAGTAGAGTTGAATCTCATCCTGATGAAATTGATCAGGTTAAGGATCGCTGATTATCATCGATCACAAATTTTTGGGAATGAAAATGATCTAGAGAAATTTTAGTGAATGAAATCAATGTGCAAAATTCTGAAATTAAACTTAGGTATTCATGAAACTGATGAGAAAATACTATAACAATTCCATCGGAGTAAGAATAACAATGAAGCATTTCTTTATCTACAACATCGCGCATACAAGATTTGTTTCAAATTCTAAGATAATTATTCGAATTCCCAGTCTATTGAGTTGATTTTTTTCTGATTTCAACCTTCTCAGCGTCAAGCCCCTTCTATAATACCAACCATAGATAATCGAACAACATAAACCACAATTTTCAACACGTCGGCACGTGTTTCAGTCACCAATCGATCTTCTGGAGGAAATATTGAAGTTTAATCTTTCTCTTAACTGAAACAAGTATCTAGGTGTTGGGAATAGTGCTTTCATATTAGGCTAAAAATCTAGTGTATCTATTCACCACAATGCAATGAATGGCATCTTTAGGAGAAAAAATTGCAGACTTTTTCATCTTGCAACTCTTTACTCTTCCGTTTTAAAACTTGGTGATATCTCGTTTCTCACGTATAGTCACCATCGATTTTAGCATAGACCATTTAATCCATAAGGAATTCGGCTATAGACAATTATTACCTTATCTACCGAAACACATAGAAAATCACTTACCAGTTCTTGAAAATATGCTAGAAATACAGTTTCAGTGGCATCTATTGGCATTAAATTTTTCCGTGTCATCCACTCCAGATATATGTTGTATTCTGATTGGTATACTTTTCGAACGAATCAATGATTCTCCTGCATTTTCAGCTTTTTTCGAAATATCCTCCATTATATTTGAGGAAGAAAAGACATTTTTAACGCAAGCACAGCTAGATAACAAAGTTCTGTTTATAAACAAGTAACATAGAAACAACCTGGCAACAATAAAACTCCTATAAGCCACGGTACCTGATTCAAATATAGTGGGAAGGTAATGAATTGGTGCATTTTTTACATTAAAAAAATTAACAAAATTCTATTGAAATCGGTCAGAAATAAAATTATCTACAGTGTGACCCACTTAAGACCGGAGCACCCCTATAAAATCTACATTTTTCAACCGATTCGAATGATTTTTTTTTCATTAGGTAGACATTCTAAAAGTCTACTAAGACACCAAATTTCATGAAAAAATCTCCATTTCCAGGGCCAACTAATCTCATTTTTCATGGTCAAAAATCTAAAAAATTTACTAGCGATTTTTTTAGAAAAATTCTAACTACACCACTGGATTCGCGACATTTTCAAATGGTTCTTGTGTAAATAACGTTGAAATGCGTCAATCAATAAAAAAGTTATGAGGGAATTAATTTTGAAAAATATGCCGTTTAATCAACCCACCAATTCAATTTCAAAACTTTTATCAGAACTTTGACTACACCACTGGATTCAGGAAGTCTCGAAATATCACTGACTGTAATTTCATCGAAATCTGTTGACAAATAAAAAAAAAGTTAGGAGATAAAATTGACATTTTCCTGAAATTCCATTAACATATATACATATTTTTTAACTCTGATATGTAATTTAGCTAGCTGTATGTGCTAGACAAAGAATACTATTATCATTATATTCAATTAATATTTCCAGCATGTTCATGAGAGAGGGTATGAAAATCTGTAAACTTCGAACGAGTTCGAATTCACTGTGCCAGAGAGGTATCAACAATGTTGAAAGAATACGGGCTACCCTTCTCTCTAAGCGTTTCCACCAAGTGGAAAATAACAGGCAAACATCTGTCAGAAAACAACTACTTCCCTGGCTAATACCACGACGGACATTGAACTACAACTGACAGATATTTGTGCAACGTTCTTCAAAGAAGACCCAATTGCAAGTGCTTGTCTCGTAATTAAAAAGAAAATTATCCTTCATTTGGCTGGGAATGACCACCTGCAGACATGCATGTTTCGAGGTTTATTGCCTCTCATCAGTGACAGGGTAGGTCGGACAACATTATATTTGTCCTGAACATTTTCAAGTCAAGTGGTCGTGGTGTTTGAGTGTTTGCTTCCACCCAGACGGTCCGGGTTCGATCCCCGGGACAGCCTGACACTGAGTTAAAGTAGTTCGGAATCCTCTTTTATTCAAGCTGTAGGTCCCGGATCTCCCTTGCTCGCACAATCTCTGCTTTTGAGGGGTTCTCTCCCTAAAACCTGGGTGATTCGTAAAAACAAATTTGACACAAATTTAAAAAAAAAAAAATTTCCTATCATTTATTTCTATCTATTAGTAATTCCTGGAAACTGAGTTTGTGCATGCATGCAATGAAACTGAAAAGCATAAAAGTTGGAACAGAATTCATGATCAGTAATATTTATTTTAACTAACGGGAAATTGGAGACGATACAAATTTTCAGTTTTCTGAATAGAAATATTATATTTCGCATTTCCCCTTTATCTGGATGTACCTACAGCTTTGTCTATAAATTATATTCGTTGAATTTTCATCATCCGTTACTCTTATTCAGTCTATTCTCAGATTGTTCATATAAAATTCTCTTTGTGTGTATCTGTGCTATTTTTTTCTACCTGTAGCTCTTCTTTCTCAGATTGATCCATAATTGAACGCATATTTCTTGTTCAAATGGTTCAACTTCATGAAAGTTTGAAATGATAGTAAAGACGACGAGTTCATTCCGTTTTAGAGCTCGAACTTTCATCCAAACTACACAGACTGCGTGTACAATTTAAAGTGGTTCATCTAATTTTACACTTCATTCTGCCGTGCAGCAGTTCTAAATTAGATTGGAAAGTTAGTGTTGAAACAATGTTGGAGCTCCTGATGAAAGACTTAGTAGTTCGTTTGTCGTTGAAACTATGAATTTATATTTTATGGTGTTTATCTTCTGATTATGAGATTTCTGGATCAGTTTACTTTCCATCCAGATGTGAGGGTACTTGAAAGTGATATGCTATAGGTATGAAGTTCACAGGAGCATGTGTCTTTCAGTCCAACTGAATCTGTTATAAACTGATCAACGTATAAAACAAATTCGCCTTCAAAAATATTGTTCAGTGAACACATAATGGAATGTGGTTTTTTTCAGTGATTCGTGCTAGTACTGACTTTTTTCTCATGCCACACGTTTGAAAATTTGTAATATTTAGTTGATGCTGGAATCTGATCAAATATGATAGATATCCAAAGGACACCAACATAGTTCTTGACAACTTCATATATTCTTAGAATATTTCGAGAAGCAGGAAAAATGAAAATACTGAATTTTCAGACCATTTATAATTCTTTAAAATTCATGAAATCGAAATATTATAAATTTCGGTGAGACTTGGAATGGTAGAAGGAAATGAGGAAAAGGAAAAGGTAGGGATGATACAAGGAAATACGTTATCATCCTCTTCAAGCACAAGATGTCAAAATAGCTGAGAGATGATGATGATATCGAAATCTGTTATACAATTGGAACAAACTCAGAAGCATTTTCCTTAAGCTGAAATATTATGATGTGACATATACATAAAAAATTTTTGAAGAAACCTAGCATACTTGATCATAAGAGAAGATCTCGCAAAAATACGGGTGAAATTACTTGCGAAAACAATTGAGAGAGTTTCAAATAAATATAGATGCTGGAAAGATATATGTATATAATAATTAAAGAATTATTATAATGAAGTGCGAATTTTGGAAAATTTTTATACAAAACTCGAATTAACATGAGTATTTAATTCCATTAACAACAATGAACTACTATGAGAGTGGAATTCGTTAGGAATACTTGTTATGATTTGGTATTGTTTGGCAGATATATAATAGGTACTTTATCTTTTGTATAGTTCACTCTTCTTCATTATAAACATTACTAAATGTATTATTTGGAATGTAAGAACTCTGAATTCTCAAAGGCATATTAGAATTCAGAACTTACAACTTTATGAGGGAATTGAAAGTGGCATAAAAGTGAAAAAAATAGGTCTCATTCATTTCAATGTAACGAGTATAAAGAATAACCTCTGCTATTACATTTGGAACCAGAAATGGACAAGAGATTATCGGAAACTTGGAATATTGATTTCAAATACCCAAGGTCATACTATAATGAATCCAAATTCAATCAAAACGATGGCTGTGTTGTCTATATCAGACATACACGATATATACAGGGTTATGATAAAGTAATGCACAAAATTTATAAAACGTACAACGATCACTTTTGAAAAAAATGCAAAAACACGTCAAACTGTTTTTTTTATTCCGCATCTTTTGACATAAGTTACAAAAATAACACGTCAAAGTTGTCAAAGTTTTGACGTCATCAACAAATTTTTATAATGGGAATCTAAGAGTTTTATTACATTATGTGATAGAGCTTGTGTTTTTACATAAGGGAAAAATAGTTGCAGTAGGGCTCACATATGAAAAACAACGAGAAAAGGGATAAAAAACGAAAAAACCAATTATAAAAAGAGGTCAAACTTAAACTTATCTAGTAAGAACATGTGTTCTTATAAATTTTTTCAATAGTTTTACTAAAGCAATGGTTTGTCAGTGTCAGTCGTACAATTAGTGTCACCACAGTTTTATTATTATGGCTCGTTTAACCGAAAGAGAAAGGATAGAAATTCTAATGATGGTAGGTTACGGCGATCGCCTTCGAAGTCATGAAGAAGCATGTGCTTTATTTAACGCAACACATTTTGAAAGACCTCCAATTGCTAGAAGCACAGTAAGCAGAATTGTTGCAAAATTTGATGCAACGGGAAGCGTGAGGGATGCTTCAAAATCTGGACGACCAGGAATAAGCGACGATGTGAAGTTAGATATTTTGCCGTCAGTAGAAGAACACCCTCACGCAACTACAACAGAAATTGCCTTACAAGAAAATGTTAGTCAGTCGTTTGTGGTAAAGATGTTAAAAAAAGAAAAACTACACCCATACAAAGTTCATCTTGTTCACGAACTCTCAGAAGATGATCCGGACAGACGTTTGGAATTTTGTGAAATCTTCATGCGGCATTGTGACGAAAATCCAAATTTTCTTAATAGTGTAGTATTTTCCGATGAGGCAACGTTTTGTCTAAGTGGTTCTGTAAATCGACACAATTCTCGCTACTGGGCTCGGGAAAATCCCCACTGGATGCAGACAAAACACACCCAGCGTCCCCAAAAAATTAATGTTTGGGTAGGAATCGTCCGGGGAAGATTTATTGGTCCTTATTACTTTCGCGGGAATTTAACAGCTGAACGATATTTGGAACATCTTCGTATGGCAGTGCTTCCGGACCTACTTGCGGCATTTCCGGATCCAAATAATGGGGACAACTTGGATCCCAGTATTTGGTTCCAACAAGATGGCGCACCACCACATTATGGTCATACTGTTCGAAGGTTTCTGGATAACCAGTTTGAAGGACGGTGGATTGGAAGACGTGGACCAATGGAGTGGCCACCTAGGTCACCTGATTTAACCCCCCTTGATTTTTTTCTGTGGGTACATTTGAAAAGTCGGGTCTACATTAACCGGCCAGACAATTTAGAAGACTTAATGGAAAGAATTAGACACGAAATGACTCGTATAACTCCGCAGATGATCGAAAACTCTATAAATGCGGTCTACCATCGTCTTTGCCTATGTCAGTTAGTAAACGGGACACAGTTTGAACAATTCCTATAAGAAATAGTTTTGGTTTAATGGACTGTTTAGTTATTTGAAAAGTTATTATGAAACTTACGTTTATTTCGTTTTTTATTCATTTTCTCGTTTTTTTTCTTATGTGAGCCCTACTGCAACTATTTTTCCCTTGTGTACAAACACAAGCTCTATCACATAATGTGGTAAAAATCTTAGCTTCCCATTAAAAAAATTTGTTGATGACGTCATAACTTTGACAACTTTGACGTGTTATTTTTGTAACTTATGTCAAAAGATGCGGAATAAAAAGAACAGTTTGACGTGTTTTTGCATTTTTTTCAAAGGTGATCGTTGTACGTTTTATGAATTTTGTGCATTACTTTATCATAACCCTGTATAATATGGAAAAATTTCCAGCGTCGGGAGCAGTATTTTCATTAGGATAAGCCACATATTCATCAAAGATCATAGAATTAAATTATTCGTTCATGTAAATAATGAATAGAAAATCTCTCAAAATAGATCCCAGGGGCTTCCCATATGAAATATTCAGAAAAACTAGAATAAGTTTCACTATTATGGACTGCTTGCTTCCTGTTGTATAAGTAGCATTGAAGTAGATAGATAGATAGTGTATGCCTCTGACACTATAATGGTGCACATTTTTAATGAGGCCACTGTGGAGATTTTGATAGATCGCATAGAATATACCAGCTTTTATGCCTTTTTGAAAACCCTCGACTATAGTGTTAAAAATCATGTTATCAGCTTGAGAGGTGCTACATTTGCTTCTAGAACGAAATTGACAACAGTGCCTGATAGAGGTATTCGTTTCAAAGTATCAGCTTGAATAAGTATAATTTCAAAAACTGAATGATAGATATTGGTCGCTGATTTATCAAATGCGAAATGTTCCTTTTTTTTGAACAGTGGTATTTCTTCAGTGACTTCCAAGAGATCTGGTAATTATTCCTCAGAAATTGAAAAATGAAGTTTTTCAGTTCTTGTATATATATCGTTATTCTCCATACCAATTGACTTTGAGAAGAAATGTCAAATAATATGTCGACACGTCAATTTTTATCGCAACAATTTACAGGCTACTCGATGATTTTAATTTTATTTCAATATCAATAAGATTCTTCTTTCGACGAAATTGCTAACGTTATATATATTTTCAGTTCTTCAACGAAAGTTGTCTTACAACGTAATATAGTGCGGTATTGAATTATTCGTAATAAAAATGCTCTTTTTTATTAACCGATGAGCCACTAAGTTGCCATTTGAAAAACAATGGTAACAAAAATTTCAAGATTCAACTGCACATAGCTGAACCATTTTGACCGAAAACAGTAAGTAGTATCTTTCCAAACATTAAGACTCAAGGCACCTCAGATGAACTTAACAATTTCTCAATCTTTATAAATTCTTTCAATCCAAGAATCCAGTCTACCTACCATGGAAACTACTCTTTCTGGTCCTCGATTCCCAGAAAACCTATCAGCACTGATAATCAGCCCTATGCTGTATCACTTCCGTTAAAAATAACGTCACCGTTATTCGCCATTTCCGTTATTTTGCTATTGCTTGGTAATTTAGAGTTTTTCAAGCTGCCCACAGCTTTGACTACCTCAAATGTTGAGCTTCTCCATAAAAAAGATGAACATAGTGTGGACAATCCTTTCTACAAATCTCCCGGATTATTAGAATCATTCTTACTTTTTCCGGATCGAAATTATATAGCACCTTGTACAATCGTTCGTAACGTGTCATTTCCCTTTAGCTAATGAATGGTTATATATTTTAATAATTTCAAATGAAAAGAGAAAGCCTTCTCTGTTATCAATTATTAATATTATTGTTAGCGAGAAATTTTTTATTTAGTGTTTTGTATTGTCGTGAAGGACGATTTGATGTGCGATCGTTTTTTTAACAATTACCAGTCTCGAATTATTGAAACGTATGTATAATTTGGAAATTTGTTTTTTTATCTATCGCTAATTGGAAAATGAAAACTCTGGTTTCCTTCAACGCTAACAGCCCATTATAACAATATCGAGTTCGCCAATATAAATACGAAAACAAGCGCCGGAAAATTTGCCAAGTTTTTAGCAACTTTTTACATGCATCGACTTTCACGAAAAAACCTACCTCTCTCAAAGCCCCCTCCTAACGTTATTACAAAACTTTTCCACTCAATTACCCTTATTAGATTGCCCGGGCTGCGTCATATCATTCAAGTCGATAAAATTGGGCTGGGCCGTCGTCATAAATAACCGCGCCGTCACCTTACACACCGGAATTGAATGAGCTTCAGCAGTAACGAGCTCCTCTGACAATGGAGTTGATATGAAGCATTCAACAGATGTTTCCCGGAAAGGTCAGAGATGAGCGGTATCGGACAAACGGGAAGGTCACTTGATTCTGCGGTCTTGTCTGGAGCGTTTCCTCGGTTGCGTGGGGGTCAGGCGAAGTCACTGGCGAAGGATGTGATGATTTTTTCAGAATCTTTCAGTAAACCCGTAAAACTGCGGTAAGTGACAATTTTTGTCCTTTTGAGACAAATACCCATACAGTCTGACTTTTGCTAAAATTCTCACATAGATCAATTTTTTCAAGGTTATATTCAACTTGCTCCGTTCGTACATCTATGTGTCTTTTCGATAAAAAATTTGTAATGCAGCAGTTTCTGGATACAGTTGCCCACGTATTAACCGTTCGCTGCTGATCAGAAAGACATCATTCAGTTATGATATATCACAGAGGACAGAACATTAAATGGGGATACTAACGCTGTTAGCAGTTTGTGCCGCAGATTTGTGACATCAGCATCCAATGTGTTAAGAACCGATGAAAATACGATAACTTCATTAAATTTCAGATTCCCCATTCCCCCTTTCTATCAAGCCTTCGAAGGCTTCATAGAAAACGAGAACTAATTTGGAAAAATACATTGCCTCCCAATCAAACTGTGATGCCTTACAAAACACCACTCGAGCAAAATCTCGTAGTGTTGTCGTATATGGAGATAACAAGGCCAAACAGAATCAGCTGGTCTATAAGTGAATTCCAGTAATACAAGCCCCTGTATAGGATGGAATTTACCCCAACCTACTCCAAAAAGTAATGGAATTGCCGATTCCTTATTTGAGTACAATATTCAATATCTACCGAGTGGCAGAAAGGAAGTCATTCATGTACCCAAAGTGGGAAGAGTAAATGATGACATGACTCCTAAGTCACACCGTCCAATCACTCAAGTGTCACTCTTGCTCAAAAGGCTAGAAAGACTAGATGAGATTTTATCAACGTGTCATCCAGGCAAGTCCACGGATATGGCACTGGAAGATGTTAACAGGCTATTTACGAAATCCCTGAAGAGATAGCCATGACAACATTCATCGACATTGAGGGGGCCTTCGATAATGCATATAATAAATCAATCACCAAAGCTCTAGATGAAAGCCAATTCAGAAAATAGGGCAATTATAATCATCTATAAGCGAAACAACAACAGATCTGGTAGGAGATGCCCGAATGGAGGAGTTCTATCTCTTTTTTTGTGGGCTATCCTGATGGACGAAGTATTAAACAGGCTAGTATCTCAAGACCTGAATTGCTGATGATCTTGTGATGATTTGCAAAAAGCTTTGCAGGAACAATCTCGGAGCGAACACAAAATGCTCTTGAACATTATTACTAAGTGGTGTTACGAGAGAGAACTAACTATAACGAGAGGGAACTAACTATAAACCCCCACAAAACCATAATAATAATATTCACAAAAAAGAGGTACTGAGATGACTAATGGCACCAGTTCTGAATGGTGTTGAAGTTCCAATTGCACAAGAGGCAACAGGGCAACATGGAAACAACGCCTTCAAAAAATGATCCTGTGGCTATATAACAAGGCCATCAAGCCCATATTGGTATATGGATCGGTGGTATGGTGGCCAAAGACTCAACAGGCTGGGTACCATTCAAATGCAATGCTGCTAAGCCATGAGGACTACCCCAACGGCCGCTTCAAAAGCCTTGCTTAACATACCACTGCTTCATACATACATACACGGCGAAACCAGATCAGTTATCAATAGACTGCGCGGGGGGCAAGCGCCTGTCAAAAAAATATGTTGTCTGAATTACACCAAACTATTTACAGAGTTGGAAAATTAATGGGAATGCCATCGGATGAGATGTTTCCCAAATATCTGTCTTTCTGAAGACCCAAAGGCTAGATAGAAAAAGAATGGAATTGAGAAATGTGCAAAATCGTCAAGACTAAAACACCCCATGATATTGATGTTAGACAGCTGAGTTTTCAGTTAAGATGCCTGAAAACCCTGGTGTGATGACTTAGGTATATCTGCAAAACTGTGGGAGTTAAGGCGAGAAAATACTGTCACTTTGCCTATCACTCAAACTGTGCTATCTGCCTTACAAAACATCGCACGAGCAAGATCTCGTGGTGTTTTTGTGAGAGCAAGGTATTTTCTATTACCTATGCCAGAATCGGAGATCCTTGTCGAATTTATTGAAAAAAGTGCGAAATCGTCAAGTTTAAAACACCCCTTGATGTTGATGTTAGACAGCTAAGTTTTCAGTTAAGATGCCTAAAAATCCTGGTGTGCTGACTTAGTTATATCCTCAAAACTGTAGGATTTAAGGCGAGAAAATCGCAATCTTGAATACGAGAAAACAAATGAAATCGCGTTTTGTTTTCTTAGGGTGAATTTCTATGAACAGAAGTTTCGAGTATTGCTTGCCCACGAGCATGAAATAAATAAAACAACATCTTTCAAATTTACTGAAACACTGTCCCCAAGGAGTTTTATTCGTTACATTTTCGACGTATTATATTATTTTCGTTTTGCTGAAATTCAATTTACTCGATTGAATAATAATCACACCTGCATGGAAATTCACCATTAGAACCTGCCAATATTGTGCTTGATGCATTCACAAGGATTTGCAAAATTGCGTCCGAGTTAATTTAATTGGTTTCCAGAAGTGTTATGTGTTATGAGTTACATGTATCCTTCCCCATTTTAAAAACTGTTCAATGTCATATAAGAGTGAAAACAAAAATCCAATATTTTTTGTGTTCATTGAACTACACTGATAAGATTTTACCATTTCCACATATAAACCAAAAGGTAAAATAATGAAAACCTTAAGCTTGATAATTAGCAAAATTCTTAGGTTTCAGTAAGAATGAAGTTTTTTTTTTACTTTTTACGGACTTTCTCGATTTAAAATTATGGAAGATTTAAAAAAAACAGCATATGCATCCAGTTGATTGAATCGATTTAGAAAAACTGTTTAACATAAAGTATTGTCATCTAGAGCATAGCGAGTTTTGAAATAAAATGTTTCAAATTGGTTACATATTGTAAATGGTGGATACTTACTTTCGGTGCCGGATATAAATAAATTATTTTGTTCATGTCAGAATTGTCCACACAAAAATGAAACATGGTCAAATGGTTCAGGAAAATACAATAAAAAACAAAACAATTAAGAAACCAATAATGGTCAAAGAAGTTGCACACGAAATTTTTTATTCCACCACAACTATTGACTTTCCAATAGTATTTAGATTATTTTGGAAAGATAACACAATTCGAGTGGTGTTATTTTTTCAAACAAAACCTATTCTTCCACATCGAGTTGGACTATTACTTTCATATGATATTTAACAAGTTTATAGAAGTTCCGTAAAATTCAATTGCAATTGCCACGAGGACAAGGGCGCCATCTCTGGAACCGATTACGGAAGCAGCACGCGATTTCATTTGCTTTGTCTTCAAAATAATCTGAACAAAATCTAATCAGCCGGTACACTAGGGTTTTTAGACATCGAAGAAATCTACACATCAACAATACGTGATATCAGAAGTTCATTGAATTGATTGGATATAATAAAATATGAGGAATAATAATTATTTTGATCTAATACCATTTCTCATCAATGTCTTCGAAGTCATGATGCTTCCATAATGAAATGCACGTGCATAAATGCTCCTAAAGCACTTTCAAAGTTGAGCGTAGTTCGATAACTCATGGCAGAGATTGCTCTTCCATCCAACTTGGGTCGCTTATATTCATACTTTTTGTATTCCACATGGTTCTTCACCAAACAATGACGCGTGTTCAACCACAACAGTGATGGAAATATACCGACGAAGACGCGTCTAGAACCGTTTATTTTCAGTTCGTCACACCACAGTCGCCTGAATTGTCTAACCATATTACAATCCAAAATCAACATGGCACGGTGTTTATTCAGAAACCCGATTAATTCAAGCTGGCGCGCCTCTGCACGATTCCAACGCTGAATCTCGCGGTCTAAGTTCATGCGATAAGTGATGTAGCGAATGATTCGCCCAAGCGTATCATCTGGAAACTGGGATGGAGTCATCTCGGTTGAAAATAAAATTGATGTTCGTGAAATAATTCAGATATGCACGTAGAAATTCAGTTGAGGGTACAATCCAGAAGAGTATTATTGATTATTGAACTCATTAGTTAATTGTTCAAAATTCTTGTATTGATTAATAATTGAAATTGATTATATTTTCTATTTCATATTTCGCTTCCGGGTTGGTAGTTTCATCTGCCACCGGCAAGCGGTCATAGTATTTTCCTCTTTTGAGAATGACACAACACCGATCTTTCAAAATCGTTATAGCACTCACTACTTACACAAATTTCGAAAATATTTCAGTTATAAAAGAATGTAGGCTGAAGTTCTCCTATGGTATGATATCTTCTGCATTACAGTGTCCAAAGATATCCATCCTGAGCCAGATATTCGCCTTCAAACTTACTATGTGGGAGGTTGTTTTGTTCTCCTCATCACAGAACCCGCATACTTGTGTAGATGCAGTAGACGCAGATAGTTTGACAAATGACCGTGCTCTGTCAGGAGTCCTCCACCTACTTGAGAAAGTTCTGGTTTCGTTCGGGGTATCTTAATATTTTTTCGTGATTATTGCCTCCAAGGAAGATTTATCATGCTTCTTGTCCTGCTTGATCTTCATTGGCTGGTTCTGGTCCAATGAGAGTTGTTGGTGACTTCACTCTTGCTAAGGCATCTTCTCTGGATGTCCCTGTGACCTGGTACCCAAACAAGTTTTGCCATCTTCTGTACTTCTTTGAGGTTTTCCCACACTAGTTTGGAAGAAACTCCTGCCTCTATTGCTGTCTGTTCAGGAATGGTTATGGCTTGGTTCCTAGAACCCTTTTGCAGGTACACTCTTGTGCCATTACCTTGGCATAAAGTATAGAGACTAGAGAACCATGGTTTAGACTCGGGTTCTCCGGATATTCCAGAAAAGTACAGTTCAGAGTCACCGCCAGGCTAATCGTTGATGTGCTGGATATAGCACCAGTGACTCAGAGCATGGTCAGTTTTTGTTTGTCACTTGTTTTCCTTTTGGCCTCAGTATTGCTGTGATATAGTCCACCTAGCCCTGTGAAAAACTGTAAAGAGACACAAGGTTCCACAATAGTAGGGATGGTACACTTCCATGAGTCCCATGAGGGCAGCCTCTCATAGCATTCACCTTTATTGTTTCCCTAAAAGAGAATGCTTTTAAAGCCTATGCATAGCATATATCCTTATTATCTCTGAGGGTTGATATGATAGATGCATAAATGATGTATTATTCAAAGCCCTTCTACATTCAGGAACGCTGTCCAATCAGTAAGTCTGCTTCTCGCTAATTTGAATGTACCTAACGTCCATTCTACCTTTCTGTAGGCAACGACCTCGTTCGCTATGTCTCAGGTTTTCTTTGTGTGATATGCCTTGAATGAATACATTTGATTTATGGTTTCATACAGGAGATAAACATATACATGATTTATCTCTTTCAATCGTTAATGAATTCAACCCGAATGATTCGAGAACAGCTTCTCTGAAGTCATAAAAGTGAATATCAAGAAGGGTGTCTGGAGACTTTTTTTCTGATTTGGTGAATGATCCGTCATGTCGAGAGGTTTCTCCGGATCTTCATTCAGCAGTGCTCTCGACTTTTTTGCAAAAGTTCCTCCACACCTTTCTCTTCACTGCATCCGCTCCATTGCTTTGTTCTATAGCCTCCTCAATTCCTCCTTTGGACAATTTTGCTTCTGTTTGATTCTAAATCAGTTTCTCTCAGGTTTCTGAAGAAGGTCGAACCTTCGCCGCTTCCGGAGATATGGAAACTGATTTGTCGATGATTTGATAACTATGGATCATTGTAGTCAACTTTTGATTAATGAAAATTCCCTTGGAGTTGCCCATATGATGTCTATGACTTCGGATCTAACGCGGTTGTCAAATGTTCCCTTATTTCTTGTATTCATAAAAACGAGGATTTTCCTCTACTGAAATTCTTCAATGAAATTATATTCGTTCGTTTGTGTTACTGTTGCCTGATGCTGTATTGTAGGCGTAGGCATCACACAAGAGGGGGCTCGTGTTTCACTACAAGAGGTCATGTACTCTTGGACGGTGGATGTGGCATAATACGAGTATGAGCTTCACCTCCACCACCTTCACTAACCACTATTCGCCCCCTTGTGCCCAGACCATCATTCTATTGATGGCATGGATCTTGGCAGCGGTTTCTTCCAATGCAGTCATAGAGACCCACATCAGAACCTTGCTAACCCTCAGTATTTCCATTACTGGTCCGACCTTTGTTGTGGGTGTTGATGACTTTTCAAGCCAGGTGACCGTGCATTCACCCGTACAAGTGAATGTCAGCCCCCAGCTGAGACGTAAATGCACTTGTGAATCCGGGAAAGAGCACGATCAGCATCTCCCTCCTGACAGAATTAGGGAGCTTCTCTTCCTGATAGTTTCGCTTCACGATGGCCAGATTGGCCTCCGTGAGCGCCTTCTTGAAGCTCTCTTTATCTCCTATGGGTGCAAGGCTTCTGTGCAGGGTCCCGCATTGAGGGAGGTGTGCAGGTGTTTCAGCGTGGTATTTTGCTTGACTCCTCTAGGTCATGATCTTTTTCTGACAGGACGATGTCTGCTTTGTCTAGATGTAGAGGGATCCTTTGTTCGGGAATTTCCTGCTTGTCTCTTCGTGCGAGCGGTATTTCCGCTGATATTAGTTAACCCCTGCGTCAATTTTACTTCTTGGCCATTTTTCTCGAGGTCCTTCACGAACTCTTTCGATGTGGCCCACCGTTTCCCTAGAGTGTCTTTGGTCTTGTTACTTCCTAGCTCTTGTTAGTTCCTGACTCCTGAGCTCTTGGGGAGTCAGGAGTAGCGAGGCTCTGGGCTTCCTGATTCTACGGGGTCTGGAACAGGTTCCGGATGTGTGAACTTCAGACTCCCTAACTCCGGGTTCGGCTATGTAGTTTTTTTGCATTGTTCCATGAAGGGAGTTAGTCGCCTGGATTTCCTCCAATCTCATTGGGCTGAAAATACTTCTGACTGCGAAATAACTAGAGAATCTGAATTTTTCTTTTTTGGATATGTCATACTGCATTATGAACAGTCCTGCATTCATATTTATCTTGTAATCACCGTATGCATAGATACTGATGATACAGTGATCAATGATTTAATGCATTTATACAAAATTACATATTTTATGCTTTGGCAACTCTGTCCTCTCTTGGATTCAGAACTCCTAAACTGTAGGTGACTTCTTCTTTCCTTGATTAACTCTCAAAGTTTAAACTTCCCTTAGGAGTTAAATAATGCCAGTACAATCTTGTATGCAGTGAATAACTTTCACGTTGCACCGTGTTTACGGCACACGGTTAATATAAGCTTCATTATTTCCATAGGGAACTATGTATTACTCGAATACGAATTGCGAGTAGTTCAAGAAGAAAATGTAACAACTTCATAATTCACGTCGACTATAGTTCCTTTATAATTAATTTCCTTGGCGGTGAAAGAGCACTAGAGAACTGATGGAGTATGCAGTCTTGTATAAGACGTGCAAATGAACTTTAATGAGGAAAGTTAGATACATAATCGTCTATCTGCTAACATGTCATAATGACATCGTTATCCCATTGTAATTTAGTGACGTAAAATGTGCATCATAGACTTGAGGCGATCATTATGGAATCATGGTCGGGTGTTTTTTTATCCTGGAAGAAATGAGGCATCGCATCATTAATCATTGGACAAAATAACAAATAACTTATATTTTACAAAAATAACAAACTGATTTGTCTCTCCCACATGTGATCGTATCGAAAATTCAAAATGTCAACAGACACATATCTAAAATTCATAGATGGTAACTTCAAACATATTGTAAATTTACATAACTCTGGCCACTGAAAAATTCCTTCAAAAATATGAAGGCATTATCTATTCTGTTATCTTCTGGTTCCAACGATAAGAAAAATCTTGTAATATTCAGAGAACATCTAGTTGGTGTAAATTTCTGAGAATACCTTCCAACCTTCAAAGCTTACCAACATGAAACAACTAGGAAAGTTGACTTGTGAAGAACTCCTTTTTAATGCTCTTCAAATATCATATTATACAGTGTGTCTACTTAAGTTCACAGCATATTTAAACCTTTATTATTATTGAGTAAACGAAAATAGTTACACTCCATAAAAATATTTGCATTATCTCAAACCTGAAACAAAACTGATATCGAATGTTTTCAGTCGTATACTAGGTTCCTTAAGAAATATCATTTTTATTAAGAAATTTGATTTCTGTCAGATGAGTTTCAGGTTTTGGATCATGCAGAACTTTTATGATGAGTAACTTTTTTTGTTAATAATAATAAAGTTTTCCATATGCTGCGAAGTTGAGTGGACACACTGTATATTGGAAGAAAAGATGCCGACAGATACAAAAATTGCACTAATATACCAGAGAGGCGTATACCTACCAAGAGGTGGAACAACGCCACTTCCAAGAAGTAACTACTGTTAAAAACTCTCTCCGTGGCAAGTATCAGCTTAAGCTCCGACAGATATGGTCATCAGAACTGTCGGGGTAGAACAAAGTTGCTGCAACTGATATGCTTGCCGTTCCGATTCTATTTCACTCCTTTGGAGTAATGAAATCGAGTCAGGAAGAGCTGCGACATCCCTACGTAAAAACTCGCAAAATGATGCATCTTCATAGGAGCTTGCATACTAAATCATCTGTTCCAAGGTTGTACTTCCCTAGACAACGAGGAGGCCGTGGTATTTTGACCTTGGAGTTTCTACACAACAGAATGGTACTGGATGAAGCCTATGAAGTCATCATGAATTCAGATCCCCTTCTCTGATCAGTATGCGATCATGAAACAGCAGGGATTGAAGCATTTCTCTTCAAGGCAGCAACCCGTGCAGCCGATGAACTCAGTCTCGTATTCGACACTGAACGGACGAACCCAAACTCTGTCATCGGGTTGATACTCGTTTAGCTAAAAGCCCACGTTGAAGCTACGGAGAGTGCGAGTCTTCTGCAGCTACATTAGGATGAGCCAATCCTGACTTTTGCATTTCTCAGGTCAAGTGGGCTGAAGTCGGAAACCGAGAGATTCGTAATGGCCTGCCAGGATGGTGTCTCTTCATTACCGTAGTCGCGTGATGGGTATAGAGGTCCCTGGCACTAAATGCAAAGCGTGTCGTGGGGTAGTTGAGACCATAATGCATTTACTGTCGGCTTGTGTAGCTTATGCGGTCTCAGCCTATATCCACAGGCATAACGCGGCCCTACGAGTGTTGTACTACCATCTACGACACTCGTACGGTATTGACGAAAAACCGGTGTTGCCTTATGCTCCAGAGGATATTCAGTACATTGTGGAGAATGAGAAGTGCTGAATCTATTAGAACTACTTATTCCCTTCCCTCAGGCAAATACAAGCCAATAAGCCTGATTTAGTACATCCTCGACCATCAGAGTAGGAAAATTTCCGTCAAAGAGTGTTTGGCTCCTGGCGAAACGAACATCGTTCGAGAAGAGGAGGAAAAACGGACTCAATATCGAGATCTACTCTTTGAACTCCGCTGGCTTTACCCAAACCATTTTGTCAAAATGGTGGTTCTGATCATAGGGGTACTTGGTAGAATGATGGACACGCTGCCTTCGAATCTGACAATCATACCGGCTTGCCGTGATGTTGCAGAAAACTCACCCGGAAGAATGCAGAAGGCCCTAATTCTTGGTTCACTCCGTTTACTCATTCCACGGACGTGGGGGTTGTTTACTGGGGCGCGCGTCCTGCGGTTATTTCGGGGCCCCGGAAACAGGGCTTGACTGGGATATTCTTCTTGAAAAAAATAAAAAATACTCCCTCATAAACACAAAATCATAGCTTGTGCGGGTAGAGGACGGTCATTATTATTATTTGCCGATTTTTGATGGCGAATTAATTTTTCAGCTGTAGGAAAACCTACAGCAGGGTTTTCGGTGCGCAGTCCAAACTACCACCAGACCAGGCGCGTATACAAGGGAAAAAAAATTCAGTGTTACAATCAAAATTGACATTAAGATATTCACGAAATTAATCTAATTTCATTCACTGCGTAATTATCTAAATCGAATCATCGTTGAATTTTTTTTTTCATACTAAATAAAACAAACTGAATTTGCCCTCGTTTTTTTCCCCTACGTGATATCCCTCAGAGAAACCTTACTATCAATTTAAAGGCATTTGACCTTGAACAAAAAAAAATTTCGCCTGCGGCGCTTTTCAATTTTCTGTCATTCCCTCAACACGAATAACCCCCCCCATGGAACAAATCTGTATACGCGCCTGCACCAGACGTCGGAGTGAGTTGGAATCTGGGCCAGTTACATTGCCTATCCACTCCTATGCAATTGAGAAGAATTTTCTCGTTTTCCAGGATTTGAACCTGGCAAGTTCAAAGGACGGCACCTCGCTACCGACAACATGAAAAAGAAGATTGGGGGGTTCTAATGAAATGTCAGATAAGGACGATTCAATATAACTGCAATATTCAATCTGAACTTAATAATAAAAATATGCTTTTTTATTTATTTTTCATAAATATATGTTGTTACTCATGAGTGAGAAAATAATACAGACAGAATTTTCCCGTTGATCATTCCTTGAATAGAAATTCTTAGATAAACGTTGTAAAATATACAGTGCGGCTTTTGATGGTCGCCCCCCCTGTTAACTTTTGAACGGTCTGACGTGGAAACATAAAAAACGTAAGGCGCGAGGGGGGCACATCAACTTAAAAATTTCAAATGGCATGGGGGATCATGTGTCACATCGTTGAAAAGATAATTCAATTCCCTTTTCAACCATCTGATTTATTTAGATTTTCATTAGTACGTTTTTTTACAATATGCATTTGATATGTCAGAATAGGTGCGGTTCTGGCAGGTCTGAATTCCTTGTCTTATCTGACCACGATATCAATTGAAGGGTTTGATATGAAATAACGGGACAGAAATTTTTTTGAAAGGAACAAAATTCTAAAAATTTTTAGATGGTTGTAAAGAGAATTGAATTATCCTTTCAACGATGTGACACATGAACCTCATGCCATTTAAAATTGTTTATTTGATGTGCCCCCCCGCGCCATCTATCGAACAATCACAATGTCTTTTATTTCAAAAAGAATTATAGGTAAAACCCCCCCAAAAGGTTTTTTTATGTTTTTACGTCAAACCCTTCAAAAGTTAACAGGGGGGGACTAATAAAAGTCGCACTGTATAGTACACGTACAGTACACGTCTCCAAATTTCTTGCAATATGTGTACTCTAAACAACCGAAATAAAACAAGTATTTCTGCATCTGTTCGGCTAAGATTTCTGCCATTTTACGGCTAGCTGGTACAATGTTCAAAGAAAGCAGCGTGTCCATCATTCCACTAAGGAAATTTATAACATATATAAAGCAGCCTCTTGAGAATAAGTTTTTGGTAGAGTCTGTGATATAAAAAGAGAAAATTTTGATATTTTGTCCGTTTCTCCCCATCGTTTCAGTGGATCTTCATTTTACTTCTAGCGGAAAACTTCCAGAAGAAAATCGTCCTGATTTGGTAGTCGAGAAGGACTAGGTAGATGTTGTACTTGTAAATGTGGCTTGTATTGTCCTGAAGACGAGGAATAAGTAATTCCAATAGATGTGGCAAATAAGCTGGAAAAGCTGACAGCAAGTGTATAATTGTCTCAAAAGACCCACGAAACATTCTGCATCTAGAGTCAGGGACATTCTACGATTTCTAATATCATTTTTAATATCAGCTTTCTTCTCAGACCACACCATTCTGTTATCGATAATTTTCACGTTATTGCCGATATAATATTACTTTGTTCCAAAAACATTGTTCTCTGTTACTTCGTTAACTTGTTTTCAGAAATAGTTGAAAAATTCAGTGGGCTTTGTATGCATTTTTTTATTGCGAATATAAAGCCTTCATTTCTCTTGCTAAAATTGGTTTAGAGCTGATATATTGAACTCTCAGGTGCGTTCACGGCAAACACATTTAGAACAACGGCGATTTGCAAAACATAAGAGCAAAATTAGTGCCCAGTATCGCCATAAACCTTCATACAAGTAGGCTCTGAATAATGAATACTACACCGGCTAACGATCGGCGGTGCTCTGTTATTACAAAATATTGGCATAATAAACATGTGGGTTCGCAAACATAATTTAGGTTCCAATTACTGTTACATATTATATCTGGTTCCCTTCCCCATTGTTTTCCTATAGTACTTTAGATAAACTGGGTGTCGAATGAAGTTCATTTGTCGAAGAGAACAGCTGGTTTGTTTTGGATCAACTTCGGAAGTTTGGTGACAACTTTTCTTGGCAGATTTCCAGTAGAGATTTTTACCGTGGCTTCATATCACTCGACGTTTTCTGCGTATATATTTTTATTTCCCGAAGAATAATGTAGGGAATTTTCATTTATGAAATCTCACGAAATTATCTGAAGGAATGCAGTTTATGGTCCATGATAAACTGGGGAATATAAAATTCAAGCATCCGCAAATTCTGATCTAATGGAATTCCATTGGCAGAAGTTAAACAGAAGTTGAACTTTGTTTGAACTCATAACCAGAAGTAAGTACCTACATGTGAAACTAGTCCATGTTTTCTCCAGGTATGCTATACACATTTATACCTGTGATGGATCCAGAGTAATTTCCTTTCTTCGAAATGATGCTGAATGATTCTTGGGAAAACCATTAGTTTATGTTGGTACACCTGTTATTTATGAATGGATTATTCTGTTGATAATTTCTGTTGAATATTCATATACAGGGCTAATCATTCATAATATCCTGTATATGTATAACCATTCATTTAAAATGAGTCAAGTAGTGATATAACTAATTCAAGATTAATTGAAAACATTTATGGAGTTATTGGTTATGCACTTCAACATTTAATCCATATCTCTTTCAGGGCTTCGCGATAACAAGAGACCAGTCTTGGTCTTGTCTTGGTTTTGATAAATGACCAAGATCAAGACTCAACAAATCTTTCCAAGACCAAAACTTGACTTTCGAGACCAAGACCAAGACTCTTTCTCAAGAGTATTGGTCTTGGTCTTGGTATCGAAAAAATATTTTTATTTCAATTATTTATTTTTCATATGGAAGGTTTTTAATTTTCGTTAATTCAAAATCAAAAATACATTTTTCAAAATCTGTATTGCAGTTATACAGTTTACAGCAAATAGGTGTATTTTGTAAGGTCGCAGTGGTTAATAAGTATTGCAATTTCCTCAGGATTCCGATTCCACCCCTCTGTCGCAACCGCATCTTACTGGTCATCACACAATAATCCATTGTAAAATGGTCAATAAAAACCTAATTAACATTCCAATCATTTTAAACCTTTTTTCTGGCCTGTCAGGCGTCGACTTGTGTGCTGTGTGGCATTAAATTTTTGTATAAGATTTTTTTTTTAATTATATTATGATAGTGAGATGAGAAATTTATTTCGCCCACTTTACCTGTACAAATCGACAATTGTTAAAGACTGAGAATACGAAATGCTTATTATATGCATATAAACTGTTGGAAAATTGAAATTAATAATTCAAATTCCTAGACAAATTTTTATCAGAGACCAAGACTATCAAGACCATCAACACTATCAAAATCAAAACCAAGACTGAGCCAGTCTCGTCTTGGTCTTGAAACATCATGACCAAGACAAAAACTACATTTATTTTTCAAGACCAAGACTGATCAGTCGTGCCAATAGCTACCCCAGCTTCTGAGATTCTCTATTCAATACTCTCCCCAGTACCGAAAAAACTATTGAAAGCGTGGTATATAATCAACTTTTACATCAGTTATGTAATAATAATTATTTCATTATAAATCAACCTGGATTCCGAACTTAACACTCCTGTGCACCTCACAATAACAAAATGGAAAAGTGAATTTTTCGTTGCAATTTTCTTTGACCTAAAGCTAGCCTTTGAAACTGTGGATAGGACAATTTTGCTAAAAATATAGGGTCGTGGGCCTAGGGGGGATGATCTACCAGGGGTTTCAAGATTATTCAACAAATCAAACACAAGAAACGAGAATAGCTGAAGTTGTGTTGTCTCAAATAGTGATTGACTATGGTGTACCTCAAGGCAGCGATCTGGGTCTGCTACTTTTACTTTGCTATATCAACGATATCAACACAAAACACAGATGTGACCTAATTAACTTTCTTACCGTTGACACTCTTCCATTTGTTTCAAGGACTGATCTTGAGCTAATTGTCAATCGTATAAATCATTGTTCACATAATACTATACGCATGACTTAAATAAGAACAAACTCAAATCAAATACTGACAAAACCAAAGCTATGATACTGACACCTTATGAATATAGTAGGTTCAAACATTGAATTTGTGACAGGTTCCAAGTATTTGGGTTTCATACTTGACCGTAATCTAATATGGAACGAATATAGAATCGACAATGTCGAAGTACCTTCCTCTCGACACGTTTCCACAAAGTGAAAAAAATTAAGCAAACTTCAGACAAAAAAACAACCACTTTCCTGGCTAATACGATGACCGACATTGAACTACATCTGGCAGATATTTGTGCAACGTTCTTCCAAGAAATCCCAAGTACAAGTGCTTATCCATTTATTTGGGTGAGGATGACCACCACATTTGTGAGGAAATATTAGTTAAACAGTTAATTATCATTCATTGGGCAGGGACAGGATGACTCTTATAGTGTCCGACCTACCCTAGCAATGACTAGAGGCAAAACCTCGAAACATGCAAGTCTGCAGGTAGCCATCAGACAAATATGTGTCAGATGTAGTTCAATATCTGTTGTGGTATCAGCCAGGAAGTAGTTGTAGTAGTAGTTCTGTCAGATGTTTGCCTCATTTTTCCAGTTTGTAAAAACGGGTGAAGGGTATTTCGACATTGTCAATTCCATTCGTTTCATATTATTGATGCTCTCCGACAAGAATTTTTGAACTCTGTTCGATTCATTGCAGTAACTTGGCATTTGAGTCTCATTTCCAATAGATAAATTGGAAAATTTTCACCTCACATTGATTACTGCATTATTTATAACTTTGATTAGAATGAACTTAAAATCTTGCCGAAGGTGCACTAAAGGGGTATAAGGGCAATCGATATAGTATGTAACTTCCATGGAAGTCAGTTGAGAATAGACTGTAGCTCAGTGCTAGGGTTTTTTTGTTCAAAATTATACATGGCTTCCAACCAGAATATCTGAAGGAATTCATTACTACAATGACCTTGTCATATGAATAAAACAATACTCTCACTCAAGGTTTGATGAAGGTTGAAATGAATTTGTTGATTTTTTTCTCATTATAAGATCAGCCGCATTACACAGAAACCATATGCCTAAACAGTGAATTCAAAATCAATGTTGTTTAATAGGATAAATATTGTATTATTGAGGTTTAATATACCTAACTGTGATTTTCAATATAATATAGAGTTATTATAATATATTTGAATGCTAATATCATTTCAATTTTTGTTGTCAATTTGTTATAAATATTTACTATAATCCCAATAATTTATTGAGATTTAATTTTAATTACTATGCTGTTTGATTATTAGGATGTCCTATATTTATAATTATGAAAAATCAATCTATATATTTTATATTCTTCATGAATGTATTTTGTTTTTGAATGAATAGGTAATAAGTTATGTCACCTATTACTTCCTCATATTCAGAAATATGAGCCAGAAATACCAGAGTGCCAACAACATCATATATGAAATACTTTTCACATTAATCACTCGAGATTAGTTCGATGGAGATGTTTTGAATCGGAGGTGTCAAACTGGACCTAATTCTCTGATGAATTTGAACAACGGATTTCACGGGCATGTGCCAACTTTCCGCTGGAAACATTCCAGTAAGTTGAGGTTTGGATAGTATATTTTTAGTAGTTGGCGCCTATAGTTAATATGCCAAAAGTCCAAGAGTTGATAATGAATGATATCACCTAAACACTTAATTTCAAACTAAAAATTATACAGTGTGGTCCAACGAAAACTTAACACCTCGATTTTCCGGCTTTAAAATGAAAATGTGGAAAATCGCTCGGACCCGTCAATTTCTAATACGGGGGGGAACAAATTTTCCGCTGTTTTCATCCCCGTAACTTCAACCCCCTAACAGGGGTGAGCACAACCCCTTGATTTTGAATAGGGATGCGGGGTGTTGCGATACCTCATTTTGAAGATCTCATCGTGTACTATCTGACCGTAAAATTTCACTTCAAAATCTCCATCGATAATGAAATAACAGCGAAAATAGTGAAAGAGGCAATATGGAATTTATCTCGAGAATAGTATTCGTATCCGACGCATTTCAAAGGTATTGAGTCGTTAATTTTTTGTCCAAAAAAGTAGACGGACCTTGTTTTTGTACCTTAGTCTATCGTGAATGTTTAAGAACGGTACAAGTGTGTCAAAGCGATAGTAAATTGGTAGTGAAATTAAAATGGTGTATTCCGTAGAAGAAAGGGTGGAAATGATAAAATTATTTTTCCGAAATAACGACTCTGCGCGCACAACAGCGGCTTTATTTAACGAACGACATCCTGGAAAAAATGTATCCACTGCTTACGTTGTGCAACTGGTTGCCAAATTTGACGCTACTGGTTCAGTTGGAAACAAAAAGAGGGTGCATGAAAGAGACGAAGCGAGGGACGTGGCTGTTTTAGGTCATATAGCAATGGATCCGACCGTTAGTACTAGGAAATTGTCCGATGTGTCTGGTGTTTCACGCACAACAATCATGAGAATCCTGAAAGAACATAAATTCCATCCTTATAAGATACGATTGGTTCAGGAACTGAATGAGGATGATCCCGATCGCCGACTCCAGTTCTGTGAAGTGATCAGTGAAATATTTAACAGCAATCAAAACTACATGTTCGATATCTGATTTTCGGACGAGTGTTCATTTTACCTTAACGGCATTGTAAACCGGCATAACTGTCGGTATTGGTCAGATGAAAATCCAAGATTATTTCGTGAGGTGTATACACAGCGCCCCAAAAAATTAAATGTTTTGGCGGTTATATATGGAAATCACATAATCGGCCCTTTTTTTATACCCGGTAATCTCACAGGCCAAATTTATCTCGATCTATTGGAGAACGCTATTTATCCAGCCCTCGTGCAAGTATTGGAGAATGCAGAAGACCATCAAACGATCATTTTCCAACAAGATGGCGCACCACCTCACTTTGTTCAACCGGTGCGTCAGTTCTTAGATGACAATTTTCCTCACGCCTGGATTGGAAGAAGGGGACATATTGAGTGGCCACCCAGATCACCTGATCTGGCTCCACTGGAATCCAAGATTTACGCTACCCAGCCTGAGTCACTGGATGATTTGCGAATGAATGCCGTCAAATTACACCAGAAATCTTGAGTAATGTACGTGAACGTTTTCAGCAAATTTTATATTACTGCATGGAAGTGGATGGTGCACATTTCGAGCATTTGATAAAGTAATCACAAAAGTACGTACTCTTCCACTACTTTACCTGTCCTTTCGTTATCGATGGATATTTTGGAGCGAAATTTTACGGTCAGATAGTACACGATGAGATCTTCAAAATGAGGTATCGCAACACCCCGCATCCCTATTCAAAATCAAGGGGTTGTGCTCACCCCCGTTAGGTGGTTGAAGTTACGGGGATGAAAACAGCGGAAAAGTTGTTCCCCCTCGTATTAGAAATTGACGGGTCCGAGCGATTTTCCACATTTTCATTTTAAAGCCGGAAAATCGAGGTGTTAAGTTTTCGTTGGACCACACTGTATAAGAATACAAGTGGAATAAATTACGCAGCGCTTCAGGGTGGCTTAATGATGAGATACAGCTGTGCGGATACTGAGGAAATCCTGCAGCACCAAAACACCGATGGACCCGTTTCTAGTATATGAAAAAGCATGTAAGTAGGGTGTGTCCAGAGACTTCAAATTATTGAAGACATGCGGCTCTTTTCTCTATCATCTGCAGGTAATTTAATGCTAATGTTTATCAAGTATATATATACCACTTCCCTTTTAAAATTTTGGAGAATAACGTTTGACCATAGTTTGGGACATATTGAATTAAGTCAAAGCGGTTGGGTATTGGGTATATTGAATTTAAGAGCGATATCTCCAACGCAGCCAAGATCTACATCTTCCTCTGAAGATTTTCAGTTTGTGTCCGTAACTATCGTGTATTCTCTTCACAGCTATTCAAAATCATTTACATATAAATATATATACCGGGTGGCTACGGAAGTATTTCCTACGGAATATCTCAGTTATTGTATGAAGTAGGTTTGTGAAATTTGGAGCGTCGATATAATGACATAAGAGCTAGAATTTGAGCATATTGACATGTCGAAGTAAACTTCCGGTCTGACCGGAAGTAACATCAACTTTCATATTTTAAATGGAAACCCTATTTTTTTTTCTTTTCGCTTTATTCAGCATTCAATTCCCTTTCTAATGACATATCACAAGTTGGTATCTAACCAGAAACTAGATTAGAAAAAAATTATTTTTGAAATTCACCGAGTAGGCCGTGGAAGCGAAATGAAAGCCAAAAATTAAAAAGTTGGCTATGGAAACCATACGTCACTTGATAACAGTTGCTCTTGCTCTATTATCGCCATACACAAAAATAACATTAAAAATAATGTGGAATGATAAATTATATCATGTAGGTTTAGGTTAAATAGGAACATAAACGTACTTGGTCTGTGCCATCGTCCATAGATATTCTAATATCTACCTATGGACGATGTTTGTGCTATTTAGAATAATCATTCCATTGCAATAATCATTCGAAACAAAATATCAACAAGTAGGCTGATTAAGATGTATTTTGGAATGAAACAAAAAAGGGTTTGGAAATCGAAATCAGTTAGTGGAATATTCAAAAAATGCCCCGTTATTCACGAACCGAACAAATTGACATGCTTCTCATTTATGGTGAATGTTTAAAAAATTCTTATGCCGCTGAACGATTGTATTTAGAGCGATATCCAGGGAGGCAGCAACCGTCAAGAAGGTATTTCCAGTGGCTTGAAGAAAAATTAAGAACTGAGCCTAATGTTCACGAAGACCAAGAAGCATTTGTTATTAATGAGGAAACTGAAATTAATGTATTAGCTTTAGTAAAATATGATAGCACAATTTCCTCAAGGCAGATTGGCGCCGAATTAGCTATAAGTAAGGACTCTGCTAGGAAAATTTTGAAAAAACATCGATTTAAATCCTTCAAGTATCAGTTTCATCAACATTTGTATGAAAATGACGGTGAAAGGCGCCTGGAATATTGTAATTGGTTTCTTCGACAAAATGCCGAGAATCACCTATTTAACTATTATATCTTGTTTACGGACGAGTCAAGATTTACCAACAATGGATTATTTAACAGGAATAATACAAGGTAGGTACTGTACTTTATTTGGATTATTGTCGATAGTCGAAGTGTAAAGTGCTAAAAGTGTGAACGGTCTTTTGTTTCAGGTACTGGGCGATAGAAAACGAGCACCGGTTTCGACAAGGTGGCTTCCAGGAGAGATTTGGTGTGAATGTTTGGGCAGGAATAGTTGGAACTCATATTGTTGGCCCCATTCTTTTCAAGGCCAACTAACCGGAGAGAGATACTTTAATTTTTTAACGAATGAAATTTCGAAATTCATTAACAACCTACCAGCGGAAATAACTGAGAGAATGTACTTCCAGCAAGATGGCGCCCCTCCGCATAATTCAAGAATAGCGAGAAATTATCTTCAAAATCGCTTTCAAGAGAGACTTATAACAACCCATGGTCCAGTCAGGTGGCCACCAAGGTCACCTGATCTTACTCCGTGTGACTTTTTTCTATGGGGGCATCTTAAAAATAGGGTGTATTCCATACAGCCAACAACTCTACAGAAGTAAAAATTCGTAGAGCTTTCCAAGATATCACGCCCCAAATGTTGAGAAACGTTTTACATGAAAATATCACTAGAGTCAATAAATGTATTGACGCTGAGGGAATGCATTTCGAACATTTGTTTTGAATTCATTTTATCTTTAATCCTATCAATTTAAATTTTTTTTTTTCGATAAATCTGTTTTTTTGTTATTTGAATAATAATAATTGGATTTTTTGGTATTTCATTTCAAAAAATTACTTTCTATTATATCATTAGAAAGGAATGGTTATGCTGAATAGTACAGGCAAGAAAAAGTTGTATGTTCCTATTTAAGTTGTGGACCTACAGAGTATTGTTTTTTTCCCAATTTTTCCAATATTTTTTTTGTCGGCTTTTTATAACGCCGACGAATGAAAATAAAATATCACAGTAGTAGCAACTGTTATCAAGTGACGTATGGTTTCCATAGCTAACTTTTCAATTTTTGGCTTTCATTTTGCTTCCACGGCCTACTCGGTGAATTTCAATAATAATTTTTTTCTGATCTAGTTTCTGGTTAGATACCAACTTGTGATATGTCATTAGAAAGGGAATTGAATGCTGAATAAAGCGAAAACAAAAAAAAATAGGGTTTCCATTTAAAATAAGAAAGTTGATGTTACTTCCGGTCAGACCGGAAGTTAACTTCGACATGTCAATATGCTCAAATTTTAGCTCTTATGTCATTATATCGACGCTCCAAATTTCACAAACCTACTTCATACAATAACTGAGATATTCCGTAGGCAATACTTCCGTAGCCACCCGGTATATATATATATATAAAAAAAATGGACTTGTGTGTACTTTCTTCACATACGTTAACTTATATAAAAAATTATTGACTTGTTTGTACTTCCGCACAAAAGTAATATTCAATTGTTTTTCCATGGGGATTGAAGGTCTCAGTGCCAATTCCGAATCTCTAAATCCAGAGACAATCGAGTGACGCCTTGTTAAACGATTTCGTTGATATCCAGTTTGTTGAAAAAAAAACCGCACATGTTCTGTGGGAATTGGCTTCTGACTTTGGAATTGATATGAGTCTTGACGTCCCCATTACACAGTTCAATTCGCTGATCAATCCTATGATCGGTTTTAGAGCTACATGGGACCAAAACTGTTATTTTTTTTGCTAAAATGTGTCTATTTGATTTTTGTCTATTTATTTACACATACGGATAATCCAATTTGGAAGTATCTATATGAAAATTGCATATGACTGAATATGATTCTTAATAAACAGAAACGGACATAGTTTCAAACAATAAGCTAAATTGAAGTTAGGGTGAAGGTATTTTGGACTTCCATTGGCTAAATAAGAGATGAATTATTCATTCACACTGACAAGTGAGTCACAAAAAGTGAAAAATTTTAAGAAAATATCTGTCAGAAAACAACTACTTCCCCGTACGAACATTTAATCAAATGTTATGTGTATTCGTGCAATGTTCTTCCAAGAGATAATTGTTGTGAACTATCTAAAAAATCGTGTTAAAAGTTTCGGACAATTCTGAAAGAAATCAAAGATAAAATTATAAGTGTTCTCAAAATTGAATATTCTCAAACAGATGCGGCTTGAACATACGAAAACTAAGCAAAAAATCATATCTTTTCATTCGAGTAATCTAATAATTCATCATTTTTCAATACGACAATGTGAAAAGAGTATGTTTCCATTTGAGAAATGGCAGTCGAGGAAATTTTTGATAATTGTCGGAAAATATGATTGGTGCAATTACATGAGAAGCTCAATTTTCAGCTGTATCTTACCTCGAACCTTCCTCTCGTAAATGTTGACGCCGTTCGTCAGTTGTGATGATTTGAGTGATGTTCACGGTCAACTTTGTTCGATTGAACAATCAAGTGTATCTCCACCATTTTTCAACTGATTTTCAATTTTGAAGAATAGTGTTATCACAAATTGCGTGTTCTTTCGGATAATGGAAAAAATTGTACATGGTGTCATTTGAAAAAAAAGTTTGCGGTCACTTCCGGTTAAACCGGAAGTGGTGAATTTTCGGTAATGGAGTCAAAATATGCGTATTTGAGTAATATATCGACGTACCAAATTTGAAACCTGTATCTTTAAAATTATAGAAAAATTGGGGGGCGTACTTCACCTCGTGGTCACCCGGTATATGTGACTTTGGGCTAAGGAATATTTTTTACAGCTATGCAAGAAGTATGTTTTGTATACGTTGAAGGATAATTTTTTTAATCATACTATTCTTTTATAATTTCCATATCTTTTACTGCTGTTTGTTGGCAAAGCTGATCACTCTGCCAGAGGTTTCGACTGAAAATAGTCCTTCCACATAAATACAGAATGAAATTGGTCCCAGAACCGTCCCTTGTGGTACTCCACATTGTATTTATTCAGTACTGCTTCTGGCATTTGTAATCCTGACCACTTGTTCTCTATTACTGAGTTGAAATGAAATCAATTTCAGTGCGTTTCCTCGTATTCCATAATTTTCCAAGATGGATAATAATATAGGCTGGCTCATTGAGTCAAATGCCTTCGACAAATCTATGATATAGAGCGAGTTCTTATAGGAGATCGTCAAGTAACGATAGTCGATGCTCCAACCCTTTTACTCCTATATACACTCACATCGTAGGTTATTGTAATGAATACCTCTCAGAAAACAGCTGCACCCCTGGCTAATGCCATGACAAGAATTGAATTATACAGTGTCAACGATTTTTTTTAATTAGTCAGTTATTGTTGTTGTTGTTATTGTTGAAATTGTTATATCCGTCAACCGGTTGCACCCCTACGTGCAACCCTCAAAAGTCAGAGACTTGTGCGAGCTAGGGAAAGACGTAGCCCTTACCTTTTAATACGTGTGATGCCATGCACGAGACCGGTGGCAATGCTGAGATTCGAACTCACGCTCTCTGGCTTATGAGGCGAGAACTCAACCCGCACACCACCGCGGCAAATATTGCAAATTTAGAGTTCGTGAACAGTGTGTGCTTTGAAAATTATGCAAAATGACTTTCACGGTGTATTCCTATTCGTCGGCTACACCTGTCAAATATGACATTTTTTCTAAAAAATTACAAAATGTCAGGTAATTTCTCAATGTTTCGAGAAATATTATATGAAAAAGTTGTTGATTTTTTTCGCGTTTTCCTAACCTTACAATTTTTCAGCTAATTTAAATTTAGTCAAATCTGAAAAACCAGTTGAGATGTAAAACATCCATGTGCTGAAAGATTTTTTTTTTATTGAAAATGTTTCTAATCGGATATTTTCAAATAAATACAAATGTGCTGAAAGAATTATGTCTAATACTTGATGCAAAATGGCTCTACACCTTTTTCACATGTAATTCAGAAAGTGTAACTTGAAATTCAGATTAGTAAAATATAATTCAGAAAATATGACATGTAATTCAGAATTGTTAATTGAATTTCAGAAACCGTAAAATGTAATTCAGATTAGTAAATTGTATTTCAGAAAGTGTAACTTCAATTTCAGATTAGTGAATTGTTATTCAGAAAGCGTCAGTTGTAATTTAGAAACCATCACTTGTAATTCAGAAACCGGCAAGGACTTAATCATGGAGTATGGTTTCCGGGCTTTGGGGCCGTGGTCGGTTCACCACCATGGGAGCGGATTCTATGGACGTTTCGCTCACAACTGCGTGGATTTTGTCTTCTTGAAGAGCGACGTAATACTCATCAGTATACGACGAAATCCACACTGAAGATGCTCACCGCAGTCGTGAGCGAAACGTCCATAGAAACCTCCTCCCACGGAGTTGAACCAAAGCCCGGAAACCATACTCCTTGATTATTCTTCCGGCCGTAAAAGCCTTCATTCTATGCTCGTCAAGGACTTGATAAGTAAGAATAGGAAATGGGAGAACAATAAATTTCAGCTGGTACTCTCTGAATAACAATTTATGCTTTCTGAATTACAAGTTACACTTTCTGATTATCAATTCACTAATCTGAATTACAAATTACACATTCTGAAATACAATTCACTAATCTGAATTACAAGTTACAGTTTCTGAATTTAATTTCACCAATCTGATTTTCATTTAATGTTTTCTGAATTACAATTCATTATTCTGAATTACAAATTATTCCTTCTGAAATACATATTATACATTCTGAATCACAACTGAAAAAGGTGTAGTTCTGAATTTTCAAATCCATTTCCAAATCAATATACCTGAAGTTGAAGTCAATCTTCAAAAATTATACTCCGAAGTAATACTTACAAATGAATCAAGTTGCTCTGGTATGCTCTACAAAGAATTGTAGTAATAGAAGAATGAACAATTATTTCACAATAAACATTTATTAATTATTATAAGACGAGGGTTTAAGCATCGACTATTATTGAACTATGCTATTCACGGGTGACGTTGTATTGAAAACAAGCAGGAAAGGTAACTAACTGTCCCTCAAAATTCATGAGATCTACGGCTTTATGAGAGTTCACAATTTCCAAGCAAACCCAAATTTCGATAACAGCTTCGAATTACTATTGAATTTTTGACGTTATTTTTGTAAACTAGTGTGTCTCATTATTCAGATTCAATCTCATTTTGTCTCAATATTCACTTCGAAGAGAACAGTTTTTATTAATAAAGATTTTATTCTGGGCGAAGGTATTTCTATTGTTTTTTATTAACCTATACTCCTGCTCATTTCCTGCTATCACAATGTATTTTCGACTACCATGTGGTTTACCGTCTAGACGTACACACAGCTATTTCGTCGATATACTGGCAACGCTTCGAGAAAAAACATAGACCTATTAATTTCACCTAGACAACCGACCGTCAGTATCAGGAAACTGAAAAACGAACTAAATATTTATGTTCGAGAAATTACCCATTCATCACTTTTTCAACCTCTTCTCGCTAGCCAGTTCAGTCTCTTTTATTTGGAATTCCCTGAATGCACAACTTGAATTGAGTGAATTAATTATTAGAACCGCGCTCGTTTTTGTACACTTGTTCGGCAATCCTCATACAAAAACGTGCAATATCTTCGAATACTTTGCTTTCAAAGTGGATTGATTGTATCTACTGATGTTCGAAAGTTTCGGAAACATTTTTAATGGTCGAAAACAGTTGTGAAAAGTAAAGTGTTCAAGAAAACTTTTTTCTTCATTGTGACGAGTATTAAACGGTTTTCATTCATATTCCTGATATAGTTAATGCCGAACAAGTTTGTAAGAAAGCACAAGAAGGCAAAAAGTATGTTTTTGACATTTCAACTCTTGAATTGATATTTTTCACTACGGCACCACGGCAAATGATATATATATAGGGGAAAGTTGCCTAACTTTTTATTTTTTACTTAACAGTTTACTAAACATAGCTACTTATACAAGAAATGTGTTGTTTAACAAATGGACCCAAGAAAGAGATCAAAATCATGTAAAAAATTCATCATTTCTCTCAAAAAAAATAAGAGGCTAGGAGAATACCACAGCAAAATTCACAATCAAAATCTTCATTGTCTTCCAAATCTAGAACACTGTTCATGTGCCCATTAGGAGCATTTCTGACATTTGGCCCAACCTTCATATGGTTTGGTAGGTTTTTCATCGCAATACAAAGATAATTCTTCGGTGATTTCATCGTTATCTCCACCAGATTTTGTTAGGTACCGGTGAAGTTTTTTTTAACAGGCCTCTGTTTAGGTTTATTTTGAATTTCAGAGAAATTTTCTCCCGCCTGGTTCTTTTAATTCGTAGAGAAACTTTCCTTCCCTTTACCTTTATCGTTTTTTTTTTCTGTTTCCCTTCAAAAGTTTCTTTGTATGGTGTACCAGTAAGGATAACTGCAGACGCAGTAGATTTAATTTGCCGTCGCTGAAAAGTTTTACTTGTTCCAGGGACAACTGCTAATTTATCCAAACTTTGTTTCAATTCATCTGGTGGTATTTCACCTGGTACTTTTGTCAGTATTAATGGGTGTTTTGGTAATACTACTTCTAGAACTAGAAGATGTTTCTGCAGCAGTCAAATTTTCAATGAAAATAGCTCGATTATTAGATCCAGCAGAGCTATCAGCAACTTTTTCCTGCTTAGAAAAATGTGTTTCAACTGCAGTGGCTGCAGCAAGTAAATAATCGGCGAATTTATTTCGGTTGACTTGTCAAACTTCAGCTCCTCTAAAACCACTCTCGCTTACACCAACCGATGCAGTCTTTCTGTACGCTCTACCCAAAAATCCAGCTATGTACACTGATATTGCTTGACCAATGTGAGGTCGCAGTTGAATATCTTGCCCTTGTACGAAATAAGTCTCTAGATGAAAAAATCCAACATCTAACGGCCGGAGACGATGGGTTATGGGTTGTATGACTATATAGGCATTTTCAAAAGGTAAATATGGTGCTGACGACGAAATTGTAGAGCTTAGAGATTCTTACTGTGTATGAAGTGTCCATCCAGCAGCAGAAACCAGTAGTTGGGTTTCTCTCCATTGGATTGAACCACCACTATGAAAATGTTTGAGCCACATGAGAAAGTGTCCGCTGTGAATGTAGCCTCTATTGGAAATTTCAATAAAGCTCCCAGTTGGAGCTCCACGGGTAAGTTCCGTTGCGAATCTTTTTCTTTCAAATATGAGCAGAGGGAGAACTTAGAGATCAGCGACGAAACAGCGACAAACCTTTGTTGCTCCACACATCGCTCTCCACTAGATATTTCACTAACTTGTCGGTTTCCATGTTTGGACCCTACGTTTTCTTTTCTTGAGATAAATAAACAAATAACTCATTAGAAATAACTGATTGAATAACTGATAGTCGTCATACCGTTCACAGAGAAAAAAAGTATTTTGTATTAGTTGCAAAAGTATCTGACGTAGGGCATTTTTGAAGGTGTCCAAGGACACGATATGAACTGATTGATTATGTAAATACCGAAATTTAGACATCTCAATTTCAGAAACTCTTCACTGAGAAACTTATATATGTTTGTCAGGCATTTTTCAATGATTTTGAAGACTCAAGATGAATTGACCGATTAGGTACTGAAGTGATGACAACCCTCCAAAAACATTTTATATATCATGTAATATTTCGAACGAAGTTCTAATATCGTTCACAAAATCCTGATGTTGTCAGGCATCTTGAAGATTTTTGAGTACTCAGTATAAACTGATAGATTAGGTCCATAGGGAGATTCAGATCAAGATTCTCAACATTCCCAAACGGATGACAAATCTACACTTAGTATCATAGTATATATCGTTTACAACGAAAACCTGATGTTGTCAGGCATTTTTGAAGGTTTTGCGAAATTACTATCAGTCCTATTTTCAGAATCGAGTGGCTGAAAGAAAGGGTCGAGAGGTTGCAATCGGAGAAACCGTGGAACAGAGTGTTTGGGCTCCTGAGGAAAGAAAGGGCAGAGGAAATACCGGGCACGGCTAAGAGGGAGGACGGCACATACACCGAGGGGAAGCACGAAACCAGCAGATACCTGCTGGACAAGTACTTCCCGAACGATGACAGGGGAAAAGACACCATGGGTAGACGCTGCATTAGGGAGGACGGAGATGAAGGATGGGGACCGGAGCAGCCCAACTTCACGGTGAGGGAGGTACAAGAGGTAATGGAAGGATTAAAAGACAACAAAGCGACGGGAACAGACGGCATACCTAATGAGGTGATGAAACACGTGGCGAACCTAATAAGCGAAGATCTTACGGATATACTCAACGCATGCCTTAGGCTGAGGTATTTCCCTGCAGTATGGAAGGTGATGAAGGTTGTGTGGATTACTAAGAAGGATAGTAGCCTAAGGCCGATCAGCTTGCTGACCGCGTTAGGGCGAACTTTCGACCGGCTTCTCAGCGGAAGAGTACAGGTGTGGTGTGAAAGAGGACAGAAGTTCTCGCCCTGCCAATTTGGCTTCAGGGCGGGATTGGACACATCGACTGCTGTTGAGAATATGGTGGAGAGAATAAAGAGAAGTAAGAACGAGGGTATGCATAGCATGGTGATGGCGCTGGATTTGTCGAACGCCTTCAACACGGCATGGGGACCTGCGATAGGATGGAATATGAGAAAGATGGGGCTACCGGAGAACATTGGCAAGGTGTGCATGGAATTTGTAGGCGAAAGAAGAGTCAAGAGTGGATGCGTGGAAGCGATCGTGGACAGGGGGTGCCCGCAGGGATCCAGCCTGGGACCCACGCTATGGCTTATTGTCATGGAAGCGTGGTTCGAGAGGATGAGGGCAGTAAACGAAAAGGAATATGACAGGATAAATGAAGGGGTGCCAGCAGCGCACAGAGTAAGTGGTGGGACGAAGGTGTGGGCCCAGGCCTACGCCGACGACCAACTGATAGTGGTGGTTGGCCCGTCGGTAAAGAAAATAGAAAGGATGTGGAAGGAGGTGTCGAAAGAATGTCAGGAATGGGAGGATGAAATGTGGCTGAGGTATAACGAAAACAAGACCGAATGCATGTTTGTCCCGGCCAGGAAACTGGACAAGGAACCGGTGGTTAGGGTGAGAGAGCAACGGATTGAGTGCGGCGGTAACATCACATACTTGGGCATGATAGTAGACAAGGGCCTACTGTACATTGATCATCTTAAGGAGGTAAGAAGGAGAACGGCTATAGTTGCAGGAAAACTAAGAAGATGGACGGGCCGTGACGTAAGGCTAAGGAGATGATGTGTCAGACTGATTTTCGAAAGAGTGGTTAAACCGGCGGTGATGTATGGCGTCCAAGTGTGGGGAGCAAGAGCGAAGGACTCTAGGGTGATCAGACCATTGGGGGCGATACAGAGACCGTTTACGCTATCGGCCAGCGGGGCATATAGAACGGCGCCGTCAGCCGCGTTATGCGTGCTGACTGGGATGGCGCCTCTATACATAGAGGCAGCAACGAGGTATGAAGAATGGAAGGCGCACGGAAAAGAAAAAGTAAGAGGACGGATAAACGGGTGCGACAGAATATACCCATGGATGATCGGAACAATTCTGGAGAACCGAGAAGGGCTAAAAGAGGTATTTGTGGACGCGGTTAAGAGAGAGGATGGACGAGTGGGTATAGGATGGGCGCATAAGGAGGGGAGCGAGTGGAGAATGGGTCGGGAAAGAATCAGTGAGCTGGGAAGCGTACAGGAAGCCGAAATGGTGGCTATAGGTAAAGGGGTACTGATGGGTGGAGAGATGGACATAAGAATAATAAGTGACTCGCCTGGAGCAGTGGAGACCATTAGGAATGCGAGGACGAAGAGCAAAAGGGCAGCTCGTATTAGGAGAATGCTTGAAAACAGAAGGGTAGCGGGATTGGTGACGGAAATTGAGTGGAGGAAAGGGCATGTTAGGGAGAATGAGGGTAACAGAAGAGCAGATGAAGAGAGTAGAAGAGGTGCGGAACTGCAAGAGATCACATGGCAACAGGGTAGGGATGGGGTGTATACCATTAGCAAGGAAGGCAGTGCAACTGGTCACAGGGCATGGGAACTTTCGGGGTTACCTGGCAAGGTTCGGAATTGCACAAGAGACCCCATGCCAGTGTGGAACTGGCGGGACTGACACGGCGGAGCACATCAGGAACGATTGCATGCGGAGAGAAAGGGTAGAATGGAGAAGGAGGATCGAGGAAGAGGAGGATAGACTTGGAGCGTTACAGCTAAGGGATACGAATGGTGTGAAGGATGAATGGGTAAGGATATTGAATGAATGGGCGGGGGCTGTGGTCGAGGATGAAGAAGTATGAGAACCAACATAGTGTCAATGCGACGGTAATAGTGGCCTGGCTTCGGGATAAACGAGCGACGAAAGTAAATCGGGAGAGCAGGCGCTCGGATAGAATAAGACTACCGACCAGGGAGGGCGCTGTTTGAATGTGGAGGATGAGCGGAATAAAGAAGGAAGGATCTTCCCCGCTGATTGCCCGCCCGGTATTCGGTGGGTCACGACCCAACGGTGGTGGGGGGGTGTGGCGGGGCGGAGGAGCGAGGGATATCGTGACGTGGACGTTGGAATGGGATGTAGGTGCAGCTTTATGGCCTAACGGCTTGGCAAGTGCAGCACATCTGGGGTGGTTTTAGTCAGTAAGAGTCTGACACTACTGATACGCGATGGACACCGCGATCAGAGTCCATGAGGATTTCCACCCCACTGAAAAAAAAAAAAGAAAAAGTCCTATTTTCATTATTGTTATCATTGCTTGCTTGCACTCGATCTTCAAACGTTGCGTATATTTCGAAAGGACTTCAGAAAGGGCCCTTTTAGATGGAAAGGCGAAAGGGATTTTCAATGAAATTTTACCTGTTTGGAAACGATTGAACACTTCACGACACTTATACTCATCGAAGGAGGAAGAAGCGGTTAAAGATAAGTGAAGAGTTTTGTCATTACTCCAAACGATAAATGAACTACTGAAAATAATTAATGTTTCAAGCGAAATATATCGATCACACCTATATGCTTTCAACCGATGTAAATGAAGTACTGAGTATTCGCATTTTCTCGAGGGAACAATAAACACCGACGATACAGGGCGATTTAGGGAACATATTTATACTCAGACTCTTTCTGCAACAACTTTAATGTGTGTATATAATTTGCTTTTTTCTCTTTTAAACATATTGCAAGATATTTTCTGTTATTTTCTGGATATTATGAAGTATGATGCGACATTTAAATAATGATATATGAGTATTCAGAATGATTTTGTATACATATAAAAGTCGAAAGCGTTAGAACATAAATAAATGGGGTCCATATTATATATGAGCAGAATTCCTAATAAACAAATGCAGGAATGTAAATGAATAGAACTGGACTTTGCTTAAACTTTACTTCGGCGACAGTATAATTGTCAACTGTGGATAAATCGATTGGATTCTCTTAGAAATTACACTTTATAACATTGAAATGCAGACTGCATTGTGTAATAACAGTAAAAATGTGAATTAGTGAAAATATAAACCAGTAAAATGCAAGATGTTTCGAAATTATCAGAAAGTTAATCCATTCAAACAGTTTATAAACAGAAACAGAATACAGCAGAAGTGTACTTATGCAGATTCGGAATTGATCGAATTCGGATTTCATCAGACTGGATTCTGCAGACCGGAAATCTGTCAGATGGTACAATCCAACATCATGCGCCTCCAGACAAAACGGTAAGCAACATGCACTGTTGCGTTCAAATTAACAGTGCTGCTCCTAAGGTGGCGTATAGAGTTAGTAACACTGCCTACCCAGAAAACATAGTGGCTAATGACCTTCGCAATCGATGCAACTATAAACACCCATGGAAAAAAAACATATGAAACGCACCTAGTCCTGTGATGAACTAGTCTAGTCCTGTGATGAACTAGTCTAGTCCTTTTATGAACTAGTCTAGTCCTGTGATGAACTGATCTAGTTCTGTGATGAACTGGAATTATTAATTAAATTCTACAGCATTCAGAAGAAAGCTCTCAACGGGAACTTTTAAGGAATAATCAATACAGTTAACTGCTGCCTTCACTATTTGATACTATCCGAATTTTGCCGAATATTATTCGATTTAATTATCGGTGGACGGATGTCTAATCAGTGATGGTGCTGATATAGATATGTGTTGGTATTTTGTGATATTGGTTTTGTAAAACATCAATTGGAGGATGTATGAATTTGGGGATTCATATTTTTCAAAATCCAATTCTGATGCGAATAATTTCTTTGAAAATCTCAGTCGAATCGTTCAAATGTATGCCGAAATAAAAATCCAAGACTGTACAGTTGATATATTTTTCATTCTGCTGATGTCCAGTCTGATGAGCAACGGTTTGACAAGGTCGAGTTTAACTTTTTATCGTGGGAAGAAGTATAGATTTCTTCATTTAATTTTCTGATCAAAAAGCTCTTTGATGGGATAAATTCTTACAGTTTCTTTGTTTGATATAGATCGGTTTGACAATATCCCCACGTAAATGGACCAATAATAAAATATATCGGACATTATACTTCTCACTTCGAGTGTAGTCATTTCATTTCATTATTGAATTCTTGTTCCTTGTTTATACAGTTAAACCATAACTCGAATTTCAGGAGAACGCCAATTGACTTTGGGAAGAAGAGATAATATGAAGTGAATCCATTTTTTTTTTTCACGGGCGTCGTTCACCCAGTTACGGCTCTGCAATAATTACTTGTATGGTATCAAATGACTAGTGGATTAGTTCAACAAATAGTAGAGTAAGCACTAGTTCACCATCATTATTCATAAAGTTATTATATTGACCCATTTAAAGGTTTTCTGTTGTTCTTGATCAACTAATCAAAATTCATTAAAGACATTTTTAAGTACTGTTGGAAATTCTGTTGATTTTTATTCTGACGTGGATGATGATCAACCGATCAACCGTAGGAAACGTGGGTGAATAACATAACTTTCCATGAATGTTCCTCCAATTACAACGCTCATTTCAGCTTTACTCATTAACACTCTGGCAAATTAATTCTGAAAAATTATTGTACACAGAATATCGTGTAAGTATATTTATAAGAGGAAAAATGTAACTGCCTAGAATTTTCTTCAAAAGGTTACAAGTAGGTTTTTTCGGGTTCACCCAGGCTCCCTATGGTTACATCAAAGTTGATCATCATCTCTATAGAATTTCAGAAAAAAAATCCAATAGTAATAAAGCATATATCTCCTATGGATTAATGTTGTCTGTAGAATCTCAAAAGTTCAAGGTATTCATAGTTTTTGTATCAACACAAATAATACTAATGAATGAATTCGTTTGAATGCAAATTTTCGAGAATTCGTCTTTTTGGACTCACTTTCCATCGTTACACAAAATATTGGACGAAACTTGATATTTATTTTCAGATACCTGCGATGAATCAACTCGTGTCATCTCCCTCGATTCAACAATTTTTTTTTCATGAAAGTCAACAAAAAGAACAAACTTGGACGAGAAGTCAGTAAGCGAGTTTCAGATTAAACGCATTTTCTGCTACATCCTATTTGATGTATTCAAAGTCAATTAACATTATTCACATGCAGCATATCATACCCGTAAATCAAGAATTCGCAAGCAGTATTTTCGATAATTGGCTCAAGGCATTCAACCCATTTTTGTTGCTCACTCTGTAGGGACAGAAAAAATTTCATGAAGAAAATCGCATCTTTCGAACTTCAGAATGATAAATACAAAAATGGAAAATGAATCTATTGAGCCACATGTATCCAGTGCCATGTCCTGACTGGCTGAAATTCGAGTGCAACTGACGCCTAGATCGCTTGGCCAACTGGTCAGAGTTATCTCTAACAGTGCGGCTTTTAATAGTCCCCCCCTGTTAACTTTTGAACGTACAAACATAAAAAAAAACATTTGGAGGGTTTCACCGATACTACTTTTTGAAATGAAACATACTGTGATTGCTCGATAGATGGCGCGTGGGACACATCAACTAAAAACTTTTAAATAGCATAGGGGTCATGAGTCACATCGTTGAAAAGATAATTCAATTCTCTTTTCAACCATCTAAAAATCACTACTATAAAAGCCGCACTGTATGATAATTTACATTTATTCCCGTGCAAAGTCATACCCCCAATAAAGTTGTTCATCACAGCTCTGCTTCAGCTTATAAAACATAATCAGTTTGCCACCATCAGTCCTCACACCATTCAAAACTACAAAAAGATATGGAATATGCAGAATATCCCAAGCAAGTCTCATAACTCGTAATACAAGGCATGATTCAATAACTCCAGCACTCAGGAGATTAGATTAATAACGAAACGGAATGTAATTCACAGTACGACAGGATAAAAGGGGATAAAGTATCGAGAAGGGTTAGAATTTGTGCGCTTTCAGAAAGCCCTAGTGCTTTCAACAGATTATGAAGTGGGGATTAACTTAGTCTTTGGAGGGTCAGTATTTGAATATATAGACCACATTCTCCTAATTACGAGTAATATAATGCGTTCTTTCGAAAATGGTGGGATACCCAACGATCGTTATTTGTTTCGTATGTGATTGTTTTTGTTCGTGTTTCTTCGTGAGAATTGTGATGGTTATAGTTAATGGCCGTTAAAGAACTTCAGAACAAGTAAATCTTTTCATAATGATAATCAAGTGTTTCTCAAACGTGGATCCAGGGGCGGATCAAAAAACCCCCACCCTTAGTAGTAGTGGTAGATGCGGGGTAGCCGCTACTGCAGTCAGGCAAGTAGGCCCCTATGGACCCTTTTTGCCATCCCCTTGTCTCCTCATCCATGACATGCTCTTGAAATAACCTAGCTCATTCTGCACTTGGTCTCCTCAATATAAATCCTTGAAACATGTGAGTGGGTGTTTGTCAAGGAAGCGAGTTCCTTCAATTTGCCCATTCCTGAAAGTCCTTATGAATCGTGTTGTAATCTTCGAATTTGAAAACGGTATACTTTTTTGTTTTGCGATCAATAAACCAAAAAAAATATTGTTTTTCATAATTACCTACAATTCCTTTTGCGAGTTCACTTTACAAAGTAGCTGATTATCCGGCGAACGCTTTTCTCTTCGTCAATAATGAGCATACCTCGACATTTTCCCCATATAATTGGCTTTGAGAAAATATTGTTCATTCATCTGGATTCGTAGGGTAGACAAGTGGCATTGAGATAATGGAATATCGATGTGACTATAATAACTTCAACCTTTATCGCACCAAAATGATATACTGAGGGTTCTACGTTGTTCGATAAAATGGAAGGCGAATGGATAAAAGAAAAAATGTTAATTGTCTAATCGAGTTCAATATTGAATGACTCAACTTATGAGACTGTTCTTAGGTGAACTATCTCATTTTGTACATCTGACATTACCTAAGAGCATTTCTATAGAGAAGCCCTATACCCTTGAATCCATAGACATCACTGTATTTCAGATATAGCGAATAGGTACTAGTTTTCCAGATACATTATTAGTGATTTATGTATATATATTTCATGCGGCTGCGTGGTGCTTTGGTTTGTGCAGCCGACGCGGCTGCGTGGTGCTTTGGTTTGTGCAGCCGACTCATGCTGGCCAAGGGTCCATGAATCGATTCCTGGCTGCCGCAAGAATTTTTCATGTAATTCTGGTAGAAGAATAAATTTAGGATTATGTGTACTGACCAGAAAGAGTCACCCACGTATCAATGTTGGGTCTAAATTGATAGTGCCACCCTAAGATAGCGTATGGAGTTATTAACAAAACGTACAAGAAACTTCAATGGCCATTCAACATAATGCAATATATTTACTACTACTACTACTACTACTATTGATAATTACTAAATATATATAATGATATTACTATATATTTTATTTTGAATAGTTCAGATAGCTTTCAAATAATGTTTTCTCCGATAGTCGTACAATATGCACAATAACTGTCAGAAAACAACTAGTTTCTTGGCCAATACACTACGGACATTGATTCAATTTGATAGGCAGAATTTGGAAATATACGTAAGTCCTTTCATTTTATGATCACATTGTGCTAGCCTAGCAGATATCTTTGAATGTTTCAATGTAGGCTATTTACATACGTGATTTATAAAAATGCGAAAGGACCCACATGTATCAAGGAGGAAGTGGTAGATAAGGTCGAGTGGTTTACAATGTGATCCAGTTTTCTCAGTGAACTGAAAAAATGTTTATATTTTCATCGACCGACTGCACCCTTACGATCAACCCTCAGAAGTATTCGAAAGAATTGTGTGAGATAGGAATGTAGAAAAGACAATGCATGAACTTTGTCATGGTATTCCTGATATCAATTATTGATCACAAGACTTAGTTATGGTCACAAAAAGTTGTCAGGAAACGGAAAATATCTCCACTACGAGATAATAATTTGTCATGTAGAAACTTTGAAGCAGTTGATATTTGACCACTATGGTTAAATTAGGAATATTCGTTAATCTGAGCTTTTCAGTAGTAATATCCCGACAAAATGCAGAATTTTCGAAAAATACTTTCGCCTTGCTGGTACGAAAACTTTGTTGCTGAGAAACATCACGAGAGCTTGCTCGAGTGGTGTTTTGTACAGGAACACAGTTTGAGTGCCTTGCAAGAGGAAAGTATTTTGGAAACTCTGCATTTTGAAGGGATAGTCGATCAGAAAATTTCACGAATACATTATATTATGGACTAAATGCGTATTGCAAGAACGGTTCATCTTGTGTAATCAATGTCAGTTGAAGAGTTGAACCGTCAAACAAACGTTTCTATATTTACCGTGATTGTCGTAACTATGGAAATGTATACACAAGCTAGATGCGAAACACCGTTTTGAAAAAACCACGGGCTGGAGGAAGTGTTTTCAAAAAGTCCTGTTCTCATTGGTTCGAAATAAGAAAATTATGGCATTTGATTTGTTTATATAATATGAGGGAAATTGTCACATAGACCACCCCATGAAGAAATGAATTTTGATGAAGATTCCTTGCTGTCAAAAGCGGTCGAATGTTATAGAGATATTTGCGCGACCAAGAAAAATCCAAGCATCCAAAAAATTTATTTCAATTCAAAATGCAGTAAAAATGTAAAACAGGTTACAACACTCAAATATCTAAAAATGCTAAAACTCTCACTGAGCCACAGAAGGAAGTAGGAGGGAGTAATATTGCATTTAGCGGCGAGGGTTTACTTCTGCCCTGCTACGGTGTTATATAGGCGGTTATGTGCTGAGACTTAGCACCTAAGTCTCGAAGATGTTAGACTTCCACGCATCTTCAATTAATGCGGGGGGTATTATTAGATTATATGTAAGACAACGAGCTATTGGATTAATAATTTATTGAGTGTTCAGCGGGACCTCTGAAAAACGTCGAAAAAACTGGGTTTGAACATTCATGGGTTTCACTCGTCTTATTTTCCTTTTCTTGATAGAATAGTTGTACTTCTCGCAAGTGGATGATATTACTTCCAAAGTACAGAACAGGTCAAATGAATAACCAAGGAGTCCTGATATTCCTAATACACATTTATTAAGAACGATTGTCGGAATTTTGTTAGATCCACTGTCTCAAATGTCGACAGAATAAAATACCGACAAATTATAATGCTGACATATCAACATTTTTCTAAAATGTTAATGAAAATCGTGGAATTTTCGAATGACCCCAGAATAATATACAAAGTGTTTCAAATTAAGCCGGCAACATTGCCGACTCTTTTATTATGGATGATACGAATTCGGTTAAATAGGCAAACTAGTGGCATTTTGAATGGCCTTCTCGATGCTGAAGACAAAAAAATTTACAATCGCATTTTCAAAATATTTCATAAAATAATTTTTATTCAAATTGAATTTTATCGTGCACCTCGATTCGTAATTACATTCCCAACAACAAAGCTCTCATTACTTCACCTACCAAAGTTGAAAATAAGACAGTTTTTTTAATAGGAAACATTTATCACAATCGGATTTGACATAAAATATGAAGTAAATGTTTGAAAATATCACCTTCTTGTTGACATATTTGTGCCCTTTTTGACACTACAAGGTAGTTCGGCCATCAATTCTATTATTCATAGCTTAAATAAAAATTTTCAATCCATCTGCATTATTATGTTTCATTTTGTACACCTCATTTTTTAGAAATCACCAAAAATAAAAATCTAGGGGTGTCATGACTGGTGAACGAGTGGACCATTTATCAGGACTAATTAAAACAATCCTTTTGTTTCCGTTACTTGAAAAAAATGTGGAAAACTGAATTTTAAAATCGGCCTGTCCGAGCTTTACCTCTGAAAATGATTCGTGGAATTTTGTAGCGTTTCCGCACATGAACGCGTATAACTATAGCAAACTGTACGATGAATTGTGTGTGCAAAGTATTTTTATCTAGCACGAATAAACCTACTCAATAAATGGATTGAATGAAAACAATAAAAGGGGCAATTGGACCGATTGTATTTGAAATAACATTTTTATCAAGAACCATTGTCTTACTCAAGTCTTGCTAATTACGTTTGACATCTTAGAGACATTATCTGAACCACCAGAATGCAATTTTTCATTTGATTGATATATCAGTCAAAGTTCATTAATCGAAACTGGGTCTTCTATTCCCTCTAAAACTTTCGGTTCTAATAATACATTTTCACTTTGTTGAAAAAAATTAAAACGAATATAGAGGTCATCACCAAACAATTTAAAAACCCGAACGAATGAAAATTTCCTCGTTACTGTGCCGAGCGAAATCCACCCTTCACTTCCTTAACGCGATGACAGTCAATTTAAAGTAGATGCTATGGCAGCATGCAAAAATAACATTTGCTGATCTCGTTAATTTTGGACGTAATTAGCGACCGTTTCAATTAAGAGGGTATGAATTTTCTAATCGCAACATCTCTCTTAATTAAACTGCTTGATCCGAACGAAATCGAGGGAAACGCGCTGCTATAATTCGGAAATTGTGGATCCTCGGATTTTCACATTGTTTCTGTTGATTGCACGAAGTGTCGAGAGATCGAGAAAAAGCACGCAGTTTGATGAAAAGCGAATAATTCAATTTTAAAATACCCTTTGGTTTTCGCTCAGAACTTCATTGGTAGCTTCTTCAATAGCATAACGAGGACTTCTTTTGGAATTAGGATCAAAATTTCCTCAGCAGCTTTGGAGTATCTCCCAAGAACGTCTTCCAATTTAACAAAGAGAAAAAATTCATAGAGTCTGATATGGAGACCGAAACCGCCTTATATTAAGACCATAATGAAAAACCATCGGTATTCAAAAATCTTGCTCATTATCTTCAGTTGAGGCATATGAATTATTCATCAGACTTCAGACCAATGAATAGACTATATAATTCTTCGAAATACTATTCATATTTCAAGAACTACATTCTGGAAATGACTCCATTTGAAAAAAAAAATTCAGAGAACCAGTTTCTCCTCTTTAGCTTCCAAATTCAATAAATATTCTAGGACAATTGGACAATTATGAAATCCAAGAATGTGGAGGGACTGACTTGGATATTGGTATTGTCTTTAAGATTTTTGAGGTCGTAGTCTCCAAAAAACTCACTGGACAATACATTTCAAAGCTTCGCCATTCGTTGACTGAATCGGTATTGTAATATGGAGATAATAATGATATTCTTTATAATTTTTTATAATAATGAACAATCACATGAGTATACCCGAATGAAAAATAACTTTGTAAAACCAAAACATTACAATAACCAATTTTCATCAAAAACAAATTATCCCAGAATCAGAAATTATCACATCAGACTTTTGAAGAACCAAAATTTGATGAACTGAAAAATCACAAGACGGTTTATCTGTAATACCATAAAATAAGAATGAACACAAATGTGAAGACGGATATTCGATCAAACCGTCAAATTACAGAAACAATGGGTAGTATGAATAAAAGCTAGCAAATGCTTCTACTATAGGTTTGTCCTTCTCCTAACTAAATACAATGAATAGGTCTGTTTCAAGAAATCAGAGTGGAAGCATTTGCTCCAAGTTTATTTATACCACCCAATATCTCATAAAAATGATAAAATATAATAACAGAATATTGTAAGTTTGCAAAGCGTAATATTCGAAAGTCAAACGAATTATAATCGTCGAATCAGAATACAAGACCTAAAATTGGCATATCAAAAATCATCAGGCGATTAAATGCTAATACCGAAATGTATAGAACCGAAAATTTTCAGAAATTAGAGAGGTTATAGCGTAGCGAAATGCCGGTTGATCTATTCTCTCAGAGATGGCGTAGCGTGCGGTTAATATACTTAAATAAATTCTCATATCCCCATTAAATTCCTTCTCATTTCTGTCTCACCACCTGACATTACTAAAAGGCTCACATTAAATGTTATCACTAGTATTAGGTATCACGAAAATAATATGATTCCGCCTCCAAATATTTTGTGGATTGACACGCTACATCCTCCGAAAGCGTCCTTATGTAGGTTGGTAATAGATAGTATTTTGCCGATAAATGGGTTATAATTGAGATCTGACATATTACTAAGGTCGATCATAACATAATGGGATTATGGGTTCAGTGAAATTCAATGAATAACATTGGATGTTTTCTTCGATAATCTTGATAATCACCACCCAGCAATTGAATTCTCAAATAAATCGAGGAAGGTACAAACAAATGAAAGATCAATATGAGTCCGAACCAGACGATTCGATTCGTTCAAATAAAAGTTAGCGCCATCTGAGAGGTGATAGAGCAAGTTTCGACCAGACTGGTATATTATTCGCAAAAATTTTTGCTGGATTTCGATTCTGATCATTTTATATCTCACACATTACGTTTCCATAAATTTCACGATACTAAATTTCTTTTTCGGATAATTTGTTGGTTTACGTTTTTAAATAATATTTACCTCCAGAAGAAGAAAAAAATCCATAAACACCTAAAAATCGAAAAAATTTCTGGTGGTTTCGAACGTTTCGGACCCGCTTCTAGGAAAAAAACTACGAAAATTCGCGAAAATAAAATCGGAATGATCCGTAAAATTAGTGAGAAATGTGAGACACGTGAATAATTTCATTTCGGGAACTTTAACTCCTTCTGCCCCCTGAAAGCAAAATGAGGAACGCATAGGCATAAGGAAAAATTTCTGACAGTTTTGGACGTGGAGAATTGCGGAGAAAAAAATATTCAGTTAAGGGGCTGGGACTCCCCTCCTTCATGAAAAGTTGCAAAACCCGAAAAAATTAAATCGGATAAATATGTAAAAATAGTGAATAACATAGAACAGTCGCATAATTGAATTGCGAAAAATGTTACATCCCTGCCTCTTTGAAAGCTAGGTGGAGAGCATTTAAAATCCCATGAAAATCCGATTTATAAAAAATTGTGTACCCTAGTGGATAGATAGATATGAAGTAGGACTTAAGTTCTTGAAGATTATATCATTTATTTAATTTATTTGTTCATTTGTTCATTTGTTCGTTTGTTCGTTTGTTCGTTTGTTCGTTTGTTCGTTTGTTCGTTTGTTCGTTTGTTCGTTTGTTCGTTTGTTCGTTTGTTCGTTTGTTCGTTTGTTCGTTTGTTCGTTTGTTCGTTTGTTCGTTTGTTCGTTTGTTCGTTTGTTCGTTTGTTCGTTTGTTCGTTTGTTCGTTTGTTCGTTTGTTCGTTTGTTCGTTTGTTCGTTTGTTCGTTTGTTCGTTTGTTCGTTTGTTCGTTTGTTCGTTTGTTCGTTTGTTCGTTTGTTCGTTTGTTCGTTTGTTCGTTTGTTCGTTCCTTCGTTTGTTCGTTCCTTCGTTTGTTCGTTCCTTCGTTTGTTCGTTCCTTCGTTCCTTCGTTTGTTCGTTCCTTCGTTCGTTCGTTCCTTCGTTCCTTCGTTCGTTCGTTCCTTCGTTCCTTCGTTCGTTCGTTCCTTCGTTCCTTCGTTCGTTCGTTCCTTCGTTCCTTCGTTCGTTCGTTCCTTCGTTCCTTCGTTCCTTCGTTCCTTCCTTCGTTCCTTCCTTCGTTCCTTCGTTCCTTCGTTCCTTCGTTCCTTCGTTCCTTCGTTTCCTTCCTTCGTTCCTTCTTTCGTTCCTTCCTTCGTTCCTTCCTTCGTTCCTTCGTTCGTTCCTTCCTTCCTTCCTTCGTTCCTTCCTTCCTTCCTTCGTTCCTTCCTTCCTTCCTTCGTTCCTTCCTTCCTTCGTTCGTTCGCTCCTTCCTTCGTTCGTTCGTTCCTTCCTTCCTTCGTTCGTTCGTTCCTTCCTTCCTTCGTTCGTTCGTTCCTTCCTTCCTTCGTTCGTTCGTTCCTTCCTTCCTTCGTTCGTTCGTTCCTTCCTTCCTTCGTTCGTTCGTTCCTTCCTTCCTTCGTTCGTTCGTTCGTTCCTTCCTTCGTTCGTTCGTTCCTTCCTTCCTTCGTTCGTTCCTTCCTTCCTTCGTTCGTTCCTTCCTTCCTTCCTTCGTTCGTTCCTTCCTTCCTTCCTTCGTTCGTTCCTTCCTTCCTTCCTTCGTTCGTTCGTTCCTTCCTTCGTTCGTTCGTTCCTTCCTTCGTTCGTTCGTTCCTTCCTTCGTTCGTTCGTTCCTTCCTTCGTTCCTTCGTTCCTTCGTTCCTTCGTTCCTTCGTTCCTTCGTTCCTTCCTTCCTTCCTTCCTTCCTTCCTTCCTTCGTTCCTTCCTTCCTTCGTTCCTTCCTTCCTTCGTTCCTTCCTTCCTTCGTTCCTTCCTTCCTTCGTTCCTTCCTTCCTTCGTTCCTTCCTTCCTTCGTTCCTTCCTTCCTTCGTTCCTTCCTTCCTTCGTTCCTTCCTTCCTTCGTTCCTTCCTTCCTTCGTTCCTTCCTTCCTTCGTTCCTTCCTTCCTTCGTTCCTTCCTTCCTTCGTTCCTTCCTTCCTTCCTTCCTTCCTTCCTTCGTTCCTTCCTTCCTTCCTTCCTTCCTTCCTTCCTTCCTTCCTTCCTTCCTTCCTTCCTTCCTTCCTTCGTTCCTTCCTTCCTTCGTTCCTTCGTTCCTTCCTTCCTTCGTTCCTTCCTTCCTTCGTTCCTTCCTTCCTTCGTTCCTTCCTTCGTTCCTTCCTTCCTTCGTTCCTTCCTTCCTTCGTTCCTTCCTTCCTTCGTTCCTTCCTTCCTTCGTTCCTTCCTTCCTTCCTTCCTTCCTTCCTTCCTTCGTTCCTTCCTTCCTTCGTTCCTTCCTTCCTTCCTTCCTTCGTTCCTTCCTTCCTTCGTTCCTTCCTTCCTTCCTTCCTTCCTTCCTTCCTTCCTTCCTTCCTTCCTTCCTTCCTTCCTTCCTTCCTTCCTTCCTTCCTTCCTTCCTTCCTTCCTTCCTTCCTTCCTTCCTTCCTTCCTTCCTTCCTTCCTTCCTTCCTTCCTTCCTTCCTTCCTTCCTTCCTTCCTTCCTTCCTTCCTTCCTTCCTTCCTTCCTTCCTTCCTTCCTTCCTTCCTTCCTTCCTTCCTTCCTTCCTTCCTTCCTTCCTTCCTTCCTTCCTTCCTTCCTTCCTTCCTTCCTTCCTTCCTTCCTTCCTTCCTTCCTTCCTTCCTTCCTTCCTTCCTTCCTTCCTTCCTTCCTTCCTTCCTTCCTTCCTTCCTTCCTTCCTTCCTTCCTTCCTTCCTTCCTTCCTTCCTTCCTTCCTTCCTTCCTTCCTTCCTTCCTTCCTTCCTTCCTTCCTTCCTTCCTTCCTTCCTACCTACCTACCTTCCTTCCTACCTACCCACCTACCCACCTACCCACCTACCCACCTACCCACCTACCCACCTACCCACCTACCCACCTACCCACCTACCCACCTACCCACCTACCCACCTACCCACCTACCCACCTACCCACCTACCCACCTACCCACCTACCCACCTACCCACCTACCCACCTACCCACCACCTACCCACCTACCCACCACCTACCCACCTACCCACCACCTACCCACCTACCCACCACCTACCCACCTACCCACCACCTACCCACCTACCCACCACCTACCCACCTACCCACCACCTACCCACCTACCCACCACCTACCCACCTACCCACCACCTACCCACCTACCCACCACCTACCCACCTACCCACCACCTACCCACCTACCCACCACCTACCCACCTACTCACCACCTACCCACCTACCCACCACCTACCCACCTACCCACCTACCCACCTACCCACCTACCCACCTACCCACCTACCCACCTACCCACCTACCCACCTACCCACCTACCCACCTACCCACCTACCCACCTACCCACCTACCCACCTACCCACCTACCCACCACCTACCCACCACCTACCCACCTACCCACCACCTACCCACCTACCCACCTACCCACCACCTACCCACCTACCCACCTACCCACCACCTACCCACCTACCCACCTACCCACCTACCCACCTACCCACCTACCCACCTACCCACCTACCCACCTACCCACCTACCCACCTACCCACCTACCCACCTACCCACCTACCCACCTACCCACCTACCCACCTACCCACCTACCCACCTACCCACCTACCCACCTACCCACCTACCCACCTACCCACCTACCCACCTACCCACCTACCCACCTACCCACCTACCCACCTACCCACCTACCCACCTACCCACCTACCCACCTACCCACCTACCCACCTACCCACCTACCCACCTACCCACCTACCCACCTACCCACCTCCCCCCCTCCCCCCCTAATATAAAATTATGTAGGAATGTAAGCTTTCACGGCTGGCGTCATTGTCTGACGGAGAACAAAAGATCTTTTTCGAAAATACCGAGAGACTAGCAATGTCGAATCATTATTCAACAAGAATGTATCTAGAAGCAATAGAAATACATAAACACCAAGAGAACTTCAACAGAAAAGAAGAGAGAACATATTTACCAAAGATCTGGCACACAGCATTGAAAGGGGCCAAAACGAAGCCATGTCACCCGAATCGCGCGGAAAGTGTGCGCGAACTCACTATTACAGAAAGATCGCGAAAAAACATCACTATAAATAACATGGCAAACTTGAAAGCTTCAGTTTCAGTTGATACGTCTAGAAGAGTACTTCGACCACGCCATTGAAGATGACTGCCGCAGTTGCAGTCGAAACGTTTGGAGATTTAAAACAAAGAAGACCACGGCAAAACCCGAAAACCAACCAAATTAATATAAAATTATGTTTCGTTAGTTTTTCGGTTTGACGGTTTTATGATATGAATAGCTTAGGTTATTGAGATTCGCGATTATTCAGTTTTATCATTTCAGTCACTTTCGTTTCTTAAGTAATTCAAATCTATAAAAAATAATTCTTATCATTTTCGCGTATGACGCTTTATCGGTTCTCATACAAACGCATTAGATGAATTTCTTTTCGGATCCATCCATCCATCCATCCATCCATCCATCCATCCATCCATCCATCCATCCATCCATCCATCCATCCATCCATCCATCCATCCATCCATCCATCCATCCATCCATCCATCCATCCATCCATCCATCCATCCATCCATCCATCCATCCATCCATCCATCCATCCATCCATCCATCCATCCATCCATCCATCCATCCATCCATCCATCCATCCATCCATCCATCCATCCATCCATCCATCCATCCATCCATCCATCCATCCATCCATCCATCCATCCATCCATCCATCCATCCATCCATCCATCCATCCATCCATCCATCCATCCATCCATCCATCCATCCATCCATCCATCCATCCATCCATCCATCCATCCATCCATCCATCCATCCATCCATCCATCCATCCATCCATCCATCCATCCATCCATCCATCCATCCATCCATCCATCCATCCATCCATCCATCCATCCATCCATCCATCCATCCATCCATCCATCCATCCATCCATCCATCCATCCATCCATCCATCCATCCATCCATCCATCCATCCATCCATCCATCCATCCATCCATCCATCCATCCATCCATCCATCCATCCATCCATCCATCCATCCATCCATCCATCCATCCATCCATCCATCCATCCATCCATCCATCCATCCATCCATCCATCCATCCATCCATCCATCCATCCATCCATCCATCCATCCATCCATCCATCCATCCATCCATCCATCCATCCATCCATCCATCCATCCATCCATCCATCCATCCATCCATCCATCCATCCATCCATCCATCCATCCATCCATCCATCCATCCATCCATCCATCCATCCATCCATCCATCCATCCATCCATCCATCCATCCATCCATCCATCCATCCATCCATCCATCCATCCATCCATCCATCCATCCATCCATCCATCCATCCATCCATCCATCCATCCATCCATCCATCCATCCATCCATCCATCCATCCATCCATCCATCCATCCATCCATCCATCCATCCATCCATCCATCCATCCATCCATCCATCCATCCATCCATCCATCCATCCATCCATCCATCCATCCATCCATCCATCCATCCATCCATCCATCCATCCATCCATCCATCCATCCATCCATCCATCCATCCATCCATCCATCCATCCATCCATCCATCCATCCATCCATCCATCCATCCATCCATCCATCCATCCATCCATCCATCCATCCATCCATCCATCCATCCATCCATCCATCCATCCATCCATCCATCCATCCATCCATCCATCCATCCATCCATCCATCCATCCATCCATCCATCCATCCATCCATCCATCCATCCATCCATCCATCCATCCATCCATCCATCCATCCATCCATCCATCCATCCATCCATCCATCCATCCATCCATCCATCCATCCATCCATCCATCCATCCATCCATCCATCCATCCATCCATCCATCCATCCATCCATCCATCCATCCATCCATCCATCCATTCTGCTATATTTAAGTCTTATAAAAAGTTATTCTGATAAATGATCAATTCTCCATTTTATTGGTTTTACGTATTAACGATTTTTTCATTTATTGTTATTCTACTATTCTTAGGCCCACCGAAATTTCTTTAATACCAATCGGCACATTCTTATACCAACCTTTAGAATTTTTCTTCTTCTTTCTTTCTTGTATTACTCAAAGTAGACCCTCAACTTGGAATTTCACAACAACCAGATTATTGAGATATATCTTCGGCTCCTCATCTTTCTTATCATTTCACTCGCAATGTAGCTCTTTATATACGCCTGTCTACTGAATGCCGAATGTATAAAAACTGTTCAGTTTAGACAGCAGACAAATATCAGATATGATATCAAGTATGGATCAGATATTTTGTTTTTTATCCATTATAATGAGAAATTATAATTTTTCCTCGATTACCATCTCTATCAAGATGTGTTGTCAAGGGCTACCCAGCATGGTCCAGTTCAATATCAGTCCGGCTGAATCTTGGTTATGCGAATCGGGTTATATACAGACCAGTTAATAGTAGCAAGAACACCTGCCAGACTGGAATGATCCTCCGACAAGATACGGTAAAAGAATGAGTATCATCGATTTATAAACAATACAAATCCCGTTAGCCATTCTTCGCGGCATGCTACTATGGCGACCACTTTCATTCTCAATACTCATTCTGTTTCTAAATCGGCCATTTTTTCCTAAGCCCGCTCTGGTTCTCTGAAGGACAGCGAGCTGTTCGGGCAGTTTTTGCTGGGAGTCGGTATATTTATGTAAAGCCTTGCAGGATATGAGTCCACTTTCGCAGTCTTTGTTGCTCAAGTTTCGAGAATAAAAGCAGACCCAGTCGAATACAAAGAGAAGTTTGTCGAAATGAAATGAAAACTCCAAAAACTAATGTCGGTTTCATTATTTCAATTTTCTTCAGCGGGGCGATATTTGCTGAAAACACTTTCGCAGTTTTTGCCGTTTCAGAACGTAATGAATCTTTGTCTGAAATATGCAGTTATTCGTGGGTAAGTTTCTTTTATGAAATTACTTTTTACAAGAAACTTTTCGAATGACCTGACAACTGGGTGTGCAAGGAATTCTCAAGAGACAATTTCAGACTGATAATAATTGTGAAAAATTTGTTGGGTAATTCAGTCGAGTGAAATGTTTATTTCACGAATTATTGTTGCTAGATAGAAAATATATTTCTCATCATGTCGGGTGTGCTTCAAAATTCTAATATGGGTCCGCTCTTGTTTATATTTCATATACATGATTTTACACAAGACATCCAATGTTCCAAAATTCTCTAGGCAGATGATTCAAAAATATATTACAAAATCGATAATTATGGAGATTGTCTGGTATTATAAGAGAAGCTGGAGAGAACTTTTAAATGTTGCCTAAAAAATCAATAACAACTGAATATTGAAAAATGCTTCATACTGACTTTTAAGAAGTAATTGAATCAAACTGAATCGATGCTCTGAAATTAGGGATCTTTGGGTGGTACTTGTTTCAAAATTACCTTCCATTTCCCATAACGAAAAAAACCGTTTCATCCGAGAATAAAATACTTGGTTTTCTTATAGGAAATAGTAAGGATCTAACAAAAGTTCACACTTTGATCAAACTATTTTTCAGTTATATTCGCTCTAAGTTAGAATAATTTGTTATAGTTTGGTGTCCTTTTCTTGAAGAGATTACAGAGAAAATTTCTCAAATTGTTTAGTTTTAAAGTAACCGAATTTTATCCTGACCAAGGTCTACATTACTCTCTAGGTACTACTAACTAAATTTGGGTTCATTATGTTGAGTACCACGATAATATTGCTAACGACATTTTTCCGACACAACCTACTGAATGATAATAAAAATAATAATAATAATAATATTATTACTCCATCTTAAACACTCATAGAGTGTACCCAAAGGTATAGCCTGTGCGGGTAGAGGACGGCTATTATTATTATTTGCCGTGGTCAAATACAGTCACAAGATCTGCTTGAAAAGTGCAATTTTCTCATGTTCCCAGGCCTGGTTTTAGAACACCTCAAACATTTTACATAGATATCGCAAGAACGAATATTTTATAAAAATCTCCAATTCCAAACGCTTGCAATGATTTTAAGTACTTTTGTAATACTTGGGATGCATACGCTTGTTTACTGAATGATATTCGTCGATCTGTGTTGAGGTGTACTTATAACATATGGTTTTGTTCTTTATTCCTGATTCAAATCCCTGACCTTTCGAACTAATATTGATTCTTTCCTTTTTTTTTCTAATCTGGAATGACTTCTCATTTTTGAATGTTGATTTATTTATTATTGTATTATTATTGTTTAGTTTAACTATTTTATAATGGAAAAAATATGTCCCGAAATTCCCGCACCTATTCCAAAATAGCATGTGCGCGAATCTTTACTTTCTCACCATTTCAGCTGTGACTACTACAGAAGAATCGTCTAATGAATCATGAATTGCGGTGGTCCCAATACATATCCCTGGGAAACTCCTACTCCAATATCATAATATTCTGAGTTTTTATATCAATCTGTACTAAATTTTTGTCTCTTGGTCAAATAATATTTCAGAACATGGAATATGATGCCCCATATTTCATAGGAATAAAGTTTTTCCATGATAAAATTTTATCTCAAACTGTCGAAGGCTCGTGATTGATCAAAAGACAGTCCAGAAACTTATCTAGGTTCTTGTAAACACAGTAAATAAATTCACATACTGCCCCTTGTGTTGACCCGATCGAATGCCAAATTTTTGGGAAAATAAAATAATTGTATTTTAGTCAAGAAAATTGACTTTTCTACTGTTGTAGTCCGCTCGTTTAAATACTTTGGAAATGGCATTCATCAAGAAATATTCCTGTTTACACAGTTGAAATGATCAAGTAAGCTAATGGATTTGCTGATATTTCTCCAACGTTTCAATTATTTTTACACTCATTCGGGCCTTACCTTCACTTCTTTTATTTTTCATGTTCTAGATGATTCTATCGTTTCGTTATCCATTACATGATCAAAATAAAAACTACTGCGTATATTGTGATTTGATCTCGTACATTCCTGCTCTCAATAATTTGGTTTTTCTACATTCATGCAAAAAGCAAAACTTTATTGAACTATATTCAGTGGAAAAAGAAGCTCTTTATTGCACTAGTGTAATAATGTTTTTTTTGCACTCATCTTTCATTCTACTTCAACGTGCAGTCATCATGATGAACATAAACGTTCAAACCCACTACATATTTAGCAGATATTCTGTGAGATTGGCCATACGTTTTAAACAGCTACATATTTTATATTATTTTGTATTAAAGTTAGCAGTTAGAGTTGAACAAACAATGCCTTCCCGGGAATAATTCCATAGTCAAAACCGATCCGCTATGTTCTAAACTGTCTACCTGCTAGAGCAAACTGTACTATGAACACACCTCGTGATAACATACGCGCTCATGGCTATGATTTTGATTTTTATAATGCAACTATGGTTATATAAACGTCAGTCAAAATGTAATTCTGACAATTACAGAACTGAAAGTTTTAAAATGAGTAATATTAATAGAAAACTAGATGATGGTGATGAAATCGATAGTCATAATTATTTATTTAAATTGCGTATTTCATTTTCCTTCACCTAGTGCCGCACCTATATAAATAATTTTTTGCTTTTTGCATGAACGTAGAAAAAAAAATTTATGCATCTCGTGCAAAAATAATACGTCGAGTGCAATAAATACTTACTTTTTGCACTTGTTTCATAAATAACTATTATTAAACGAAATATTGCTAAAATGGGATGCAAAACAATTCGTTACCTGTTTTGGATCTGTCACATTTTCGTTGTTGAAATGTATTTCAATATTTTATTTAGACTTTCTTCTCTACAAATTTCAGTTAATCATCCTCAAAATCGTTTTCGGTTTTCATTATGAATAATGTATGATTCAACATGCTACTGTCAGTTGCGGTCAAAAATCATCTGTAAACTTCAGTAAAGCGGTAACACATCTATGTTGGGGTCCTGGTTGCTGGGGAGGAATATAATACTCAGAATCCAAGTGACATTGGATCTAGAAATGTTTTATTATTTGGAAAACTTTGGACACGGCACAGACAATACTAACCGGGCCAAAATGATCCTCAGTGTTTCTGGTGGAATAATAAGGAATGACTATTTCCATATGAACGGGTAGCGATTGTTGAAGATATAGAAGTTGAAGGCATGACTGAGAATGCTTGGGATGAAATTATGTGGCAGCGACGCATTAGCATACCAATATTGACATCAACCCCGTATTAGATTTTATAGAAAGCAGAACCTTGTATATTTCAGAGTCCAGGAATTATTCGTTGATAGCTTGGGGATTTTTGGGATGATCCGGATTCACTCGGGTTACATTTCGAGAACAGAAATTCTATTATTGTTTTTTTCTTCAGGTATGCTTCTTTCCCAGATTCAGGTAATAGTTGGTTTCGTTTCTACGACCTTCCTAGATGATCAATTCAACAAGGAGTTATTGGAGATTGAAATTTATTTTCCGAGACAAGTTTGTTGACCTCTCAAAATGTAACTGCTTTCATGCAGTTGCAGCTAATGGATTCCATTCTGATTTCATTTCCTCCTCGGAATTTCAATTTGCAAATTTATTAAGCAGTAAATTCACAACGCTTTCAGTTCGAATGTCCTTCAGTGCTTGCCATCTGAGAAACTATGCAAAGTTTATTGTGTTTCCTCGGCTCAAAATGCAACAGAAGAATTCATCTCCTAGAAAATGTAACGCGGATTTTAAAACTTTTGTTTTTGGCGTAATGGAAAATCCAGGAGCTCGCGAAAATCTTCGTATAAAAAAACAACTTTAATATTGTTGCGCACACAAAGTTAACACTTTTTCTGCTTACGAAACTCTTTGTTTCTTTTCCATATGGAATGCCTCCATGAATATACATTCGCAAGAACTAGTCACTCAACTCGAAACTATAATACTAATGTATTATAGATTATGTTTGAAAGGCTATATCGTGAATTATTGATAACGTTTTTGGTATGGAACATTCGTATTTGGTGAATAGTAAATGGATTGGGGGTGTGGGTGAATTGGACGAATTCAATAATGACGGGGTGAAATATGCTCCATTAAATATGAAAATAGTTTAGAGTTACAGCAAACATAATAGCATATATTATATTCTAACCATGCATGAAACGTCGTTTTAACCTGAAATCAATTTACCTTTTATGTGTATGCGATAAGGTGTCATCATCTCGATGTTGTCAGCAATGCCCAATGTCCAAAGATATTTTGTTATTTTGTGAAGGGCTATCTGAAAGCCCTCTGTTCAATAATAATTATTTCAGGTGAACAGCTAGTTCGCTCACTTCTCTGTCTTCCTTTTCACGTTTTTAATTGAAGGGAAAGGTATTGTGATATTTTGGTCAGCTTTCAGGACAAAAGTTGTGATCTTTGGAGAAGTACCAACTGTAACCCAAGTGTCAGATTTATGAGCCTGCTAGGATTATTGGCTTCTAAAAGGAATCGATGATAAAACTGATTATCCAAAGAAATGGATGTAACGTCCACTCTAAGGCAATTTTTATTGCAGTTTCCGGTGAAGAATCGTAATTGTCAATCTACAGGACAGTCCTACTTGGCATACTACAGGATGATCTGTCATTGCCAACATACAGACGAAATAATCATTGTTAATCTACAGTTTGACATCGTATACAGGTTCCCAAAAATAGCATGCAAATCTTGTTATCTTGATATATTTCATTATCACTTTTGAATAACAAAACATGAAAATTATCCATACGTCTACTGTAGAAAGAGAGGTGAACTTGAACTATAACTACTCCTTTCCGAGTTTGAAGACCGTCGTTTTCTAAAATTGCTCTTCAACGTTTCGCTGTCGCAAGAGGTACTTTATAATAACGGAAAGCTGATTGTGGTCATCTACTGTAAAGAGAAGTTCTTAATATGATCGAAGATTGTTCTGAATTAGGTACAGGGCAAATTGCTACCACACTAAATGATCACCAGTTGTATCCTTAACATATTCAACGAGTCCAAGCACTTTTGCCGCGTAATTTTCCCCATCGAGTACACTTTTGTCTATGGAGACTTCGAATGATTACCCAAAAGGCTCGATTTTTAGAAAACGTCCTAATCACTGACGAATCCAACGTTTCAAGGTAAGCGATTGAAAATTTTCATAACAACCATCTATGGACAGAAGATGCAGTCCAAGAACGTCGGTACCAATATGAATTTCCGTAAAATGTTATTGAACCGAATTTTCTATCGTTGAAGCATTCTATACAAATTATTTCCAGGAGCAGCTTCCCATTTTACTTGAAAATGTTTTACTAGCTATTTGACCACGAATGTGGTTCATGCACGATGGTGCGCCTGCCCATTTCAACATTACTGCTCGTCAGTACTTGGACCACGTGTATCCAAATTGTTGGATAGGCCGAGCAGGACCTCAATCTTAGCCTCCCAGATCTCCAGACCTAAACCCTCTGGACTTTTGCATCTGGGGTCACCTTAAGTCCTTGGTTTATATGGCCTTCATTGAATGTGTGAATGATTTGAGAAATCGCATCATTGCATAATGGTTGGAGGTGGTAATTTCGAGCAGTTTTTATAACTCTGATCCGTTCAATCTTGTCCTTTTTTGTTGTAGTAGACATAATTTTGCTTTGTTTGTATTTTTAATTTCTACCGACCCCAACAGTGCGTATGAAACATCTCGTGAGTTACTCTTTATATTTCCTTTCTCGATTTAGATATAAAAATGTTGGCTTGTTCTATAGTGGAGAAATCGTTTTCTAATCATTCCAACCTAATTTGTGATATATCTTGGACTAGATAACAGTAAGCCACTTATTTTTTCTAAATTTTGTGATTACCTCAAATCAATTTCTCGACACTTACTCTCCACGAAGTTCAGTGCTGCATCACTTCGAATGAGCTTCATAAAATCTCCACTTCACACATTCCGGAAAAAAACTTGGTGACATCCGATTTATATAGATTCTGTATTATTTCAGAGAGTTCGATCGTTCCATGTAGAAGCCAGAATTTAAATAATCAAGTTAGCAAGACCAGGCATTAGTTAATTAATTGAATAGAATTGACTTCACAAAGATTCCTACAAAAAATGTGTTTACAATGAGGGACTCCGTCGATAAAAACTTGAAACCTACTTTGAAATTTTGTTATAATTAAAAGTTTTAACAATGATAAATGGTCTTAATTGCATTCGAAAGTTAATGACGATATTCTCATTTTTTCTTCAGATCTTGGCTTTGAAGCTTCCATTAGCAACTTCAGCTTTTTATAAGTATCTCATTATGCAGCATTTGTAGAGATTAGAATGTACAATAAATACAGTCATCCAAGAGAATAGGTGGTTAAGAAAGCTTCTGGTAATTTGTTAATTCAGTACCAGTATATTGTAGTTTTCTTTCAGTTCACCTATTTACTTTTGATTGCTTTTTATTCACACCCTACATGCTTATCTGACATTACTCAATAAACCAATACTGCTATTTCGTTAGACTGAGTGGAAGAACCTGTATTGGGGCGATTTGTCACTATAAAAATGATATCCTTTGAGAATATCTCACTTAGGTCCTGTCCCCGGAGCCCCGACACTTATTTATTAAGTCCGAGAATCATGTGCCCTGAGCAGGAGGAGAGAACCAAGAATTACGGCTGAGATTTCTGCCATATTACGGCAAGCCGGTATAATTTTTATGTTTGAGAGCAGTGTGTTGATCATTCCACCAAGGACCCCTATTATCAGAACCACCAACTTGACAGAATAGTTTGGGTGAAGCCTGCGGAGTTCAAAGAGTAGATCTCGATATTTAGTCCGCTTTCCCACCTCTTTTCGGACGATGTTCGTTTCGCCAGGAGCTGAAAACTTAGTGACGAAAATTATCCTACTTTGATGGTTGAGGAGAGCTGTATCAGGCTCATCGGCTTGTATTTGCCTGAGGTTGGGAAATGAGTAGTTCCAATAGGTTCGGCACTTCTCATTCTCCATAATTCAATAACCCCCGGAGCATAAGGCAACACCGGTGTCTCGTCTATACCATTCGAGCATCTTATATGGTAGTACAACACTTGTAGGGCCGCGTATTGCCTTTGGACCGCATAAGCTGGACAAGCTGACAGCAAATGCATTATGGTCTCAGCTGCCCCACGACACGCTCTGCATCTAGTGTCAGGGACCTCTATACCCATCACGCCTACGGTAGACGAGGGTGTTAAAGACACCATCTTGGCATGCTACTATGAATCCCTCGGTTTCCGACTTCAGCCCACTTGACCTGGGAGATGCAAAGGTTAGGTTCCTGGATAAGCCAAGAAGACTCCATGCATTGGCTTTTCCTTTAGTAGCTGCATAAGACTCTCACTCTCCGCAGCTTTAACGAAGGCTCTTTGCTGAACGGGTTCCAACTCGGTAACAGAGTTTGGGTTCGTCCGTTCAGTGGCGATTACGAGACTGAGTTCATCGGCTGCACGGGTTGCTGCCTTGAAAAGAAATGCTCCAATCCCTGCTTTTTCATTTTAACATACCAAGCAGAGAAGGGGATCTGAACTCCTGATGACTTTACAGGCTGCATCCAGTACAATTATATTATGTAGACACTCCATTATCCATTATCTGATGGGAACTTGCCGTGAGGAGAGCTTTTAACAGAAGCTATCTCTTGGGTATGGCGGTGTTCCATCCTAGGTAGGTATACGTCTCTCCGGCATCCAGATGATGTAGGATACTTCGGTCTACGAGCTGAACGTCCTCTCCGTATTCCTCACATCGTCCTCTTTTGAGATGAACCGTAGCACATTTGTCGATCCCAAACTCCATTTCGATAGCATGCGTGTACTCTTGCACCACCCTTAAGGACTGATGAAGATGATTTTCTCCAGAGGCATATAATTTGAGGTCATCCTCAGATGGGTGACCTTATGCCTTCGGTTGCTGGGGGTGCCGCAGTTGTGTCCGCGGGTTTTCCGTAGTGCAACGGACGATGGCAATAGTAAGATGCAGAAGATAAGAGGGCTGAGGAAGTCTCCCTGAAACACGCCTCTTCTAAAGATAACTTGACCAGAGGTTATGGCGAAGCTGTTCAATGCATCTCACATATTCAGTGCTCCTTGAAGATGACGTGAGTCGAAAGCGCTTTGCATTAATTAAAATTATACACTTTATACAAAAACTTCCCCTCTTTCAATTTACACAAGTATATTCAGCTTTCCAAATTTTATGTACATTGTATACATGTTTCTTGCAACCATGAAATAGTTTAGGTTCATTTACAATGCATACCAATATTTGAATACGATTTTTTCACTTACATGACACAATCCTGTTGCCTGCAGTTTTTCACATTAGTCTTTGACGTCATAGTTGCTACTTCAATTCTTAAATATGTATTTCTTCTACCTATACTCTACCTATGGAGAACCCACCAAATGAATATGAATATATCTAAAACACACAAAAAATACAAAGTTTCATCCACAATGACCACATTAATGGAATGCAATTATTTGAAATGTATTTGAAAAATATTCTCATACACGTAACTTGGCAGGCTGTGCCCAACTTACTCATAATTATTAGAACATTATGAAAAAGCGTTTGTCAATTTCAAAGAATGGAAAGAAAAACGGCAGGTAATAACAATAAAGAAGAATTCAAATTTGAAGAAAAATTATGCAATTCTATGTGGTTTTCATTATTTCATCAACGTAATGAAGTATCATTATTCCACTAGTGGGTAATATATCACTTTATTTGCTTCATGAGTGTGAATAAAACTTCTATTATAATGTGATTGGAACAAACTATTTTTATCTTCTCACAGTTTTCAAATATTAATTGTTACCCTCCTATAGACGACTTTTAATAACTATATCAATTTTGTTCCAGGTCGAAGCCACGACAAATCCTTCACCCTGTTCCGTCTGGGTCAGAAGTCTTCGGCCGGCGTGAAAGCCTTCGTCGAGACGGGTCGCTCCGATATTCTGGAGGAACAAAGCCAGGGCGAAGGTGGGGTCTACGATGAGTTCAACGCACCCCCCATCACCTCCGGCGTGGGTAGGACAGAAGCCGAGTTCTTCGTCGATGGGAATCATTCCAGGGTGAGTAAAGATATTAATAAAAGTTCAATTTAGTATAAGGTAACTGTGAAATGATATGGATTCTTGCGAAAGTGTGAGAAAAGCCACCAAAAGGAATCGGATGTAGGTATATGATAAAACATTGATCGAAAGAACACTATTCTGATGAAAATTAATACCTGTGAAAATGCAGAGCAACATTTTTTGTCAAAAGGCAATTCGTTATTGGTAAAATTTCTCGTTACACTGACAATGTAAACTTTCACGACCGGTATTCTCTGAACTTTCGGTGGTTTTCAGTGTTTTTTAGTCTTGGTCTCGAGGTATTTTTTCCTTACGTTCCATCTACATCTGCGGAAGACATTAACAAAGGTAGTGCGATAATAGACGAAGCATTCGTTTAATCCTAACTGCCCAAATAGGGGCGTAACTTTATTAAACCTTGATTCCGTTTGTTCACTGAATTCCGATACCTGTTTGTGTTTTTGGTTTTGATTCTATTGCTGATACTAGGAAATCGTTTTGTTTTGATCTCTCTGAATACCTGCCTCCAAGTTTTACTCAGATTGAGGACTTCTGCCTTTTGGTTGAAATTATTCGGGTGTGTTTGAATTTTAGTAGCCTCTCTGAAAATTCATGGGTACTACCCTCCTACCAAGGAATCAAAGAGGTTGAAATAGTTTGTTAAAATTTTTATATCCTTCAGTCGGTTGCACCAATACGTGCAACCCTCAGAAGTCAGAGCCCTTACCTTTTAATACATGTGATGCCATTCACGAGACCGGTGGCAGTTCTGAGATTCGAACTCATGTTGCTGCGGAGTGAACTTGAGTTTCGCTAAACATAATTGAGTTGTCCTCAGTAGAGCATGTTCTGCAACATGCAATTTCTCTTGTGTTTAGTTAAGTGGGTGTTAATACTCCTTTTTGTCGTACCGATATTGTTGATGTGTTCTGATGAACCAAACACTGGATCACTTTAAACACTTATTTTATCATGTGGTAACATTGCTATATTCTAAACCGTAATAGATACAAAGACGATTAAATGGGAAAAAAGGTAACTATTGTGGTGAGCAGTAAATTGGTCATAGAAAATTTACGGGGATTCTCGCCCTTCCCAACTTATACAGGGAAAACTGAAAATGCTGTTTTCGGTTTTTTACATTTAATTAAAAATTTATCATTACGTAGTTCTAGTACATTTTGAATACAATAATACTTTTTCCTTTAATTTTTTTATATTTTCTGAAATAACCATTCTATTCGTAAAAAAGCGAAAACAGCATATTTAGTTTTCACTGTGAAAGTCGGGAAGGGCGAGAGTCCCCGTAGATTTTCTCACAATAAAAATGAAAATAGTAATTTGGGTAAAGAATGTCCGAATATGTTCTCCATTAAATTTTCAAAGTGATCCGTTATCTGGTTCTCCAAAAACGTCATTGTCATCCACCGGGAATCAGCCTGTATACGCCACAGCTGCTAGGGATGCGATAAATCCAGGTAAAAGGTCTTTACGATGGAAGAGAAAAACTATGTTGTTCTTTTTTTGATTTCATTTCAGTAATCTTTTTCTTCCGCTTCTCTCAAGACAAAAAAAAAGCAAAAATTATTATTAGGAATTCACAATGTCTGTTATTTTCAACGGAAATTCCAGTCCAACCAATCATGCTATCCATCATCGTCGTTCGAAAGAGCATTACTGAAAGGGTTATTTTCTTAATTCACACTGTCACTGCACTGAATAGAGCAATGCACCACTAATGGGACGAACAGGACCCACAATCGACCATCTGCAGGCCCGACACGCGTCTAGATTGACGCTCAACTCTTTAAGTGTAGTTTATAGAGAATTGCTCGACCAGTAAGGGCCGCATTAGTGAAATGTGACGGAATTATTGCTAACGATGCCAGATTAAGGAACTTCAGTTGCTTGAAGTGGATGGATCGCTTCCTGAAAGGAGCCCATTTACTTGCGATCTAGGAATCCTGATATGGCAAAAACGAGGGGTCGAATACGGGGTGACTTCAATCAGTTGATGGCTCTCCAACCTCTTGACCAGTGAATTCAGGTTTGCGAAAATTTAATTTCTTAGGAAAGAGTTTTGCCAGAATTCGATAGTTTGTTTGAAGCGACATGAATAACTATCACTTCTATGCTGCAATACTGATAGATGATAATATTAAGAAGAGCACGTTGAACTATCAATTATTGAAAGTATTGAAATGGAACTTTGTGTATCTACTAGCGAAAGTAATACATTTTCGAGCGACAATGTGGATGGAGTCTTGGCCCAAGCGGTAAGCTGAGGCCAACAAGCATTGAAGTCAGTGAAATAAAAAAAAATTACTCAATTCCGTGAGAGATGTAGTTGAGAAATATTGCAGAATAAGAAGTGACTCGATGACAAGTTGACATTTTACAATAACAGCTGTTAATTTTATTTTACTAGCAAAATACTGTAGTTCAGATGACAATGAGAAAGAAAACTGACATTTGAAAAAATACAGGTCCATATTTGAAAATAAAAAGTAAAAGGTAGCCCAAATTTTTTCAGAAGTTTAAAAAAGTATTTGCAAAATTAATAGGCAATATACGCAAAAGAAGAATTTCGAAATTTTTTATTTTTTTCGAGACCAAATAGATCATATAATCAACCTCGAAAATTATTGTTGTTTAGGATTGAAAAGTACGATGAGATATCCACACAGAACTTAAATGAACCATTACTAATTACCATTCTAAAGAATTTTTTTTAATTTTCTATTGTAGAGAGGACATGAAATGAATTGAACTGAAGAAGTTTCAGGCCCGGGACGAAACGTCTTTTCCATTATACTTAACTTGTCTCAATCATTTGCGAACCCAATAACCCAAAAAATTCTACAGGAAAAAAATACATAAAGTATTCAAGAAATCTACTTCAAATATTCTCTAGAATTGTATTAATGATTGAATGTGAGTTAAATAGAGACTTTATAATTTTCAGTGACGATATTTTATATTCAGATAAAAATAAACGAATATTTTTCAAACTCTATCCAAATTTGAAACAGAACCTTAATTTTAGTTCGTCCGCCAAAAACCATTGAAAATAACAAGAACAACAATGATGGAAAAGTCATATTCAACCAAAATGAAGGCTGTTTTGGAACGAAGGAAGATATCACGAAAAAAATCGTCTAAAAATAAAAGATCACATACAAAATCGAAGAAACACAGTAAGAACTCCTCAGATAATGTTAATGTTCCGGTTGTCCGGGGACGTATAACATAACTCTAAAGGAGTAAAGTAGAATCGGCAAGCTTTTTAGTTGCAGCAACTTTGTCATTTCTCTACAGTTCTGATGACCAGATCTGTCGGAGTTTGTGCTGATTCTTACCGCGGAGAGAGTTTTCAACAGTGGTCACCTCTTGGGAACGGCGTTGTTTCACTCCTATAGGTGGGTATACGTCTCTTCGGCATTAAGATGATGTAGGATGCATCCGTCTACGAGCTGAACGTCCTCTCCGTATTATTCGCATAGTCCTTTTCTGAGATGAACCGTGGCCCATTTGTCGATCCCAAACTCCATTCCGACAGCACTACTCTTCCACCAACCTTAAGGACTGATGAAGATACTTTTCTTCCGAAGCATATAGTTTGAGGTCATCCATGTAAAACAGATGGTGAACTTATGCCTCCGGTTGCTGGGGGTGCCGCAGTTGTATCCGCCGGTTTTCCGTAGTGCAACGTAATAATGACAATACGGAGATGCAGAAGATAAGAGGGCTAAGGTAATCTCCCTGAAACACATCCCTTCTGAAGGTAACCTTCTTTATTTGGACTGTTCAACGCATCTCATTATTTTATCGGGTACCGCAAGGTTTCTGAGCAAATGCTTGATTAGCTCATGCGTTGTTGTATCAAATGCCTTTCGGTAATCGATCGAGGCCATTGAAAGGTTACACTTATACTGTAAGGAATCCTGCGTGATACTGTTATAAAGCGGCATATCGGCCTTAGAGTTTCTAACGCAAGGTCTCATTCGCCATCAGCGCTTGGTCTGATGATGGACGAGGCGTATCAAAACGTCGGGACACCTAACAACAAGAAGGAATATAACGTGAGCGGCTACGTCATACCCCTGATGGTCCTAGAAAGTACGTGACGTCCTGTTATAAGTGAAATTCGAGTATAGAAAGAAAACAAGATGGATTAATTTGAGTATATTAAATAAACATAGAGTAGTTCCGAATTGAATACAAGTATTTCCATTTTAGATCTACTTGCTTTCCCGCAAGCCAGACCTCTTTAACATGTATCAAACACACAATTTAATAATATAATGCAGAGTAAACAACACCTTAAATACTTAAATTACTTTTGAAAACAAGCAAGCTTTCTAAACGCATATTCGACGAGACATTCCTTACATTGCTAGCCGTTATTGCTACTGTCGGAGGTATATTAAAAACAGTTAAATAAACAATGGTTGTAAGCACATAAATGTTTCTGGATAATAGTTCACATACATAAACACACTATCAAAGATAGCAACCTCATAGTCATTACTAAATACCTTTGTTTGCGCAATGAATCAATATATACCAATAACACTCGATTTTTCGATTCAATTGGGGGAACACCTCCGTACCGGTTTCATGGTCATTAACAATCATCAGCGAAGGCTAGTTCGACCCAATTGAATCGAAAAATCCTTTCATCCTAATTGGAAATCCCTGAGACAAACACTGAAGTATGAATTCAGCGCCATCTCTGGGTTCCAGATTAAATAATTTCAGCTTTGATATTTGAAATGCATTGCAAAGTGATTATTGTAGAAAACTTTGCCAAGTATTGAACAGATATAATTCAATGGTCGTAGGGGGCAGTAGTTGTTTTCTGTTGAATACTTGCCGACGACCATACCTATTGTATAGGATAATTCGTTGAAATATTAGGTTCTGTTCCGTATGTGCTCATAAATTAAACAGGGTTGCAGATGTCTTTTAAGGCGGCTTATTTTCACGAGAAGGCACATAAATCTCCGCACTCATTATATCTGTTCAGATATTATATTCATGATCGTTTCATCTTACGGTTTTTACTGACGAAGTGATTTCAAACTCCCTTGACTATTCTCCGAGGCCCTCCGGTGTTCGCGAAGGATTAGACTATATACTGCACTATTCCAAACGCACTTGTAACTAGAAGATATCCGTGGCAGTAAATATACTCCGAGGCATACATTTTCGCGAACATTTGCACTAATACATGACGTCGAACTTGGTAACGCACTGGTATAATCCTTAGACGAACATGGCCCGGGTCAACAATGAACTGACTATTATCCGGTCAAACCGCGGTGTTTTATAGTAATATTTGTTCTGACACCTGTCGCCGTTATTCTTCCCTATGCCATACAATAGGACATCTGCATAATTAATCATGTTTTTAATAGCGATCATTTATTGCTTTAACCTACTTAGCGAGACATGTTTATGACCTTAATTTATTGATATTATCTTATGCGGTGGGTGGAAGAAAGACGCACTATTGAAAAGTAGAAAGGAATATTTCGAGATACCTATTCACTATCTAGGAATTCGTTAATTATGTTAGTCGTGGGGGAAGGATAGCAATGAACTCTATATTTGCGCAATTTGCTCTCAAACAGAAGAGAGATGCATTCATCATCGTTTATTATTTTGATATCTTTAAACGATATTCGAGAATAATGAATTGCATGACGTCGTTTGATGACGGATCTTTTCTAAAAATCAGAATGGGACAGGGTGGATCATGACAATACATCTGTCAATGAGTAGCTTTTCCTTGCAGCCAGCAAGCAGCTTTTCCTTATAGCCAGCAACCTCCTTCTTTGCTCATATATCCGTTCATATACTGGATCAACCGCGGAGGGAATTCGCATGTATAAGATGCGGGAAAACATCTCATAACTTGCATTCAAGCATGTTATCGGTCTGTATTTCTTTGGATCATACAAATCTCCCCCCTTGAAATACAATATAGAACTGATGTATATCACGTTAACATAAGACGTGAAATAATTCATATTGTTAGACACTTTACAGAACAATTCAAACGATCTTATATAATGACCTCCCACCCTTCCTCCAATCAAAATCTGTTGCGTGTTTCAAAAACTGTTTCAAACAAAATCTGTTATCAAAAGCAAATATGAAATAATGTAGAATGTTTAATACTAAATCAATCGAATAATGTTCAAAAATTTGTTTCCTCATTATTATCATTTTTTGTTTTGATTTGTTCTTCGCGAGGTTCAAGAGTAAGAATGGTCTATACCAATCTTGTATCCTATTGACAGGCTTCAACTAATTTTTCTTCCTAAATGTATCTAGATTTCATTTTCTGTCAATAAATATATATTATTATTATCTAATGATATTAATTATAATTATTAATTTGTAATAATTTACAAACTAATCCGGAACATGTTACTCCCCATCCAGCCATGAGTTCTAACCTCTTACCTGATGGTGGTGGGTACTTGGAAATGTCTTCCACCAAATGTTATTCAATCCATCTGGACCTGGAGCAGCGAAGTTCTTCGAGCTTTTAAGATCTGTTCGAATTTCTTCCAGGGTTATCGGGTTGTGCAGATCTTTGTGCTCAGGCTGATAAAGACTTCTACAAAAAGCTTCGAACTGGGCTAGGGCTGGAGTATCCATGTAGAGTGGTTGCGAAAACTCATATATGTTATTCCAGAAGGTTTCCACCTGATCAGCCGCCGGCGGGTTATCCACAACACGTGAAGGCTCCGCCTCACTAGTGACTTCCTTACAGCCAACGGCATTTGTATCAGCTTATTGGCTGCCACGTAGTCCGCCACACTGATTCAACACACTAGATATAATACTCGTGTTGCCTCGCCGACTTGTTCTCAGCTTACATCTTGTGAATGCGTTGCTCATGCCTCCCAATCAGAGGGGTGGTATTCCTTCTTGGTGCTGGGTCTGATCGGCGTCATACACGGCAGAGTTGGTCTACCAGATGTCAGCCAGTTGCTGTGGCTTCAGGGGCTTGATGTTCTGAAGCACCATGCGGGTTCTGACGCCTTCCGTTAGTGATATGATGCAGGCCTCCTCTGCAGCCAGACGGACCCGTGGCATATCTGTCACTTCTACCACTTTGTTAACCGTCAGAAAAGGGGCTCTGACATAGCCTCAAACCCAAAAAAGGCAGCATGCTCTGGGTGTATTTTATACCACAGAGCATGCAGAGCATGTCATGTATTCTTTCCGGGCGGGCTCACTGCTCTCATAGCAATGCAGAACACCGTCCCTCAGTTCATTCAATTCAAATTCATTATGGTCGTCATTAGATGGCAATCCGTCGTAGGGTATACCGGGGAGTTAGCCTGGTATACTTACGGCCTACATCAAAGGGAATGAGCATTGCCTCCAGTGTAGGCCTTGGCTGCTAGTCCGGTTTTGCACCTGTTGCTCAGGAAAGGGGTATCCCAACTCACCAAAGCCTCGGATGAAAGTTGGCTCCCTGCTTATTTTAATTATGACTATTATTATTATTATATAATCGCGGTTTCTTCTTATTGTGTAACCAGTAAATACTATTGATGTTAGACTGATAAGTTTATATCACCGTAATGGATGTAGGACAGCAATATAGAATCAAGTAGAGCATTAACTTCGTGATGACATGTAAAACTAGTGCGATTTATGAACCCATTAAAAAGCAATTTATCCTTATCCAAACTACGTGTTCGCAAAGAGTGCTTTGATAACAAATTCAATTTGAATATTGAGTCAATTTCATCCCGCAAAAAGTTTGACTATCAGTTATTTATAGATGCTATAGAAAAACATTTCACTTAACAACTACTTCAGAGAAGCCACTTCGGTTGCTTATTTCCCTTCGTTAGTAGAAGCAATCTGAAATGGCCTGAATTGGATTCGAAATATTCTCCATATATACCGACGAATAACTAACGGAGTCCGGAGAAAGTTTTTAGGCATTTTCACACAAAGTGGAATCCAGCTGATTATGTAAGTATATGAATATTCAGATATAGAAACAAAAAAATCGAAATTCAAAACCAATCTGGGTGCTCGGTAGCGAGGCGGTTAGATGCCGGCCTTCTAAACTTCCGCTTGCATTTGACCAGGTTCGAATCCTGGAAAACGAGAAAATATTTCTCAATTTTCATAGGAGTCGATAGGCAGTGTAAGTTGTTTAGATGCCAATCCCGATGTCTGGTGCTTGCTTGGAGTTCGCGCCGACCACCCAAGGTGGTGCTGTAGGTTTTCCGGGATTTCCTACAGCTGAAAAATTAATACGCCACCAAAAATCAGTAAATCGCCCGAAAGCGCCACGGCAAATAATAATAATAGCTGTCCTCTACCCGCACAGGCAATGTCTTACGTACACTCTATGAGTGTTTATGAGGGAGTATTATTGGTATAATATTATTATAATCTCATTAATAACTCTGAAGTGTTACCTTACAACATGAAAATGAAAGGCATCTTGTAGGTGGTATCTCGTTTGCAGACTTTTCTGATAAAATCAGTCTGGCCTCATTCACTTCCTACTTCATATAATTGAGGAATCAACTTTCTGGCAACTTCTTTGCTTTCGCTACAACTATCGTTGCCAAAATGAACCACAGAAATGTCAAATATATCTCCCAAGCCTTATATCTAATGAAATGAGCGCAAAGTAATTTTCTGAAAAATGAAAATATCCAAGCGAAAAGAACAAAAAATGTGAGATAATATCCTTGATTAACAGAATTCCCTGATAACACGAAACAATTCACATTTGTTAGTAAACTCTGGAACAATTATAACAAATTGAATGGAGGGTAAAATACGCAATAACTTCTAAAAAACCTAGGCAGTATTTGTAGGTAATATAAAACCATGCCGTGCTAGTTGTCGTGTTCAAATTGCTTTAGCCAATTTATTATCAAGAATAGGTCTATACATAAAATATTGATTGGGAAATTGTGTAGTTCTTAGTGAAAAAAGAATTGCAGTTAGGTTAACGAAGAGTGATTCAGCGTGTTGAAAAAATAACATTATATTGAAAATTCAATATCAGCACATATCAATGGTAATACTCGGAAAACTATTTTTTTTTTCTTCGGAATTTTTGATGATCCGAACAATAAAATATTTTTTTAATAAATCTAATATACTAGGAGTTATAATGCACTTTATTTTGATAATTGGAATATTTAATTTTTTTCCCTCTACTATGTAACTGAAATCAACTAAAGAAATATGTGGCACTAGTAAAAAACAAACGACAAGGTGGACAGATGAAATAAGACGACAAGTAAAACTGAAAAATATGCCACGGAAAATTTATCTGAACAACAGAACGAATTAAAATTATGAAATATACAAGGAGAAAAGGAAAAGGAAAACAGTTAAAAAGATGGTAACAGCAGCAAAATGAAATCAGTGGAAAGAATTTGAAAAAATAGAACAATGAAAAATGGAAAAATGAAGTATATCGATTCACAAGCTATTTTACAAAACGAGGACTAAGTCGATTATTATATATGATTTATATTGATGAAATAATAAAAAGTATTCTAGCAGGATGGCAATAATACACGTAGAACATTGGATTTGAGGAAGAGTAGATATATCAGAAGGAGCTAATGCAGATGATGTAATAATTATAGCAGAAAAAGAAAAGGATTCACAGAAAAACTTGGAATTTGTAATGCAGTTTGTGAAGATTTCGGAAAAAAAGTAAATATAGAAAAAACGAAAATTATGGACATAGGGAACAAAAAGAGATAAAACAAATAAACGGAGTAGGATTTGAACAAGTTGAGAGATTCAAATATTTGGGGTGGAAATAGAAGACAATGGAAGACAAGAAATATAAATCAACAAGAGAGTAGAAAAAACCAATAAACTTGTAGTACACAATGAATCAGGCATTCATAAATGAAAAAAAATCTCAAAGAAATCAAAGATAAATGTTTTCAAGACAATATATCGACTAATATTAACATTCGGTATTGACAAGTAGACAAAAGTGCAAAGTACACGCAGCAGAAATTAAGTATCTTAAACAGAAGTCACAAAGAAAAATAAACTCAGAAATACAAAGATAAGAGATTGTTTGAGACAATTAGTTTTGGCATGAATAAAGTTTTTATTTTGTTATTAGAGTAAATAAGTCAAGTTTTGAATTCTTAATATAAACCGATTGAGAATTTTCTAAATAGTACAATTTAAGTGATAAAAACCCTATGGTAACTAGGATTTTGATAATATTTGTTGTTGTTGTTATATCCGTCAACCGGTTGCAATCCTACGTGCAACCCTCAAAAGTCGGAGAGCTAGGCTAAGACGTAGCCCTTACCTTTTAATACGTGTGATGCCATGCACGAGACCGGTGGCAATGCTGAGATTCGAACTCACATTCTCTGGCTTATGAGGCGAGGACTCAACCCGCACACCACCGCGGCCCATATATATCTATATACTATGTAATTTTTGTCATGACCACGCTGGCAAGTCGTAGACTTACATTTTATGTGTGGAATAACATAAGAAATCGACTGCACAGGTTCTATTTTGATATACCGAAAATTTGGGACAGTCTTAAAACGAGCAATTTTGCTGCTGTTTTCACCGGACTAAACCTTAAGCTATACTCACATAACTTTTCTATACTGAATTCAATAGTGAACTCAGTAGGTACAACAAAATGCAAATTCTGAATTTTTATTGCAATAGTTTGAAATTATCACTTGGGATTTTCACTGACACTTATATATTTTATCAGAATAGCTTTGATTAAATGGAACGCCTGTTTCAACTTGATACAAATAATTGACAGACTCGACACCAACATCTCATTATCATTTCATTTTATATTATTCCAGGTGTCCCTGATGTCTCGGATCGTGCCCTCTCCGGACTGGTTCATAGGTATCGATAGTTTTGACCTGTGCGTCAATGGGAATTGGATCGACAGCATCACCATTGAGGTTGGTATTGAATTAATTCAACACCCTTAGTTAATTGGAAGTGGGATGTATGGGTTATCAAATGATCGGTGATTAATTTGCGAGAGCTTACACTCGATCATGACGATAGCAGAATAGTGTTGTGACAGTTTCTCTCGAAATCGTAGTTTCAAAGTTCCAACAAAATCATTTTTAAGTTACAGAAACTTTAATTGAATATAGTGAAAAGCATAAAATGGAACATACACATATCACTAAGAAAATTCCTACGTATCTCTAGAAACAGATATTCGGGTTAATTCTGTTTTTCATCAGCAAGTTTGTCATCATAGCAAGAAAACTTTCACAGGAAAAATATCTCAATTTTGTAGCAGGCTTGCTATCTATTGGCGGAAAATGTTGCTGCCACATCATCTCTTGTCTATAAAGCAATGAAGAGAGCAAGCCTTCCACATAATTGAGATTCAGTCTGCTGTGAAAGTTTTCTTGCTATGATGACAAACCTGCTACTGAGAATCAGAATTGACACGATTGAATAGCTCTGAACCTTTTGATACGCAATGTTTCTTGATTTTCCTGAGGTTGAGGTTTAAATTGAAGTTCCAATGTTGCATCAAGTTTTTATGTTTTAAAATGTACCTTTCATGAGTGAACACTCAGTTCCTCATAGCGAACGATAAAATGCAAATTCAAGCTGTATTAATCTTGCATAAAGTGTCAAGATGCCATCGTGTCGGATTCTTAAATTTATAATTTACAATAACAACATTTCTTTTTTATAAGAAATTATTTGTGTTTTTCGACTAAACTTGTTATAATTATTCGCGTATCTGAATAAAAACTTGTTGGTGGTATTATGTTTTTTGTTCTTTTCTGGAACTTGTATCCTAGATTACAAACCTCAAAACGTATTACACAAAACTTCAAATGTGTCACAGCCTTCACTGTCACCTAGAAAAACCAGAATTACATGACCGGCTTCTAATACATACAGTGTGGTCCAACGAAAACTTAACACCTCGATTTTCCGGCTTTAAAATGAAAATGTGGAAAATCGCTCGGACCCGTCAATTTCTAATACGAGGGGAAACAACTTTTCCGCTGTTTTCATCCCCGTAACTTCAACCCCCTAACGGGGGTGAGCACAACCCCTTGATTTTGAATAGGGATGCGGGGTGTTGCGAGACCTCATTTTAAAGATCTCATCGTGTACTATCTGACCGTAAAATTTCGCTCCAAAATATCCATCGATATCGAAAGGACAGGTAAAGTAGTGGAAGAGTACGTACTTTTGTGATTACTTTATTAAATGCTCGAAATGGGCACCATCCACTTCCATGCAGTAATATAAGTTTTGCTGAAAACGTTCACGTACATTACTCAAGATTTCTGGTGTAATATGACGGCATTCATTAATGATCCGAGTTCACAAATCATCCAGTGACTCAGGCTGGGTAGCGTAAATCTTGGATTTCAGGTGACCCCATAGAAAAAAGTCCAGTGGAGCCAGATCAGGTGATCTGGGTGGCCACTCAATATGTCCCCTTCTTCCAATCCAGGCGTGAGGAAAATTGTCATTTAAGAACTGACGCACCGGTTGAACAAAGTGAGGTGGTGCGCCATCTTGTTGGAAAATGATCGTTTGATGGTCTTCTGCATTCTCCAATACTTGCACGAGGGCTGGATAAATAGCGTTCCCCAATAGATCGAGATAAATTTGGCCTGTGAGATTACCGGGTATTAAAAAAGGGCCGACTATGTGATTTCCATATATACCCGCCCAAACATTTAATATTTCTGAGGGCGCTGTGTATATACACCTCACGAAATAATCTTGGATTTTCATCTGACCAATACCGACAGTTATGCCGGTTTACAATGCCGTTAAGGTGAAATGAACACTCGTCCGAAAAACAGATATCGAGCATGTAGTTTTGATTGCCGTTAATTATTTCACTGATCACTTCACAGAACTGGAGTCGGCGATCGGGATCATCCTCATTCAGTTCCTGAACCAATCGTATCTTATAAGGATGGAATTTATGTTGTTTCAGGATTCTCATGATTGTTGTGCGTGAAACACCAGATACATCGGACAATTTCCTAGTACTAATGGTCGGATCCATTGCTATATGACCTAAGACAGCCACGTCCCTCGCTTCGTCTCTTTCATGCACCCTCTTTTTGTTTCCAACTGAACCAGTAGCATCAAATTTGGCAACCACTTGCACAACGTAAGCAGCGGATACATTTTTTCCAGGATGTCGTTCGTTAAATAAAGCCGCTGTTGTGCGCGCAGAGTCGTTATTTCGGAAAAATAATTTTATCATTTCCACCCTTTCTTCTACGGATACACCATTCCACTACCAATTTACAATCGCTTTGACACACTTGTACCGTTCTTAAACATTCACGATAGACTAAGGTACAAAAACAAGGTCCGTCTACTTTTTTGGACAAAAAATTAACGACTCAATACCTTTGAAATGCGTCGGATACGAATACTATTCTCGAGATAAATTCCATATTGCCTCTTTCACTATTTTCGCTGTTATTTCATTATCGATGGATATTTTGAAATTAAATTTTACGGTCAGATAGTACACGATGAGATCTTCAAAATGAGGTATCGCAACACCCCGCATCCCTATTCAAAATCAAGGAGTTGTGCTCACCCCCGTTAGGGGGTTGAAGTTACGGGGATGAAAACAGCGGAAAAGTTGTTACCCCCGTATTAGAAATTGACGGGTCCGAGCGATTTTCCACATTTTCATTTTAAAGCCGGAAAATCGAGGTGTTAAGTTTTCGTTGGACCACACTGTATAGTAAGCACGTAAAGGTTGGAACAAATTCGTTAAAAGCTTGGTATGACTTTTGGGGAAAAAAGCTCAGACGTGTCGATTTTCTCTTTCAGTTGCGCATCATTTGATCTATTCATATTTGTGATGACGTCATCACTGTTCGAGTTATGACGTCACTATAATTTTTTCTCAAATAGCAATACTCTATTTTGAGAATACCTTCGAGAAGAACGTATTTTTCTGTGAACGAATGTAATTTTTTTTCATGTTACGTAACCGTATGTCCGAGAAATGAAAAATAATTTTTTTCATAACAATGCAATTTCAAACATGATAACAGGACTGAATAAACCTGCAAACGCTTATATTTATTGCTCGAATTGCATGCCATTTGCTTCTTGGCAATATACAAGGCGATGTTGAAACTCTTGTAAAACAAATGAAGTTCTCGTCTGCCAATCCATCTATTGGGAAGCATATTGAGGTATTATTCACTTAAACGTGCATAATGCGGTGGCGCTTCATCTTGCTGGTACCATAGTGAATTTTCTGGTAGCTGAAGATTCTTATGATGTTGGTACGGAGCTGATGAAAATAATTTTAAAAACTTATCTAGTCAGTGTTACCGTGTCAAAATTTGAAACATGCGTGTGTTTTAGTATCCATCCATTTGTAAAAATATTACGTCATAACTCGAACAGTGATGACGTCATCAAAAATATGAGTAGACCAAAAAATGCGAAACTGAAATATAAAATGTTCGAGCTTTTTTTCCCAATGGCCATATCAAGTTTTTTGCGAATTTGTTCCAACCTTTTCGTGTTCACAGTATAATTTCAATGCCTATTCAATATCATATGCTTATAGGCGATTATGAAACTTGAAGCTGACTTTGTTATTCGTCAAGATAGGATATAGTTCGATTGAACACTTTGATAAAATCCAACGGCGACATATCTTTGTACTTCTAGAAAGGTCGAAAATGAGTCATTCTGCTCTGAATTAGTTAGTGTATTGAGTTTTTTAACCTGTCAAAATTTACATTTCTTACTTGAAATTATAAAAAGGGCGTGTTTCTTCAAATTACGATTAATTCTATGGTGGAGAGTTCATTATTAGATTTCACATGAATCCACAAAATTTCAGCCGCCAATGAGATTTTATTTTCAATTTCTTCAATTTTCAGGATTTAAAGCAACTCCAAAATTCTCTAGTGGAATATAATTCATTTCAGATGCATTATTCTTTAACGGTCGCTATAGAATTTTCGGTCGTTTACACCTAGTCCGATCAAAAGTCTGAAACCCAAATAATCAGTCGTAGTATTAATTCCTCATACGCGAGTATGATTCCACATTACTGAAAAAAAATCAAGTTCTCTTATGATTGAAACAAAATGGACGTACATCTACCGAACTAGGGAATTGAGAGAACTAGTGACATGGTCTAATAGGAAATAAATGTCAAAATATTTATAATTAAGTATGAAAAAGTCGTTGGATTTCAAATATCTAGTAAATTCAAGAATTTAACGATAAACGTCAATTATCTTAAACTCCAGAAGACCCATTAGGGTCTGAAAACAAATTTCAACCATGCATTGTCGATGTACCACATTATTAATGTAATTTTTCATAGATTTCCTGATGTGAAATAGTTTAGTATAATCTTTGAGAGCTAGTTCTCGATTCTTGATAATATTAGATGGAAAACATATTTTGCAACTTGTTTTCATGCCTGAAATTCGAATTTGAGAGGTGATACTTATTACCATTCATTATTCAGATATTGTTCACTTCGAAAATATCACGTTTTGGAAGGTACATCATTATTTTAATCAGGTTTCAAACAGATGAAAATCATCTGTGCAAAATCACTTGGCCAAATAAAAAACAATATGACATGAAGGAAGAAGAAAGTGTTGTGTCAAATCCCCTAATTAAAAAATGTAACCCCCAAAGATGAAAGTGAACATGTTTTCATTCAACCTCAGATTCTTCAAAAGAAGTTTCATTCGATATCGAATTTTTTTATTGAAAAAATTATCGAAGTTTGAAGAAACACATTCCACCATACGCCCCTGTTCGAAGTTATAAACAATTCATTTTACACCAAATATGTTGAATAACACTTCAAATTTTATCAGAAATCATCGAGCACTTGGAGAGTCATAATCAAAGTATATAACGTCGTTTGGTAGTCTTAAACTTCGTTCGTAATAAATTTACAGTCAAACAAAGATTTCGCCTAGAAATATTGCCCTTTTATTTTGGGAAACCCTGTGTAAATCCTGTTTCGCCATAGTGTTGTCCGGAATCATCTCTTCGTTGAGTTATTATTATTGAATTACTTTCGAACTCAACATAAAAGAGGAAATGAAAAATTTTATTTTGAATATTTTTAATGTTAACTCACTACTGTTCCATGGCGAATTGTTCATCCGTTCGTAATGAAATAGTTTCGGTGAAGTCAGCATGAATTTTGTAATTGTTGAATTCCCTCGGCTGCAATTTCAATTTCAGCATGACCGCTTCCATAGAAGCATACCTGTTATTTATTGGCCATCGCATAATAATATCGGTAAAATAGTTGTTCTGACCACGCTGCCCAGTAGAGATGATGAGATCAAATCCCAGCTTAGCTGTTCTCTCTCATGAACAATCTGAAAGGTAGTGGGGTTCACGCTAGTTCTAATGCCGTAAGACTGATTCTCTTTGTCACAAACAAGTTCTGAACATGGCGACTTCGCCAATAATTTTAAATTCGTTTGGCCCAGCGCATTCGGTAAAAACTTGACATAATCTCGAGACATTCATCACAGCATAGGATTATTGTTTTCAACATATTAGTTCAGGTTTGTTCAACCACCTGAAGGTTAGTCTGATGATCATTGTCTGTGCACATATTGAATCGCTGTCAATCAATTAGCTGAAGACTGAAGGCTGGTTGCATAAATAATGTACAGGGTGTTAGTTTGATATCGGATGAATAATAGAAACGTAACTGTTATTAGTCGATAAACTTTAGATACTTTTGATAGATCACGATGGCAACAATTTTTGATTATTGTTTAAGTTTGTTGCTGCCGCACGCGTTACTGTCAACAAACCCAAATGTCAACAGATGTTCCTACTTTTCGTTACAAGTTTTGTTTTTAACCTGAAATGAGCAGCGATAACGGTAGATTTGGTAGAGTAATTACTTAAATAGTAAATTATGTGATAGACAACACTACTTCCAAAAACACCAAAGAAACAGCTCGCAGCGGAGATAAAAGTTGCAGTATTCTGTTTTTACCGTTGATTAAAAATTTTATTTATTTATTACTTTGGCAACGCATGCCTTATCCCGCCAGTTAGCAGTGTTGATTTTACGTTAGGCTAACAGAAAGCTTTTTGCTGCTACTGTCATTAGGAAAATAGTGGGCAAGAATAAAATGATAGTGAACTTAACTAGAAAATAATTATAATGAACCTTTTAGATAAATGTAAAAATCTACTGTTATAGAAGTGTAGATTGCTATAGAATTGATACAAATACTATAGTTGGATCCTTATTGAAAAGTCAGTAAGGTAAGATAGGAAACAGTTTTGCCGTAGTTCGTACATTGGAAAGAGACGTTAATGCCGAATAAATATCAGGGCCGTACGCAGGTACGCTAGACGGTAGTCGTTTTACTGATTGTGATCATATTTTGAACTCACAGCAGTTTTTACATTGAACCATTTGAGGAAGTTATATGGATTATTCTCAAGTTAGGCTCAAGCCTCTGTATAACATCGATATTTTGATAGAAAATACTCCAATAATTCATCTCATCTCCAGGGTTACAAAAGAAAATACGTTTTTTATGGTCTTCCTAATTAACCCTTCCGACCTGAAATGAACAACTCATTAACATTTACTGTACCGATATAACCTTTACTCAGAAATGGCTAAAACGTACAGATATCTTGTAATCGCAGAAACAAGGCCAAAATGGTGTTGATTCTGTAGATTCGGTAGAATTCTTTAATCCTAAGTACATTAAACCCATTTACTTAGATTGTAAAAACACTCGTTTCACACTCAAGCATCTCATTTGAAGAGTGTTCGTTGAAACAACGCGAAACAGTCATCACACAATTCACATTGCTAGGAATCGCACGTTAATAATAGTAATAATAATAATACTCCCTCACTCGTTGAGTGACCCAAAGGCATAGCCTGTGCGGGTAGAGGACGGCTATTATTATTGTTTGCCGTGGCGCTCCGGGGCGACTTACTGATGTTTTAGGTGATGTATTCACTTTTCAGCTGTAGGAAAACCCGGAAAACCTACAGCACCACCTCGGGTGGTCGGTGTGCACTCCAAGCTAGCACTAGACGAGATTGGCATCTAGACAACTCACAATACACTTGCTTTTCAACAAGGCATGCGGCCGCCTATCGATCCGATATAAAGTAGTTGAGAAAAATTCTCGTACCTACATCGGATTCGAACCGACTATCGCTATGCTGGAGTTTCGAACGGCCTGTGCATTAGACCGCTGATCCACCGACCACACCAACGTTAAAAGGTAAGACCTCGTTAATCCTTAGCTCGCACTAGTTTCGACAATTTTACAACAATTTACATTAGCATTAAATGCACAAATCAAGCAGTTTTATATTTCAATGCAAGAATGCATACGTTAAAAGATTAGCTATGAGTGTTTGTCATCGGAATGTACGAAATGTTTCCTGTAAAAATTGCAACAGATTAAATTCATCACGGTTGTCTCTCATATCCCATTGAAAAATAAGCTCTCAAGTGATTTCCGCGTTCCTTGTTCCTCCTTTCCAGTTCCACACAATTGCTGAATCCTCAATAATCCTCGTTAATTCTCCGTGCAGGTGGATCCCATAGATGCAGGCACTGACAACGGCTTCACCTTCACAGCTCCGAACTGGCCGACAGAACCGCAGGGCGAGGCCTATCGCATCACGGCCCATTACCCAGCTCATCCGGCAGGCTCCTTCTTCTACCCCTATCTGAAGCGGCTTCCGCCCATCGGCACGTTCCAGTTTATTAAGGTGAGTAGCCGAAATTATGGAGAATAACGCGTTTCGGGTTGTCTGTGGTTTCCTCTACCCTTTGCGTATCTAATGCGTCAGAGATGGACCGGTATTAAATGTATTCAAGTTTCAGCTCTCGTTTGCTCGTTCCTTATGCCGTTCGTATGCGTATGTGTAGAATTTTGCACACACTTGCCGACTCGCTAAACTTAAACAGGTTACATCAGACGTCTGTAGCAATAAAACAAGAATAGTGGTAAATATTTGTACCGTATTTGTGAATTCTATTTTTGAAATGTTGTTGGAAAGTAGTCCAGGGTAGATCATTTCTGAAACCAATAATAATTATAGTAGAATGAAACCCATTGGAAACGGAAGATAATATGACAAGAATAAAAGGAAAAATAAATTTCGGGCGATCTGAGGTCGGGAAGTAGGAGGGGGTAAGTTTTTAAAAGTAAAATACGGTTTATCTCGATTTCCGGCAAAACTACAAGTTCTATGGAAAAAAGTTAAATGGCAAAGTTGTGAGTGATAAAAAGATCTACAACTTATGTATGAACACTTTTTTCACATAACCTCAAAATTTATGTGAAAAATTCAAATAACCAAGTTTTTGGTTTTTAATTTCGATCTTTAACCAAAAAAATATTCACGAAACTTTTCTTTTTATGTTCCAAAAACACTGTAATTTTTTTGAATTGAAATATTTATTTTTTCACCTAATTTTGACTATATATCGAAAAACACCCTAATTTTCAATCGAAAAATCTCACGTCAAAATATCGACTTTTTCAAAAAAGTTAGTGTGCTTTTTGTTTGCTGAAATCTCTACTCTCCGATGGTGTGAAAAAAATATATACTACTGTGGTAAATTTTCTTAGAAAATCCAAAAAACGAAAAAAAACTCGAATCCGATTTTTTACATTCACAATTTTCTAATGTGAAAGAATATGGGGTACCCTTCTCTCTGAGCGTTTCCACCAAGTGGAAAATAAATGGCAAACATCTGTCAGAAAACAACTACTTCCCTGGCTAATACCACGACGGACATTGAACTAAATCTAACAGATATTTGTGCAACGTTCTTCCAAGAAGACCCAATTGCAAGTGCTTGTCTTGTAATTAAACAGAAGATTATCCTTCATTTGGCTGGGAATATCCACCTGCAGACATGAATGTTTCGAGGTTTATTGCCTCTCATCAGTGACAGGGTAGGTCGGACAACATTACCTACCGACCTACGAAGAAAATTTACCACAGTAGTGTATATTTTTTTTCACACCATTGAAAAGTAGACATTTCAACAAACAAAAAGCCCACAAACTTTTTTAAAAAAGTCGATATTTTGACGTGTGATTTTTCGATTGCAAATTAGGGTGCTTTTTTGATATATTGTCAAAATTAGGTGAAAAAATTAATATTCCAATTCAAAAAAATTACAGTGTGTTTGGAACATAAAAAGGTAAGTTTTCAACAGATTTCGTGAAATTTTTTTTGTTAAAGTTGAAAATTAAAAACCAAATACTTGGTTATTTAAATTTTTCACATAAATTTTGAGGTTATGTGAAAAAAGTATTCATACAAAAGTTGTAGATCTTTTCATTGCCATTTAACTTTTTTCCATAGAACTCGTAGTTTCGCCGGAAATCGAGATAAACCGTATTTTACCCTTAAAAACTCACCCCCTCCTTCTTCCCGACCTCAGATCGCCCGTAATTTATTTTTCCTTTCATCATTGTCATATTATCTTCCGTTTCCAATGGGTTTCATTCTACTATAATTTTCTTTTACTTTTTACCATTTTTAAAGGCTTCTACCCTAGACTAAAGGTGTTGTAGTTGAACATAAAAGTTTCTACTTGCTGTATTTCATCAATACAATCTGGCCAGAGTACAGGGCAGGCAGATCAATGAAAACCGCCCTCGTCGTGCTCAATGAATAAATTCAAAGTCTTCCGAACTGAAAAAAAAACAGCCACCTGAGTAGACAAGACCATATCCAGTTGGTTATGAAATCAGAGACATCAAAATAGGTGCATTTAGATCAGCAAAACCCGAGGATGGATATGCACTATAGTCATCATGTCCAAAGGAAAATGACAAACCATTAGCGATCTCACAAAAAGAAGAGTGATACACGATTTCAAAATCTGGTGGTGGTTCCACTATAAGACCCTTAACTAAAACGTGAACTAGGAGTTGTAACTACAGATGGTAGTTATTGAAAGTCAGAGGTAACATTTGAAAAAAAAAATAAGTTATCGAATATCAATTATGCAACTGGTGGACAGTAAAATACCCATTTTGAATAAACAATCTAACTCAAAAATATGTTGAAATATACAGTGTCCGCCAAAAACTTGGAACCATATGGGAAACTTTTTAACTAATGGTTTTTCAAAAAATTTCATTCCACATCAAAGTTGGTGCATTCAATTAGAGTTTATACGCGCGTAGTCGTTTTTATCAGTGGCGTGCGGTTAAGCGGGAATCGGCCAATATTCTAATTTCACAGAGTAAAGTGGCATTACTATACAAAATATCGAAAAATATTATTAAAACAAGTTGTTTGCAATTGAAAGATATTTTCAGTTATTCAGTTCTGCCAATTACTGATTTCAATAATTACCTAATAAGCAATAAATTAAAATGGAGGCTCTTTTTCACACTTTAATAAAGACGCAAATAACCTGTATTGTCTTTTGAAAGATAGTTCGTAGATGAAAACAACTTTTTCCAATAACATTTTTCGATATTTTGTATAGTAATGCCACTTCAATCCATAGTGAAATTAGAATATCGCCCGATTCCTACTTAACCGCACGCCACTGATAAAAATGGCTATGCGCATATTTAGTCTAATTGAATGCACCAACTTTTATGTACAATGAAATTTGTTGAGAAACCCTTAATCAAAACATGTTTTGTTGCTACTCGTGAAGTTATATCATACACATTCAACATTTATGTGTATTTTGGGATGAAAGATGATCTGGTATTATTTGAATAACATGATTTCGACCAATTGCCTTTTTTGACAATATGAGGCCTATACGTCTCGATGGACTAGATCTGAAATGGGAGCAGAAAATAAAGTACTCTCTACTGTAGACTCGAAACTATTTTGAAACAGACACGTGAAAAAAATCGTCGCGCAAAGCAACTCGCTTACTGATGGTATGCAGAATCGCCACAGAAAAATTGTGGTGTTGTAACCCATCAAAACTAAAATTGATTTATACAATGATAGTAAAGCCTATGATCACCTACGGAGAGGTAGCATGGCATTGGCCAGACTTTACTAGCCACAACGAGGAAAACATTACAGGAGGAACGAATACTGGCAAGAGTGGCAAGTCTTTGCAGAACAGAAGTAATAAAACAACAGCCCTAAAGGTCATTCTGCAACTCACCTATCTTTAAATTGTGATCAGAAAACGAGCTGCTTGGGCAAATCAGACCAGACTGCTTAAAGTTTGAATCAAAAAATCGCACTCCCTCAAGGAGTCTCGGTTTGAATAATCTGAGTCTACGGACAAATTCCCAAGTATCTTTCAAGTGAATATACACGACATCGAAAGTGTACCAAGTTCCACTTCGATAGCAAATACAGAAACAGAGACAGCATTAATATCTGACAGTCAAGCAGCCATCAAAGCTCACCCTACATCAACTCGAAGGTGTTATGCCAGGGCATCCGAGAGTGGAGAGCAGCAAAATACATTGCCAAAAAGACCTGCCACGATTGGGCCAGAACTATTCTTTGGACTCAAGAAAACTTACTTCCAGGGGAAAATCGATTAAGATAAGGTAGTACCAAAAAGAACGTACTGGCAGAAACTTCCAGGTCTCAGGCAAACCAAATACCTCTTCGACAACTTCAAGCGAGAAGGTTATAAACACTGACTAGAAAACTCAACAGGATTTGTCACGGAAATCGTACAGAAAATCAGGGAATATCTCAAGAAGACGAGCTGAATATTATTGTTACTTGGGAATGTGAATACACTGTGACATAAAATATCTATTGTGTCCTGACAGCAAAGCTATCCTCCAGTCCTATAGCTTTTAGAAATTTCATAATATTGGAAGCCTCCAGATATGTACCTATACATTATGAAAGGTTTATCGTTTCAGAGAATTTCACATATGGAGCTCCTCAAAATGTTCAAATTATCAGAGGATTTGGAAATTAGTCAAAGCAGAGGTTAGTCATAAAATACTTTATTTTTTCGCAGTGTCTCACCACCTTTCACCACCAATGCGAATACCAAAGCAGACAGTACGGTTGGAACAGCTGAAGGGTCACGGTTGATTAGGGATCAGAACAATTTTTCACAAATAACGTGATAACATAGTTAACTAAAAAGAAAATCGACCTGTCTAGGAATTTCTACAGTCGCATACTAAATACATTATATTCGATTAGCTTACGCGAAAATTTCTCAATGCATACAGACGTTCTGATACGTGAATCGTATCGAATACCATAAAATGATTGAAATATATGCATATATCTCTCCCTTGCCAATTCACCAAGTTTGCGTTTTTTCACTGCGGAATTATATATCAGCACGTTTCCGTTTTTTAAGGTGAAAGGCCAAAATCGCATCTAGGCGAATAAAGCATATTGAATTTCCTTGTTCTTCGGGTTTACCCTCCTCAGAAAACAGCTTCATGGCAAACCCTAAGTGTAATAAGCCGTAGGAAAAGATAAACACGACTTTGCTCTTTTGGCTGATCATATTGACTAGTGGTTGGAAGAATGATATGTGAAAATAATGAGATGCTTGAGTTCAGATTATGATATTTTAATTTGAGGTTCAAACGTGAGTAATCTGCGAATTCAACTGACAATTTTTTGCTCTTATTGCACAGAAGGTGAGGGACTCACTAACATTTCACATGCACGTAATAATTTGCCAATATAGTAAATCTAATAGTACATAACACTAGATAGTGATGTTCATGTTATTACATTCGTCACTGGTTAATGTTTCCTCTATGTGTTTATCTATCAAAATTTGTTTTTTGTAGTGGATAATGAAAAAAATTAAATTTTCATCCTCGAGTTTTGTTTATTTTTTTTTCGTAACTCTGATATTTTTGACCCCTCCGACGCCCTGTCCATTGCTAATCTTTTCCTGGGGTGGTATTCCATGTACCATAGAATTCTATAGTCGACAGATATATCTCTTTCTCTCCCATGAATTCAACCATAATGTCATCTCACTTATTGTGTCGACTATAGACTATGATACACAGAATCCCGTCGATGATGTTTTCCAATGGAAGTTCGATTTCTCTAGTGGAAAGTGAAAGTTCTTTCGTCGAAAATATTTTTTTTTAATTCCATTTAATATTTCGTCACTGGTTTGTATAGTAACTGTATGTCAGTGAGCTTTCTTTTATGTCGTTTCATAGCGTATTCGAATATGAAATTGAATATTATGGAATCAATTATATTTCTATGTCGAGCCATTTAGTTTTTTATCGATCGAGTATTTTCTGTCCTTACAAGAGACAGTTCAGTTTATTCACAATTGAAACAATATTTCCCTTTATATGCGATTGAAATGACGTTTCATTTCACTTTATTTGACGTATCACAATATTTCAAATCCCAAAAAACTACCTCTATGGATGTTGGGCATTTTGGCTAGTGAAAATCGACTGAAAACTTCATGCTGGTACCAATTCCTAGCTACTTCCTCTCGGTTTTTAAGAAGTAACATGAACATTACAGGGTTTTTTCTTCTTGTAACAATATGGAGATGAAATTTCCAAACGAAACCATTCTGTTGGAAACTGAAGAAAGAATTCTCTCATAATCGAACTCTTGGTATATTAGTTAGTGGCACCATGATAAATTGGATCGCTGCGCTGAGAGGATAGCAAAGGTTGTTGAATGATTTCAACCACTTATCTCTCCTTGATACTCTCTTTCCTGACTCCAGGGGACCAAATGATCCAGTCACACCCCATAGAGTACAATTATTTGAGGCTTGGCCCAAAAATAAAACTGGGACATAGCGAAAAGCCTATGGGAAAGTAGAATGAACTACAGCAACTGTAGAGAGGACACAATCACAGCATTGTAACCTATGATAAAAGTAAAGTCATTATCTATACTAGGTAGTACCTATATTTTTCTGAAACTTTTTGACTTAGTCTCAGCTGGTGTTTTCTTGGGCAATAGCAATTCATCCACCGGTTGTGTTTTGTATTCAGATCGGGATATCTAATTGAACATACTTCCATATTCCAAATAGAATATTTTATGTATTAGAAATACAGACTACGACAGCTGCGATTTCCTTGTGGACTTTGGCAGTGTGTAGTACTCTTACACCAACCACTCTTTACGCTGTTCACTATGTCTGATGTAGTGAGATAGTCGGGATGAAATAATAAAAAAACTCATCTGAATGAACAACTCAATAGATTCGGCTTGTGATCGTAAATATGTACAACTTCTACAAACTTCAGTTAGAGACTACCCAATATCCACGCTTTCTACTTATACGGGGTGACGCATCATAGACGGCTACTGCACAACCTTTAGTCCATTCAAATCAGCAGGGCCAGATGAAATCCAACCTGTATGCAAGGAATAGACCTTCTGATTCCATTCCTAGTCAGTCTGTTTATGAGAAGCCTGACCTACAGGTACCTAGCACCTGTCAAAAAATCATCCTAGGCCCAAACTAAGGCATGCAGACCCATTTGCCTTTCATCGCTCATGCTTAAAACGATGGAAAAACTAATTCATCCGAGATAACGATACCAAGTATTCAATTCTATCGGAGTACCAACACCCTGATTGACCTAGAAAATCCTGTCAGTCGGCGCTACATAGCCTAATCGGCAGGATTGAGGAATCTCTTTCAAATAAAGGAATCGTCGTGGTGCATGAGGGAGAACTCCAAAGTCAACCCCAACAAACCTTGATAGTTCCTTTCTCCAGAAAAAGAAACCTTGAGATCAACATAGCTTTTCGTATTTTTGGTGAGAGCTTACAGATGCAAGGAGAGACCTCTGGTTGAATCTGGACTCAAAAAGCCGTCGGACAAAATGACTTCAACTCATTCATTTGATGGATCATGGGGAAGCCACAGTAATGGTCATTTCGAAGATGCCAGGCGGGCAAATCTGGTATATCTGAAACAAGTAACAAACAGGATAGGGACTTCAATATACGAAAAATAAACGAGGCAGGACATAAGTCTAAAGCTAAGTTTTCATGCATCCGAATTTTCGGTTTTTCGTAGGAAATTTGAAAGAAATGTCACTTTTTCGTACGAATGATATTTTGAGCGGTTTTCATTTGTGCGAAATGCCACGGATTAAATGAAATATTCAACGTCCACCCCCTAATTTACCGTCCATTTTCTCAAGTAAATTCCTTGGCTAGTTAATTGAGCTGTGGTAATTGCCATGTAGTTTTCTTAGTTTGAAAATAGGTTTTCAACCAAAAACGTTTGGGAGCACTTTTACTTTTCATCAATTCAAAATTTCAATACGTTAACAAATTCAGTAAAATATAAAATATTACGGCTGTTCTTATATACTTATATTAGTAATCATGAGATTGCTATATTTAACATTAAAATTTTCAATATGCCTGGAAACAAACATACATAACCGCACTGATCATTGTTTCCCTTTGAAATTTCGGACAAGTTGACTTTATTTCAACTTCTGCTTGAATTCATTCGTACCATCAGTTAAAATTAGCCGCCACGAAATATATTTTCGTACGAAAAACGAATAATTCGTTTACATGAAAACTAGGCTTAAGCGTTGGTCTAAGGCCTCTATATTCCAAGCCTATTGGCCATTTCCGTTTGGATGGGCGATATTCTAAGAAGAAGTCCTAGAAACCAACTCATAGCTTCTCTCGAGCATTCAGATGGCAATGAAGGCTCCGCGATGTTGCAGGTTTCCGAAACCCCAACGACCTAAGAGCACAGAACAGGGCACAGGGATATTCAGGGTAATAAGTAATGAGAACGTAGAATTCTTAGAAAAAGCGGGGGCACAACAACTCTCATCGGACCAGAACCAGCCTACGAAATCCCGGAGACATAAAACAGGACGCGAAGACATGGAAATCATCAATCTTTCTGGAAGAATGCCCTAGGCGATACTTACGAAGTAATAATGATGATAGGGCTAACCAACCGGCTATCAAGACACTTCGAACTGAAATCCAAAACTCTCTCAGGAAGGTGGTAGTTCTGCTGACAGGGCACTGCCACCTGATGAAATAATTGTCTCTGCCGGAAATATACCAAGACTATGCTAATGTGATGAGGAGGGCGAAACAAATTGTTTGAATGCAAAGCTTTGGCTCGCATGAGAATGGGTATCTTCAAATACTGGTAAGAAATATCTAGGACTTCTTCAGCAGATCCAGAGTATTTTCGAAATAGACCTGGTAGACAGCGGTTTGCAGAAATATTTTATACAAAACCGCCTGCAGTGGAATTCCGTGTACCGTAGAATTCTACTTCCCATCAAATAAATGATGGTTTTACTCATGGGACACAACTGTCGACTATAAAATTCTATGGTACACGGAATCCCACCTCTAGATTTCGGTCATTGGCCAACCTCGCCGATTATAGCTATTTATGTACCAAGTGCGTTATAAAGATCCTAACGCCCGAGGGATGAATGTTGCTCTATTAGCGGGTTTCCACCAAGCGGACAGGACGAAAACAAAACACGAACTCGGTCCGTTTGTGACAGTCCGCGAACTGTTTGAGAACTGTTCTAGAACGTTTGGAGCGTTTTCTAAACTTGTTAGTCCGCGAATAGAGTTTTTACGAACACAAACAGTGTCGCGAATGTCGGTAACTTCAAAGGGTTTACGTGTTCGAGGAATGTTTGTCAGCTTGGTGTAAACGCCCTTGAAATAATAACCAGTTTGATTTTATTTTCGTTGTTGTGACTTAGTGGTAGTCTGATTTGGTGCGTGAAGGGAACAACACGTTCCTGTGCTGGGATAGAGTATCTGTAGTTGGTACTGTTCTTGCTAATGATAGGGCTAATTAAACATAACAGATTTTCAAAATATGTGCTTGACATTCGTAAAAAGTTCTTAAAACTTGATCGAAGTTCACTTCCTATACTTATATCATCTTCTCTCAGATCTTGCAATAGTTTACAAGTCATATTTTCTTTTTTTTGTCTCAAATATGGCCTCATCCAAAACCGACGTTTACTTTTGTTCTTTTCCATCGTGACATATGTCACTCCTAGTAGAAATAAATCCTCGTCATCTTGTGTTTTCCAATTTGCTGCGCACCACATTTTCACAACTGCACGTCCGGTGTCTCCTATGTAAACTGAATAAAACTTAAACAGAACATGAACAGTTTTTATTGATTTCTGTTCGTAACCGGTGTAAACACTAAGTCCGTTGGGGACCCATTTCAGAACACAACTGTTCGAAATTTCTATTCAAATGGACAGTTCGTGTTTTGTTTTTATCCTGTCCGCTTGGTGGAAACCCGCTTTATTATTTGAGGTTAAACTATAATTTATTTTTTCTACATTCATGCAAAAAGCAAATCTTTATTGAACTATATTCAGTGGAAAAAGAAGCTCTTTATTGCACTAGTGCAATAAAGTTTTTATTGCACTCATCTGTCATTCTACTTCAACGTGCTGTCATCATGATAAACATAAACGTTCAAACCCACTACATATTTAGCAGATATTCTGTGAGATTGGCCATACAGCTACATATTTTATATTATTTTGTAATAATGTTAGTAGTCAAGTTGAACAAACAATGCCTTCCCGAGAATAACTTCATAATCAAAACCGATCCGCTCTGTTCTAAACCGTCTACCTGCATAGAGCAAACTGTCTGTACTATGACCACACCTCGTGATAACATACGCGCTCATGGCAACTATGATTTTGATTTTTATAATGCAACTGTGGTTATATAAACGTCAGTCAAAATTCAATTCTGACAATTACAAAACTGAAAGTGTGTAATATTAATGGAAAACTAGATGATGGTGATGAAATCGATAGTAATAATTATTTATTTGAATTGCGTATTTCATTTTCCTTCATCTAGTGCCGCACCTGAATAAATAATTTTTTGCTTTTTGCATGAACGTAGAAAAAATGTTGTATGCAACTAGTGCAAAAATTGTTTAATGCACTCGACGTGAAATTGTCCGACGAGGCCGTTAGGCCGAGTTGGACAACACGTCCAATAAACAATAATAATAATAATAAACACTTACTTTTTGCACTTGTTGCATAAACAACTAAACCTGCATATTCGAAAATATCCAGATGGCAAATAATCTTAAATAGTACAAATCATAAAAAGTATATTTTATGTAGTTCACTTGTTGAACATGATTTATATTATTTATTCATCATTGAATGTATGTATATTTTCTGGATGTGGATGCAAACTGGAAATTCTTCTATTTCCATAGATGTTATCAATTATATCATATTTAATGAATCCAATTACTATTTTTATTCCAGATCAAAGAATACGAACTCAGCGAAGTATTTCACCATTCCGAAGACGATCAACGATACGAAGTCCTCAAAATGGAGCATCTCACCCAAAATACCATAAACGTCTTCAATGGCAACAATGACATCCAAACCGCTATAGAAGAAGAACGTGAAGAACAGGAAGTTCATCGCAACAAAGTTAGACCACGACCCAGGCCATCGAAACAGTTCACATTATCTACTCCGTATTCTACCACACCTTTGAAGAGCTTCCACACGACGGACGATAGAATGACGAATATGATGTGAGTAACATTAATTTTTTCATTGTTAGATTGTATATGTTCTTCGGTAATATACAGTGATACTAAAAAGTATGCAATGAATGGAAAACTTCTTTATTATAGATTTCGTACAAAAAGTATTTGTTATAAACGTTGATGATAATGTAGCGAAAATGTAGTGAATATAAACTACAATATTCTGATGAACCAAAATTTGAAAATATCTATGGACTCATTCGAATTGAAAGTGGAGTATCTCGCGGTATGCTGTAAAAATCTTTCTCCACGATCATCACAGAATTTGCTAATTCTGAAATGAAATTTGATTACAGAATGCTGGAATTCTCTCTCTTGAGATGGAAGAAATATTCTGCAACACCTCTGCCCCCATACAATTCAAATGTATTTACATTCTCTCTCTTGTATAACAATAATATTCTCACATTGGTTAGCAATAATAACATTAGCCTTGACGTCACCGTAGTGGCAAATTTCAGTAGTGTCAAAATTATTGCTGTCACGTTTTCATTCGAATATATAAAAAGTATCATGAATTTATCCAGTGATTCAGAATCAAAGTGTGAGAATACACCACCTGAAATTACAAAAAGTACATATAATATACTGAAAAGTTTAGGTACTACCAAAACACCCGAATAATTGAGAAATATAATATTTTTATCAAACATGTTTTAACGAGAGGCTGGATGGCTCAGATGGTATAACGAGAGGTCGTGGGTTCAAGCCACCGAAGATGCAATTTTTTTTTTCAATTCAATAGTTTATTCTCAATGCATCTTCGCGATTGAAAAATTAGTTCTGATTAGTCCAGGATTAGTCCTTTCTGAAAAGTGTTTTCAAATAATAGCTATTATTTCGTGTGGAAATTATCTTTTGTTCGTTTCCATTTAAAAATATTTCAAAATGTTTGATCGTGGAGAAAGTATAGTCTGCTACTCGGTTAGAATGAAAATTCGCGATGCTCGTGGTTCCTCCCGCTCGCCTTCGTCTCGCGCTCGGGACTTTCCACTCGCATCGAATTTTCATTCTAACCTTGTTACAGAATATACTATTCTGGTTTGAAACAATTTTGTTTTCTAGTAAACGAGTGTTTTCAGATTGACGATTTTTGTTTTTGTGTATCTTGGACTTCCCTCCACATTTATAGCAGTGCCACTCTCGATTCTCTAACGCAGACGGATTTTTGTTTATTACTGACATCGAATCCAATTTCTATGTTATAGCCTCTGGGGCGCAGGCGATTCGTGACTGATTTTCAATTCCTTTTCTCGTACCTTATATACCTGGAGGTATTGTTGGTAGCCTCAAACTCCAGAGAAGCCATGGATACTCAATTTATGTTTTATTATGTTCATGTTGAATAGCTCAAACTGATTAGGAAAGTCCACAGACAATCGAAACGTCTGAATTCAAACCGACCATAAGGTTACAATACATGGATAACACCTTCATCCTTTGGAAACACGGAAGAAACATACTGAACCGTTTCTTAGACCCCCTGAATGCCTATGATCCAGAATCAAGTATCACAGTCAGACACGAGGAATTATCACCACTCTGATGAAACGTGCTCGAAAAATATGTGAACTATTTACATGGAGAACTGGATCAACTCCCAAGTAGCCTTCAGATCAATTGGATACGGTGTTTCCGAGATTCACGAGGCCATGAGACCGAAGACTTCCTCAGATCAAAATAGGGATGAAGCACAAACGGTTGCGAATGGATATTCACCGTATATCCCCTGGATCAGTTTCAGGCCAACAAAACACTTGGATCCAGCCGAGGAGAGGAGGAATCTTCCATCAGTTGCCGTAGTGGAATTATTTGCCTGACTACTCAATCGCGAGAACATAATAACATAAAGCGAGGGTTACATTATCAGTTCTCATGGAGTATCAGAATTCGGAGTGTGTCCAAGATTGATTTCGAACACTATGGCAACACCAGCTTAACAAATACTTGGGTTTATTACCTATTATGTCATCAATATGATGGGAGTGCATAAACTGAAAATAAACGATTTTCTCGAAAGGTTCAACTTTGTTGTAGAACGTAGTGTCATCCGTGGGGAAATATAAGTTAAGCAGTTGATTATTATTCACAAGACAATAATAATATTGTCCGACCCAACCTGTCACTGATGAGAGGCAATAAACCTCGACTCGAAACATGCATGTCTGCAGGTGGTCATTCCCAGCCAAATGAAGGATAATCTCCTGTTTAATTACAGGACAAGCACTTGCAACTGGATCTTCCTAGAAGAACGTTGCACAAATATCTGTCAGATGTAGTTCAATGTCCGTCGTGGTATTAGCCAGGGAAGTAGTTGTTTTCTGACAGATTTTTGCCATTTATTTTCCACTTGTTGGAAACGCTTCGAGAGAAGGGTAGCCCGTATTCTTTCACATTGTTGATACCTCTCTGGCACAATATATTCGAACTCGTTCGAATTTTTACAGTTCTCTCTTCCCGGAGTCTGTGCTACTTGGAACTGTTTTGTCTTGTTCCATGCGGATGGCGCTGCGATCAACTTTGTTGTAGAACGTAGTGTCATCCATGGGGAAATATTAGTTAAACAGTTGATCATTATTCATTTGGCAGGGACAGGACAATAATAATATTGTCCGACCTACCCTGTCACTGATAAAAGGCAATAAACCTCGAAACATGCATGTCTACAGGTGGTCATTCCCAGCCAAATGAAGGATAATCTTCAGTTTAATTAGAAGACAAGCACTCTTGCAATTAGGTCTTCTTTGAAGAACGTTGTACAAATATCTGTCAGATGTAGTTCAATGTCCGTCGTGGTATTAGCCGGGGAAGTATTTGTTTTCTGACAGATGTTTGCCTTTTATTTTCCACTTGGTGGAAACGCTTGGAGAGAAGACTACCCCGTATTCTTTCACATTGTTGATACCTTCGAACTCGTTCGAATTTTTACACCTGTCTCCTTTATATTTCGGTTCTGAAAAATTCCAGTTTGTTTCACTTCCATGGAAACGTCCCCGTGTATATCAGGTATGATGATCCCTTTTGTGCAGTTAGTTCATTCCTAATGAATCTATTGATTATGAAAATTTCATGCTTTTAAGTTGAAAATTACGGAAGATACGGGGGTGTTTCCATGAGAAGTAAAACACAATGTATACCGTACGAGTTTCGTAGGTGGAAGTACAACATGAGCTGGACAGGCTGACAGCAAATGCATTATGGTCTCAGCTGCCCTACGACACGCTCTGCTCTAGTGTTAGGGACCTCTATACCCATCACGCGACTACGGTAGACGAGGGTGTAGAAGACACCATCCTAGCAGGCCGTTATGAATTTCTCGGTTTCCAACTTCAGTCTGTGTAGGTCCGTCCGTTCAGTGTCGAATATGACCCCGAGTTCATCGGCTGCACGGGTTGCTGCATTGAAGAGAAATGCTCCAATCTCTGCTTTTTTCATGATCGCATACTGAGCAAAAAAGGGTATCTGAACTGATGACTTCACAGGCTACATCCAGTACCATTCTGTTATGTATCTGGGAAAATATAAACGTTGAACAGATGATTTCGGTTGCAAGCTCTTATGAATATGCATCATTATGTGAGTTTTTATGTCGAGTTGTCGCAGCTCTTCCTGAGCCCATTTCATCACTCCAAAGGGGTGAAGTAGAATCGGAACGGCAAGCATATTGGTTGCAGCAACTATGTTCTTTCCCGAGAGTTCTGATGACCAGATCTGTCGGAGTTTATGCTGATATTTGCCACTGAGAGAGTTTTTAACAGTTGGGTGTTGGATTGTTACAATCAATCGTAAACGTCTCTCTCCAAATGATGTTGGATGCTTCCGTCTACTAGGTGAACGTCCTTTCCGTATTCTTCGCATCTTTTGAGAGCACATTTGTCGATTCTAAAGTCCGATATCATCTTGTACTCTTGCACCACCCTTAAAGACTGATGAAGAAGATCCTTCTACCCAGAGGCATATAGTTTAAAGTCATCCATGTAGAACAGATAGGTGACCTTAGCGGACAATGTCTATAAATTAATCTCACTTTTTCATCAGGTACCGCAAGGCATCTGAGCAAAAGCATGATGAGCTCATGCGATGTATCAGATACCTTGCGATGACGCTTATACTGCTCGGAGTCCTGCGACCATCTTTGCTCATATATCCGTTCATACACCGGATCAACTCCGGAGAGTATTCGCATGTATAAGATGCGGGTAAACATCTCATTTATAACATGCGTTAAGCATGTTAACGGTCTGTAGTTCTTGGTATCAGGGCCTGAAGCATCTACTGTTCCTGAAGGATCTTATGTTAGTCCGATCCGCTTCAGTATATTTTTAGAGTTGATTCAGGTTTTCTTAATTTTTGGTGTATCCTGTCAGCAGTGGACGCTAAACAAAGAAAAAGCAGTTCCAAACGATTCCTAAGAAAAGAGAGTTCAGTGATTCTCAAAGGTGACGAATAAAAAAAATTGGTTTAGAATTGTGACGATTACACCAGATGGATTTCAAAAAAAGTATTCTTCGTTTCTGCTTTCGTATTACTTTGGAAGAAGAGTATAATAATGGTGAAAAACGGGAAGAATGATTTTTAATCCAAATTTTTCAAAACCATCACAAGGCGGGAAAAAACATTAAAATGGTTGATTATAAATAAAATAAATCCTGATTTGTGTCTCATACCATGACAAGAAGAAGCGGGAGGAAATTATGTCAAATCGACTCGTTATTACTGTAAACACCTATTGGAACTCATGCAGAGCATGGTATGAGAATATTCTTGTAGAACGGAATACAATGAGCTCCTGGACAGCCCAACAAGCAGCAAGAACAGGCTTGGATAGAAAAAAGTTGAAATTAACTAATCATTCGATACTGTCTACAGCTGTCTCAGGTCTAGCAAAAAAAGTTGTCGAAAGGAGCAGCTGATTAAAATTACCGGCCATTCCAACATTACATCCATTACACCGTATCTGCAGTAATATGGAGGTCACTATGAAGAAATGTATAAAAATAACACAACTTAGTTTAGTTACAGCTGTAAATGCGCCTGTATCAAATCCATACATCCAGAATATCAAGAAAATTTACAACTACTTTGTTGAACTGTAAATATCCTTTGGATTAGATCTCTTTCGCCAGAATATGAAAATGTACTCAGGCCATTATTAGATACCTAACACGTTTTCTTGCAGAATTATCGGTTATTTTTATGCAATTATAACCAAAAATAGAATAAATATACTAGATGAGAAAATCAAAACACCACCTATATAATTGTATACGAATCCCTTCAATATGTTCGTAACTTCGTGAATGATTTCCCAACTACCACAATCATTTTTCATTCATTGGCCTGGTTTCATAAATCATTCCTTCAATATTTTCCCACAAGTTGCGTAAGGAGAATTAAGGTCGGACGAACGAGGTGCAGGAAATTGTTATTCAACCACCGTCTCACATTACTGACATTACTGGTGGATTCACCATCCAACTAAAGAAAATTAAAATTCTAGCAAACAGTAATAGAAAGTTCTTCGAGGATGTTCCATATCTGGTTTCTCAAAAAACTCAGTGGTCATCGGTATCCAGAAGATTTTCAGTTATCATCGTTCCTTCAAAGAAAAATTGTTTTTTGCTATAAACGCCCCTAGTTTCCGAAACCCAGTACCTTGAATCTTGAATTTTGAAACGAAACTACTCCAATGGTGGTGAATGTAGCTTTTCGTCATCTGCGAATCAAATATTTAGAGGAATTGAATACTATTCATCAAGAAACACCGATATCCCAAACAGAACTCCATTCTCCTTTCAGAAGAACAGTGTAATTCGAACAGAAACATCAGTACCTGCCTTAGTTTAGAAAGTTAAACACCCAAAATCTTCTTTCAACTCTTATATTCCTAACAAACTTGAATATTTGAAAGCCTTGACATACTGCAACATTTTCTTCCAACAAACAACTTTGCCTGGTGATGGCCACCTCGTAGAACTCAATCCTTTGTAATAAACATAATATCAGAACGGAATGGTCATGTACCCACAAAAATTCGCCCTTAAAAGAAAGATAAGGAAATTCATCATCTGAAACGATGTGATTATTATGAAAAAAACTGTTTATAGCCCCCAGTTTGCAACGGATTATTACACGTAAAGAATGAAAGTTCTCTAAAATTCATCCCCGAAAATAAAGGCGATGATGAATTTTATTGCTTTGCATAATTTAGCTATAAAGATTTTATCACGAAATTAAGTGAATTATTTTTATTATCTTTACTTTTCCACTCTATCTACTTCCTGCTGTTCTGGAGGCATTTTACGATTCGCAGTTTATTAACAGAACTGCGCTGACTTTGTAGATGAGATAACATTGCAAGGCGAAAGATTTTTCATTCATTTCGTTCATAACTGCCCCTCCGAGAAGAAATAACAATAGAAGATACAATCAACAGTGTCGTGAAACTCGGGAAATGTTTCCGCTTTGTCAACGCCATTTATTATTTGAATTCGGTCCTTGGATACAGTTCGTTGAGAAGGTATGGAATTTGGAAATATGGAGTGACAGAAGCCTTCGGGATCACAAGAGAAGTTATGTTTTCTGACTAGTTAGGATACAAATAGGAAGATTTTGGGTAAAGCAGCAAGCAAAAGGTGTACTCTTTTAACACTATAATTCCAATATTTCGACTGTGACTACAGTCATTTTCAAGGAAGCTACAATTTAACAATAGAAATTTTTAAAATTGAATGAAGTGCAAGCTAATGGTAAAGTGTACTTATTTACTGTGTTAGTGAGGATGATTGCTATAGATGATATTTTTAAACAATTACATTTATACGAGAGTTGACGAAGAAACGAATACATATTGAAATGTTAAATATCCAAAAACATTAAAAATTGCATGAAAATATTTTCTGCACGTGGCGACTTTAAGCGTCATTGAAACAGAAAGAAATTGGCTAGGAATCAGACAAATGACCTTGAAAGAAAAATTGAATTGACATATGGCAGTCCAACCACAATTTTGGTTGCTGCTTCTAAGACATTTAGCCAAGAGTGTTCACTCAAACGGGCGTTCATAGCATATATCAATAATATCAAACAGTTATTAAATTTTCGAAAATTGTTTATCAATTAAAAGTAAATGTGAAGATATTTCACTGAGATGATTGAGGTCTGTTCTTTTGTTTAAAGATTGATCCGTTTGTGAAATGAAAGCCACTTCCATAAATAGTCTCTTAGTGGAGTTGGGTTCTTTGGTTAACATTTTTGTGTTATTGTAATTCATTTAGTGTCCAGTATCATGTACATGTTCACTTAATGCACATCTGTCAGGATGACATCTGCAATCACTTTTGTGTGATGTGATTCTATTTTTTATGGTCCTTGAAGTCTGACCTATATATTTTTTGTCACAATTAGAGCAAGGAATGCAGTATACCACCTGTGATTGTGATTGTAGGGGAGTTTTATCTTTAACTTTTGTAAAAGTAGAGTTTAATGTTAAGACTGTTTTATTGGCAATTTTTAAATGTTGAAACTCACTTAGAATTCTAGTCAGCTTAGGTGTGAACTCTGTGATATATGGAAGTGAAGTGAAAATGTATTGGATTGGGGTCCTGTCAACAACAACATTGGCATCAATGACAGTGTTATGTAAACTGTTATTAATTTCATTCAATGGGTTTTGTATGTCTATGTTGGACGTACTATATAGGATCTTCTTCAATAATGTTGAGAATGTTACAGTCATTTTAGAAGAAACCCAAGTTATAATGGTGTCTATCCAAAGTTTTATGCACTACCCAAAATCCATAAACCAGTTCATTCAGCAAGACCAATCATTTCGTCCATTGGTAATCCAACGGAACCTTTAGCTGCTTTTTTGACAGATATTCTGACCGCTGCGTATGATTAAAGCAATGATTATTATATCAAAGACTCATTTGATGTTAATAAAATTTTCAACCAAATGCAACTCCCTGAGGGTTACGTAATAGTCAGCCTGGATGTAATCTCTTTGTTCAGCAACGTATATTTAGATGCATGCATAAGGGCCATCGTTAAAAAATGGGATCGTGACTGTTATTAATTTGATTCAATAGGTTTTGTATGTCTATGTTGGACTTACTATATAGGATCTTCTTCAGTAATGTTGAAGGATACGAATTGTCAATGAAAAGATTGAAAAGGATTTTTTAATTTTTTTGACGAAAAGACGAATCAGAAATACAGAATACTCGATGCTTCATTTGTTTTACCAGATTCACCTTTATGGTAAGAATGGTAGTTCATGAATCTTTCACCACTTATCGGTTTTCTATACCAATCGATGATCAAGGTATTATCCACTGTACGGCTAAAAATGTTATCAAGGCAAGGAACACTTTGATTTTCACATCAACTACTTCTGTAGTTCCATCATGTGGTAACGCTATAATCAAGTTTTTTAATGAAAAATAGATTAAAAGGTAAAACTTGTAAGACCATATCTAGTATGTCATCCATGACGTACATTGCCAGGATAGGACTAATCTTCGCTTCCATGGGGGTTCCGAAAGTCTATTTGTAAAAATTTTTTTCATAAGAGAAATAAGTATTAATAAAAAGAAAGGTAGTAAGTTCAATAAAAGTGTCTATTTCGATTTTGCAATGGTTGCTGATACGATCCCATTTTTTAACGATGGCCCGTATGCATGCATCTAAATATACGTTGCTGAACAACGAGACTACATCCAGGCTGACTATTACGTAACCCTCAGGGAGTTGCATTTGGTTGAAAATTTCATTAACATCAAATGAGTCTTTGATATAATAATCATTGCTATAATCATACGCAGCGGTCAGAATATCTGTCAAAAAAGCAGCTAAAGGTTCCGTTGGATTACCATTGGACGAAATGATTGGTCTTGCTGAAAGAACTGGTTTATGGATTTTGGGTGATGCATAAAACTTTGGACATACACCATTATAAGTGGTGAGCCTCTATTTTTGAATTTCATCCATTTATTCGGAAGTGAACAAATTTTTTATAAGTTGATTACATTTTATTTGAATTTGAGGAGTAGGACCTCTAGGAATTAACCTATAGGATTGATCATTTTGTATTAAATCATTGGAGAGGTTACTATATTGGGTTTTTTCTAAAATAACTGTTACATTCTCAACATTATTGAAGAAGATCCTATATAGTACGTCCAACATAGATATTGAATCAAATTAATAACAGTTTACATAACACTGTCATTGATGCCAATGTTGTTGTTGACAGGACCCCAATCCAATACATTTTCACGTCACTTCCATATATCACAGAGGTCACACCTAAGCTGACTCGAATTCTCAGTGAGTTTCAACATTTAAACATTGCCAATAAAACAGTCTTAACATTAAACTCTACTTTTACAAAAGTTAAAGATAAAACTCCCCTACAATCACAATCACAGGTGGTATACTGCATTCCTTGCTCTAATTGTGACAAAAAATATATAGGTCAGACTTCAAGGACCATAAAAGATAGAATCACATCACACAAAAGTGATTGCAGATGTCATCCTGAGAGATGTGCATTAAGTGAACATTTACATGATACTGGACACTTAATGAATTACAATAACACAAAAATGTTAACCAAAGAACCCAATTCCACTAAGAGACTATTTATGGAAATGGCTTTCATTTCACAAACGGATCAATCTTTAAACAAAAGAACAGACCTCAGTCATCTCAGTGAAATATCTTTACATTTACTTTTAATTTATAAACAATTTTCAAAAATTTAATAACTATTTGATATTATGATCGCCCATTTGAGTGAGCACTCTTGGCTAAATTTCTCAGAAGCAGCAGCCAAAATTGTGTTTGGACTGTCATATGTCAATTCAATTTTTCTTTCTGTTCAATGACGCTTAAAGTCACCACGTGCACCAGTAGCAACAGTTACACTGAAACTATTTATTGACCCCTTAATTTCGCAACTTTTTGCCATTTCAATCTAATACTTTGTAACTACTGTTATCGAAATTTTCATATTGTTCATCCTCATCTTGGTTAGACCGTGGACTGTTTCACATTTAATAACAGACTGAGAGTTTAGATACTCAGTTTAAATTCAATGCTGAAACACACTGCGTACTCCACTGGATTTTGTTCTCTGTCTTGTCAACTGTTTTTGTTCGCACCCTCTACTTTATTCAACTAGTACTCCAACTCATGTATGGCTCAAATGTTTGAGAAACGCCAAGAAAGGTATAGGTCATATTCAAAAACTTGATACCTACCCGACTTTTTTAGTTTTCGCAACTCCGACCATTAGTATGTTTTATTGCACAACTATGTTTGAACATATGAAATTTCTCCTAAATAATTTTTTGTCAACGCCTACAACTAGTCTAGGCTCACTAAATATCAAAGTTATATCAGAATGATATCATGATACTCATTTAACATCAATATATTCTCGTGTGCTGTTTACAAAATATAGAAGTTGCTCGACATCTACAATTCCACATTTTTTTATTTCAGCGACCAGAGAGACAACTACGTAACATCACCTGCAATACCCGCTATCGTCCCTCGAGGAGACAAGGATGCTATAATGAATAGCATAGCAGATTCGTATCTATCCCACAAAGAGAAGAAGCACAGGAAATACCACAAGAGCAGGAAAGGCTACCCCAAGAAGATTCGTGAGTATTTTCTGTTAAATGTTTCACTACAGAGTATGCCAACTAGTGTTTCGTTTTTTCTCATCAAAATCGTTGAAATCTTGTGCACAGTACTGGACTTCATTGAAATACACATTGCTTCCATTTCAAAATTGCTCATCTCGAAATACTTTGAAGCAAGCAAATTAATTTCAGCTACACAATACATAAATTCAGATCTTGAGTAATATGTTCAATCACAGTGCTCATTGTATACTAAATTACAATCTAATTCGCCACCAAATATTCGAATTGGTGAATTTGAAATGCTACTACTTATCAAGTGATAATTCGTTTCCAAAACTTGGAAAATAATTCCTAATATTTATGAGTACTATAGAGTAATCGGTCTGCTCTCTAGTGTATCCTAAGTTTCAGAATTGAACATCAAAATCGCTACGCAATGAGCTATATATGATTTCAATTCATCTGTAAAATTGTTCCTTGATTTCTCCAGAGCTTTCAACTGTGTTCTACCAGTGAAATTATTACGATATTGTGGTGTAAGGAGAATTGCCAACTCAAAAAGTGATTATTCACAATATTTCTCAAAAATTGGTTATGATCTCTCTGAAGCTATGGAAGAACGCCTGACTCTGGAGCTAAATCCTAATTCATTTCGATAGGAAAATCTTGCTGCATTGAGAGAAGAAAAAGTCATGGTAAACCCAGCTGAAACTGAGGTCGTCAAATTTACGAAAAAGTACACCCAAATTTTTCGGAAGCTGGGTATTTTCGACGAAGTTATAGTGGAGTCCAGCTCTGTGAGATACTTGGGGGTATAGCTGGACAAGCATCAAACAATGAATGCACATATTAATGTGGCAATCCAGAGAGCTGCTGTGGCAATGCATCAACCCTCTAGTTTCCAGAACGTCCCATGTGAGCCTCTATGATAAAATGCTTATTCACCTATTGGTAGATGATCCGCCCAGCGATATTATACGCCTACTCGGTGTTCTGCAACCTGTTCAAAACTCAATTCCAGCGACTTGGTAGGATGCAGAAAACGGTATTTCGCATCATAACCAAGAGTGATAGATTCATTCGTTCGGATATAATATACTTGTAGAAGTTTCACATGTACTTTCTTCTTGAAACCCTTCTTGCCGGAGACCTTACCTGGCAAAGGGTGTATTATAATGAACCCCGCAATACTTGGGGGTCATATATCAATCGCTGAACCTTTTTCAGGAGGGAAGGGGGGTGGACCGGCCCCATAGGAAACCTAGTTCATAACCTGAACACAGTATTTTGGTTTTTTGCTTATAGTCTTTTCTGGGACATCGAGACAACCACGTGCCGTATGAACTTTGAACATTCATTTGTCTATATGGAATGTGACGAATAATCCACGCACAAGCTTTGCAGGAGGCTTGGTTCTTCCAGTTACCTCCAATATTCTTGGTGAATATCGATCTCTACCTCCAACATCTGCGGAGATAGTCACCAGCATTTCCTAACCGGAGCCCTTGGTCCTGCCATGGCTCTATGCTTGTCGGCCTAGCTGAAAACAGTCGTGTAGGTCGATGTGCAGTCTGGTCGTCTTCCCCTTCCGACCTCTCTAATCCCTCGTCGGTTGAAGTAGAGTCCTGAGCTTTAGTTTTGATTTTGACAGATAATTCATTCACATTATTGATTTTATGAAGAATGACTATTTGATTTCTCGGTCCCAGGTTCAAACGGCCGTCAAAGCTGAACTTTTTTGATTTAGGCCGGATTTGATAACTATTATATGGTTCAAATAGATGTTACATTATTAAAAGCAGCCAACTGCAACTCAATTTTGGTAATTACAGTCTGAAAGCTATTTGAAGTAAATAATTCTTTATCCCATTATGAAATCTGGCATTAATTCAAAATAGTGGTTTAAATTATTGAATTTCGTAGCTAGAGTATGGTGTCATTCTTGACTGTTCTCAATAAAAATATGTATTCCACAATCAAATATTATCTGCGTGTCGTATATTGCCCTTGCACGATTCACTCTCGCGTTGCGGTAGGAAGTCGGAACAGAAAAACCTGGCTCAAGATCTTGATCAATAGCATCTCTGCGATATGTTATTCAACAGCAATCATGATAATGCTCCTTAACGTATAATACCAGATGATTGGAATCGAAAACTGTTTGTCTGGTCCAAGTTACAAGGTAATCTCCGAAAACTATTCAGCTACTAGCCCCGGCGTACCCCAGTGATTAGTTCTTAGGCCTATATTCTATAATACTTTCATCAACGCCCTTGGTATTCAGCCCAATATTGAAACAACATTTTTTACATGCGACATGATATTTTCTGCAAACCCCAATGGAAATTGTTACATAATGTTAAAAAAAAAATCTACTCACGATCCCAAAAGTGCCAGTCATATTGTAATAGTCATCAAGAAGGTGAATTCTATAGTAAACATGGTTCCTGTTTCGTTCGAAAGCTGGAATACGTCTTCCTCAGTATAGAATCCTCACTTCCTTCAGTCAGTCAGTATTATCCATACCCTGGAACAAAACCCAACAACAAATTACCAAACCAACCAAATCTAAATTTATATATATATGAGTTCTCTCGAAGGGGTAGGCAGATTGAGACCTTAGAGAGAACCAGTGACGAGACATGGGGAGTAGGCAGATTGAGACCCCGACGTCAAGTCACAAAAACCTAACGTAATTATACCTGAGGAGTAGGCAGATTGAGACCTCAGCGTAGAATTACGTTTCAACCATTTATTAATTTTCTTATTTTCTTTCTTTTTCAGTTCTTGAAAATAGCTCCAAAATCGGAGCCGAAACGTCGAATTTCAAACAAATTCTAGACGCGGTTCAACCCGAACTTTTAGTTTTAATATATATATATATATATATATATATATATATATATATATATATATATATATATATATATATATATATATATATTGATTGAGACCTTAGAGAGAACCAGTGACGAGACATGGGGAGTAGGCAGATTGAGACCCCGACGTCAAGTCACAAAAACCGAACGTAATTAAACCTGAGGAGTAGGCAGATTGAGACCTCAGCGTAGAATTACGTTTCAACCATTTATAAATTTTCTTATTTTCTTTCTTTTTCAGTTCTTGAAAATGGCTCCAAAATCGGAGCCGAAACGTCGAATTTCAACAAATTCCAGACGCGGTTCAACCCGAACTTTTAGTTTTCAAATATCTGACCGCGGAAACCTATCTGAACACATATATATATATATATATATATATATATATATATATATATATATATATATATATATATATATATATATATATATATTGAATACTTCAGCATTACTCTCATTTTTTTATGCGCAGTGAAAATAATCAACGACGCAGATACATACATCAGGTATAAAGAAGTGCATGAAAAGTTTCAAAAGATTTGTCGCTCATACTTTCTTTCTGACATCGCTACTAAAACTCATTTCCAGAATACCATCTATACACCAATTTAATAATCGCTGTGAATCGCATATATCACAGATCCTTACTTGAATTACGTTTAGCTGGAGAAAGCGATTAAATCACTTCATCCACGTCATTTTATATTCATTTTTCACATCGTGTGTGAACATGATGTGATGTAAACTGCTTTGCCTATGCTATGGATTGAAGAAGCAGGATATAGAACACGACCATTTGGAGTGGGCGTGCGCTTTCATAAGAAAAAAAAGTTCATACAACAAACTTCATTAAAACTTCTTCGGATCAAATTCAAATTGTATACCTGAAAACTTGTTCCAGGTGTTCTTTGACAAATATATGTTTCAATAATGAAAAATTGACCAACCACTGCCCCTGCAACTTTTGTATTATATCTGTTAAATTCTTGCCAAAGTTTTCTGAAATAACTACAATACAATCTCACTACGGTTAGTTCACCAAATTGAGTCAAAAAATACTTTCAGCTTTTGTTAAGGATTCCTAGGATATCGGCTGCTCTATGGTAAAACAAAGTATCCAACATTTTCTTCAAAATTGACTCATTACATTTTTGGGGTCCTGATTATATTCTGTACCTACTCATTTAAAGCAACTGACATAAAATCATCTAGAAGACTGTAAATGCGAATCACTTACAAAATTCAGAATAAATGCTAGGTCATCTCCGTGTAATGATTTGAACTATTTTTGGCTCTCCTGGAAAATATTATCTGAAGCAGATACTTCGTTCCATAGAGCAGCCGATATACTCTGAAGTATACCGGGTGACTACGGAAGTATTGCCTACGGAATATCTCAGTTATTGTATGAAGTAGGTTTGTGAAATTTGGAGTGTCGATATAATGACATAAGAGCTAGAATTTGAGCATATTGACATGTCGAAGTTAACTTCCGGTCTGACCGGAAGTAACATCAACTTTCTTATTTTAAATGGAAACCCTATTTTTTTTTCTTTTCGCTTTATTGAGCATTCAATTCCCTTTCTAATGACATATCACAAGTTGGTATCTAACCAGAAACTAGATCAGAAAAAAATTATTATTGAAATTCACCGAGTAGGCGGTGGAAGCAAAATGAAAGCCAAAAATTGAAAAGTTGGCTATGGTAACCATACGTCACTTGATAACAGTGGCTACTACTGTGATATTTTATTTTCATTCGTCGGCGTTATAAAAAGCCGCCAAAAAAAATATTGGAAAAATTGGGAAAAAAACAATACTCTGTAGGTCCATAACTTAAATAGGAACATACAACTTTTTCTTGCCTGTACTATTCAGCAAAACCATTCCTTCCTTATTATATAATAGAAAGTAATTTTTTGAAATAAAATACGAAAAAATCCAATTATTATTCTTCAAATAACAAAACAGATTATCGCCATACGCAAAAATATCATTAAAAATAATGTGGAATGATAAATTATATCCTGTAGGTTCTAGGTTAAATAGGAACATAAACGTACTTGGTCTGTGCCATCGTCCATAGATATTCTAATATCTACCTATGGACGATGTTTGTGCTATTCAGAATAATCATTCCATTGCAATAATCATTCGAACCAAAATATTAACAAGTAGGCTGATTAAGATGTATTTTGGAATTAAACAAAAAAAAACGAGAGCTCTCACGAACGCTGCTATCCATATTATTTTGACGTTTTTGAAGTAGTGTTTTTGATTCTGCCATTTTAAAAGGGTTTGGAAATCGAAATCAGTTAGTGGAATATTCAAAAAATGCCCCGTTATTCACGAACCGATCAAATTGACATGCTTCTCATTTATTGTGAATGTTTAAAAAATTCTTATGCCGCTGAACGATTGTATTTAGAGCGATATCCAGGGAGGCAGCAACCGTCAAGAAGGTATTTCCAGTGGCTTGAAGAAAAATTAAGAACTGAGCCTGATGTTCACGAAGACCAAGAGGCATTTGTTATTAATGAGGAAACTGAAATTAATGTATTAGCTTTAGTACAATATGATAGCAAAATTTCCTCAAGGCAGATTGGCTCCGAATTAGCTATAAGTAAGGACTCTGCTAGAAAAATTTTGAAAAAACATCGATTTAAATCCTTCAAATATCAGTTGCATCAACATTTGTATGAAAATGACGGTGAAAGGCGCCTGGAATATTGTAATTGGTTTCTTCGACAAAATGCTGAGAATCACCTATTTAACTATTATATCTTGTTTACGGACGAGTCAAGATTTACCAACAATGGATTATTTAACAGGAATAATACAAGGTAGGTACTGTACTTTATTTGGATTATTGTCGATAGTCGAAGTGTAAAGTGCTAAAAGTGTGAACGGTCTTTTGTTTCAGGTACTGGGCGATAGAAAACGAGCACCGGTTTCGACAAGGTGGCTTCCAGAAGAGATTTGGTGTGAATGTTTGGGCAGGAATAGTTGGAACTCATATTGTTGGCCCCATTCTTTTTCAAGGCCAACTAACCGGAGAGAGATACTTTAATTTTTTAACGAATGAAATTTCGGAATTCATTAACAACCTACCAGCGGAAATAACTGAGAGAATGTACTTCCAGCAAGATGGCGCCCCTCCGCATAATTCAAGAATAGCGAGAAATTATCTTCAAAATCGCTTTCAAGAGAGACTTATAACAACCCATGGTCCAGTCAGGTGGCTACCAAGGTCACCTGATCTTACTCCGTGCGACTTTTTTCTATGGGGGCATCTTAAAAATAGGGTGTATTCCACACAGCCTACAACTCTACATGAGCTGGAAGTAAAAATTCTTAGAGCTTTCCAAGATATCACGCCCCAAATGTTGAGAAACGTTTTACATGAAAATATCACCAGAGTCAATAAATGTATTGACGCTGAGGGAATGCATTTCGAACATTTGTTTTAAATTTATTTTATCTTTAATCCTATCAATTTGAATTTTTTTTTCGATAAATCTGTTTTTTTGTTATTTGAATAATAATAATAATTGGATTTTTTGGTATTTCATTTCAAAAAATCACTTTCTATTATATCATTAGAAAGGAATGGTTATGCTGAATAGTACAGGCAAGAAAATGTTGTATGTTCCTATTTAAGTTATGGACCTACAGAGTATTGTTTTTTTCCCAATTTTTCCAAAATTTTTTTTGGCGGCTTTTTATAACGCCAACGAATGAAAATAAAATATCACAGTAGTAGCAACTGTTATCAAGTGACGTATGGATTCCATAGCCAACTTTTCAATTTTTGGCTTTCATTTTGCTTCCACGGCCTACTCGGTGAATTTCAATAATAATTTTTTTCTGATCTAGTTTCTGGTTAGATACCAACTTGTGATATGTCATTAGAAAGGGAATTGAATGCTAAATTGGTCAGACTGGAAGTTAACTTCGACATGTCAATATGCTCAAATTCTAGCTCTTATGTCATTATATCGACGCTCCCAATTTCACAAACCTACTTCATACAATAACTGAGATATTCCGTAGGCAATACTTCCGTAGCCACCCGGTATATATCCAGCGCCATCTCTATGTTACCGAGAGCACTCGGACTATAGCCTTATAGCTTCCACCAATACAATCAATAGTTTAATTCGAAATAAGATTAGAAGAGCATTGTCCCATACTTGCGATTTTCTGAGCAGTTGCTCACAATATCAGCTTATTTTATTTTAAGTTTTACTCAACCATTATCAAACAAACTTGTGGCATTGATTTGATTGATTCAAAAAAATAACGACTGCTGGGACCACAGAATGTGCCCCGAAATTGATATTGTTTAATTTTTTTCATAACTAATTTTAAAAGGTGTAGGAAATACTAATTCCATACCTATATTGAATATTGAGGATTGTATAGCTACTGAGTGGCAAAAGGAAAGAATATTTTGTATACGCAAGATTGTTAGACTGAATCACATGACGCCCAAGTCATACCGTCTAATTTCCAGCCTAAAACTCTGGAAAGACTAATTGACAGATGATGTATTAGATATGAGATTTTGATAACAAGTGCCACTACAATATCCGACAGACTTGGCACTGGATGATCTCAACAGGCTACTAAAAAATTTCCTGGAGTATGAACATATAGCCATGGCGACATTTATATACATTGGGGATGCTTTCAACTATGCATCTACAAGGTCAATCACCAAAACTTTAAAAAGAAAAGGGGTCCCCTCCTATTTCTATGGATTAACGCCGCTTCGAAGAAAATGGTAATCATATCATCTGTATCACCTCTCCTGTGGGCTGTCCTAGTAGATGAATTATTGAAGAGGGTGATATCCAAATGTGCACAAACTGTTCTGAACATAATCAACAAGATGTGCCGAAAGGAGTAACTAATTGTAAACCCTCTTTAATCCACGATAATGGTTTTCACCAAGGCGAAACTACTGACAGGACTGATGTCAGCAATTCTCAACATGGTAAAAATTCCATTTCCACAAGGCAAAATACCTGAGTGGTATAGCGAAAGCCCTGAAAAGACAAATAACAGTACTCGAGTAATAATTCGAACGAAGTTCGGATATATTGTGCCAGAGAGGTATCAACATTGTGAAAGAATACGTGGTACCCTCCTCTCCAAGCGTTTCCACCAAGTGGAAAATTAAAGGCAAACATCTGTCAGAAATCAACTACTTCCCTGACTAATACCACGACAGACATTGACCTACATCTGACAGATATTTGTGCAACGTTCTTCCAAGAAGTCCTAATTGCAAGTGCTTGTCTTGTAATTAAACAGAAGATTATCCTTCATTTGGCTGGGAATGACCACCTGCAGGCATGCATGTTTCAAAGTTTATTGCCTCTCATCACTAACAGGGTAGGTCGGACATTATAATTGCCCTGTCCCTGCCAAATGAATAATAATCAACCGTTTAATTAATATTTCCCCACGGATGACACTACGATCCACAACAAAGTTGATGGCAGCGCCATCCGCAGGGGAAATCAAGAAACAAGACAAAACACTCCCAACTAGCACAGACTCCAAGAAGAGAAAACTGTAATCATTCGAAGTTCGAATATATTGTGCCAGAGAGGTATCAGCAATGTGAAAGAATACGGGGTAGGTAACCTTCTCTCTAAGCGTTTCCATCAAGTGGAAAATCAAAGGCAAACATCTGTCAGAAAACAACCACTTCCCTGGCTAATACCACGACGGACATTGGACAGATATTTGTGCAACGTTATTCCAAGAAGACCCAATCGCAAGTGCTTGTCTTGTAATTAAACAGATGATTATCCTTCATTTGGCTGGGAATGACCACCTGCAGACATGCATGTTTCGAGGTTTATTGCCTCTCATCAGTGACAGGGTAGGTCGGACCACATTATAATTGTCCTGTCCCTGCCAAATGAATGATAATCAACCGTTTAACTAATACTCAAGTGAAAACACAGTCTCGTGATCGGTGGACAAGGTATCGAGAATGAGACAGCCCAAAGAGGTCATTGAAGAACCATCGCCAAAATTCACCTACTCGGATTGGTAGGCACAACAATGTGCCGGTTTTGACAAGAGAATGAGGAAACCTCAGCTCACATACTGTGCTACTGCAAAGACTGAATATAAAACTGAGGTTTTCGACAAATGGGGGGGGGAACCACAACCCTCCTAATACAAGAAGGACCTCAGGTCTGGCCTATACAATAGTCTAGTAATAAGGACGGGACTAGATAAGAAACTCCAACAGAATATAAGGGCACACACAACACATCTACAAAGGTCGCAGTGGAGAGGCTTCCATAAGCACATAAGCTTCTTAATAATCTGAATCTTATTCTTACTTCGATTTGATTAGAAACATGGATGCTAATGAGATTTAACTAAATTGGGAATCGTAAAAATTGTTCCATATTTACATTTTCGAACTATGGGGCATTCTAACTTCTAATGACCGAACCAATGATATTATCAAGTTACCGCATTAGTACATACATACATAGTTTCATATAAGATGGTATTTGGCGATTTCAGTTCTTTGAAGGAAGTTACTCCAGTTGTATAGTCGACAGTTATGTCTCTTTCTCTCCCTTGAATTCAACGATAATGACATCTCACTTAATTGATCTACTATAGAAATTCTATGGTACACGGAATCCCACCCCACGATTTTTCAGACTTCTAAAACAATGTATTATTGATAGAGGCAACATTTCAAAGTTTCACGTCGTCATAGAAGGTTGGGATCTAAAATACAATGGTCACTGGTTTTGAACGTTCTTCTCGATTATTGAATCAATGTTTTTTTTTATTGAAACATAGTTTATTTATTAATCCAAGTTGAATGATCTAGGTGGACACTTTTGAAATTGAATCCCTGTGTATCATCATAAATCAAAAATTATTTTTATTTCAGGTCCTCCACGTGACTGCAGAGTGTCAGCTTGGTCTTCATGGAGCACTTGCAGCAAGTCATGTGGCATTGGAGAAATGCAGCGTCGCAGGGATGTTTTGAAGCACGCGAGAAGGGGAGGTCGCTTGTGTCCACCCCTAGTCGAGACCAAGTGGTGCGGATCAGCGAGATCATGCAACAAGGAATATTTCAACTGGTAATCAAGACTCTCTTAGTGAATTTTTGTGCAAATTTCTGGACATCAAGGTTTCAGTGTACCGTGGTTGAACCTGTGTTGAACGATGTGAACTGCCAAACAGTGTTAGTAACTGCGTTACTAATCAAAAAGTGGTTTTCTGCGGTAGCCAAAATATGACGTCTGTAATAAAATGCACATCAATTTTATAAATATTATGTAATGATAATAATTATTGTTAAGGAGAGACAATCGATTTTTTAACAACTCAAAACAAAATTTGATCGATTATTCACCTGAATACTGCCCAGTGACTAACAACTAACGTGAAATAACTGGTAATTTTGGACATTCAAACTATTTCATCGAAATGAAGTGATAGTTTTGTTATGAACATGTCAAAGTCCTAGAAATTAATTATTGAAAACCGAATAACTGTAGCATAATATTAAAATCCACCTTGGACTCAAAATGATTCAAGGAATGTTTGTTCATCATAACTCCATCTATGCCGCGAAGAAACTTTTTGTGACATCCCTTCAGCAATGACATAGTCAGGTGAAAAAAGGTTCCTATTCATCGCACCTAAGATTAAGTCAGTGATCCTGTCCCAATGTGGCTGCAAAATTGAATTCAACTTGTTCAAGAGTTTTTCAGAAACCATATAAAAAAACTATTCCGATTAAATTTCTTCAAATTTTCTATTATCTTTTGGTATCGCGAAACCACTGTAAGGTGTTTATTGAGAAAAAAATTGATCATCCAAATGGTATGATTCATAGAATATTATCTTGAAGAAGCTGTGTTGAATAGGAGCTGCCCGACTCATTGAATTTTTTTACACATGAATGTTGACGTAATTTTATGATCTTATGCCCACATGTTTCTTTGCGATCAGAAAATATTTCCTGTAATATCTGTACAACTAACCTAAATACTTATCAAAAATAATGAAATATTTTTTAATGTTAAATTAATTATGTGTGATAAACCCTACTAATTATTAGAAAGATAAATTCTGACGTTCAGAAATGTTTGTAACGTTTACGAAACGCCATAAATTAGCTCAGTGTTCCTAAATATGAAGCCCGGTGGACACAAAATTTCATTGTAATGAAGAAGCTTTTGCAAAAATTTTCACCGGTTAATTTTCCTGAATTTTTGGTAAGTTGTACAGTTCGACCTCCTGAACAGAAATGTCCATGAGCACTCAGTCCTATGACTAGTTTTCGAGAAACTAGGTGTTGAAGTTGGAAAGTGGCAACTTTTTTAAACTAATATTGCTCTTAGAAAAATAACTAAATGAAAATGTTTTGCAAGACTGATATTGCTCACGGATGGGCATTTTTACCTGACTGGTGTTTGGTAAAAATTGGATACAAGGGTGAGTCAAAAAATGAGGTGACAAACTATTTGTCGTACTAAAATGTTAATCGATTGAATTTGTCCATTTTGACATAACCAAATTTTTTACTGGGAGAGTCAAAAAAATCTATTGGTCTTTGTGACATTTTCTATATCGTTGATAAGTGGCGTAATAAACTTTTATAATTTTTTTAATCTATAGCTTATTTCTGTCTTATTTCTTGACCTGCTTCTTATTAATTTTGAATTGTGATATCAGTCACTAACTTCAATTTCCGAACATGAGCAGGTATATGCTGGAAGTTACGATAGGGATATGTGAGTCTTTATGAAAATCCTATATGACATTTTCATCGTAAACAACTTCTTTTGAGAACTTCCATAATAAGGGATATACCAAGGTGTCCGCGGAAGTTGACTCCCCATTAACTCTTTGCTTTCGCAGACATAAAACTGCATTTTTGACAAGTGACTCGTGTATATCTTGTAGTATGCAACTTCATCTTCATTTTATAGGTTCAATTCAGGATTTCGTTTTGAATAATGCTTGGCACAATCTGTACCTTAATATATCATTCGCCTAAAACCAGTCTGAAAAGATTGTCGTATTGGTAAGTAATATTAGTCGCAAAAACATTTTCATTCAAGATGTTTTCCTAATAGCAATGTTACCTCAAAAAATTGCCACTCTCTAACTTCAACACACTGTCTCTCGAAAAATAGCTATAGGATTGAGTTGTGCCAAATTATTCTAAATATTCAGAAAAATTAACTACTGACAATTTTTCCATAAGGCCTGGTTCTTGTTGAGAGAAAGACATTTCAAAAGAAAGTGTGAATGTTTCGATTCAGCATCTTCTACAGGAATTTGTTTCGACTGTTTACCGTTTGTGAAAAATGTGCACAATTTCATCTGAAAAAAGTGTTTGACTAAGCCAAAATTATATGTCATATAAACAGTTTGTTTCAATGGGGTATTTTCTTTCTATACCTGTTTTGTATTATTTCTCGAAGCACAGTTTCTAGATTCATCGAAAGTACTGCAAACGATAGAACTTTCATAATACCTAATCACATTTGAAAATAGTATATGTCCAACTTTAGAAAATAAAAAATTTTTAATTCAGATTACACTGAAAATGTCAACTAGATAACTCATTGTTGCTTTTCTTCGAAAATTAAATTAAATACAGGTTCCGTTGGCCTTGTGAAAGAAGATGAGTCCGGAAATTTTTCAAAAATATGTTCGTTGTATTTTCCCATATTAGGAAGGTCAGGAAGCATTCACCGGTTAATTTTTGAGCTACAAAATTTCCATTCATTGAACAATTCTGACCAACCACAATTTCACATTTTCTTAGTGTATTTTTCCCAGCACTTAAATATGCCTTGCTTGTAAAAATACATCATCTTTCAAAGTCTTGTAAATATAATATAGGTACAAACTTTAGTCGTTAGTACGAATGTCAATGAAAAATTTCTATTAAATATTTGTGAAACTATTATATCTCATTTCAGCTCTCATTTGTTCGACACATATTTTCATGAAGCTCACCTCAAACCAAATAACTTTTTATTAAATAATGGATACTCATACATATAGTATGAGTTGATTGATGATAAGTTGTATATGTATGTATAATTGTACTAATATATATGTTTTCTTAGTTTTTAATATGTCTGGCTCATAATATGTATTCATTGAAAATTAATAAACGTTATATTTAGATAAAATTTTGTTTTATTCTCATCAAATTTCAGTGGAAAGCCACTGGAACTGTAGTGACGAAATGACCGAGACTTTTGCAATCGTATTTAAAACTAGTAAATATTCTCCAGTTTTGAGGCCGACATTCATTGGAAAACGCACGGAAAAGTATGAATTTCTCAATCATATTCTTCTGCCAAAAAGCTCTACAAAAACTTGAAATACTCAACGAATCCATGGAATCAGAAACTATTCTCGAAATAGTCCCCGAACTAAATGAGGTGAATAGGGACAGAAATAATTAAAGTGAAAATGCCTTCAAATTCCAGGTTCGAAAACATTAGGGCTGGTTTTTTATTAATGATGATGCAACTCATTGATCCTCATTTGATCGGATATTCAACTTTCCAATATTGCTATAATAACAAAATCATTTCCTGACTAACCGAAAAAAGCCAAAATGTGAGAGTATTAAGGAAGAAAGTGGCTAAAGACCTATTTGTTTACTGTTTATGCTATAAAAAGCACTTGATATGAGACGTGTCTTTAATAATAAGTGATTAATAAATGCTAAAGCACTTGTAATTTGAATTTGATACATTTTTTAAAAGTTGGTTTTGCGAAATAACACGAATGACTTTGTGAATTATTATTGGGCAAATTCTTGTCTGTGGTAGAAATTAATATTTCTCGACTCAATGTGATTTAATGTATCTGGTCAAGCGAGAGTCAATATGGAATTGAATAGTCTCTATTACAAATAGTTATTGTTATAACCCATTCAGAAACGGGATCACTCCAGTTCGAAATGAATGCTTAGTTTCAGGCAGACTTAGAATCTGTCAAATCTTTTGCTCTGAGACATGTTGGAAACCTGACAGAAATGTTGTGCATATTACAAAAATTACCACACGACCATTCTGGTATGGGTAGTACTGGTAGTACCAAAAAACAATAAATTATGGAATTGATGAATGAGAGAGGATTCAAATCCGCTGATAAAAATGCTTCCAAACTCCAACAGACGGGGACAGAAAATTCTCCCCTGGGCAAGGGATTTTTGAAGAGTTAGTTAATGGTGCGCATCGGAGACTTATAGATCGGATTGTGAACGATAAGCGAGAGATATTAGGTGGAATTATAAAGGACAAGACCAACTTGGGCCTCGGGCACTTTACTCAGACTCGTACACGAGATTCAATGGTGATGAATGATAAAAGATACGTGAATTTCGATATTAATATTCCCTAAACGATTAAATAGGACTAGCTGATATAATAAATTCAAGAATGAGTAAGAACTATCTGAAAAATTGTTGTAACTAACCACTAAGACTCTGATTCCGTAGGCTAAAAAATAATGATAATAATAAGAAGAATAATAACAGAACACCGCTCAAGTTTGTATATAAGTCGAATTTGCTCCATTGGACACGTTGAGCTAGTGAGAGACACCACACAGTTCAATTGTTTCTCTTCATAAACTCTCTAAGAGATTTTTTTTGTTTTGTTCATTTTTATTTCCCTTGTTTAAAGATAGATTTTGTTTTGTTTTGTTCTCCTTCAAAATTACCTCTTTCACTTATTTATTAGATTATTAAAATATATTGGCCACTTTCGTTGGAGACTAGTTTTCCAGTTCTCACTGCGAGTTCCTTCCATCCGCCCCCTCGCGAAAGTCCTAGATCGGGTGGTGCGGTGGCTGCGGGCGATTCATTCACCGGCTACCAGTCCCGTAGCACCCGATTCGATGCCCCTCCTGGGCTCCCACCGAAGACCAAATTTTCCAGTTTCCGCAGCGAGTTCCTTCGATCTGCCTCTTTCTGAAAACCCTAAAAGGCCTGGTACTCAATCTGGTGGAGCGGCGACAGTGGGTAATTCATCACCGGCTACCAGTCCCGCAGCACTCAATCCGAAGCCCCTCTACTCCTCTACAGCTCCCACTGAAGGCAGATTTAAGTTCTCGCATCCCTCTGTAATGTGTTAGTGGGTATGTGTTGAGCGTCGAAGAAACATGTGTTTTTTGGCGTCGGCCTACGGTAAGCTAGGGCCAACGGGTCGCTACTCCCGTTGGCTGCAACGCCTCAGCCAACCTATGTTTGATTTGACATTCTACCCCTAACACCGAACCCTATCAATTGAAATCAATATTACTTCAAACCTACTCTTTCTCGCGAGAAGCCCGAACTTTCAATCCCTTCAGATAGGTTGCTCCAGATAAGCCTTAAGCACTCAGATAGCTGGTTTGTTTATAACAACCATAACAACCTAAGTCGTAGTGGTGACAGCATTTTGCATTTTATTTTTTTGTATATGCTCTTCAAGCTTATATTGAATAGTATTGCTGTTCGTCGTCTGTTTCAAAAATCTGAGTAATTTTATGAACTGAAAACCAATTTGTAACTTAAAGAAAGTGTTTTGATAAGAATGTGTGTTAAAAACTTTAGAATCAAGGATTTGGGAATGACTATTTTCTCTCGCCTTTATATATATTTAGCTAATTTGTCTTAAAACATAAGAGCGTTTGAGACCCTGAGGAATATTCTTCAAATTATCAGGAAAACTCCATTTTGAATTATTGTTTTCAGATTTTCTAGTTCTTTCTCTTCTCTAGTGGATAGAATGAGTTCATGTTTCACTTGGACAGAACCTGTTGAATTATTTGGAACTCTAGTTCATCATCTTCCTCAGTTTCATAACCAGGGTGTGTTCAATCTCGGCTGAATATATCTGCTAACGGTATATCTTTTCCTCTTCTGTAATCACTTTGGGATAATATTGCAGAATGTTGAATACAATTCGTTGCACTCTAGCAAGTACGGATTGTAGTGGTTTGATGAGAATAGACTCAAGAGGTTTGTGATCACATTCGTTGGTAAGGTTCTTGTCATAAATATATTCGCGAAATTTCTCGCTATCTATCTTACTTTAGGAGATAATAAAGCGTTTTCATATAAATCAGCAATCCTGTATGTTCAGGGGAGAACATTGCACTATGTTTCAGTGTCTAACTTTTCCTGAAATCTCTTGTTATTGGCTTTTATGATTGTTCACCGAAATGAATGCGCACTGAGAACTTCCTGCTCATTGTCAACGTTTGAATGTATAAAGTTTCACCCTCTTCTACATCTTCTTTTATTTTATCACTTACGACACTGAGTTTTTTGTTTTTTGCTGGAATATTATCTCTAGGACCAACACCGAGTAGAGCGTATCCTTTTGAATTACCGATTTCGCATTTTCTACCAAACGCAGGACATTTCTTTCTTTGGTGTGTACTACCACATCTTCTGCACTTGATGAATGTTTCATTATTCAGCTCATTTGGCAACTGTTTAGTTGTTGTTCACTCACCACTACAAATTGCGATAGCTTTCTGGAGATCCAGGTTGTCTTCGATGAGTAATTATTTCCATACTACATCAGTTTGGCTCCGAACACTCTCCAAGTTTCCAAATTCACAGCTTTTGAGTAGCGTTTTAATTTTTTCCAAAAACTTACAATCTGGAAAAATTGATATCTTTCGAATGATATACCTATGCGTTTTTTATATGAAATATCTTTTGGCTGTCAAGCTGTAAGACTGAATATACTGAATATTTGGATTTGCATATCTTTGGGTCCAATTGTATCAGTTGTAGCATACAATCAAAATTTTTGTAACCAGCTTTTTTCTTGTTCATTCCATACACTACCTATATTTTTAGTATTCAAAGTGAGATTCTTGGATGGCCATCTGATGATGGAACTTTGTAGCGAGCTGCCCTAATTCTCTTGATAGATTTTAGATTTTTTTTTTTTCAATAACATCTACTACCTCAATACTGCATCACAAATCTAACTAAAATTGACCAATCAGTTAAGTATTTAATTCTCCACAAAATAAGAACTAGGACGATTAGCGATGTCAAAATAATACTGGAAAACTAAGTTCAGACTTTTCCATTCTTCACTGTGCCTCTCTTTTATGAACATATTCCGTGACCACTCTAGCTTAACGAAAAAATAAAGGGTAGCTTTTTCTACGGCGGCCGATGAAAGCGATGTATTGCCCTCCTGGAGGGACACCGTTGCTACGGTGAAAAAGGATGGATGCATTCGAGCCGAGCAGGAAGTTCTCAGTGCGCGTCCATTTCGACGAACAATCAATTCATACACATGAAATATGACAGTGGAGTCGTTGTTTTGTGAAAATGTGCAAATGTTTCACGTTCGGTTTGCTTTGTAAATAAAAAAACTGTTGATTATAACCTGCTACTGGAATTAAGTACCACAAAACGTAACTTTCAATATCAGGTTATACCGTGCGTTCTAGCAATGCCTATGAGACGACTACGAAGTGGGTGTAGAGGCAGCTATCAACAAAACAAGAATTATACAGTTCAAAATGAGAATTGAAAAATAAAAAAAAATACAAAATGTCCTAATATTCTTCATAATCAGAATATATAATGATTTGTCCTAATATCAAGGACTCTCTGGGGCGCAACTGGAAGTTTTATAAAAATCAGCCAAAAGGTTTTTGAGTAATTAATAAAAAACTCATTTGTTTCTTGAGATTCTGACCCCCCAGTATCTCAAAAACGAAGCCAGTTAGAATACATGCTTATAGGAAAAAATCTCAGTTTCACCTAAAAACACAATCTTAAACGTTTGGCGTTTCATACCTGGGTCACCCTGTATATTTCTTTGAAATTAAAATAAAATCCTAAATAAATGAGAGTGGGTCTTTCAAGTATCTTTTAGATGGAACCTGCATATTTCGAAACTTTGTTACACGATGAGAAGTATACTCTCTATAAATTCAAATACCTATTAAAGTTCATAGGAATAAAACTTCTGAAAATGTTCTATCAGTAAAGCACTGGATGACCATCTTAATAATTTCAAAAACATTTTCTGAAAATAAAACCTATCAAAACACTCGAACCGATACTCACCTGATCTTCTATTTTATCTTAAATTTTTGACGTGCCACAAAATATTATTTTATGGCAGAGTTGAATATCTCAACAAAAATTGAATCTTTATACACAGGACAGTTCAAATTCGAGTATGCTTTGGGATCTCGGTAACGGTAAAAAATAGAGGGAGGGTGAAATTGGGTCAAATTGTGTATTTTAGAGGTCAATTACGCGAAACAAAAAAACCGGATCTAGCTTCCTTAGTTCTGGTGTTATACAGGAAAAATCAAAAGTTTAAAAATTTCTATCTCACCTGATTAATTCTTGACTCAATTTTTCTGATAGTTTTTTTTGACAGTTCGAACATATATTGTCAATCTTTACTAAAATATAAAACTCGTTGCACTTGAATTATTAGTATCTCCAAGTCCTTGAAGTAACTGAGATTTCTCCTGGTAGGTGATCTTTTCATTACAGTTTTTGTATTTATTATTGTTACTTTATTCTGTCATAGCTGTAATAATGTATTGTATGTGATGTGAAGGATGCTGCTGACAAAAAACAAAAATTGTTATAGTTTTAACGACGAAAAGTTCCTACTTATAAAAACTGTTTCTCGTTAAATAAATCAGTTATCCAGATGAGATTGGATGAGATTGAACGAAGTGTTGATGTTAATTGAAAAAACGTGAAAAACGCCAAGAGAAAAGAATCGGAGAAAATATTGAAAAATGTTAACAATACATAAATCCTAAATAAGAAGTCTAGCATCAAAATTCCAATTTTTATATAAATTTGATGAATGTTGTAAGCAGCTATTATCAAGTATGATGTACCTACAGTACATGATCTTTTCCATGCATATGGTATTCAAAAACCAATTAGTCGGTGAAATTAGGTTTTTGGAAGCAAAAACATTCAGCATTTTCATTCAAGTCTTTGTTATCCACAATGAGATAACTGATTCATCATTTCAATAATATACCATAGAAATGACAATCATTCAACTATTACATCAAAAGCAAGTAATGTAAATATGGGTATTTTTTCATTTTCATAAAGTCATCTAATATCGAAATGTCAATCATTCTACTATTATATTGAGAAGAAGTAATAACGATATATCAATCATATAATATTGAATCGCCAGTCATTTAACCATATTCAAAACAACAACAAAAATGTAGGAGTTTTAACCATTTACACAATTATTTCGAAAAAAATATCTTGATCACTCTGAAAAGGTTTCTATGATGGAGCCTACTTAATTCTGAAATATTTTAAAGTTTATACAATTTTGTATTATAACAGCCTAAAGTATATGGACATTCATACCATATCAAAAAAATTAAATATATTTAATTAGACGTATCTGTGATTTTATACCTCCTGATATGATTTCATCTTTTGATTGAGAACTAATACAATGATAAAAAAGAATTTCATTCAATAAACCAATAATAATGTAGTGACAGGGGTTTTGATTTATCTCACCACCCAAACCCTATTTTTAACACAATGGCATGTATTTTAAACTCCAGGTGGCTATATCTCCTCGGAAGAATTCAAACTTCGGAAAATAGACAACTGTGGATCCGAATTCAACCCTATTGGAAATGGCTTCAAAATGAAAGACGAACGACTGGTTTTTAATCTCCAATGAGTTTATCCGATTAACTCAGTGAATTTCATCTGGATATATGACCTTTTCAGTACGATTTAGATAAGTGTAAAATATCTCTCAGTTGATAGAGGGATTGTGAATTTGACGACGCTTATTATAATGATCGTAGTTTGAAATTCTGTACTCGACACAAAATAAAAACCATGCGACCCTTGTGAAATAATATTTCCGACTCCATGCAAGCAATCTAATGTGAATTATCCCATATAAAAAATACTATTTACAAAAGATAATTCATTTATAAACAAAAATAAAAATTATGTTATTCCAGTTCAGCCACGGAAGGTGGATATATCATCTATCATCTAAAAGGAATTAGAGATTTCTGCATACTCGGAATACTAATAATGAAAGAGTGCCATCGCCCATAGCGGAAACTTTATTGTCGAGGGAGATACCAATCTTTCTTGACTTACACTGATGCTATATGAGAAAATTTTCAAGATGATCCCAGCTCCGAATTTTGTTGAAAATTTTCTGGGTATTATAAAGATAAATTGGATTACAGTTGATTGAAGGCATTTCTTCCTTCTTTCCCAATGTCTATATATTGGAGAAAACGTAAGAGGTTTTATATGACTCGACAAAGGGCTTAATCAGATATTTCATTTTGTCATTGTATATATGGGTTAAACGGGAAGACTGGGGGTTATTCGATTTTTAATTTGTCAATTTCATATATCTATATCATCATAGACATTTTTATTGTTATCAAAGAGCAGTTTGTAAACTACACACTTTGATGTGCAAAGGAAATTAAATTCATCGATGTAACAAGAAATTGGTCTCAAAAAGTTCCCATCAGTTCGATTTATTATCGAAAAAGGAGGTACAATTTTAGGTTATATTCATGTCAAAATCATCATAAAAAAGAAGAGTTGAAATTTAATAAAGCGAGTGCATGAAGGTATGGAAATTCTTGAAACTAAAGTAGTTAATGATTGGTATTTTTTTTTAAAGACTAACGAGGAAAATTAACAGTCAGATTTAAACCTTAGATATGGAGTTATAATTTTATTTAGATTCCCCTTTGTGTGTTGGGGGTGAATATTTAAAATTATATCATAATCTTTTCTTATGACTTCAAATTCCAGCCTTGCATATTTCGACGTTCCTTTCATCTTTTCCTCATTCTCAAATGCCTCGCCGAAAGAAAGTTTTGAACTTTGCCTGTATTCATCAACTTTGGAATGCTCCCTGACATCTATGTTTTCATGGAAAGGATGTGAGATTCAATAATCTCCGTCTTAACACTTCTTTGTGTCTCCATTTTCCATATACTGCATATCACAGTGAATATAATTCTGCTTCGTCTCAGAGATTCTTTCGAAAGTTCTCTGTGGAATTTATCTTAAAATTAGAGAGACAGAAGTACTTCCTGGATGTTAATTCCATCCTCTAAGCAGGTACAGTGATGAAGGAAATTATATTATACATCTACTTTGAAGAGAAATAAGTGATAGAGTAGTCAAAAAGAAATGTCGAGTAGAACCAAAATAAACACTTTTGATTGATCAGTTTTGTCACCCAAGTCACTTTCATAAATATCTACTGTCTTTATACGCTTCAATAAGTACGCTGCAATAAGTTGCAAGATGTTTTGACATTCCATTCAAAACAATATGTCGATCACAATCAAATCAATGGATTCACGTATTTCGGGTATTCATGTATTACTGTTAAACAAATACACCAAACGCATTGCATCGCTTTCTGAAGAACTGTAAATTGAATTAATGTGATGGATTGGTACAAGGAAAAACAAGGGGCTCAATCTTGATCTTTCTGTAAAAAAGTAATTGGGAAAATCTTCTCTGGATTTTCCTGTTCAATTCTGCCCGCAGAAACGTGTCTGTATTCCAGGTAACAGAGCTACAGTGAAGCTTAGAACGGTCAATCGAATCAAGTAGTATGCATAACGATTGAATTCTGCAGGATCGTATGGTAGACCACGTTTCTCAAAATCCTTCAGATATTATACTGCATTTTATATCACATGTGCTGCAGAGAAATAGAGTACTGCATAATAAAATAGGTGAAGAAAGCCATTAAAAAAAAATCAATCCAGAATTTTATTTACATATTCATTCAATTGTTATTAGTGATTTCAGTTTATTATGTTATAGATGTGCAATTTTTGAAAAGTTGCTGTAACTTTTTTCCTGTCAAAAATGTCTTGTTTCTATGAAAACATTTCAAGAGCACTTTTTTTATGGTGTAAGTAGCTTAGTAGCTTTTTAAATCAGTAATTGAAACTCATAGTTTCAATAAAACTGATAACAATTTATATTATATTGACTACTGATAAATGAAACTCCAACAATAATAATACTGATTATAAAGAACGAACAATGACATATATTTCTTCAGAAAAGGTGTTCAAAATGTATACCAGCTTCGCCTACACACAGGCGACACCTTTTCTGAACGTTTTTTGCCGAATTAATTAGTTCAATATGAGTGAGAGAATCTAGAATTGGTCGGCAATCTGAAAATAAGATCTTTCAATCTTCCCCAGAGGTTAATTTCCATAGGCGTTAGGTCCGGTGACCTGACCGGCTAACGGTTGGGTCCTTGGTTGGATATTCAATTATTACCAAAAAAATTGCAGCCAAACAGTTGGTGATAATTGCAGTGTTGTGAGACGAAGCCCCTTCTTATTGAAAATATATTTCTCTGAGCTTCATTAGTGGCAATTCATCACCAAGGGGTTCAATATTTTGCATTAAAATTTCTACATACCTCTGAGATGTGTGAGGGCCATTATAAATGAACGGGCCGATAATTCTACCCCTAAAAACACCTGCCCACACACTAAATCCAAATCTTCCTTGACTTGTCTGCTGCACAAGGATATGAGGAGAATACAATTTAACGAAAAGTCACGCTCTTGATTATAATTAAAAGGTTGTCTTCTTCCTGAAAACGTCTCGTGATACAAATTACTTGCTGCTAAAAGCTCTGTATTTCAAAGATGACTCAAACAAAACATCAAGTGTTCTACATTTTTGGAAAGGTAATTTTAAGCTCTATTGAAATATGCAGGAATACACAGGGTGTCTCTTTGAAACACATATTTTCCCTTCAATAAATCTGGATATGTTATTTGGAAAAAATAAGCTATTGACACCATTAAATTCTACGTAAAAAAGTGCTTTGGAAATGATTTCATAGCGACAAGAAATTTTCGATAAGAAAAAGTTAAGTACAGCAACTTTTCGAAAATGCACATTTTCGAAACACATGCTGTAACTCAGAAACGATGATAGATATCAATATGCGGTTTTCACCGTTAAGTTTGTCATAAAACCTGACCCTCAGCCGTCAGTTTTAATCTATCTAGTTTGAAAACACGACTTTCTCTTCAAAAGTGTCCAGTTTGGCCCACTCTGTACATCTATTAGACGTTTTTTGGGCATTAATTGTACGTCCATAGTAGTGTCCTGGTCGTTCATTGAATTTGCATTGAATCAATTCTGAACATCCATTGGATATATTGAACGTCCATTGGACATCCATTGTAAGTACATGTGCTGTATAAGATATCTATTTTTCGCCACGTCACCGAATCTGGTCATTTTTGTAAATTTAGTAATTTGGAACAACGGGTTCGTTGTTCAGAAAAGTCTCCAGCGAAAGGGCGGCGCCATAGTTGCTCTCTGTTAGGAAACTTTCCAAATACTGGTTTTTTGTTGTGGAAACCATTACAACTCGAAATCTCAATCTGGCAGGTTGATACTCTATTTGATGTCTATTGGAATTCGTAATTAACTCATTTTCCAGGAGCGTAAGCCAGTTGAGCACCGCCTCCATTGCAGCCAGAAAGGTTTTCTATAGGGACTTTACTGGAGGACGGGTCTCATTGTGGGCTGTGGGACGCTTGCACGAAGGACATTTATTTCCTTGGCTGGGGCCCCCTGTCCTAGCCAGCAGGACTAGCGCCATTCTGAAGTTGGGCTTGCTGGCACATTTGACGAATATCGCAATTGCTCTGATAATTCCTCTTGGGGTGGTTGAATCTTTAGCACATATGGCACTGTTCTACAGCAGCACTTGGCCTTCGGCGCTCAGTCATGATCATCAGATTCATCATTCCAGTGATCTGGTATCGACTTCGCTCTATCTTGGTTACCAGGTCGACAATAAGCGGCATCGGTTTTTTGTTCGATCCGAGCATTCTGGTTACTGATTTGAATTAGAACCCCATATCCATCAACTCGTTGATGATATGTTTGGTCTCAAGGGACGTCTTCTCTTTGTTCGACAAGTAGGAGAATTGCTGAGCTCATGAGCGGTGACTGCTTTCGCAACGTCTTCTACGCCGTTTTCAACCATTGTGGCACCACATCCAGCGGCCTTTCATATTTCAATTTAACTCATGGTAATGATTCTCGAGTGCCATCTTTATCAATGACATCTACTGAATAGGTCTCTTCAATCAACAATAACTATTGTGTTGTGATCATGTGATCCTGCTGTATTTGGAAGCTATTGGCAGTCAATTTTATCCGGAAATTTGCATGAACCATAAAAACCATTTGGTTAGACTGTACTCAATCACAATATTTGATTTGATTTTTCATTTGGCTTCTGAACTATTTTCCACAAAAAATTTAATGGTTTCATTTCCCATTCGATTGATGACACGTTAAATTAAACTTACCTCCATCGGCCCATTAGCTCAGTTGGTTAGAGCGTCGTGCTAATAACGCGAAGGTCGCGGGTTCGATCCCCTCATGGGCCAGAGTTTTTTCTTTTTCCACATCTCATTACCTCGAGTACAGCTAGGCAGGCGTTCACAGTGAACGGACACAAATAAATCTGGCGACCTCGATCTGGTTTTTTGCTAACAGCTTTTTCCGGAATAACTCCTCATCTTTCAGTATGTCTGCACAGAATGAGATATCCAAACCCACGCATAAGCATCACAGGAGGCGTGGAAAGGTTGTAGCCAGCGCCCTCTCGGGAGGACCCCCGGTCAACTTGTTGCCGTGCACATCCGGCTTGGAATACGCTTCTTAGAATTATGATTAAATAGACAAAAAAATCTTATTTGTTTATGCAGTAAAACGCATCTATCCTCTGGTTTCCAGAACGTCACATCTGAGCCTGGATAATAAAATTCTCATTTATAAGCAGATGATGCAACTAACGATGTTATATGCCTGACAGGATGCAGAACAAGGTACTTCGTATTATCACCAAGAGTGATGGATACATTTGTTTGGATGCGTTGCGAGAGCTTGCGGGCATCGACTCCATCCCGGCATATTAAAACAGTTGGAGTACAAATTTCACAAATACTTTCTCCTCAGAAGCCCCATAACCAGATACATTACTTGGCTTAGGATATATGATAATGAACCCCGCAAACACGGTGGGCTCATATATCAATCGGTGGATCTCTTCCAGGAAAAAAGAGAGGAACCGGTGCCATACGGAATCTAGTTCACTATCTATAACGCTCAGTACCTGAACTCGATTATTTGCTTATAGCCTTTTCCGGGACATCTACTCATCAACGTACCCCATAAACACAAAATTCCACACATAACTTCGAGGAGAAGCTGAGTCCTGAGCTGGACTTTTGGTTTTTGACACGAATAATTACTTAAACTGTTAATTCTATAAATAAAGACATTTTGACTTTTGACTCCTGAATTTTGACTATAGTTTTTTCCACATCTGGTATACTATTTTCAAATGAGTTATTCTTGATTTATATTTTCCTTGAATTGAAAAGCGTTTTCCAAATAAGACAAGTATTTTTGATTATTTTGAGCTCATTATTATTATGTAGAATTCGATACTTCACTGACAAAATCAGTAACTTACTAACAAATTAATTCATTTGTCCTTTTGCAGTTGTACAGATTTCTTTGAATCTCTCAACAGTCATGTGAAGAAATCGTTGATGTAGTCTTACACCTCCATAAAGTGAAAATGGTGCAGTTAGATTACAAGTGCTATAAACGTCTTCTCACGAGTGTTTAATAAAGGAATGTCTGAGAAGAGTTTAGAATCATATAACATAATATACCTACTTTTTCTACGAAGTCATATTGAACCAAGAATATTAATTCAATAAACTGACGCTCAAATATTTTCTTTCATTTCACTTCAGTTTATATTCACTTCACTATACAATATCCATACAAATGGAAATAAGTTGAAAAATTCCTATAGTTTCAACAACTACTGACATTGACCAAGACGTGTTTAAAGAATGGAGTGACCGTAGATCATATTTTCAAAAATTTCCTCTGAACGCAGTTCGTCAAAATATGACCAATCGATGGTTTAGTACAATAAATATCTGTACACTGACTGCGATTTCAGTTATATGAGTAGAAGAAACGATAAATATTGTATTAGTATAAAAAAATTTAAAAAAGTTAGCAGAGCGTGGTTTCGATCCACGGACCTCTGGGTTATGGGCCCAGCACGCTTCCACTGCGCCACTCTGCTTATTGAAACAGCAAGTGAAAAAAGCTAGCGCGCTGGTTCAAGGTCCTCTATTAGCATGACAGATAATCAAAACAAATCAGTAATGCTTTGATTAAATTTTCAATAAAACCAAATTTATCATAACATATGTATATATGAAAAACTGTTTCCGATTAATACATGAATATATGCCCTACCGGGCTGACAAGGCGAAGGAGGTGCCAAACCAAAAACCTGAAGGATACTTTCCATTGATTATGTAGTACTTTTATTACAGGGTACTTACAATTTACAGCACACATTCACGCGATGGATGACGCTCCTCCTCATGGAGAGGTTTCTCCATAGTCAGCTAGTCGACCCCCTCAAGAATTTTGTATTGAAAAATGTATGAGTGTTTTCCCATTCCCACGCAGCGAGGAAAAACAAATAAAAGAAGAGAAAGCGAAAGCACCCATCTTTCCCCCAACCCACGACCCCTCCCATCAGAGGGCATCAAGCCAATACTGCACAGAAAGTCCTTGCAAATGATCCATCGAGTTACCTACTCAGTGCCATGAGGTTGTGGATCTCCATAACCTCCCAGTTAACACATATCCTATGGATATCCGTTTCATATCCAATTCTGGTCGGAATATCCCCGGATTTGAAATGGACATCCATCGAGGATCAGTGACGTAGCTAACACCCCCGCAACCCCCGCGGCGCGGGGGGGCGCAAGCTTGACAGGGGCGCAAGGAAACCAGAAATTTTTGCCTCACATTTAAAGGAGGGTCTGTTTTTTCATAGGGAAATTTGGGCGCTTCCGTCCAGAATTAGTTATCTTATGTAATAAGTTTTATCAATTATTGTACAAAGTGGCAACATGGCCTAGTTCAGAACGCTTTTTATCGATTGAGCAACAGGTGCCTCTTGCAATTGCATCGAAATCCAAGACCCCCACATAAGCTCTGTTGCCAGAATGTACATTTTATCATTTTTTGCCTTCAGAACTATAATATAAAAGAAATTATTTGAAGATGTTCCAGAATGGTTTGGAGGTCAAAATTTTGGGAAATCGTTTCTTATTTATAAATCTATAAGTAGTTATACAAAATCTTATGACCGGTAGCATGGGGCCCAAAAGAAAACACCCTGCTTCAAAAACTCCCGCCCTCGCTCTTTTGTCGCTGATTGTTTACTGCCAATAAACACTTGTTTCCTTTCTCTAGTAGGTACTGTTTTCAATAGAGAAAAATGTATGGGTTAGATAAGGGGGTAGGGGCGCAAGCAGGTTCCTGCGGGGGGGCTCGCTGAAAGTTAGCTACGCCACTGTCGAGGATGTGTAATGGATATCTTTCAGAAGATATTTTATGGATAGCCATAAGATATCCAAAGCAATCATAAAATCATATGAATAAAACAAAGTTTGTGTTCAACCTATATTTTTGAACTTCCATATTCGTACGAAAATTTCTTCTTTCAACTAATACTACATAGCTCGTATCATTGTTTTTTCTTGGACTGAGATGGATATCCATAAGATATTTATCGATGGTCGATGGATTCGAAATGGATATCTTCCAGAAAATATTCTACAGATAAACATAAAATATCCTAGGCAAGCCTAAACGAATATTTCAGCATTCAAAGTTGAAAAGGAGATAAGCGAGAAACCTTGAAGGATCTAACCGCCAAGAAAAGGAAGGAAATAAACCAAAAAGAAAATACCCGACTAGGTAGGACAAGCAAGTCATATTTTCCTGGAAAGGAAAGAGAGAACTAAAAATATACCTGGGGTGCTATTCTTGACCATTCGCAATAATAATTGTACTCGTATCTTTACTTTCTAAGTTAGTGATAGCATGTCAACGACATGCAGATGACATCAGAATGTGACGATACATTTACACGTTATTAATGCGAACAGTCAAGAATGGCACCCCTGGATACGACCCAAAGTAAACTGGAAGACAACTGTATAGGCTGACAAGCCACAATACAATTTTACTCATTGTTCTGTTGCAGGGGTGCTTGGTAGCGAGGCGGTTAGATGCCGATTGTATGTGGTCAAATTCGAATCCTGGAAAACGAGAAAATTTTTCTCAATTTCATAGAAGTCGATAGGCAATGTACATAAGTTGTCTAGATGCCAATCCCGAAGTCTGTTGCTTGCTTGGAGTTCGCGCCGACCACCCGGGGTTGTGCTGCAGGTTTTCCGGGTTCTCCTACAGCTGAAAAGTGAATACGCCACCAAAAATCAGTAAATCGCCCCGGAGCGCCCCGGCAAATAATAATAATAGCCGTCTTCTGTAAAAATATGTGTAAATAAATAAAATAAAATAGAACAATACATTAATATGTTATTCCAGACATACTTAATGGACATCACTAACACGAACTTAAGCAGAAGTCGAATCAATCATATAGTCATTTATTTAGTAATTGAACAGTTAACAAAAATAATTGAAAAATTATGATTTCCTAAGCTTTATTTACACCATTCACATATTCTTCAAGAGAGTAGAAGGAGTTTTCAAGCAAAAATAATTTTAATGTTTTATTGAAAGCGAAAGTTCCTAATTTTCTGAATTCCACTGGAAGAATGTAATAGACGTTCAAATTCAGTGATTGTGTTATTAATGTAGGAATTCTTTTGTGAATTTCTATCAAAGTATTCCAAATGTAAATAGAAGGAAGAATCATGATTTTTTAATTTTTAAAGAGAGGTTTTAATACCTTTTTTTTGTTGACGGAAAACGCTAGAAACTGCAGATGAGTTTCCCCAAACGACAATGCCATAATTGAGATGAGAATTTCAGCATTCAAAGTTGAAAAGGAGATAAGCGAGAAGCCTTGAAGGATCTAACCGCTAAGATAAGGAAGGAAATAAACCAAAAAGAAAGTACCCGACTGGGTAGGTCAAGCAAGTCATATTTTCCTGGAAGACTTCGCATAATGGTATAGGGTGTTGTCTTATTTAGCTGACAGAAATAATTATGTAATCATTGAAAAATAATTATGTAATCATTGAGAAAGAATTATTGAGTGTTGTTATGCCACTATCAAGTTTTATAATTTCATTGAATTCATTACTGATCACGAACCCAACGTGTTAGTAATGAATTTGTTGAATTCAGTCACCTAGATTGCAAAGACTCCGGATGAATTTATGGAAATATGATATCAAGTTGGAATATTCTCCAGGAAAATTTAAACATATATTGCCGATTATCTATCGAGGAATTAAAGTAGGTACTGAAGTTTGTGGGGAGGATGATGATATCAATAAAATGGTGCCTTTCGTTGAGAATGAGTCAAAGTGAAGAAGAAATGTTGTGAAGGACTACAATGAAAGATGAAATATCGAAAAAAGTTGCAAAGTTTCTTGGTAAAAAATTGAGTATGAGGATGAGATGAAATATTTTTATCAGCTTTGATATATGAATTCAATGTACTATTGATTCACGGAGGTAGTTTAGAGGCCTTTGCGTGAGATTATAACGAAAATTTCACACCTCTACTTTTTAACCAATAAGATGCTTTAATTTTGACTAGTTACCATGGCAACTAAAAAAATTTCCGGAATTTTTTTCGTGGCACCACGATATTTGAGTAGAAATTTTTTGACAGTTGAAAAGGTAAACATATGATCTATAACAAATTTGTTCAATTATTATGCACTAACAATTTATATTTCAAAAAACGTAGATTACAATGTTGCTTGAATTCTAACCCATCTTCACTTCTTAATGGTGAATAGGAAGGTGACGAATTAATTAGATGCCTGTGTTATATGTAATATTTTGAAACAATTTTGTTCAAATCTCTTTTACGCAAAAGGCCATATTTACTTGACATCTGCAGCAGACTTTCGGATTTTCTTAAACAAACCATTCGACTCTAACGCTTCCTGGTCGTAATCTTCCATCAAATTCGTTAAATATATTAATTTTGGATGACATATTTGCACTCGACTCAACTCTTTGCAGTATTTACATAAATTGTACTTTTCAAAGCATTTCATTTTTCTCAAATTGTTTAACGCAAATGCTTACAAGAAATGTTTTACATAAGAATATCTTTGTTTGCTGGTTTACTAATGTTACCAATATAAACCTCATCTGTCAAATGCATGGCCGCCTATATCACGGCCACCTACTGCAACAAACCATGTTAATATTATATATTTTACATTAGAAGTGTTATAGATTACTTTAACAAAAAATAAATTTCTACCACCTTTAGTGACCTAAAATTATGAAAGGGTGATAGACTGATCTAATACCCATCTGAGTTTTAGCATTTGGTGTAATTAAAGTTGGTAATATTTTTCATTTAACGAAACATGGTGGACTTGACAAGCAGTGAAATCAATTTAAAATGTCAGATTGGATTAATAATTTTTTTCCAAATTATGGTGTGAAATTTTTAAGCTCTTGTGATATTATAAGTGAAAATTCTGCATGAAGGTCATTTTGGTGTAACTCGCACAAGAGATAGATCACCTGAAATCCTGTTTTGGCCTGGTATGTCGCAGGATATTGAGAGAATGATTATTAAATGTGATATATGTGAAAGGTACAGGATGTGCAAATTGTAAAGAGCCCTGGATATCGCATGAGATTCCAGACTTGCCATTTAAAAAAATCGTACCTATCGGATATTCTTGAATAAGGGCATAAAAATTATCTCGTGATAGACTACTTGACCAAATAGCTTGAAATAATACCTCTGACGGGTAAGCCAAGTTGTGACGTAACAAGTGTATTCAAACAGATTTTTACCACACATGGTGTTCCTGATCAAATTATTTCAGACAATATATCTTATACTTTTTATGAATGCAAGAAATTTGCTCAAAATTTTGAATTTGAATTCAAACCAAGAAGATCTCCTGATGAAATATTGTTCGCTAGAAAACTGAAAACAAGGTTACTCGTCGTTGACTATCAGAAAAATTGAGTCGAATAATTCAGACAAGGGTTATAGAAAGGAAAACAAAAATCGAAATTTAATGTATCGAGTTGAATTCAGAGATTCATGTTTCGGATAGAACCCGAGAGCTTTTAAGTTCGAGGGTTTAATTCTTCGAATTTAACGGGATGAATTTATTATTATTTACCGCAATGTCACACAACTTGTGAAATGTGTTACATACATTCACGCAACTGTCATGCCATGCATGCCATGCATTTTATTCGCAAAAAGAACGAAGCGGGATTATCGGCGGATAATTTTGACAGCTGAGGAAAATAATCAAGGGTAATATAACAAGCCCTTGATAAATAGTCGACTATTTTTATTGCATCTAAATTTCGACTGTATTTTATAATAATTTAACGAGACATTATTTTGGCATTAATAATCTGATGAGAGCCCGAGAGCGAAGCTCGAGGGCTTTCATCTCTGATTATTAATGCCAAAATAATGTCGAGTAAAATTAATAAATACAAGAGAAATTTAGCAGCAATAAAATAGTCGACAATTAACCAAGGTCGTGTTATATTTATGAAGACTATTTCTTGAATCCAATTCTTTATATCAGTCATATGAATGACACTGTATTGTCAGAGATTGTAGCCACACGATTACCTTATCTATCTCTTCATTTATAGTTTCTCCAAATCGATTCATTTTCAAATACTTATACAGCTTCAACACGATTGATTTTATTTGACGTTTAATATGTATTTATTTAGAGTACTGTCAGATGCTCAGGCTCCTTGATATGAGTATCATGCTGAAGAGTCGGTGACTATTGTGCATCATGTAAATAGTCGCTAATAGAGCGTGTTGATTGGTCCTGTCAAACAGGAAACAAACGTATGATTGGTTGATGACTGATATTTAATAGACGAAAGAAATAATCACGTAAATCGGTTGCTAAGTTTTATCTGGTCATTTTTATGATAACTCATAATGTATCTTAAAATATTTCTGATGAACTAGAGCCATTGGAAATTATGGAAAGCATGCTCGGTAATGGAGCATAATGATATTTCATATTAGGAGTAAAATATTTTCAAATGAATAATACCCCATGTAAGCTGCCTTGAAACCCAAATTGATATATTTATAATCTCTAGTATAGGCGGCATAGTTCGAAGTGGGGGAAACCGGAATTTAACGCACCCTCTCATATATTTCCAAAGCAATTTCAGTTCATAGCTCAAATTCCGATGCCTTTATCATACCCTCTCCGAGTTATCTTTCACGATCCACTCCAGCTCTTATTGAGTTCTTATTAGACCCTTCCTTCAAATTTTCTTATTGGATTACCTAAATTCAATATCTTCATGACAAAGACCCTCGTGATTGTGCTTTATTGCGTATCTCCTCGTTCCACGCTGATAATAAATACAAAACGGTTCAGATATTCCGATCATGCAAAAACAGCTTCATGAAATTCAGATCGGTGCATCGCATTCACTCGACCTGCATCCCTCTGACATGATTAGTTATCGAAGAGTGGGCTTGTAAAATGCTGGATGAGAGAGCGAATGGTATTATTGATTGCATTCATGACTATGAATTCAAAATTGGTTCAGGTAAACTTTAACACAAATAAATATATTCACGTTCTTGTAGAGTGAGAATCACTTGTGTCAATACGTAATAATGACCCACTGAAGCACTGAAATTATGCAGACTAAGCTGAACATTAGGTTAATTTTGTACAATTGTGAAGGTAGCGGCTGCAGTTTTTTGTGATTTTTCCAAAGCTTTTGATTGTGTAAATCATGAGATACTTTTGCTTAAACTCCATCATTATGGCTTCAGGAATATGACTCTCAAGTGGTTTGAATCTTATTTATCCGAACGAAATCAGATTGTAAGATATTCAGGATATTCAAAATCAAAGAATATCAATTGTGGAGTACCTCAAGGCTCTATACTTGGACCAATTCTATTTTTATTATATATAAATGATCTATTTAATATCCAGATTTCAGGTTCTTTCACTGTCTTTGCTGATGACAGTACTATACTTTGGCATCACAAAAACAAGCAGGATCTCGAGCAATTAATATGTTATGATCTTAAAAAAGTGAAGGATTGGTGTGATTCAAATTTACTATCATTCAACATAAGAAAATCTAACATGATATCTTTCAGATGTCATCTTGAAGACATTCCGTTAGACAATAACATCATTGAAAATAAAACGACTTTGAAATATCTTGGAGTTTATCTGGATAATTCGTTGAAATTTGAAGAGCATGTTGAAATATTATGTAAAAAACTCTCTTCGAGTTGCTACGCATTGAGAGTTGTCTCGAATGAATTAGGATTTTCAGTTTCTAAGCCAGTATATCATTGTCTTATTGAATCTCATCTACGATATGGTATTGCATTTTGGGGAGTTTGCTGTAGTCATCGTTTACAAACAGTCCTAATTTTACAAAAACGTGCTCTGCGATATTTATGCAAAGCGAGATATCGGGATTCATGTCGACCTCTCTTTCTTAAACATAAAATTCTCACAGTTATTGCAATTTTCATACTTGAAACTGTTTGTTTGATACAAAAACATAAATCAAAGTTCACTATTGGCAGTTCTTCCGATCATAATACCAGACAGAGTAATGATTTCAAACTTCCACTTCCTAAAAGTACACTCATCAAAAACTCGATATTTTATAATGGATGTAAGATGTTTAATCACCTTCCAATAAATATCAAAAGTATCACATCACTTTATCGTTTCAGAAAAGATGTAAAAAATTTATTATCAGAAAAAGCTTATTATAATCTACAAGAGTTTTATGATGATAATATCTAAAAATCATAATTTTTATATCATGAATCGAGCATAGTAAGCGTACAATTTGATATTATTTTTTGTTCCTTTGCTATTGATTGTTTCTATATCATCCACAAATTGATTAATATTTTTTTCTGCTTTCATGTACATACTCTCCTTTTGTTCATAAACTGGAAATCCCGAGCTGGAGTTGCAGAGAGATGCAGAGATGAAGAAGTCCTTGTGTAATGATGGATGAGCATGTATTATGTTTTGTTTCATTCCCTCATTCGCTAAGGACCAAATGGTGGTACTGTAGGTTTTTCCGGGTTTTTCCTGCAGTTGAAATAGCAAATGCACCATCAAATTTTCAAGTCGCCCCGGAGCGCATATAGTGGTGGTGTTCCTTCATCTGGGATGATATGCAGATAGTGGGGAGTATCACCATTATACTTTATCATTAATTAATTGAATTCAATTTTAATATTAATCCAAAACCAAAAAGCTTTGTCTATAAGTTTTTATAACTTCTGACAATAAAGTATATTTTGACTTTTGACTTTGACTTTGACTTTGAAATTTTGTGAGAATTGCATACAGTTCTTTTTCTTTGACAACATACTCATGTTTGATATTCTAATAAATATTGGTACAACGAAATAGCCAAGTATTTTATGTAACGAAAATTCATGGTTAGAAATAAGTGGGTACTCTCCCCTTCCATGATCTGACAGGAGAAGAACAGTCAATCATTATAAATGAATTAGAGTTATTAATGTTGCTAGCTAGATAAAACCCTGAATATTATTTATTCATGCAGATCTGGTCGGTAGCGACTATTGCTACTGGACAATATTTTGTTGACTTGAACCAAGAATTATATACTACAAAAAGATAGCTTACTACCTGCCAAATTTTGACTGCACGTTGGTGAAAATTACGGTTAGTGCGCCATAAGAGATCATGTATTTTTCTACATTTTCAAACATTGATTTAACTTTGCTGTCTTTTGTAGTGCTTTTGTTGCATTGTTTTTGGCGAATTTATTCACTTTGGTTTTGATGGATTTTCAATCAGCCATAGACTCCTGTTTCATTGTCAATTGTGAAAATTGAACCAACTGTTGGTACATTCCGAACTTCATTTAGTGAATGTTATTATGACACATGATCTTTCTACTGTTCCATTGGAAATATCTCAGGTAAGTATGGGTCTACAGAGATCATGTTGAAGATGTTTTAGACAATATTTAATTTTTTTTTTTGGGTCACGCCTGTTCGAATATAAGAGATTCTTGCAAGAGTAACCAACGAATTCTATGAAGCGTGGTGTCGAAATTGAATATTTCACATTTTTCCAATAGAAAAAGATTGTACCTATCTGTACATTGTTATTATTATTATCATTTAATTGGTTTCCAAAGAAAAGGATTAGATGTCACTTTTAATTGAAATTGTAACAAACTTTATTAGTGCAACATGAACACAAACATAAAAAATGCATACAACATTAATCAATATTTTGTGGGTCCTCCACGAACCCGCATCACTTCTGCAAGTCTTCTGGGCATGCTCATTATTAGATCATTAATAAAATCCTGGGGAATAGCGCCCCATTCATTCATAACAGCTTTCACCAATTTGTCAACATTCAAAAACTCACCTTCTCTTTCTTTCAGTCTGAGTTTCATTCGGCTCCAAACATGTTCGATGGGATTCATGTCTGGAGACACCGCAGGTTAATAAATTTTATCAATATTGCTATGTTTTCTTATAACATCGATATTTCTGATTCCAGTGCATTTATTACTTTTTTTTTCAGAATATCATGAAAACGCAAGAGATATCATGTTCGAATAGTTGGGAACGAAAAAAAATGTTTGGCGTAAACAGGGGTTGAATGATTTTTAGTCGAATTTGCACAAACCAATATATGACCCTGTAAATTTTTCGAGGATGACAATAGGCAAGGTTTGACCAAAACAGTCGAAAGCCAATGAAACGGACTCTCATTATCTGCAAAGAACATTCAAATCGGTTCAGGCAATCGAAAGAAACAACTCCTCAAGTTCGAACAATTAGTACAATCTATACTAAAATCTATTTCACTGAAAAAAAATAATAGATACCTCTACCTTAGTAATATGTCAAAGTTAACTGTGATCAAAAAATTTCTATCAACCATTTGAAAACAGAGATATGTTTTTACATTGATATTTATAATATTGAATGATAATACGGCTTAATGAATGAATAGCTTCCTACAATTTTTTTTTTTGATTTTATCTAACGAAAACGTTTTGGATTCGTTGGATTGATATCCATCCGCCATTTTTTGAGGAATGTTTCAAAATTTTCAATTCGCGGATTCATATTTTTTTCGTGATACCTAATATTGGTAATAAAATTTAATATGAGCCTTGCCTTATCAGGTGGTGGGACAGAAATAAGAAGGAATTTAATCGGGATATGAGGATTCATTTATATTGAACGCACGCTGTGCCATCTCTGTTCTGTATATTTCGCTATTGGCATTTATTATTCTGATGACTTTTAAAATGTCAATTTTTGATCTCGTGGTGTACTGATTCAACGATTTTATTTCCTTTGACTTTCGAACATTACGCTTTGCAGACTTACAATATTCTGTTACGATGTTTAATCATTTTAACAAAATATTGTTTTTGTCATTTGATGGTTTCACATTTTCGTTTATTCTAATTTTAAGGTATTGCAGATATACCTTCTTGTAATTTTCAGTTCATCGAAATTTGGTTCTTTAAAAGTCTGATGTGATCATTTCTGATTCTGAGATAATTTGTTTTTGATGAAAATAGTTTATGGTGATGTTTTGGTTTCACATAGTTAATTTTAAGTTATTTCCTATCTAGTTCGATTCTACATAATATCGTTACTAAACTTTTTCAGATCTTTATTTTACCGTTTCGATGGATTATATGTAATCCAACCAGAGAGGGCAGTTCGGAGTTAATTACAGAGTTTGCAAATAGACAGAGTTGGCTTAGCGATAGGGATATATTTTACTACAGTTTTTAAATTAGAATCTATGAATAAAAATTGTTAATTGAATTAATGTAATTTTTATCACAATATTTTCATTTAATTATGTGATTCCGTTTGGGACACCAGCATTTGTAGTTACAAGTATATATTTGTTGATTGTTGAGAATATTGAAAGCTTAATTCCGTTATCATTATAGGTAAACTGAATAATTCATATTTTCAATTTACTGCATCAATACTTCGCAGTATCAAAATGATTCATCAAGGCTACTGAATTCGCTTGATAAATGATTATCACTCATAATATGTGCGTCAACTCAAACAAAAAACGAGTCCGCCGTGACCCGAACATTATTCGAGCCCTAAAACCCAAAAAACAACAAAGGTGATAAAACAAAACCCTTTTCAACCGAAAAGTACAGTCGTAATGTGGTGCTATAATTTCATGTCAACATTTATTTGAAATTATACGTGGCGGTACAGCAAGTTAAACGTCGTAACTAACGGTGATACATGGTCTTGCACTTACTCAGGCCACAGGACATTACAGGATAACGGCGAGGCGTACAATACCGACTAGTAGTCCATACTCCACCCATGTGAGTCGTACGTGTGGGAATGGGGCGCCTTTAATTATTCTGTGCTAACACTGCTAACACATCTGTACGCAGTTACAAAGAAATACCATCTGTTGTAACCGTTGCTCATGAACGTACTCGTTTTCTCAAGTGTGTATTTAGAAAGTATTCTCTACAACGAAATATGTATCAGACAGATAGTTTACTGAACTGGTATAAGTGAATTATTTAATTTCAATATGAATTTCAGATACCACAATAAGAAGCAACATTTCCCCAATGCCTGAACAATCCATCCAATATATTTTGTGGGCGGACAGAACCATAAGCATGTAGGCCTCTCATTCGGGCCCGTATACGCCCACCGCTCCTGGGAACTGGTTCAAATTTGGAGGTAGCTTATTTTGCGAGCGATAGAAGCCAACCTTCTAACCAATACTCTTCTCACACTCTCCAGATTCAGAACGATGCTCCCGAGGTGCACTACCCGTATTGCTGCCACCACTGGGCATTCCGTAAGGATGTGGGTGGCTGACTCCACATCCTCCAAGCACCATCTGCGATACCTATGATGTTGAGGTACTTGTGAGAGATGGCAGTGACCCGTCAAGAGCCTTACCACTATTCTGGTTTCCTTTCTGCTCGTTGAGAGTAGAGTCTTGGTCCTCCTAGTAGAAGAGCCTTCGATATGTAGTTTCGATTGTCTTATGCCTGACGACTCTTTCCATGCAACCTGGAATTTGGTCCAATCGTTGAGCTTTTCGCACCTCGTCTGGCCAGATAATCGGCCTGTTCATTTCCGGGCACTCCGGTATGATCAGGGACCTAGAGTAGCTTCACCTTGATGGCAGTGGAGAGCATTTGCAGATCGTCAATGCACTCAGACATCAGCTGCGAACTAACTAACTGCATGAGGTGAGGACCTTGATCGTCACTAGGCTATCGGTACATGTAGTAATTTGCTGGCCGTGGTAGCCTCTGCTGATATTTTCTCTTACACATCAACTTGGAACAAACAGGCGAGTATGTCATAAACTTCTTTTTGAAATACAGCGGCAAAATTTCGCAGGGAGTAACAAATTTCCGCTCTCGGGGATTTCCCGTAGATCAAGGCGCCGGGTGATTCACCCATCTTGGAGCCATCTATGCACCAGATGATCCCAGAGATCGGGATCAGGCGGTTCCGAATCTGCTACCAGTCCTCCCTTCTAGGAATGAAGGACTGCGGCTAGGGATTCGCGAGAACAAGACCAAAACTGATCAGTCTTGGTCTTGGTCTCGATAGTCTTGGTCATGATGGTAGAGCGCTAGTCTATCAATGAGAGGGACGTGGGTTCGATTCCCAGCAAGGTCACTGGTCTCGTGCTAGGATTCGCATGTTAAAAGGCAAGACCTCGTTAATCCTTAGCTCGCACAAGTTTCGACTTTTGACGGCTGTCGTTCGTAAGGGGGTGGCAGCTGGTTAACAGAAAAAACAATTTTGATTTTTTTTTTATTTTAAACAGTTTATATGCATATAATAGGTAGTTCGTATTTCTCAGTCTTATATAAAGATTGAACTTGAACCACACAGCACACAGGTCGACGCCCGACAGGCCAGAAAAAAGTTTCAAAATGGTTGGAATGTTAATTAAGTATCAATTGACCATTTTACAATGGATTATTGTGTGATGACCAGTAAGATGCGGTTGCGTCAGAGGGGTGGAATCGGAAACCCGAGGAAATTGCAATACTCATTAACCACTGCGAACTCAAAACATACACCTATTTGTTGTAAACTGTATAACTGCAATACAGATTTTTGAAATTTATTTTCGATTTTGAATGAACAAAATTTACAAACCTACCATATGAAAAATAAATAATTGAAATAAAATGCCATAATTTGGATAATTGATGACCTGTTCATTTTGTGGAAGTTCATGATCACTTTGATGAAATGAATGAAAAACACTTTTGTTAATGTTAAACATTTGTTATTTTTTATACTTGATAATGGGATAAAACTCGAAACCGATCATAAAAATAGACACTAGTAGAATTAGACAAAAGTGTTTTTCATTCATTTCATCAAAGTAAAATGCCATATCATTTTCTATCAGAATTTTCTTAATATTGAGTAAATTTAAGTTCAGTATTTTTCTTGTCTTGATCTTGTATCAAGACCAAGACAAGACTAAGACTAGTCTCTTGGTCTCGTGAAGCCCTAACTGCGGCTTTCTGCTGAATCGGTAGGTAAAGAACCGTCACTCGGCATCTCTAGGAGGGGACAATCCTTAACCGTTCGATTCCATAATTAAGAATGTACATACATCCCCTCGCTCCGCCATTGTTTGGAGCTTCTCAGGCAAATAATGGCTTCGCGTACCTCATGCTCAATAAAGAGGTACAGGGGAGGCGGTCCTATGAGTGTCTTCAACGCCCTAGTGGGTGCCGTCCTCATTAAACTTGTTGTCGCAAGGCAGGCAAGTTTTTGAACCCTATCTAGGTAATTGGGTTTTCAATTTGCCGGATACTGTACCTTGCCACCATACGATATTCTCTATATGTTGCAGAATGGTAGAAAAGGGATCTTGATTACGACGCAGGGGAGTCTTCGCCTGAAATTGAATGATGACAGCACAAATATTTATCTCTACAAGCTATTGATATATACGTTCTGTAATTCAGACTAATTCAGGAAACATGAAAAATCTATGAGTACCCAACAGGGAACAAAAATTAGTTTTATCAAGACCAGTTCAACAGAATGCAATACAGTCAACAGACCATGCTGGATCATTCTCTTTCAACGCGTGTGAAATTGAGGTTATATTATGCGAAACTAAATTCAAAACAGCTATAAAAATGTCTCCAAAAAAACCACTCTAGTCAGACGAATTCATCCACTCACTTCGATGATTGTTAATTCTAACGTCTCATTCACGATGTTTATATTCCCTGTAAATTATTGTAATCTATTATTTTTATTGTACTTTATGTACTTTTCATTACCTGTCATATGTCATTCACATGATTAATAAATATATGTATTTGTCTATCTCACACTGGCTTGGTTCATATCTTTTATCTGGGTTCTACGTCATCTCTAAAGGTGTATTGTAATATACCATTACAGCTGAAAATGCTATTGCATTCAGTCATCGAGATCCCACCGCTGCCACCAAATGATACGTTTTGGGGTCTTCAATAAGTGATACACTTGTACTGGTCGACTGCTTTTGTTAGCTCAGGCCAAATATCAGCTTTACAAAACTGTACTTCCCTTGACAGTTTAAAAATAAACTCGACACCCCAAATACAATATCTACTCTTCAATTGACACTTTCAATTATTCACTGTCAAATCTCACGATTGGATTTCTTATACAGTAAAATATAACTTCTAGAACATCCATGAAATTCCGGAATCCATATAAAAAAATACATTTCCCAAGAATAAGAACGAATAAATAACATGACACAAGTAACACAATGTTTTGTATTTATGGACCCACCCTCATATATTAATATAGAGCTTGGCTAGCTCATTCTTGTCGATACAGTATGCCATCTTTCATATTCAAGGGCGATACCACGCCGTTTTGACGTTATGCAATAAGCCCTGTGTGAACCAATTTCGAAAAATACGACAGTTAAATTTATTCGGCAGTTGTGTGAAACCCGTTGCGTGAAAGTAATGCTGTTTGAAACTTCAGCAGAGACAAACCCTTTCAATCTTCGCGAACGAATGTAACTGACAGGATTCGGTTGAATAAGTCTGAGAGAATGAAGCAGCCGACAAAAATTAAAAACAATTTGGCATAAGCTTTCAAAAATTGAGAGTGACCAGTCGACAAAATTAATAATCAGAATAATAAAATCGGTGTACTCAAAGTGATTTTGATTGGGTGATCCTAATAAAATGGAAAACAAAACATGGGATTACAAATACAACTTAATCGCTGACAAACGTTAGAATCTGAGTAGTAATCATTCCATAGAAATACTAAAGCCCGTGGCTCACGGTCAAATAGTTCAATCAAACTACTTTGAAGTGGCGTAATTTCTATTGGTTTGATTAACAAACTTCGAAACTTGAAGTTTTCTATATTTTCAATGAGTAATTCTGAAAAAATCAGCTGTAAGGGTATGAATTTCATTACTTCATAACACGGCAAATTTGGCAGATGGATTTCATAGAAAACATGCAAAATTTGGATTTATAACTTTGTATTTGAATCTAAAAATTAAACTGAAATACTTCAAGTTACTCGAAATCTAGAACCAAACAAGTCACCGGGTTAGCATCAAAACAGAAATATCAAAAAATAATAATGAATATTAATTCATTCTGGCGCATACAGCACACTTTCTGCAAAAGTCCTTGACGTCGACTTGACAATTGGCCCAGTAAAACCGTTGCCTCTTCGTCACTCCCAGATGTCCTTCGGTGATCCAATCATAGATTTCTCGGAGCAATTTTGCTCTTCTGTTCCTGGGTACTACAGTCTGATGCCTATCTTTTCCGCCATCCTCAGATTCCA